>JAUPFV010000005.1:89614440-91023583 GCA_036936605.1 Limnanthes douglasii subsp. nivea
GTATAAAAAAGAGACGTCAGATAAAACTCAATTTCTATTCAAAAAAGTCTGAGGCAAAACTAGGGTTTGAGAGCCTTTTATAAAAGTGCTTGAAACCCTAACCCAAACTTACAACCTTCTCCTTATGAAATGAAATAAAGCCTAATCCAGTTTTAATGTGATTGGAGCTGGTTAAGTATTTTAATAAAATCCAACAAAAATAGGAAAATGCAGAAAATTCACGAAAATAACTAAAAGAGGACTTAGACAATGGAATTTAAGGCATGGACGCTGGGCTTCTCGATACGTTCGATTGAGTGATTACAGCGCCTAATTCGGGTACCCGGGGCCCAAATAAAGCCAATTTCCATTTGTCCAAAAGTGCCATATAGCCATAGGCCCGTGCAACTACATCATCGTATCCTTCTTTGGAAGAATTCACCCACAAATCCTCAGCTTCATCATCCTCAGCAACATTGGTAAATGGCACCAGGTGCTTCACGTTGAAAACGTTATAGGTCTTCATGTGGCTGGGTAGCTTCAACCTGTATGCATTGGGATTAATCTTTTCAATAATTTCAAATAGACCCACCTTCCTTGCAGCCAAATTGTTGTACTCGTGCGTAGGATAGCGATCCCTGGTCAAAACTGCACATACAAAGTCCCCTAATGCAAAACTCCACCAGCCGGCGCTTATTATCTGCTGCAACCATGTACTTCTGTTTTGTTTCCTCCAGGTGTTTGCGGGTGTTCTCATGGATCTCCTATAGATCAGCAATGACGTTCTCGACCTTAGCTGGAAGCTTATCAACCGTTGGGAAAGCCAAATCCATAGGAACCCCGTGGGTTATAACCATACACTACCATGAAGGGACTATACTCAATACTGCTCTTATGGTTCCTGTTGTAGGATAATTCAACGTTATAAACGCGGGGAATCCCATGCTTTCAACTTCTCAGAGACCTCTATGCGTAACATGTTGTCTAACATTCGATTAGTTACCTCAGTTTGGCCGTCTGTCTGCGGGTGATACGCGCTGTGAAAACTCAGCTTTGTGTTAGTGAAGCCCCACAAACTCCTCCCAAACATGTTCGATGAACCGCGTATCGCGATCATAAACGATATTCAAGGGTAGAAAATGTAAGCGGTATACCTCACAAAAGTATAAATTAGCAACATTCACAACATCTGTGGTTTTCTTGCAGACAATGAAGTGGGTCATCTTGTCAACCACCACAAAAATAGAATCGTTACCTCTCTGTTTTCTTGGTAGCCCAGAGATGAAATCCATACTGACGCTTCGCCAATGTACTTCTGGTATTGGGAGTGGTAGGTGTAGACCTGCTTTGTAGGATCAAAATTTTGCCCGCTAGCAAACCCGACAACCTGCTACAAAACAGATAACATCTCACCTCAAATGCGGCGAAAAGAATTGACTGGATACAGAGTGAAGGGTTTAATCTCTACTCTCATGCCCCTCATTGTGTCTCTCCTGTAAAATCAGTAACATCAAACTGGCCTCAAGAACACATAGTAAACTACATTTGAAGAGGTAACCGTTGCTCACTGCAAAATCTTTTTTCAAACCTGCGCTGACGTCCTCTAGAATAAGACCAAAATATGGATTGATAGCCAGTGGATCCTTCATCATCTCAAATCCTATAACTTCTCATTCCATACGAATCATCATGCTGCGTCGAATCAGTGCGTCAATGACGCGGTTCACTGCCCCCAAAGTATGCTTACTGGAAAAGGTAAATTGTTGAGTAAATGTTGCAAAACGTGCATATCGGGAAGAAAGTTTGTCCTGACCGTGCAGATGCTTCAAAGTATCATGATCGATATACAGGAAAAAATCATTGTAGGCCAAGTAGGAACTCTAGTGCTTCAAAGCTCGTACAACTGCATAAAAATCCTTGTCATAAGTGATGTAGTTGAGTTTAGCTTCACTTAACTTCTCGTTGAAGTATGCTACATGGCGACCTCGTTAGCTGAGTACAACTCCAATGCCCAATCCAGACGCATCACAATGCAGTTCAAATCTTGTAAAGAAGTCAGGTAAAACCAGAATCAGTGCAGTGGTCAGTCTTACCTTGATTTCTTCAAATGCTTAGCTGCTTGAGGGGTCTAGCAGAATATATTTATCTTCATACACTCTTTAATAGGAGCCATGGCAGTGGTGAAGTTATGTATGAACCGTCTATAAAAGGAGACCAATCCGACAAAGGAGCGGACTTCAGTGATGGAAGTATGAATAGGCCAACCTTGCACGACTGCCACTTTCGACTGATCCACTGACAGCCCATCCTTTGACACGACATACCCCAGGAACAAGACCAAATCTTTCATAAAATAACACTTATCGAGTCCCCTATAAATCTCCTATCGCCTAAAAACAACCAATAGTTCGTGTAAGTGTTGGAGATGCAGCTCTTCCGTGGTACTATATATAAGAATATCATCAAAGTATACAACAAGAAATTTTCCGATGAACGAGCAAAATACTTGGTTCATAACCTGCATGAACGTGCTAGGAGCGTTAGAAAGACTGAGTGGCATTACTATCCATTTAAACAAACCTTCTCGGGCCTTGAAGGTATTTTTACACTCATCCCACATACTAATACAAATCTGGTGATATCAGCTCTTCAAATCCAGCTTCGTAAACACAGTAGCACCATTCAACTGATCCAGTAATCATCAAGGCGAGGAATACGAAACCGATACCTGACTGTAATTTTGTTGATAGCCCGACTATCCACACATATTCTCATTGAGCCATCCTTCTTTGGTGTTAATAGTGCAGGAACAACACAAGGGCTAAGAATCTCACGGATGTGGCCTTTTGTCAATAGTTCTTCCACCTGTCTGCAGAGCTTTTCATGCTCTTTTGGGCTCATCCGATAATGCGATCGGTTTGGTAGGCTAGCACCCGGTACTAGGTCAATCTGGTGCTGGATATTTATTAATGGAGGAAGATCTGTAGATAGATTATCAGGAAAGACAACAGAAAACTCTACTAATAGTGGTCGAACTCGCTCAAGTATACCAGCAAATGGATCAGTACTAAATTCTTTAACAAGCAAAAGATAAAGAGTCCTTATTTCATTTGGCATGTTTGATAAACACCTTTCGAGCTAGGAAGTTCTTACCCGACTCCTTTGATACTGCAATGGCAGATTTTGGGGATACCTCTCTAGTTGGTGTTAATATGAACCTGCAATTATTCCATGTAAAACTGTAGCGGTTCCTCCTATCATCATATGTGACACTTCTATCATATTGTCAGGATCGGCCTAGCTACAAGTGACATGCATCCATCCCAATGACATCTCACCATCCTTTATCCCTTTAATTACCAACTGAGAAAGATACCAAACATCTTCTAGAGATATTTACCTCAATACCTTTCTTTAACCAGGAAAACTTATATGGGTTTGGGTGGTATTCTGTTTTCAGGGCCAGCTTCTGCACAACTTCTTCAGAGATAACATTTTTGCAGCTTCCTGAATCAATAACTAATTTGCATACCTTTCCCTCGATAGTACAAGTCGACTGGAAACTATTGTTTTGTAGCCAATCATCCATTTTACTTCTGGTTTTCGGCGTCAGACAGATACGCCTTAAAACCAATGCTTGACCAATATCCTCTCATGTAACTTGGTCCTCTTGAACCTCATCAACAGCATCCTCTGGTTCCTCAGCAAACCGTGTCTCACCCTCCAGGTAAAAATTAGCAGTGTGTGCGAACAAACCCCTCGACTATTGTGGCTGTTGTCGTAATTTTAGACACTGTAAAGCAACGTGCCCTAATTCATGACAATGGTAAAACCAGACGTGTGAGAGAGTACCCGTACGATTAGGGACCTGCAAATTAACACATGTACGCATATGAGCAGTAGTTGGTACTACTGGGTAGGGCTTGGAACCATCATTTTTGGAAACACCATTGGAGTTGTTCTGGCAGTATCTCCTCCATAAGGCCTTCGTATAAGGGCTTTCTCCATATGCGGTGCGCGCTGATGTGCTTCAGACACATTCACAGGGTCGAACATGTTCAGCTAGTCCTGATACTGCTATCTCATCCCCCCTATGTAGCGAGATACTAGCTGATCGGTTGAATCAGCAATATCGATACAGTTTTGTAGCTTGAAAAAATCGTTAATGTATTTGTCAACAGGCATTGACCCTTGTTTAAGGTTTTGGAACTGCGGATACATGATACGCGCATAGTTGTAAGGCAAAAACGCAGCCCTCAAGTGTTGGATAAACTTAACCCAAATTATTGTTTTTGGCTTATCTTTCCTTGATCTGGTGTGCTTAAGCTATTGCCACCAGAATGCAGCTCAACCTCAAAACTTAGTTGCAGCCAACTGTACCCGTTTTGCATCTGGAACCTCCTTGAAATCAAAGACTTCTTCAATTGAGGCGATCCAATCTAAAAAATCCTCCGCTTCGAGACCCTCTTGAAACTCTGGGATATCCAGTCTGAATCCAGATTCCTACCGGTTGTTTGCGCATATCAGAATCTCTCGTTGGTGGCTGCTCAAAGACTTATTCACGACAGTCTTGTGAGTAATAGTGACCCCTACCTTGTTCTCGCCGAGGAGCAAACTGATTCCGCTCGCGGACGGTCTCTCTCTCAGATCCTAACGGTTGGTTGCTCGAACCTGGAGCTCGAATTCCGTTGGTTTGGTTGTTCAACAGCCTGTGTAGTGCTTCATATACGTCTCTCATCTGATTTCCTAACAAGTGCATCTGTTCACCAACCTGGGATTGAAACTGACCGAATTCATTACGGTTGATTGATTCGGCGATCAGAAGAGTGGACTTCCCCCAGAAGGATCACTTTGGCGGCATACCTTCGTTACCCACGCCGTAGGAACTCTGAATCTGATACCAATATGGTAGCGCCAAGCTATGAGATGGAACAGGCGGCGAAAAATACAGAGAAATAAAGACAAAAAACAGAAAGATAGATAGTTCTAACCCTAGGTCAGAGTAAAAAAAAGAGACTTTAGAGAAAACTCAAATTTTATTAAAAAAGTCAGAGGCAAAACTAGGGTTTGAGAGCCTTTTATAAAAATGCTCGAAACTGTAGCCCAAAATTAATGTTTGTTCCTTATAAATTAAAATAAAGGCCAGTCTAATTTCAAAGCGATTGGCGGTGGTTAAATATTTTAATAAAATCCAACAAAAATAAGAAAATGCAGAAAATTCACGAAAACAACAAAAAGAAGACTTAAACGATGGAATTTAGGGTCTGGACTTAATCAAATTGTGATGCTTCCGAAAATCGTTTGGCTTCTCGACGCGTTCGATTTGAGTGGTCGCGGTGTCTAATTCGGACACTTGGACCCAAATAAAACCCGTGTCTGTTTGTCCAAAAAGACCACATAGCCATGGACCCGTGCAACTATATCACTGAGAAAATATTAATCTCATTTTTAGTAATAAGATATAAGTTTGGTTTTAGATATACATGATATTTAACCTTTATTATTAATTATATAATTTTGATATTGATAAATTTAATAGCTGTCAAAGTGAGCTGGATTGGTTAATATTTTATAATATTTTATAACATTAATATTTTTCATTTATACGAACATTAATAAAAAAATTATATTCTAAATGGAAGTTGTAATTAGAATGATGAGATTAGACAAAAAGATAATCTTATTCGATAATTTATAAATTTAGGATGATATAACTTTTGCAACTTTTTAGTGTAAGAATAAATATTAAAATATAATATTTTTTAACTATTTAAATGGAAATATTATATTATAATACCTTAAAAATATGTGAACTTTCGCTAAAAAGATAAATCAATATGATATCAATAGTTTATATTCATAGATAAAAAATCTATATGAAATATAAACTTGTAGATAATATGAATTTGTCCTATAATATGCCAGTTGTTCATACTAAGCTACACTTTCATGCATCTAACATTCCAACTTTAACCGGATCAAAAATTTCAGAATGATATAAAAAGTTAAATTCACTATAGGTGCAATGGACTTGGACATTACGCTCTCAATGAACAAACCTGAGGAACTTACGGATGAAAGTACCTGAGGAATTTACCGATGAAAGTGTGGATGAAGATTATTCTTTTATGAAAACTTTGAATAAATGTAATTGACTTAATCTTATGTTCATGATACTGAAAATGGTAAGGAAGACCGAAACTTCACTTCTCTAATTTGAGAATGCAATACTTTTGCTGGTAGTGAAAGAATGTTTGAAATTAGGTGATAACTCTCTTGCACGCACATTGATGGCAAATATGACTACTATGAAATATGATGGTACAAAAGATAAATCAGGAGCGTATTCTCAATATGACGAAGTCCATCCAAAGCAGTGGGGTATTTCATCTTCCAAAAACGCGCCACATCAGCGCCACATCAGCATAATTTCAAAATAATTCTCCAAAAATTCTCACTCCCCACAGCAGTGCATATTTCATTTTCCAGCATACCCCACCATATTTCCCTCTCTCATCCTATCATACAATATCCTACCATATATTTTAATTTATCTTTTTTATTATTTACTATATATTTACATTAAAATTATATATATTAAAATAAACAATTTCGCTGTCCGAAGCAATCAAACCAAGTCTCTATTTATAGATCTCAAGAAATTATAAATCATGGTATAATTTATTTATTTTTGTAACTTACAAAAATGTTCCGAAAATTGTTTCGGAAATACTTAATAAAAATAACTTAAAAAATTTCGTTGTCCGAATCAATCAAACCAAGTCTCTATTTATAGATCTCAAGAAATTATAAATCATGGTATAATTTATTTATTTTTTTAACTTACAAAAATGTTCCGAAAATTATTTCGGAAATACTTAATAAAAATAACTTAAAAAATTTCGTTGTCCGAATAAATCAAACCAAGTCGCTATTTATAGATCTCAAGAAATTATAAATCATGGTATAATTTATTTATTTATTTAACTTACAAAAATGTTCCGAAAATTGTTTCGGAAATACTTAATAAAAAAAACTTAAAAAATTTCGTTATTCGAATTAATCAAACCAAGTCTCTATATATAGATCTCAAGAAATTATAAATCATGGTATAATTTATTTATTTATTTAACTTACAAAAATGTTCCGAAAATTGTTTCGGAAATACTTAATAAAAAAAACTTAAAAAATTTCGTTGTCCGAATCAATCAAACCAAGTCTCTATTTATAGATCTCAAGAAATTATAAATCATGGTATAATTTATTTATTTTTTTAACTTACAAAAATGTTCCAAAAATCATTTTGAAAATACTAAATAAATAAAAAACTCAAAAAATTTCGGTGTCAGAACGAAACAAACCAAGTCTCTACTCGTAGATATCGAAAAATTATAAATAATGGTATATTTTTTTTTTAATTTTTTGACCAACGATTTTTTTAAAAAAAACCATTTTTCTAAAAAAAAATACACTCGCATGCCAAATGGCATGCTGCAAGTTCTTTAAAAGATGGATTGAGGTTCATCTTTTGAACCTCAAACCATCTTTTGCAACGTGTGTGTAGTTTTGGTGTAGTTTATCTTAACTAGTACCCTCCTAGTTTGATCCTCTTCAGATCTACTATAACCCCATAAATATAAGTGAAACTTGAATAATCTAACTAATATGTGAATTCAAGAATAACTCATTTTTATAGTGCGCGAGAAATGATGCATAACACGCTATAGGATTTGGCTAAATTAGGGTCCAATTTTTTATAACCATTCTCAAAATATAAAAAATCTGTTTAATTCAATAGTTAAAGACGGTTTTATCCTTTGACCAAGAATCTTTATTTTTGTTTTGTAGTGGAATGTGGGTATGGTTAACCAAATGTATAAGAACACAAAATTACTCCTCCAAACAACCATCTTATACTCAACACTAAACAAAAAATTCAAAAACACCCAAAAATTCAAAAACTCCAAAATATTCAAAAACTCTCAAAACTCACAAATAAACACTTGAACCTCCAAAAATCAATAATTTTTTTTGTAAATTCGAAATAATCGAAGCATGGACTCGAAATGTCGAAGCTTGCTGAGGAGCATGGGACTCCAAATATGGTAGTTGTTCTAACCAATCTATTTAGAAAAGTTTCCATTTTGGTAGACCTTCTAGATTTAGAAAGGTAGAACCCGAAGTGCCCCGCCGGTTTCACCCTTCTCAATCGACGGAGACTAAGAACATTCATAATATGGTCTAAGAAGGTTCCCCGCCGGGGCACACCATGTCCACCCGGCGGGTTCATCGAGTCCCACCCGGCGGTTGGTTTGCCCTTTCCCGGCGGGATTGTTACTTTGTACCCGGCGGTGCCAACTCCTTTGTTTTGTGCACATTTTGAGTTTCATTTTATGGCTGGTCCCCGCCGGGTATAGTATTATCAACCGTCGGGGAAGGATTGTTCCCCTGCCGGTTTTTGATTCTTTACCTGCCAAGGAAAACCCCTGTGTTTTATGCACAAATGGGGTTTGATTTTGTGCTAGACCCCCGCCGGGTTTGGTTTTGTCAACCGCCGGTTCGAGAATTTTCACCCGCCGGTGTAATAATGTCTCCGCCGGTTGTAACCATCTAGACCCGGCGGGGCAACCTCCTTCAATGTGTGAATTTTCTAACCGTTGGGGTTGGCTTATTTTGTCCATGCTCATAATTTTTGATTTTTTTACACAGGGTGAAGAGTTAAAGACTGGAGATGGAGAGTTAAAAGATGAGTCAAATGATGATTTGTCTAGTTCGAGCATGTCGAAGGCGGAGGAGGAGGAAATACCGGGGCTTTGCTCTGTCGATTATGGCGAGTTGTTCAACACCAAATCTCACTACTAATCCCAGGAAGACCTGATTGAATGGGTTAAGGAAACCGCATTAGATAACGGGTTTGTGATTATTTTACGTCGATGCGATAGACATGATCGTAAAACTCCGAGAGTAGAGTTTGTGTGTGAAAGATCAGGAGTTTACACAAAACTGGTAGATCCCAAGGATCTAAAGAGGAAGTCTACCATAAAGAAAAAATGCGGATGCCCGTTCTCCCTTAAAGGAAAGAAGACGAGTGATGATTTGTGGGGAATAGAGGTTGAGTACGGCCTTCACAATCACGATACTACATCCTACAAAGAAGGTCATTCGTACGTCGGACGCTTTCAAAAAATAAAGATGGATTTCGTGGTTAGTTCTACGAAAATGGGATCCCGTCCTCGTGATATTCTTGGTGGAGTGAAGAAATTGAACCCTAAGAATTCTTCTACAATGCGCACCGTGTACAACGCATTACTAAAACAGCGCAAGCTCGAGAAATGAGGTCGGTCACAATTCCAATACTTGTTGGGTGAACTAAAGCGACTAAACTACTACGAATTCCATAAAAAGTCCGAAGACGGAAGTGATATCATAGGCGACCTTTTTTTTGCGCACCCGGTTAGTTTGGATTTGTTACGGATATTTCCAAACGTCATTTTAATGGATAACACGTACAAGGTGATCAAATATGGGATGTCGTTGTACGAGGTCGTGGTTGCGACTTGTACGGGGAAAACATTCTACATTGGATTTGCGTTTATGTCGAATGAAAAAATCGAGACCTACAAATGGGTGTTAGGGTGCTTACATTCGTTGTTGGTAACTGACTCCATCGAATTACCATCCATTGTTTTGACGGATAGAGACTTGGCGCTTGTGAAGGCGGTGGAGGAAGTGTTCCCCAATGCAACGCACATGTTGTGTCGATGGCACATCAACATGAACGTCTTAGGAAAAACGAAAAAGATCATAAAGGAGAAGAAAGTGTCCAACGCCTTTTTGAAAGTGTGGAATCAAATGATGTTGGCGGAAATGGAATTAGCCTACGAGAACTACCGGTCGGAATTGCACCGCGACTTCAAAGAGTATCCGGAAGCAATTGAGTATACCAAAAGTTGGGTAGAGCCGTACGGTGACAAGTTTGTAACGTGGAGAACTAACAAGTGGGTGCATTTTGGTAACCAAACCACAAACCGCGTGGAGAGCGCTCATTCGAGCCTCAAGCGTTTCATTGGTACGAGCAAAGGTAACTTTGAATCTTTTTGGTTGAAGTTTCATACTTTGATCGAATTGCAACACTGAGACATCAAGGCTTCTTTTGAAAAGAGCCGGTTGTTGGCCCTACATAAATTCACAAACATTGTGTACGATAAACTAAAAAGCAACATCTTCCACTATGCTATGGAACTTTTGGCCGACGAAGTCGAATGTGCTAGCAACATGACAATTGTGCCGGATATGTCTTGCGGTTGTGCCATACGAACTACGTATGGTATGCCTTGCGCCCACGAAATCTATGAGTTTGTTGCAAAAGGCTTAGAGGTACCGCTAGAGTGATTTCATGAACATTGGAAGAGGTTAGACATCCTAGTTCGTACCAACCTCTCGACGATCGAGCAACTTATAGCCAAACTTGACAAACTAGTATGCGATGTCATGGCGTCCAATGACGAAGCACGCATAGAGCACGTTTATAAACAATGGTTTGCCGTCGTCCATCCCGAAACAACTAACATTTTGGAGCCATTGGTTAAGAAAAAAGAGCGGGGTCGTCCACCTAACAAACGTAAGTTATCTATTGTCGCTGATGATACATCCACTAAACGCGACAAAAGTGCACACGAGTATGTGCTTCAATCAGAAAATGCTAGTACGTCATCCTTACTTGGAGACTTCAAACTTCCAACCGTAACCTCAAGTAAAGGGAAGAAAAAGTCGGGGCCTAAACGTGGTTCGGAAAGCGCCCCCGCTCGTACGAAAGGTAACGCTATACCAACGCAAGCAAGTGGGACAATGATTTGTAGTAGAAGGGTGGATTGTAGGTCAAGCTCTACGATGCCGGTGAAGGAAAGTTTTGTAGACCCCAAAGGATACATGAACCAATTCCCCCATCTATTTTAGGCCTTTCGTAGAGTCCATTAACGATGTTAAATCCGATGGCCATTGCGGGTACCGCTCGATAGCGTACGCCTTGAACGGGCAACAAGATGGGTGGAGGTTGATAAAGGATGCCCTTTACAACGAGCTGATGGATTACGCATCCGTCTACGTTAAGATATTTACTATCATGGAGGATTTGATTGATGTTGCGGAGCGTGTGAAATGTTCTAGTGATGTGGGAACTAAGGACCATTGGATGTCCATGCCCGAGATGGGAGTGGCAATTGCATCTGCGTTTAACTGCATACTCTATTTTGTTGGGCTATTCCGAAATATGGATGTCGGCTTCATTTTTCTTCCGCTAAGAGGTGCACCTCCTCAGATGCCAATCCGGTTGGAAATCGGATTGGGTTGGGTCAACTCTAACCATTTCGTGAACGTAAGTATTCATACAATGGGTATGTTAATGGTAATTTTAATATCAAGAAATTTATTTTATTGTGTTTTCGTTTTGTAGCTTGGGATTAAGGCGGAGGCCTCATGTGCCAGGATACATCCTTCTTGCTTAAAGTTGCGCTCACCGGAAGCAGAAGGTTGGGCATTGCCGATTGCATCTCGTTGCAAGAAATACGAAGAGCTTAAAAATAATTACCCCGAACTAACCGATTTATCCGCTTTTGCTTGATGACTAGACGATTGTAATGAATGTAAACTTTGGATGGTTTTTTATGTTTTTATGGTTTTTATGTTTGGATGGTTTTTATGTTAAGAACAATAACACTTAAGCTTCTTAATATGCCGATTGCATTAGAACATTACACTTTAATAAAAAGCATTGCATAATTAGAAATACCTAAGCACATAACATAAACCAAATGATAGATAAGCTAACCTTGAGTTAGCATTGCACACTTAGTTTTACGGAGTCGGATAGTTCATTCCATACTCAAAGCTTTTCTCGAATGAATATTCCTTTTCATCACTACTTCCTTCGGGAGTTGAGTACGTTTCAACGACGCTGGCTATTGCGTCGGCTATTTCTTGCTCTATTCGTTGTATCGCATGTGACACCATCTCCTGCGTAATTGTGTTGTGCAATCCCATGTCGAATACCTTTCGGACTTTGGTTTGGACTTTCCAAGGAAGTGACTCGATATGTATAGTCACTGTTTTAAGATAAGTTAACATATCAGTGACTTCTTCGCGTCCACGTGGTAGGGGAATTAAACATCCTGGACACGATGCCTCCCTACCGTGGTTGAAGAACATTCTGCACAAAACCGCATCGACGAAACCAGGAATCTCCTCTTGCATCGTACCTCTGACGAAGTCAAATGCGCTTAGGAGGCTTGCATCTTCGTGCACATTCCAGCCAGAATCACCCATTGTTATAACTTAAGTGTTTAGTTTCATAGTCGGATTACAGTATTTATAGAGTAGATGTATGTGGTTCAATTCTCAAATAATGAACGAGAAATGATGTTATTTTCCCCGCTTATTATTTGTTTTTTGGCGAGAGTCTCATTTGGTTGGAGTTTGAATTTGGCGGGACGTCAAATTTGGCGGGAGTTTGAATTTGGCGGGACTTATTTTGGTGGGAGTTTATGTGGCAAAGTATTTGATGGGAGTTTAATGTCTATAAGATAAATGTTCTACCCACACATTGAAGGGTAAACAACAAGAAAAACCCTAAAATAATGTGTATTTGGAACGAGTTAGAAGATCAATATCTAATTAAAACATCAATCGAACTTGGTAACACTCACATGGAAGAGAGGCGTAAAGCGTACTGGGAGGCATTGCTATGCCAGATGTACTTATTATACGGAAGGGATGGTGTCCAACTGCAAAACATTTCACTCACGTCTGCATAAAACTCATCCCCTTCGTTTTAAAAATTTGCAAATATAGTCCCCCCGCACACGTGAAGCCTGAGAGATTGAAACGTGTTATCAAGTTTTCTTGTAAGATTGGTCCTCTAAATATTTGGCCAAAAATACCCCTGCCCATGCCAAGTAGGATGCCAACTAAGCTGCATAGTCAGGTTTATTAATAATTATTTTTATTAGTTCATATAAATAATAAGATAGTTATATGTATATTAAAAGGTAACGGTGGATGGTAAATCACCCTCGAATTTAATATGGATTCGTAGTTAATTTTAAATAATTTTAGTATAAAAAGTGTCGGTCAGACAACATCTTCAATTTGAATCGTGGACAATAAATAAATAGCCCTCGAGATTGGAGCCTATACATGTGGGAACCTAGGGTTTGTTTCACAAGAAGATCTAAAATCAAAACTTTTGACGTTCGTCTTTGTCCCCTTCAACTTCAAATAGATGAATCAAGACTCAGATCTGTAGCTTTCGCGCAAGGACTGAGTCGCGTTCAGGGAGGCAGAGCCGCAGCGGGGACAGCAAGAAACGTGAACGCTTACGGACAGAAAGAAGAAGGACCGAGCCGATGGAAAGAAAGGAAAGAAGAAAAACGGCTTATGTATTTGATGAGCACTGAAAATAGCCATGGGTTTTGGTGATGGAAGGAAAATGAACTGATACGTACGCGATTTCTGATGGTGAAAGGAATAAGAAAAAACTCTGTCTGCAAATAAAATTAGGGTATCTATCAAATTGATTTAATTTAGAGTTTGGATTAGAGTTATTGGGTTTTCGGGTTTGGGTTAGAATAAATTGGGTTTTCGGGTTGGGTTAGTTTTAATTGTGTTCGATCCGGTCCATTTATAATTATGATGGGTAAATGGTAACTTGAAATGGTAAATGGTAACTTTTTAAAGTAAATCATAAACCTGACTAGGCAGCTTAGTTGGCATCCTACTTGGCATGGGTAGGGTTATTTTTGGCCAAAACTTTAAGGGACCAATCTTGCAACAAAACTTAATGACATGTGTCAATCTCTCATGCTTCACATGTGCGGGGGACTATATTTGCAAATTTTTATAATGAAGGGGATGAGTTTTATGCAGACGTAAACGAAGGGGACTAAGTATATACAAGTGGTAAACATGGGAGACTAACAGTGCTTTTTAGCCGTGTTAACATGACTTTAGTGTTATTCTATATGAACCAATATAGGTATTTCCTTCCATCGTACGTGTAACTTCTATCATATTGTCATGGTCATCCTTATAATAAGTGACAAACATCCATATCAATAACATCACACCATGCCTTATCCATATAGTTACCGACTAGAAATGACAATAGACATCTTTTAGAGATTCTTACCTCACTATCTTTATTTAACCAGGATAAGTTGTAGGGGTTGGGATGGTTTTCTGTCTCCAAGGCTAGCTTCTGCACAACTTCTTCGAAAATCACATTTTTGCAACTTCCTGAATCGATTACGAATTTACATACCTTCCCTGCGATAATACAAGTTGACTGGAATATGTTGTTTTGCAACTAATCATCACCGTCACTTCTCGCCTTAGACGTAAAATATACACGCCTTAAGACCACCATCTCCCCAACATTCCCTCCAGTAACCTCTTCCGACTAAACCTCATCGGCAATATCCTCCAATTCTTTATTAAACTGTGGCTCACCTTCCAGCTGGAAATCAGTAGCTCCTGTGAACAGACCCCTCAACTGTTGTGGTTGTTGTCGGAATTTTGGTAACTACGAAGCAATGCGTCTCGGTTCCCAAAATTTTTAGTTTTTGATCTGCAAGAATTTACATGTTCGACTAGAGACCTGCGAGTAAGCACCTACACTAATAGGGGTTGCCGTTTGTATTGTTGGGCTATGACCTAGAACTTTCCTTTTTGGAAACACCATCGTTGTTGTCCTGACAGTATCTCCTCCATATGGCATTCACGAAAGGGATTTCTCAGGATGCAAGACATGTTGATGTGCTTCAGATATATTCACACGCCAAACATATTCAGTTGGTCTTGAAAGTATTGTCTCATCCCACCTATGTAGCGATATACTAATTGGTCCACCAAATCAATAATATTCATAAGGTCTTGCAACTTAAAAAAATTTGTTATTGTATTCATCAATAGTCTTTGACCCTTGTTTAAGGTTTTGGAACTTTTGGTGCATTATATGTTCATACGTGTAGGAAAAAATGCAACCCCCAAGTGCTTCAAAACTTTCACCCATGATGTTATCTTTGGCTTAAATTTCCTTGACTTGGTCTGTTTTAGCTGTTGCCACGAAGATATATCTGCCTAAGAACTTAGTTGCGGCCAACTGTACCATTTTTGCATCTGGAATCTCCTTGAAATCAAGGACTTCTTCCATAGAGGCGATCCAATCTAATATATTCTCTGTTCGAGAACCCCGTGGAACTCTAGGATCTCAAGTTTGAATCCTAATTCCCACCAATTGTTTGCATTCTGATAAAAATCTATTAATGGCGGCTGCTCAAAAACTTGCGCACGATAGTTTTGGGGATGGTATGGACCTCTACCCTCTTCCCTTCAAGGAGCAAACAAATTATGTTCATGGCCAGTTTTTTCTGTCAGATCCCGATAGTGAGTTGCTCATCTAGTCTCTCAGCAAATTCATCTCTTCTCATATCTGACCAAATCGGTTTTTCATCTCCTCCCGATTGACTGGTTCGGCGATTGGAGCAATGGAATTCTTGCAAGTCGTTCTCTTAGACGGTATATCTATTTAATCCATGTGACATGAGCTCTAACGCACTAATACCAATTATGATAGCGAAAAATAGTAGAGATAGAACTGACGGCTGCAAGGTCTCAAAAGAGACAACAAAACAATAGTTAAAACATTAACGCTACGTTAGAGAGAAAACGATATTCATAATTTAATTAATCAAAGCTGACGATATTCAAGTTAAAAACCATGTCAAGTCATTGGTGTTTGACACCTATTGCATTTATACCCAAAAGGTCCATATAGTTGTAGGATTGTGCAACACATCATCATCTCCTTCTTTGGAAGAATTCACCCACGAATTCTCAACTTCATCATCATTGGTGAAATTGGTAAATGACACCAGGTGCTTCACGTTGAATACATCGTTGGTATTCGTGGATGGGTAGCTTTAAACTGTATGCATTGGGATTAATCATCTCAATGATTTCAAACGGATCCACCTTCCTTGCATCTAGTTTTTTGTACTCATAGGTAAAATATCAATCCCTCGTCTAAACAGCCCATACAAAGTCCCCTACTGCAAAGTCCACCAGTCGGCACTTCTTATCTACGTAAACCTTGTACTTTTGAGTTGTTTTCTCAAGGTGTTTTCTGATGTTGTCATGGATCTCTTTAGATTAGCGATGACGGTCTCAACCCTGTCTTTAACCTTGTCAAGAGTTAGGAAATCCAATTTCGTAGGACCCGGTGGGTTATAACCATAGACTATAATGAAGAGATTATGCCTAATACTTTTCTTGTGGTGCCTGTTATAGGTAAACTCAATATGATAAAGGTGGGAATTGCATGCTTTTAAGTTCCCATAAAACTCTTGTGATTGCGCATTAAGAAGATTCGAATCACATAGAGAAGGGAAACTAAAGATTATGAACAACACAAAACCCAGTTGAGATTTTCTCAAAGAAATCGCTAGAGAAGCTTCTGCTTCCACACCCGACCAATCTAGATCTGGAAACGTTTTCCTCCATCAACGAAACCGAAACCGAATCAGATCCACTTGTTTGAACTCTGTTCATTGGTACTACTTATTCATCCAAACTCCCATTGTTGTTTGCCGCTGTACAAGGTTCATCTACCGACACGTATTCTTTCTGAGGTGCTTTATCAGTAACCTTATCTGCATTATTGTAAGTATTTGATTTATTGTGAGAAACATATAAAAAAGACCAAAACCCATTTTTTTTACCTTCCCTGTAACTTTTACCACCACTACCAACTGCTTCCAATAAATGTCTCCCCTTCGGAGCAACGCCTGTAGATTTGCTCCTTTTGGAAATGATTTCCGCCGCACGATCTGACGAAGAAGATGAAGAAGAGTTCGCTGCTACAATTTTCTTCTTGTTAGCAAAGAGAAAAGGAATTTTTCCTTACCGGCATCGGGAATAGAAGAATAAGATAAATATGTGTTGTTAGCCGCATCAACAACAACAACATTAGCAGCGGTGTTATAGGTTTCAGATCTGAGAGAAGAATGAGAAGAGGAAGATGAAGTTTAGTTTTTTGGGTATTGGGTAGTGGGGTAATGGTTAAGGGGCTATGTTAACAATGGGTATATAAAGGAGTTAGGGTAAAATTAAAGAGGGTAAATCTATCTGAGTAAAAATTAGAGTAAAAAGTAAAAAGTTAAAATAAAAAGGTTAAACTAGTAACCAGGGGTGTTTTTAGAAGGATTAAAGGGGTGACCGTATATGCAACAAACATAGGTACGTTGGCGTGACACGTATCAGCCTCCTCTTAATTTGCACGCGCCAGTGGCAAAAATGCAATGATTTGAAACAGCAGTGACTCGCTTTGGGGACGAAGGAAGCTTAGTGGCACGAACGCAATAGGTGTAAAAAACTAGTGACTTGACATGGTTTTTGGCCAGTTAAAACCCTAACGCTAACTTAGAGAGAAAACGATATTCAGAATTTAATTAATCAAAGTCTAACGGTAAAGTAAGGTTTGGGAGCCTTTTATAAAAGTTCTTCAAAACCTTATAAAAAATACATATTATTCTTCGCATAATAAAATAATTCTCAACCCAAGTTCAAAGCAATTAGACATGTTGAAGTATTTTAAATAAATCCATCAAAAATAGAAAAATGTTGAAAACACGAAAATAATTAAATGAGACCCTAAATGCTTGAAATTTGGGCCTAAACTTCATTACCCGACTTTGCCTCGTGAGGCTTTCCAAAGTTAGGATTCTCGACGCGTTCGATTGGAGTAGTCACAACGCCTAATTCTGATAACTGAGCCCCAAATAAGACTCGTTTCCATTTGTCTAAAAGGGTCATATAGTCGTGGGCTTGCGAAACTAAATCCAATACTTTTTTTACAACATTGAATTATTTTATAAGCGTATCGCATCTACCACCATGTACTTTAATACAGTCTCGCTTCTATAATCTATGCAAAGTTATAGGTAACGCATCTATAAAAAATACGGTTTCACATCTATCGTTACTTTTGTTGGCATTGTTTCATATCTATTGTTACTTTTGTTGGCATGGTTTCATATTTATTAAGTGTTATGAATATCTAGTATAAAATATTGAATTGAAATTATATTTCTAGAGAAAGAACGTAAATGGAAGTATATTAGTGAGAGGAACAAAAGTTAGTACTCAACTGAGAAAAGAAAGTCAGATCGTTTTATTCATTATCTCCAGTTCTATTTATAGGAGTCTTGGAAGACTTCAACTGATTCGGTTACAAAAAGTAGTAAATTTAATTATGGTCCTTTATTTTTACAAATAATAATAATAATATCCTCTTATATCTTTACAATTTATTTATTATAATCATAATGCTATTATTTTAAGTGCCTGATAATTTGTATCCTTATCGGTTGCCCCCTAGTTCTTATGAATAATAAAAAATAAGAACTAGAAATCTTCGAAGCCATATCAAATTAAAACTGAAAACCACCATACTTTAGGTCGCCTCGAACGCAAATCACTCACCATTGCATCAAAACTGTTTATTTCTACACTTATCATCTTCGAATAATACTGTATTTAAATTTGCCTCGAACCATGAACTTCTTAATAAAAGCTTCTCAGTATTATACTTAAGGTCTTCTCGAATCAAATCTTCTCAGCATTATACTTAATGCCTCCTCGGATAAAAGCTTCTCAGTGTTATACTTAAGGTCTCCTCAAATCCTTATGAAATCCTTTCAAGTTTGCTTCAAATATACGTGTGCGTGACGTTTTAATCATTTTTCTACTAATATCTTGGAACGTATAGACTATTCTAGTAAGCATGCAGCATGCCAATAGTTGTGACAATATACATGTGTCACACTACTTAATAGTAGAGACTCGTTTGACGATTCTCCTTCCACCCAATAGCTGTCATCAAATCTTCATCTTTGTTCCCACTTTCTCCCTCGATATTCTTCTATACGCATCCCCCCTAGTTATTTCTACTTCACATACAACTTCAAGTGAGAGAAAGAGAAAGTAACCTGAAAACCTTATTCTACTGCCATCTTCACTAGAAACCTCAACTTTCCCGATTTACCTTCCTCCTTATATATAGTAATTTGAGGATTCTTCTTCATTTTAGTTTATGAAAAAATCATCATCCACTAAAAAAGCTATTTTTAGGTTTACAGGACTATTTGTGCATCAGTGAAAGAGCTGTTGAATATCGTGTTGTATGCATAATAGATAATCTAACCAAGCTTTCAACTCATACTATAGTGTACAAAAATTTCAACCCTGCCCATCATTCTTTTGGGAACTAAAATTCATGCAAACCAGTTCTTGACGCATGCTCACCAAAGTTTCCTTCACAAACACCACTTCAAAATCTTTCACCAGTACTTTCTGGCAACACATCAATTCCTGCTTGAACTAATCGCAAAGAGACACAAAGTATATTTTCTCAGAGAGAACAAAAAAAATATCGTATGGTTAACACAAAACCTCCTCAAAGTTCTCACAACGAAACATCCCAAATTCAATAATAGAGTCACTCTTTGCAGAATTAACCTCCTAGACGAAAACGATTTATAGCCATGAGAGCCTTCAAAGACAAAAATACTCCACAAAATCCTATACAGAACCCCACACAGAATCCTACACCATATTCTCCTCTCCCGACAGAGATTGTCGGGACCAGCAAAGAATCACAACAAACTTCTTCGAATATCAAATAACAAAATATAAAGGCAGCCTCTAATCTTCAAGACACCACTAGTGATCGGCTGCAAGATGAAGCTTCCGAAGAAGAAGCTTAATCAGAAGAGAGAACAATAACGAATTACAACATCGAAGTTATAGAAAACGACGCTGCTTCAGAATCTGAACACAACTCTCCGAAGAAAATGACTCTAGTGAAAAGTCAAGGAAAAAGAAAGAGCCAATTAAACTCCCCCAAAGACATTGCTGCAACACTGAGCATAAATCTTAAGCTGGTCCTTGAATATATTATGGCGTTGAAGAATGTGCCATATAAATATTAGAGTCAAGCCAATGCAGAACAATTAAAAAGGCAGTGAGGTTATAATGTGGCGGTTCGCTTACCACTAGAACGAGAGACTCCACTTTCTTGTGGAGCAAATGAACTGGTGGTTTACCCTAAGATCATCAACTGGGGACTTCGATTTCCATTATACCCTATTATAGTGGAGTACTTTGAACTCTTTGATCTGTTCCCAACACAAGCAAGCCAAAAGTTATGGTTCACCCTCTTATTTGTCATTATGGCTTCCAGACTATGCAAGATTCCTCTTTCGATCAAAGACTTCATTCCAATGATGTATTTTTCTAAAAAATCCAGTACTGCCATTCTACTATCTCACCCTCAGAGATGACGTTAAGGTAATTGATTATTTCCTCGAAGCTAACAAGTTTTAGAAACAAAAATATTTTATATTTCTGGAGTATGGGAAAGTGGTAAGGAAATATACGAAGAGACCCCTTCAAAGGTCAACCTTATTTGAAGTAGTACTAATATGTTACTTAATCTCTTTCGTTTTTCATATCTTATATTTTAACTATTTCTTATGTACTGTTATTCCTTGTAAAATTTTTGAGAAGGTACATAGCTCACAAGAAGACTCCCAAAAAAATATTTTCCAAGTTGTCTACCTGGGTGGAGAATGCATGCGGTAATGAGTTCCACATTGCTTTTATACCTATAAATTTTTATCAACAATTAATTATGGAGGATCCCTTGGATGCTTTTGTCTCAAATGAAGAGTTGATGGAGCCCCCAAACCTAGACGACATTGTGATGAGATTATTAACACCTGATGCCAAAGTAATACTCACAGTCCAAAATAGATCATAAAGCCACCTACCCCTAAAAAAAGGAAAAAGAAAAAAACATCCACCAACTCTTCAACAAATCTTAAGCCACAAATAAAAGAGAGACAAACTAAGATAAATCAAGAAAAATTAACTACAACCATTGAAGGAGGAGTCGAGGCTGAACTTTTTCAAAAAAGAAAAATGATTGCTGCTTCGAAGAAGAAGAAAAGCTCTTAAAAAACTCTTAAAACTAAAAATGCAGAGAAGATCTCAAAATGCCTCCCTTAGAGACCAAAGAAGTTGTAGTGACATACAATCAAGGGAATGACAACTTCACTAACCAAGAGCCTATCGGTGAAGATGAAATTCAAAGTCTTTACAAGGACATGGATCCTGAAGTTCAACGAATCCAAGAATAACTTGAACAAATTGGTCATGAAATTACTACACCTCTCCTGCCTGAAATTGTGAGTTCAAATCTTCCACGAGGTTCCTCATCTTCGTTTCTTTTGATTTATGATAATTCTCTTATTATTCCTATTGATGAGCCATCCGAAGAAGTATCAATTGCACTCCAGCCATTCTCTAACCTCTAAGAAGCAGCAAAACATTGATGCACAAAGATTAAGTTTGCTCGAAACAAACTAGAGGTTATGGTTAAAGATATGATTTGGTGGAAATAAGAATCTGAGAGAGAAAAAAAATGAGAGAGATGTTTGGTCGACATATCCTCGATCAATTCCATGTCTTCCAAGCTGATAGATTGGAGTTTACCAAATAAGCCATCAAGATCAAACGTCACTTGAAACCTGTTAACGAACAAGAGATAACCAAGATGAATACTTCACATTAAATTGAGCTAGCTAAGCTCAAGGCCAAACATGAAAAAGATATATCCGAAGAATAAAAGAAGTACTCATCTCTACAAGAGTCATCTAACAAATATGAAGAAGAAAATAAGAAGATAGCTTACGAGATGGTATTAATCAAGACGACATTCAAAGAAGAGAAACGTCTTGCTATAATAGCTGCCAAGACTTAAAGCGGGCTAGAAAGCCTTGCTGCTATAAAAAAGTCGAGGAGAAAAATACAATCACTTTGCTTTGTGAATTCCATGCGACATTTCCAAAGGAAAATTTGTCAGGTTCTTGGAAATTAATTCCCATGAAAAATTATCCAAATGAAGCATTTGAGTCTGTACCCAGTGAATCTTTTGCAGAAACTAAATCATTAAAAGATGAAGACGTCTCTGATTAGGAAAAAAGATCACCGAAAGGAAGTTCAGATCAATCGTCCAATGAAGATCAAGAGGATTAAAAAGATGTTTTTTTGTATGTTGTTGTGTATTTTTAAATCACCATTTGTTGTTGGTGTACTCTTTTTGTAGATGCTTTAAAACTTGGAAGTCAAACTTATATTTTTGTAAGGCTGAAAATGCGTTTTAATTTGACCAAGGAACAATGCCTTCTTTTATCCTTCAAATACTTGCCACCTTTATATTTCATATTGAATAATTTATATTCTACAAATAAGGAATTATTACTTAGAACCTTGTCATTACTTGAAACAATGTATTTAATGAACGTTAGCACCTCAATTATTATTATTTTTTTGAATTAGTTCTCAAAATGAGCTTATATCACTTCAAATAAAATACTGCGTTTAAAGAACGGTGGCACCTTGAATATATTCATCCACTCATATCAGTTCTTTAAATGAATGTGTAACACTTCGAATAAAAGCATTACCTCAAATCAATGCTTAAAATGAAAGTCTAGTACTTCAAATAAAATCATCACCTCAAATCAATTACCTACTGTTACTTAAATTAACTTTTGTTAACTACTTTAAAGATAACAAGTAATTTCACGATTATGAAAATAATTTAAGTATTTTTATCTCAAATAATCTTTGGCCAAGAAAAAATATTTATAATGTATGTGAATGTAAATGTAGCACCTCATTAAAACCTTCCCGGGCCAACAGGACAGAAGAGTATGCCACTTATACAAACAATAAAATCGTACTTATCATAAAAGATTAAAAAAAATAAAGAAAAAATTACTCCCAATATAATTTCTAGTGCTCAATAATCCATGGGTGTTGTCGAAGTCTACCTTGCTATCATGAAGATGGTATGTACCCGGCTGGAAAGGAGAAACTCAAGAGGTTCTCCGTGGCTTGGGATCTTATTCACATCTAGAAATGAGTTTCATGAGTTGCTTCTCTATGAGTCATTCTATAAGCCCATAAGACCTCTTTCAAATAATTAGGCCATTTTCGAGCAGCACCTATCAAATTGTTTTTAAGCCTTCCAAAATAGACATTTACTTACTTTCACTTGACCATTTGTTTGAGGATGAGAAGGGTTTGAAAAACATTATGTAATACCCCTCGAATTGCAAAAAAAAACCATTTTTCTATTGTTACATTGAAGACCATTGTTTATACAAATTTTTTGAGGAACTCCAAAGCGACAACATATATTATTCATAATGAATTTGATAACACTCTTGGCTATTGTACCTCATAGTGGTTCATCTTCAGCCCACTTAAAAAAATATTCTACCACTATAATAATCATTTGACGCCCTCCTAAAGCCATAGGTAGCGGCCCTACTAAATCAATTCCCCATCTATCAAAAGGAATCGCTTCAGATATGGAAGCAAGTGGTACTTATGGTTTATGATAGAATTAGAAAAATTTGAAAAGTATCACAACCTCGTACTAAATTCTTAGTATCACTCATAATTGAATGCCAATAATAACCTGCCAACAAAACCCATCGTGTCAAAGACTTGAACCCACAATGAGCTGAACCTTCCCCGTCTTGTAATTCAGATAAATCTCTTGAGATTCCTGCTTTCCCAAATACCGTAATAACGGTCTAATACTGTATAACCATGAGCCGTGTATCTCTATCTCCGAGCTGAATACTATGTAACCATGAGCCTTGTATTTCTATCTCTGAGCTGAATACTGTATAACCATGAGCCTTATATCTCTATCTCTGAGTTGAATTAACATATTGAGGCAATGTTCCTCTAAGAAACAATTCTACTATATATCAGATCGCCAGTCGCCTCAAACTATGTCTGGAGTGACGAATACTTCCTTTGCATACTTATACTGTTCTTCCATGTGATTTTCCATGGATATTCTTCCATATATGACATGGTTGAGAACAAATCCGAAAATTCTTTATCCCCACGATTAATATGTTCAAAAATCACTTTACCAAACAGAAGAGTTAATCCTCGAAGCTCGCAAAAATATAAAACTAACTGATCTTTCTTAGCTTCAGAAATTGTAGTCATGTGATTTGCCACAAACTGTAAATATGTCTCTAATAGAACTGATATCACTTCAAAAATATTTGCAAGCCTTAAACATGCTAACGCAACCTTATATGCAGCTTCGTTATTCGAATCATGAAATCAAAATCGAATAGCTTGGTACTAACTTCTCCAGATGGGGCAATCAATTGTACCCCTACACTTAATCCCAATATGCTAAGGCTTGAGCCTTAATTGTTATTTGAGGAGAAAACTTTATATCAAAGTCTCCCAACTCAACTAACAATTTAGTCATTCTACCAGAAAAATCTGGTCGTTGTATCACATTCTTAGTGAGAAAAAAGTTTGAACAACAATTGTGTGAGCTTGAAAGTACATTTTCTCTGACGTTAACAACTGAATCTAGGGTTAATTATTCAATCCTCAAATACATTTTCTCTAACGCCAACACAACTTTCCTCATATAATACATTCGTTTTGCAGTTTCACTTTCTTCTCTTATCAAAACAACACTAACAACAAAATCAGATAATGTTATATATATATATAAAGCAGTTTTTCTCGTATTCGAAGCTTAAACAAAATTTCTGGTGACTACAAAAGTTCTTTAATCTTTGAAAAATCCATTTCACATTCTAGTATCTACATAAACTCTTGTGGCCTTCGTAAAACTTGGAAAAAAGAGCACACTTGTCAAAAAATCGGGAGATAAATCGATTAAGTGCAGCTAACCTTCTAGTTAAAATTTGAACCTCTTTTATTGTTCCCGGTGAAGTCATTGACACAAAGTCTTTCAATTGATCAGGATCAGCTTCCATTCCTTTTTCACTGATGGTATACCCAGAAACTTAGTTGACCTTACACCAAAAGTACATTTTTTTTTGGACTTTTAACAAGTATCTTCTAGATCTTTTAAGTGTTCACAATCTGTTAGACTTTTAACAAGCATATCATTAATGTAAACTTCCATATTTTTTCCAATCTTTAAAGCAAATTCCTTATTCACCAATCGCTGGTATGTTGCTCCAGCATTCTTCAAATCAAATGAAATAACTCTATAACAATATAATCATCGATCAATGATAAACGTAGTACTCTTCTGCTCATTTGGATCCATCCGAATCTGGTTGTGATCTGCAAAAGCATCCATAAAAGATAGAATTATATTTCCTGAAATAGAGTCAACTAACTTATTTATTTGAGGAACAAAAAATGGATCTTTAGGGAATGCACGATTTAAATTTGTGAAGTTAACACACATTCGCTATTTTTTTGTTCTTCTTTTTAACCAATACTTGGTTAGCGGTCCATAGTGGATATTGTGCCTCTCGAATATGTCTGAACCTGGACAAGAAATCTACCTCTATCAACAAGAAAAGCTTGCCTATTCTGAATAATAGGCTTAACCCTTTGATTTAGAGCTAAACTATGACATATTACCTTTGGTATAACCCCTACTACATCCTCTGATCTCCAAGAAAAAACATCCAAATTATCAAACAATAATTGTAACAACTGATAACACAAGGTAGGTGACAGTAACGTTCTTATCCGCATAGACTTCCCATTAGTAAATGTATATTAGTCGATATTCTCACTCATTGCTAAAAGACCCTCAGTCTTCCTTGAATCATCCACACCATCATCATCTGAGGTTGACCCCCTGATTGTTATTCACTCATCTGACATGGGAATTAGATCCTCGAAAATAAAGAGTTGTTGTATAACACTCTCTGGCTACCTTTTTATCGCTTCAGACCATCCCAATAAGATCCAATGGCATACTTCAAACATTGAGGAACAATTGAAACAAAACATACATTCTTGATAGCCAATATCTCCCAAAGATAGCATTATAAGTGGTTAGACATTCAACTACTATAAACAACACTTGGACCTTCTTTTTAAAAGGAAATTTTCCCAAACATAATTCCCTTCAAATTCACCAATCACTTGAGGTATCCTCCTATTCCCCTCTGATCATCCTCATCCAAAAAAATAAAAGGCGTGTCATTTTTTCATATAAATGAGTAGACAGTCTTCCTTCTATTCGAGTAGCAAAACTGACTACACGTTTTTTTTCTGGAACTGTTAATATTACTAGCCATAGTATCTCCCTCAAAAATTGCTAAACATTAAAAATATTCACACAAACTTCAAACCCGTCCTTGCACCACCGGTTCATCTACAACTAGCAAAATTAACCGGATCTGAGTCTGCATCCAAATATTATGAGGCCGCATCAAACTTATCACATTTAGAATCCAAAATCATATATGCACTCTCTTGTTTTGAATTTGATCTAGCAATTTATTATGTTGACGTGCTCAAATTTTTTGATCCACTAACAAAAGATGTTAACTTTCCATTTTCTATGCAAATCTTTATCTTTTTCTTTAACGCTATACAATCTGAAGTGACATGCCCAATATCTTTATGATACTTGCAAAATCGAATATTGTGTTCTTCTCTTGGTCTCTTAATATGAGCTGGTTTTCTAAAATTCACATGAACTTTAGGCTTCCAAAAATTAGTAGCCTAAAGATTGATGCTTGGCCACTTATTTGGCCTTGGTCTATAAGATTGATAACTAGCAACTTGGGTTGAAACCCCTCATGTTCGAGGAGGTAAATTTTTGTTGGTCATTGGACAAGGTGGTGCTTGGGAATTTGAGGTGTTTCCTTAATTCCCCTGACTAGTAAATGCATGCCCTGAACTCTTTTGAATAGAACTAGTCCCTCCTCAGACTCTATTCGACTCTTCTATTTTAATTTTCTCCTCGACCTGAGCCATCAGTGCCTCAAAAGTTAATTCCCTCTTTTTTGTTGTCCTGTTTGATAAACCACCTGGCAATAATCCTTGTCTAAAATCTGCCATAGCAACTAGTTTTTCACAATCATCCCATCCCGCTCTCGTTAATACACAACACTTTGTATAATGCTTTAATTTATCACCTACATCTTGTTTACATTGTATTATTGTATCACCATTAGCTCTCATTTCTTTGTTTCTCACAAATTGTCTTCTAAAAGCAGTAAACAAATTATAAAGTTGGTAATTGATTCCTCAGAATTCTATTATACCACTTTAAGACTGTGGTGTTAAACGTTTGTGAGAAGGCTCTACACACCAATATATCATCATCCTTGAAATTGATAATACAATTTTTTGAATTGTTCAATATGATCATCAGGATCTTACTTTCTATCAAGCTTTTCAACTTTTGAAATATCAAAATGCCTCGGAAGATGAATTGATCTGATTTTAGGAGACAAAGGGGATTTTATCCAATCTACTCCTTGCACATACTGATCATCTCCCTTTCTTCCTATGACTACATATAAGTTTTGATCTGTTGTGTTAACATAATGGTTAGACATATTACATGCACACCATAAAGCAACCCTCACATTTCAAGGTTAATTGTCCTATTTTGGCTTATAATATTTACACAAATTTTGACGTTGAATCCTTTCTGTTCTCGAAGAATCCCGGTATATCTTTTGTTTAAACAAGTTAGCCTCAGAATTCGAGATAGAAAATTCACTATCACTGGCGTGGATGAATTATTATTCTTGAAAGAGAAAGTTAAGTAAAGAAGATAGATCACTTAAGAAAAAGTCTCATGTCATTCAGTTCAGCCTTTGCCTTTATATATAGGCGAACATACTTGGTATAACTGAACTTGTTACAAAATTAGGTTAGTTGCATATTAATCCCCTATCTTTGCAACTAGACTGAAACTTGTCCTATAACTTTACAATTGTTTGTATAAGAATTTAATTATTAAATTTTAGTCCTTAATAGTTTATATCCTTATCAGTATCCCCTCTAGTTCTTATGAAGATTAATGAATGAGAACTAGCTCTCATCAGAAATGTTTTATAGTAGAAATTAATCACTTTGACAACACAAATTATCTTTGAATCAAAACAAACTTTCGTTTAAACTTAAAATATTTCCATGCAAAAACATTTTCTCTCAACGGTCATATTCAAAGTGAAAATCGAGAGGGTGATGATGCCTTAAGCATTATGTCTTCCACTAGACCCGTCATGTGACAGGTGTCAAACTTTCTTTTTTATGCAACCGCTTAGAATTCTGTCTAATAGCATGCTCCACCTCATTCACTTATATTTCTCTTAGTTCTTTCTATAAATACTCCTATGTGCCATAGTTTGTATCACAAACATATTCCTAGAGAGATAGTCTGTTTTCACATGATATTTATTAGCTATTTTCATCTGAATCTTCAATCTCTAAGCTATTTTCACCGGAAACCTTCAAATCCACCACCAATCCTTTAATTCAATTTATGAGAAAGCATCCAAAACTCAAAAAGCCAAGAGCAAAAAAACCGAGAAAATCATCCTCCCCAGATAAACAGAAACCCCATTTTCGAGCTTAGGACTACTTATGTATAAGTGAAAGGGCATAAGAATATAAGGAAGCTGGATTAATAAGAAACGCTCATCGATTCTCCACTGAAACGATATATTACGGTGATTTCAATTCGAATCGAACTCTTCCTGCATTTTCAAGTTCATATGTCCCAGAAGAAACTCAATCATCAAAAACTTAAACACCAAAATCACCTCGAACTTTACCATGACCAACCAAGTTATCTCCTCGAATTACCTCTTCAACACCTATTCATCTAATTCACCGCAAAGTAACTCAAGCCACATCATCTTTAAGAAAAACAGAAGAAAAAACATCTCCTCCCAAAACTAAACCGCCTCGGCAGTTGCGCAAGGAGATCCCTATAATTTATCCAAAAACTCACTTTCCCAAAACTAGAACTTTTATAGCTATGAGAGACGATGCTGACAACACTTCATCTTCTATTGTCCAAAGCATTGCAACAAACCCTTCACCATCTTCCCCTCCCCTGAAGAGCAAAGGGAACCAATCTGTAATCTTAACCCACCTCAACTTATAGATGAGGCATCCAATAAAGAGGTTGATTCTAAGGCTACTCAATTCAATGTTGAAGCTGATACCGAAGATGATGCTTCGAAAGATATTGAAGCTGATGTAGAGGATGACACCTCAAAAAAAGCAAGAGCACTGAAGAAAAGAAGAGGAAAAAAAGCTAATATTGAGCTATCCGAAGAGCTTGCCTCTTTAAAAAAGAATATATATATGGGCATTAAAAATATGTCATATATCTACAATCAAGAGTCCCAAGTTCAATTTTTGAAAAATCAATGGGGAATGCCTGATAATATCGTCCTTCAAATTTCAAAGGAGGGAGAGACACCACTAGACTGTGGGAAGGATGGATTAGTGTTGTATCCTGAAATTATTAATTGGGGTCTTCGTTTTCCAATAAACCCAATAATAGTGGAATATTTCGAGCTCCTCAACCTTTGTCCTATGCAAGCTACACCCAACCAATGGTTCACCCTCTTATCTGTAATCATGACCTCCAGACTTGCCAAAATTCCGCATTCTATTCAAGACTTCATCGTGTTGACCAAACTTTCGAAAGGAATTGTTCTACCCTTCTACTATCTTACTCTTAACGATGACCTCAAGATTATTGATGATTTACTTGAGGCTGACAAGTTTTGGAAAAAAGGTTTGTCTTCATATCTGGGGCCTGGGAGAATGGAAATGAGATATCCGAGGAGAACCCATTGCGACTTAACCTCGTTTGGAGGCGTAAAAGTAAGCTTTTTTGCTCCTCTATGTTTTGTCGTTGCTTTAGTTATTTTTCTTTTATTTTTTCCTTATTTTTTTACTGTATCCAGAAATTTCAAACGTGATACAAACTTCATCAAAAAGATGTTAAAGATATTTTTACCATGTAGGAAACCTGGGCCGAAAAAGAGTGGGGTAATGGGTTCCACTCAGCTTTTCTGCCTATTAACTTTATCAACAACCATTTGTGGTGAATTACATTGGGTGTCGACTTCCCTGAAAATTTGATTGAGCCCCCAAATCCAATATTAGTTGTGAAGAGGTTAGTGGAACCTGACAGTAAGGTGCATTTTCCAGTTCGAAACAAATCAGATAGTCACCTTCCTTCGAAAAAAAGGAAAATAAAATAAAAAACAATTAGCACATTTGATGCTAGCCCCTAAGAGATCATGACGCCACAATCAAAAGGAAAGAGGAATACAACATAAAAAAAATCCTTCCTACTATTAAAGAGGGAGCGGAGATTAAGCCTACTTAAAAAAGAAAGAAGAATATTGCTTCAAAGAAAAAGAAGAGCACATGCAAGAAACCACCACAACGAAGGGTAAAAAAGAAAACGGTGTAGACCCTACAAGAAGTGCTACCTTCTGAAGCTGATGAAGACATTGTGGTGGAAGATCAAGAAGAAGAAGTTGCAGCAGACACTAATCTAAGAGATAATCAGGAAGGAGAAGATGCAGCAGCTAATGACCAAAGAGATGATTACTTTGATCATGATAACTTCATCAACCTCGAACAGTCTCAAGAGTTTGACAGAAATGTGGATCCATACATCCAAAAGATTCAAGACCAACTGCAACATTATGGTCAAAAGACTGCCACAATTCTTCTTGAACTAGCTGGGACAAAAATCCTTTTTCCATCCTCAACCTCCGCTCTTATGTCGTACATTAGTATGAGATTCACACCTATTGCAGAGCCCTTCGAAGAGGTCGCACTTGCTTTACAGCCGTTCACCGATCTTGGAACCGCAGGAAAAAAGTTTTGCAAAGAGGTGGAATCTGCCCGAGGCCACCTAGAGATTATGGTGAAGGATATGGTTCGTCATAATAAAATTTCTACAGCTGAGATAAAATGAGGAAGTTTTCGGTAACATCGTGAATGACCAATTTCACAGATTCCAAGCTGCAAGATAAGAATTTCTCAGAAAAATCATTCATCTCAGAAATCATCTCAGATCTGTGCGCAAACATGAGATAGAAGATCTCAACAAGCTCAAATCCAAACAAGCTCGAGAGCTATCCAAGGAGAAACGAAGAAACTCAACCTTACAAGAGTCTCTAAACAAGAGCGAGGATGAAAAGAAATAGCTGACACAAAACATGGATGCTTTTAAAGCTCAATTCGAGGATGAGAAAAAGATTGTTGTGAATGATACCGAGGACGAATGTGTAAAGGATATGATGACTGCCATTAAAAACGCCGAGGAGAAGAAAACTATTAATATGCTTTGTGAAATTCATGCCACATTTCCAAAGGCTAAACTTTCAAACTTTTGGGGGTTGATTCCCACAGAAAATCTTCCTTGTGAGGCATTTGACCATGTGCCCATCGATTTATCCAAAGAAGCCGAGTGAGAGGAAAGTGCTTTTGAACTAGGGGAATCGTCTGAAGGAAATTCTGAGGATGAATTAATCTACTTTTCATTTTTTGTTTATGCTTGTCATCTAATCGTTGTAAGATGACTTGCTTTTGGTGAATGCCTTTTTACTTGGCATTCCAAAACCTATATTGTTACCATTAGATTAAGTTTAATGCAGAAGGACTTTGTTTCCCATATATTCTTATTTCTTTCAAACTTATAATTTTATAAAAATAAGTCATGCAACACCTCGACATGTAACATATATCATAACTAAACTTATAATTTTTGAAGTGAGGATACTTGAACCTCAAACTTCATTGTTGTGTTTAAAGAATGTTAATACCTTAAATATAAATAACATATTTATAAAACATGATACGTCGAATAATATCGCGCGTTTAGAGAACGTAGCACTTCGAAAATTACAGTGCGTTTATAGAACGTAGCACTTCGAACATCACAGTACGTTTAGAGAATGTAGAAATTTGAATATGGTTGTTTCTTCAAAAATTGTTTATGATACTTTAGAATATGGTTAACTTCAAAGATGATCAGTCTTTGATTAGTTAACAAAATAATTTAAATACTTAAAATTAGACAACCATTGGCCAAAAAATACTTTTATTGATAACTTCGAATATTTACATAACACCTTATTAAAAGCTCCATGAGACAACATGGTAGAAAAGGGTGTGTCGATTATTTATAAAAGTTGTAAAAAAATATTATTCCCAATACAATTTTAGATGTCGTATATTCCAAAGATGTTGAAGTATCCTCCCATGCACATCACCAATGCGATAAGAACTGAGTTATATTTTTTCCATAACAATATAAGGTCCTTCCCAATTCTGTGTATTCTTTCTGAGGCGCTTATCCTTTGTATGGAGAAATTATTTCCTTAAAACTTTATCACCGGCTTTGTAATCCCTCTTTTTTACCTTCGAATTATACCGACTCCGCAGCAGAGTTTGATAATGAGTCGTGTTCAGCTATGCTCTAACTCTTTTTTCCTCAACCATGTCCAAATCTGCTCTTTTTGTTTAGTCATTATGGTCCTCGGAATACTGAAGTACTCTAAAAAGAAGGTAATGTAGATTCTGTAGGACTAATAGCATCCATGCTAAGGAAAAATGAGTTTCTTTAGTGGCCTCTATATGAGTTGTTCGATAAGACCATAACACCTCCACCCGACCATTTGCTTGGGGATGAAAATATGTAAAAACACCGTGTAATACCCTTTGAAGCACAAAAAAAACCATTTTCTCTATTGTTAAATTGAGGACCATTATCTGTGGTGATTTTTTGAGGTACCCCAGAGCGGCAAAAAATATTGTTCACAATGAACTTAATAACATCCTTGGCTTTTGTTCCAAGAAATGGTTCGGCCTCTGCCCACTTCAAAAAATAGTCCCCTTCCTGGAATAATTATTTGCCGTCCTCTTGAAGCCATATGCAATGGTCCCACCAAGTCTATTCCCCATCTATCAAAATGAATGGCTTCGGTAATAGACATGAGTGAGACTGCAACTTTGTGAATAGAATTGGAAAATCGTTGACAAGTATCGTAGCCTCAAACTAAACTTTTAGCATCATTCATAATTGAAGACCAATAATAACCTGCCAACAAAACCCAACGTGTCAATACCTTGAACCCACAATGTGATGAATCCTCACCATCATGTAACTCTGACAGATTTTCCTAAGACTCTTGTTTATTCAAGCAATACAACAATGGCCTACTCATAGATTTCTTGTATAACACCCCATCCAATACAACATAGCCATGAGATTTATACTTAAATTGTTTTATCCAGTTGCACATCTTGAGGCAGCGTTCCTCTCAACAAGAAATTCAGGATATCATTTCTCCAAGACCTTCGTATTACATCTGGTGTAACAAAAACTTCTGCATATTTTCACTGCTCTCAATCGGGTTAGAAGTGAATGAATCTTTTGTAATAAAATCTAGGGATACTCTTCTGTGTAAGAAACTATTTTTAAAGAATTAACAGCTATATTGTCTCCTCGACTGATATGCTCTACAATAATGTGGTCAAACAAAAGAGTCAATTTCTAAGCCTCTCGATATACAAAATTGATGTTCCTTTATAGCTTCAGAAATATCGGCCACTTGATTTGCTATTAATTTGGAATTTGTTTATAAACAAACTGAAGTTTCCCTATAAATGCTTGCAAACCTAAAACCAACCAATGCAGCTTCATATTCAGCTTCATTATTCGATACATGAAAACTGAATTTAAAGGCCTGAAACATGTCCTCCCCAGATGGAGCAACCAGTTGAACTCTAGCACTGGATCCTAGAATGATAGAACCTCCATTAGTTCGAACAATCCACGTCGAACCTCTTGGAAAAATATCTTTATCTAATCTACTTGAATGAAACTCCAAAAGAAAATCAGTTAAGGCTTGGGCCTTGATAGTCGTTCGAGGAGAAACAATGATATCAAAGTCGCCTAACTCCACTGACCATTCGGTCATCCTCTCAGAAATATCGTGGGGTTATAAAACATTTTTCAATGGGAACAAAGTTCCAATCATAAAAATGTGAGCTTGAAGCAGGGGCGCATCTTCCTAACAGCCACCACTAAAGCTAGGGCTAACTTTTCAAGCTTCCAATATTTTTTTTCTCTTCCACCAAACTCTTACTAACATAATAGACTAGCTTCAAAATTCCTGAATCTTCACTTATCAACACAACACTCACGGCCAAATCTGACATTGCAATGTATAAAAAGAATTTCTCTCCAATTCGAGGCTTGGACAATATCTCTAGTGATGACAATAACTCGTTAATGCTTGAAAATGTTGCTTCACATTCCGAGATCCACTCAAACTTCTTTGGTCTTCGTAATACTTGGAAAAAGGAAAACATTTATCAGAAAACCTGGAAATGAATCTGTAAAGGGAAGCTAACCTTCATGTCAAGATTTATACTCTATATATAGTTTCAGGTGATGTCATTGATACCAAAGGCTTTAGTTACTCTGGATCGGGATCTATCCCTTTTCACTAATAACATATCCCAAGAATTTTCCTGATCAAACTCCAAAGTTACACTTCCCAAGATTTATTTTTAATATGATAGCTCGTAAATTAAAAAATAGTCTCCTCTAAATCCTCTAAGTACGCCGCATCTGCTAGACTCATGACTAACATACCATCGATATATAACTCCATGTTTCTTCCAATTTGAGAAGTGAAGGCTTTATTCATTAACCTCTGATATGTTTCTCCAACGTTCGTTAATCCAAAAGGCATAAACCTGTAATAATATAAGCCTCGTTCCGTGATGAAGTTGGTTCTCTCTTGATCCTTTGGACCTATATGAATTTGGTTATACCCTGCAAAAACATCCATAAAGGAAATTTTCTATTTCCTCAAGTGAAATCAATCAACTAGTCTATTCGAGGAACATGAAATGGATCTTTAAGACGGGCTTCATTTAAATCTGTGAAGTCAAGGCACATTCTCCATTTCCTATTCTTATTTTTAACCACCACTGGGTTTGCTATCCATAAAAGATATTGTGACTCCTTTATATGTCTGACCCTTGAAAAACGATCCACCTCAGTGACAATAGGCTATGATTTCTCAATATAAAAAGCACGTCTTTTTTAGATAACAAGTTTGATCTTCAGATTAATTGCTAAGCTGTGACATATCACCTCGATTGGGACTCCTACCATATTATTTGTTTTCCAAGCGAAAACATCCCAATTGTAACAACTGTTGACGTAAAGTTGGGGTCTATTAAAGTTCCTATTCGAAGTACCCGACCATCAGGGAAAGTATAATATTCTATGCTTTCACTTACTGTTACAGAACTTGAGTTTTCCTCGGATGATCAACCCCTTCTTCTGCTTCCGAGGTCAACCCCCTTTATGGCTATTCGACCATTTTATCACCACTGCTTAATCCTCGGATCTGAAGAGCTATGGCATAACATTCTCTATCGACCTTCTGATCTCTTCGAAAAACTCCAACGCGATCTCGGATGACATACTTCAAACATAGGTGGATTGTAGATACAACTGCATACATCCTCGAAAGCCAAGATCTACCAAAATGGCATTATAGTTGGTTGGATAATCCATCATCATGAATAAAACTTGAACCTTCTTTCTAAAATGTCCATTTTCCCAAACATACCTTACCCTCGAATTCCCCAATTACATGGGTCATCACAACCATAAATCCAATTATAGTACGGTCTGATTGAGAAATTCTAGGAGGATTACACATTCTATCATATGGTATCTTAGAAGAACATTTGCAGAGCTTCAAATATCTATCAGAACATGTCGGATTTCAATACCAGCTACTTCTGCTCCAATGACTACTGCATCTTCATGAGAACCTGCAGGGCCTTTTAAAGCATCCTGATCGAAAATAATATAAGAAACATCTTTCTTACCATACAAATTGGTGTGGATAATTATCGCCTGAGGGTAGGCTTGTAATTTGGTTGGTGTTTTATAGTAGTATGTGGGTGTTATGTGTTTAGAGTTGAGAGTAGAGAGATAATTAAGCTGGCTGGTAGCAGTTAATTCTCATTACCCACACTTAATGCAGGTGGTTGGGTATTTATACCCTAATGTTTGGGCCCTTATGGGCTTTCAGGTCATGTTTAATGGACCCGGGTCATGTTCAAAGACCCATGAGCTCTAAGGAGGAGATCAAGTAGCTTAGTCAAGAAGTGTTTAGGTTTTTTAGTACTTTTGTCATAGTTCGAACAGTCCTATGGCCTGAGTGTTCGAAGTGATCTGTCCGGTCCGGAGACCTTGGACCGATCTGTCCTTGTCCGGGGAGCATGCAGAATTCAGACTCATCGGTCCGACATCAGGGGTAGTTGTAATCCGGACAGGTCTGTCAATTTGGGTTATGTGTTTATCCGGACAGATAAAGCTTCACGAATTCAAAATGGTTTTTGCCAGAGTTCGTTGGACACGTGTCACTCTCTGATTGGTTGCTTCTCACCTTGAATTTCGAACCCACCTTCTTTGAAAAGCAACCTCTTAATTAAAGGTGGTGACATCAGCGCCGTCTTTTAATCATTACCAATCTTTTCGAATTCTCCTAGGAATCAACTTCCTTTTCTAGATTTACTATAAATACAAACTCACTGTCTACTGTTTTACCATCTCCTTCAAATTTACTCTGCAAAATCTCTCAAAGCTTTCTCTCTCTAAAGCAAAAACTTAGTTCGATAGTTTATGTTTACGGCGAGGAACACTCTTGTCAAAGGCGGGTGGCTCAACCTTTCTGAGTTAGAGAAGGCTCAAAAAGTCGAAAGAGAAAGACGGATTGCAGCAGGGTTACCCACCTCGCCTGTTGATAGACCAATCACCTCTGCTACCGAGTCAGATCGAGGCTCTTCTTCTTCCAAAGGCACTAGGCCTAGAAAACTATTTCAAACCAACCTTTCCCCCATAATCTCTGGTTCCTCAATTCAGGAATCGGAGCCTGCTGTCGAGCCAGGAGTTACAGCCACTAGCCTAAAAAAACCCTCTCCCTTCATAGCAATGGGATCGGATACGGAGCACTCTCCTGAGAAGCTAGTCGATAGGAGGAAAGACTGGTTGGTTAAAGGCCAAGGGTCTAAAAAAACTCCCTCTAAGTCGGGGGCAAAAGACAACAGCACCGGGTCAGAGGTGCCTATTAGAGCCCCCAAGGACAGGCTGTCCGGACCGGAGGGCTCCAATCCAAGTCTTCAACAAGAAACTTCTGTTCCAGACACTCTACCGGAGAGCAGAACTCAAAGGGGCACTGAGGCCCATCAGTCCGGAGACAAGGCTGAGTCAAATTTGAACCCTCCCCCACTACAGCTGTTGAATCCCTTCAACAATTATGGAGGAAGTGATGGAGGACTCTGTTGAAGAGGCCCCATTTGAGTCTGAGCCCTCCGGTCAGACCAGTAAAGAGATAGTTGCCAAGAAGGACAAGGGTAAAGAGAAATTGTATTTGAGGCATCCGGATCTGCCGGAGAGCCTAGAAGGAAAAGTGGGGCCTTGTTTTCACAAGGTCAACGTTAATTATCTCCTCGCCCTGCAGAAAATCAACTACGCGTTCATCCACACAGCTGAGCTGGGCCGGATGCGTACAAAATGGGGGAATACCGGAGAATGTAAAGATCAGGATCCCCATACACCCGGAGACTCCTATGGACTGCAAACTGAGCGAAGTGGTCATGTTCACTTAGCTATTCAACTGGGGACTCAGATTCCCTTTAGACCCAGAGATTGTCAGATACTTCCATCTGATAAAACTTTGTCAAAGCCAGCTGAGCCCCAACGCCTGGTATACCCTCATTGCCTGCATCATGGCCTGGAGGCTCTCTGGGATTCCTCTACCAATAGAGGAGTTTGCTGTTGTGGCCAGCCTGTGCAAAAATCCCAACATCCCCTTCTACCATTTCAATATGGGGGATGACTTCAAGGCTGTTGATGATTTGCTGGAGGCGGAGAGGAATTGGAGGACCCAGTTTCTATTTGTTAGTGGTGCCTGGGAGAACGACAAGAAGATCAAATCCGGATTGAACCCAAGCATCCTCAAAAGCAGGTGGAGGAGTGACCGTAAGTCCTCCACTTTATACTTTTGTTTCTTTCTTTCTTTTCTAACATAGTTCGAACTAATGGGTCTCACTTTTGCCTTGACAGTACTGCCCAAGGAGTTCAGTGACTATCACAAAGCCGGGCAGGCTACTTGCTCCAAGATCAACGCTTGGGCTGCTGAGAAATAGGGGAACCGATTCCACGCTGCTTTTACCAGTGGCAACTTGGCAAGGTCTCACTTGTGGAACACCACATGTCGGAGAGACTTGACTTGGGAGGAGCTCACCACTCAGCCTCCTCCGGACGTTGTGCTTAAGAGGACCCATGAATCAGATGGGACACTCTTCCTGCCAGGCCGGGCCAAAGCCCCGAGCAAGATGAAAGGCAAGAAGAAGAAGGGAAAAAAGATGGTGGGTGGTGCTAACCCTGCTGATGCAGAGAAGGATGCTCCAACAGATCCGGAGGGGCCAGCCCATAGCCAAATTGATGCTGCTCTCCTGGAAGTGGTGGAGCAAGAGACTGAGAAACAAGAAGCAAACCTCCCAAAACCTCCAAGGGCTTCCAAGAGGAATCGTAAATAGGGAAGCGAAGGCACAGACCGGGAGGCCAAGAAGAAGAAAACTTCTAAGGGAGATGAGCTTTCTCTCCGGGCTCCGGAGCCTTCTGTCCAAGCTGATCCTGCTGACCCAACGCATGCCGAGGAGATTCCGGGTGACTTTCATACCGATGAGGTTGAGGGGGGAGATATCAACATCGATGGAGTAGACATCACCGGTCTTGGTGAGCTTGGTGAATACTTCCTCAATCTTCCCAGAGATGACTTTGCCGGGCCTTACCTTCCTCCAAGCACCTCCAACACGGTCACTTTTAATGGTAAGACTTTTAGCGTTTCTAGTGAAAGGTATCCCATAGCCTACTCTTTGTTGAGCAACGTTCAGCCTGTACTTGTGTTGGAGAAACAAGTCCGAAACCAGGCTGATATCATCAAAGATCTCAAGTCTGACAAAGAGAGGCTGTCCGATGACCTTCGCACTGCCACTTACAATGCTAACATTCTAAAGGAGGAAACCGAGGAGTTGAAGAGAAAGCAAGAGGCAAGTACCACAAAAGTCTCCTCTTTAGAGGACACCATTAGAGATCTCCGGGAGAAGCTGTCCGGTCTGGAAAAAGACCTTAACACCTCAAAGGGAGAATCCAAAGCCAAAGATCAAATCATCACCAACCTGACCAATGACAAAATCACTCTTGAGAATACAGTGTCTAAGGTTGCCGAGGAGAAAGCGATTTTGCTAAAGGAGCAGGAGGCCAAGATTCAAGCCAAGATTGATGCTTATGCCAATAATGTGATCGACACTTAGGAGGAGATGTATGCCAAGGTGAAGTCTAATATGGTCCTACTCTTCCATGAGAAGTTTCCAAAGAAGAACTTGGGGGATTTATGGCTTCATGTTGAGCCTGAAGACCTCCCGTATCATACGATGGCCGAAGGCGACAAGTATGGCTACTCTAGTGATTCCTCAGATGACGAAGAACACACCGGGGAGAAAATTGGCGAAGAGAAAGACGATCCTAAGGGAAAGAGGGTAGATGAAGGTGAGCCATCTTCAAAGGCTCAACCTTAACTTATGATTTACTTTGTTTACTTTTTATTCAGACTGAAGTCCTTGGAAGGCCAAGGCATTCTTTTTTGTAATTGTGTCCGGTATCTGACCGGATAGATTTTTTGTTCTACTCTGACCATTCAAAAGTCCGTGGAAGGCCAAGACACTTTAAGTTATTTCAATGAATGTTTCTGTTTTGCACAAATCTCATCTTCTTTCATTGTTTGTTCCAATTTTGATGGCTAGAGTTTAAATAGCCTTTAATTATTTCATAGTGAGAGTGTTTAAGTTCTCCGGCTAGAGTTTAAATAGCCCTTAGTTATTTCAATCCGGATAGTGTGACAAAGAACAAAATTTAAAACACTTGGAAATTTTTTAAGAAGGCATCAAATTTCATTCGAAAGCCCGGACACCTGATTAAAACCTCCCCGTGCCACCAGGGAGGAAAGAGTATGCCCCCAAATATTTACATGGATGTTTAAACAAGTAAATATTTATACAAATTCTATTCCAAGTACATCCGGAGATGCTCGATATTCCAAGGATGAGTCAAAACTCTTCCATCTTTGTCTTCCAACCAATATGTTCCAGGTTTAATTCTCTCAACAACCATATACGGACCCTCTCAAGTTGGGGCCAGCTTTCCGAACAGCTTTTCTTTAGTGTGTAAGAAGATTTTCCTTAATACCTTGTCCTCCGGTTGGAAATCTCTTCTTTTAACTTTGGAAGCAAACCTGCTTCTCATCAAGCCCTGATAGTGTGCAACTCTAAGGTGAGCTTTAACTCGTCTTTCTTCTATCAAATCAAGTTGACCTCTGATTGCCACCTCGTTAGCATGTTCAGAGAAGTTGTGAACACGAAATGATGGGAGAGTTGCTTCTATGGGAGCTACTGCATCCATCCCATAGACCAAAGCAAAGGGTGACTCTTGTGTTGCAACCCCAGGTGTTGTCCGGTAGGCCCACAAGACCTCTTGTAGATAGCTAGGCCACTTCCCAGCAGCCCCTTCCAAATTCTTCTTTAAACCGGATAGTATAGTCCTATTAGCCACTTCAACTTGCCCATTTCCTTGTGGGTGGAAAGGTGAAGAAAAACAATGTTGTATACCCCTTGAGGCACAGAAACTTTCCATTTCTCTATTGTCGAACTGTGGCCCATTCTCTGTTGTTATCTTTTGTGGGACACCAAATCTGCAACAGATGTTGGATATAATGAATTTTATAACAGCTTTTGATGTTGTTCCTGCTAGAGGGGCTGCTTCAATCCACTTTGAAAAGTAGTCTATGGCCACAGTTATAGTTTTGCGTCCTCTAGACGCCACAGGGAGAGGCCCTACTAAATCTAACCCCCATCGAGCAAAAGGAATAGGCTCAGAAATTGCCTCTAAAGGAATGGTTGGGACATGAATTTCATTGCTGTACCTCTGGCATGGGTCACACCTTCTTACCAATTCCTTAGCATCTTTCACGATAGATGGCCAATAGTAACCGGACAGTAAAACTCTTCTTGTTAAAGCTCTGAACCCATAATGGGCTGATCCCTCACCATCATGCAATTCAGAGAGGACTACTTGAGACTCTTCATCCCCCAAACAGCGCATGAGAGGTTTACTATAAGATTTTTTATACAACACTTCTCTCAATATGATGAAACCACGAGCCTTGTGTTTCAATGTTCTGGCTAGTGACTTATCCGGAGGCACGACACCATCGGAGAGATATTGCAGGAGAGGAAACCTCCAGTCTTGAGGTCGTTTCACATGCACTTCAAAAATTTCCTCTTCTTTACCCTTACTAAGTTGAATGGAGGGGCTTTCCAGCACATGGATCCATGGATATGACTCCGTATATGCTATGGTTGCTAATGAGTCTGCTAGCTCATTTTCTGCCCGGGGAATGTGCTCATAAACAACACTTTTAAACTTGAGTGCTTCATTCTTAAGGAGAAGTAAATATTTCACAAGCTGCTGGGAAGTAAATATTTCTTAAGGAGGAGTAAATATTCTTAAGGCCTCAGATTGGCCTTGGGCATGGTGGATAAGAAGTTAGGAGTCACTTAGTAGCTTGACCCTCTTAGCCCCACAAATGTAGGCTAACTTTAAACCAGCTATAGCTGCTTCGTATTCAGACTCATTATTAGATGCCCTGAAAGAAAAACAAATAGCCTGGTACATTTTGTCTCCATATGGGGAAGTTAAACACACTCCTGCACCACATCCCATAGTGCTAGATCCACCATCTGTTCGGATGACGCATACTTTTTTATCTTTTATGTCAGTAGTTTGCTCTGAATCCCTGTCGGAGTGAAATTCAACCAAAAAATCAGCCACAGCTTGGGCCTTGACTGCTGTTCGAGGAGAAAAATCTATGTCGAAGTCCCCCAACTCTACTGAATACTTAGTCATCCTGCTCGAAATATCTGCCTTTTGGAGGACATTCTTCAGGGGAAAAGAAGTCCGGACGATGATGGGATGAGCCTGGAAATAAGGCCTCATCTTCCTGGCAGCTATCACCAGGGCTAATGCTAATTTTTCAAGTTTCAAGTAACGCCTTTCTGCATCTATCAAGCTTTTGCTGATGTAGTACACATGATGGGGATAACCATCGACCTCCCTTACCAACACAACACTGATGGCACAACTTGAAACTGCCAAATATACGAAGAGTATCTCCCCATCAACTGGCTTAAACAAAGTTTTGGGGGAGGACAGGTGCTTCTTGATCTCATTGAAAGCTTCATCACACTGTGGGGTCCAATCCAATCCCTTTGCACCCTTCAAGGTTTGAAAGAAAGGGGCACACCTGTCCGAAGACCTTGAGATAAATCTGTTTAAGGCAGCTAATCTCCCTGCTAACCGCTGTACTTCTTTAATGTTTCGAGGAGGTTCCATCTGAAATAGGGCATTAAGCTGGTCCGGGTCGGGTTGTATTCCATGCTCACTTATAATATAGCCCAGAAACTTCCCGGACTGCACTCCGAACACACATTTTTCTGGGTTTAATTTCAAATTCACTTTTACCAAGTTGGCAAAAGTTTCCTGGAGATCGGACAAGTGCAACTGCTCATCCACACTCTTCACCATCATGTCATTAATGTACACTTCCATATTTCTTCCAATCTGATCAGCAAATGCCTTGTTGACTAATCTCTGATAAGTAGCCCCAGCATTTTTCAAACCAAACGGCATTACCTTATAGCAATGAAGACCTCTGTCAGTGACAAATGTGGGATGCTCTTGATCCTTCGGATCTACTTGAATCTGATTGTATCCGGAGAAGGCATCCATAAAGGACAACAGCTTGTTCCCAGAGGTGGAATCTACTAACTGATCAATCCGGGGGACCGGATACAAATATTTTGGGCAAGCCCTATTGAGATCTGTGAAGTCAATGCACATGCGCCACTTGCCATTTTTCTTCTTTACCAGAACCGGATTGGCAGTCCACAAAGGATACTGAGACTCCTTGATGTGCCCCATCTTTGTGAGCCTGTCAACCTCTTGCACAATGACATCAGCCTTTTCGTTAGAAAAATCTCTTCTCTTTTGAACCATTGGTGCTACGTCTCTCCGGACAGATAGGTGATGTGATATCACTTCTGTTGGGACTCTAGTAACATCAGCATTGCACCAAGCAAAAACGTGCTGATGATTCTTCAAAAACTTTAACATTTCATCTTTCAGATCGGGTGGAATTTTGGAGCCTATCTTAACACTTCTTCCAAACAGTGTGTTTCTACCTCTTCGACCGGTATCAACACTCTAGGGGTCTCTCTGGGGTCATCAATTTGACCCTCACCCCCAGAAAGCCCCACAAACTGCTATTGCTCGTTGGTGCGAGCTGCCCCCAGTGTTCGGGGAGCCAGAGCAGTAGCATAACATTCCCTTGCAATCTTTTGACTGCTCCGGACGACTCCAACATGTCCCTGAACAACATATTTCAAGCACTGGTGGACTGTTGAAGCCACTGCATGCATCCTAGAGAGCCAAGACCTCCCTAGAATAGCATTATAGAAAGTGGGACAATCCACCACAATAAAGAGTATTCTAACCATTTTCTTGAAAGGGCCCTTGCCCAATAGAACTTCCTCTTCGAACTCACCGATCACATCTGCTGAGCTGCCTGTAAAGCCCACAATTGATCTGTCCAAACTCTGAATTAAAGCTGGATTTTTCATTCTCTTGTATGTGGCTAGGAAAAGGATATTGGCTGAGCTTCCAGTATCCACCAAAATTTGTCTTATGTCGTTGCCCCCTATAGATGCTCCTATAACAACAGCATCCTCATGAGGGCCAGCAATGTCTCTTAAATCATCTTCATCAAAAACAATGAAGGGGAAAGAGTTTTGTGACTAATAGGAAGTCATGCCTCCTTCTAGCTGGGAGGCTAAAGTATGAACGTGCCTCTTCCTTGATGAAGCAGTATGAGCTGTCATAGTATCCCCTCTGAAAATTGTAAGTGACTCAAAAAACTTAATGAGTCCGGAGACCAACCTAGAACATTCCTTAATAGTACCCACTTTGTTTCGAGTTGGATCAGGATCCAAGTACTCAGATTCCACATCAAACCTTTCAATTATAACCATAGCTCCCTCCGGAGCAGCATTACTTGGACCAACCCGGTGAGCGTTGTCAGGCATGTTATCTCCTCTTCTTTTGACGTAAGCCCCCAGTTTTCCCCTCTCAATCAAGTTCTGAACTTCTTGTTTCAATGCTATGCAGACAACAGTGGTATGACCAATATCATTGTGATATTGGCAAAAAGAGTTATTGCGATGCTCTCTGGGAGACTGCAATGTGGCTGGTCTCCTATAATGCACCTCTTCCTTTGTTTTATCAAAAATGGTGGCCACACTTTCTTTTAATTCTGCGAACCACTCCGGTTGGACCCATGGCCCTCTTTTGTTTCTGGATTGCTGACTTTGAGCAGGAGCAGCTGGCTGAGACTGAGCTTTTGCCCTACCATGCCCCTGTATGGTCTCTCTTGCATTGTTCCCGGACTGATTCTGATTGGGATTTGGTACCACCGGGGTAGACCTCACCTGCCTGTGCACCCTGGTTTTCTTTGTTTCATCAACGTTTATTTGTTTTCCAACCTGATTCAGTAACCCTCCCCATGTCATGGCCTTCTTTCTGGTCACTGAGTCAGCTAGATTGCCTGGGTTCAAACCTTGTCTTAGGGATGTTATTGCTACCTGTTCGAAGCAATCAGCCAACCCATTCATGGTGTTCACAAAACGGCTTATATATTATTTCAAGGACTCATTTGGTTCCTGGGAACAATGGATTATTGTGTCTCCATTGCCTTTTAGCTCTTTACTCCCTACAAACTGCCTTCGAAAGGCTACCCAAAAAGTATCGAAATCTTTAATACAACCCTGAGGCAGGTTGTTGTACCACTTTAGAGCACTCCCCGTAAATGATTGGGAATGACCCTACAAAGTAGTTTATCATCGTCGTCAAAGTTCATCATGAAGTTTTTAAATTGTTCCAAATGGTTGTCCGGATCAGTACTGCCATCATACTTTTCTATTTTGGTACTGTCAAACCTCTTAGGGAGGTTTCCGGACAGAATTTTAGAAGACAATGGAGATTGCCTCCAGTTTCTTCCACGAATGAACACAGTAGCCTCATTGGGAGTTGCAAAGATACCTTGTTCATCGTGAAAAGCGAAGGGATCCATCAGCATCCGGTCCACATGCCTCCGGCTATGAGATGATCCTTTACCAATATGCCTCTTCATCTTTCCTTGTCTATCCCTTTTTCTTGAATATTTTTTAATCTGCTTTTGCTTCTTTCTAGTTCGACCCTCATCGCTGCTAGAGGATAAGGATTTTTCAACTCCCTCACTGTCCGAAGAGCTATCAGAAGATTCTAATCTTGAGTCAGAACTCTCTACTGACTTAGACCGGTGAGACGTTTTGGAGCTGGCATGAGTCTTTTTGGTGCTCACATGAGTCTTTGAATACTCATGCTCTCTGGGGTTATCGGTGTGATGGGAAATTGACGCTTTAGACTTTTCTTTCATGCCCATCATAGCTTTTTCGGCCCTTAGAGCTTCTATTTCACCCTTTAGCCTATCACACTCTTCGATAGTGTACTCATCGTTCTCTCCCACCACTTCGAGCAGAGCTGGTGGTACTTTTGGATTGTCCGGATTCATTCGGACAAATTTTCTTAGCTGGTTTTGAATGCTTGATTCAGGCACCTTCTCCTCCCACTGTGGTCGCCAATTTGGTGTGGATAATTATCGCCTGAGGGTAGGCTTGTAATTTAGTTGGTGTTTTATAGTAGTATGTGGGTGTTATGTGTTTAGAGTTGAGAGTAGAGAGATAATTAAGCTGGCTGGTAGCAGTTAATTCTCATTACCCACACTTAATGCAGGTGGTTGGGTATTTATACCCTAATGTTTGGGCCCTTATGGGCTTTCAGGTCATGTTTAATGGATCCGGGTCATGTTCAAAGACCCATGAGCTCTAAGGAGGAGAGCAAGTAGCTTAGTCAAGAAGTGTTTAGGTTTTTTAGTACTTTTGTCATAGTTCGAACAGTCCTATGGCCTGAGTGTTCGAAGTGATCTGTCCGGTCCGGAGACCTTGGACCGATCTGTCCTTGTCCGGGGAGCATGCAGAATTCGGACTCATCACAAATGAGTAGATATCTTCCCTTATATTTGAGTAGCTAAACTTATCACATGCCTCTTTCTAGAGGTATCAGTGTTTCCAATCATAGTGTCTCCTCTGAAGATCGCCAAGGGCTTAAAGTATTCACATAAACTTTGAACTCGGCCTTGTTTTAGTGGCTCATCAACTGCTATCAAAATCAATCGATCAAAATCTTTATCCAAATATTCCGACGCAACATCGAAATCAGCAATCTTAGAAACCAGAAACATTCTGCCTGTGAATTTGTCTTTTTCTCCTGTGAAGTCTATGCATCAAGAGCCTTTAATACACTGCTCTGTCTTTTAATATGGGCTAACAACTTACCATTTTCAATTAGAGTTTGCACCTCATTCTTCAAAGTTATACAGTTTGCTATATCACATCTTATGGTGTTATGATATTTACAAAACATGTTATAACACTCTTCTCTTGGTCTATTTATCCGACCAAGATTTTTGAAACTTGTATATTACTGTAAAGTTTTTTGGGAATATCAACATAGTACTCTGGTCTTATCCCCTGATTGGGCCTCGGTCTCTGAAATTGATATCTTATAGCTAGAGTTGGGTACCCTCCAGTTCAAGGAGGAAAATTATTGTAATTTCTCAGACGTAATGGTTGGGCTAAGTTTGAAGAGTGTCTTTGACTATTTAACACATGTCCTGAACTCTTTTTACTGGATCCAACCACTCTTCAAACTCTAGTCAAATATTCTACCTTAATTTAATCCTCAACTTGAGCCGTCAGCCCTCCAAAAGTCAAAGCTCTTCATTTTGTTGTTTCATTTTCTAAATCTCATCGTAACAAGACTTTTCGAAATGTAGCCATAGCTACCAGCTCTTCAAAATTATCTAAACCAGGTTTTTAACATAAAACGTGTAGTATAAGCCTTCAGCTTTTCTCCTATAGCTTACTTGCATTGTATTATTGTATCTCCATTTCCCGCGTCTCTTTTCTTCCCATAAAGTATCATCGGAAAGCTGTATAAAAATATCTGAAATTGGAAATGGATCCTTTCGAAATCTTATCATACCATTTCAAGATGTAGCATTGAATGTTTAAGTGAAAGCTTTGTATACCAGCCTGTCATCGTCTTTGAAATTTATCATATAATTCTTAAACTGTTCGATATGGTCATCAGGATCTTGCATCCCATCGAAATTTTCGACCTTAGAGAGATCGTACCGTTTCGAAAGAGTGATGGACCTAATCTCAGTTGTCAAAGGAGATTTTCTCCAGTCAACTTCTTGCACATATTAATTATTATTTCATGATCTCTTTCTAGCACACAAGTTCCGATCATCCATCCTTGTGTACTGATTGGACTTCTTCCCTTCACACTATTATGCTTCCCTCAAACAACAAAGTACATTTTCCTTCCTTGATTTGTATCATTTTCGTGACTTTCAAAACCGACCTTTTTCTTCTTTTGAAGACCCTTTATACCTCTTAAACTCAGATCATGAACTATTCAACTCATCATCACTGGACGTAATTTACCTTTGCTTATATTTTTTCTCTTTCCGTGAAATATGACGCTCTTTATTAGATTTAAAATGTGTTTCTTCTTATCACTTCGAACATGGCGAGTTGTATAAGATCGATGAGACTGGCTGTCAACATCATTCCTATCATCCATTTGCCTTACCTCACATTTCAGCCGACCTGATTGAATATCTTCCTCTCGTTGATCATACTTCTCATTAGTAGTCAGTCACATTTCAATATCTGATTGAGTCTGTCGAACTGGAACTGACTCATCTTTTTTAACTTCTTTTCGAACTAAAGGATCACTCTCATTCATCGGCTCCATTATCGATCCAAAGTAGCTTCCAGGAATCGATCAAGAACAATGAAACGAAACAAAAGAATCAAATACTTTTGGTTTTTAATCAAGAAATCAAGGTACTCATTCCTCAACTCCCACCGTGGTCGCCAATTTGGTGTGGATGAATTCTGATTCTATAGAGAGATTAAGAGAGGAATTGATTTTAAAGAGAGAAAATTAAGTAAAAAAGATAGATCACTCAACAAAAAGTCTCATGCCATTCAATTCAGCTTTTGCCTTTATATATAGGCCAAATAACTTAATATAACTGAATTTGTTACAAAATTGGATTAATTGCACTTTAACCACTATCTTTGCAACTAGACTGAAATTTGTCCTATAACTTTAAAATTGTTCGTACAAGACTTTAATTATTACATTTTAGTCCTTAATAATTTATATTATTATCAATCACTAGATGTGATATATCGATGTTTATCCTTCTTCTCTTTTCGTGAAGAGCGGTGATCTATGTCAGTTTGAAAATGTATTTTCTTATGATTACTTCGAATTTGATGAGTTTTGCAAGAATTATCATAATGATTTTCCAACTCCTCTTTTTCTTCCACTAGACGTACTTCGGATTTTAATTTACCCGATTGAATTTTTGCTCTCTTCGGATATATTAATCATTTAAAACATTTTTTTTCTAACAATTGATTCATTCGATTTGGAATGCCAGACTGATCGCGTTGCTCTGGAATTTGACTATTACCTCGAACTTATTTCCTGTGCAAATCTGATTTAATATCCTTAATTTCTTTATGAATTATATGATGAGTTCTTGTTCTTTCCTCTTCCATTACGATCAATATCGCTAGCTATGAATTTCATATATTCTGGTTATAGATTTTTAATCTAGATACCTTGCAATCTCCCACTGTGGTCGCTAATATTAAGCATTATGGATTTCTAGTATAAAAGTTTGAATTACAATTATATTTCTAGAGAAGTCTGGGAAAACAAAAGGTAGAACTCAACCGAGAAAATAAAGTCAGATCCATTTACTCATTATTTTCATTCCTATTTATAGATGTGTCAGAAGACTTCAACTGATTTGGTTACACAAAGTAGTAAATTTCATTGTGGTCCTTCATATTTAAAAATAATATTAATTTCTTCTTATATCTTTACAAATTATTTATTACAACCTTAATGTTATTATTTTAAGATGATGATAATTTGTATCATTCTCATCATCTAGTATTATTTTTGTTAGCATGGTTTCGTATTGTCGGGTATCTCATTATTTTTGTTGGCCATCTTTCTCATCATCTGGTCTAATTATTTTTCTCGTACAGTTTATATTTAGAATAGTTCTCTGTTTTTGTAATTAATATAGTTTACCATCCTTTCAACTATTTTGCCAAATCAAAATTTAAACTAATTAGTAACATCTGATTAGTTATTTAATTAATTGATTTGACAAAAGTAGATATTTTTATGATTATTGTACAATAACTACAAAAGTTCACCAACAAAAAAGAAAGCTTTTATTACTCTACATGGTTATAAACCTTTTGAGTATAAATTCAATGGATACTTTAGACTTTCACACGTAAAAAACATTTTTCTTTAAAAAATTGAAACTACAATTGTTTATTCTTCAGATGGTGACTCAATTTATAATGATTTATCCCTGGAAACAAGGGAAACTTAGAACCTAACAAAAACAGAAGAATTTTCAGCACCTTCTTTTAATTATGACATTACTTCATTTGCTTATGAAAAATGATAAAATGGAAAAATAAATATAACTTAAGAATTTTAGAGAGTGCATATAATTCCAAGTTTCTAGAGGGAAAAAGTGATCAAGAGTAAAAGAATAAAACATCAATCAATCTTATTTCCAAGGTCACCCTCATATTTATAGGTACAGGTGGTTACATATAACAGAATTAGTTAGAAGCAAAGGATATTTCATCCCACTTCTTTATTTAATACAAACATATTTCCTATAAATTTCAGAAAAGAAGCTCGTTGTCGGAAAAACCGATTCGTCACTATGGGAGACTCTGAAGACCTCAACACTTCTCCAAATCGTACCACCAGAGCTACTAAACCACTTCTTCCCTCGAAGGGAACACTTCTCCAAAAAGTTACTTATAATCCTTTCAGGGAGGAACCAATAATCAAATTCGAATATACCTAGTAAATCTCAAACCGCTCCTACTAGTGTTACCTCTCCATAACTTCGAGACGAGATATCTGAGGAGGTCAGTGAATCAGAATCCATGATAGAGATTGATTCAGACAGTCAAATGCTGGTAATTACTTCTCCTTCTGATTTCGAGGGAGATGCTGCAAAGAAACAAGCTCCAAAGAAGAAAAATAAGAAAACCAAATAATCTATCACCCTCCCCAAAGACATCGCTGCAAATCTGAGTGTTATCCTCAAAGATGTCATCCTCGAATACCTTATTACATTAAAAGCATGTAATATGAGTAATTCAATCAATATGAAGCTGAGATCCTCAAGAAGCAGGGGGTATTCCTGACAACGTTACCCTTCAATTACCCACAGTGCGAGAGATTGCACTTTTATGTTGAAAGAATGAGCTAGTAGTCTACCCAGAATTTCTAAACTAGGGCCTTTAGTTTCGGTTGGACCCAGTTGTGGTAGAATACTTTAAAATAATCGATCTTTGCCCAACCCAAGCAAGTCCAAACCTATGGTTTACTCTGTTTTCCAACATTATGACATCATGACTTGTCAAGATAGCTCTACCAATAGAGAAATTCATTTCCAAAACTGGTCTTTTAAGGAACCATGTTCTTCTTTTCTCCTACTTGACGCTTAGAAATTCTTCGAAAATTATCGACGATCTCCTTGAGGAAGAAAAAATGTGGAAGCAGAATTTCTTCTTCATTTATGGTGCTTGGGAAAATGGCAATGAGATCTTAAGTGATAATCCCTCAAGGCTAAATATCAAGTAGAAGAGTACAAGTAAGTAACATAATTTTCTAATGTTATTTCTCCTTAATTTATACTAACTTTTGTTATATTGTAAAGAAATTTTGAGGCGCTACAAGATTCACAAAGTTGTTGTCGAGAAGACATTTTCCAAGATGAGCGAATGGGAAAAACGAGTATGGTCCAACGAATTTCATAAGACGTTTGTTTCTTTAAATTGTGTGCAGAGTCACGTATGGAAGTTCTCCCCAAATCTGGTCGTCCCTGCAGATCCATTGATGGAACCTTCCGGTGTATGAGACATTGTGAAGATATTGATTGCTCCCGATACCCGTATTATGCTTCCTGCTCCAAATAGAGCCCCAAGCCATTTACCAAAGAAGGACAAAAATAAAAAATATTAAAGTCATCCTTCAAATGAGCTAAAGAAGAAAACCCCAAGAAAAAAATGGATGAGGAAGGCTGCAGAATCCAATCCTCTTAAAACTGAACAGTCCCAAGTTTAGACATCTAAAACGATAAAGAAGGTAGTTTCCTCGAACAAAACGATTAGCTCCTCGACAACTCTCCCAGTAACTGTGGCAGAGGACGTAGTTGATGTGTCCTACCCAAATCCGACCCCAAATGTCGAGGAGGTAGAAAACGAAAAATAAAGATCAAGATTTCTACATGGACTCTCACGTTCATGAAATTTAAAACTATATTGTTGAAATGGGTAATGAAAGCGTTGAAGATTCCCCTGGGAATATTCTAGGGTTGGTTGAAAATCAACGCGGATAATCTCAAACCCAAAGTCCACATCGTTCTCGGGTCACTCCCTCAAATGTACCTGTTTTGGACGATTCATTTCCTCTACATCATTAAGGTGAACCATCCGAGGAACTTCAGAATTTACTCCTCCTTTCTCAACCTTTGAAAATACTGCCAAATAGGTAGGTGAGATAGCCATATCTGCTCGAAACCAACTAGTAGAGTTTTCAAAATATGTGTTATGATGGAAAAAGAGCCTGCTCATAAGAAAAATGGGCTGTTATCTGCAACGGAAACCTCATCGATCAATTCCAAGCCTTTCAAATAGATAGGTCAAAATTCCACATCATACCCATTCAGATAAAATGTTGTCTGGCCTTGAATCATTAATAAGAATTAAAGGATCTCAAGTTGAAGAACCAAGCGGAGATCGACGAAGATTATGCAAAGCAGATACCACTGAAGAAACTGTATGAAGAGAGCGAAGAGGCGAGAAAGATAGTCATTCAACACTTAGAATTGTACAAAATTAAATTCGATGAGTAAAAAACTAATGCTATCAAAGCTGTTGTGGATACTAATGCACGCGACTATCTTGACGCTGTGAAGAAATCTGAAGAGGATTTTAAAATCTCTATGGACCTCGATTTTCACCAAACATTTATGAGGGTAAACCTGGCAGATTTTTGGCATTTAATACCAGTAAATCATCGCCCTAAATAATTTTCGTCCTAAAGAATCCTTTGTCACAATCACATGTGAATCAGAGGAGTCTGAATCTAAGAGCGATGGTGATAGCCAATCGGTCTCTTCATATAATAAAGGAAGTTCCTCGGCAGCTCGGATAGTGCACCTAACGATACTCAAGGAAAATAAGAGCTTGTGTATTCGTGATTTTTGTTGTTTTGGATTTTTATTGTTAATGACTATCATATGTCCTCCCCAAAACTTTTTGTATGCGCTCGTTGTATTGGGAAAATGTTTGTAATCGTAAGTGTTAAACATATAACATTTTTTATTTTAAAAATGCTAAGTATTACCTTCCTTTTATCAAGTTTTCAATAAAGAATTAATCTACCTCCTATATATGCACCTCGTATAATGTTTCGATAGATGTTAAAAGTTTGAATTATATCATCGTTCACATTGGCGTTTTGAAACATGCTTTGATAAATATTAACACCTCGAATTATATGGCCACTCCTATTGGCACTTCGAAAAATGCTTTAAAAAATGTAAGCACCTCGAATTATATTGTTACTCATATTGGTATTTTTAGTATACTTTGATTAATTTTAGTACCTTTAATTATATGACCACTCATATTGGAACTTTGAAAAATGTTTTGCAAATGTAAGCACCTCGAATTATATGTTTGCAAATTACCTCAAGGGTGATAAATCATTGTGTAATTTCCAAAATAATACTTGTATCGTCATTCAATAACCTTTTAACTTTGTTGTTCAGATAAGTTACACCACAAACAAATGAATTTCTTGTATTTACATAACATGGTAAACTCAGGAAAGTTCGGCCAATCAAAGGAAATTGTATTTATAACCCCAGATATATGCCACCTCGTTAAAACCTTCCTGAGCCACCAGGAGAGTAAATAGTATGATATCGTACAAACTATACAAGTAAGAAAATAAAAATATCATATATGTGCAAAGGAACACTCACAATACAACTTTAAATGCTCAATATTCTAAAGGTGCTACAAAAGTCCCTCGTTTATATCCTGGAGGCGATATGTGCCTAGCTTAATCCTCTCTATGACTGAATAGGATCCTTCCCAATTTGGACTTATTTTTCATAACCTTTTTTCCTTTGTATGCAAAAATACATTTCTCAAAACTTTGTCCCCTACGTTGAAGTTTATTCGCTTTACCCTCAAATTTTAGCGACTCCTCATCAAAGTTTGATAATGCACTGAATTTAAGTGTGTTTGAACCTGCTTTTCTTCAATCAAATCAAGGTCTATTTATCTAGCTTCCTCGTTATCATCCTCAGAATAGTTGAGTACCTTGTAAGATGGAAGTGTTGACATCGCTGGACTTACTACATTCATCTCATATACTAAAACAAAAAGAGTTTCTTGCATTGCGACTGAAGGTTTTTGTCTAATGGAACCATAGTACATCTTGAAGATAATTAGGACATATTCCAGCTGCACCAGTTAAGTTTTTCTTCAAACCCTCTAAAATAGTTCTATTAGTAACTTCCACCTTGCCTTTTGCTTGTGGGTGAAATGGTATTGAAAAGCACATTGTAATTTCCCTCGAATTACGAGAAAGACATCATCTCTCTATTATTAAACCGCGGCCCATTATCTGTAGTAATTCTTCGAAGAACCCTGAATCTGCAATAAATGTTAGACAAAATGAACTTTATGATATATTTAGCTCTTGTCCTTCAAAATTGTTCGGTTTTAGCCCATTTTGAAAAATAATCCACTTCCATTATAATGGTTTGTCGCCCTCCCGAAACGATAGGTAGTGGTCGTACTAAATCCAATCCCCATCTATTACATGGAACGACTTCAGAACATTTTACAAGTATCAAAGCTTCATACTAATATTTTACAAGTATCAAAGCTTCATACTAAATATTTTACAAAGCCTCATACTAAATTTTTAGTGTCATTCATTCTCAAAGTCCAATAATACTTTGCCAACAAAACCCTTCTTGTTAAAGTATTAAATCCATAATGAGCAGAGCCTTCCCCATCATACAGCTCAGATAAAACTTCATGAGATTCGTTTTTACCCAAACATCATAACAATGCTCGACTCAAATATTTCTTATACAATATTCATGTGCTAATAATCTCATTCTCTGAGCTAGTTTTGTGTCATGAGGAAATAATATTTAATTAAAAATTATGTTAGATTAAATCTCCAATCTCCAAGGTCCTTCCCAGCAGTCACAAACACTTCTTCGGAATATTTACATTATTTAGACTTTGTGAATATAGATGGACTCTCTTCTAATAAAATCCAGGGTTACTCTTCAGAATATGCAATATTTGTGAAAGAATATACAACAGAAGGTGAATGTGCTCAATAGTCATTTCATGAAGCAAAAGAGACAACCTTCGTAGCTCGTGGAGGTACATGACAAGTTGTTTCTTTTTAGCCTCAGATACTCGTTACATGTACTTACAAGCCGTAATCCAGCTAAAGTTGCCTCATATTTTTCTTCATTATTTGAGGCACGGAATTTAGACCGTATAGCCTTGTACATAGCTTCTCCAGATGGAGCAATTAATTGTACCCCCGTACTTGATCCCAATAAACTGAAGCCTTCATTAGTTTGAACCATCCATATTATATCTGTGTGTAATGAACTCCTATCACTCTCCTCATCAAAACAGCTCAAATTGAATTCAACTAGAAAATTTGCTAAAGTCCAAGGGGTAAAATCAATATCGTAATCTTCTAATTCGACAAACCATTTTGTCAGTTGACTAGAATTATCAGGCCTTTGTCACGCATTTTTTAACGGAAACGATGTTCGAACAACGATTGAATAGCCTGAAAATAGGGACGCATTTTCCTACGTATTACTTATATAATACACTAGTTTAGGATATCCATCTACCTCCCTTGTCATCACAACACTAACTACATAATCCAATAAAACAATATACAAAAATAGTTGCTCCCCTACTTGTGGCTTAGACAAAATTTCTAGCAATGATAAATATCTGGTGTCCAAGAAAATTCTTTTAACTTAAGAAACACATGGAAAAAATGGGTACATTTATGAAAAGATCTAGAAATACATATGTTTAGAGCTGCCAATCATCATATCAAAACCTACACCTCTTTAATTAACCGAGGATGACACATTGATATCGAAGCCTTCAATTGATCGGGATCAACCTCTATTCATTTGTCACTTAAGATATACCCAAGATTTACCATGATCTGACACTGAAAGTACATTTCTCCATATTTAATTTTACACATATGCTTCTCAAATTCACGAAGGTTTCTTCCAAATCCCAAAAGGTTCGTTATCCGCCGAAATTTTAACTCACATATCATCAATATAAACCTCTATATTCCTTCCAATTTGAGAAGTAAAATCTTTGTTTACCAATATTAGGTATGTAGCTTCAACATTCTTGAGACCAAAAGGCATACCCGATAATAGTGCAATCCTCTATCAGTTATAAATATAGTTCTTTTTTATCCTTTGGATTCATCTGAATTTTGATTATATCCTGCAAACGTATCCATAAAAGAGACGATCTTATTTCATGATGTAGAATCAACAAGCTAGTCAATCTTTGACACATGAAATAGATCATTTGGACACGCTCTATTGAGATCAGTAAAGTTAACACACATCATTTGTGTTCAATTTTTCTTTTTCACTAACATTGTATACGCAGTCCACAATGGATAATGTGCTTCTAGGATATGCCCTACCATATTTGCATCAGATTTCCCACTGAAAAAGTTCTACTCTTTTGAATGATCGGTATCTTCAATTTTCTAAGCAAAAACCTTGATTTTTTTAAACAAATACCTAAACAATTGATAACGTAACGTACGTGACAATAACGTCCATATTCGCAAAATTTTCCCATTAGGAAACACATATAATCCACATTTTCACCTGGTATCAATGAAGCTGGGTCTCCTCCGGATCATATACCCCATTAGAATCCGATGACAACCCCCTTGATTGATATTCAGTCATTTGATCATTAGTTATAGTTTTCCTAGTATGCAAAGTCGTCGGTAACACTCTCTAATCACCTGCTAATCACTTCGAAACAACCAACACGAACCTCAATTACATACTTCAACAACTGATGAACTGTCGAAGCTACAACAACTGATGAACTGTCGAAGCTACAACGTGCATTCTAGACAACATTGATCTCCCAAAAATAGCATTATAGTTGGACGAATAATCTAAAACCACGAACAAGACTTGAACTCTTTTCTTAAAAGGAACATGTCCCAACAATACTTTATCCTCGAATTCTCTTATGACTTGCATTGTTACCCCTGTAAATATTTTTCCTTCCAATTGGGTTGCTAGACTCACCACATGTCTTATCCTAGAGTTGTTAGTATTTTCAAGCATAGTATCTCCTCCAAAAAAACCTAAGGATTCAAAATACTCACACTCACAACAAACTCTTCATGGTTTTACTGGTTCACTTACCACCATCACAATCCTCCAATCTAGATCGGGGCCATGATATTCTAAAGAGACGTCGAAGTCATCCTGTTTTTCTAGCTTTGAATCAACAATCATCAATGTATTATCCTCCTTTGAAGGCATACTCATGACATGTGCAGACGTGCTTAGATTATGCTGACTATTCCTTTAACCTTTAACGAAAGTTGTTAGCTTACCATTCTCTATCAGAATATGAATCTATTTCTTTAACTATATGCACTATGTTGTATCATGCCCCACATCATTATGGTATTTACAAAACTTTTTGTTATGCTCTTCCTCTGGTCTAATTATAAGTGTTGGTTTTTTTATAAATTAACATCGTTCTTTGCTATTTTAAACATTGTTGCAACATTCTCACTCGACTCTGCAAAGTACCCGGGCCATACCCACTGGTTTGAGCTAACCCAAGATGACTGATAGCTAGAGTGAAGTACCAATCCTGACGGAGGGGGTAAAGTAACGATTTCCTTCGTTCAGGATGGCCCTTGAGAAGTACTATCTTGATGTACTTGGCCCGTAGAACTATTTCCTTGTCCTGAATTCATGTGAGACGAACCTGATACGATCCAAACTCTATTCTACTCATCCAACTTAATTTTCTCTTCAACTTGATTCATCGAAACCCCAAAAGACAACGCCCTTCTCCTTGTAGCCTTATTAGCTACATCACCAGTAAGTAATCCATGTCTAAACGTTTCACATGCTACTTGCTTATCACATTGCTTCAACTATGTTTTTGTTAATACAAAATATCTAGTAATCTTTAAATTCATCCCCAACAGCTTGCTTGTATTGAATTATAGTATCACCGTTAGCTCGCATCTCATTGCTCCCCACAAATTGCCTTTAGAAATCAGTATAGAAAGCCCCAAACTTAGTTATTGATTCCTCCATAATTCTATTGTACCATTTCAAAGTCGTGTCTTTGAAAGTTTACGAAAAACTCTACACACTAACCGATCACCGTTTTTAAAATTCATCATGTAATTCTGTAATTGTTCTATATGATCATCAAGATCCTGCGTTCCATCATTTCTCCACTTTCAAAATGTTGAATTGCCCCTAAAGAGGTATCAACCCTATTTCAGGTGACAATAGATAGGATCCCGAGTCTACTTCTTGCATATATTGATCAACCTCAGCTGTTCCCATAATTGCATACAATTTTTTATCTGCAGGATTGACATATCGATTAGAGGTATTACCTTTGAACACTGGATTGTCCCTTACAAATCCAAACTTATTTTTTTTCTTGGATTTATATTCTCTTCGGGATTTCCAGGGATGACAATCATCCCTCCTCGAAGTGTGCCAGTCTTTCTCTCGCCTATTTGGATTTCATTTTTCATGGTTGTGATAGAACTCCTTAGAATATGACTCAGAAGATTCACTTGTACTAGTTGTAATGTATCTATATTTATCCTTCTTATCCTTTCAAGTGGAATGTTATCCTTTATCTGACCAAAACTTTCTTTTTTGTTGCTCACTTCGTACTCGATGGACATTATGAGACTCATCAAATAGATCTTCCTCCTCTTTCTTTTTCATTTTTATATCGCATCTCGGATCGTACTTACAAGACTGAAGTTGTTGCTCCCTTTGATCAAGTTGATCATTCAAATCATCTATTTTTTCCTAACAACTGCCTCACCCGATTTTTAACATTAGATTGTTCGCGTTGATCATTACCTCGAATCTCAACTATAAAATACTCAAATAAAGATCATTTTAGTAATTGTCTTCACTCCTTAATTACATATATCCTTATTAAAACCTATTCCCCATAATATTTTGACATTTCTGAAGATGAAAATGATGAAAAAGACTGTGACAAAAAAGACTCTAACTATGAGAAAGAAGAGTCTGATGAAGAAGATTTTGAAGAGGATGAAGAATAGTCTGACTAAAAAGACTCTATTTTTATGTTTTTTTATTTGTATGTTTTCTTATGTTCTTGTTTTTATTTATTTTTAGTTATTTTGTTTTTACTTTGTGTTTCTTGAACTTTGATGTATTTATCTTTTCGTTATTATGAATTTTATCAACTTTAATGGTGTAATTTCCCCTTTATTTATTTTCCATCATCTATCAAAAGCCTATCACTTGGTTTAGCATTTATGAAACCTATATATTTTGGTTATGATAGATTACACATCTATCACCACCAAAATGTATTCGATTATAACCTGGTTTAGCATCTATCAAACCCATGTATTTGGTTATGTAAGGTTTAGCATCCGTCAAACCCATGTATTTCGTTATCATAGGTTTTGCATCTACCACCACCATTGTATTTGGTTATGATCGGGTTTTGCACGGTTACACGTCTATTATACATCCAACCGATTTCTCATCCATCATGCATCATATAGGTTTCACATCTATCATGTATCATTTAGGTATCTCATTTATCATGCATCATCAATAAAATTTCACATCTATCATTATTCATGTATTTTGATTATGATAAAAAGTCAAAAAAATATATAAAAAATGACATTGAAATTACGAAATGTCTACACATGTTTATCAAATATGGAAACATTTCAAACAACGAGAATACTTCAGGTATTTAATTCTTTTATAGATGGAATTTTTTTCTTCTTAGGTTTTCCAACTCTCCTTTAAAAGCTAGAGGAAGTATATTTGGAGAATTTGTTGAAGTGTATGCTTGAACAAAAGTAGTAAACGCATTTGTGCCGTATGAATATGTTTTCTTATAAGAGCTTACAAAATAGCATGGCTAAATATATTTCATAGGCTCCGCATCTATATGAAATATGACAGCAAAAGCATAAGAGCATGGGAAACAATCATGTTAACACGCATCACAAGAGTAAGTAGATACACTAAGATCAGAAACTGCAATAAGATCACAAAACACTTCGTGTAAAAGAAAAGTATACAGATAAACTATCCATGGACGACCTTGTTCAATATTGGCTTTAAACATTTCATCAAATTCAAGATATCAATCACTAGTCCAACGTTCAACATCAGCAAAACGTCTAGAATTTGGACTTATTAGTAAGACTCTAATCTTGCCAACTAACTTTAGTATAGAAAACTCATAATAATGTTTGATTTGATATTTAAAAGACTCACCTGGAGTAAAAATTATAGAAACATGCCTCTTAACTTAGAAAAAATTACGAGCATATTTGTCGGAAGGTAAATTCTCACAAAAACTAACAACCTTGTGACCTCATTATTTAAGAAATTCGTCCATATATTAAATATACAAATTCTTACTAGAAACATACGCGTATCTTTTTAACATGTGAACCATTGTATCCTTAAATTCTCTTGATGTACCACTCAAATAATACCTTAAATTATTTATAAGATGATAAATACAGTATGCATGATAGCAAACTCGAAATAAAACAGATTTAGTATTAATAATACCTAAATTGTTATCATTAATAAATATGATTCAACCCTAACAAATACCAAATACAACATGGAAGAGATCTGGAAAAAGAATATGGAAAATATATTATCAATAATTTTTATATATGTTAATTATACATAGTTCTGCATTAAATGATGGAACATTTTTAACCAGTTATAACTAGTTTCGCATCTATCATGTTAATTATAACACCAGATTCCGCATCTATCATATCGATTATAAGAGATTTTGATTCTTTCATATTGATCATATCTAGTTTCATATATATCATTAATCGTTTCACATCTATCATATTTTGTCCATGCATGGTTTTACAGTTTTAGATAAAAAAAATAGAAAAATAATAATTTTTGCAATATGAAAACAATACATAACAAAAACTCACAATTGTTACTATCTTTATATATGACAGATAGGAACAACCTTTTATATTTCTTTGTTAAAAAACATCCATCAATAAATAAAAGTGGATGAAAAGAATTGAAACCATGCAGACAAAAACCGAATGCTAAGAAAACTTGCTTGAAGACATTAGTTTCCAAAGTATACTCCAATATGTAATCATTGTTATCAATAATCTTCAATGTTTTGAAATAACTCTTAAATAGTTTATATGAAGTAGAACTATATCTATATACATCCATCTTAGCTTTCTCTAAAGTAACCCATAAAACACGGTAAGAGATATATAAACCATAGTCATTTAAAAAAAATCACACTTGTAACTGTAATATCAACATTTCTTCTATTTCATTCACAATCAAATCCGATGAAAAATGGTTTCTATTTTCTTTGCAAAAAACAGCCCCACAAGAATGAGGTTAGACATAATTCTTAATAATAAAAGAACCAATGAACTTATCTTCTTTAGTATAAAGTCTCTAAAGACAGCCCTTTGACTCTTTTTTTGTGAAATAAACTGTTATTCTTTGTTTATTATTATGCAGATATTTGAAAGTAAAACTTTATTGTAAAGCCAACTTACTAATAACTAATTTTAGACCTACTGCACCATTTTCAAAAACTTTTCCAACACCACTAATTTTATTAACGCAACCAATAGTAGCAAGTTGTTTGTTCTTGTGACAAATAAAATTGATACCAGAACTTTGACCAGTTTTTCCACAAATAAAATATTCATTTGAAGCTTCAAATAAACTTTGAGCAGTTTCTCTTACATTATCACCAACAACAACGTCACTTTCAACATTAATAGTAACGGTTGAAACCCCCAAAGTATCTACAACTGATACCAAAGTAAGCAAATCACCATCACAACCTAAGATAACATTTTCTAGATCACCACTATAGTATCTTACTCTAAATTTACCCCAAACCTATGCATCATATCTACTCAAAATAATATAATAATATCTTCAAAATCATCAAACATATCAAGATCAAAAATTGCAAGTTCTTCATTAGGTTTAAAAATATATAATCAACTTTTAGACATCGCGTACCTGTATTTAAAAATTCAAAAAACTAAAATAGTAAACAACTCGCACCTATCATTACAGAAAATCCACAGGTTTCACACCATATAGTAAATATACAAGGTTTGCATCTATTGTTAAAGAAATAAAAACATTAGAAGAAAAATAATAAGTTTCGCAACTATCATTTAAGAACATGCAAAGGTTCCGCAACTATCATTACAAAAATTAAAACAGGTTTCGCATCTAGAAAAACTTCATCTTCTTCGAAACACTCCAATACACTCTTACTACTTTCGGATACATGGGGAACACAAATTTAAGTGCTCATATCCTAAAATTATATTTCTTCACATGTGCATAAATAGCATATCCGAACACTCTCAAACATTGTAGCTCATGTTTCTCTCTAATCTAAGTCTTTTGAGGACAAATAAACTTAAGATTCATAGATGGACTAATATCGATGATATATGCACCCATTGTCACGACAACCTTCGATTCATACCAGCTGTATGAAGCATACATCTAACTCGTTCCAGCAGGGTATGAGTCATTATTTCAGTGAGCCCGTTCTATTGGAGAGTCCGTTCTATTAGAGAGTCTTATTTACGGTCTGGTGTCTAGCAATGCCAAACTTTTCACAATATCCAATGAAATCCTTGTTCACATACTTCATACCATTATCAGTACAAAGTTTCTTCAACATTATCCCGGTTTGATTCTCTACCAAAGTTTTCCAGTTCTCAAAGGTATCAAACACTTCATATTTGGTCTTCAACATTAGAACTCGTAATTTCATGGAATAGTGATCAATCAATAACATAAAGTACCTTGTATCATCTATGGTAGGTTCTCGTGATGGACCCCATAGGTCAGAATAAATATAATCAAGTACTTCATTGGATGTTTGATTAATGCGAATAAACTTCTCCCTCTTTCTCTTACCCAAAATGAAGCTTTCAAAAAATCTCACCTTCTGAATTGTCATACCATCTAACACCTCATATTTTTCCTTAGTTCACTAATTCCCTTCTCACTTACATGCCCCAACCAATGATGTCATAAAATAGTAGAATCCTTGACCATACTAGACACGTCCCATACTGTTATAATATCCTCAAAAACTAACACATCATTAGTCTTATAGGCTATTATAACAACAAATGAGCCTCACAAAATTGTAAGTTTGTCATCTTCACCTATATAGATTAACCCTTCCTCTAACATCCTAACATAAATAATTTTATGTTTAACTTTGAATACATACCTTACGTAGTTAATTACTGTCTTAATTCATGTAGACAACTTGACTCATATCCTTTCAATCCCTTTGACATCACATGATTCGTCATTCCCGAGGATGACCCTTCCATCATAAGACATTCGCAGGATTTCAAACTCAATGCTTATTAGATTCATATAAAATGACACACTACCCTTTATTATTATACTTTCATGAATAAGAAATCATTAACACATGAGAGTACTCATAATAATCAAATAATATTGCAGCATCTCTGCTTCGGTTTTCTGATAGTTGTTGCCCTTTACCTTCTTTGAGAAGTTCTGAATAATATATACTTTATTTTTACATAGAAAATAGGTTACGTTCAAACATACCCTATCCCTTTTGGACTTTTACTGATAGTTTACTCTCTTATTACTTGAATATTTATTTCCCGAATGACCTCTCACACTCAGTGCGTACCCTTCTGAGTCACCCTTCAAAACAATCTTCTTTTGAATATACATTGAGTGTAAGGTTCTCTTGACTTCTCCCATCGTAAAAGAGTATTCTTATAGAGAATTATGTCCAAAAGTGTTCATTCTCCTTTTCCAGAAAACTCAAAAGGATGATTGATTGGTCTTCCTCAAGCACCTTCACAACAACTACATTAAAGTCGTGTACGATTTCATTGTAATAATTTATATGCCTTTAGATCTTTATGCTACTACCTATCAATAGCTTGTAAAACTATTTATTTCAAGGAAAACTTGTTTGCTAAGGATTTGTTCATGTAAGTCACCTCTAGTTGATTTTATATCCCCAACGTTCTATGCTCTTCAGATATCTCTCGCGATGTTTTGTCTTCAAAGCTCAATATGAAGGCTCTATGAGCTTTAGACAGTACCATGACATCAATTTGTTTAGATAATGAAGAAATCCAACATTCATGAGTAATAAACACTCGTTTATATATAAGTAGGTTACAAAAAAACTATCCAAACACAAATGACGCAATCAATCCTTATAACAAAAGATAACGTGATTTACAAAATCCTTTTTCATTAATTTATCTCTCACCTCACTTATCTCTCAGAAGACTTAAATTTATTTCACTCTCTCACGAGATATCTTCTATCGTAATTGTGTGTGTACAACTACAATCACAGCATATCACATTATAAAAGTATCTTAGTTTATTTATATGTTTAGGAAACCCCAAATTATACATCAGATGCTCTGGATTAAAGCCAAATATATATGAGTCATAGTAAATAGAATATTCAACTTTGTCCGAAGTGGTACAGTCCAGGGCGAATAAAAGTGGTACTTTTGATCATTTTGGTTCGACCATCCTTACTTCGATCCATCTTGCTTCGACTCACCTACTTTGACGAGTCTGCTTTGACTCATCACAGATTTCATTCGACCCAATGATCAATAGTCTTTTACATCTTGTATCAGATCTTAAGATCAATATACTTTTTATAACTAAGTCACGGATCAAGCACCAAATATTTTTTATATAGCAAAGACTACCGATAGACTGTTTTCTCGCTCAGGTATCAGAAATAGGCAAAATTGGTACTCAAATTGAACGTCTCGACGAGCCCAACAACTGTAAAAAACATGACTTTTTCACGAAATACGGACTTTAAATTCTATTGTATAGGGTCCGAAAATCCTATTTTACTGTTTTTTATATTTTATTTTATTTTAAAATCAATATTTTAATTAGTGAATCAAATCTGATTGCATTAAAATTATATTTTATTTTTATTTTTAATATCTTTATTGTAGTTTTTAGAATATTTTAATAGGGTTTTGGATGTCTCATATATAAAACATCTTATACCCTCTTTTACTTTTAGAATCTGATGAATAAAAATTGAGATTTTTCTCTAAGTCTCTGAGTTTCTTTTTCACTCTAACCTAGGGTTAGAGATTATCTATTCTCTGTTTTCGTCTTCTTCTCTTTGTGTTTGTCGTCGTCTGTTCAACATCATATCTCGGTGCTACCATATATGAGGTTGAACAGACAACAGCAAACACAAAGAGAAGAAGACGAAAACAGAGAATAAATAATCTTTAACCTTAAGTTAAAGTGGAAAAGAGACTCAGAGACTCAAAAAAAATCACAATTTTTATTCATCAAAGTCTGAGGGTAAAATAGGGTATAAGATACTTTTTATATGAAACATCCAAAAACCTAATAAAATATTCTAAAAACACAATAAAGATATTAAAAATAAAAATCAAATATAATATGAATGCAATCAGTGATGTATAATATTATATCAAAAAGATTAAAATAGGATATTCGGACCTTAAACAGTAGAATTTGAAGTCTGGATTTTGTGACCTAGTCACGCTTTTGACAGTTGTTGGGCTCGTCGAGACGTTCAATTTGAGTACCAATTCGCCTAGTTCTGATACCCGAGCGAGAAACCAGTTTGTCTGTAGTCTTCGCTACATCAATTTTTAACAGGTCTTTCTTATACATGTAATGGTAGATCCAACAACGATGTAGTCCTTTTTCAATACCTCGGTTGACGAGTTACTTCTAGCTTACATCTAACATGAATATTGAACAAGTTTATTTATGAACGTTTCTTTCTCTATTGCTTTTGAAACGCGAATATTTTTGTCACGTGAAAAATGAAAACAATAATCTGCCAGGTGAAATTAGTATTAGCACATACATATAAAATATTAAATTTATCCACATCGAAATTAAAAATACTCGAACATGAGTGCAAAATGTTATATTGGTCTATCAGTACAAAATACAAAGTGTTCTTGTCAAATTTAAACTATTGAAACATCAACACATCCATCATAGATAAAATACATACGCCACATATTATACGTCATGAAAAACTTGACTGTCATCTCGAGGTTGAGTGTCAATGCGAGTGTCATTTTGTCACGCTTGAACTTCTCATTTGTTAGAGTCACTTTTAACGCACCATTCTATGTTATAAAACTAAAATATGTCCGACAATGTAAGCTCTCGAATCTCACATCAAAACCTACATTTATCCCAAACTCATGAAATTTAATCGAACTCGCAAGGCATATATTGTGAAAATGTTAGTTGTATATGTTGCATAATTTAATATTTTTAATGTTATGTGATATACATACCTCATATATTTTAAGAGTCAAAGTACAAAAACACATATCACTTTCCTTATTGGTCCAATTGAAGATTCGTCGATAATATCGATACTTGTGACGTGTATCGATATTTTTCCTTGTTGCTTCGACTACTAATAGACCAACGAGTGTGTGTTCCATAAGTAATGTATGCACATTTATATAGTTTTTACACATTACATGTAATTAACTCATATTTAGTCGAGTTAACATTTTCAGTATACGAACAACAAGTATCAGTATACAACCAACTATTTTTTAGGGGCGACATTGAAACACATTTTAACCGATTTCATTAGATTTTCCACAATTGTATATGCCTAATCGTATTCGTTAATTTTTTGTGAAGTTTTCATTATAATAAATTATTAATGCAGACATGAAGTGACCATATGTTATAGAAACCAATGTTTGATTATAACTACATATTGTGAACTGTAAATAAATAATAAAGGGGAAACTTGGATATTTATCTGATATTAATTGGAACCCCTAAATGTAAAAAAGCTTTTATCAGAATAAAAGAATATTTATCTTCTTTGGAAATTTTGATAAAGACAAATGCATCTGAAAAATATTTCATTTGTGTATCGGTGCATGATTATGCTGCGAGTACATTAATTTCAGGCACACTTTATTGTGGACCGAACTTTCTTCCCTTTGATAGATGTATTACAAAATCTCGACGTGTCGGGCTAAATGAAAAAATGGTCCATGGAATGAGATTATGATTATCAATTCGAACCTCGAACGACAATCAAAGACAAAGGTTTGGCCGGTTGTTTAGTTAAGTTTCATTCCAAATGACGAGATATGGAAAAAATCATGGAGAGCTAAAAGTTGAGTGGACCCTTCAGACTGATGGAGGTTCAAGCACTTTAGGTTGTAGAACATGGGTTCAATTGATAGCTCTCACGAGAGAAGATATCTATCAGATAATTCATTTTAGCTTCAAAGCGTCGAATAAAGATGCAGAGTACGAGGCCACTGTGATAGGTTTACGAGTCACAAAAATATATAAGGCTAAAAGATTTTGCATGGTAAATGACTCACAATTTTACGTGAATCAGACATTCGAACAGCCAGAGTCTTGAAAAGGATCATTAGGTAAAATACCTAAAAGCTTATAGGTTTGGGAGAATTATTTGAAAGTATCAACTACTAACACGTTTACATGATAAAAAATTTAATTGATGATTCGTTTGCAGCCACAACACATTCTGAAGGATAACTATGGATACTTATGCAAGAGAGTCATTTGATAGCAAAAAATTAGAGGTAGAATCAAAACACAAATGAAACCTTTCAAATTTCATCATATAAAGATAAATATTGGAGGTATGACATCAAATAATTTTTGGTTAATGAGGTTCAACTAGTCGATAAATCGTTGGAAAAAAGGTTACAGTAGAAGGTGCATGGGTTTGCAGTCCTCGGGAATATCTTGTACAAGAAATCACTAAGTTAAAATTTATTACATTACCTTGAGGAAAGTGAATCACATATGATATTTTCTGAGTTACACGATGGGGAAGGATAAGTGCATTGTGGGTATAAAAATTAAAGATAAGAGTTTTACTCACAAGATGTTATTGGCCCTCAATTATGACTTATTTTAAAGAGTTAGTGAGAATATGTGGTACTTGCCAACGATTATCCAAAACAATCCATATGCCTACAGTGCCACTTGAACATATTTATAAGTTGTTACCGTTTGACCGATGGGATTTAGATTTGGTCGGACCGTTACCAACAGCATCTGGTGGACGAAAAATAAATGTAGTTACACTGGATTATTTTGTCAAAGTGGGTGGAAGCCAAACTGCTTTCTGGGATGAAAGCAAAGGATGTGATAAATTTTATCTTATTTATAATATATAATGTTGCTTCGGTGTTCCGATAAGGTTAACAATAGATAATGGTCTACAGTTTGACGACAGGGACATTAAATCCTTTGGTTCTTTCATATCTATACAATAATATTTCTCATCACTTTTCCATCCACAAGCCAATGGATAAGTAGAGGCCAGGAATAGAACTATCCTCGAAGCTCTAAAATATAATTTAGAGAGAGCAGCAGGAAATTAGTTAAACTATCTCCACGAAATATTATGGGCCTACCGGATCACCTCTTGAACGACAACCCAAAAGTCACAATTCTCTATTTTCCAAGAGATGGATGTTTTTACTTCATTCGAAGCCACTCGACCTTCATATCAAGTCATAAATTAATCCTAGGAAAACAATGATGAAAGAAGAAGAATTGAGCTTGATATAATTGAGAAAAAATTTATGTGAGCACATCTAAACTCTTTACATTATAAAAAATTGATGAGAAGCACGTACGTGTTCCGGGTCAGACGAACAGAGTTTAAGGTAGGGGTAAGGACTTGAGGAAAAAGTTCATACACACTAAATAAAAAATTCTCAGAAAATTAGAACCGAATTGGAAAGGCTCATATACCATCACTGAAAAAGTAAAACCCAAAACTTATCGGTTCAAATATCAAGAGAGGAAAGCACTTCGACATCTATGAAACATTAAGCATCTAAAATTATATCTAGAGTAAATATAAAAAATTGCACAGTTTTTGTTTCAATTTATCTAATGATCTGTCACATGCTCTTTCCTACCTTCGTGACACAAGAAGGTTTTAATCATGTATTTTCATAGTCGGCTCGTAAATACAAGTCTTGTTTACCTTATATATTTTGCAGGACTCAAGAAACATTGGATACATTTTGAATCTGGGGGAACTTCCAACATAAGTTGGTCAACATTAGATAAATTTTATATTTTGGATCCCATAGATTTTCCAACATATGTTGGCCAACATTAGATAATTTTTGTACTTTGAATCCGAGGGATCTTCTAACATAAGTTGGTCAACATTAGATAATTTTTATAGTTTGGGTATGAAGGATCTTCTAATAAGTTGGTCAACATCTGATAACTTTTATATTTTTAATCCGAGGCATCTTCCAACACCAGTTGATCTACATTAGTTAACTCTTATATTTTAGATCCAAGGGATCATATTTATAATATAAAGGAATATGAAGGAATTGGGAAAAACCTGAAGGCGTAATATCATATTTATAACATATACATACAAGATGAAGGAATTGAATGAAATAGTTACGATTGGGATTTATCCAAGATTCTCCTCTTCAGACTCCAATAAATATTTATACTTCACTTCAAGAGAGAAATGATATCCTCATTATCACCCTCACGTAGGTTGTCCTTGAGAACACAAGCTACCTCTGAACGAAGTTCAACTTCATATTTTCTCTTCTTAGCCCTCAAAGCCTTCATTTTCTTGGTTTGACTTTCGGCTTCGGGATCTCGGTTTTCAGTCTCAACATTTTGTTCCAAGTTTAAGTCACTTCGGTTAGAACGAACATTATTTTTGGCCGTTGGTTTCGTCAATTAGTTCATCAACCCGTCCTTTTTGTATTTTTTAGAGAATGATACATCACGACGCGCTTCGGTGGGCACTTTCAGAGGCCTAGCCTGATCCGAAGTAGAATCCCACAGAGTTGTTATATCTTTCTTACGAGCCTTCGTCGACTTTTCTGCTAGAACGTTCACCTTCAAATAAATATTAGACATTTTCTATATTTTCTCATTCCGGTGAGGATAATGTTTTCTCTTAGGTAAAAATTTGGTTTGTTTGTTTGAATTTTATTTTTCAACATCAGAGTGATCCGTTGGAAGAGAACTGGTATGATGAGTGGATTTTTCTATTTTTTTAAGATCACCCTCGTCTCTTTGAGAGCAAGTCTGACCGGGGAGGGGTGAGGTTCGGGAGCTGAGGAATGGGTACCAGGATTGGAAGGATAAGCAGTTTCACTTTGTTTTTCGTTCGTGGCCAAGATCCGTAGTGGATGGTTTCTTAAATTTATAAGGGTATATATGCTCTTCCTGCACGATCCCAACAACTCTCTTTTGTTTCGAGAAAGGTTATTATCTGAGGAGGTTAAAAGGTTTTTTAGCAAATGCACTAGAGTAGACTATACGATGGTTTCTTGGTGAGGAATTTGTTTTTTGCGAGGGTGAAAATTCTCTCTCTCTCTCAGGAAATAATTGCAAATGAGGATAGTGAGAGGGGGATAGCATATTTATAGAAGGGTTTCTCGGGTTTCTCAAGACTCAAAGGTCACTTGGTCTAATGAAGTGGAAAGGTTGCATAGTTGTCCTCCCATGCTTCAACTACATGCGCGTAACGATGTTACTTGAGCCTAACACCGTTAGTATATAAACAATGTTACTTTTTGGAGAATGGTGAACAATTATTATTCCTGTCGTTCCATTATAATTGACATTTGTATTGGCACATGTATTAATAAATATCGTGATAACTAATATTTCTTATAGAAAGCAAAAAAAAATGATCGATCAGTACCGTAAATGTTTTCTGATTTAATAAATTCTAAATAACTTAATTGGTCAAATATAATAAATATTTATTTATCAAAAATAAAAATATATATAATAATTTATTAACGTATAAAAACAAAACTTAAAATAAAATATTTTACATTTTATAAAACTGACAGTTAAATCGGAATGGATGATATATTATATTACTATTTTTGAAAATTTGTTTCTCTAATATTGTGTTTTTTCTTTTCGAATGTACACGTGCGGTATATATCACTCGAATATTTTCAGAACTATCATATATAATTTTTAATTATATAATAATTATTATCATATGTGATAAAAAGAAATTAATTTAATTAATTAAAACTAAAATTAATATTAAAACTAAAAATTAATTTATTTTAAAAAGGAAAATACAATCCAAAATATTGTTGTATCCATAAACTAGTCAGTAAGTTTAATAAATTAAAACACTAAAATATCAAGTTACTATTGTAAATCATCTCTAAATGTCTAATTAATTTTTTTAGAGGGACGGAAACTTAGTTAATTTATATAATTTATAATGAATATCAGTTATAATATGTTAGTTATATTATATTACTCATTTAGTCCAATTAAAATCAAGAGAATAATCTAATAGAAAACAATTAGAAATATTATGGCATCCATCAACTAGTTACTAAAAATTAAAACATTGAACTATCAAACTAGTTGCATTTCTCTATAAAGTTGGTCTCGTATTAACTTGTATGCTACTATTGATTGATTAAAATATTAACATATCAAAAGATCGAACAAAATAAAATAAAATAAATGTTATTACGAAAGTGAGGTGCTGTAGTCATCCAAAATTATTTGACATCCGATCTATGAATAATATTTTTTAAATTATTTAAAAAACATTACGAGACTAATTAATTCTTGATTCGCAGTTCACAAATAACACATCATTTTTCACTTAACTCATCTTCATTCGTATATAATTTCGTGCATCATGATTTATGATTTGCATTTAAATATTTGATTCTCACTTCGTATATAACATATGCTTCTCGGTTCCCGTTTAATCCATGAACCACGATACGCATTTAACTATTAATTCACGATTCAGATTTAACCTATGATTTTTAATTCATATATGAGAAATTATTGTCATTTCATATTTAATTATTCACAGTTTACATTTAACTATTGATTCGCGATTCAAAGTTAACCCATGATTCGCGATTCAAAGTTAACCCATGATTCACAGTTCACATGTAACCCATAATTCTCAGTTTGTATCAACGTATGATTTGCGATTCACATTTAACAATTGATGTTCAGTTCAAATTTGATCCATGATTCGGAGTTCACAGTTAATCAATACACACGACTTGTGATTCACATTTTATTACAAGATTTGATTCGTGATTTGCATTTATTCGTTTAGGGTTATTCACGTTTTATTCATGTCAAACGGTTTGTGAACATCATTTCTCATGATCACATTTCGCATTTCAATATTCAGTGTGTGAATTGTGATATAATCATCTTCTTTCATTACTACTATCTCAATTTCATGTTTGAATGAACCTAAATGCAGATTTGAATGGGCTTCCTCCCCTTGCCGGTTTCACTATCAGAAAAAAAAAATAGAGGAGAAGCCAACTTATCATGTTGAACATTTGATTTAGGGTCAAGCTATTTTCATCCAATTTGGGTCTAACCCTATCCAATTTTAAGTTCACCCAAAAGTGGTATAAGCCCACCTTTTTATGGGACCTAAATACCATTTAGCTAGTATTTAAGGTGTCTTTTTTCCTAAACACTATCCACTCACAAGTTGGTTTCAAGAACTAAAAATCTCTTCACTCTAACTATCGGTAACTTCTCTATAGACTCTTTGTCTCTGTCTCTCAAATTCGGAAAACCAAATTTCGGTGTGCTTCCAAGGTTTTGATCCTCCACCAACAGCCTCCTCTACTCCTCCACCATGGTGAAAAAAGGCGACGCTCCTCCTTCTCCACCGAGGTGATTTTTTTCTTCAAATTTTATTTAAGTTGATTTTGTAATTGAGTTTTTGTTGATTTGGATTATTTGATGTGTAAATTTGATGGGTTATATTTAGAGTTTTTAATTTAGGGTTGAATTTTAGGGTTCCATACAGGTCTAGGGTGGTGGTGGCGTCGTTTTTGTGCCATTTTCCTTGTCAAAATTGGTTGGAAAACGACCAGCAGCGATGGTAAGGGCCTTGCGCACCATCGATGCACAGTAATTGCACCATATGTGTGGGTGTTGTTTTAAAAAATTCAATTTTTTTAATATTTTGTTCCGAAAAAACAACCACCTTTTTTTTATTTTCCCAAATATTAACCTAGTTTATTTAAATGTTTATTTATATAGTATTTTTGTTTATGTATTTTAGTTACTAATAAATCTTATAACCTAGTCTATTTTAAATTTTCATTTAGTTAATAGTAATTTTCTAATCTATGTTAGTTACTAATAAATGTTTTCGTGTTTATTTCAATACACAGACTGACATCCTCCCGAAGGACGGTCTCTTACGATCTAGAGTTATACATCCTTGAAAAGATATCTCCCTTGTAAAAACCATGGAAGCAAAAAAGGCCAGAGAAAAACATGGGAGAACAAATACAAACAATGAGTTGGAGGAGCATACTGAAAGGTCTTTGTGCCGAATTCATAAGGGTACAATGAATGCTAAACATGTAGACGAAATAGTTGATCTCATGGCTGGTCGATCATCTATTCGTGATGTACCACCACTACCACCACCTTCAGGCCACTATTCACCACCATCCGCGCATTCATCACCACCATCGTTATCTTTAAATCAATGTTCATCACCACCAATGCATCATCTACCACCATCGTTATCTTTAAATCAATGTTCATCACCACCAATGCATCATCTACCACGCACATATGTGGCTAGTGTGAAGGCGGATGTTGTAGGTGACCCTGATTAGGATATATTCGATGACGAAACAGATGCTGCAGTTCATAAAAAGCAACAAATATTGTTTGAATTTCTAGAATGCAACAAAATACTGTTTTTCCCGACTATAAAGAACATGAGGCGTTCAACGCCTTCGTCGACCATGTAAGTTCTTAGTTATTTTAGTTATTAATTTTAAAGTTTTAACTCTTATATGTTATTCTTATTTTGAGTTTATTTCTTACTCAATAGTTTTTACAACCACGTAGTTCTCTCGGCATACACGCACATTATAATATGGGACGTGCCATAACATCCTGAGGTAGCTAGTCATCTAGCTCGTACTCCTTTCGAGTATCTCATAGCTCATCTGACTCATTATTTTACTCATCGTTATTAGACGAATTTTTTTACAAGAGACCAACACTTTCAGTTCAGCTTTGGAGCAATGACCATCACTTTGGATGATGTAAATGTCATTACAAGTCTTTGTGTAGTTGGTAGGACACTTTACATGGTTACCGCCCCGAGAGAGGATATATACGTGTTTTATACTTGATTATTGAGACTCATTGTTGATAAGGAATGTAGAGAGGTTGATTCCATACAAGGATTGGGGTTTAAATTGAAATGGCTCCGCGAGACATTAAGTAAGTACCACTTTCTTCACTTGCCCGACCATGAGACTATCTGTCAGGTATCACGAGCATATCTCATGTTTTTATTTGGGTGTACTATATATGCGGATACTAGTTAAAAAGCGTGAAACCTACTATCTCTATGGTTTGGAAAACATGAACTCCAGGTTGTGGGATATAACATGGGATATTAGTGCGTTGGGTTTCCTTTTCCGTACTCTACAGGATGCTACAAAATCTTCAAAGTGAGAGTTGAATATATTATCACTTTCCAGCTTTGAAAGCTCTATAAAAACCCAAATTATATCCTCAAAAACCCAAATATTGCTATCTGGTTACCTAAGAGAATTATGGAAGGAAACATGGGCCAAAATCCACAATACATTTACTTCTCGCAGACTAAAAGGAGAAAGATGTAAGAAAGCAAATTTAATATTTAATATATGTTTTACTTAACTTATTTTTTAAATTACATGTTTTAGTATTTGTTTGTACATGTCATTTTCGAGCCGTATGAGCATATTGATAGGTCCATTATATTCGTCTACTTTGTTATCCAATCCGAATGATGAGCACGATATAGAGATATATGCTTGATAGAGTCATGTGTCAGTTCGGATGGATTCAGGATGCACCAACACCTTTCTTCTTACCGAAGGTTTCCTATAAGAATGGAGATTTATTTCGTTACTCTTGTCGTAAGAGTGCTTGGTTATATTGGCGCTAACACTTAGATTAAAACTTACGTTTATACGTGTATTAAAACTTAGATTACAACATATATTAAAATTTAAATTAAAACTTAGATTGATACATATATTAAAATTACATTAACTCTTATATTAAAACTTACATTAATTCTTATTTTAAAACTTAGATTATAACATAGATTAAAACTTACATTAATACTCAAATTAAAACATAGTGAAACATTAAAAAAACATAATGCCATAGATGGACAATTTTTTTGATAAAATATTTCAACAAAAATTTCAAGTAGAATGCACATTATTTAGGATTGATGGTGTATATAGATAGCATCATCAGTGCCACATACCATCGGTGTTGATAGCCTACACCGATGGCATGCATACCACTGCCCCATCACTGCATTGTTGCACTATCAATTGTGTCATGCTATATTGATGGTGCATCGTTCCACAATTAGTGCTAAGGAACCATTGGTGCCTAGTGATTGCACCGTTGGTACCTCATGTTATGCACGAATGATGCCCTGAATTGGCACCATCAGTGCACGACTTGGCAGACCGCACCTGTGGTGCCAAATTTCCGCCAAAAAATACTCTCAATTAAAATTACCCATAAAAAAGTTTTGTTAAAAAAAGCCCGTAAAAATTAAAATTCACGTCTCTATAAAAGGATCCTTACTCACATGATTCTAAACACCCAAATTCAAAAAAAAAATTGTAACTTGCATTAATATGGAATGAAGTATGTTTGAAGAGGCTTATCTACTAAATTTGTCAAACATGTGAAGTTTACTAGTGTAATGAGAATACCGAATGATTTTTTGATGAAGTGTTATGAAAGACGTACTTCATGTACAACTTCATGTATCGGGAAATACTAATGTTGTCCACATCAAGTCGTGATGAAATAGCTATAACGTATATGTTTATTACAAGCGAACCAATATATCGCGTGCTTGACCTTTCAAGGGAGATTAAGACTTAAGCATCTAACATTTTTTTATTTAAAAGTGACTTATTATTTTACCAAAGATATGTTAAAATATGTGAAGGATCAAATTTGTGAAAAAGAGAAAGCACTATAGAGTGTTACTTATAATGATAGATATAATTTTAAATAATTTTAAATCTTATGCGGGAAATCTCATGTAACTTTAAGTTATCATTGTTACAGTAATGAATGATCAAATCTTATGTAACTTTAAGTTATCATTGTATCATTTTAGTGTATTTACAAATTGTTAACACATTAACATAATTAAAATACATTAAAAATTAAGTTTGCATTACGTATTCAATACGATAATTTAAAGGTAGTATATAGATCAAGTAGAAGATACGATAAAAATATTATACAAATTCAACTAAACTTGTTACTTTGGAGAATGAGCTGATAGGTTCTCGACCTTGAAGTTCTTCATATATTTTGCAGCGACTAAGTAATGGTAACTCCCAAGTTTTTATGCCATCGTTATGCAATGATGCCCATGTAGGATGTATTTGTGCACATGGACAATCAACGGTAATGCCAAGCTATATAATTAGGATGATTATGGATAATTATTATAACAAACAACATCAAATTAGTATGAATTACTTAAGTTGAGGAAATGATTATTTTTAACAAAACCAAATATAATTTCCACCCTTTTAGACATCGAAGGTGGTGCACCTCGATGTGGTAGAAAAGTGTAACTAGAATTCATTAAACCTGCTTGTGATACAAAATGTACAATGCACTGAAACCTTGTTATGATTGTTGTCGTCATCTTCAGCATTATCATCCAATAAGAAATTTTAGCTCGTACTCTATAATGTGTAAACTTACAACCACATTCAAATATATTTGTTACTATTGTATACCTTGTTATAAACATCAAAGTTATTCATAATTTCGTCATAAATCCATTTTCTAATCACCCCTAAACTTCTTGATGGCCATACAAACCATATAATACAACACAATTCACACAATATCCATTAGGTCTAATGTCGTTGATATCAGTTTTAAAAAGGTCTTAAGTGAGTGGGAAACCCTCCTAAATATCCTTTCGGATCTTTAACTATTTGTTTCAAACCAGAAATGGAGCTTGGTACGCTATTACTAGATACTGACGTCATTGAAGGAGTTTGAAGTATTGTAGGTATATTTTCACGAATGGTATTACCACTATGAATTGATTTACGAACGGTAACTTTAAGAGTTTGAAAAGGGTTTGGCACTGAAGCTTCACTTACTTTATCAGCATCGTCCACATGTACCTAATAAGATTTATCTCGTCTAGTGGATAATGCATCAATAGCTAATTTTTTCTGACATGTAGAAGACCGTGATGTTTATGTTTCTCTAATGGTTCTAAACGCGAGGATATCTTAGGCTAAACAACTTCAAACCATTTTTTGTAAATGTGTTCTATGTGTCTTTCATCATTGGTTAACATAACATCAGTTAATTGCTTATCTATTTTTTCTTTTAGAGGCCCCATCGTGGTTAAGTTCGTACTCGTAAATATTTCTAACATATTCTAATTATCATGGAAATCTTCTAAAGGTGTATCTGTTCCATAATATACCCACTCGTAGATCTTCTGCCAATACGATATATCATGCATAGATCTTATCACACAAGTGCAAATTTATTTAGTTATATCACGTTTAACATCCACTCCAATGTCATTGGATTTTTCATGATCTATAACACTTTCTAATTCTATAAGAAATAGTTAAAATTGTGTTGGAAACCTTACCTTTGATTTGGTCGAACACTTTGTCTCCAAATTTATGTTGTGCTATATACCGACTCTTTTCAAATAGGGTCTAACTGCACAATATTGGAGTTCAACAAGTGAATGCAACATGCCCTAAAATAACTTCAAGTTAATCTTGGTCGTACGTATATAATACTTTAGGTTAGAATGGGCGCTCTCCACCAGACTAGTTATATCATATCCCAAATGCATGAGCTTGATTGTTTTCCAAATCACAAATTTATTAGTGTATCGATGAAGCCAAGAATTTTCAGTGTTTTTTTATAGCAAGAAGATAATTTTTGTAGTCATGTTGTATCTCAATCCTATTTTGATCAAATTCAATTTCAGATTGAGCGTACGTTATCTTTTTCCACGCAGAGACAAACAGAACGTGATCTATTTTCTCATTAAAGTATTTCTTAGTATTCTCTTGAACGCTTTAGTTTATGTGCTATCGACATAGAATATTCGTTAACTTTCGGAACACTAGTTCTAGAGCATCGATCAATGCCAAGTCTCTATCCGTCAAAATCATATATGGTTCTTCAATGCCTTTAGATACAACCAACAATTTCAAATAATCCAATACCCATTTCAAATTGTTTAATTTCTCACTGGACGCAAACGCAAAAAAAACACAATAAGTCAAAAAAATAAATGTCACACCTACAATATCAAATAACAGTATCCAATATCTTATTGTCTTGTAAACGTTATCCATTATCAACACTATCAGAAATGTCTGTAACAGATCACACTAACTGGATGCGCAAACAATATATCAATTAATTATACAACTTCCTTCTTTTCTAGATTTATGTTATTCAAAATAATTATGTTTTTTGAGCTCTTCTAACAAATATTGCAACTATTACCTACTGGATTTTTCTAACATCCAGTTTTCTGCCTAGCATTGTAAATTGTGAGAGTGGAAGAAACATTTTCTTTATTCAAATTTGTAAATCCATTCAAAAAAATTTATAGGATAAGTCCCCATGAAGGTCGAACGTTCTACAAATTTGAACTCTTTTTTATTAAAATGACATACGTATGAATGACCGTTTAAGCGTTTAGAATTTTCATGGTTTAGAAATTAAACTGTAACTTCTAACGACCATTGATCCAGAGTTATTATGGTGACTTTAAGGTCGAAGGGACAACCACATTATTTTGTTCTCTTCGAAATTCTTGTAGGATCTTTCTCGCGTACCGCCCGAGTATACTTTCCTCACTTCTCATTCTCAAAGAATATTAGAGGATTATTTCTATTATCTATGTTATCGTGATGTTTTATGTTGATAACCAAACCATTTTGGGTTCCAAGTTTTTTAAACCATTCAACCAATCTGTCTTGCGTATAATACTCAGTTATGTACACAAAACATAAATAAAGTCAGTACTGAAATCTTCAGGCGGTCCATCTGTGGCATATGCGACATGTAATACCAAAATCCAAAACACAAATCAAAGGAAGTAAGTAAACAAAAATCACTAAAATTGGTAACTATATGGTATTTAACCAATGGTTCAGCTATATAGATCGATTTATTTGAGGTCGCGCACCAACGGAGTAGGTTTTTGGAATAGGTGCTGCAAGACGAACCATACACCACTGATGGACAAGCGGTTCAAGGACCCCACACCGATGGTGTAGGGAGTTGGAACTGATACTAGTGCACATCTGCACCACTGGTTTCGGACCGCAGAACCGGTGGTGCATAAAAAACAAAAATAAAATAAAAACATAAACTATGAAACATCTAACAACATAAAAAAATACATTAATAAAAAAGGACAATAAAGTGGATGCAGATTAGAGGAAGACATGATGATGCTCTATTATAAATGAGTGTATAGATTACTAAGGGTATAGATTACCAATACATGTTATATATTAATCCCGTTGTCTCTTTCATGGGTGTTCTCTCCAAATACACTGGAACTTAATTCTCGCTTCTTTTCCCCTTAGAGATGTTGTGTGTGGTTATGTTATTGGGTGAGTGTTTTAAGACATAGATGGCAGGATAGTGTTTTTAATTAGATAATGGATCTATTAGTAAATAGTATATGATCTTAAGTGTTGATTAAATAATATCTTATTTTTGTAGAGATTGTTGACCCCTTCTTATATTCAAGGTATGATGAGGTGGAGAAATGAGAGACCATGCATGCTGAGGTGAGAGACTAGACATGATGAAATGGAGAGATGTGAGATAATCCATGATGAAGTGGATGGATGCAAGACTAGGCATGATGATATGAAGAGATCATGCATGGTGGAAGTGGAGAGACCATGCATGCTGAAAGTGGATAGAGGAATGATGGAAGTGGAAAAACCAGACATGATGAAGTAGAAAAAGCATGCATTATTAAATCATATAAGATTATGCATAACGGAAGTAGAGCAACCATGCATGATAAAATAGAGAGACCAGATATAATGGAAGTGAAGAGATCAAACATGATGAAGTTGAGAGACCATGTATTTAAAGCATGTGAAACTATGTATGATGAAGTGGAGACGCAATACCATGCATGATAAAATGAAGAAATGCGAGACAACTACTACTTGATGATAAAATAAGCGAGACTATAGTTATTGTGTCTAATGAAAAATAAATAAATAAATCATGCATGGATCTAGTTTCGATCATATTAAAAAACACGAAGCCGGTGGTGCTTTTAGATTATTTTTTTCGAGCTAAGGTTTGAAAGATACAGATTCTTTTTAAAAAAGTAGGAAAAAATGTTTGGTTCAAAGAAGGACAAGGGAGTTACTTTTGGTTTTTCTCCATTTTCCTTATACTTATTTATAGTTTATCCATGTTGTTGCGAAGATCTACAAGCTTAGTTATTAATAATAAGGTGTAAATTAGTCTGAAGGTTATATAGGTAATTGTTTGAGTAATGTATTAAACTCAAGGTAGGAGGTACATAGATAATTGAGTTGCTGTATTTAATGTTTAGAGAGATAAAGTCTCAACCCTCTTAAATGTTGTTCTCCCAAGATTTTATAAGGTAATATTTTAAAAGCTAATTTTGGGTGTCGGCTCATGGACATGAGTCAAACCCATAGACCAAAAAAGTCCATTCACTATTTTTAATTATACATTTCCTAATAAGTAAAGATATAAAATATACACAGCTCAATCAGAAGGTAAATGAACAGTGTAAGTACAACATTTATCTTAGGTTTAAATTTACCCCTTGAAGAAATCCAACCTTATTATTGCTTACTACACTCAAATATTTTTTATCTCCATCAACTATCCCTCTTCGCCCTCTCAAAGACAGTTTAGGAGGGCTAAGTGATATATATCTGACTCATACTGGTTTATTCTTTCAAACCTCACTTGCCAGCATTTCATAAACCTTGTAGTGAAATTTATTCAAATCGCATTTGATGGCGTAGTTCCACGACGGTTACTATCCAAAAGTCACCGTGTTTAACCGGTTACCTTTTTATGACACGTGTTACTTATTTATTGGAGCCATGAATTTGTTTTACCCTAGATAAAGCTAACCAATCAAATAAGAGATGTTTCCATTTCTATAGAGTTTTCAAGCTATCATTAGCATTTCCACTTCCCTGGTAGGATACTCAAGAGTTTTTTTACAGTTTTCATATAATTTTTTTTTCTATTTTCTCATGTTAAAGGTTTTCGAGAGAGAAAATCTACGCTCTTGATAGAGAAACAGTTCTTCACAGTTGATACTCAATTTATCACACATGATCTTTTCTCTTCCTTCACCACTTCAACCACCGTAAATTCGTTTTCCGGTATCATCTTGGTGTTTGAAAGTTCACTACCAAAAATGCATTAACCAAAAGTGGTTTGTTAAACTTGTCTAAACTAGACGAAGAAAAGAAAAGGGCAAGGGCCATTGTTGGGTTACCTGCCTCTCCAAGTACGATTGTTGTAACTTAATCTATCGACTATGGAAGAGTCTATCCTTATAATAGATGTAACATTCTCTCCTAACCTTCCTTGACTAATATAATATGGGGAACGAATACAAATTGGTGGATGATTTACTAGAGGCAGATAAAATATGGAAGATGAAATTCATCTTCATCAGTGGTTGGTGGGAGAATGACAACAGGATCACCTCCCAGGGTAATCCGAGCCAGCTTACCAATTGCAGTATCTAATCCTTATTCTCTATTACTCTCTCCATCTGAGAGGTAGACATTTGGATATGTCAATCCAATAGAAGGCATATGGGCTTTTGACTTTGATGCTTTTGAAACCGACTTCCTAGAATCTACGAGCTATGCCACTGTTGTGGTGTTCAAAGGGGTTCTCTTTAAATTTTCAAAAGAGAATGATGTGTTAAGGTATTCGGTACTGAGGTATGTGAGGCCAAGTATTGAGTTGGAGAGAGACATGTGAGGTTCAGGAATGAAACCATCGCTTGTCTTCAAGAGAAGAACAAGAATCAAAAGCATTTTATTGAGTGGAAAAAGCCAAAGTTGATTATTTATCCGAAGAGGTAAAATCCATCAAAGAAGGGTTGATCAAAGAAAATTCTTAACATGAAAAAATACAGTCTCAGCATGAAAAATTGCAATCATCCAGCTCCGGGTAGATCACATCATTAAAAAATCAGCAAACTGTTGATAGAGAAACCATTGAGCGTTTATCGGGTGAAAAAAATACTCAAAAAAATCTTATAAAAAAGTTGGAAGATGAAATATCCTCTTTCAAGGAGAAATTCACACAAGAGGTGGAAGATAATATATATATGCATATACAGTTATAGATTCCTTACACAAGAGAGATATATCAACTAAATCAGACATGTTGTTGGAGTTCCACATGAAGTTCCCTATACTGGCCCTTGGGTCTTTGTGAGGACTAGTCTCAGATAAATTTTTACCCTCGGACATGCCAATAGATGACCAGTTTGATATCTCTAAGGATTCACCCAACGATGGTTCTCATGATAGCGATTAAGGGGATCCTAGAAGTGGGAGTTTGGAAAAAGAGGATGAAGAAGAAACTGATGGGAAAGAGCCCAAAGGTTAATAAACTCAAATTTTTCTGTAATGTACAAGTCCTTGTTGTACATAAGGAATTTTGTTATAGTGGGTTAGAAGTTCTTGGATAGATATTTGGTAACACCAAAGAATTTTTGGTGTTTTTGAATTTAGAATTTATCAAGTCCTGGGGGTTTCCGAGATATTTTTGTATTAGCTACTATCTCATCAATTCAACTTGTTTTCGTATATCTTTTAATTTCCTTTCCTTAATCCACTTTTGGTCGAAAGTAATCAATCTTTAAACCTAAATCATTCGAAGGTAATTCATTTGAAGCCGAACAAAACTAATACACAATCCATTCGAATTTAATCCATTCGAATGCAAACCAAAATTAATACCCAAACCATTCGAATTTAATACATTTAAAGGAAATTAAAACGTAATATGCAAGTCGTTCAAAGGTAAAACATTCGAAGGTAAACCAAACTTAATACTCAAGCCATTCGAAGGTAAAACAAACTTAATACCCAAGTCATTCGAAGGTAAACCATTCAAAAGAAATTAAAACTTAATACACAACTAATTCGAAGGTAATCCATTCGAAAGAAAGAAAAATTAATACACAAATCATACTTATAAACGAGAATTAAATTCAAATGTGATAGATTGATACACATTCAGACACCTCATTAAAACTTCCTCGTATCACCAGAGTAGGAAAGAGTATACCTTCAAATATTTATACGGAACTTAAACAAAGTAAATATTTACAATACATATTTATTCGAGATATGACCTTAAGTGTTTGATATTTCAAAGGTGTCTCAAAGGACTACCTTCTTGGTCAACTAACCGATACATTCATTACATAATCGTTTCACATAGTGTATGGTCTTTTCCAATTTTGCACCAATTTTACGAATTTCCTATCTTTGGTGTGCAAAAATACTTTTCTTAAAACATTGTCCCCCAATTGAAATTCTCTTCTTCGTACTTAGATGCATACCTGTTCCTCATTAAACCTTGATATTGCAACGTTCTCAAATGAGCATTGATTTTTTTTTTCGATCAAGTCTAGCTGAGCTCTTACTGTAGCCTCATTATCCTCTTCTGAATAATTTTGAGCCATGAGAGAAGGAGGAGTAGCTTCTATTAGTGTTATTGCATCCATCCCATAAACCAAGGCAAAATAAGATTATTGTGTGGCAATATGTGGAGTAGTCCGATAGGCCCACAATACTTCTGGTAGCTAATTTAGCCATTTTTATGTCGCCCCTTTCTAAATTATTTTTGACACCCATCAAAATGGTTATGTTTGCAACTTCTATCTGTCAATTAGCGTGGGGTTGAAATGGTGAAGAGAATAAATAGTAAATTCCTCTTTATGTACAAAAAATCTCCATGTCCCTTTTGTCAAATTGAGGGTCATTATCTTTCGTAATACTTCTTGGAATTCCAAATCTACAACATATATTGGAAAAAGATAAACTTGATAACTGCTTCGGAAATAGTTCCAGAGAATGGCGCAACTTCTACCCACTTCGAAAATAATCAATTGTCAGGATAATAGTTTGACATCCTCCATAAGCCATTAGAAGGGGTCCAACCAAATCTAACCCCCATCTATCAAAAGGTATTACTTCGGAACCCGAATCCATAAGAACTGTTGGTAAATGTATTGCATTTCAAATTTATGACAGAGACCGCATCTTTTAACTAGCTTTTTAGCATCCAACATAATAGATACCAATAATACCCTGCTAACAAGACCATTCTAGTCAAAGATTTGTAACCACAATATGGAGACCCTTCCCCATCGTGTAATTTAGATAAAATACTTGGGACTCGTCGGATTCGAGGAAGTGCAATAGAGGCTTGCTAAAATATTTCTTCTAGAGGGCCCATCTCAAAACTAAAAACCCGTGTGCTTTAAACTTAAATTTCTTAGCTAGGCTTTTGTCTTCAGGGAGACATCCTTTAGTAATAAATTCTTGGATCCCATACCTCCAATCTTGGCTGTTTAATCTGGATATTTGAAAACTTTCCTCAGTTTCAACCTTCATTTCTAGGGTCGTTGTTATGAAAGGGCATTATTGCACCAAAGTCCAAGGATATCCTAAAGAATATGCCACATTGGCTAGAGAGTCAGCCATCAAACTCTAAGCTCTTAGCATATGCTCATACTTCAAATTTAAAGCAAGGCAGAAAATTCTCTTAATAGTTGAAAATATTTCACCAGTTTTTCTTTCCTTATTTTAGATTATCCATGTACTTGGTGTATGAGTAGCTCTGAATCACTTATCAATCATATTCTTTTGGCACCATATATTTGAGAAAACCTTAAAACAGTTGTTGTTGCTTCATACTCAGCTTCATTGTTTGATTCCTTGAAACCAAAATGCATAGCTTGGTACATTGAGTATCCAAAGAAGGATATTAAACAAATTCGTACCCCACGACCCATCATATTAGATCTTACGTATGTCTGAATTACCCATTCTTTCTCAGGCTTATTGATAGAGGATTCTACACAGGGTCTTTCTGAATAGAACTCAACCAAGAAGTTTGCTATAGCTTATTCCTTGAGAATACTACAAAAGGGTTTTGTTCTTTGACGAGAAAAATCAATATCGTAATCCTAGAATTCTATATACCACTTAGTCATTCGACTCGATACATCCAAATTTTATAACATGGTTTTAAGTGGAAAAGAAGTTCGAACTGTGATGGATTGCACTTGAAAGTAAAGCCTCATTTCTTTGGCTTCTATGACCAAGGCTATAGCCAAATTTTCCAACTTTAGGTATCTTTTCTCAGCATCCAACAAACTCTCATTAATATAATAAACCGGGCGAGGGTAATTGTCAACCTCCTGGACTAATACTACACTCACAGCATCATCAGATACTACCACGTATACATAGAGTCTTTATCTAATGATCGGTTTGAATAAAGTTATAGATGAAGGTAAACGTCTCTTGATTTCAAGGAATACCTTATCACAGTTTGGAGAACAATTGGATTCCTTGGCAGTTCTCAATTCTTAAAGAATTGTGCACATTTATCTGATGAACTCGAAATAAACCTATTTAAAGCTGTCAGACTTCCAGTACACACTTGAACATATTTTGTGGAGGGGGAGGATATGTATCTAATAATCCATCTACTTGCGTTTGGTCAGCCTGGATCCCTTTTTCATTAATGATGTACCCCAGAACAATTCTGGATTGCACTCCAAAAGTGCACTTTTCTGGATTCAACTTTAAATTGATGGCTTCCAGATTAGAGAATATTTATTTCATGTCTAATAGATGATCCTCCTCTCATGGACTCTTTACCATCATGTCATAAATATAAACTTCTATATTTTTCTAATCTCACTGGCAAGGGCTTCTTTAAACCGGATGACTTTACCTTGTAACAATGCAGCCCCCTATCAATAATAAATATGGTGTGATCTTGGTCCTTTAGATCCATTTGTATTTGATTGTACCCCGTAAAGGAATCCATAAAATATAATAACTTATTCCCAAAGGTGGAATCCACCAAGTGATCTATCTGAGGAACAAGGAAATGATCATTGGGGCATGCCCTATTGAGATATGTGAAATCAATACACATTCGTCACTTAACATTTTTATTTTTTATGAGCACCGGATTTTCTGTCCATAATGAATATTGAGGTTCCCGAATATGCCCCATCTTTGTTAGTCTATCAACCTCTTTAACAATAGCTTCAGATTTTTCTTCAGAAAAATCTCTTCTTCTTTGTAGTACTGAGCCCTAATCGGATCACACATATAACTTCTGGAAACTTATACTAGTTGGTATTTATGTTACATATTCATTGCACTAGAAAAACACATACAAATTCTTAGATAAGAAAGATAAAACTCTTCTTTCAATTCTGATGACAATCTGGCTCTAATCCTGACATTCTTCCCATTCGCTAAACTTCGTACTTCAACCTTTTCAATAGGAATAACTTCACTAAGAGTCTTTATTGGATCATCTAAGAGTCTTCATAGCCACCTTCTAGGAGCTCCGAACTACTCCTACTTGGCCTCTAACTGCGTGTTTCAAACATTGATGAACTATTGATGCAACTTTATGTATCCATAATATCCAAGATATACCAAAGATGGAATTATAAGGGGCCAGACAATCCACCACCACAAACAATACTCTCACCATTTTTTAAAATGGTCATTTGCCAAGAATAGTCTTTCCTTCAAACTTCCTAATAACATCGGCAAAATTACTTGTAAACGTTATTATAGTTCTATTCGATTGGAGAATAACAAATGGTTTGTTTATATGTATAAAGAAATAAAATATTAGCTGAACTACTTGTGTCAAACAGGATTCGTCGGATTTATTTTCCCTCAATAGATGCCCTTATTAACACATCATCTTCATGTGGGCCTGCAACATTCTTTCAATCAACTTCATCAAAAACTGTAAAGGGGGTGAGTTATGGTACAAATGAGAAGACATCTTCCCTTTTACTTGTGTGGTCAAACTATCCACAAGCATTTTCTTGGAATAACTCGAAGGTGTTGTCATCATGTCTCCTCCATAAATAGTTAACCATTTGAAGAATTGACACAGTTTGGGAACACTTCCACTATTTTTAGTTATCGTATTCACTCAACCTCGATCCAAACAAGATCAAAGTATTCTAAATCCAACATCAAATTGCTCAATAATCACTATTGTACTTTCCTGTTTGGGAGCCTTTGTTTCTTACCTTCGGACAACGGACAAAACTGCTTGAACCACAAGTGTGCTAGCATGTGATATGTTACTTACTTTTTTGTTACCCACTTATGATTAACAAAAGTATTTAATCTCTTATTTTACAATCAATGATTGTATCTTATGCTTGAAAGAAATACAATCATTAGTATCATGCTCTACATCACTATTTTACTTACATAATTGGGTGTTTCGATTTTCCCTCAGAGTCTAGATAGGTGTAGACCTTTAGAATTGCACAAAATTATTTGAGCTGACATAAATAGTCGCAAAATTTTCAATTAACTCTGTAAAGTAGCTCGGTTGAACCCACTTATTCTTTCTTTGCCAAGATTTCTGACCTTGATTAGACTGGCTCGGTCTAGGCCGATGAGAACACTGTATGTAGTCCCTCAGACGATTACTTAATGTAGCTTGTGACTTGCTACTAGTTATAGAATAAGGGTTGCAGTGGTAGGTCTATATTAATGAGGTTGTATCTGGTGTGGTTTATTTTTGTCTGAGGGTAAGTTTGTAATTTTTGTTTAGAGTTTTGTGGAAGTTTGTGAGTATTTAATATTTGGGTAGAGTGTAGAGGGAGAATTAAGCAGCCTGGTTGTATTTAATTTTCATTACCCTCATTTAATGTTGGTGGTTGGGTATTTATACCCTTATATTTGGGCCTTATGGGCTTCGGGTCGTGTTTAATGGACCCGGGTCGAGTTTAAGGACCCATTAGTTCTAAGTAGGAGAACATGCAGCTTAGTCAAGAAGTGATTAGGTTTTAAGTATTTTAGTTCTGTTCGAACAGTCCAATGGATGATGGTGTCCGAACTGCCCTTGTCCGGTTAGGTAGACATTGTCCGAACTGCCCCTGTCTGAAGTGGTGACTGAATCCGGACTCATCAATAGCCCCTTTTTTAGGTGGTGTTCAAAAACCTTTGGCAAGACCTAAAAAACAGTCTGTTTCTAGTGACAGTTATATCCGGACAGGTCTTTCGAATTGTTTTATAGCTTTATCCGGACTGAAAAAGGTTCCTTGAATTTGAACAGTTTTTTGCCAGAGTTCGTGGGACACGTGTCTCTCTCTGGTTCGTTATTTCAACTGTTTTTTCACCTTGAATTTCGCTCCCACTTCTCTGAAAAGCAACCTCTTCATTAAATGAATATGACATCAACGCCGTTCCTTAATCATTGCAAATCCTTTCGAATTCTCCTAGGAATCAAAGCACATTTTTGGGTGTTTACTATAAATTAATCACTTCTCCACTGTTTTACCATCATCTTCATATTTACTTTGCTAATTTTCAGAGTTTTTTTCTCTCAAACACAAATTCTTCTTTTTGGTTGTGAGTTTATGTTCACAGCTAGGAACGCTTTAATCAAAGGCGGGTGGCTTAATCTATCAGAGCTAGAAAAGGCACAAAAAGTCGAACGGGAGAGGCGCATTGCTGCAGGCCTACCTACTTCCCCCATTGACAAACCAGTAATCTCAAACACAGAGCCTGACCAGGGCTCCTCCTCAACCAGAAGTGTCAAACCGAGGAGATTGTTTCAAACCAACCTTTCTCTTATTGTTTCAGGCTCGTCGGTTCAAGAATCAGAGCCCACTGTTGAACCAAGGCTAGCAGTTACCAGCTTTAAAAATCCTTCCCCATTTATACCCATGGGGTCAGATGCAAATATCTCTCCCAACAAATTAGTCGATCGAAGAAAAGGTCGCCTAGTAAAAGGGCAGGCTTCCAAAAGCACCCCTTCGAAATCAGGGGCGAAGGACATCAATACAGGGTTAGAGGCACCTATAAAAGTACCTAAGGACAGACTGTCCGGACCAGAGGCCACTAGCTCAAGCCTCCGAAGAGAAACCACCACATTTGAGCCCCAGCCAGAGGCCAGAGTCTAGGAAATTATTGAAGCTCATCAGTCCGGAGGTCAGACTGAACCAACTTCTAATTCCCCCTCCCAAAGACAACTAAAAACCCCACCTCGGTAATGGAGGAAATAATGGAGGATTCTATCGAAGAGGCTCCGTTCGAGTCCGAACCCTCCGGACTAACTAGTAATGCTGTTGCTGCCAAGAAGGATAAAGGCAAAGAAAAACTATGCCTTAGGCACCCAGACCTACCAGAAATTCTTGAAGGAAAAGTGGGACCTTGTTTCCACAAGGTTAGTGTTAAATATCGTCTTGCCTTACAAATAATTACTTATGCTTTCATCCACACAGCCAAATTGGGCCGGATGCGTACGAAGTGGGAGATTCCGGAGAATGTGAAAATAAAAATCCCTATAGACCCTGAAATCCCAATGGACTGCAAGCTTAGTGAAATAGTCATCTTCACTGAGCTCTTTAACTGGGGGTTAAGGTTTCCCTTAGATCCGAAGATGGTTAGGTACTTCCACCTCATCAAACTTTGCCCCAGTCAACTGAGCCCCAACGCCTGGTACACTCTTATGGCCTGTATCATGGCTTCCAGGCTCTCCGGAATTCCTTTACCAATGGAGGAATTCGCAGCTGTGGCCAGCCTCTGCAGAAACCTCCACATTCCTTTCTATCACTTCAACATGGGTGATAATTATAAAGCAGTGGACGACCTTCTTGAGTCGGAGAGAAATTGGAGGACTCAATTCTTGTTCATGAGCGGCGCTTGGGAGAATGGGAGGAAGATCAAAGCCGTAGTCAACCCGAGTCTCCTCACCAGTAGATGGAGAAGTGATCGTAAGGATCCTACCTTAAATTCTTATTTTTATTTTTATCAAATTTGCTTAAACTGACTGGTCTTGTCTTTTTTCTTGACAGAGCTGCCCAAAGACTTCAATGACTATTTAAAGGTCGGGCAGACCACTTGTACCAAGATCAACACTTGGGCTCCTCAAAAGTGGGGAAACCGTTTTCATGACGCCTTTACCGGAGGCAATCTCGCAAGGTCTCATCTCTCGAACAAAACTGGCCGGAGAGACTTGACATGGGAGGAACTTACCACTCCACCCCCTCCGGATGTTGTCCTTAAAAGAACACATGCACCGGACAGGTCACTGTACTTTCCAGGTCGAGCCAAGGCCCCAAGTAAAATGAAAGGCAAAAAAGGGAAAGGCAAGAAGGTTGCGGGTGAGGCTAATCCTGCCGAGGTGGAGGAGACTGCTCCAACAAACCCAGAAGGGCCAGTTCCAAGCCAGATCGATGTTGCTCTGCTAGAAGTGGTAGAGCATGAGAGTGCTAGGGAAGAAGCAGGATCTCCAAAACCCCCAAGGGTTCCTAAGAGAGACCGGAGACGGGGAGCAGAAAGCAAGGAGAGGGAGGCCAAGAAGAAAAAGACCTCCAGGGGTGATGAACTTTCTCTCCAGCCTCCAGAGCCTCTCCCTCCTGTTGACCCTATCGATCCAACAAGAGCAGAGGAGATCCCTGGCGACTTTCGAACTGATGAGGTTGGAGGAGGAGACCTTAGTATTGATGGTGTCGACCTTACGGGGTTTGAGGGGCTTGGTGAGTACTTCGAAAATCTCCCCATGGATGACTTTGTTGGGCCATATCTCCCTCCAAGTACTTCGAACACCGTTACTTTTAATGGTAAAACCTTCACTGTTTCAAGTGAAAGAGAGGCTATAACTCACTCTATACTGAGTACCGTTCAGCCAGTGTTGGTCCTGGTGAAGCAAGTACGAGGTCAGGCAGCAATCATTACTGCCCTTAATTCTGACAAGGAGAGATTGTCCGGAGACCTCCTTGCTGCCAACCAAAATGATGATGTTTTGAAGAGAGAAAACGAGGAGTTTAAGAAGAGCCAGGAGGGTTGGGTCACCAAGGTAGCTGCCCTATAAGATACTATCAAAGGCCTCCGGGAAAAGCAGTCCGAGTTGGAGAAAGATTTTACCTCTTCAAAAGAGGAGTTGAAGACCAAGGATCAAGTCATTCTTACCTTGACTAACGACAAGATCGCCCTCGAAGACTCAGTTTCCAAGGCTATAGAGGAAAAAGCTGATCTACTAAGGGAGCAAGAGGCAAATATTCAAGCCAAGATTGATGCTTATGCTAACAATGTGATAGACAGTCAAGAGGAGATGTATGCCAAGGTGAAGTTGGACATGGTCTTGCTTTTTCACGAGAAGTTCTCGAAGAGGAATTGGGAGACTTATGGAGTTTTGTAGAGTATCCAGACATTCCCTTTCATACAATGGCTGAGGGTGACAGGTTTGATTTTTCCAGCGCATCCTCATCCGATGACGAGGAGAACACCGGGGAGAGTCCAGGTGAGGAGAATGATGACCCTAAGAAGAAGAAAACAAGTGAGGCTGAGCCGTCTTCAAAGGATCAGTCTTAGAATATGAATTATCTTTTGTTTTTTGTTTTGATTGAACTAAAGTCCTTGGAAGGCCAAGGAATTTCTGTAACCGTGTCCGGTGTTTGTTCGGACAAATCTGTTTGTTTTGAAAACTTAAAGTCCCTGAATGGCCAAGGCACTTCGGTTATTTTAATGGATGTCTTTATTTTCAACAAATCTTGAATTCTTTTATAGCTTGTTTCAATTTTGGTGGCTAGTGTTTAAATAGCTCTTAGTTATTTCATAAATATTCTAAAGCGAGAGTGTTTAAATTCTCCGATGACAAATGTTTAAGTAGTCATCATTCCTTTAATTCAATCTGGATGGTGTGACAAGAAACAAAGTAAGAACCCTCCGAATTTTTAAGAAGGCATCAAATTTTATAAAAAAGCCCAGACACCTCATTAAAATCTCCCCGCGCCACCAGGGTAGGAAAGAGTATGCCCCCAAATATTTACATGGATTTTTAAACAAGTAAATATTTACATAGTTTCTACTCCAAGTACATTCGGAGATGCTTAATCTTCCAAGGGTAATTCAAAACCCTTCCATCCTTGTCTTCTAGCCAGTATGTTCCAGGTTTAAGCCTTTCAATGACCATATAACGTCCTTCCCAAGTTGGGGCCAGTTTGCCGAGCAGCTTCTCTTTAGTGTGTAAGAAGACTTTCCTGAACACCTTATCCCCCGGCTGAAAATCTCTTCTTTTAACTCTGGAAGCAAACCTGCCTCTCATCAAACCCTGATAGTGTGCAGCTCTAAGTTGAGCTTTAACTCTTCTTTCTTCTATTAAGTCGAGCTGACCTCTGATTGCCACTTCATTAGCGTGCTCGGAGAAATTGTGAACTCGAAATGAAGGGAGAGTTGCTTCTATGGGAGCTATAGCGTCCATCCAATAGACCAAGGCAAAAGGTGACTCTTGTGTCGCAGCCCCATGTGTAGTCCGATAGGCCCACAAAACCTCTTGTAAATAAATGGGCCATTTTCTAGTAGTCCCTTCTAAATTCTTCTTTAATTCGGACAGTATAGTTTGGTTAGCCACTTCAACCTGACCATTTTCTTGTGGGTGGAAAGGTGAAGAGAAACAATGTTGTATACCTCTAGAGGCACAGAAACTCTCCATTTCCTTGTTGTCGAACTGTTGCCCATTGTCTGTCGTTATCTTATGTGGGATGCCAAATCTGCAACAGATATTGGACAAAATGAATTTTATGACAGCTTTCTGATGTTGTACCTGCTAACGGGGCTGCTTCGATCCACTTCGAAAAATAATCAATTACAACAATTATTATCATACGTCCTCTGGATGCCATAGGTAAAGGTCCCACCAAATCCAACCCCCATCGAGCAAAAGGTATAGGCTCAGAAATTGACTCTAAAGGGATGGCTGGGACATGAATTTCATTGCTATATCCCTGGCATGGGTCACACCTCCTCACCAGCTCCTTTGCATCTTGCATTATAGTGGGCCAATAATAACCAGCCAACAAAACTCTTCTTGTTAGAGCCCTGAATCCACAGTGAGTTGATCCCTCACCATCATGTAATTCGGAGAGGACTATTTGAGATTCATCATCTCCCAAACATCGTAAAAGGGGTTTACTGTAAGACTTCTTATAAAGAATATCTCTTAGTATGATGAAACCACGAGCCTTGTACTTTACTTTTCTTGCTATCGACTTGTCCGGAGGCAAAATACCATCAGAGAGATACTGCAGGAGAGGAAACCTCCAATCTTGAGGTTGTTTCATCTGTACATCGAAAATTTCTTCCTCCTTACCGATATTAAGTTGAATGGAAGGGCACTCCAACACATGGATCCAAGGGTATGACTCAGTATAGGCTATGGTTGCCAAGGAATCTGCTAGTTCATTTTCTGTTCGGGGTATGTGCTCATAAACGATACTTTTGATCTTAAGTGCCTCATTTCTAAGAAGAAGTAAGTACTTCACTAGTTGCTCCTTTTTTGCCTCAGATTGACCTTACGCATGGTAGATAAGAAGCTGAGAGTCACTCATCAGCTTGACCCTTTTAGCCCCACAAATATGAGCTAACTTTAAACCAGCTATAGCAGCTTCGAATTCTGACTCATTGTTGGAAGCCCTAAAAGCAAAACATATAGCTTGGTACATTTTGTCACCATACGGATATGTCAAGTATACCCCTGCACCACATCCCATAGTACTTGATCCACCATCCGTCCGGACAACCCATACCTTTTTATCTTTCATCTCAGTTGTTTGCTCTGTATCCCTATCCGAGTGGAATTCAACTAAGAAATCAGCCACATCTTGGGCTTTGATTGCTGTTCGAGGAGAAAAATCAATATCGAAGTCCCCCAACTCCACTGACCACTTAGTCATTCTACTTGAAATGTCTGCCTTTTGAAGAACATTTTTCAAGGGATAGGATGTCCGGACGATAATAGGATGAGCATGAAAATAAGGCCTCATCTTCCTTGCAGCAATTACCAAGGCTAATGCTAATTTTTCGAGCTTTAAATAGCGTTTTTCTGCATCTATCAAGCTCTTGCTGATGTAGTACACTGGACGAGGGTAATTATCCACCTCTCTTACCAATACAGCACTGATGGCATAACTGGAAACTGCCAAGTATACGAAGAGTATCTCTCCATCAACAGGTTTAAATAAAGTCTTGGGGGAGGACAGATGTTTCTTAATCTCATTGAAGGCCTCATCACACTGTGAAGTCCAGTCAAATCCCTTTGCACCCTTTAAAGTTTGAAAAAACGGGGCACATATGTCCGAAGACCTCGAGATGAATCGATTTAAAGCAGCCAACCTCCCAGTCAACCGTTGTACTACTTTAATATTCCGAGGAGGCTCCATTTGGAATAAAGCATTAAGCTAGTCCGGATCGAGCTGTATCCCTTGCTCACTTATTATATACCCCGGGAATTTCCCGGACTGTACTCCGAACACACACTTCTCTGGATTTAGTTTCAAATTTACTTTTACTAAGTTAGCAAAATTTTCTTGGAGATCTGCCAAGTGTAGTTCTTCATCCACACGTTTTACCATCATGTCATCAATGTAAACCTCTATATTTTTTCCAATTTGATCAGCAAAGGCTTTATTTACTAACCTTTGATAGGTAGCCTCAGCATTTTTTAACCCAAATGGCATCACCTTGTAACAATGAAGACCCCTATCAGTGACAAACGTGGTATGCTCCTGATCCTTTGGATCTACTTGAATCTGATTGTACCCGGAGAAGGCATCCATGAAAGACAGTAGCTTATTCCCAGAAGTGGAATCCACCAGCTGATCAATCCGGGGGACGGGGTATAAATCTTTTGGGCAAGCTCTATTGAGATCTGTGAAGTCAATGCACATAGGATACTGAGACTCCTTTATATGCCCCATTTTAGTAAGCCTGCCAACTTTTTGAACAATAACATCAGCCTTTTCCTTGGAAAAAGCCCTTCTCTTTTATACCACATGTGCTATGTCTCTCCGGATGGATAGGTGATGTGATATAATATCTACTGGAACCCCGGTAGCATCAGTATTGCACCAAGCAAAAACATGCTGATAGTCTTTTAGAAACTTCAACATTTTACTCTTCAGTTCGGATGGTATTTTGGACCCTATCTTAACATTTTTCCCTCTTCCAAAGAATGTGTTTCAACTTCTTCAACTGGTATTAACACTCCAGGGGTCTCTCTGGGGTCATCAATTTCACCCTCACCCCCAGAAAGCCCCTCAAACTGCTATTCTTCATTGATACGAACTGCCCACAGCGTCCGTGGAGCCAGTGCTGTGGCATAACACTCTCTTAAAATCTTTTGGCTGCTCCAAACAACTCCTACTTGTCCTTGAACATCATATTTCAAACATTGGTGGACTGTTAAGGCCACTGCATGTATCCTAGAGAGCCAAGACCTCCATAAAATAGCATTATAACAAGTGGGATAATCCACCACAATAAAAAGTATTCTAACCATCTTCTTAAAAGGGCCCTTGCCCAACAAAACTTCCTTTTCGAACTCCCCGATCACATCTGCTGAGCTTCCAGTGAAACCCAAAATTGACTTGTCCGCACGCTGAATTACAGCTGGGTTTTTTATCTTTTTGTAAGAGGTTAAAAAGAGGATATTGGCTGAACTCCCATTATCCACCAAGATTCGTCTTATGTCATTGCCCCAATGGATGCTCCTATGACAACAACATCTTCATGAGGGCCAGCTATATCCCTCAAGTCATCTTCATAAAAAACAATGAAGGGAAATGGATTCTGTGATTGATAAGAGGTCATGCCTCCTTCCAGCTGGGTAGCTAAAGTATGAACGTGCCTCTTTCTTGAAGAAGCAGTGGGTGTTGTCATAGTATCCCCTCCGAAAATTGTGAGTGACTCAAAAAAGTTAATAAGCCCGGAGACTGTTTTACAACGTTCCTCAATGGCACCTACTCTGTTTCGAGTTGGATCAGGATCCAAGTACTCTGAATCTACATCGAATCTTTCGATTATAACCATAGCTCCCTCCGGAGCGGAAGTGCCTGCATTATTTGGACGAGGCCGATGAGCATTATCAGGCCTATTTCCTCCTCTTCTTTTGACATATGCCCCCAGCTTTCCTCTTTCAATTAAATTCTAGACTTCTTGCTTTAAAGCCATACAATCGTCGGTGGTATGGCCAGTAGCATTATGGTACTGACAGAAGGAGTTGTTACGATGTTCCCTAGGAGATTGCAGTGCAGCCAGCCTTCTATAGTGTACTTCTTCCTTTGTATTGTCATAAATGGTGGCCACACTTTCTTTCAACTCAGCAAACCACTCCGGTTGAACCCAAGGCCCTCTCTTATTTCTAGATTGTTGTCTCTGGGCAGGCGCAGCTAGCTGAGACTGAGCTTTAGCTCTGTTAGGACCCTGTCCGGCCTCCCTTGTCTTGTTACCGGACTGATTTTGGTTGGGGTTTGGTGCAACCGGGGTAGACCTCACCTGCCTGTGCATCCTAGTTTTCTTTGTTTCATCAACGTTAATTTTCTTTCCGACCTGATTCAGTAGACCTCCCCAAGTCATGGCTTTCTTTCTGGTCACTGAATCAGCCAAATTTCCAGTGTTTAAGCCCTGCCTTAAAGATGCTATGGCTACTTGCTCAAAGCAATCAGCCAACCCGTTTTTGGTGTTTATAAAACGACTTATGTATTCTTTCAGTGATTTGTTCGGTTCTTGGGCACCTTGGATAATTGTGTCCCCATTGCCCTTCAATTCCTTACTTCCAACGAACTGCTTTCGAAAGGCCACCCAAAAGGTATCGAAGTTTCTAATGCAACCTTGTGGTGGGCTGTTATACCATTTCAGAGCACTCCCCGTAAGGGATTGGGAGAATGCTCTACAGAGTAACTTGTCATCATCATCAAAATTCATCATGAAGTTTTTAAATTGCTCCAAGTGGTTGTCCGGATCTTTACTGCCATCGTATTTCTCCATTTTTGTGCTATCAAGCCTCTTAGGGAGGTTTCCGGATAGAATCTTGGAAGACAATGGAGATTGTCTCCAATTCCGGCCACGACTGAAAACGGTATCCTCATTGGGAGTTGCAAAGATACCTGGTTCATCATGGAAGGCAAAAAGATCCACCAGCATCCGGTCTACATGTCTCCGGCTGTGAGATGATCCTTTCCTTATATTCCTCTTTAACTTCCCATGTCTATCCTTTTTTCTTGAATACTTTTTAATCAACTTTTGTTTCTTTTTAGATCGGCCCTCGTCACTGTTGGAGGACAAGGACTTTTCAACTCCATCCTCGCCCGATGAGCTACCAGAAGATTCTAAGTCTGAGTCAGAGCTCTCCACTGGCTTGGACCGGTGAGACTTTTTGGAGCTAGCATGAGTCTTCTTGGTAATCACATGGTTCTTCGAAGGCTCATGCTCTCCAGGGTTGTCAGTATGATGAGCAACTGATTCCTTTGACTTCTCTTTTATGCCCATCTTTGCCTTCTCTGCCCTCAGAGCCTCTATCTCGCCCTTTTATCTAGCACGCTCCTCGATGGTATATTCATCATTTTCACCCACTACTTCAAGCAAAGCTGGTGGTACTTTCGGTGCGTCCGGATTCATTCAGACTGATTTTTTCTGATGGTTTCGAATGATAGATTCAGGCACCGTCGTGCTCCCACTGTAGTCGCCAATTTGGTGTGGTTTATTTTTGTCTGAGGGTAAGTTTGTAATTTTTGTTTAGAGTTTTGTGTAAGTTTGTGAGTATTTAATATTTGGGTAGAGTATAGAAGGAGAATTAAGTAGTCTGGTTGTATTTAATTTTCATTACCCTCATTTAATGTTGGTGGTTTGGTATTTATACCCTTATATTTGGGCCTTATGGGCTTTCGGGTCGTGTTTAATGGACCCGGGTCGAGTTTAAGGACCCATTAGTTCTAAGTAGGAGAACATGAAGCTTAGTCAAGAAGTGATTAGGTTTTAAGTACTTTAGTTCTGTTCGAACAGTCCAATGGATGATGGTGTCCGAACTGCCCTTGTCCGGTTAGGTAGACATTGTCCGAACTGCCCCTGTCCGAAGTGGTGACTGAATCCAGACTCATCAGTATCAGTCTCTTGGTTTCCTCCACAGTGATTTATTTTCCAACTTGTTCAATAAACCACCTCAAGTCATTGCCTTCTTTTCGGTCATTGAATCAGCCAACTCAATAGCTAACAGTCATTGTCTGAGTGCAACTATAACCACATGTTTGAAGCAATCTGGAAATCCATCGTTGGTGTTCACAAAATGTTAGGTATAATCTTTTAAAGATTCAATATGGTGTTCCCATGGATTATTATATCTCCATTCTCCCAAAATTATTTACTTCCCACAAATTTCCTTCTGAATTCCATCTAAAACATGTCAAAATTCTTGATCGATCCTTGTGGTAACCTATTATACCACTTCAAGACGCTATCATTGAAAGTTTAAGGAAAACCTATACACAATAGCTTGTTATTATCATCAAAACTCATCATGAAATTCTTAAATTTCTCCAGATATGATTTTTGAAAAAAAGACGACTACCTCCAATTATGTCCATGATTGAACATGTGGTTCTCATTAGAAGTAGTAAAGATCTCAGACTCATGTTGCACGGTGAATTGATCACTCAGCAAGCAATCCATGTTATGGTCAACTGAATCCTTCCTCTTTCCCGGATACTCTTTGTTTTTTTCCTTTATCCTTTCACCCATTTTTCTTTCCCAAAAAATCTTGCTCGTTTTTTTTATGATGTTTTCTGGAATGTTTTTAACATGTATCTTTCCTTTCATTTTCTTATGAAAATGATCAATGTTTGACGAAGATGAGGAGACTTCTGATTTTGATTCTGTTGTAGAGCCACTGGCAAACTCCAAAGTAGTGGAAAAATGTTTAGCTCGGTGCTCATTTTTAGATTCTTGACGGGCTTTGGGGGACTGGTCATCTTGACTTTGCTTCATATTAGGTTGAGGAATCTTATATGGCTCATCAGATTTTGGATAATCTGATGGAATATTTCCCCACAAATCCTTCTTAGCCTGTCTGTAGATTGTCAATGCTTTAATTTCATATCGTAATTGATCACGGTCCTCGTGAATAAAAAAATCATATGTGTGTACATGTTCCTTTTCGACTTTAACCTCTTCATTTTGAAGAGGGAGGTCTATCTACATATCATGATTCATGCTTCAAAGAACTCGGAAGGTAAACTTGATACGTTAGGTTTTGGATATTGCTATCTAGGTACCTTACTCTACACTCCCACTGTGGTCATCAATCTAATAAGGTGTAAATTGGTCCAAAGTTTATTTAGGTAATTCTCTAAGTAATGTATTATATTCAAGGTAGGAGGTATAAACATATTGAGCTGCTATATTTAATGCTTAGAGAGATAAAGTCTCAACCCTCATAAATGTTGTTCTTCCGAGCTTTTATATGTTAATTTTGGGTTAATGGGCCAATCGGGTCGAGTCATGGACATGGGTCAAAACCAAAGATCGAAAAATAACATTCGTTATTTTTAATTATACATTTTCTAATAAGTAAAGATATAGCACACACATAGGTGAGACAGAAAGTAAAAGAATAGTGTAAGTATAACATTTATCTCATGTCTAAATTGCCCTCTCGAAGAAATCAGATCCTATCATTATATTAAAATATAATTTCTAGAAAATAATATATAACATATTTTGTTAAAGATGTCAAAATTGTAAGAAAACCGATTAAAAATCCATAAATTTTAGTTCAAATTGAAATACTCATTCGCATTAACAATTTGTACATCAAATTAAAATGTAATTCTACATTATTTTAAAATTTTAAAATTTTAACTCTATATAGGATTGTGAAGATCAAAGATCTTCGAATCTAATTTTTTATACTAAAAGTATCATATTAAAATAAAAATTTTGGATAAAATAGAATATATCGCGTAGTATTAGTTCTGAATCATAAAAACCAATTTTTCATCAACAGACTTTATATCAAATTGAAAAGTAATTCTAGAGTGATATAGAAAATTTATATTTGAAATTCATATATAATAGTGAAGAACTACTAACTTAGTTTTTAATGAGAAAAAATCAATACTTAATTAAATTTCTAAATAAAAATTGCGACATTTCTCATATTTATTATCAAAACTATTCAAAATTGAAACAATAATATCTAAACTGGAACGATTCACCAGATTTTCGTCTTCTTTTTATTTTTAAAATTTAGAAATATAAATTGAATGGTGATTTTTTTAACTATATGTTTAGTTGAAAAAATGATTTTACGTTGTTTTATAATAACTTAAATAAAACATGTATATGTTTATATTTTATCTATTGAACTATAATATATTTAGTATTGTCGGCCTGGTGATTTCCGAAGCTTAAGGAATTTAAAAAGAACGGACCCTACGAAATATTTTAGAAATTAACAAAATAATTTATTTTTTGTGAAACCAACAAAATAAAATTATAAGTAATTTACAACCCATAAAAATACAATAAATATTATTTCTGAAAAATAAGTCTTCTAGCTTTTTTTTCCGCAAAATCATCCATAATTTTCTCATAATCGAGATTATCAATCATATCATTCTCAATAAATATCATTGATAATCCATCCAACCGGTCTTGAGACATATTAGAGTGAGGATAGTTTTTTTATCAACTTCAACTTTGAAAAACTTCTTCGGGTAGATGCAACTGAAACTCGAATTGTCAACAATATTTGATAAGCAATGGATGCATTTGATAACAACCCTCCATTATTTTCATAAATGTCAACACATCAACAGTCATTTTGATTTCTATTGGCAATACTTCTCTTAGAAGTTTCAACTCCATAAACAAATTTTTTCCATCTACATCTGAAAGTGCACCATGTGTCAAAATGCTTCAAGCTTAACACAAGATCTCATCAATTCTTAGTTACCAGTTGACTTAAGCTTATTCAAATCAAACAAAAATCCAAAAGTGTTTTCGTAACTTTGTGACTGGTCGAATATTGCTTCAATAGAAACAATAGTTTGATCCACAATGTTTATGAAGTAATCTATAAATCACAGATCTGGTTACGAACTTAAGCATTGAATTTGCTTGTGATTTAACGAATTCTTCATTTTTCTTTTTTTCTTTCTTTTTGTGATCTGGAAGCATATTTTCTACAGTTTATCGGAGGTATGTCACTACAAAATAATATTTATAATTAGTAATATAAAAAAATTAAGACTATATATCCATTACAGCTAGCAAAAAACAAATTCCACTACAAAAAAAAAGACATCAAATAATACCTTAAAATTGTGCTGATGGATCTTCTCAAGCAGAGCGAGAAAAAAAGAAATATGAACAAGAGAATTATAACAATTTCTGCTTAACTCTAACCTATAACTACGTTTTAAAATGGACCCCTTGAAAATTGGGGCGCTAGGCAACAACCTCATGCTACCTCCACTCGACTAAAAAACCTCAAATAATTCTATTTTATTTTTTCAACCAAATTTCTCTTTCTTACTTTTTTTTAATTTTTATTTTGTAAAAGTCTTTATTTTTTGAAACCGTAGCTCGGAAAAAAAAAATACAAAAGTACCATCGGCTTTGTTTTTTTAAGAAGAACAAAAGCAGATCCATTATTGATTTTTTTTTTTTGCGGTTTAAAATGTACAGAACTCTCAAGGTTATACACAACTCGCACAGTTGGATTATAATGAAGAACTCTAACTTTTGAGATTCAATAAACTCGCATAGTTAAAATGTACAGAAATCTCATGCTAAAAATGTATAGAAACTCTCATTGTTAAAAATATAAAGACCTCTCATGGTTAAAAATATACAAAACTCGTACGGTTGGATTATAATGAAGAACTCCCATGTTTAATATTCAAAAACTCGCATGTTTAAGAATGAAAAGAACTCTTATGTTTAATATTCAATATACTAGCATGGTTAAAAATTTACAAAACTCTTTTAGTTAACGATGCACAGAACTCATGTGGTTAAAAAATGTACATAACTCTTATGGTTGGAAACATATTGCACTAGTAATATAATTTAATAATAAAAGAACTTGGATTTCTACAATTGTTATAGTTGTCTGTCTGAGAAACTATTCTATGTTAGTTCGATTTTATGGTTGTTAAATTGGAATTGTTAGTTGCTTGGGTACAATTGTTTGCAATTTGAGATCGTTTTGGTGTTCTTTTATGAAGCTTGCATTGTTTGCAGTTGGGTAGTATTGTTTGCAATTAGAATTGTTCTCAGACTTTTGATTTGGTTCTTGTAGTTTTGATTTGATTTTGATTTGAATTGAATATAGATTTGGATTTGGATTTTATTTTTTGGTATTTAGTGTTGGGTGCACTTTCGGTTTCGGTTGTTTTGGTTTTGGTTGGATTTTGATTTGGATTGATATTTAGATTTTCATTTATTTAGTATTTTGGTTTGGTTTTGCGTTTTTTTATTAGTTTTATTTTTGGATTTAGTTTTTGTATTTGGTTTTGGTTTTTCTTTTAGTTTTGGATTTGATTTGGATTTGAATTTTTAATTTTGTGGATTTCTTGAATTCGAAATTTGGATTTGAAATTGAAATTTTGAAATTGAAATTTTGAAACTGAAAATTTTGAAGCGAAGATTTTAGATTTTAGATTTGAGATTAGATATTGGAGATGGGATTGGATATGTGGTTAAAGAAATATGAAGAAGAAGATGCATCAAAAATCATTTCAAAAATATGAAGACGATAGCGTTCAGAAATTGTTTAAAAAAAATCGTTTGAAGGTCATTTGAAGATTGAAGACAACTTGCGGATTTTTTTACAAAAACACATTTCGATTTTTTTTTCTTTGGCAAAATGTCGATGTTTTTCACTTAAACAACATGAGTTTGGGAAGAATTGTTAGTGTATATGACTTTAATATTATGTGTTTAACCTATGTTGTTATTATTATTTTTTTTGCTGGTCTCACTGTCTATATATTGAAACATTTCTTCTTATTGGAGTAAAAATATATTCCAATAATAAAACAAGTTTGAGGTTTTGGTTTTCTTCCAAATTATTGATTACTGAAATAGTCTTTCAGTGATTCTGTAATAGCTTTTCTGTTTTCCCTTCTTTCGTTTGTTAGATTCTCATATAGTTTTGAATATACTTTCTTACATGTGTTACATTATGTAGATTCGTGTACTTTGTTTTGTTGGAATCATATGTGTAGTTTACATAGTTTTGAATATATTTTCTTATGTTTTAGTTGTTGGTGGTTTGTTAGATTCTGACGTAGTTTTGAATATACTTCCTTTCGTTTTAGTTGTTGATTCTTAAAAAAAAAAAGCAGTTGTCTTATTAGTTCAATATGAGTTGCATTGTGTAAATTCATGCACTTTGATTTGTTGGAATCATGTAGTCTAATATCCTTTTGGATTTGACTTTAGCTTATCTATATCTACAAAATGGAATCATATCTACTTTTGGTTTCTTGCCATTATGCTAAGCTTATTACTTTCATCAAACAAAACGGATGTTTTTGACTGGCTTTATTGTTGGATAAGATCTACATTAGTTTGAATTAGTTATTCCTAACCAATATTGGCTTCATTCGCAGTATACTATAATCTTCGGTAAAGTTCTATCAAATTATGATTTGAGTAGAAAGTTTCGGAACAAAATGCAGAATATATTTGGGCTGAAAGTTTCGGAGCAAGATGCAGTAAATGCAGAATATATTGGTATACAGAAGATATGATGGTTGATGATACTGCAAAATGATAGAGCTCTACTACCAATGCAGATGCAGTGAGTATTAACAGATGGTAATGAGATTTGCTTACGAACACCAGATGTTTTACCAGCATGGACTATTCTTCCTTCTGTTTTCAGCCTTTTCACCTTGAAAACAGACTAAGTTTTAAGCATTGGCGTATTATGTTCTTTGATAATGTGCCCTCTATAATTTATGCACTAACCTAAGTCATACATAAACACAATAACATATAACAAGACACTTTAAGAAAAATCCAATTTTTATAATTAAAACTACAAACGTTGCAAAAGTAAGAAAGTATAAATAAATAACAGAACTTGTAAAGTTTAGAACCTACAAATCTTTAGGTGAGGCTAAAGTAGGCACATAAGATTTAACCATAAACCGAAAGACTGGATCAGTAGGCCATCCATCAACCTTAATAATCTTAGAAGAATTTGTCTTGAGATTGCAACTTATAATAGCTTTGTTATCTCTCAGAAGAGGATCGTTAATGTTCATGAAGAAAAGCAAGAGCTCTTCTTCCCTTTGAGGATGAACTACTATTTCACTAATATTTCTATTCCTAAAAAAGAAGGGAAAGCTTAAAGTGTATTCGGAGTCCACCCATTTAGGAATGTCAGTTTTGTTGTCTTCTACTTTATGTATCTTGATTCTCATATATTTTCCTTCATTCATCCTATATATTTCAACCAACCCCAGATTCTCCCCAAACTGAAACATCTTAAGCGTCGCGTTCCTGCTAAACTCCTTGAATTTGGTTAAATGTCGAAACTTTTCATTGCTGAGGTCAAATGCAGTTATTCCGTTGGAGTTTTGAAAGTATATTGTTCCATTAATGCATAAGGAGTAGGACTGACATGTCCAATATCTCAGCTGAGGATAACTTGTTTTTTCAAGTTTTCTCCAAATATTTGTTTCTTTATCTAGAGTAAGTACATAATACTCTAAGTCTCTATACAACTTTCCATACCCATAAGCTAAGACTTTATAGTTTTCTGAAGACGGATCAAACCCGAAAAAATATTTCAATGGCGGCCCTTGTTTACAATCTGGTGGCAATTTGGGACGTGCAAAATCCTTGAATTCCCTGGTGCTGAGATTGTAAACAAGAAACGGATCGTTATCTCTGGCAAAGAAGACAAATCCATTCAGGCTTTGTGAAACTTGACTTATGTTGTTGACAACTGTTAAAGGAAAGCAAGACCATTGTTCAGGATCTACAAAGGAAAAGGTGTATGTGGGATAACTACTACAGGAGCTGATGACAAAACCAGGAGGAGAATATGAACGGTGAGCATCAATAAAACGCTTTGATGTTATGATGCTGTTGAAGAGACTCTTTGAGACTGATTTGAATCGAAGCAGTGATTTGGGAGGAAGCCATTTTAGTATATCAAATATGATTTCTTCAGGGAGATGGATGGCAGGTTCATCATTCTTTGGATTTGGCACTGACTCTAAAATCTTTCTCTTCTTTCTATCCATGGGTTATTTCTCTAGTCTAGATTTGGAGTTTCTGCCGATATGAATCTTAGGCTTAAATATATCTAATACAAGTGATTCAGAACATACCTTTGCCGGATCTGTCTTTGCATGTGGTTTTGAGTTTCAGGTGACGATTGTTTGACGCTCGAGATAGCTGCAAAACGATCTGGTTTGTGAAATCGAACTTCCCCACTGATTTGAATGTTAAAAAAATGAAGAGGGGAGAGGAGCGGCGCGGCTGGATGTTGAAAAGTATGAGGATTAGGGCTCAAAACTCTCTTAGCGGATCGATCTAATAGTTTCTCGTTATGGTAGATTTTATAAACAAAAGAAAAAAAAATAGCGCTCTATCTCTACTGAAATGTTAAAGAGTATATTTATTTTTTTGATAATATTGAGATAATTGAATAATTCCTTTTTAAATTTTTGTTTTCAATTTTCTAAACATACATCTTAAAAATACTAATTAAAAAAGGAAGGAAATTTCGTAAAAACTGTTATTGTTTATTTTTATGGATATTAGATGGGTTTATATAAATCAAACCTCAAAAGCGAATTACTCATATCTATTAAAATAATAAAGGGTTATTTCTAATAAGATATATAAAATAATTAAAAATTCTTGTTTAGTGGGCCTTAGTTTGGTTAATTCTAATAAATGTATCTAGAATATTAGATATAGTGGAATTATGAAAATATTTTGTATGTAACAAGAATTTTGATATATTTGATGTATCATAAATAAATTTAAATTTACTTGTTAGTCTAAAAATTTAATTTTTAAAACAAATTTCCCACAAATTTACCTTTAACTACCTAATTGTCAAACATTATGTACATCTATTCTGATTCAAAATTAGGTCTAAACCTAATTGTCCATCTCTCCTCTTCTTTTCGTTCATCGTATTCTTCCTTACTAGCACCAGGATGAGTAGTTTTTTCGATTCAATTTCTTTTTCTTCTTTAATCAATCAAAAATGACATGTTAACATTAATTTATTCTTTATTTTTATAATTTGTTGTTTTTCTGTTTTTTATTTGTCTTCCAATATTTGATTCACGATGTTTTAAAGCACGAATGACTCAAAGAGCTCTCGGTATATCTCTATCTCTCTTTATATATATATAATGGGTTTGTGATGATGTTTGGTTTGAATTATGTGGTCATTAATTCAGAATTTGAGAAAAACAAAGGCGCTAATGTTATGGACTTCGAGGTAATGACCAAATTTCAGCATGTAATCAGTTTTATGATTTCTATTAGGTTTCTATCAATTTTATTTAATGTGCTAACTAACCTGATTTGTTGATTAAATGACTAATTTTTGTAATGCACTTGATTTCGCAATGAGATTGTTGATTAATTTATCATTGTTGTGAATTGGTACAAGTTGGTGTTGGACCACCAAATAAAACTAGAACAACTACATGTATCTTTTCATCTCTTGATTACCAAAAGTCTACTTATCTTTATTTTCTTGTTGGAATAATAATCAAATTGCGGATTAAGTTAGTACAACTAACTCAAATGCAGTGAAGTTGAGTTGCGAGCTTCTCAGATTTTTCATCACAGATCATCATATTCTTTGTTGAAATTTAGGTCTTTGCTTGAAGCCAAATGTGATTGATTTTATATGGTTTATGTATTATTCTGATAAGGTTCTGCATACTGATGTAGAGGTCGTGGAATGGGCTGATATAATTGTTGAAGCCTAGGGTGTCATTAAGATTAAAGCAACTCATTTAGAGATAATTTTTTCATAACTACTTTTGGATTCTTAAGGTACTCTTCTTAAAAGTAAATGGAAAAGTATAGTCGGGTTTTACTAAATTTCTGAAATGCCGAAGATCACTGAAATCCACTTGAAAGTATGATTATTCCTTTTTATGTTACGCGCAATTGCTTTACTTCTAACGCAGGTGTTCCAAATTGATCTTGTTTTCTCTCTGAACTTGTTGATGAGAGATTTTATCTTAAGTGCATGACATTAGTATGCTTGGCATTGTGATTGTAAAGTATTGTGAGTATGTTCTTGTTGTTAAAGTTTAGGAGAAGGATGACCTGAAAGTTGGTTCTTCTTCTCAGAGAATTGAACTTATTGGACAGTCTGAAGAGGTGCAGTGCTCTTAAAATTAATTATTTGAGATTACTTTGCATAAAACATTGTCGGAACCAAGTAAACAAACCCTATCGTCCGGAATTTAGAATGTGAAAATTTAATGGCTTCACAAGGTTTCGTTGAGAGACTGTTATGAAGAAATTCTTGCTAAGCTTGAGGAAGAAAATTTACAGAATGATAGTTTCATAAGATGGGAACTTGGAGCCTGTTAGATGCAGCACCTTCAAGACTAAAAAAACAGAGCTGGTAATTGCCTTTGATGTCTTTATTTGTCCCAGTTTAGTATAATAATTCAATCTTTCTTATAGAACTTAACATGGTATACAAGTAGCATATTTTGGTTCACCAGATCTTTCCCTTGTTGATGGTCAGAGTCCGATTGATTTCATACATACAAAGGACTTCAGATGCATTCTCTGGGATTTGTTATAAGTATGAAACATTATATTTTAAAGAATTATTGAATGAAACTACCTTAGTGAAAGTATATTTAATTACTCTTTATGGTCTTTATATGGTTGAAATAAGATGGGTTTTTTGAACAATTTTTATTTACTTGACAAATGGAGATATGGTCTTTGAGCTCTGCATTTTATCATCACTTGTTCTTTCTTTTGTATACTCCTCAACCTCGAATAGGATTTAAAAAACTTCTTGTTCTCTTTCTCCAGCACCTATCACACATTGGTGTACATACATACTTATACATATTTATTTTAATGCTTATCATATTTCAAGATATACAAACTAAGAACAAAAAATCTCTCTCTATATATATACATGAACATACACAAGAAAGGAAGTAATGAAGTTATAAACCTGCGGAAGTAACGTTAGGCTGAATGTTTGCATGGTTCGGTAAACCTCCCATGCATTCTTCATTGTCCATGTTAAACAACAAACACTCTTATATCAAAAGGGGAACCTGCATATATATCTATATCATTATCTACTTAAACACCAAAATAGTAATAACTATAAACAAAATATGAATTTGGTGTACATAAACCATTTCATGATTAAGAACAACTAATATACTACCAATTGAATATAAGATGCAGAAGACTCGGTGTTATCATTCATCGTTTGAGTTAACTCGCAAATGTACGTTAGTCCTTTAAGCAGTTCGACTAATAAGGGTAGATATATGCCCGTGTTACCTTCCTCCCATCATTTGCTAAATGTCACTAGTTGTAGTTTCAAATAAACCTGGCATTGCAGATGGAATGTTGTGCACACACACGTCTAAACACTTCTGCACATAACAAGATATATTGCATTTTCGTTGTAGTTGACATGATCAAAAAAGAAAATAAAACATAATATAAAATACATAAAATTTAATTTTACACATTAACATGGAAACAGAAAACCAAGCATGCAATCTTGCTAAAATATAAAAAAAACAAAGTCAAATAGATTGGTCATACTAACTATAGAAGTACAAAAGAAGCAATCCTTCCAGTTGACATTAGCAAAGCTTCAAGGGAAAGAAACAAATCTTTAAATCAATAAAAAAGGCATTAATGAAGCCGAAACAGGTATAAAACATCAAAATAATTACCATGCATCATGTGTTGCACTATAACATTACACAAAATCAGTAACATAGTAGAAGATTAATGAGACATAAATTATGAAAACTCATTTGCATACCTCGAATTACCGATACGGGATATATCAATAATTGAACTTGAAAAACTCATGAAACCTAAAAAACCCTAACAGATGCACTCTTCAAATTATCCGCTATAAATAAGACAATAAACAATAATTGAGCGAGAAAACATAAATTTACCCCAGAATCATAGGCTTCCAGCGAGAATCGTAAGTGGCGGCAAGAATCGTGGTTTCAAATTTAAAGATTGGGAGTAAGAACAATGGTTTCGGAGTGAGAATAAGAATTTTGGCGTGGAAGTGAAAAATAAAACTTTACCTGGGCTTTTAGATTAGGTTAAATTAATAACTTTACATTACTAGTGAAGTTATATGTAAATATCATATGTACTTGTATCAATAGGTAGTTCGAAACTTATTTTTGTATCGATTAGTGAGTCTCCCTATATTAAAATCCATTTTATAATTTAAGGATGATTATAATAAAAATTCAGCTAAATGGAATCATGTGATGGGGGCGGATATTGTTTATTTTATATTTTTTTAAGCAGTTGAATTTGGGTATTTGTTCATGTAGGAGATTTTTTTTTCCAAATCCAAATCCATCAGATACGGATATCCATCCAGCGTCCCAACTGTTGATTCAATAGTATCATCGAGCACCGTATCCTTTAAACCAATATCTTCTGTAATTACCGCATTTTGCTTCGAATAATGGCAAAATCCTAACCCAATAATCTATATAGGTGAACTAAAGTCAAAGTCTCCAAATAGATAGGAGACCATACATAATTTCAACAAAACAAACACAATTTAACTCCCATCGAACAAAAAAAGGTTGTTGCTTCTGTATAATAATCAACGACCAAAACTTAAGGAAATATATTCAAAACTATGTAAAAGCTACTACATACATGATCAATAAAAGGATAATTTCAGTCATCAATTAGCTACTACACAATCAGTAAAAGGCTAATTTCGGTCATCAATTACTTGGAAGAAACCAAAGCCTAAAACTTACCACTACTTTTATCTATAAGTTCCATTAGGTTTCAAAATTGATATTGGGTTCTCGAATTTCCAATATATATCCTTACAATGTATTGATAATCTAAAAAGTATTCACTACCTAAGAATCATGATACCAACACACACAAAAATTTATAAAAAATGGATATTTTTTCATTTAAATCAAGACCAGCTCATAATAATCATTAATTTTATATATAGCTAGCACAAACCTAACCTGAGTTTGTGCAGGATAGTATTTTATCAACTTCAACTTTGAAAAACTTCTTTCGGCAGATGCAGCTGAAACTAGAATTGTCAACAATATCTGATAAGCAATGGATGCATTTGATAACAACCCTCCATTATTTTCATAAAGGTCAACACATCATCAGTCATTTTGATTTCTATTGGCAATAATTCTCTTAGAAGTTTCAACTCCATAAACAAATCTTTTCCATCTACATCTGAAAGTGCACCATGTGTCAAAATGCTTCAAGCTTAACACAAAATCTCATCAATTCTTAGTCACCAGTTGACTTAAGCTTGTTCAAATCAAACAAAAATCCAAAAGTGTTTTCGTAACTTTGGAATTGGTCGAATATTGCTTAAATAGAAACAATAGCTTGATCCACAATGTTTATGAAGTAATCTATAAATCACAGATCTGGTTACGAACTTAAGCATCGAATTTGCTTGTGATTTAATGAATTCTTCATTTTTCTTTTTTTCTTTCTTTTTTGTGATCTGGAAGCATATTTTCTACAGTTTATCGGAGGTATGTCACTACAAAATAATATTTATAATTAGTAATATAAAAAAATTAATACTATATATCCATTACAGCTAGCAAAAAACAAATTCCACTACAAAAAAAGACATCAAATAATACCTTAAAACTGTGTTGATGGATCTTGTCAAGCAGAGTTAGAAGAAAGGAAATATGAACAAGAGAATTATGATAATTTCTGCTTAACCCTAACCTATAAGTATGTTTTAAAATGGACCCCTTGAAAATTGGGGCGCTAGGCAACAACCTCATGCTACCTCCAGTGGACTGAAAAACCTCAAATAATTCTATTTTATTTTTTCAACCAAATTTCTCTCTCTTACTTTTTTTAATTTTTATTTTGTAAAAGTCTTTATTTTTTTAAACGGTAGCTCGAAAAAAAATACAAAAATACCATCGGCTTTGTTTTTTTAAAAAGAACAAAAGCAGATCCATTATTGATATTTTTTGAATTTTTTTTTCTCGGTTTAAAATGTATAGAACTCTCACGGTTATACACAACTCACACAGTTGGATTATAATGAAGAACTCTAACGTTTGATATTCAATAAACTCGCATGGTTAAAATGTACAGAAATTCTCATTGTTAAAAATATAAATACCTCTTATGGTTAAAAATATACAGAACTCGTACGGTTGGATTATAATGAAGAACTCTCATGTATAATATTCAAAAACTCGCATGTTTAAGAATGAAAAGAACTCTTATGTTTAATATTCAATATACTAGCATGGTTAAAAATTTACAAAACTCTTTTGGTTAAGGATGCACAGAACTCTTGTGGTTAAAAAATGTACATAACTCTTATGGTTGGAAACATATTGCACTAGTAATATAATCTAATAATAAAAGAACTTGGATTTCTACAATTGTTATAGTTGTCCGTCTGAGAAACTATTCTATGTAGTTCGATTTTATGGTTGTTAAATTGGTATTGTTAGTTGCTTGGGTACAATTGTTTGCAATTTGGGATCGTTTTGGTGTTTTTTATGAAGCTTGCATTGTTTGCAATTCGGTAGTATTGTTTGCAATTAGAATTGTTCTCAGACTATTGATTTGGTTTTTGTAGTTTTGATTTGATTTTGATTTGAATTGAATATAGATTTGGATTTGGATTTTATTTTTTGGTATTTAGTGTTGGGTGCACTTTCGGTTTCGGTTGGATTTTGATTTGGATTTGGATTGATATTTAGATTTTCATTTATTTAGTATTTTGGTTTGGTTTTGCGTTTTTTTATTAGTTTTATTTTTGGATTTAGTTTTTGTATTTGGTTTTGTTTTTTCTTTTAGTTTTGGATTTGAATTTTTAATTTTGTGGATTTCTTGAATTCGAAATTTGGATTTGAAATTGAAAATTTTGAAGCAAAGATTTTAGATTTGAGATTGGATATTGGAGATGGGATTGGATATATGGTTAAAGAAATATGAAGAAGAAGATGCATCAAAAATCATTTCAAAAATATGAAGACGATAGCGTTCAGAAATTGTTTAAAAAAAGTCGTTTGAAGGTCATTTGAAGATTGAAGACAACTTACGGATTTTTTTACAAAAACACATTTCGATTTTTTTTCTTTGGCAAAATGTCGATATTTTTCACTTAAACAACATGAGTTTCAGAAGAAATGTTAGTATATATATGACTTTAATATTATGTGTTTAACCTATGTTGTTATTTTCTTATTTTTTGCTGGTATCACTGTCTATATATGGAAACATTTCTTCTTATTGGAGTAAAAATATACTCCAATAATAAAACAAGTTTGGGTTTTGGTTTTCTTCCAAATTATTGATTACTGAAATCAGCCTTTTAGTGATTCTGTAATAGCTTTTCTGTTTTCCCTTCTTTCGTTTGTTAGATTCTCATATAGTTTTGAATATACTTTCTTACATGTGTTACATTATGTAGATTCGTGTACTTTGTTTTGTTGGAATCATGTGTAGTTTACATAGTTTTGAATATATTTTCTTATGTTTTAGTTGTTGGTGGTTTGTTAGATTCTGACGTAGTTTTGAATATACTTCCTTTTGTTTTAGTTGTTGAAAAAAAAAAAAAAAAAAAAAAAAAAAAAAAAAAGTTGTCTTATTAGTTCAATATGAGTTAAATTGTTTTTTTTTTTTTTCCGCCGCTACTCAAAGTGCAATGAGTGCGCACAGGGTAAACCCTCAGTCTGACGCGATAGCCTGCAAACCAACGCCATAAGGTAAACCAGGCTCAGCCGAGAAAACGTATGTAGAGGGATTCGAACTCCTGACCTTTTGGTTATAAGAATGCCATACTCAACAAACTCGGCTACCCCTTGGCCATTCATGCACTTTGTTTTGTTGGAATCATGTAGTCTAATATCCTTTTTGATTTGGCTTTAGCTTATCTATATCTACAAAATGGTATCATATCTACTTTTGGTTTCTTGCCATTATGCTAAGCTTATTACTTTCCTCAACAAAACGGATGTTTTTTACTGGCTTTTTGAATTACTTATTGCTAACCAATATTGGCTTCATTCTCAGTATACTATGATCTTCGGTAAAGTTCTATCAAATTATGATTTGAGTAGAAAGTTTCGGAACAAAATGCAGAATATATTTGGGCTGAACGTTTCGGAGCAAGATGCAGTAAATGCAGAATATATTGGTATACAGAAGATATGATGATTGATGATACTGCAAAATGATAGAGCTCTACTACCAATGCAGATGCAGTGATTATTAACAGATGGTAATGAGATTTGCTTACGAACACCAGATGTTTTACCAGCATGGACTATTCTTCCTTCTGTTTTCAGCCTTTTCACCTTGAAAACAGACTAAGTTTTAAGCATTGGTGTATTATGTTCTTTTATAATGTGCCCTCTATAATTTATGCACTAAGCTAAGTCATACATAAACACAATAACATATAACAAGACACTTTAAGAAAAATCCAATTTTTATAATTAAAACTACAAACGTTGCAAAAGTAAGAAAGTATAAATAAATAACAGAACTTGTAAAGTTTAGAACCTACAAATCTTTAGGTGAGGCTAAAGTAGGCACATAAGATTTAACCATAAACCGAAAGACTGGATCAGTAGGCCATCCATCAACCTTAATAATCTTAGAAGAATTTGTCTTGAGATTGCAACTTATAATAGCTTTGTTATCTCTCAGAAGAGGATCGTTAATGTTCATGAAGAAAAGCAAGAGCTCTTCTTCCCTTTGAGGATGAACTACTATTTCACTAATATTTCTATTCCTAAAAAAGAAGGGAAAGCTTAAAGTGTATTCGGAGTCCACCCATTTAGGAATGTCAGTTTTGTTGTCTTCTACTTTATGTATCTTGATTCTCATATATTTTCCTTCATTCATCCTATATATTTCAACCAACCCCAGATTCTCCCCAAACTGAAACATCTTAAGCGTCGCGTTCCTGCTAAACTCCTTGAATTTGGTTAAATGTCGAAACTTTTCATTGCTGAGGTCAAATGCAGTTATTCCGTTGGAGTTTTGAAAGTATATTGTTCCATTAATGCATAAGGAGTAGGACTTACATGTCCAATATCTCAGCTGAGGATAACTTGTTTGTTCAAGTTTTCTCCAAATATTTGTTTCTTTATCTAGACTGAGTACATAATACTCTAAGTCTCTATACAACTTTCCATACCCATAAGCTAAGACTTTATAGTTTTCTGAAGACGGATCAAACCCGAAATAATATTTCAATGGCGGCCCTTGTTTACAATCTGGTGGCAATATGGGACGTGCAAAATCCTTGAATTCCCTGGTGCTGAGATTGTAAACAAGAAACGGATCCTTATCTCTGGCAAAGAAGACAAATCCATTCAGGCTTTGTGAAACTTGACTTATGTTGTTGACAAGTGCTAAAGGAAAGCAAGACCATTGTTCAGGATCTACAAAGGAAAAGGTGTATGTGGGATAACTACTACAGGAGCTGATGACAAAACCAGGAGGAGAATATGAACGGTGAGCATCAATAAAACTCTTTGATGTTATGATGCTGTAGAAGAGACTCTTTGAGACTGATTTGAACCGAAGCAGTGATTTGGGAGGAAGCCATTTTAGTATATCAAATATGATTTCTTCAGGGAGATGGATGGCAGGTTCATCGTTCTTTGGATTTGGCACTGACTCTAAAATCTTTCTCTTCTTTCTATCCATGGGTTATTTCTCTAGTCTAGATTTGGAGTTTCTTCAGATATAAATCTTAGGCTTAAATATATCTAATTCAAGTGATTCAGAACATACCTTTGCCGGATCTGTCTTTGCATGTGGTTTTGAGTTTCAGGTGACGATTGTTTGACGCTCGAGATAGCTGCAAAACGATCTAGTTTGTGAAATCGAACTTCCCCACTGATTTGAATGTCAAAAAAATGAAGAGGGGAGAGGAGCTGCGCGGCTGGATGTTGAGAAGTATGACGATTAGGGCTCAAAACTTTCTTAGCGGATCGATCTAATAGTTTCTCGTTAGGGTAGATTTTATAAATAAAAGAATTTAAAATATTGGACCAATTTACCCTTTTCAGAAAACCTAGGTATAAAAGGGTTTGATAAATATTTCACAATTTTTTTTCCTCTCTTTCTCTCGCTCTAGAAAGCTCTCAAGCACACCATTCAACCCATTTCAAAAGCTCGATTTTTGAAGAATCTAAAGTTAGGAAAACATAAAGGTAAGTAATACAAACATCATGGTATAAACTTTTTTAGATTTCGTTGGGTATAAACTGCTGAAATTAGGTTTTTAAGTTTTTTAGGTTTCGATTTTAAAAGTTCGATTTTTGCATGATTTTAGGTGTTGTTTTGTTAGATTAGTGTTGTATTCTTGTTAGTTTTGGTCGGATCTATGCCTATGTGTTTGATTTTGTGTGAAATGAGGTTGCTTTGGTAGGTTTCTAAATTTGGGGTTTCGTTGCTGTTGGTAGCACGATCGTGCGACCAAGACAACATATCGTCGCATGAGATGAGATGCGCATTGTCGTCTCATGCGATAGACAGCTTAAGCTGTCGCATGAGACAAATAGCTTAAGCTGTCTCATGCGAATCAATGCCTCTTATGAATGCTTATTTGGTGTTGTCTCACTAATACATATTTTTTTTATGTTGTCTTTACAGGATGGGACGGATCAAGCAGAAAGTTAAAAATCCGTTCAAGAAAATGAGGGAACGCGATCGTTTGGCACGTGAGGCGGAAGAGGTGGCAGAGGGTAGAGTTTTGCCCGAGCCCGAGGACGTAGAGGCAGGTCCCAGTGAGGGACATGCTCCTGGTACGCGTACTAGACAACGTCTCCGTCGTCATGGCGATTACATTCCTACTACTACTGGTAGCACAGGGGCAGGTTCTTCTTCGCAGCCACCTGAATTTTGTTACGATGACGATGCAGATGCACCAGATGATATGGAGGGGGTGGAGCGGGAGGAGGCACATGATGCCTCACATTCACAGTACGAGGACGATGCACCTCACGCACCAGAGGCAGCATCCCGCGCACCCGAGGGTGAGGATCGGGATTTTTTGTCGGTGCTGCCGCATGTCCTGGCTCTCTTTCCGGATTACACCCAGCACGAGGCTTTCAGCGTCTATCACGGAGATGTAAGTATTATACCTTTATATTGTTTTATCACTTTCTTACGTGTTTGATACATATGTTTATAATTATTGTTTTTTCACGAATTTACGTGTTTGATACATATCGCAGGATAGGGTCACCCTGCGATGCTTCGCTATGTACGACAGTCTCCGGATATGGGACCTGACATAGCAGAGCAGGGTACGGGCAAGGGTGATGGAGACTATTTTTGGCTCGCTCGTCGATGCACTCTCCCGCTGACATTTTAACCTCCATTTGGTAGAAGCATTCTTAGAGCGATGACATGAGGAGACTTCTTCATTCCATTTCTCGTTCGAGGAGATGAGAGTCACCTTGGAAGATGTCTACGTCATCATTGGATTACCAATTGTAGGTAGGTCCTTTGATGCTTTACCTTTTGACTCAGAGGTTGAGAGGCTTAGTACTTATGCTGGCATGTTAGTTGTACGACCATATGAGTTGAGTAAAAACCTTAGGAATGCTAGTAGTGTGAACCTTGGGTGGTTGCGCACTACATTTAGTGGTGCTAGGTATAGCGATAGTAGGATCACAGATGAGAGGGTAGATCATGCCACCCGTGCCTACATACTGTATTTGTTAGGTACCGCCATATGTGCCAACAAAATCGAAAACAGCATTCTTTCAGATTACCTCCAGTTCGTGAACCAATATCATGGTATGCATAGGTTCAACTGGGGTCAGTTGGTTTTAGCACAGTTGTACTACTCCCTTAGTCAGGGATCTCTGCATGGTACGGGTTTATAGGGATGCTCGAGTCGTGGATATTTTCCCACTTTGTTCAGCTCCGAGCTCCACTGTTTTGTGAGTACGACATATCTATGACCCATATGTGCCGACATGAGCCGCAGAAAATTGGTGTCTCTCATGATGTGCGCATGCAGATGAGACATGCACTGTCGACGTGCACGGAGGCAGATGTAAGTCATATTCGTTCATTTTAATTCGAAGTACTTTTATTAATATAAATGGCTAAGTTGTTCATTTTTTTATTTACAGGTCACGTTCCTTCCCTTCATACACTTCCAGGACCATTATCCGTTCCAGGGGGTGACTTGGGTTGAGTTGACGCTTAAGGTGTTTGACGTGGTTGTGCCGTACTACCGAAACCGTGTCACTCGACAGATGGGGTTCGTACAGCTGATTCCTAAGGATATACGCCCTCCTAAATCGAAAAAAACAGGGAAGAAGATGGTCTCCAGATACCCATGGGACGGGCACTTGTGGAGGGATTGGGACAACCATGTGTACACTCCTGATGGCACGTTGTACCGTGGTAGTGGAGAGAGTGCTGACCCGATGTACTACATTTGGGTGAAGAGGAGGCTTTGGTACATCGTTAGCAGTTCTGCACCAGCTAGAGGTCCTCGGTTGGAGCCGCAGGGTTGTGCTGACTTTGCAGGATACGAGCAGATTGCTCGGTTTGCTCCATCGATACCGACTATGGAGCACAGATATCTTGTAGAGACCGCCCTCCATATGTGCAGGATCGCTGAGAGGTATAGACGGCACTGATTATTACTCTCAGCATACCTTTGTCAGACTTTCCGACATTAACACTATATTTTGTAACCGGTTTATTTTATGACTGCTTTTATTTAGTGTATTTGATGATTGCTTTTATTTATTGTATTTTAATTAATTAATTAGCACTACTTTTATATATCACTTAGCCCTAACCCCAACCTCCCACAAATCAAATCAAAAATATATTATCATATTAACAGTTTAACATCTAAAAAGATTGAAAAAGAAAGCATTGGTTTTGTTGTTCGATAGTAATCCGAAAAGACTCAAATCTACTTTTAAAGGTCACTTAGACCTAACCCCAACCACCCACAAATCAAATCAAAATTACATTATCATATCAACAGATAAACATCTAAAAAGACAGAAAAAGAAAGCACTGGTTTTGTTGTCGAACATAAGAAACATAACAATGGCAGTTTTGTCTTCTTCAAGAAGATGTTTTGCTCTCACTATTATATCTCTCTATTTTTGTTATCACGCTTGATTTTTCCTACTCTCCACAATATTCCTGTTGTGTTATTTAATAATAAGGTAATTTCATCGACAGTTGAATGCTCAAGTTGTGTAGTACAGTTAGAGCTTCTACCATTGAAAAACTTTATATGGTAAGTTTTACCTTTATTTTTTATATTATTTCTTTTGATAGTATATCATTTTATTATCCACTCGCACTTTAGTACGAAATATAATGTCAACTTAAAATGAAACACACACACTCATACTTAAACTGAAACACACACTCATACTTAAAATGAAACACACACGCATACTGGAAATGAAACACACACTCATACTTAAAATGAAACACACATTCATACTTAAAATGAAACACACACTCATACTTATTTATCAGGCTAGTTCCATTTCATAAACTTTTCTTCCTCTTTCGCATCCTTCTAGTCACTGATTTACTCTAGTCGGATGTCAACAATGTCTTCACGGACCTTATCCAGCTGGTCCTCTGTTATCGAATCCGTGACTTGACAGTTGAACCGGTTACACGCAATACGATGTTCCAATTTGGTCAGGCCAGAAACTGGATGTCGACGGAATGTTACTAGGACTGACCACCTAGCTCTCACTTCATCAACACGCCTAGAAATTCTAGGCGGCTGAACACCATCCCTTTTGTACAGGAAGTACATCTGGCATACCAATGCCTCGCAGTACCTTTTACCCCCCTCTGGAATGTGCATGTTACCAGCTTCAACTGATGCCCTCATCAAATATTGATCTTCCAACTCAGTCAAGGGACACATTTTTTTGCTTGATTTATCAACTAATTTACACTTTAATGTGAATAAGGCTTCTATTTATAGACAGTTTCGTTGCAGATAACGTAATCGGAATATACGAATGAAAACGTAACACGTGTAAAGTAAGAAACCAAGAACTCCCGCTCATTCTCAAAAACCAAAAACTCCCGCTCATTATCAAACTAAAAACTCCCGCTCATTCTCAAAAATTAAAAACTCCCGCTCATTCTCAAAAATTAAAAACTCCCGCTCGTTATCAAAAATCAAAAACTACCGCTCGTTCTCAAAATTCAAAAAATCCCGCTCGTTTTATAAACTCAAAAAGTCCCGCCAAAATTTACTTCCCTATATAAAGAGACTCCAAAACCTTTAGCATTCATAAAAACTTCTCAATCATAAACAGTTTAACAAATGGAGTTTACTCCTCATGAAGACTACCATTTGCTTGAGGGAGTGAAGATTGCCCGCCGAGAGATGGGGGAAGATAGTAGCGATGTTTTTTTTGATCGAGTGCTTTGTAAGATGTACTACGACTACGGCCGTTTATAAACTGTAGGTCTCCTCGTACGCAACCGTGAACAAATCAAGCAGAGGTACCTTTTTTGTAAACCGCTCCAGCGTTTGTTGTTTTTGCCATATAAAATTAAGCTAGAGTTGGCCACCGTCTGGAACATGACGGTGGTAGACTACATCACTAGGGATATGGTAGCGTATCTCCAAGATAGGATTACGGAAAGGGAGGAGGGGGTTGATTCTGACGACAACTTGGGATATGACTTCGATGATTGAGCATTTTGGTTGTTGGCATCTCGTTGTTTAATTATTTTCTTATGTTTGTTTAAGTCAATATGTTAACTTGTTGTTTTTGTCTTTATGTATTTCCTTCAAGTGTACTTGTTGTTTTCCCCTTTTTAATGATACTTTACTTCAACAAATATATAAACCGCGTTCTTTATGCCATGATATATATATATATATGGTTTTCATTGCATGAGACGGGTGCCAAAGGAGGTCGCATTTTGGTCGTGCGATATTAGCCCTCTGTCTGAGAAACTGAGCCAAAATTTTGGCCTTGGGTCGCATGCGACCGGCATCAAAGCCAGACGCATTTTGGGTGTGCGATATATGCTCTATGTCTGAAATTCTGGGCCAAAATTTTGTTATATGTGGTTTTTGGGTACAAAAGCATTTCAAACGTCGTCTCTAGTCAAATTTGTTACATGTGGTTTTTCGTTCAAGTTGATTTTCCTTGCGGGCATTATTTGTGTAAATTTGTTGAACCGCCAGTAGTAGGGATGCGCCCATTGATTCGCTTCTTCGGTTGCATAAGCGACCCAACAAGGGTATAACGGAGGCAAAGGTCCATCGGGTGGAGTAGTAATCTACAAGAAAAAAGAATAAATGAATGTATTAGTAATAATAGCGTAAGAAATTTGGATTGGAAACAAAATATACTTACATTAAGAAAGTGACATCCATGTATGAAAGTTATCCCACAAAGTGGTAGATACGTTAACGAGGCTGCTTGCGATACATGGTATACCATGCATTGATACCTTATCGCGATGACTAGTCCAATGTCCGGAAATGTCATCCAATAGTGGCTACTACGGCTGGGCTTGAAGTAATCTAACCTATGTACCAAATCGTCAAACACCTTCGGTGAACCATATACATCCAACCAACATGCACGGTTGTCCCGCAACTCCTTCAACAACTCGCGTCTAACATCCTCCCATCTATCTTCGTTGTTGTATATTGAATGTGCTACGGAACAATATCCGCATTATCCGTCCGGAAGAACGTCAACTAACTTTAAAATGTAAGTGTGTAGAAAGGTCGGGATGCAATCCGGATATAATGTTAACTTCCCATCCTTAACAATTTTCTTAGGCCTTCCAACTTTCTTTTTTGCTAATGGAGGTTTGGGTGGTACGATGGGAACCACGTTGGATGTGTCTGTACTCCCTAATGTGTTTACGGGTGTACTACCTACCGAGTTAGCCGGAGTACTAGCACTAGCGGTTTGTTCAATGGGATATTCCCACGAACTAGGGTTCTGTTTAGTCGATTTATCAACGCCTCCCTTTGGTCTACCCTTAGCTCTAACCGCTTCTTTAGGATCTTGAATATAACTTGTCTCGGGCCTCAACATTTGCATTACCCTATTGATAATGTGGTCTTGTTGGTCGGGTCGGAAACTACGAATGGAGTTGTCAATTAAGGAAAGTTTTTTTTTATTCCTCTTCACGAGAGCTAGGATCTCTATGCACAATATCTAATCTTTTCCAAAAGATATCCACGTCTTCTAAAGGGATGCACCTACCATCTCTAGCTATAAACGCAATTTCATATGCACAAGGTAAACCATGCGTTTTCCTAAGGAAACAACCTCCACATGTTACCCGATCTACTCCTATATTTCGAGCACGTACAATAGAAATCATCAATATCTTTAGCCCCGCATGTGACACATGACCTTTAAGATTTTGGGTCAAAACACCATCAAAACCGGGAATTGTTCGAGACTTACTTCGCTCGAATGATTCGACGATACCCGCATGCTGCTTCGTTAATAAGTTATGAACTTTTTCCCAAAAAATCTCAAAGTTGCATTGATTCGTCCCAAGATATTTTTTTAGGGACGAGTGAGCACCCTCCGCCCTACATAGTAAAAGTAATAAATTATGAACTTATTTGAAAGTAGATAAAATAACTAAACGAAAAATAGGATAAACGGACTAACCTATTTGTAGTTGTTTGGCCATAATGCTTAATCGTGTTCGTTCGGTACGCAAGGAATTTTTCACCATATTTCGTTATCCACGAGTCCATAACATACGCAAAACACTCTCGTTTAGATGCAAACATATCCTTTAGTTTATCTAGATTCTTTTGGTAACTCTCAACTGTGTTCGCCCACACAACGTAGCCGTAAAAGTCAACAAATTGTTTCGCTACCGCATCATCGTGTAATATCTTCTGGACTGCCCCAAGAATGTTCTTACTAATGTGTCACGTGCATAACAAGTGGTGCGTGTCCAGAAAAATATTATCGATCACTCGCATGAGAGCTAACTCTCGATCGGTAACAATAACAGATGGAAATGCGCACACGCTATCCATCATCAAACCACGAAGAGTTTCTAAAGCCCATACGTAGTTTCCAATCTTCTCTCCGCTCATAAATACGTACGCAACGGTAAATGTAATCGAGGTCGAAGTTAAACCGACAATCTCTAATAACGGCATCTTATACCTAGTCGCCTTGTACGTACAATCCATGAATAGCACGTTTGGGAATGTACGTATAAGTCTACGCTAGTAGGATGTGCGAAGAAAAAGTCAGTGATCACCTTTGAATCATCTTTCAAACGCTCCCACGTCGAGTATCCATTCTCCTTCAACTTTGTCAACAGATATTACATTTGCGTTTGTCCCCCGTGCTCAACATCCCGATGTTTTTTGCGGCAATTGTAGATTGCACGCATGTTCGAAATTTTCTTGGGATATTGGTACTTCAAACCCATGTATATCTCCCTAGGGGGCGAACCGAGGTGAGACAAACTACGAACTAGTTCTTCTTCATCCCGTTTTAGCCTACAAGCGCGGGAATGACTGTCTAGGCGAACGTAGGGTTCATGATTGTGAGTACCGTTTATCACCTCCAAATGTCATTTCATGGCTAGTACGTCAATCGGATGACCTTTTAGCGCAAACGGACAATTATATTTATTCGTCGATGTCTTCCTCTTTGTCAAAGTTTCCGGTTTCGCCTTTGATACGAATACACCGTATCGCTCGCAAACGTACTCTAACCTAGGAGTCTTTCCCCATTTCCCACTATCGTAGAGCTTTCTAATGGTGACAAACTTGATCTTCTTCGATTCAGTGTCCACGAAAGCATATAATTTGTCTTTAGTAAAATAATCTATTTGTGTTGAATATTTTACTATATTCGGCATCCATAAATGGAGGCTGGGCATGTTCCTCCTACAAAATTTAAAATTGAAAACTATGAGTTTATATAACACTGCTGTCGCACGAGACATGTCTTCAGTGTCGTCGCACGAGACATGCCTCCAGTGCGGTCACATGAGACGCTCCTTTGTCTTCGTCTCATGCGACACATACGGTTACCAAGTCACACGATCGTGCGATAACGAAGCTGTTCGTCGCACGAACAGCGTGCGACACAACTGAAAATCGAAATACAGGGTTTCTCTTCTTACCTCCATCCGGTAAGCTTCCTCCTCATTTAGTAAATCTTCCAGAGACACGCCCATCTCATCATTGTCCATAGATACTCCGATTCAAGATTTTTCGAAGTGGATTTGATGGGTTTAGGTAAAAAAACTAACTTTTTCGGTTTAATGGGTTTAGAGTAGTAGATGTTAGTACAAAACTTGTAGATTTAAGGTAATAACAGATAGATTTCAGAGTTTCGGCTGATTTGGAGTGTAAATGGCATGAATTTAGAAATCTAGAGGGAGAAAGAACAATTTTGGAATTTCAACTTTGAATTTGAAAAAAGAAGGGAGTAGAGTGAGAGATCTATCAAAATGTGTCTTATTTCTAGCCTGGCCCAAAAATATTATCTGCTTGACGAGCACTCTCTAATATCTACTGAAATATTAAGATTATATTTGTTTTTTAATAATATTGAGATAATTGAATAATTCTTTTTTAAATTTTCGTTTTCAATTTTCTGAGGTATACCTAAAAATACTAATAAAATAGGCAACGGTAAATAGAGATTCCATTTGGCTATGATGAGACCATTTTATAATGAGACCCTAAAAATAACCAATTTACCTTTGATATAAAAGCTTCATTTCAGTTTAACTCTTCTCTTTTCTCTCTTCTCTAACCTAAAACCTCTCAAATCGTCAAACCAAAAACTCGGGATTTCTCAAATCCAAACTTGCAAACACGTTAGGATATGAATTCTATACTTATCGGTGTAAGTATTTTGCAATTTAGTTAGGTATTTTTAGTGATATTTAGAGTTATAGTTTTCGCCTAAAAACTTTAATTTTCCTACTATTCTTATTGTTGTTTGGTAAGATACTTATAGGTATATGTTTAGTTAGGTATTTTTCTATGTTTTGGTATGTTTTTTTTTTAATTTCGTTGAGTTTTGAAGGATTTGGATTCGATGGGTAAGATTTATGTGCCGAGCAAATTCGCAAATTCTGGGTGCCAGATTAGAGAAAATCACGCATCCAGTGTGCGCGATTTAGCCCGAATTGGGCACCTAAAACGGCAATTTAGCCCAAATTAGGCACCCGGGATTTAGCCATTAATTATTTTTTAATTAAATATGAATATATAGTTATAATTTATTATTTCGTTGCTTATCAATTATGTGTGATTTGTACTAGTCTATTAATTACTATATTAAACGGATGTTTTATTTTTTTTATTTTTTTCACGGATGGTTCGTTATTTATTGACGAAGTTTAGTTTTTTTTTTCTTTATTACTTCAATAAATCTGATATATTCTTTGACTATTTTAAATTAGAATGAAAAGATTTAGAAATTAAATATTAGATAATACTATTGTACTACTAGCTTAAAAATTACGGTTCGAAAATAAATATATATGTTTAAATCTCTTAAACTAGAATAAAAAACATAAAATATCACGCAATATATTTATTTGACTCTCTTAAACTAGAATGAAAAGATTTAAAAAAATAAATATTACATAATAAAAATGCAATATACATATATATTGACTAGCTTAAACTTTAATAAAAAGATTTAGAAAATAAATATCAAATAATAAATATATAATATATTTCTTTGATTATTTTAAACTAGAATAAAAAAATCAAAAAATAAATATTGTATAATAAATATGCAATATATTTCTTTAAATATTTTTAGAAAAGATAAAAAATAAATTAAAAATAAATATTACATAATAAATAAGATAGTGATATATTCATCATCTAATAAAAACAGCAAATATATTTAATTTTAATGAAAATGCTAGATATGTATTTAGTCTTTAATGATTTTTTTTAATTTTAGACTCATCCCGCTTTATCTGAGTTCGGTTTCTACAAAAGGTATGTAATAATTATATCAAAATATATTTAATTTTAATATACTTAATTAAAATTCTAGGTTCGCAGTTCATCACTTTTAATAAGATAGTGATATATTCATCATCTAACACGGAGTTCGTGATTTCGACTGTTCGCGATTTTGTCCAAATCACGAACTCTCTGTTCGCCATTTTGACAAAAAAATATGCAATTTCGCAAATTCTAGGTTCGCAGTTCATCACTTTTATGGCGTAATGAGTTCGAGAATCGCACTGAAAGTAGAAAAAATCTCAAAAAATACTTCAGTTTGTGTTTCGAGATGGTCCGTTAAAAGCTCCTCCTCCGACGAACCAATTTTATCGATATTACAGCTAAAATCATCATTCAAGTCGCTCAAATCCATAAGTTTTAGTTTTTTTTAGAATTTTTGGTATGTTAGAGAGAGAAATCTTTAGGAAGAAGAACAAGAAAAAGTTGATTTTTTTGGTAAAAATGAATTTTATATAGAAAGAATACATTGGTCATTTTACATGAGCTGAAAAAAATGTTGGATTTAAGATCTCATTATAGCCTAGTCCAATAAAAAAAGGAAGAAAATTCTCATAAAAACGGTTATTGTTTATTTTATGTATATTATATTAAAAACCATTTTATAATTTAGGATGATCAGAATGAAAACTCAGCAAAATGTACATTTGATAGGATGACGTTAGTTGTGATTGGGGCGGATATTGTTTAATTTATATCTTTTTAACCAGTTAAGTTTGGGTATTTGTTTTTGTAGGAGATTGTTTTTTCCAAATCCAAATCCATCAGATTCGGATATACATCCAGCGTCCTGATTCAATAGTATCATCGACCAAAATACCCTTTAAACCAATATTTTCTGTGTTTACTGCATTTTGCTTCCAATAATGGCAAGATCCTAACCCAATAATAGATATAGATGAGCTAATGTCAAAGTCTCCAAATAGATAGCACACAATACATGATTCCAACAAAACAAACACAATTTAACTCCTAAAAGTTTGTATCTTTCAAACCGTAGCTCATAATAAAAAATAACCCATTTGTTCTTTTTTGAACCAAATATTTTTTTTCTACTTAATTTTATATATATTATTTAAAAAAATTGTATCTTTCAAACCGTAGCTCGAAAAAAAAATCAAAGTACCAACGATTTTGTTTTTAATGACGAAACTAGAACCATGAATGATATTTTATGAATTTTGTTTTTAAAAAATTCCCCAGACCCAGCTAGGATAATCTCTCATCTTGTATCATCTAGTAGTACATGTCATTCATCTCTCCATTTCATTAAGCCTTGTGAATAGCATCATATTTAGTATCTCAATATTTAGTATCTCCAGCTACGATAATCTCTCATCTTGTATCATCTAGTAGTACATGTCATTCATCTCTCAATTTCATTAAGCCTTGTGAATAGCATCATATTTAGTATATCCACTTTCATCATGCCTAGTCTCTCCATTATATCATCCATTGTCTCGTATCTCTTAATTTCATCATGTCTAGCTCTCCATTTCACCATGCATTGTCTCTCATCTCTCCATTTCATCATGTACGGCCTCTCCATTTCATCATACCTAGTCTTTCCATTTTACCATGTCTGATCTCTCCACCTTTTCATGTATGGTCTCTCCACTTCATCATGTTTGGTCTCATAATTAGTCTTTGTACTTTATCATGCATTGGTCTATCCATTTCATCATGCACGGTTTCTCCATTTCATCATGTCTGGCATCTCCAGTTCTGTTGGGAATATGGGTTTTGGTCCGCATATTCCGCCTCCGTGTATAAGTAAGAATACAACCGATCTCAACGCTAGTATGATATTGTCCGCTTTGGCACCCGAAGGTCCTCACGGCTTTGCATTTGGTCCACTACCAAAAGGCCTCATACTAGTTGAGATATATTCTTACTTATATACTACTGATCTTTCCCATGTTTAACCGATGTGGGATGTAGGACTTTGGTCGCCACCTTAACAAATCCTCCTCTCGAACAAAATACCACTTAGCCTCCTCTCAATTGACTTTCATCCGCTCACTCTAATCAGAGATTGCTCCATCTGAGAAATATATATTTTTTACAGCGGATCTATCTACTCACTCGACCATCCTACGCTTGTTCCTTAGCTCCACTATCCACTTCAATCAAGTACCGCCGCTTGATGAGTCATGGACGCTCTAGCTCCACTATCTACTCCAATCAAGTACCACCGCTTGATGAGTCATGGACGCTCTAGCTCCATTATCCACTCCAATCAAGTACCACCGCTTGCTTGATGAGTCATGGACGCTCTAGCTCCACTATCCACTCCAATCAAGTACCACAGCTTGATGAGTCATAGACGCTCTAGCTCCACTATCCACTCCAATCAATTACTACTGCTTGATGAGTCATGGACGCTCCGAACTAGGATGTATAGAGTAGATCATTCACCTTGATCATGACTATTGGTTCATCATGTTCGACCTCCGAGAATATTACCACCATCGCGTTCCGTTTGGGCCTGAGGCTCTGATACCAATTTTGTTATTAAATTACTATTCAATTATCAAAATGTCTCAAGCACGGAACATATACGAAGGAAATATTTAAATGAAATACAGGATTTAACGTGGTTCGACAATTGTCTACGTCCACGGGCGCCGCCAGAGAAAAGAGTTTTACTATGATAGAAAAGGTTACAGATTTCAGATTGTGTTTTATGTTGCCCTAGTAATCTATTTATAAGAAATTAATACACTTACTAGACTATGGGCCTAATGGGCTCATACCACAAGACTAACTCAAGTGATTGCACAATATCACTATCACGGACACAAAACTGTACTGCCGGACACAGTACACTGTCAAGGCACTATTCGACTCATTCACAACAAATCTTCCCCTTGAGACGAATATCCTTTCTTCATTATCAACAAAGAACCTTCTCTTCTTCTGACTCACCAAATGCCCTTAAGGCATTCACTCTATACTGCGAACACCGATCCAGTTTAGGCACTCCCTAAACTTTCGAACTGATACTGCCTTGGTCATTATATATGCTGATTATCGTGTGTAGACACTTTCTTCACATCAACAATTCCCTTTGATATTATATCACGAATAAAATGATACATGAGATCTATGTGCTTTGTACGCTCATGGTACATCTGGTTCCGTGTAAGGTGTATGGCGCTTTGACTGTCACAAAACATTTTTGTAGTAGTCCTATCCAAGCCCAAATCTGCCACCAAACCTTGCAACCATATTGCCTCTTTAACTACTTCTGTTACCACCATGTACTCTGCCTCTGTTGTAGACAAAGCTACAGTAGCTTGCAACTGTGCTTTCCAACTGATCGCACTCCCAGCTAGAGTAAATACATATCCTGTCAGAGATCTTCTATTATCCATATCACCTACAAAATCAGAATCAACAAAACCAACCACTGATCCTGCAACATCATTCAGCGATTCACCAATATCGGTCTTGTTAAAAGTTAAGCCAATATTCACAGTATTATTTTGAAGAGATTCAATCTCTTCCCCCATAGCACCAATCCATCGACCTGTCTCTGAACTCGCTATAGCTTCTCTGTAGCTACTAGGTTCCTACATCTCAACTTCTTCTGCAACTGAGAGAGCATATGCAACTAGATTTGCATACCTTTTTGGAAGTCTAATATCTCTTCTTTCTCTGCCCAATGCTATGCTATAAGGTTGTTGTTCTGGTTCGGGCGCATCATCGTCACTATCATCTGATGCTGACGCTTCACCTCCTGATTCTGGATCCACCTCAGAACCACTTGAATTATTGGACCTGCTAGGAACTGATTCTACTTCAAGCTCCACCTGTTTACTCACAACCGATCCTGATTCAACCATTTCTCCTACTTTCTTCTGACTGTCTATAGAAGCAAACTCATTAAAAGTAACGTCCATACTGATGAGAAAACCTGGAGACTTTGAAGAGGTACACCATAACCTATATCCCTTCACTCGAGTAGCATATCCTACAAATATGCATCTCTTTTCCCTCGGGCCAAGCTTACCATCTCTTACATGAGCATACGCAGGACAACCGAACACCTTCAAATGTTCATAATCAGTCAACAATCCAGACCAAATCTCAAAAGGAGTTTTACAATCAATAGCCGTTGATGGAGACCGATTCACTAAGTAACACGCTGTATTGATAGCTTCAGCCCAAAAATCCTTTCCCACACCGGAATGTGAGAGCATAATTCGTGCCTTGTCACAAAGCGTTCTGTTCATTCTTTCTACGACTCCATTCTGTTGTGGTGTTTTAGAACAAGTGCGATGGCGCACTATTCCCTCAGCTTCACATAATTTGTTGAACTCACGACTGCAATATTCTAACCCATTATCTGTCCTAAGACGTTTGATTTTCTTCATGTTTGCTTCTCAAATCATCGTCTTTCATTTGACAAAGGTTGAATATGCCTCATCTTTCCTTTTCCGAAAGTAAACCCACACCATCCTTGAATAATCATCGATCAAACTCATGTAGTATCTGGCTCCGCTCTTGGATGAAATTCTGTTTGGACCCCAAATATCTAAGTGAATGTAGTCCACTGTGCCTTTAGTCTTTCTTACAGCCGATTTGCTGAATTTGACTCTAGTTTGTTTACCAAACACACAATGCTTACAAAATCCCAATGATTCTGCTTTATACCCTTTCAACAAATCTCTCTTTCCCAAAGCAGTTAATCCTCTGTCACTCATGTGACCAAGACACCAATGCCACAACTTATTTTGATCCTGCCTACTTTGGCTATTACTCCATGATGATGCTACTGCAGCATCGCCCATAACAACATTCCCCTGAGAATGTAAAGACCCTTCTGAAAACTGCCTTTCATGCATACCATTGAGCCTTTTGTCACTTTGATTACACCATCTTCTGCATGATACTTGTAACCCCGAGAGTCTAGAGTCCCAAGATAAATCAGGTTTCTTTTTAACCCAGGAACATGCCAGCACGTCAAGATTCTAACAACCCCGTCAAACATTCTGATTCTGACGTTACCAATACCACCAACAGTCAACGAATGATTGTTCCCTAAATAGAAAGTTCCCTGCATTGGCTTGTACGTATCAAACCACTGCTTGAACTGACACATGCGATATGTAGTGCCAGTATCGAGTACCCAAGAGTTTTGCCCAAATTTTGAACTCACGGACAATAAATCCAAATACAAGTGATGCATCATTTCAATCATATTCAATATAGGATGAGAATGATCAAATTTACCTTTAGTATGCTCCACCTTTTAATCTTACCTACGGATTGAGATATAATAATCGGATGAGATATAATAATGTAGTAATCAACCAAATTTTAATATATGTAGCAATAGTCAACCAAATCTTACCTCTGGAACATAATCATCCCCAAATGCTACCTCATCCCCCACCAATAATTCGAATATTATGAAAAATGAGTTTTAGGTATTTGAATATTTTGTTAATCATACAAAGATACAAAAACTAAATTTAAATATTATGGGATTTTAATGCCATATAAGCCATGAATGACCAACAACAAAACCGGTGTTATGAAACGACATTTAAACAAACACAAAATTATATATGAATCTAAAGTTCTAGCTAAGGTATGCTACGAAAAATAAATCTAAATATCGGTGAGGTATTTCATTTTAATAAAATTCAATATTGGATTGAAGCGATGAAATTTGCCATTAGTATTGCACTTCCTTTTAATTTTCTAACGTATTAAAATATAATAATTGGATGAATAAAACGGTCAATCCACAAACCGATCGCATCCGAAAACCTCTATAGGAATTTTAACATTAGAATATATGTTACCCCCAAAAATATAGTATTAGTATTGCGGTTGCATTATTTCCATAAAAAATTTGTTTGACTAGTAATATAACAACATTTTTTTATTTTGATATTTTTTGTGTTACTTTACTTTGGATTTATTTTGATTGCATTCTTCAAAGAAGCATTATATATATATGTGGAATTGTCAAATACATGAATGATTTTAATGTAATTGACCAAATTATTTCAATTATTTTTTATAATGCATCTGATAACAACACATCTAATAATAAACTTAAATTTGTATATAATACGGAATTTGCACATATTTTTCATATTAGATATTTATGTCATATACTTCAATTGTATGTTAAAGATAGAATAAAGATGATATTGGATGATTATATTGAGCTTATTAAACGATCGGTTCTACTAATCTTTATGATTTTTTATGAATAGCACCAGTAGTGGAAAGAAGTTCAAAATAATTACTTATAAATTTCTAAACTAGATGAAACTCTGCGTATGATCTTGTTGTATGTGTTTACTTGTTTAAAGATGAGGTAACATATTGTATGAATAACATATGTCTAAGAACGAGTAATATTATGATCTTCTCACGCCTCGACATTGACAATATTGTCTAGAAATTATGCATTTCCTCGTCATGTTTAAAGAGTATGTAGGTATTTATTAGAAATTAATTCTATTACCTATCCGAATGATTTATGGTGAGTATTATTATTATGGATGTTGTGTTGTAACAAAGTTTATTATCTTGTGTTCTGCAGACAATAACAATATATCAGACAACTTTTTATATGACTTTGGTTAAATTAACAATGGGTTTGTAATGAAAATTAGCAACGACATTCATATTGTTGCAACGACATTTATCATTTTCACTGTCAAATTCAAATTAGTTTACAATATAATCATTATATATTTGTAATTACATATTCAAATAAGTTGCAGCGGAGTTTATTTATATTAGCAAAAAGTTATAAATAATGTGACATAAATATTAGCATGATGTTTTACAATATATTTATAAAGGATTTTGCCACGAAATAATTTGTTCGGATCAAATTAGAGACTGCACCCATTGGTACCCATTGCAAGTCGGTTGTAAAAATCCTATTACAACAAATATTGATAAATTCTGCATTTTTATTGTCCGTCGTAAAATGCAATTTCTTCAGTAGTGTTCGACTTTAAATTTAGTTTTATATATATATTGGATTCTAACCAGTTTTGTCGGTCTGGACCTGTAATCAGATCGGTCTCAAACTTCGGTTCGAAGACCACTAGATAATAATATCGGATCGGTCTCGAACCAACCTTATTAGATAGGTCCCAAACGGGTTATCAGGTTTAGTAGGTTGTTATTTAGCTACTTAAGGTTGTCAAAAATGAAAACCTTCATCAACGTTTATAGATTTAAGGTTCAATCTAAAAGAATGACATTTAAGAAACATAAGTAGTGGAAAATGGTATATGAGATTTTGATTTATGTTGAGAGCATAAACGAAGCTACGTCGCTTGTTGTGTGGGCCTAAGAACCCATTCTTTTATGTATATAACATATTAATTATTAAATAATAATAAATAAATTTTAGTCTATTGTAAATAATTAAAGTTAGGAACCTTCAAATAATTTAGACAATATATAAATATAATACGTTTAAGAAAAATACACATCTATTGGAAAAAGCAATTATTGCTTCTATTTTGTATTAAAAAACTAATTCGTCTAAAATAATGAAACAAATAAATTTAATTGATCGTGAATATTTGATATTATCTAATATTGTATCGGTAATAGTGAACGAAACTTAATTCAGAATTAATTTTTTTTTCTTAAAAATTCAATTATTAAAGAATGGATCAAGTAATATAAATAGATATACTAATTTAAAAGACAATAATATAGATTTATACAATTATATCATATATATATATAATATTATATCATATATATTATTTATTTATTAATATATATATATAAAAAATAAATATGCTCATTTGAATATATATAATATAAATAGATATATTGTTCCAAAAGAGAATAATATAGTTTTATATATAGATATTTAGTAAGTAGTGTAACTAAAATAGCTATTTTTTTTTTACTTTTCCACTCCATTCTCAAAGCCCTTTTTTTTACTTTTTGAGTCCATTCTCAAAGCCCAGAGTGAGAATTAGACCATTGAACTAAATACCTTTCTTAGATTGAAAATAATTTCTAAATTAATAAGAGGTAAGTTTAATGAGAATAAAACTAATAGAATAATATGAAATAATTATAGGAGACCGAATATAATTGCACATTGTTACTGAATAAAATAATATGTAATTAATATAAGAAACTAAAATTATTAAAGGATTATATATTTATTACAGGAGACTAAAACTTTTATATATATATATATATATATATATATATATATATATATACTCATTGTAAACCCAACTTCATATTTTAATAGATCACTTTGTAATTTCTTCTTTTTCTATTGAAATAAAAATAACTCTTCTACTATTGTCTTTAGTCGAGAACAACATAGTATTTTGGTCCTGGCTACGTCACTGGTTGAGAGAGAATAAATATAAGAAGCTATAAATATAAAGTATAATATAAGAAGCTATAAATATAAAGTATATGCATACTTTGGAACAACAACATAATCATCTAAAAAAATCATTTTAACAAAAAATGATAATATTCAGAGAGAACCAATGGAAGTTGCTTAAAAAAACAACATGTGAATAATCATAACATAATAGATTTACCAGTTAGAGTCCGACCCTCACTAACGTTCATCGTTTGAAACTTCCTCGGCTACGAACACATCTTTCAAGGATTTGAGTCAAACGGGTTGCATACCTCGACGTGGTAAGCGTCATATTCAGATGATGCTGAAGATTCATTATGTGATGCATCTTTTGAGTCAATATTTTTGTGATATTATCCTCAAATTCATTATAAAGTGAATACGATGATGAAACAGACGACGAATATTTGTTTATGGTTGACCACTAGTGTCTTACTATTCTAGACATTAGTATGGATCTTCATCGTAATTTAAAAACTTTGTCAATGTGTATCCAAACTTTTAATTTCTAGCTAAATGAGGTGTATTCTCAATATTTTCTAAATAGGTTATCTTTTAATATTTCACGGGTCACAAATAGTTTCAACTTGAGTGAAACTTTCGCACGACACAATCTTATAATGAATGCATATTTTAATTTTGCATGCATTTAATGTGGCATTCATAATGTTATTTTAGTGATCAAAGTCTGGAAGAATTAACATTTCACAACATGTTATATTGTGGAATGGTCATATTTCACAATAATACGAATAGTTAACGAATTTGGATTTCCAAGAAACACCCCTCTAGTTTCAATACATATGAGTTCGTGTTATTTTGGTCTCTCTCTCTCTCTCTCTCTCTCTCTCTCTCTCTCTCTCTCTCTCTCTCTCTCTCTCTCTCTCTCTCTCTCTCTCTCTCTCTCTCTCTCTCTCTCTCTCTCTCTCTCTCTCTCGGAATCAGTTGCAAACCCTCTGTCTCCATTATTAAAATTTATATTTTGTAGCAAAAACACTGCACCTGATTCCGAGTGGGTCTCTCGGAATCAGGTGCAAACCACCAATAAATATTTAAACAAGTTTGTTTCGTACCCTCTAAACACTTAAACAAAAATTACACAATAATAGATTACAAACATTAATATAACATTTGAATGATATTGAAGTTGAGTACATTACAAACATTAACATAACATTTTCGTCCCTAGATTCAATCAATCGTTGTGGTTCTTGTGTAGTAGGAGGTTTCGGAGGTTGGATACCAACAAAGGACGCAATCCTTATTTGCAAGGGAGGAAACCACGCTTTAGCTTCTTCGGAAACGTGTTTCATATACGTTGGATAAACTAATGGCAACGGTCCACCGGGAGATATGGTAACCTTTAAAAACAAAATCAATTAGACAACTAGTATTAAATTATGTTTGCAAAAATACATGTAGATTGTAAGGTACTCTTACACTAATGTAATGATTGCCATGGACGTGTGCGATGCCAATATCTTTTCTTTCGTTCATAAGGGGCGGAACACCTTTTAGCGGTAGAAACGTATTAGTTATGCCGTCAGAAATTGTATATATGATGCATTTGAAAGCATTAGCAATCACATAACAAATATCCGGAATTGTCATCCAATTTCTATAAGGGGCAATCAGGGCATAGCAATCTAGGCAACGTAATTCAGCATCAACCCTTTCACGTCCACCGTAAAGTTTGTCATAGAGAGGTCGGTCCGATAAGATTTCTTCTTTTAGTGAGGTCCTAACGTGCGGCCAAACATTTTCGTCGTAAAAAAGTCCATGGGCGACGGCTCTAAAACCACAATGACCATCCGAGCCTACATTTTTGCATTCAGAGATGAATGGACGTAAATATTTGGGGAGATGTTGCAAAAATATTATCGTATCATTTGGGGTTTTTGCCTTCCGAGACTTGATATTTGTAGGAGTATTACGAGTCTTGGTACTCTTTAGTGCACTTGGTGTAGCCTTCTTTGGAACATTTGGTGTACTCTTTGTTTCACTCATTAATGATCGAACAGTGTCTTGGATTGAAGCCGGGGAAATATCACTTACGTACGATGTGTTCAAACCGTTGCCTAGCTGCGCATGTTCGAATCCAGATGATTCCCTCTTCGTTGAATTGTCTTTAGCACATTTACTATCTCTACCTTTAGTCTTAGCTTTCTCTACGGGTGGAATGGCGTCGGATCTTGTCGGTTCTAGAACTTCTCGAATTTTCCTTTTGATATGTAGTCGGCGATCGCGATCGTACCCACGGATTAGGGAACCAATAGTTGTTATTTCTTCCTCCATGAAATCATCTTCTTTATACGCACTGTGCTTCATAATCCTTAACGTTGTCCACCTCTTATTGACCATACTTGGATCAAACATACGGTGTTGCATTATTAATAAACAGACCTCGCATGCGCATGGCAAACCATGAGTGCTTCTAATAACACAACCGCATTCCGCTTTATCATTCCCTATTTGTTTCGCCCTATCGTATTGCTCTTTCATAATTTTAAGAGCAAATTCTGTTACGGAACGTCTAATAACCTCGAATATCCAAGCATCATACTCAAATTGGGAGAAAAACATACATTTTTCAAGCGATGCTTTTATGTTCGTGTGTTGCATCTCTAGTAAGGAATCGAATCTACCCCAAAATGCATCAAATGTTAGCAAACCCGTCCCGAGGTACCGTTTCAAGGTTGAATGCGAACTCTCCACCCTATTATGACAACATATGTTTATTTTAAATGAGTAAATAATATCATAATTGTATTACATTAAAACTATTTTAGCTTACCGATTCGTTGTGTTGTTTCCGAAATGCTTCAATTTGTTAGTGTACGCATAAAGAAACTTTTCACCGTAAGGAGGTTTGAGCCATGTTTGAGTGTCATCAAGGGCTTCGGGGTATGCCTTGTACTCTTCTTTCATACACTCTATGTTTGAGTTCAACTTGCTTACGGTGTCCGAGTAAACAATTGTATTCCAAGATGCTTGAAATCCGTTGAACACATTTTCGTCCGTAAAATATTTTTTAGTCTTCATTGCGATGTTTTTTCAATGTGCCATCTACAAAGCATGTGTGTCACTTTCAGAAATATAATGTCAATTGCTTTCATTAATGCCAATTCCCTATCTGTCACCATAATATTAGGTAAAGCACAATGGTTTTCCGACATGAGCAACCGTAAACGATCCAACGCCCACATGTAATTTTCGACCTTTCGTGACTAAAAAAAACAAAAGCAATCGCAAATGTGATGTTGGTTGATGTAACCCCAACTATTTCGAACAATGGCATCTTGTATCTCGTCGTCTTATACGTACTATCCATAATAAGGACCTCCGGAAATGTCCTAAGAAGATCGATAGACGTCGGGTGTGCAAAAAATAATTCGGTGATTATTTGAGACCCTTCATTTCCCGTTCTATGCCATTCAATGTAATTTTTCTCCTTCATCTTAGCCAACAAATATTGAAGTTGTGATTGACCGCACTTTTCTAATGTACGATGTTTTTGTCTAGCATTGTAAATGTTACGCATATTAGACACGTTATGAGGATTAATATCCTTTAAAGCGGGTAAAATATTACGAGGAGTGGCACCGCGTATTGATAACTTCTTCACCAAATCTTCTTCGACCGAAGTTAGTTTCCTTGCTTGAGGACAACCTTCTAAATATTCCGATGGAGGGTGGTTATGCCTACCACATGCAACTACCAAATACCATAGATCATTGTCAAGAGGATGAGCTCTTAGTAGAAACGGACAATTTGTTTTCTTCGTACTGTACTTTCTTCTCTTCACAGTATGTGCCTTTTGTTTTAACCTTGGTTTCCCATATTTTTCACAAGAATAAAACAATCGAGGAGTATTCCCATAATTTCCAGAGTCGTACCTACTTACCATCATAGAATATTTCAACTCTCGACCCTTTGTTAATACTCATTCCGTAAGTTCAGATCTAGTGTAGCCCGCTTGCGTAGTAAATGCGTCGGTGAGATCCGGATATATAACATCATTGTCAGAATGATAAGGCGATGCAATTTCAGGTTCCAAAGACATACGAAATTCCTACATGATTTAATAGTAATGTGTTAATTATTTTGCTTGTCTACTGTAACGCACATGATTCCGAGTGGGCCATTCGGAATCAACTGTTTTGTGTAACGCAACTGATTCCGAGAGGGCCACTCGGAATCAACTGTTTTGTGTAACACAACTGATTCCGAGAGGGCCACTCGGAATCAGTTGCACAATTCACTTTGAAAAATTACAACTAATTCCGAGTGGCCCTCTCGGAATCAGTTGCGTTTTCATAAAACAACTGATTCCGAGATACTGACTCGGAATCAGTTGCAAAATGCCCAGATATGATTAAAACGGGAATGCAGAAATCTGGAAGTGTTCAAATGACTATTCTAAAACATAAAAAACGACATTAAAATACCTTATCTGGTGCTTCACTACTGTTCTCCTGCATGGAATGAGATTCTTGATTTTCTATAGTCGAACGACGTTCAATCTTCAATAAAACTGATATTTTTTGGTTTTAGAGTTAATTTTAGGGTTCAATCTTCCATATGTAGGATTAAAAATAGTTTAATCTTATGTTTTTACAGAGTATGGTATTCTATTTCATTAATGGCACTAACATTAAATTTGAATACAAAACAAAGATTAAATGGTAAAATCATGTTTCACTAGTTTTAGAGATTTCAAATTATAGAAGAAATAATAATTTCCATAGAAGAAATAGCTTTGGCCATGATTTAATCATCAAATTAGAATCCACCTAAAACTAAACACCACGAGCCATTTATCCACCTAAAACTAAACACCACGAACCAAAATGGCGTAAAGGTCCAGATCCAGATCGGATCTAAAAATAGGAAGGCAAGATCTAGAAAAAGAAAGTAAACAACACTAAATATCAATTAACAACCATACACCATCTAACGGTCCAAAAAAAGAAAGACCACTTAATCAAACCGATCCAGACCCTACATTAACAAGATCCAATTCCATACAAGTAAAAAAAAAAAGCTAAAAATAGTTTAGTCCACAATTTTCCGAAGCCAAGAGAGATTTAAAAAAACACCCATTGACCCGGATCAGCCGATAAATTGTATAATGGATATACCAGCCCCACGAACTCCTTCACTTCTCGTTTTGACCCGAACTATCGGACGCGAGACGAGACGCTATCGCTGAGTGGTACATTATATCGTGGAACGTCGAGCTCTCCCTCATCTTCATCCTAAGCTGTTTCGCTTTATCATCCGTGAAACACCCGGGTTTGAACTTCGGTTTGACCCGATCCATTTCAAGATCCGAAACCGAGATCTCAGGTTTTCTATTGAAGGACCGTTGATTTCCGGTAATGTAATCGGGATCAGAGGAGATGCCAAAGATCGGGGCCCACCAAGAAGACGAACCGGGTTTTTTGGCATCTGAGTCAGGTTTTCGGGTCGAATGTGGAACAGAGGAGGCTCGGATGGTGGAGGGGAGCGAAAACGAGAGAGAAGCAGCCATTGTATGTAATATGAAGGTAGAGAAAGAAAAAGTGTTGAAGAGTGAGATTTTGTTGAAGATCGAAGAAGGGAGAATATTTTGTTAGTTGAAAAATCTGGTTCTAGGATATAGAGAAAGCACTTAAGTTTTTGTTACCGTTTTATATCCTTTCGGGATCGGAGATTTGTACCAAGGGTATTTGCGGAAGAACAGCAGGAATCGTCGAAAGGTGGACTAAAAATAGAAAGTGACACGTAAGTTATCGAAGTTGGAATAAGGTTGAGTAGGTGGAACTTAACTTGTATAAGCTGTTTTGTATTTAAAATAGTGGGGTTCGCTGGTACGAAAAGTGATTCTGGCGATGGTAAGGTAGAGATATTTGTACCGTGGCCCGTGGGCATTGAGTTTACGGCCCAAACATCAATAAAGACTTGCATTGAATTTACAACCCAAACGGTGATAATGACACAAAAATTCACTATCAATTATTTTAATGGTCACGATTTACATGACTTCTCTAAGATTCGGTTACAGATGTTCAAGAAATGAAATCTAGCTCTAGCTCTAGTTATTCTCTTGATTCAACATCTTCCTTTTGAGAATCAACCTTTGATTCATGGAGAAAGTTGGGGGACCAGGCTTGATTCATCGTCATGATAAGTTTGAGGAACAATTCCCATTGTTAGAGAAGCTTTCTGAGAAATCAAGGATCAGAGATAATCCGGTCTTCGAACCTGCAAACAACAATAACAGAGATGTTGTTTCAAAGAAAACTTTTGCGGATCTATTTACAAGCAAGGAAGCAAATATTACACACATAGATGTCAAAAGAGTTTGGGATAGTGAACATATGGAAATCCAATTCAAAGAAGAATAACTGGCTACTCTTCGTTTAAACTACACTTTTACTCTAGTTAGTAAATTTGCAGGAGGGAAACCTAATTACTCGATTGTCAAAGAGTTCTTGGATGGATTTAGATTTAAAGACGAGTTTTATGTTTCCAGTTATGATTTGAGACACATTTTTATAGAATTCACAAAGTTGGAACATGTTAAATCTCTTTGGGAAAAAAACGTTTGGCAATTGGGAAACAAGATCATGAGGCTGTTTCTCTGGTCTCCTAAGTTCAACCCTAAGGTGGAGAATCCATTGACGTCGGTTCAAATTGACCTTCATAATCTTCCGGAATTTATGTATTGCGAAGACACTATACTAGAATTTGCTAAAACCCTGGAGACTCCTCTAAACGTTTGGGTTCCTAATAAGAATAGAGTTAGGCAGAATTATTGCAGGATATGGGTCATTCTTGATGTTTCGAAAAGACTTTCTAAAAAAATCCAAGTAAGTTTTGGAACTTACAAGTACTGGCAAGATCTTGTTTATGGTAGAATCCTAGAGTATTTTCAGGAGTGAGCTCATCTTGGACATTCTGAGAATTGCTGCAAGAAATCCACCCAAAGGAAGATAGCAAATTTAGCTGCTCCCTCCATCCCAAGCCAGATTGATAAATCTTTAATACCTGCATTTCAGGTAAAAAAGGATAACCACGCTGTTAAGTGTATAATCGTTAAGGAAAGGGACAGTGAAAAGATTGAAATGAATAAAGAAATTAATAAAGAAGGCCTTGTAACCCCACCTGGTGTTGTTGGTAGTAATGAGTTAATAGGTGCCCTCCACATGTTAGACATGGAAGTGAGCTCTAAACTGGAGAGCACTTCTCAACTGCAGCTGCTATCATGATCTTCTCCATCCAAGCATACCTCTGGAAGTCTTCCTTCGTCCCCTGTATACAAGCAAAAGAAAACAGAGAGTAAGAAAACTAAGAAGGTTAAAACTTTAAACACCAAAGGGATCTTACCCTCTGAGCTTTTGCAGCATATGAATGCGGCAAAAAATACTAAATAGTCGAAATGACTATCAACATTCTAAATTGGAATGTTCGAGGTATCGGTAACAAGCTTACTCAAGCCAGAATTAAAGCACTGAAAAGATCTAGGAAGTTAAGTTTTCTTGCTCTTTAGGAGCCAATGGTTAGTGATCTAAAGATTGGATCTATAACTAAGAAGATTGGGTTTCAAGGTTATGCAAGTAACGTAAGCAATAAGGTGTGGGTGTTGTGATCTTGGGATTTTACAGTGGATGTTGTGAGCAATGAAGACCAATTTTTACACTTAAAAGTGAACACACAGCTTCTTTCCTAAGGAATTCCTAGTTACACTCATCTATGCTAAATGTATTAGAAGCCTGCGCAACTTGTTATGGGACAATCTTAGACAGTTGGTGGAAGAAGACAAAAAGTGGATCTTATGTGGGGATTTCAACACTATTGCATATCCCAGTGAGCAGATTCATTGTTCATCAAATTGCTCTGCTAGTATGGATGAATTCAATGTTTTCATCCTAGACTTTAACCTAACTGATGCTGGCTACTCGGGTAATAAGTTCACGTGGACAATTGGGAGGCAATAGAGGCGTCTTGACAGGATGCTTATAAATAGTAATTGAGGCAATATAGGCGTCTTGATACTACTGTATTTCATTTAACTAAAACATGTTCGGGTCATTCTCCGCTTCTTATTAAAGTCTCAACTTCTAATACCAAAAAACTATCTACTTTCAAATTTCAAATTTCTAAAAATGTGGTGCAGGCATGATGATTTCTATAGTTTTGTTGAGAATTGCTGGTCTACTAATTACAGTGAGGCTCCTATGATCAAAATCATGGGTCAAGCTAAATAATCTTAAGGCAAGACTCAAGGTGTGGAATAAAACACTTTTCGGGAATATATTTGACTCTATCAGTCAGATTGAAGAGGAGATCAATATGCTTGAATCTAAGGTAATAACAACTGATGACATTCAAGATAAAGAAAATTTAAAAGAAGCTAAAGATAAAATGACAGTGCTGTTAGACAGAGAGGAGGATTATTGGGTTCAAAAGTCTCACAAAAACTGGTGCAGGGAAGGGGAAAGTTATACAGCATTTTTCCACAACTATGTTAAGAACAAACACAAGAGATAAAAAATCTCTCGTATATGGACTGGTGAAAAGTGGGAGGAGAATGAGAAGGCCATTGGTGATTCTCATTTAAGTCACTTTAAATACCTAATTGCTAACCTATCAAATCCTTGGTACCCTAATATTCTGGAAGATTTTATCCCTATGTTGGTCACAGAAGAAGACAATGAAATGATAATGCAAGTGCCTGAAGATTCTGAAATTTTTAATGTCATTAAGAACTTGGACCCTAATGTGGCTGCTGGGCCTGATGGGTTTAATGGAAAATTCTATAAACACTGTTGGGCTATTATCAAAGATGATATGTGTGAAGCAATTATGGATTATTTCAGAGATGGTAAGCTTCCCATGGGTTTGTTTGCGACTATATTATGTCTAATTCCTAAAGTGGAGGCTCCTAAAAGCTAGAAGGACTATAGACCTATCAGCTTAACTACTTTTCTCAGCAGAATTATTTCTAAAATCATCAATAACAGACTGTCTAGCCTGCTGCTTAAGCTAGTGTCTACTAAGAAAAGGGCTTTCATCAAAGTAAGAAGCATCCATGAGAATATAATGATTGCGCATGAGCTCTCATTGGACCTAAACAACAAGACTAGGGGTGGTAACATTCTTCTAAAGATGGATATGGATAAAGCATTTGACAGACTAGATCACACTTTTCTTCTCAGTGTGTTAAAGGAATATGGTTTCAGGGATAATTTTGTGAGGATAATTGAAAGAAATATTTCTAACTGTCACTTTTCGGTTTTGGTTAATGGTCTGGCTCAGGGCTACTTCAAATCTAACAAAGGGCTTAGACATGGTGACCCATTGTCACCCAGTCTTTTTATTTTGGCTCAGGAGTATCTTATCAAGGGCTTAAAGAGCACTACTTCAAGGGATGCATCTACAATTTATAAGAGCAGAGAGGGAGAGAACTTAGCTTGTCTTTTCTTCGCTGACGACATCTTGGTATTATGCAATGGATCCTCAAATTTTGTTAAAAAGATAATGGGGATGTTTAATAAATATGAAGAGTGTTCAAGTTACTGGTAAATAAAGAAAAATCTAAATTTATAACTTCTAATAAGTTTCGTACTCACCATGCTAGAAAGCTTGAAAATCTCTAGGGATTTAAGCATGGGCATCTTCCTTTCAAGTATTTAGGAGCTGTCATTAATACAGCAAAGCGGGTCAATGATTTTAAAGGTCTAATTGCAAAGACAACTAATAAAATTGCTGAATGGGAACTTAAGACTCTCTCTGTTGGAGGCAGACTAGTTTTAGTCAAACATGTGATCTCTACCTATCCTATGTTCTTTTTTTTATTTTTTTCGGAGGGAACCCGCAGCCGCTACTCAGAGTGCAATGAGTGCGCACAGGGTAAACCCTCAGTCTGACGCGATAGCCTGCAAACCAACGCCAGAAGATAAACCACACAAGGTGACAGGCTCAGCCGAGAAAGCGTGTGTAGAGGGACTCGAACTCATGGCCTTATGGTCATAAGAATGCCATACTCAACCAACTCGGCTACCCCTTGGGGGCTACCTATCCTATGTTCACATGCCAGCATTCTGATATTCTAAAAACAATCATAAAAAAACTGGAAATCTTGTACAACAGGTTTCTATGGGGAACAACTCCTAATAGAAACACTACTCACTGGTGTAAATGGTCCAGTCTTTGCAAGTCCTATGAGGATGGGGGTCTTAATCTTAGAAAGTTGGAGGGCATGATTGATGTTTTTTCTGCTAAGCTTTGGTATAATTTGAGGAGGCAAAATTCTATTTGGGCTTCTATTACTAAATCTATTTACTTCAAGAATCAGCATCCTATGTTGGCTCTGTTAACACCTAATAGTTCTCTAATTTGGAAAAGAGTCTGGGGGATCAGGGATCAGGCTGAGAACTATATATTCTGGCACATTGGTCAAGGAAATGTGGACATGAGAATTGATATATGGTATTCTATAAAGCCTTTTTTGGATCTATATGAAATTGAGGACAAACATGCAATTCCTACTTCAATGGTAAGTGACTATTAGGATTCTAATAGGTGGAATATACCAAAGCTTGAGAGTGTTTTGAATCAGAATCAAATTCATAACACTATCAAATTTGGCTTGAATGAAATAGCTAAAGATACTATAAGCTGGATTGCTAGTTTTGATGGTACTTTTGTCACTAAGGCTATATGGAATGAATTCAGAAAAAAGGTAACATGTCTAACCTGTACGCTAGGACGTGGAATAATATTACTCCTCTCAAACATTCATTTATGATGTGGAGATTTCTTAAAGGCTGGGTTTCCACCGATAGTGTCCTGCAAAAGAGAGAATTTCAATTAGCTTCTAAATATAATCACTGCAACAATTATGAAAGCATAAATCATGTGTTTGTTGAATGTCAAAAGGCTTGAAGGGTTTGGATATTTTTTGCTGCTTATTTCAGAATCCAGATGTCTAAATCCACGACTCTACCTCACTTGGTGAGGTCATGGTATTGTTCCACTGATAAAAAGGTGCACATTCGTACTATGTTACCTTCAATTATTGTTTGGGTTGTTTGGCAGGTCAGAAACAAAAAAAATTGGAAAATATTGATACAAGTGTACTGGACATGATTAACTCGATAATATTCATCATCTCGAGTCTTGACGAATCCGGATTACTAAATAAAAAGCACTGGAGAAGTGATGTCAACACTGGTATTGCTATTGGCAGCAATTCTTAGCTCAATAAGCCTCATATTCCAGTAATACTAAGATGGAAGGCTCCTAAGTTAGGTCGATTTAAACTGAATTTTGATGGTGCATGTACTAATTCAAGCGAGTGCTTTGGAGGGGGTCTGGTCAGAGATCACGAAGGTAACATTTTTTTGCCTATGGAAAGGTCTATGGGAAAGGCAACCCCATTATAGCTGAGGCTAGAGCCATGATTGATGGTCTCCAATTATGTTCAGAGAAGGGTATTTCTTCTATAGACATTGAATTGGACTGGGACTCTCTGGTTCATATGATTTTCACGGGCAACGCTCCCTGGTATCTAAAGGCCCTTATCAGTTGTTGCTTCAGACTGATCTCCACGAACATGAAAGTTATTCATGTCTTCAGAGAACATAATGAAGCTGCTGACTTTCTAGCTAAATACACTATCGAATATAAGAGAAACTCATTTTTTGAAGGCAATAGAGTTCCTAATAGACTAAGAGCGATTTCATTGCTAGAAAGTATAGGTCTCAACTATATCAGAATTAACTCTGGAAGGTAGAGAATAAAATTTTACCTGGAAAGTATAGGATCTTCTATGCGTATCGCTGTCCGAAAAAGACGATTAGACTTTCAAATATCTCTGCTCTATTAAATCAAAGTCAGAACGGAAGAAATTTTTACCTGGGTTGGTCAAGATTGAAGAAGGGGTTTGGGTTTTCACATAGCTTCGTTGAGGAGGCTGGATGCATGCGCTTTGGTAGGAATCTTGTCGATATAGAGGCTATGAAGGTTCTGAAAATTGTCTCTGGTTTGCATGTAGATATCGAGGGCTGTTCGGCTCAATCAAGGCTATGAAAGTTTTGGTAATTCTTTTTAGGGTCTTCAAAGGGTTTCTGTGGAGGGCTATTTCAAGGGTTTTCTTTTGGCTTCGTCTGTTTGCTTGCATGTTTGAATCAGTATTCTATAGAAGGATTTCATATGGTTCCGGTTTGAGGTGTGAGGTTATTTCTGCTACTCGGGTCTTGGATGAGGTTTTTGGCTTTTCAGGGTTTTGCAGCTAAAGGAGAAGAGGAGAGGAGAAGAAGCTACGCGTTAGGGTTTTGTTTCTGGTCTATTGATAAGATTGTGGCTTTTATTTAATTGGTCTGGAATTTTGTATTGGACCTTGCTATTTTAATAAACGAGACCCATTTGGGCCTTTTGGTAAAAAAAAATTACAACCCAAGCGAATTTGCTATCCAGAATTTTTATATTTATCCAATCCAAAGGGTTATCTTAAGTTCTCTTGAAAAAAAAGAAACTAGTGTTATCTTACTTTATAAAATTTATCCTTTTTAAGTGTAAAAATTTTAGTAAATGGAGTGGGGTTAGAGAAAAACGAAAATCCAACCCTTTTTATCTAGTATTACATCTTATAAATTATTTTAAGTTGTTTAAACTTTTTAATCTCCCATCAACCACGTATCCAACCCAAATTCGAAAAAATAAAAACTGAAAATGAGAAGCAAAAATTTATTAATAAGATTGCTCTATATGAGTAATAAACTAAACTGAATTCATGGTAGCATACCCATTTATTAGATATTATCTATCTTTTGTAAAAAATTCACGTAGTGTGTCAACAACACAGAGTATTGGTACCGTTGGTTCGTTTTTTTATATTGTAAGTGCCAACATGACATTGTATAAGTCGTCTTAGCAATGATATCATGATTAAGCTGGCACCGTCCGGTGTCATAGTGTCATTCCACATTAACATTGAAGCACCAACTATACACCAAGAGTATGAGGAGTGTATATTGTCGGTATAATAGGTTTCCAACGTCGGTGAACGGACCCAATAAATTACTTTAACTAGATTATTAAGTGCTTCGACTATAACGACGGTATTAACTTGTTATACCGTTGATATGGTGCGCTTGTATCGCTGACAAACATACCAAAAATATTTCTTCAACTAAAAACTATTTCTTCAACTAAACTATTTAGTGTTACGACTATGTCGGCGGTGTTGAATTGTTATACCGTTAGTAGAATAGTCTACCGTTGTTGTGAGATTTCTGTATCAGTGATGTATGTGTATTATATTGGTAATTGACTACTTATACTACCGAAACAACTTGCTTATACTCGTGGAATACCATTGAGAATTTTTTTCCTATTATCAATGTTTTAATTTTTATTAATTTGTCATTATGTATGAGGTTAAAGATACTAGTGTAGTCATAGGGGATTTATATGTGGATTATAATGATGTGTTCACCATGAAAGTCTACTATACGCAATAACAATTGATTGATTGGGTTACAGTAACCGGAAAAGACAACGGTTTCATAATTATATTAAGACATCGCAAAGATACGAAGAATCCTAGACTTTTTTTGAAATGTGAGAGATTTGGAACATATACGAAGTTGGTAGATCCAAAAGTTCTTAAAAGGAAGTCTACCAGAATTAAGAAATATGGATGTCCTTTCAAGCTTAAATAAAATACAAATGATTCTTTGAGGTTGTATGATGTGTTTACAATCATAAAACTGTGAACTCCAATGAAGGTCATTCATACGTGAGACACTTCTAAAAAAACGTTGGAATTTTTTATTAGTTCTACTAACATGGAAACCCGTTCTATGGAAAGTTTGGGTGGAGTAAAAAAAATGAACCTTAATAATTTGGCGTCCAAGCACACTGTATACGATGCTCAACTAAAATACGAAAGATTGAGAAAGGCGTTCACTCGCAGATGCAATACTTGTTAGGTGAATTCAAAATGTTAAAATATTACGAATGCATAGATCGAAAAAAGACAAGAGTGGTATCATAAGTGAATTTTCTACCCACACCCGGTTTGTTTATATTTGTTACAGACATTTCCAAGTGTGTTAATAATGTATAACACCTACAAGGTAATAAAGTATGGGATGTCTTTGTATGAGGTTATTTGAGCCACATGTATCGGTATGAATTTCACCTTGAATTTACATTTATGTCTGAGGAGCAACTTGACAGTTACGATTGGGTATTAGAATGTTTGGAAATCGTTGATGGTAACTCACTTAATAAAACAATCGTCCATTGTTTTGATGGATACAGACTTAGTGTTGGTGAATGCGGTTGAAAAAGTTTTCCATAATGCAACCTGCGGGTTATATCAATGACACATTAACCTAAACATCCTACGGAAAAAAATCATCAATGATAAAAATATTTTCAATGTTTTTTACAAGGTCTGGAGTAACATGATACTGTCGGAGACAAAAATCTCGCTCAATAACTACTAGTCTGAAATGATTTGTGACATTAAGGATTATCTAAAAGAAATCGAATACATCGATACTTGGTAAAAGTATTATATTGATAAGTTTATCATGTGGAAAACTAACAAGTTCTTGCATTTCTGTAACCAAACTACTAATTGCGTGGAGATCGCTTGTTGCGCCCTTAAGCCTTTCCTTGGTACGAGCAAAGGTAACTTTTCAGTCGTTTTGGTTAAAGGTGCATCGTTTGCTCTAGCTGTAATATTGAAAAATAAAAACGCATTTGAAAAAACCCGAGTTATAGCCCTACATAAATTCAAAGATAAGGTGCATGTCGAGCTCATAGGTAATGTCTCATACAAAGCTTTATAATTTTTAATCCATGAAAGTAGAATACAACCAAAATTCTAAGTTACGGACGGTTCAAATTTCATGTTTGCTATATAAACTACGCACTGTATACCTTGTTCACAAGACATCTTCAAATTTACAAGTAAATCTATAACTATACTTTTATACTCTTTCAACGATCATTGGAGCATGATATATATAGTTGTCCGTATTAATCTAATAATAAAAGAGATATTGAAAGAAAAACTGGATAGACTAGTTAGTTGTTCGCCCCCAAAAAGGGAATCTTGATTTATATAATAAATGTGGTGGACCCAAACTCACATGGATGATCCACTTTCGATTATTTCATCCCTTTATTATATTAAACATACTCATACATTTATTATTACACTATATACCCTTAATATTGCACATTTCCGCTATTCTTTATTACAAACTTATGTATTTAGAGACATTCATCCAAAAATTGCCCGACCTAACTAGGTTTAGATAGATTATGCCCTTATCAGTAGCCTCCCTAGTCTTTGCGAGGAAGTCGAGCGAGGACTACACTATTTTACCGAGGGTCGGGAACTTGTTTTCGTTGAGTGGCCGTCTCCTCCGATCGGGATCCTACTGGCTGACCTAGGCCAAATAACTATGTGCTAGATGCCATTCACCTTTAGATGTGTCCTCTAGTTATTCGAGATAGATCACTCAAGTGTTTGAAAAATAACTCTTGACCTCCCTGAAGCACAAACGCTTCTACACCCCTATGCATATAGTCGTTTGGGGGAGAGGTTCTCCTATAAATATCACTCATCATCTCATAACTCGTTTTCAAAAATTTTCTAGAGAGACAGAGGAAAACGTTATGGTGCTCAGACTTTCGAGAGAGATATAGTGTATACACGCTTCAATTTATGTGAAATATGTTTAGCACCCTCGACTGATTTTTCATTACTGAGATAGCGGACAAATACTGACCAGTATATGTAGTCGATAATTCTCCCAAATAATTTACCCAGAACTTATCATACAGAGACTTTGACCCGCAAAAAGCGTCTTTATTCGAAACAGCCTCATTTCTGTCTCTAAGCCGACCATGTCAACTTACCTAGTTACAGATCAAACCAAGTAGAACAATCAATCGAAGAAAACTAGTTTTTAACCACTGAGAGGATTAAAGAATTCGAACAAGACCACCATCCCAAGCAAACCAAATCGTTAGGACTTCTCCCTAAATTTTTGTTCTTGCCCATGGGGGATTCTAGTTCTGAATCATCGCATCGGGATGATTCAGAATATGTAAGGATAAGACCGAGCAATACCGAGATCAGAACTGGTGTTAATACTGTTGTCACTACTAGGTTATGGCTTAACACAAAACTTCTTAAATTGGAGATCAGACCAAACCAGCGAACAGATTGACGAAAACGAGTATCAATACTTTTTATCGCTACTAGCATTTCTCAAAGTAGAGATCGTGGAATCCTTGCAGACCAATCGACAGAAGTGGGTACCAACCCTACTATCACCGACCCCAAGGGATTAGTCTCCTCCAAATGTACAAGAAATAATAAACCATTTGTCTCGAAAACTCAAAAAACGGCCATTGACGGTTCTCACGATACTGGTGCCGGCTCACGTGCACAAATTGGTTGGAGGTCACAAGGATGGTAAGGAACTAACTACCGGAGCAAAATAAGTAGAGGATGTATCTGATCATGAAGAGGCCCTATCCATGGAAATAGTAGAGGTCTTAGGAATCTATTAGAGTGGGTTGAAGATAAAACACCTGATAGGGTTTTATACTAGCAAAAAACTCATACTATAACCCAAATGATGCTTCAGACTTAAAGATGAGCTGAGAATTCTGTCCTCCGTTAATATACGTTCACCGATCTAAGGAGAGATGTCGCTGTCTGTTGGAGAAAATGAAATGGATGTATTCTCCCATGTGTTAAACTAAGGAGTTTGTATGTCATTAGATTCTGAAATCTTGAGATACGTTTTGGTAGTGGAATTGTACCCTAGCCAATCCAGCCCCAATTCTAGGTTTACATTAATATTTTGCATCATGGGCTCGTGACTTTCTTAAATATGATGCCAATGGAGGAATTTGTGGTTATCACTACTATATCCAAAGTGTTAAAATAAACCTTCTTCTACGTCACCCTCAAGAACGATTAAAAGATTGTGGATGATAAGTTGGAAGCAGATAAAGCTTTGAAGAATTGTTTCCTGTTTATTAGTGAAGCTATGGAGAATGGCTGAGCTCACACAAAGAATAAAAACAACCCGAGGTGACTCTCGCTAGTGCGGAAATGTCAAGGTTTTTATCTTATTATGGTTTATACTGTAAATTTCAAAGGTTAAACGTGGTTCTCTACTATTAATTGTTCTAAAATCGAAATTGCAATCTCTAAGGAATGAGCATCTAGAGTCTGCAGAGAAAACCTTCGTTCGCTTAAATAATTAGGCTCGAAAAACTAGGCGAATGAATTTCATTAGTTTTTTTTGTCCATGAACCTTCTCAACAACCATCTAAGAAGGTCATTGGAAGGTGAGCTCTAAAAAAAGGGGAATAAAATGGTGGCAGGAGAGGGAGTAGCAGTCAACACACGGGTGACTAAGAAGAAAAAACCCAAGCTGGAAAATAATCCTCTGACCGATCTCCCGACAACTAAGCAGCCTACTATTCATGCCTTATTCGACCAATACAACGACCAGGTTCTTCAGGGAACAAAGCTGGTGTCTTCATACAAGGTTTCGGTAAAGGTTAATGATGAGATCAAGAAATAAGTGACCAAGTTCTCGATGGTTCAGAGGAGAAACATATTGAAGGGCATTTAGAGGCGCAAGATACTGTTGTTGTGGTGCAAAATCCATTTTTCGACCAACTACGGTGTGAAATTAAGGTTCCACCCTTGATATCTATCGCAACTCCAAACAATTAACCTTACCGTCCACCCCGTTCCCCGAGGGGGCAGCTCAAGTGATCCAGAGTTATCAGTTGACTTTGCGTCTGCTGGGTTCTTTTAGCTCAAAGAGCCGGACTCCCATGCTTGTTCCATGTACTATATGGTGACTTCTATTGCTATTACAGAGAGGAAGGCAAACAAATTGAAGAAAAAATTGTCAGAGTCCCAACTAGAGGAGAAACTCAAGGAAAGGTGCAACGAGCCGACCGTGCTAACATGTAGGCTCGGTTTGCTTGTGACAAACTCAAATAAAAAGATAAAATCTTACAAAAGGCATCGGTTAAACACGAAAAATATCTCAGTGTCTTGTAATTCGATGTGAAGGTGTCTGAGGAGAAAAGGGACAAAGCTATTCATGAACTGACCACTTGTAAAATTTAAGCCAAGAAGAGCGAAACCAAGACTATTGTGACTCTCTGAGCTGAATTAGAGAAAGAGAATAAATCCTCTTTTACCTCGGACTGCCTTGCCACCATGAAAACTTAGAAAGACTTAGCCAAAGTAGCATTGATTCTAGAAATTCATGATAGGTTCCTAAACTTAAAAACTTGAGTCTTACTGAAAACTGGTTCCTGAGAAAGATTGACCTAAAAGGGTTTCCTATAAAGACAATACTATTAAAGAATCGCAATCTTCAGGGTCCAAACTTATAGATATTAAACATCGACCAACCAAAGTTGGAAGACTTCGCATGTACAGACTTATAAAAATTAAATGTTTACCAACTAAAGTTGGAAGAATTCACAGATCCAAACTTATAAAAATTAATTGTTGGCCAACCAAAGTTGGAAGACTTTGTAGGTCCAAACTTATAAAAATTAAATATTGACTAACCGAAGTTGGAAGACCCCGCAGGTCCAAACTTATAAAAATTAAATGTTGACTTCGAATACTGCAATACTCATAATAAAGAGAAATATGTGTATTGATAAATCGACTAAATAAGCACCTTGGTATAACCTTCATGCGCCACCAGGGTAGGAAAGAGTGTGCTATCGATCGATACATGTACCATAGGGGAAAATATGTACAACATATTAAAATTTATTCTAAATACAATTTAAGATGTTCAATGTTCTAATGGTGTTGAATTGGCATGTCCTATTTATCTTTTGATCGATATATCCTCGACTTTACCCTCTCCGTCACAATGTACAACCCTTTCTATTTTTTAGCAAATTTGTCGAGCCTTTTTTATTTGATGTGCATAAAAAAATTCCTTATAATTTTATCATCGATGCTAAATTCTCGTCTAACATTTGATGCATACCTGTTTTGCATCACGTTCTTATAGTGTAATGAATTTATCTGCGCTCGTCTTTTTTTCTTCCATCAAATCAAGTTCATCTTGTCTGCCCTCGTAATTGTTTAACCTGACCGTTAGCCTATGGGTGAAATGGTGCCGAGAAACATTGTTGACTTCCTCGGGAAGAGTATAAAACTTTCATTCCTTTGTTATCGAACTGCGGGCTATTATCCATGGTTAATCTTTTCTGGATACCCAAACGACTACAAATATTTGATAAGATGAATTTTATCAGATCTTTCATCTTGTTCCTTAATAACAGCTATATTTTGACCCATTTAGAGAAATAATCCACTACGGCTACTATCGTTTGTCTTCCACCCAAGACCATCGGCAAAGAGCCCACTAAATTAATCCTTTCATGGTTCAAATGGAAGACTCAAGCTATACAACGGGTGTGTGAATCGAACTAGCAAATCGCTGACAAGTGTTACATCTTATTACTAATTCTCTTGTGTCGGTTATAATCGTGGGCCAATAAAATCATGTCAATAAAACTCTTATTGTCAAAGCTTCTCTAGAATATCTGGACCCTAATCTTCTACAAGATATTACTGGAACTAAGTTTAGAGAGAGAAACATGGGAAATAGAGATACAAAATGCCAAAAATGGTTGTAGTATATTAATTGTTCACCCTTCCCCAAAAAGGGAATCTTAATTTATATAATAAATGTGGTATGCCCAAAACCATATGGATGGCCCACTTTAGATTATTTCATCCTTTTATTATACTAAATTTACTCATACATTTATTATACCCTTAATATTACATAGTTACGCTATTATTTATTACAAACTCGTGTATTTAGACAAACTCATCCAACACTTGCCCGACCTAACTAGCTTCGGCTAAATTATGCCTTTATCATAGATTAACGTAAAAAAATGTGTGTCCAACTGCAAAACATAAATTATTTATTTATGCATCTTTATCATCTACTAGACGAGACAAATTATATCACGAAGAAGTGATAGATTCTAAGAAAACGAGTCTACCATCGATAGGTATATATTTCAAAACTTCATTGATCATTTTACAAAGAGGGAGTAGAACTCCTCTAGTCAAATTATGAATATGGAGTGGAGCTCCTATACAAGAAAATGTTCATAAATATCCTATCGGCAAACCTTTTAAAGTGGAACTGTCATTTGGAACTCGTATGATGCATTCATTATCAAGTGGAACGGTTTGTTATTGCTCATGCAGTACGATGCTCTAAATTAAAGTCGGTTGTTGATTTGAAATGTTACTTAAACACTTTCTTATCTTTTATATAAATTTTATAACTATGACCAATAACGTTAAATTTGATGGTTATTACGGGTATCACTTAATTGATATTGGCTTGTACGGACAAGAAGATAAATGTAAGTTGATTAGGGGTGTCCTCAACAATGAGATATGGATTATGCATCCGTTTATGTGAAGATATTTACTAGTATAGAGGAGTTAATAAATATTACAGATCATGTAAAATGTGACAATTATATTGTTATTATGAAGAATTTAATGATAATGCATGAGATGGGATTCATGATCGCATTGACATTTAACTGAATCCTCCAATTTGTATGCCATTGGTGATGAATGATGTTAGTTTTACTTTTCTTATGTTAAGAGGTGCACCTCCTCCGATCTCAGAATGGGTGGAAATCTTGTTGGTTCGAGTTAATACCTACTACTATGTCAATTGTAAGTATTTTATTTCAACTAAAACATTCGGTTTAATTATTACAATCTTTAGATATATATATTATATTGTTTTCTTATAGAGTTTTACATTGCGACTGGCACCTCATGTGCGATGATACATTATTGTTGGCTAAAATTGTGTTTAAATTAAGCTAAAGGTTAGACACTACTAATTCATTCTTGTTGTAAGAGATATGAAGAAATTATAAAATGTAGCTTTGAAGTAACCCATCCAACTATTTTTGTTTAATAAACATGCACTATTTTCAAAACTATTTTTCATTATAATTTATGTACTATGTATGCTAGTTTTCACTGAAAAACTTATATGTTTAATGTATTAAATTTATGTATGTTTAATGTATTGGTTTTATGTTGTTGTTGAAAATAATAAAACGGTGGATAGGGTGTGGAATGTAATAAAGCTTCAATAAAAATTGAAGGTTTTAGGTTATACCGGTAGTATGTATTTTATACCGCTAGTACGATATATATTATCATCAGTACATAATTTTAATACTAGCGATTTTACTATTACATCAGCGGTAGGGGTATCATATAACGTATCACCGATATGGAATTTCCATACCATCGGTCTGTCTATTACACCAGCGGTGGTGTAAGACTATACTGCCAGTTGTGTGTTATAACCTCAATTTAATAAAAACCAATCTACTAGTGGTACTTCACTAACACGTTTCAAGTATAATATCCACATTGTCGATTTGAAAATTGCATACTAACTGTTGATGATATTACCGGTGGTATGTAAACTTTGTACATTCGTTATAAAGTTCACCAAAAATACTAAGTTTCATTAAAAAAATATTCTTTGTACCGGTGGTGTACCACCAATACGTTATTAAATCATGGGTTTATAATTTCTACACCAACGGTATGAATAATATACCAACTGTGTGGTACTCCTATACCGCAAATATATTGTTGTTACTTTGAAAACAAAGTGTCTTATTTTAAGTACCATCATACGGTTGTGTGGCTAATAAACAACACAACATAACCCGTAACATAAAAATAACCACAAAACATAAAAAATAACAACATTCAATGCTAAAATACATCATCCAATACAACATCAGTTCATAAAAAACATAACAAAACATCTGATACTTAGAGAAAAATAATATAAATACTATAAAACAATAAAATACTTAGAATGTACTTGAAATACATTACTCTATTTGTGTACAAGGAAAGACACATAGTATCAAAATACCTAAAGGAGCCATGCTTTGGTGATTTTTCATAACTTGTTTGGAGAAATTCCTAACCTCATCCATGTTGTCGTCAAGAGGTCGAACACGGTTTATAGTTTGAATAGCCTTTAATGCTTGACGCTCATCAAGAACATGAGGAGTGATGAAAAACCATCAAAACCTTTTCACATAGTTATCATACTGAGTCATCTTCGTTTAATAGCATACGGGTATCATGACATGCCAGACGGCCCACAACAAGAAAATGCCTATGTTATTCCTAAAGTTGGTAGTTCGCATGTTATTATGCCTAGTCTAGCATATTTTTTTCATGCTTAGTCTCGCACATTTTTTAGTAAAAATAAAAATAAAAATATAATAAAAAATATAATTAATGAATCTAATTTTGTTTGTTTTATTAAAAAAATCGATGATACTTTCAGATTTTTTTTTTCCGAGGTACAGTTTGAAAATGCGGACTTTTTAAAATTAAAAAAAAGAAAAAAAATATATTTGGTTTAAAGAAAGAAAATATTATTGCTTGTGATTTTTCACCTTGGTCTAAGTATTTATTGGTAGTTTACCATTTTTTAGTATTAGGTGGTAAAGAAATGCTTGGTTGAGTATTTATGGGTAGATCACCATTTTTAAAATACCCATATTAAACTTTTAATTTAGGTTATTTTTCAAAATATCGATATTATATATCTAATTTAGAGGTTTTCCCTTTAATTACGGTATATTCAACTTTCTCTCTATTGTTTTTATTTTATTTTTATTTTGACCTTATGGATTTGGATTGATTTGGGTTGTGTTTTATATCTAATTTTATCGTACATAATATATAGTCTTGATTATTTGATTTATACTATTATAGTTTTAATTTTTGTTTATTTCAAGACAAATAGAAACGATTTGTGGTAAAAATATGGTTTAAATTTGTTTTTTACATTTCAAATTTTTCCACATTCATAGTGAACTTTGGAAAAAAAATACAATGGCATGATCTATTTTGTTTGTCTTAAAAAAACAATGTTGTTTTGTGTAATTACGGCACCTACGAAATTATGGTAAAACTACCTGCAAAAATATGTGTTTTTTATGTAATTGACTTACGAAAATGCGTACAATTCATTTATTTATGATAAAAATAAATTCTGTGTGAATAAAGAAGAATCATTTATAGAAATATGTGTATTTCCGTCGTAGAAATACATTTACTTAGGGAATATATATTTTCACACATAGAAAACAAGTTGTTGTCCACTTATGAATATACATACAATTCATTTGCAGTAATATTTTTACTTTGAAAAACAATAAGCTTTGAATTGTATGTATTTCACTTGCAAAAATGCATTAACTTGTTAAAAAAATAAATTACTTGTAGAAAAACTAGTTCTGAACTACTTGCGAAATGATATTTACTTGTGAAAAAACAAGTTGCGAACGATTTGCAGAAATATATTTATTTATTAAGAACAAATTGTTGTCCACTTACGAATTATATTGATTTATAATAAAAAAAGATATTTTGTAAAAAACAAATTATGAACAATTTACATAAATTTCAAAAATACACCTGCTTGTGAAAAAGTATTGTCATAAATAAATAAAACATTATCATGTAAGTACATACAATAAATATAACTAAAAAATCTCATACATTATTACTCATGAACTTAATTTTTTTCGTATTAAAAAATATTAAAAAAATATTTTCAGAAGCACAAAATTTTAAAATTTAAATAAAATTAAAAAAATATTAGTCATTACACATTGGTTTAGAAACACTCTAATGTGTTGTTTTGTGTGTGTCCACCATCTTTTCGTTCAAAAGACTATTTTAGAAAAAAAGTCTATAAATAGCTGTCAATAATTTAGGCTTTTAGGTTCGTACTTAAAATAAGAAAAAATTTCATGTATTTATTTGTAATTGGAAATATTTTTATGTATATATCAATTAGTGATCCAATAAATATGTATTTAAATATAATAGTTATATATTTAATGATTCAAGAAATTGAGGACGATTTATTCGTATTGAACAATACTATGAAGGACTATATTATGATAACAAATTCTTAGTGACTATTTTTTAGAGAGAGAAACTAGACAAAATTAGAGAGAAAGTATATTATAATAATGATCACCCTTTTACCAAATCTGGGGGCTGTTTTATAATACAATTAATGGGCCCCACATGCATAACTACCTAACAATTACAAACTTAGCCCTTGCTTATATTTGTTTATTTATAATTAGTTCTTTTAATACATATTTTGCAATCTTTCCCTAATTTAAGTACTTCTTCGCAATTATCTCCATAATCTTATATCCTTCCTTATCAGTAGCCCCTAGTCCTTGTGAAAATGTTTTTAGCAAGGACGGTGATGTATCTTCGAAGCTCTTCTCATCTTTAACTTTCCTCGAAATTTCACATTCACTACCTCGAAAGATACCTCTTAGCAAATAACAAGTTCTGATTTCCTCGAAATAATCATTCTAAGTTTATAAAATCCATCTTCGAATTTCATCTTTGAAAACAACTTACCTCGTCGAAAATATGCATAACACCTTACCTCATCGACAATATTCATATGAATTCATAGTCCACCAATCCTTGCAATATGTTAGCAAAGACTAGAACATATCAAGATTTCCCAATATTTTTCCTCCTCGAAAAGATCTCCTCGAAAACATTCATATGAGCAAAGTCCCCCAGTCCTGGCTAACATATTGCGAAGACTAGACCATAATAAACATCCTTCGAAAATAGTTTGCCAATAAACTTCCTCGAATTTTCAATCACTCTTTCATATTCCAACCAAACAATCTCCCGCCTTTTCTTTAGTGATGTCATCCTAAAGAAAATCTTGTTACTAAATTTTTTTAGAGATACTATCACATTTCCCAACATCTCTCATCATATCATTTGTCCCTTTAACTTCCATCACACTTCCCAATACAACAAAATTACACCTATACTACCGATAACACCCCTAGGCAAACAAAGGAAAATGTCCCCAGGCCTTAATCCCCTCAAAAGCCCATCTCCCTCTATAAATATTCTTTCCTAACTCACACTTTTCAATTTAGACTATATTCTGCTCAAATTTTTCTAGAGAGAGAAAGCTAGCTTATGCCCCCCAAACCTCGTCGAATTCTAGAGTGGCTATTCATTAGTAAAAAATTTGAAGAAAAACTTGATGCTAGCACTTACATTGAACCTCAATCTGAACCTCATGTAACCACATTCTACGGTGCCTGGCCTCCATCGGAAAATTCTTCTGCCATTATCCCCTTCGACATTTCTTGTCAATCCCTCAGCTCTAACCTTAACCCCCTTGAATCCATGGGTAAAGATAAACACCACAAAAGCTCTTCTGGCAAGAGGAAAAGGCATAACAAAGATAGGAAAAGCTCCAAAGAACACAAACACTCTAAAGAAGCCTCATTGGAACCACAAAGTCCAACCCCAATTCAAATTAACAACCATCCTCCTCAGAAAGCCGACGACTCTGGGTCAGATCTACCAGCTACCTCCTCAATGACAGGGCAAGGAAGTCATAGATTTACTCCTTCAAGAGTTACAATTACTGATGAGGAAGTACAATTACCAAAAAAACGAGGCCCTAAAAAACAAAGGAAAAGAAATTTCCTCAGAAAACACCAACTCAGATCAAAATGAAACACCCAACACAGATAAAAGCAAATCTGATGGTCCTTCTCTGGCCTCCTCGAGTCAAGTATCTGCAACCCCTTCTGAAAATTCTGAAGAAAGGTTTCTAAGAATTGCTCTCAAGTCTAAAGGTGATATTACGCTTCCTCTGGAACTCGACGCCATCGTGGGCAACAATATTCGAGGCATAGAAAAAAACAAACACTTGGTAATACTTCACAATATCACCTATAAATACTTCTTGCCATCGGAAGAAACCATAATAAGGACTCGATGGGGCATTCCTCCATACATTACCATAAGATTTCTGGCGGAAGGTGAGACTCCCCTATCCGTTAAAGACGATGAACTGGTCGTATACACAGAGATCATGAATTGGGGGTTGAGGTATCCCTTAGACCCATTCTTCATCGAATATTTTGCTAAAATCGACCTCTCCCCCACCCAAGTAGGTCCAAACATATGGTACATGCTTATGGTGTGTATCATGACCTCGAGAATTTCTAGTAACGAATTTTCCTTGGAGGAGCTCATATGATTGTCTGGCTTGGCAAAAAATCCGCTTTCCCCCTTTTATTCACTTACCTTTGGCCGAGGACAAAAAGTAGTGAAAGACTTGTTTGAAGCTGATAAGAAATGGAAGCAGCAATTTCTTTTCTTCTCTGGACATTAGGAGACAGGCTCTGAGTCAACCCCCTCGAACCCACACAAGCTTTCTCTTTTTTGGACTAACAGAGGTAACATTTTCAACTCCTACCTTAATCTTCTTCGTATAATTGTTTCACTAATTTTACTCCTCGAATTTTTGCACAGTCATGTGTGGCATTTCTAATCCTTACGCTGATTATATGGAACATTCCACCAAGGTCTTGACCAAACTGAACGAATGGGCTAAAGAAGCTTGTTAAAACAAGTTTCGGCTATGCTTCATGAATACCAATTTAGCCAAGAGTCGACTATAGAGGCTAAACCCCTTAGGCATGCTATCTGTGAAGGAATTGATGGCTCCTACCCCAAAACAAGAAGTCATCGATCGTCTTGAAAAGAAAGACGTTGTTATTTACCTCCCGAAGCGCTCCCAGGCCAAAAGTCACTTGGATGACTCTGAAGAGGAAGTATCAACCAAAGATCAACAATCAGATTCTAAAGGAATAGCTGCCGCTCAAGAGTCATCTTCTTCGAAAAACGTCACTGCAACCACAACCTCAACTTCTCCTCCTCGAAAAAATCTGGTTCATCCTATAAAGAAAAAAGAACCCAGGAAAAAACAGCCGTAAAAGAAGCTCACCAACTTTCAAAAAAAGGTTTTACGGAGTTCCTCACAGACTTTGAAAAGATAGTAGAATAAAAAAGATATATGTTAAGGAACCTTGAGAAAGAAAAAGAAGAAGCTGTAGATGCCTATGCAGATAAATGTGTGGACAAGTTGAATGCCAGGGATGCTACCATCCGAGCAGGATTAATTAGTGAGTTCAATGAGAACTATCTCGATTCATATGGACCTTCCCAATTCGGTCCCAATTTCCCGAGGGTTTTTTCTTTGGTGTGAAGAAATTTTTTTCGTAACACCTTATCTCCCACCTTAAAATCCTTCTTCTTTACTTGTGAATCGTCTCTGCTCCTCATTAATGTTTGATAATATAGGGATTTCAATTGTGCACGCCGTCTTTTTTCTTCCACCAAATCAAGTTCTATCGCCCTACCTTGATCATTTAACTCCTCTGTATATGCTGCCACACGATATGACGGGAAAATAATCTCCGCCGGGACCACCGCGCCCATTCCATAAACCAAAGCAAACAGAGATTCCGAATTCGTTCTTCGTGCTGTTGTTCTATAAGCCCATAACACTTCCTGTAAATAATCTGGCCATTTTCCAGCCTTTCCTTCAAAAACTTTCTTTAAACCGTCAAGAATCGTTCTATTGGTAACCTCCACCTGCCCATTAGCTTGCGGATGAAATGAAGCAAAAAAACATTGTTGTATGCCCTTAGAAATGCAGAAATTCTTAAATTCCTTGTTGTCAAATTGGGTTCTATTATTTGTTGTAATTTTCATTGAAACTCCAAAACTACAACAAATGTTCGAAACAACAAACTTAAGGACAAACCTTAGAAATTGCCCTTAGAAATGCACAAACCTGCATTTAGATTCCAAAATATGTGGTTGAAACATGAAGACTTTCTTAAAACTGTAGAGAGCAATTGGTCCATAACCCTAACTGATTCATCTAATATTTACATTTTTAATCCAAGTTAAAAGGACTTAAAAATCATCTAAAAACTGGAACATTGACATATTTGGAAACATTTTTTATTGTCTAAGAAAAACTGAAACTGAAATAAAAAACGCAGAAATTAGGCTAGAAGAAATAGACAACCTGGAAAACCAAACTAACTTATCTTAATGCTAATCTTATAGAATTACTAGAAAGAGAGGAAACATATTGGCAATAAAAAGGTTACTCAAATTGGTTAAAAGATGGAGATAATAACTCTACAACATTTCATAGCTATGTAAATAAGAGAAGATCAAAAAATAGAATTAATGGCATTTTAATTAATGATATTTGGACTGAAGATGAAATCAAAATTGGTCTATATGCTATTGAACACTTCAAAAAACTCTTAAATAGTCCAAAAAACAGAATAATCTTTCTACGATCCATGATATTATACCTAATATCATAACAGACCAAAACAATGAAGATATAACAAAAATGCCAACAATGGATAAACTATATAATGTTGATGGATTCAACTCCAGATTCTACTTATAATGCTGGTTAATAATAAAAAATGATCTTCTCAAAGCTGTTATAGATTACTTCACAAAAACCCAAATTCCTAAATGCTTATATGCAACTCTCATCTGCCTTATACCTAAGGTCAAAGTACCTAAACCTTGGTTACAATTCAGACCCATAAGATTATGCTCAGTCTTTAACAAAATCATATCTAAAATATTAAACAACAAACTAGCTAAACTATTAACTCTTATTATTTCAAATGAACAAGGTGCCTACACTGAAAAAAGAACAATTCAGGATAACATCTTAATAACTCAGGAAATTATCAGAGACCTTAATAGTAAATCTAAAGAGAACAAGTTAATAATTAGCTTAGATGTGGCTAAATATTTTGATTAGCTTGAATTTAAATTTATATATGAAGTCATGATTTCCTTTGGATTCAATCAACAAGTAATAGAATTGGTTAAGAAAAGTATTGAAAACATTTTATATTCTATAATAATCAATGGCAAAGCAAATGGATATTTTAACTCAAGTAATGGCTTAAGGCAGGGGGACCCTTTGTCCCCAAGTTTATTTATTATAGCAGAGTAAATTTTAATAAGAGGCTTAAACAAATTAATTGGTCAACATAACCTTATGCCATACAACATGAAAGGTTTTTTAAAAATCAACTCTTTAGCATATGTTGATGACCTAATTATCTTTCGAAATGGTTCACTAACTAATATGAAGAAACTTTCTAAATTTTTAGATACATATCAAATATTATCTAGCCAACAAGGGGGTTGCCGAGTTGGTTGAGTACGACATTCTTATGACCAAAAGGTCATGAGTTCGAGTCCCTCTACATACGCTTTCTCGGCTGAGCCTGTCACCTTGTGTGGTTTACCTTCTGGCGTTGGTTTGCAGGCTATCGCGTCAGACTGAGGGTTTACCCTGTGCGCACTCATTGCACTCTGAGTAGCGGCTGCGGGTTCCCTCCGAAAAAAAAGAACTAGAACAAAACCTTTGGAAAACCTTTTAGGCTTTAAACAAACAAAATTGCCTCTCACTTACTTAGGAATCCCAATACATACAAATAACTTCTTTATAAACTTTTAGAACTTAATAGAAAAGATTAGGAACAAAATTAATGAATGGAATTCTAACACAATTTCCTTTGGTGGTAGAATAACATTGATTAAGTTTGTATTACTATCTTACCCTAACTATTATTTACAATCAATTAGCTTACCTTTGAAAGTGATAAACAGAATTAACAAATTATTGAACAAATTTTTATGGGGTTATAATGAAAACAGTAGAACAATATTATGGTGCAACTGGAGAAAAGTATGTAAACCTCACAATGAAAATGGGCTGAACATTCGAAACCTAGAGGACATTCAAAAAGCATATTCGTTTAAGCTTTGGTTTAACTTTAGAAACAATAAAACTTTATGGTCCAATCTAATGCACTCTAAATACTATCAAAATATTCATCCCCTACAATCATCTTTTGTTTTAACAGATTCAAAAACATGGAAAATGATGTTTGAAATCAAAGATGAAGCTGAAAAACATATTAAGTGGAGACTAGGAAAAGGTGAACTTGATTTCTGGTTAGACAGTTGGCACCATGATAAACCTTTAATAACTCTAACATCAATTAATTCACATCATTACTCACTTACAAAGGTAACTGAATTTTAGAATAATAACAATTGGGATATACCTAAACTACAATTATATTTACCTATTGCTTATATAAACAGAATCACAAGAACTCACATTAACTTTAACATTGTTGATTCCATTATTTGGAAGATATCCACTAATGAATCTTTTAACTTAAAAGACACTATTAACTTAATTAGACAAAAAAACTTAACCTCGTTCATGAAAGGAAAAATATGGATAATATCTCTCCAAAGAAGTGTTCATTCACCTTTTGGAGAGTATTAAACAATCTAATCAGTGTAGACACAGTATTGCAGAAAAAAGGTTTTAGACTTGCTTCAACATGTATAAATTGCCAGAACATAGAATCTCTTAACCATGTTTTTGTTTCTTGTGAATCTTCCTCGATAGTATTATATCATTTCTCTGAATTTTTTTAATATAAATTTAAGCAAACATATGACAATAAAACATATCATTAACCTTTGGTTTCTATCCACTACTAATGCCATTCATATTAGGACTATTCTACCTGCATTAATAACTTGGAGTATATGGACTGCAAGAAATAAGCATAAGCATCAAAACATTATCACTTCACATAAAGCAATCATAGATCATATATCATTCATGCTTATATCTTTAGACTCTGCATCATTATTTAACAGAAAACACTGGAAAGGTGACCATCATATAGAAAAAGACCTTAGTTGCTTTAATCACATTAAGACTTTCAAACCTTATATGTATATTAAATGGATCTGTCTTTTACATAATCGATACAAATTAAATTGTGATGGATCAACCTTAAGGAATGGAGAATCTAGCTATGGTTTCATTATAAGAAATGAACTAGGAAATCTGATTATAGCTAAAGACAATACATTAGGAAAATGTACACCTATAATTGCTGAAATACATGCTTTGTTAAATGGCTTATTAACTTGTAAATAGAAAAATCTTAACATGATATATATAGAGATAAAATCCCTATGATTATTCAATATGTTAGCAACAGGAAAATATCCATGACATTTAGAATAGATTATCATCTGTTGTAGAAATCTAATCATGCCTCAGATGACTCTAAAACATGTATATAGAGAGAGCAAAATATGGCTGCTGACTGGTTGGCAAAGTATGCTTTTAAAAATCAGATGGAATTTGAAATTGATGCTAATCATTCACTAAAGGAACTTGTTGCTATTACATTGTTAGAATATTTAAACCTAGGGAACTTTAGGTTCTTTCACTAATTAATTTCATGGCAGGTTGTAAAACTTGACCAATAGTCTTATACTTGCAGGTTACAAGACACAAAGCAGCAACATGTGAAGTTGAAGGAGGATAGGAAACATGAGATGTAGAAGAGAATACATATAGGAAGGGTAGAATAAGACGCAAAAGAAGCTGTAACACTAATGAAATAAGGACAACTCAAGGAGCAGATGCTGAAGGAGAAGTTCATGCATGAGAAACAAGCAATCATGTACAAGGATAAGCTCTATCATTGAAAGCTATCTCCTGTAACAAATACCAAAACATATGTAATATTTTTTCAATATCAGTAAATAAATTCTTTCTTGGGAAAAAACACTACCACTAAATTTAGATACCCTTCAATTTAAGGACACCCACGTGAATGATGTAGTCAAGTAATAACTTGAGCATCAATACCGTAGTAGAGAAGATGAAAAGTGGGAAATGAATCATTATAAAAAAAATTAGAGTTTGTTCTAATTTGATATTATAGACTACAAGAAACTAGAGACGCCAATGGGTCGGGATGGATACAGGTATAACTAAACCTATAACATAGTTTGTCTTTAGTTTTCCAAATCTATCGGATTTGGATGCCCGCCCGGTAAGATATTTTTATTTCCCACGCTCAAACCCGTCGGATTCAGATATCTGCCCGTAATACTCACTGATCATTTATATATACATGAAATGGTTTCCATAATTAACTATCCAATGGAAAAAATTAGAAAATATATTTAAACAATAATAATATATCAAATGTAAACTCCAAAATTTAGTAATAAATTTTTTAAAGATATTTATTATTTAAAATTTCATATTTATTGAAATTTTTAATATAATATATTTGTTACTTAAATATATAATTTGTTAGAAAACTTTAACCTTTTTAAAAATGCTATTTAATTTAAGTTTTTAGATTTGTTAAGTATAAATTCATTTAAAATAGATTTAAATCTAATAAACATGAATAAAAATAAAACTATCAAAATATAAATATAAATACATAAATCACAAGCAATCAAAAACTAAATGAATCAGATTATAATTTATTTTGGAATTTATCGATAATGTTTTTAATATTAGAATATCGGGTATTGTGTAACTCATCACAAATTTGTTGGATAATATATATTTTAAAAATCACGATCTATCACACATAAAATAAAAAGTTTGGAACCGTTAACCATTAGGTCGGCTTGACTTGGGTACCCAGGGATTTATAAACAAATACCATCCTCAAAGATAAATTGAATATTTTTCAATATTTGGATGTTATTCAATGTGTTATTTTGTTATCGTAAAATATGTAGATCGAAATTACATAAATTTGTCTAATATTGTTGTATAATATTGATTTAATTCATAAAATGATGGTGCTAAATAATCTCATTTCTTGTCCGACTTATTTTATGTCACCGTGCGATACCATGTTCGTACATAAATAGCAGTGGACCCATGTTTTACTGTAAACCAGTTTATCCTATAAATACGTAAACATTTACTTAAAATTATTTTTATAAATGTTATATCATATCCAAAACAAAAGTGAGCATATATCAAATTTGTAAATGCCAAAATGCATGGAATATAATATGTTTCCTGAATTTCTAAATAAATCTGGAAACATTCCAAATAGATAACTTTTATTTGTTTATCTCAATATGATTTATAAAGTGTTGTTTTCCTACATTGTGATGTGCTCTTAATGTATGTTTTTATGTTAAATGTGTGTGTGTGCGCGCTCGTGTATGTCTGTGTGTGTACACGTGTGACCGCAAGAACTACATCATGCACGGATTCTCACCTTTAGGATAAAGGTGAAGTTGTCTTGCATAAAGGTCGACATATGAGCATCCAAACCCATTTCATGCAAGACTCGCTTAAACGGAGACCAAACATGTGGGATGACAGGTCCGTCTTTAGATACATCATGGTGTGACGTATTTTCCACAGACGTTTGTCATCTAGTTTTAGGACGTCCATGACGTTTTAAGACGAATTCTACTTATGACAATAGAACCAATCGATACAGTTTTGTGAAAGATATTTGCAAGTTTATATTAGTATCATCTAGTGTAATGTCTCCAAAACCACCACCAGTTAAGGAGTTTCATGGTCATACTGCACTGGCTACCGATCTTAGTTGTGACGCTAAAACTGTATCTGAAACCATGTTTGACAAACCGATCTACGACAAGTATGATGATGAGTTTGAGGGGAAGAGCGTTGATAATAAAAAAAATCTTTAGAAAAATTAAAAACTTCGAAACTAATATTTTCATTAAAAAAAACTTTCGAAATCAAATTTTTATTAGTAGATAGCAATTCATCTTCTATGATTAAATTAACGAATAAAAATCCTATTATTAAAACAACAAACGAAAAAGTTGAGAATTATAAATTATTGGACACCGATTTTATTATGGGACCAAAAAACGAACATTGGAAGAAAAGAAAACGAAAAAGAGGTAAACGGAGACAAACAACGAGGTTTTTCATACTATTTCTCCATCAAAGCAGGACAATTTCTAAGAAACAAGCAATTTACCCCAACCTATGCACGATTCAAATGTTTTCTTTAACCTATATATACGAATTTATTTTTGAGGTGTGCAGGAAATCGAACGAATTATCTGGTGTAAGATCAATTTGCGATCTCTTGCGAGGAACCACGAACTCCCAATCTGAGTTTCTTGCTAGTTTATCTATGAGAGTGTACTCCGTCATGGAAAAATCATCATCCTCTTCTTCGAGTTCGATGTTTCCGTTCGGTCTTCTGTCAGCGATAATCAAAGGGAAAGGCAATCCGGCTAACTCTTCATCTGAGTCGGTGTCTGAGATGGCCTCGTTTCTGATTAAGAACATCGAAGTTCATAGTAAGATTGTCATAAAACATCGGAAACCTATCTATGCTGGAGTTAAAACCAAAACTGTGTATAGAAATGGCCTTTTGACTGCATCAGCTATGCAGATGGTTTTGCTGATCCAACCTCTGGCGCTTCCTCATCCATTTGAGGACCCAATCCACCTTGTGGACTTCGGCCAAAGTGGTCCTGTTCGATGCTCTCGTCGCAGAGCTTATGGCAGTATTTTCATGAAGTTTATTGTTCAGGGAGATAATTTGTCACTCTTTTCACTGCAGTCTGGGATATCTGCTAAACAGGCAGAGAATGATTTGATGGAGTTAAAGGAATTCCAGTTCGGGCAATCCTTCTAGGAATATGTCAGGTGAATGAGTCGATAAAGACTGAGATGGTTTAATCGGTATTGGCCCACGGAGGAAGAGTTTTGCTGACATCCTTTAGGACGAAATTGATCAAACCTCAATAGCAGGTCATCTCTGTAGAAAATAGTGTTTCGTTTCCGGATAATCTCTGAAGTCTTGTAAACAATTTCTTATTGAAATATTTTTGGGGTTCTCCAAAAATTTCAATTGGATAAAATCAGAGATATGTACTTTGAACAGAGAGGATGAAAAATGATATGATTTCCTTTTCAACAGAACCCATATTTATAAATTCGACCAACCAAAATACAGTTTGGAAGTTAGGGCAGTTAGGGTCTCTCAACCGGTTTTGTGTTAAAACGGTCAAATTTTCAAATTTGAATAAAACGGTCAAATTTTCAATTTCGAAATTCTGTTGACTTGCAACAGTAGCCGATTTAACCAAAATAAATTTTTCCAAGCTGACCTGTCAGCTCGACCCCAGCCAGGGGCTCCGTCCCTTGACCCCGCTAATCGTGATATAATCTAACAAGCGTGCACTCCGCACTCTACGACTTGTTTGATAATATATCATGATTAAATTGGTCGACTAGTCGATCCAATTACACTAAAATAAATAACAATCTCTCAGACTTACTGCAAGTCCAAACGATCTTTTTCTTTGTGTGAATTATCTCAGCCCTGCTCATGGAGAGTTAAACAGCAAAAGCAACAATATGATCTTTCTCTTTTAGGTAAACTGGGCGGTCTGAATCACGGGTATCATGGAGTTCCTTCCTATGATCGCAACCTTTCATATCTAAATACCTCTATTGGGAATGCTTTGTATTCTTCTTCTGGGCATAGAAACTTACAGAATCCTCATCGAATGTCACAATCTACTTCAATGACTAGGGATCCACTAGGAAACCCCTTGGGGCCGTGGTACTCGGATATGAGCACTGTGTTGGAAGATAAATACATGTCAACGTTGCTTGAAAAGTTAAAGAATAATAAGACAAGGCCTTTTGATCTTTCTGACATTGTTGGTCACGTAGTTGAATTCAGTACCGATCAGTTTGGAAGTCGTGTCATCCAGCAGAAGCAATGCACTGCCACAGAGGAGGAAAATAACAAGATATTTCGTATTCTGGCGAAAGATCAATATGGGAATTGTGCTAAAATTGGAATAGGAACACTTCCAAAGGACTACTATGTACAAGTAGATACAGGACGTGACATCACTTGGGCTAACTGCATTGAATGCCAAACCTGTCCAACAAGATGCTCACTTGATGGGAGCACCAGTGCTGTATATATTGTAGAGGATGTTATACAATATGATCGAGTGTCTGGAGATCTTCAACCTACATAAGCTAATGGAAGCATTACATTTGGCTGTAGTATGAGAGAATCTGGCGATCTTGATTCAAGTAATGGAGAAGCACTTGATGCGATACTTGCTTTCGGGAATTCTAATACTTCGATGCTTTCACAGCTAATTTCATCTGGGACACTGAAAAAGATGTATGCTCATTGCTTAGAGAGTACAAATGGCGGTGATATCTTTCCTATCGGTCCTGTTGTGGAGCCAAAAGCGAATATGACTCCCTTAATACCAAATCAGTCGCATTACAATGTCACTCTGCAGTTCAAGTTGGTCGTGAATTTTTGTATCTTCTCATTTATTTATCTGAAACAGGAGAACTTAAAAGGGCAATCATAGACAGTGGTCTGTGGTGTATTGGTTGGCAAAACAGTGACCTATAAGCAGAATTTTTCAAGATGGTTAACAATAAAAGGAGCTCGGAAGCTTATGTCTTTGATCATGCAAATTTTCCTAGCCGTGTCCTAAAGAATACTGCTCTAGAGTTCGGAGGATTTGCAGTCGCATGTAGTATAATGTTTTTGACATCTTAAATTATTTCCAACCGGGGAAGGATGATGTAGCTAAGACCGTGGACGTACCGGTTTCTTGTTCAGGAATCAGAATTGGGTCAAACAGGTATTCAAATCAAATCGAAGATTTCGACGAGCCCGGCAAATTTTAAAATTGTGACTTGTTACAACCTCAAAAACCAGTTTTAATATTTAAGATATTTATTTTTATTTATTTGTTTTATTTTTAGACTTCCTCAAAAACCAGTTTTATATTTTAATGCATTTTTTACTAAAATAAAATCGAAGTTTAAATAATAAAATACGTTTTGGAGGGATTTGACTACTAATTTTAATTAAGTTTTCAAATTATTTGGTTACTAATTTTAGGTTTTTTTTTAATAATAGTAATGAATTTTGTTTTGTTTGTCCAATGTTTAATAGATGATATAGTAATAAAAAATGTATCCCAAAATTACTAATTAAATAATTATATTTAAATAATATGATGTTATATTAAGATTAAATTTTAAATAATAAAATGTGTTTCGGAGTGATTTAATTACTGATTATATTTAAGTTTTCAAATGATTCGGTTACCAATTTTGGGTTTTTTGTTCATATTACTAGTGAATTTTATTTCGTTTGTCGAGTGTTTAATAGATGATTTAGTTTGATCTCTTTATAAGATATTGCGCAAGTTTGTTACTCTTATCCCTAGACTTCTGGAGTCTAATACTTATATTATCGGGAGATGAATCAACTAAAGGACCACTGAAAGAACCTACTTATATTCCTTCATTAGGTGATTCATCGTTTTCAAATAACATATTAAAAAAAGAGATATTTGGAGTTGGATCCTCGACGTAAAACTCAAATTTTTAAGTATCATCCAAATGATCAAGATAAGATAAGAAGAGTTTATCTTGTAAATGGACCGACTAGACCTAATAGGACAAAATATCCTCATATATATATATATATATATATATATATATATATATATATATATATATATATATATATATATATATATATATATATTGGTGATAGGAAGCGTTCTTGTAATAATATTTGGTATAAAGATAATGATTGGTTGGAATATAGTATTATAAAAAAAGGTCATGCTTTGTTTGCCTTGTTATTTGTGCTACAATGGTACTAGCAATTGTGCATTTTTTATTAATGGTTTTTAGGGTTGGAATTTTAAAAAAAGATGAATATTTATGTTGGTAAAATCAATAGTCATCAGAGATACTGTGTCAAAACATGTCAAGATATTATGAAGAAAAATAAAAGTATTGAATCTTCCATTGTAAAAGACAGTACAAAAGCATAACCTGATTTCTTGTTCGTTTAAAAATATCACTTGAAGGGATCAAGTATATTGTTAGAGGTGGAATGCTTTTATGGCACACAATAAGGGGGGAAATACTTATAAGGGCAATTTTCTAGAATGTATTGAAGCATTGGGGAGAAACAGTGACAGCATAGCAGAAACAATTAGAAGTGGTTGAGGAAACGTTATTATGACTTGTTTTGCTATTCAGAAAGAAATTATAAATGTATGTGCTATTGAAACCGTTAATAAGATAGTTGGAGAAAGTATAGATGATTTTTTTTGTTCCTGTTGATGAATCTGTATATTGTTATAGTAATGAACAAATGACGATAGTTGTGCGATTTGCTGATGATAAGGGATTCGTTGTTGAACGATTAATTAGAATTGTTTATGTTGAGGATACTAGTTCAATAAAACTTAAAGATGCTCTTAAAACTTTGTTTTCGGGATTTGGATTGTGTGTATATAAAATTCAAGGGCAAGGATATGATGGAACAAGTGAAATAAACGTCAATTTGGTGGATCAAAAACTTTGATTCAAAAGAAATTACGCATGCCTATTATGTTCATTATTTTGGTCAGCAACTTCAATTGGCTCTTGTTTCAATGGCCCGTAAGTAGGAAGATGTTGATTGGTTTTTTCTTGAAATGTCTTGTATTGTAAACTTTCCAAGGTCTTCTAACAAACAAGAATCTTTGCTTCGTAAAAAGTAAGTTGCTCATTTTGCAAATCTAGTTGAGGATGGATTGGTGGAAACAGGTACCGGATTGAACCAATATGTTTCTATTGTAAGAGCATCTGATACGTGGTGGGGATCTCACGTTCATACTCATAGTAGGTTGGTTGATATGTTTACTCTCATTATTGAAGTGCTTGAAATTTTGAAAAATGATAGATATTTAAAGTGTGAACCAAATATTTTTTTATTTATCATACACTTTTGGTTTTGTTTTTATGTTGCACTTAATGGTTGATATTTTGTCATTCCCAAATGATTTTTCTCAAGCATTACAAAATGATAATCAAGCTATTGTGACTGTCATGCAACTTGTCCAAGAAAGCAAGAAAAAGTCAACAAGAAGCATTTTATGAAAAACTTATAAGTTATTGTGGGAATCTTGAAATCAATGTGTTCAACACTGAATCAAGGTATGTGAAAGATAATAATTGCAAAAGGGTTGCTCCGTTTTTTATAAATCTCAATTATTTCAAGAATGATTATTTTTTACATGTTATTGATTTTTAACAAAAGAGTTAGGTGATCATTTTACACCGGAAAATGTTGAGTTGTTGAATTGTGTGGCGTATTTGAATATGTATTCTTCATGTAAATATTTTAACATTAAATAATTTGTGAGATGTTAAGAGAAAATATAAGAATAATTTGCCAAGAAGTAATTTTTTTTAATCAGGGAAGAAAATATAGCATTTACATAATTGTGAACTTATATATATTGTTTACAAAAAAGTTTTACTTTCACTAATTACATAATTCCGTTAATCCTGTTAGTGGACCAGAATTTATGATAATGGACCTATAATCATGGCATTTACTCAAGTTATGGTCCGTTATGTGAATCGTTTTAGTCAATATCTCTTTAAATAAAGTTGAACTCCTTTATGACATCTTTAGTAATCATAGCTGATGATTTGTATTTCCAGGTATCGGTATATGCACGCTATTATTTGACGGGCCTCGCTAGGCCTGTTTCTCTTTCATGCATGGTCTCTGCTTGGTGAAGCCTCTGCTCCGTTGCTTTTCAGAAGATGGTGTCGACATCCTTTGGTTGTATCTCAGCACGGTTGCTAGCAATGATCTTTCCTGATGGGTTGCCAGTTATTTTGTTATGGTGTCGATACCCCTCAGTTGGCCTTGGCCACTTGATATCGAGTGTTGCGTTGGTGGATTGTTTATAGTTCTCCTTGGTTTTGTTTAAAGAAACCATCGGTTTAGTTTGTTTATGTCTTTATATTATTTCTATCTTCTCGGACTTTGTTTGGTCGATTAGTTAATGGAGGCATCCTCATCAGGGCCTCCCCTTAGTCCATGGATTATATGTTCAAAAAAAAATAATCAATGGAATAATAGTTTAAGAGATAGAGTAAATTCTAAAATACTTGATTCATTGGTTTGGTGTTTGGGCCCTGTGTTGGAGTATCTTTGATAATGAAGTGAGTGTTTGCCAACATTAGTGTAATATGTGGCGGTTACAAGGCAGCGCGTGTGATATGACAGTTCTGACGTTTGAATCTGTTTTGATGTATTATGGCGCTTCGTTTTCTAAGGAAACATGCTTGCTAATTAATATGTATGGAAAATGCCATCCCAAAACGATTATCTTAATATTTTAAGTCTTTTTAGTTTGAAAGTAGCATTTTATTCTCAAGAGAAAGAAGAGTACTCTAAAAAGCTAGAGTTCTGTGCTATTTTTTCCGCAGTTTCCTCGGGTAGATCAAAGGTATGCTTGTAACCTAACTTTTAATAAATCTCGTACGATACTAGTGATACTATCGTATTGGGGATACCATAGCCTGATGTACATGCGCTAACCCTAACTCACTTGGGTGTTGGGAAAACCCATTTAATAGTAGTATTGCTCGATGTGAGTTATCCCCGCAATTTGCTTGCTCTGATAAGTCTTATTGGATCATTGCATTCGTTTTGGTGACCCTAATGGTTCCAGAAAAAGGTAAGATGAAGAAAGAGAAATTGGGCGATGTTGACAGTGAAGGCACAAAATCAGAATATGAGAGCCCCTCTTTCTTTAAGGATTACTTTTCACGATTAACCCCAAAATATGGGTACCTTATAATGGATGACCTTCTAGAATTTAGAGCTAGATACAGGATACCTAGCGATGTGATAGTGAAGATATCGGTACCCAAAGAACAACCTTACCAGTCAAAAGAAAACGAGACCTGTCTTTATACCACCATATTTGACTGAGGTTTATGACTACCGTTACCCTCTATGTTTTGTGACTTTTTAGCTTCCCATGTATATGCCCTACGCAAATTACCTGCAAATGAATGGAGGGCATTACTTAGTGAGATACCGAGCTCTCGTTTATTAGGCATATCTGTGTGCCTAATAGACTTACTTGTTATGGTAGACGTAGCCAAATTAACAAAGTCCATTTTTTCTACACTTAATTGACTGAAGTGAGGAGAATAGTCTAATTTCCAACATCAGATAAAAAATGGAAGCATACATTTATATCAAGTAATTAGGAGCATGAAATTATCAGGGTGAATCTCCACTTAGAAAGACGGTGTAAGGCTAAGTGTAAAGAATAAATATTATATAGCTTTGGATCACGTGACCCATTTTTTATGTTGATTAAGCATTGTTTATGTGTGCAGGTGATGGGAAGAATCATGAGTGGTGTAAGGATAGGTTATCAGAGGATATAATATAACTCCCTTGATCACACTATCAAAATTGACGAATGCGACGTGGGATTAGGAGGCGTCATGCTTATTTACACAAATAAACTATCTGAGATCCGGGTTGTGGCGCATACCCGAGTTATATATTGCAGAAGATAAGAAAGTAAAGATGACTATAAGTGGAGAATTGGCTACAACAAAACGATTGTGGGTGCTGATGGAGAAAAGATAATGTGATCGCAACAGTGCATGAGTCTGGCTGGAAGTTCCGTAGATTTGAAAGTCTAGCGATGTGAAAGATGCATCGCCCCCTCGCGAGCAAAATAAAAAGAAGGAAATGATAACTATTCAAGATGTTGACGATGGTAGTCAACAAGAAGATAACATCGCACAATTTGGGAAGGAAGTGGTAAAGGAGCGCGCTCGTCGCTCTCGAGAAGATGATGAGGAAGCGGACGATAAAAAATACTCTCATCTGAAAATAAATCGTGTTATTGTGAATTCAGTTCTGTTATCCCAACGTAAACTTAGTTTATTGGATGAGGGTGAAGAAACTGAGGGCGGAGCAAGAAAGAGGGAAGGTATATGAGGTGATAGTATTAAATAAAGCCCATGTAGAAAGTCAGTCACATCATGCCGATGAAAGGAATGAAATACCAGAGAAGAAGAAAGAAATTTCTAAAGAGATACCGCGTCAGATTGAGATTTTTGTAAAAGGTGTCGGTGTAAGGTCTTTATATATCAACTTTGTGCAAGGGGTGGGCGCAGGGTCTTCTGTTGTGGAAATCATTAGGCCAGACCTCACACCATCAAAAGAGCAAACATTCAGGACTGCTGGAAATATTAAAGTTACTGAGGAGCTGCCTTCTGGGAATATGGCGATGCCGCGTCCGTCTATACTTTTGCTAGAGCAGCTGAAACAGTGTCCACAATTATTATTTTACGATAATATACCGATGAGCGAGATCTTACAACGATAATTCGATCTCTCCATTGAGGTTAATTATGTTTACTTGTATGTTTCATTTACCAAATGTTCAATGATTAAAGTAAATATAGAATTTCTGACCTTTATATGTATGTACATGCACTATAATGCAGATGCGAACTACTAGGTGATGGAGAAAGGGAAACCTGATGCTATATATTTTTGGATCTATAAAAGGCTTAACCACCAAGCTTGCTCATTTCAAAAATTCATATGGATCAGCGAAGGCGCAGAATGACAAGGCGTCTTAGGAAAATGATTGACTTCGATGTGAGTTAGCTTCCGTCAAAAGTGCTCGGGATGTATGTGATGAAAAATAAAAGGAAGTGACCGCGAGTACTGCGATGCTAATAGCTCACAACAATGGTCTTATCAAGAGAAATGACTAGATGATGTTGCAGAGCGGTGATCTGCTTACACAGAATATGGCATAGGTCAGAAGGTAGAAGAGCAGTGTGAGCGCATCGCGGGGTTGACGGTGGAAAATGGAAGGTTAATGGAAATTGTTAGCAATCTGAAGACGAAGATGGAGTATCAAAAGAGGGAGTTCCTAAATAAGGTAGAGGCTGATTTAGAGGAGTGTGAAAGAAAAGTGATGGAACTGGCCATGAGGATGATGAGAAGAAATCAAAATGAGACACTTGTAGAACTACTAAAGCTCAACCTGAGAATGGAATTGGGATCCTTGGAAAATTTTGTTCACGTGGAAGAACGACTACTCGTGGGGGGTACAGCTGCGTTTGGGCTAGTGTATCAGCCAAAAGAATCAGTTGAAGGATCCATCAGAATAGTCGAGGGAGGCTTAGAGAAATGAATGGTTGACGTTCCTTCAGGTGGTGTTGGAGCAGTGGGGATTGAGGCTTTGCCTATAATACATGATGCTTAATGTTGTGTACTTTATTTTGTAAAAAACTTATACTTTTGTGTTTATCCACTCGAGATGTGGAGAATGTTTGTGAAAACAATGATGCATGTTTTTTTGTTTTTTGTTATGTAATGTGAAATTTTAATTAATTTGTTGGTGTTTTTAAATTTGATGTATGAAAAGACACTAGAGATATACTTTGATGGAAATATATGTGTTTGTGAATTATGTGACGTCGTATTAGATCCTTACAAGATTGAGCTCAATATGGCTCATTGCATAGCTTGAGAGAGATATGCCCCTCAACTTGTTTGCGGGCGCGTCTGTTTCGACCAATTGTATGGCCCTAAAAAGGCTTGATACTTGACCAGTTCACTTATTGATACCAGTACAAGGTATTGGGCTCACTATCGCCCTTACGTAGCTCGTAAGCATGGTCAATTATCCCATTTGTATTAATCAACTCAAATGATTTGGGATCAGTGTCGCCCCTTATATAGCCTGTAGGTATGGTCATTGAACCATTCCCAATTGTACGAATGGAGAAAAAATAATAGACAAACACATGAGGTGGCAAAAACGATAAAAAATCATTGAAGTAAAGAGTATGATACCCCGTTAAAAAACCCTCTTGCGCCATCATGGGGGAAAAGAGCGCATCGGAAAATTACATAGCATTGTGATATAATTTGAAGTAACTTATATTCCAAGGGTGTTCCAGGGCGCAACCTTTTGCATCGTCGATGTGGTATGCACCACGGTGTCCCTTAGAAATGATGGTGTAGGCTCATTCCTAGTTAGGGCCTAATTTTCCAGTATTCTGATCTCTAGGCCCTTGAAAAATCATCCTCATAACAACGTCTCCTACTTTCACAATATGAGGCTTAAGGTGGGAATTAAAACGTCCTCTCATCAGGCTTCAATAGTGCTCTGCTCGCACACCTGCTTGATCACACTCCTCTATAAGGTCGACATTAATTGCTCGGTCGGTGTCATTAGTGACATCGGTATAGTTAGAAACCCGATGACTTGGGATAATACCTTATGCTGGTACCACAGCTTCGATACCATAAACGAGCGCAAAATGTTTTTTACTTGTCATAGTTCGTAGGGTAGTACGGTAAGCCCATAAGACCTCAGTTAATTTGTCTGGCCATTTCCCCTTAGCACCCTCAAGCTTCTTTTTTATTTCATCAAGCATCGTCCAATTGGTGACTTCTACTTGCCCATTTGCATGAGGGTAGTAAAGGGTGGATAAATTTTGGTTGATCCCACAACACTTGTAAAATGTTGTGACCATGAAATTTGGGAACTGAGGGCCATTGTTTTTTCATCAATATTTTCGGGATGTCTAACTAAGATATGATCTAATGATAAATAAAGTCACAAATTTCTTGGGGCCGAGTGTGAGAGAGGGCTTTTGCTCAACCCACTTAGTAAAATAGTCCATAACTACAATAAAAAAAATTGACATTCTCGGTCACCATAGAGAGTGGGCCTCATTTATCAAAAGAGCAAGAGATAGTTGTAGCATTCATCAACTCGCTTGGTAAATAATCGATACTGGCGAACTGCTGACATGGATGACATTGTTTTACAAGTTGTTCAGCATCGTTCGCCAACTCTTCCCATTAATATCCTGCTAAACAAAGCATCAAATGAGGCTACAGTATCCACAATGTGCCTCAACGTCCCCAATATGTAAGTCGTTCAGAACTGTGGTAGCTTCGGCTTGACTGAGATATCAGAGAAATGGTTGTGCTGAGCTTTTTTGGTAAAGGACATCGTTCAAGATACAGTACTGGTTTGCACGTAGTTGGATTGCTTGAGAGACAGTCTTGTCGGTCGGAAGTGTACCCGAACGGACGGTAATTATGTGTCATTGGAAGTAGGGGCGCATTTTCCGAACGGTGATTATCAGACACAGTGCCAGTATTTCCAGGTTAAGATAACGAGTCTCTGCATCGGCCAGAGTTTTACTGGTGTAGTATATCGGTCGTTGGATGCCCTCTGGTTCTCTTACGAAAACCGCACTAACTGAAAAAGGTGAAACAAATAGGTATAAAATTGAGGCGCACCCGTTATAGGGGCGGATTCTAATTCTGGTGATGTGAGATATTTCTTCAATTCTTCAAAATCCTTATTGCATTCCTCGGTCAATTCAATTAATTTGGCACCTCAGAGGACTTCGAAGAAGGGGTGACTTTTGTCCGATGCGCATGATATGACACGAGATAATGCTGCTATGTGCCCTGTCGGGCACTGAACCTCCTTGATATTATTTTGGGTGCCATCTGAATAATTCTTGCAGTTGGGTAGGGTTAGCCTCTATGTCCTTTTTTACTAACTATGTATCCTAAGAATTTTCTATTGCGGACTCCGAAAGAACATTTAAGTGGGTTGAACTTTAGATTAAACTATCGTAGGACGTCGAATACATTGTGGAACCTCTAATTGTTTGTCAATATTTTCGGTTTTAATGAGCATATCATTAATATACACTTTCATATAGTGCCCTAAGTGGTATTTGAAAATATGATTCACAAGACGTTGGTATGTGGAGCCTGTGTTCTTCAAGTCGAACGACATAAAAGTGTAGCAGTAAAGTCCTCGCTCACTTTGGAACTTCTTGTGTTCCTCATCAGATGAGTATATGAGAATATGATTGTATCCTGAGTATACATCCATAAACAAAAGGAACTCACACCAGATACTGAGTCTACCAACTGATTGATATTGGGCAGTGGGAAATCGTATTTGGGGAATACCTGATTCAGTGAACTCGACACACATGCGCCACTGTCCCTCTTTTTTCTTTACCAATACGGAGTTTGCAACCCAGATAGCTTATCTACCTCAACGCTTATGGGTTCATGTTTCTGAATAGAAAATGAACGGTTCTTCTGGCATAAAAGCTTAGTATATGTATCTATCATAATCAATTATAGATGGGTCTACCTCAGACACATCACTAGCATTCCAAGCAAAAGTATCCAAGTTTCTTCCTAACGGGTCTATTAATAATTGTTTAAAAGTGGGATTCAAATGGTCACATATTCGTAAAGTACGCCATCGATTACAATTTCCTTAACTGAATCTATAGGAGAGAAATCGGGTTGCTCAGCCTCCCTTGGTCATCAACATGGTCGGGGGAGGGAATTATCGTATTCTCTTATTTGCGCACCCCCTCGCCAGTTAATTTCTATCAGAGAGGCTTGGAACTGTAACTGCATAACATGTTCTAGTAATTCGCTGGCCTCCCCTGATGATGCTAAATGTGTTCCTTACTGGGTACTTGATGCATTGTTTGAAAGTGCAAGAATTGGCCTCCATCCAATGCAGCCACGATCAACTGATGATTGCATTATAGGAACTGGAGGCATCAGAGATCATGAATAACGTCTTAAGTTCTTTCTTAGTAGCCCCATGTCCTACCTTAACCATAAGCTCGACCTCCCCCACACATTGAGACGATTTACCTTCATATCCTACCAAATCTTGTTGGGTGGGTTTATAGGGTGATACATCTTGCACGCGATCATAACTAGCTTTGAAAATGATATTAGTTGAGTTGCCTCCGTCGACTAGAACTCTGGTGACCATTATTCCGACAATGTCCAAGTTAACCGACAAAGCATCCTCATGCAGTATGGCGACCCGCGTAAATCATCATCATTAAAAGTAAGTTCAGTGATCGAATCTCAGTATTTATGGTAAGATGAAGCCTCAACGGCCTGCACTTCGTGATCGGTTTTTTCCCTTATGTTAGACTTTGGGTTGCTTCTTTGTAAAGTTTATCCCCCTATAGATAGTGAACAATCACTGCTACTTTCCTTTATCCACCCGTTTATCTTCATAGGGTACTTCTTCATTGACTGGTTAAGGTTCGTCCCTCTATTCAGGCAGGCGATAACGATCTTGGTGCTCAACAAAACTGGACGAGCTCACCATTGTCTATTAATCTCTGAATCTCCTGTTTGAGATGCCATCATTCGTCACTTGCGTGACCGTGGTTATTATGGTAAGAAAAAAAAAGTGCATGCTTGACCAGTTGTGGCAGGGGGCGCTCATAATTTGAGGGGGGTGCTACCTTTCCTTCCTTTTATTCGGTCGTGGATAACCGAGATCGTTTTGGCTAAGAGGGTAAAGCCTTGAGTTGGGTTTTCATAATGTGTTGGTCGGCAGCTGTTAGTATCATGGGCACCCTCACAGCAAGGTCTGTCACTCATTCTTCTCATGTCATCTGATTCCCCTTTAGGGTCAGAGGGGTGTCTTTCTTGAAAATCTCTCTTCCTAGCATCGTCCACTCGGATAAACTAATCCGTTCGGGCCAAAAGATCTCCCATATTTATCAACGGAAATATGAATAGATCTGTATATAACTCCCCCTGTCGGTCGAGGCCTCTCTTGAGGGACGCGACCGCTATATTCTCCTTCAAATCTGGCAAAGCTTCATGGTATGAACAAAATGCTTCACGTAGATTTTTAACGACTCCCTTAAGCATACTACTAAACCAGTCCATAGTATTACCTTTAAGAGTCATGTATATGGCTAAGTAGAGCATGGAATCATCCAGGTTAAATCTCATCATCCAGAGATTGGGGTTCTGTTTCAACGCGGTTTGTTTCCGCAATCTCTGGATTGGTTACGCTGATAGGAGGCAATTGGATCCACCTGTCCAACTGATCCGTCTTAGTTCTCCGGTGATCCACCGCCTCACTTCGCTCCAGAACTTCCATTTCTACCGATACTCGTGTTACTACCATGGTCAAAGAACCTTACTACTATGTTTTTTTATTAGAGTTCCCACAGACGACACCAAATTTGTTAAGGGAATATATAATAAATAATCTGCCAAGTAGTAATTTTATTAATCGCGGAAAACAATATAACTTTTACATAATTGTGAACCTATTTATATTATTTATAAAGCAGTTTTACTTTCACTAATTATATAATTCCCTTAATCCCGTTTGTAGACAAGAATTTATGGCAATTTCCCTATAATCATGATCATTACTATAGTCATGGTCAGTTACGTGAATTGTTTTAGTCAATATCCCTTTAAATGAAGTTGACCTCCTTTGTGCAATCTTTAATAATCATAGTTGATGACTTCGATTTCCAGGCATCAGTAGATAAGTGCTATTTATTGACGGGCCCCGCTCTGTCCGTTGCTCTTTCATGAATGATCTCTACTCGGTGAGGCCTCTGCTCGGTTGTTTTTCAGAAGATGGTGTCGATGTTTTTTTGTTGTACCTTAGCGCGGTTGCTAGCAATGATCTTACCTGATGGGTTGTCAGTTATCTTATTAAGGCATCGATACCCCTCGGTTTGGTCTTGGCCACTTGATATCGAGTGTTGCGTTGGTGTATTGTTTATAGTTCGCCTCAGTTTCTTAGAAATAAACCCTCAATTTAGTCTTGGTTATGTCTCTATATTATTTTCATTTGCTCGAACTTTGATTGGTAGATTAGTTGATGAAGGCATCCTCAGCATGAGGTTGGCCAAATTTTATCCAAATGACTTTGAGCATGTTAGTAATAAAGAGCTGTCTAGTCAAATTGAGACTTATATTAAGGGTGTCAAGATGGATGATAATTTTTCAAATTCGAAGAGTATTTCGGATCTATGTAGAAATTTTATTTGTAGCAAAAAAAACACAAGATGTTTGTAGACATTTTTAAAGCTAGCAAGATCTATGTAGAAATTTCATTAAGTCAAATCCATGACTTAATGATTGCTTAGTGACATTTATGGATAAAGATGTTTTTAGTACAATCAATGATCAAGAAATTATCAAGCGCTTGCAAGCCATAAGTAATAGGAGAATGCATTTACGTTTGAACTAGAAATAAATATTCATTTTGAGTTGGGATTGAAGCATGGGTATGTTTTTACTATACAATATTCAAATATTTATTTTTTATTATTTTATTATTATTATTATTATTATTTTTGGCATACTCTTAATTTTAGTTTTGGATCCGCCCCTGCATGTGAGGTTTGGACCTGGTTAAATTTTACCAAAGCCTTCAGATGGTTGGTAGAACCTCATGGTAGCGGTAGATTATATATCTAAATAAAAAAATAAGCAAATATTTTGGCCAAAATCTAGGAAAATGATGTGATCAATTTGCTTAAGATAAATATTGTAACAAATTATAACAAATTATAACAAATTATAACAGCATACAATTTTAAACGCTAATTTAGCTCGTTTTTTGCGAACCTATGGTATAATGGAAGAACAAACGGAAGTAAAATGGAACCATCTTAGATGACGTATAATGCGTTCTTGAAAGTGAAGCCAGAAAATTACCAAATTATCTCCAAGAATTTTTATGGGTATACGAAACCACTTCGTACAACACAATGGCTGAAGTGTCTTTTGCTCTGGTTTATGGAAATGAAGTTTAATTCCAACAGAAATAACACTAACTTTGTTTTGAATCTGTAAATATGACGAGGGAACAAATGCAAGAGTTGTAATGACAAACTTTACTTATCAAAGAAAAATGGATAAAAGCTCACGTACGCATAAATGACTATAAAATACTATTGAGAAGCACGTATGGCTCTAAAATCCGTTTATATAGCTTCCAAATATGTGATCGAGTACTTAAACGCACGTTATAACACAACAAGTATAAGCCGCTTGGAAAAACATATTCGAATTGGGAAGACTTTACACAATATCGTCCAAGGTCTAGCCATGAACTTAGAAAATATTTGATGAAAATGGTTCACCATTACCTCTCCATGGAAGATAACATACTTGAAGAGTGAAGAACTTTATCTCTAATTCGTATTTCATTATTTTAGTTTTTATTTTTACAATTGACGTGCATGTTTTCCTAACCCGATGGTGCGGGAAGGTTTTAATGAGGCACATGTCTTAAAAAATCTATTTACATATGTGATTGGACAATGACTTCGGATAAGAAATCTAAATGTATGTTGAGCTTATGTGTCCCTACATGTACCTTTTATCTTGTTAATTTACTACTCCAATAGGAGGGACCCCAGATCTATAGAGGGTCAGTTATACTCACTGTATGCGTAAAGACGTAAAAAATATACCAAACAAACTTACAACATATTATACGCATAGGTTTGGCCTAACCATGTAATACTTAGCTTCCTTTTTAGAACCTAATTAAATGTTGAGACGACAACTCAATTATTTAAACTTTTAAGGGTGATGAAACTAAAAATATTCATTTATTATGAATTATAAATAAACAATACTTCATCTAAAACCGTTCACATCCACGAATATTTAGATAATTGACTACGAAGTTTAAAGTAATTATTTTTATTGGTGCGTGCAAACAATTTTTCCGGATCGCCAAACTAAAAGTACATAACACGAAAACGAACTTCTCTTATTTTCTCATGTTTTTTTATCAAAATAGTTCACATACACATATTTACGAGCCACATTAAAAATAATTTTTAATATTAAAATTTTAATAATAATTAGTTGCGAATCAAATTAGTTAATTAATTAGTTTCTAGAAACTAGAGTCGACTAAATTAAGTAACTATATATAATTTAGTTACCTTTTGTATAAAAGGAAGAAAGAAATAAAAGCAAAAAAACATTTAAGAAATAAAAACAAAAAACTTATCTTCTTGCGAGTTTAATAATTAGCTTTGAAAAAACATTATATTGACTAAGCTAAGTATATATAAGAAAAATGAGCTTGTAGAGTTTTGAATATGATTTTTTGGCTCATGTCGAGAGGCGAGATATCAGCCAACGTTGTTTACATGACTAAAATATAGTTCATAGTTACATGATATTAATTCAAATTTAAGAAAAGAAAAATGTTCAAACGCTAAAATCCAAAGAATAGTATCAAAGTTATATCGGATTGAAATTTTTTCTCTTCTTTTTGCTTGTTGAAATTTCTTTTGTTTATTGAGATTCTATACCGACTTACAAAGTCTTCTCTAAAATGCTGTTGTGCTTCCTAAGACTTAGATTTGTCTTACTGTACGACCTATCTTGAGCTCCAAGCAACACCAGCAGGTTACAAGTCTGTATAATAAACCTATGATCGCTGCAAATTTGTAGCCACCGGTTCTCATTACATTCAACACTTTTTAACCTTAAGAGAATCGACAACTTTTAAAAGTTATCAGTTTTGTCCGGGTTCTTTATTGTCTCCCTCTGCATGTCTGTCTTCGTGAGAGCTTGAAGCTCTGTGTTTAAACTCCCCTCTACGGGTAGTTAATTCATCCAAAATCTCACCATCACTCACGTCTCCTCCTTGGCTTCCAGAATTCTCGCTTTCCGATCCCTAATAAACAAAACAAAGAAACAAATTCTTCGCTAAGCCTTTACTTTCGTTTTGACTCCTAATATTTTATCTTTTTAGCCAGTACCTTTAAAGAAACTCTAGCTGTTCCTGTAATTTCCTCGTACTCAGCTGCATCGAGTTCGCGCAAATGCTGTGACTTGAAAAACTTGGGAAGAATGTATTGTCTGATCCAAATCAGAACGAAAAACGGCAAAGGGAACAAAATCCCAGCTACAGGGATCCATGTAACTCCGAAACAGACGAGGAAATATATCAACTGTAAGAAAGTAAATGCTGCAATGTATTTATTTGGTACCGACTTCACAAATGAAGCATGTGCCCCTTCAAAAACCCTGCAATCAATCAATAGAAATTCTAAACCCTCAAGTACTTTCGAAGAAGGTTCATAACCCATTTGAATTATTGATGCACATACTTGTATCGGCGAGTTGGAGCGACAAAAAGAAGTAAGAGTCTTTCCCAGAATTGGTTTCCGGGTAGACTGTCGATTGCCATGTAAGCGAAATATCCCCAAAGAACTGAAGTGGGTATCAATTTTATGGCTGGCATTGCAAATACTGAAGTTGCCACTAAAAGTGACTGTAATAGATTGCTCACTCTTTGTTCCTTTACGCGGATTGGTAGGTATGCATCTATGTGTTTTTCGGGATCAAATCCATCTTTTGAATTTTCCACTGCATCCTTCAAATCTTGTAGCTCTTTTACTACTGTGGTCGTTTGGAACTGAATTAACGCAAGTCATTGTACAGGAAGCTAATTATCAAAAGATTCTTGAGAGCTCGGAAACTATCCAACGTTTGAATCTCACATAGTATGAAATAGACTTACAAGTGACGTATTGTCGATCTCAACGAAAACATCTTGCATTTTACCGTATATTTCAGAGTTACCAGCCTTCTGCTTTATGCTTTCCTTAGCACTCTTCACCATTTTCCTTCTTATCAACTGTAATTCAAGGGTGTATGATTCAACTATAGTAATAAAAATGTAACACGAGCTTTAGGAGTTGTTTTGGTGCATGGCTTATAAGATAGAATAAACTAGATTACAATAAGCAGATTAAAAGAAGCTAGCTTTTGAATGAGGGCCAAAAGTTGCTTGATATATTGAAAAAATGTTTGCTAAGATGTTTTTAACCTTATTTTCAGCCAGAAAGAACTTTATAACTAACTCCTTCAAATAGTAATAAGCATCAACGCTTCTAACGCACCCACCTGTTTTTTGAGAAAAGCAAGGCTTTTGGTGTGCATAGGAGACTGAGGGAGAACTCCGTTTGAAGGTGGCAATCCAATCAATCCACAAAGCAAAGTCTGAAATGTGTTTCCTTGATATAACATTCGAGTTCTTTTATTTTTTATAAAAACTTACAAGTTTTAGAATTATGATGAGTACCATGAATCCCAAGAGGAAGATGTCATAATGGTAAGCAGACGGGTCCTTGAGATTAAACTCCTTTTGTTGAGCCAATTGAGAAGCAACACTGTGGTCGAAGAAGTATAGACCGGCCATCATCACAGCCGGAATCCAAGCTGCAAATATGTATGTTGGAGACACATTACCCATATCCTGCAATACAAACATCGGTTACATTACGATACAATATTAAGCTTAATGAGTCAAAGAAGCTTTCAATTTGTAAGAAAGAACTGATTGTTTGATACACATAAAGCATAAAGCAAAAAAACTTGTTTGTTTAGTCTAACTTATTTATATTTGTTAAAAAATGGATTTCAAGTATTTTGTGAAATGATAATATAAAAAAAAAGTTAGGTTTTCTGGTTTTTACTCTCTTTTTTCGTCACGATATTTCAGGCCGTTTTTCTAAATGGTCAACATTTTATGTTTGCTTAGTTTAAGTCCTTTATAAGCTTAATACAATAAACAACCTAAGTTTTGTTACCTTGATGACGGTCCAATGCTGTAGTGAAACAGACTCCCACGGGAGAGGACTAAAGAGCCGTCTTGGTACTCCTGCTGGTACCTTCTTAGGTATGCTAAATGACATGACGGTCCATACTACTACCATCAGTGGAACTCCATAGTCTGCTATGAGACTCCTTAACCATCCTAGACATAGTAACATCAAAAGCTTTTAAGTCGTTTTATCTTTTGCACTTTATTTAGTTTTATATTTTGTAATATATGGAGTTTATAATAATAAGTTACCCGTGCCGTACAGCCATGACCTTGCTTTCCTACTTTTTAAAGCAGTATAAAGAAGGCCAATAGTGAATATAACTCCTAGTAACCCATTTGTGTAGAGCCACTGAAACTGGTACTTTTCTAATTTGGGATCAACAGATTTCGGCATTTGAAACTCACTCACCATTCCCTACAACAGTTGAAATGTTGTGGTCTAACTTAATATCTTTGAGTGCCGATGAAGGTGGGTTTGTTCCTTCTTGTATTATTGACGAGCATCTGAAAATACTATAGATGGTGCATTGGGCTAAACTTACCGGAGAAGAAGAGGTTTTCGATGACTATAAATATTTAAATGCAAAACTAGATGATTTACATACTAGCGGAAATAAAAACTTTACACGAAAATTGAATCCGTCGACTAGCTTTGTGTGTGTGCCCCAACAAAAATTAAAGACATAGGGTCGTATTTCTGTTTGTGGTCACGGTCGTGGTAAATGCAAGAAAACGTATGTTGATAATTTTTTAAAAATAATATATCTTACTTACAACGATTTGCGGGAATATTGGGTCGGTATATTCCGCTTTTGTATATAAGTAAGAATACTCCAATCTCCACAATAGTGTGATATTGTCCGCTTTGGCGCCCAATAGCCCGCACGGTTTTGCTTTTGGTCCACTTCCAAAAGGCCTCAAACTATGGAGTTGTATTCTTAACTTATATACTGATCTTTCTTCCCATGTTTAACCGATGTGGGACGTGGGACTTTTGGTCGCACCTAACAATCCTCCTCTCGAACAAAGTACCACTCTAGCCTCCTCTCAATTGATTTCCATCCGCATATTCTACTCAGGTGAAGAGAAACCTGCACTCTAGAACTTTAGGGCGGATCTATCTGCTCACTATCAGATGACACAGTGCCTAATAGCTCATCAAGCAGATCTTTAGATGAATCTGCGCCGTGGCGCTCCATCTATCCAGCAGATCATTCACCTTGAGTATAGCTCCTGGCTTCTGGTATGATGTTTGCAGAATTTCACCCACATCACAACCCACCACATCGTGTTCTGTATATTCCGCTTTTGTATATAAATAAGAATACTCCGATCTCCACAATAGTGTGATATTGTCCGCTTTGGGCTCATTGGCCCCACACGACTTTGCTTTTGGTCCACTTCCAAAAGGCCTCACACTAATGGAGATGTATTCTTAACTTATATACTGATCTTTCTTCCCATGTTTAACCGATGTGGGATGTGGGACTTTTGGTCGCACCTAACAATCCTCCTCTCGAACAAAGTACCACTCTAGCCTCCTCTCAATTGACTTCCATCTGCCTACTCGATGACACTGTGCTGCTCCTTGATCAAGCCACCTGCTTGATGAGCTATCAGGCACTCCATCTTTAGATGAATCTGCGTCGCTCCTTTATCAAGCCACCTACTTGATGAGCTGTGGCGCTCCATCTTTAGATGAATCTGCGCCGCTCCTTTGTCAAGCCACCTGCTTGATGAGCCGTGGCGGTCCATCTATCCAGCTGATCATTCACCTTGAGTATGGCTCCTGGCTTCTGGTATGATGTTCGCAGAATTTTACCCACATCACAACCCACCACATCGCGTTCCGTCTGGGCCTGGTGCTCTGATACCATTTGTAGGGAATATTGGGTCAGTATATTCCGCTTTTGTATATAAGTAAGAATACTCCAATCTCCACAATAGTGTGATATTGTCCGTTTTGGGCCCACTGGCCCGCACGGCTTTGCTTTTGGTCCACTTCCAAAAGGCCTCACACTAATGGAGTTGTATTCTTAACTTACATACTGATCTTTCTTCCCATGTTTAACCGATGTAGGACGTGGGGCTTTTGGTCCTACCTAACACTAACTCCATCGTAAATCACCGAGAGCAAAACGATAACGAGCCATAGCTATAGATAAAATAACACCGATTGCGACGAATATCGCTAACATAACGCCTAAAATACCGATAGATATCGGCAAAACAAATGCCTAAAATATAGGCAAATATTGGTAACATGGAGCTGGATATGAAATTTATTTCAGACATATCATCGTTTATGTATCTTTAGTTTACTAAGGTGACTGATGTCAAAAGCGATGAAAATTGTGGATTTAGAGTCGTAAATTAAGTATATTTGGTAACAAACATAAATAGTCATTTGTTACAAGATCTTTAATCTGTGAACTTGAAGAAAATTTAGAGTTATATATAACTAAGGTATATTTTAAAGAAAATAGTAAATTTGATCAAGAACTAAAATGGTTGAGACACTTTAAAGAAAATAAATCATTCGAACATCTAATGGGTATGCCAAATATGAGACTACTAATTGTGACCATTTTCAAGTGCATATTCTAGTGTCTTCTAATATTTATTTACCGATAAAATGCGTGTGTCCATGGATGGTAGAATGAAAAAGGTAGGTGTTGATTTCGTGAATAAAAATCATTTCGTTTCGTGTACATAATAAAAATTTACATTCAATGATTATATTATTACCTAATAAATGATAATTTATTAATCTAATTAATTTTTTATAGATTGATATGGTTCGGGATGAATCTTTATCAACGACAAATCATTCATTGTTGCACTCGAGTCAAGAGGAAATACTAACGTAGTCGTTGACTTTGTTTGATAGACTTGTCATTTATCTACAATAACGGATTACAAATTTGAGTCTGACTCCATGAGAAGAATGTTTGTAATATATCCATGATTTAACAAAAAATATATAAAATTGGATCATTTGCAACCTTTATGTGTATTTTTCATTTCCACGAATAAAATTTGTTGTTATTGTATTTTATTATCAAACAATTATTTTTTCGTTGTATTTTATTTACAAATATTACATGTTTTGTTGTTGAATTTCATTCTCGAACAATTGTTATGTGGTGTATAACAATGATTTTCATTTTATTATAAAATATTACAACGACAAACAAAACTTAATAAAAACAACAAATATACTTCACAAATAAATTATATAAACTAACATACTTATATGATGATCTTTGAGATTTTTCATCTTCAATCAATATTTCATATGACATGGAATCATGAATATTTTTTTATTTTCTAGTAGCATATCGTGTTAGGATTCGAACTAGTTTTCTTTGTGAGTACATTCTCAATGTTAATTACTAATCGTAGCGAGTTAGATCGAAAACACGATACGTAACCACTAATTATAATACAATTGATATATCTTTTAAATGACCACATTAAAATCAACCAAACATGAAGAGTGATTCACGTTGTTTTGAATTATAAATATCCCTCTCCTCAAGTAATTAACTTCAAGTTGGTTATAAGTCTTAAGGTAATACTTTGATCTTGGGATCTATAACCTATAATAAGTTAATGTATTTCGAATATATTTATAGCCATATTGGTTTCTTGATAAGTTAATCTAGAATATTCACTCAATAAATGATATATATATATATATATATATATAAATTATGATAAGATCTTGTTTTGCTAAAAAATACAAAGGATTTGAGTTTTTTCCTATTTTTTCCAACCAAAATGGAAAACTTAGACTAATAATTAAGACCTTAATTCCTCCGACGAGTAATAAAAGTAGGCACCAAAATCTAAGCATATTTTTTCCATTTTAAGCAGAAAATATGCTTGAGACAGCATAAACATGCTATCTCCCAAGTCATGTTATTCAAATGATGTTTAGGTAATTTTTAAGTCTATTTTTCAACTTGGGTTTTTTTAATGTATTTCTAATATAAATTTACTGTAAGTAGATACAATTAGTGGAAATAACAAAAAAAAAATCTAACACCGATTAAAAAACATAAGAGTACTACACAATAAAATATAGAGTACGGATATTAGACACGAAATCCAAAAACGGTAGACCAAGTACAAAATAACTATCACAAACAGTCTGCAATAAATTTCATATATATATATATATATGAAGTGTTTATCTCGTCAGAATTTCTAATAAACTAATCTACATCTGGTGCAGCTGAAATATTGCGCATCTCATGCGCCCAACTATTGTATTACCGCACTTTTTGTTCATCATGTGTGTACTGATCAAATGCCTGAATGACCAGATTCACGAGATCAAACCAACTATTATCCAAAATATACGCAACATGCCCCCAAGGGGGTAGCCGAGTTGGTTGAATATGGCATGCTTGTGATCAAAAGGTCATGAGTTCGAGTCCCTCTACATACGCTTTCTCGGCTGAGCCTGTCACCTTGTGTGGTTTACCTTCTGGCGTTGGTTTGCAGGCTATCGCGTCAGACTGAGGGTTTACCTTGTGCGCACTCATTGCACTCTAAGTAGCAGCTGCGGGTTCCCTCCGGAAAAAAAAATATACGCAACATACTTTGTAATAAAATAAAAGACTTGGGTACCACATGCAAAGTAAGAATAATAAAAAAATTAGCCCATTTTACAAAAAAAATTGAAAATGAAAAATCCAACAAACAATACTTTCTTAAATCGAATCTACGACGAACCTATAATTTATTTAGAGAGAGAGAAAGAGAATAAAGAAACCACACCGACGCGAACAGCTATGTATTTAAATAAGAGGAGGTCTTTTGGGGAGTCAATGTGTTACAACTTGTCATTGCAACTATAGTTATATCAAATTTTATTTTGGAATTTTGAAAGATATAAATCAGAGAAAAAGTTGATTGAAAAAAATATTATTTTGTTCCATTTAAACTAAATTTGTAAATAAATAAGATTTTCTTTTTGCTGAAAGTAAACTTTAAATTAATGGAAATAGTTCATACAAGAGACCTGGGGCATACCCCGAGGAGACATTTAATAGAAAATGAGTTAGATTAAGAAGTACAACATAGAACATAGGAAACATAAGATCACTGTGTGCTGACGTAGCATAAACGAGGCTCGGACTTCGGACTTGCTCGGATCTACTGAAGGATTGCTAGAAGTCTTGGTGAGAGAAAACCTGCATAGAAAAGAGGAATAATTAGGTAAAGCATTATAATTTTACTATGGCCAGCTGATCTTGGTACCCTGGAATCTGAATCGTAGATCATCTACAATACGATGGAATGTTAAAGATTCCAGGGCTGGAGCGGAACCAAAAATTCTTGCATTCCGCTCATTCTAGATGTGGTAAGTGACCGCGCCAAAACAAGTACGCCAGATAAAATGGTCACGAGAGATGGACCATTTTGACGCCTCGATAATCCAAGATTGCCAGCACGAAGAATAGAACGGAAAACCTAGCTTAGAACTAGCATAGGACCAAATGTTCTGAGTGTATCTACACTCATAGAGAATATGAGAGATAGATTCAGAATCAGAATTGCAAAGGACACAGTCAGTGGGGGTGTTTAGTCCCCAACCGCGAATTTTGTCCCTGGTTACAAGCTTGCCTAAAATAGCAAGCCAAAGAATAAAGGAGTGGCGAGGAATGTTATATTTTTGCCATACTAACCCGGCCCAACCCACTTCAGGGTTGGGAGATCGAATTGCATTATAATGCTATGTATTTGTGAAAGTTTGGGGAGCTTTCAACATGGGTAATGATTTTGGTTTTTTTCTTGTTGATATTTTTCTAAAACGTTAACTGATACTGATCCAACAAGTTACTCAGCTTGTCAATTGTGGATGGAGTGCTGTTGGTGAAGATAATAATATCATCAGCAAACGCCAGACTAGGTAAGGTGTAACCTGATTTCAAGTAAAATTTCATGTTGTTATTGTCCTTAAAAAGGTTAGACAGACCTCTAATAAGAGCTTCCTCAGCAAGAATGAAGAGACTTGGAGACAGAAGGTCTCTTTGTCTTAATCTATTCTTCTGAGGAAAATAATCAACAATAGAGCCATTAATTAGGATAGAAATCATAACATTAGAAATCATGTCTTTAATGAGAAGAATTAGATTGTTAGAGAAGCCAAAGCATTTTAAGATTCTGAGCAAAAAAGCATGAGACAATCTATCAAATGCCTTTGACAAATCTAGCTGCACCATAATATTGCCCTTGTTGGGTTTTCTATTAATACTATGAATTATTTCTTTAGTTAAAAGAATGTTTTCATGAATAAGTCTATGTTTAACAAAAGCACCCTGAGAATTAGAAATGATATTAGGGAGGGGAACATCAATTCTATTATTGACTAAACTAGATATGAGTCTGTTGAAAATGGTGCAAAGGCTGATAGGCATGTAGTTGCTTCAATTCACAGGATTAGGCCCTTTGGGAATAAGGCAAATCCTAGTAGAAAAAAAAACCTTTAGGAATGCTATAGCCCTTTAGGTAGGCATTAAGAGCATTGCAGAGATCTAAATAGATAATCTCCCAATAGACTTTAAGAAAGAAAGTGTTGAAACCATCAGTGCCAGCTGCACTATCATTTTTCATGATGTTGATAATAGACCACACTTCCTTTTTATTAGTAGGCTTTAGGATAGAATTGTTGTCCATGTCATTGATGAGGTTAGGAATATTCTTAAAAAGAGAATTATGCATTAAGTCATCATTGCAACAATATGAATCATTAGATAAAACCTGTTTAAAATAAGATTCAGCAGACTTAGTTATCTCATTATGACTCTGGATCCAAACACCATTATCATTTATCCCATTGATATAATTCTTCTTTCTCTTTTTAGACATATAATTATGATACATCTTGGTGTTGTCATCACTCTCATTCAACCAAGTATTGACGCATTTTTGCCTCCAGTAACTTTCTTCATTCTTAAGAGCCTGCATAAGATAACTGTTAGCTTTAGATAGGTTGCCTTTAGAGATGATATTATTTTCCTTTTGATGAATAGTCTCCTTGCATTTAACATCCTCAGTAGCCTCTTTAACTTTATTGAAGATATTGCCAAAATGTTTAATGTTCCATTATGTAAGAAACTTTTTCAGTCTCTTTAGTTTGGACCAGAAAACATTGTTGGCATTGCCTTTGCAATAAGAGTTCCAGTTGAGCTTAACTACATTCAAGAAGTCAAAATAATTAGACCAAGCATTTATGAATTTGAAATTTCATTTGTTATATAGAGGAATATTATTGTTATTATTAGTTATAGTAATGATTAGGGGGCATGGTCAGAACATGTTCTGACCATGTGAAAAACCTGGATACAATTCATAGTGGAAATCATGTTGGTATTGATTAGAGCTCTGTCTAATCTTTTCCAGCACTTATTGTTACTCCAGGTGTATCTGGAACCAACATAACTAACGTCCTCAAGGCTGCAGAGCCTAATAGCATCATTAAAATCTTCAGTACCAGCATCATCAAAGGTGGAGCAGCCAAGTTGATCATCAGCACAGGTGATTGCATTGAAGTCACCAGCAGCCATCCAAGGCTTAGCATCACTAGCAATAGATACCAACTGACTCCAGAGGTCTTTACGAAGAGCTCTTTGGTTCTTGGCATAAACAGAGGTAAGATTAAAAGTAAAGTTATTATGAATGATTTCCATATGGAGAAACTGGTCATGATCAATGTTAACAACAATGTTAACATCCTCATACCAAAAGATCCATAACTTGTTAGAGCAGTTAGATACAAAGTTACAAAGACCAATTATCCTAGCATTATTCTCAATGTTGTCAATTCTAGCCACATGTTCCTGAATAGCAATAACCTTAACCCTTTCATTGGGAATCATAAAATTAATCCTTGACAAGGTTAGGTTGTTGTTTACACCTCGAGCATTCCAACTAATGACCTTTATCATTATCAGATAAATATTTGATATAGTTTTTCTCTCTTTTAAGAAGAGATTTTATAGACAATCTTTTACCACTTTTACTTTTGTAAGCAGACTTAATCTTGTTACTGATTATTGTGTTGAAATCATGTTCAGGGGAGGTGGCACTAGGAGACACATTGCAGCTGCCTATGTTATCACAGTGAGGAGAAGGAGAATTTTCAATAATCTGATTGTCAAAATTATCATGGCAATCTTGATCTAGACGATGGAGGGCACCTATGATTTCAGGGTCATTCTTTGAGGAACAATCTTCCTTTTCAAGACTCAACGCAAGATTAGCAGTAGGTTCTATAACAGTATCTTTGGATGTAATAATATACTTAAGCTTTCTTCTGTATACTTTACTAAAATATTGCACCCGAGTAACTTTAGGTATTTGTAAGTTAGTAGAACTTCCCTGTAAAGAATCAATTTGAATAATATCATCATATTTTTTTGTTTCTTTACTTTCATCTCTTTCTTTATCTTTCAAGTTCCTCTTTCTACATTCATTAGCATCATGACCAAGATGATAGCAGCTAGGCCGGCGCATTTATGTAACTAACTTCAACCCAGCAGCCATCATTTTCACCGAAACCCACCCATAAACTTCTTATCAGCTTCTTTGATACATCAATCTCGACTTGAGCATAGCAAGCATTGCGACTGGCTCTGTAATTGTTTGAGACAATAGTTTTATAGACATTGTCTAGAGAGGAGGCAAGATATTTAATCACCGAGGCGTTATACAAATACTCTGGGAGTCTTTCGAATCTTACCCACAGCAAGACGATTGGGTTTTCGTAACTTTTGTTGAACTCAAGACACCATTTTAGCAAGCGCATAGTTTTCCCGTTAACGTTCCAAATGTTTTTAGACCACGAAGTACTAACATCATCTTTAACACAGAATTCAATAAGAATGTGTCGAGAATCGATGGTAACAAAGCTATACGATCCTTTAAACTTAAAAGATTCAAAGAAAGCATGAAGAGATGCTCTTTTCAGAATTCTCAAACTGAATTTTCCGATCAAGGTTGTTCTTGACTGTTGCAGGAGATATTCTTCAGTTTCTTTTGAGTAATGGATTGAGTTATGATCATCGGAATGTTTAATGAATTTCGGGCAAGTTTCTTGTTGGATTGGTTTCAAGATATCGGCAAATGATTTCTTGAGGATGTTTTTATTTTTGATTTCAGTGTTATGCACAAGAGCAGTGTATTCTTTTGTGTTTGCAGCTTCCTGAGTCATCGGAACAGAGTCTAAAAATGGTCGGATAACATAAACTCGATAGAAAACCAGTGAAGAGAAATGTTGCCAGAGGGCAAATAGAAAGAGAGGACCTCTGAAAATTACAAGAGGGATGCCTTCCCTGAGTAAACTCCTACGAAACCCGTTTTCTTGGAGCTTTCAAATTAGTTAAATCACAATTTTATAAATATGTATAAAAAATACCAGTCGAGAGTTTTTTTTCCCTTTTTTTTTAGTAATTACCATATTTTAGGTAGATCTTTCTTTGTATAGGTCTGAAAATTGAAATTATCTCAAAATTATTCCACAAACAAATATAATCTTTTAAGATTTTAGTAAAATATTAGAGAGCGTTGATAAGAGAAGTTTAATTTTTTTTCGTTTGTTTATAAAATCTACCATAACGAGAAACTATTAGATGGATCCCCTAAGAAACTTTTGAGCCCTAATCGACATAATCTACAACATCCTGCCGCACAGCTCATTTCCTCTCTTCTTCCTTTTAACATTGAAATCGGTGTGGAAGCTCGATTTCACCCACTAGATCGTTTTGCAGCGCTTCTATATCTCGAGCGTCACCCAAGACAATCGACGACTGGAACTCAAAACCATATGCAAAGACAGATCCGGCAAAGGTATGTTTTGAATCACTTGTATTAGATATATGTAAGCGTAGGATTTATATCTCTAGAAACCCCAAATCTATACTAGAGAAATAACCATGGATAGAAAGAAGAGAAAGGTTTTAGAGTCAGTGCCAAATCCAAAGAAAGACGAACCTGCTGATGCAAAAACCATCCATTTCCCTGAAGAAATCATATTCAATATACTAAAACGGCTTCCTCCAAAATCACTTCTTCGATTCAAATCGGTCTCAAAGAGTCTCTTCAGCCGCATCATTACATCAAAACCTTTCATTGATGCTCACAATTCATATTCTCGTCCTGGGTTTCTCGTCACCTGGGGTGGTAGTGGCTTTCGCACCGAAATGTTCTCCTTTGTAGATCCTGAACAATGGTCTTGCCTTCCTTTGACACTTGTCAACAACATAAGTGAAGTTTCACAAAGCTTGAATGGATTTGTCTTCCTTGAGAGAGATGACGATGGGTTTCTCGTCTACAATCCCACTACCAGGGAATTCAAGGATTTTGCACGCCCCGTATTGCCTGCAGATTGTGAACCAAGGTGGCGATTTAAATATTTTTTCGGGTTTGATCCGTCTTCAGAAAATTATAAAGTTTTAGCTTATGGGTATGGAAAGTTGCATGAAGACTTGCAATGTTTTGTACTCACTCTAGGTAAAGAAACAAATATTTGGAGAAAACTCGATCAAACAAGTGATCCTCCAATGAGATATTGTACACATTATTCCTACTACTTGTGCATTGATGGAACAATATACTTTCAAAACAATGACGGAATAACTGCATTTGACCTCAGTAATGAAAAGTTTCGACATATAACCGAATTGAAGGAGTTTAGGCCCGGGTTCCTTATGATGTTTCAGTTTGGGAAAAATCTCGGACTTGCCGATATGAAAAAGATTAATGATGGAAAAACTATGAGAATCAAGATACGTAAAGTAGAAGACAACAAAACTGACATTCCTACATGGGTGGACTCCGAGTACAATTTAAGCCTTCCCTCCTCTTTTAGGACTAGAAATATTAGTGAAATAGTAGTTCATCCTCAAAGGGAAGAAGAGCTCTTGCTTTTCTTCATGAACAATGACATTCCTCTTTTGAGAGATAACAAAGCTATTATAAGTTGCAATCTCAAGACATATTCTTCTAAGATTATTAAGGTTGATAGATGGCCTACTAATCCAGTAGTTTCGTTTATGGTTAAATCTTATCAGCCAACATTAGCCTCACCTAAAGATTTGTAGGTTCTTAATTCTACAAGTTCTGTTCTTTATTTGTAGTTTCTTACTCTTGCAATGTTTGTAGTTTTAATTATATGTTATAAAAATTGGATTTTTCTTAAGTGCCTTGTTATATGTTATTGTGTTTATGTATGACTTAGGTTGGTGCATAAACTATAGGGGGGCACATTATAAAAGAACATAGACACCTATGCTTAAAACTTAGTCTGTTTGGAAAGTGAAAAGGCTGAAAACAGAAGGAAGAATAGTCGATATATGCAAATCCCATTATCATCTCTTCATGATCACTGCATCTGCATTGATAGTAGAGCACTTTCTAGTATCATCAACCATCGTATCCTCTGTACCAGCATATACTGCATCTTGCTCCAAATTTTTTAGCCCATATATATTCTGCATTTTGTTCCGAAACTTTCAACCAAAATCATAAATTGATCAAAATTTACCGAAGATCATGGTATAATGGGAATGAAGCCAATGTTGGTTAGGAATCGTGTTATACTGGGAATGAAGCCAGTGTTGGTTAGGAATCATGTTATACTGGAAATGAAGCCAATGTTGGTTAGCATATAAAGCCAGTAAAATACATCTGTTTTGTTGAGGGAAGTAATAAGCTCAGCATAATGGTAAGAAACCAATAGTAGATATAGATAAGCTGAATTCAAGTCCAAATAGATATTAGGTTACAGATGATTACAACAAAACAAAGTGCAAGAATTTAAACAATGCATATTGAACGAATAAGACAACTGCGTTTGTGTAAGAATCAACGACTAAAACAAAAGGAATCATATTCATAATTAGGGCATAATCTAACTAAGAATCAACAACTTAAACAAGAGGAAGTATATTCTTCTAACTAAGAATCAACAACTAAAACAAAAGGAAGGAAATATATTCAAACTACACATGATTCCAACAAAACGAAATGCATGAACCTACATCATATAACTCATGTAAAAAAAAGAGAATCTAACAAAACGCAAGAAAAGAATACAGAATAGCTATTACAGAATCAGTAAATAACTAATTTCGGTAATCAATAACTTATAACTTGGAAGAAAACTAAAGCATAAATCTCATTTTAACGGAAAGAACCGAACTTAACCGAAAGAACCAAAGAGAAGAGGATTTGGTTATTTTATAAATATCCGAATGGTTATAGTTTTAAGGGGTTTATACCAATTGGGTACAAAAACGCATCCAATTTACCTCAAATAGATTTTACCAATACCTACCAAAATATGATTTTATTTACCTATTAGTCCAAATTTAAATTTTAAATACAATTTTACCCTTAATGAATTTGATAATATAAAATAAAAATTAAGGAGAAAGAATTGATTTTGAAATTGGGGTTAAATATTTTAATTTGGCGGTGTAATTATTTTGTTTTTATAGATAATTGAGTCTTTTTTTTAAATGGGCTGGATCTATTTGTAAAATGGATCTGTTGGGGTATGCTTGGGTAAATAGAGACAAATTTTAGACCCATTACGTAAGTCTCCATAGTTTTAATTACCTACGGTTCTCGGTTCGGAACCGGAACCGAACCAAAAAACCGTGGGTATCCATTAGAAACCGGCCCTATGTATTAACCTTAAATTTAACATTATTTGAGAATATATTTTTCTTTTCAAAAACTAAATTTTTCTAAATTTGTTATCTGTCACTAACCTCTGATTATGTTCTCTTTAATAAATAACTATATAGTTAATTCAAAATGAGGACCTATCTACAAACAATTGCGTCGTATACCAAACAATTTTTATATAATCTAATAAACTTAACATCATTTTTTATTTTATTTTTATTATTAATATTTTTATTTAATATATTATTTTTATTACTAATATTTTTATTTAATATATTATTTTTATTACTAATATTTTTATTTAATATATCTTTTCTTAGCATCTAACACAATTTTAAAGTTTTGTACATGTCTTTATCTTAAATTTATTATTTAACAACACCAAATAAACATATATTAAAAAACATTCAGCCAACAATCCGACGAATTGTTCCAGTTCAGGTGGTATTGTTCCCATTTTGATGAACTTAGTAAGTTTTGGAACAATTTCGAAAATAGTTAGGAAAAATATCATAACTTTATCTAGAAATTAAATTTAATATGATAGGATTTTACGTTAAAAATTAAGTTTGTGGTTCTTCGCAATCATATATAGATTTAAAATTTTAAAAAAAAATTCACTACAGAAATACTTTTAAATTTGATATAATATTTTTTGATTCCGATAGTTTCAAACGAATCCTATGAGAGATACTATAATTTTGTTAAGAAAAATTATTTTAATATGATATTTTTTTGCATTAGATTTAAACTTGAAAATATTTTATCTTCACAATCATATATAGAATTATAATTTAAACATTCTAAATCACTACATAATTATGTTTCAATTTGATCTAAAATTTGTTGATACAAAATCGTTCTTTTTACACTTTTGACGGCTTTGACAAAATATGCTATAAAAAATTTTAAACTTTTATTTTAATATGATACGTTTTATATTAATATCTAACCTTTGAAACCACACGTAGAATTAAATTTTAAAAAATTGATATTATTTTTTAATTACATTTTAATTGAGGATAAACGACTAATAAATATTTATCTTATTACCACATAATACCCAAAATTGGTAAACTATAAATATGTATATAGACTGATGAGAAAAGCCAAAAGTAACCCTCATGTCCTTTTTTGAACAACTATTTCCTACTTTTTTTTTAAATTCTATGTCTTTCAAAACTTAGCTTGAAAAAACAATATGAAAATACCACCGATCTTGTTTTTTTAAGACGAACAAAACTAAATCTATGGATGATGTTTTTATTTTTATTTTCATCACACCCAGTAACTCTAGTCTCACTATTTTATCATGAAGTTGTACATGTCGCATATCTTCATTCCTTCGTGCATGGTCTCGCATCTCTTCATTTTATCATGGATGGTCTCGTATTTATCCACTTCATCATGCCTAGTTTCATATGATTTAAAAATGCATGGTCTCTCCACTTCATCATATTTGGTCTCTCCACTTTCATCATGTTTGGTCTTTCTATTTTATCATGTTTGGTCTCTCAACTTTCATCATACATGGTCTCACCTGATCTAATAATTCATGTTCTTTCCACTTTTATAATGTCTAGTCTTGCATGATTTAATAATGTATCGTCTCTATATTTCATCACGCTTGGTCTTTCTACTTCCATCATGCATGGTCTCTCAATGCCATCATGCCTAGTCTCTCATCTCTCCACTTCATCATATCTGGTCTAATATCTCTCATATTCATCATGTATGGTCTCTCCACTTCATTATGCCTGGTCTTGCATATATTTATTTCATTATGCGTGGTCTCGAATCTTTCAATTCCATCATGCATGATCTCACATCTCTATATTACATCATGTAAGACCATGGAAAAACGAAGTACAGGATACGAGACCATGCAAATGCAGGGTTACTAAGTCTGGAAAAATAAATTAAAAAAATCAATAAATAGATATTATTCATGAGTCTAGTTTTGTTCGTCTTAAAAACTGATGGTATTTTCAAATTTTTTTTTCTCAAGCTATGATTCAAAATATATGAACTTTTTAAAAAATAAGTAAGAAAGAGAAGGTTGGTTTAATGAAAGAGGAGATGGTTATATGGATGGTGATGAAGCATGAATATTTGAGATATTATGGAAGTGGTTGGGTATTAGATGAGCATTAAGTTCAATATTTGGATACTAGGTGTTCAACAATGATACTTGAGTACTAGATGACATTAAAAATTAGTGTTTTGTACTTTTGGTGTACACTACACTTTAGTTTACTATAATTAAACATTCTACCATTTTTACAACTATTACAAAATTATTATAAGTTTGTTAAAAAATTAATTATAAGAAAATACCTTTGTATTAATGATAAGGATATAAATTATCAGAGAGCTAAAACAACTAGAGATAAGGGTTATTACTGATATTTTATAAAGTTATAAAGATGAATTTAATATTGAATATTGATTATAAGGATCAAAGTGAAACATAACTAATTATGTAACCGAACCTGTTATTTGTCTTCCAGACCTATAAATAAGAGAAGGTTTGATGGAATAAAGGGTAATAGACATTATTTTTTAACTCTAGCGTGTTAATTGTTTATCTCTCTAAAACTAAACAAATCATTTTTTTAGAATCATTCTCGTTATTCGATTTTCACACTATAAGTCCAATACTTAACATTGGGGACCATAGTGGGAGAAACTAAGAGGTACTTAGATTGCAAATCTAAAACTAAAAACTACATAATTTGTAGTTAGTGTTATTGATCGAGATCGTAATTGAGCCATAAATTGGAGCTAATCCTACAATGCACAAGATAATTGAAGTGCTTAGATCAGATTTTCGCAGAGAAGAAAATCAAGGTGATAATCAAAATCCAGAATGACGTGATCAATCTGATATAGAAAATCAGATGAATCAATTATTAGAAAAGATAACAGTTTTGAATGATGAGTATAGTCAAAGAGAGAAAAAAAAAATCAATCAGGTAAAATGAAATCCGAGGTACGACAAGTTGAAGAAAATGAAGAATTGGAAAATCAGTTTGGTGAATCTTATATGACTTATCAAATTTGAAGTGGCCATAAAAAGCATACTATCAGTTAGCTAAAGAGTATAATTCTCCGCGAAGGGAAAATAATGATAAGCATCGATATATATCATCTAGTGATAGTGAATTGTCTAGCTCAAATTTTAAGGGTGATTTATTTATAAAAAAAAAAGATATCGGCATTCTTTAAAAGGAGAGGGAAGTAGACATCGAAAATCACACAAAAAGTATAATACAACGTAGGATAGTGGGCCTCAAAATGTGAAGGGCAACTCATTGTATGAGGGCAACACACCTAACCAATACGTTAGTATTACGGACCAGAGCTTATATGTTGTTATGGGAATGAGTGGAGTTGATCAATATATGCAAGAAGTATATTGGAGGAATTCTCATATGTCTGCTGAAATTAGGTCAATTCCTCTTCCTCTGGGTTTTGATATTTTGAAGGTAGAAAAATTTGATGGTACAAAAGATCCTGATGATCATATTGAGTAGTTCAAAAATTATATGATGAATTTCGAGGATGATGATAGATTGGTGTGTGGAGCATTCTCACAAATTTTTAAAGGCACTGATATAAAGTGGTATAATAGAATTCTGAAAGGATCCATAACCAACTTTAGGATTTTTTATACTATTTTTCGAAGATAATTTGTAAGAAGCAAGAAAATGCGAGCCAATTGTTATACAATAATACAATGTAAATAGACAGTAGGTTAAAATTTGAAAGATTATACAAGGCGATTTGTGTTAATAAAGACATAATTGGAAGATTGTGAAGAGCTTGTTGCTATGAAAGCTTTTATACAATGATTTCTTCAAGGAACTTAGCAAATGAGACTACGAGGAGAAGGTCATTTACGTTTGGAGCTTTGATGGCTAAAATTTAAGAACACATTAAGGTGGAGGAATCAACAAGGGTTCAAGATATATCAAGTTCCATTCAAGAAAATTCAGGGCATGCGCCTACTAATCAAGGATATCAGGTAAATACTTCGAACTCCCATGTACCGTCTCGTCCGAGGTCAAACATTAATCCACCTCCTCGAACGGGAGAAGCTCCTTCTCAACCATCTAGTTATCAACCTCCTTGGTTGAGACCTAATCAGTGGATAAGACTAGAATATTTTACGAAGTTAACAAAGAATGTGAAAACTATATTTAAAAAATCTAAGGGTCAAGTTAACTTTAGAAAACCAGCTCCAATAAATAGGCCAATTGAGAAACGAAATAATAAGTTTTGCAAATACCATAATGACATTGGGCATAACATTGCAGATTGCATAGAATAAAAAAGAAAACCATATTTTGATTGGAAAACGGCAAGTTAACGACTTTCATTAAAAGACAATATAGTGGGTATAAAAATCCGAGCACATCAGTACATCAAGTTGTTAACACAAATTTGAAGCATGAAAATACATTGATGATCATGGATTCTAAATTTGAAAAGTTTGATGTGGCAACAAAATATTTGGATTTGGACCTGAATCGTTTACTTTTGTTGGTTGTGGACGAACTAGTTGTTCAAGAAAGAGATCAAATTTTATGTGAATATTTTGAATCTCTAGTAATTTTTGGAGAAGATACGATGGTTGGTAATACTAATAGCTCTTGATAAAAACATATGATGAGTTTGGAAACCCAACTAGAAGGTAGAATGTCCACCCACTTGTATAAAAATAATAAAACGCCCTTTATTTTTTTATGAATCTGATTTAAGGAGAATAAGAGGCCCCCATGAGGATGCAGTGGCAACAGTGGCAAATATTATTGAGACTGAAATTCGACGTATTTTGTTAGATATTAGAATTTCAGCAAATATCTTGTTCAAGTCCACATATGATAGGATGCGTAACCCACCCAAGATTGTTCGATCTGAATGTACAATAATTGGATTTATAGGACTGACGAAACAAGTTATCAGGAATTTGATGGGGGAGTTTATTCGGGAAAAGACCCTTTTGAAAAGAAAGTTCAAGTCTTGTTTATGGTGGTCGAATGCCCAGCTAGTTATAATGCTATCTTTGGGAGATCTTGGTTATCAAGAATGTATGTTGTTTCAACTATCCACCGATGTTTGAAATATGTAATTGGGGATTGCGTCGAAGTGGTTCGAAGTGATCAAGAAGTATAAAGAGAATGTTATGCAACACCTTTGATATTGAGAGAAAATGTCGAGGAATATATGTTTCCAAATGGGAAATATTTACGAATAGGGACATTACTCTCTCCTACTCTAATTTATTAATTTTTGTAGTTTTTATTTTATAACATGGATGCTTTTTTTAGAACCGAGGATGTAGTAGGGGTTCCATCTGAGATAATATGTCACAGCTTGGCTTCAAATCTGAAGGTCCTGCCCATTATTCAAAAGAGGCGAACTTTATTGTGGTAGAGGTGGATTGTTTATCCAGGGTGAGACATTCACGGCATGCATAATATTCATTATGGATTGCTAATCTAGTGGCAGTTAAACAGATGAACGCAAAATGGAGAATGTGTGTTGACTTTACGAATTTAAACATGGTGTGTCCTAAAGATCCATTCCTTGTTCCTTGAATAGATCAAATTGTTGATTCAACGTCAGGGACTAAAATCCTTTATTTTATGGATGAATTTGCAGGTTATAATCAGATCCAGTTTAATCCAAAGGATTAAGAAAGTACCACATTTATTACTGATCGAGGATTGAATTGTTATCGAGTTATGCCATTTGGTCTCAAAAATGTTGGTGCAACATATCAAAGATTGGTAAATAAATATTTTTCTTCTCAAATTGGGAGGAACGTGAAAGTTTATATTGATGATATGTTATTCAAAAGTTCAACATATGATGAACACTTACAAGATTTGGAGGAAACGTTTTTAAGTTTAATAGTCATTCAATTAAAGTTAAATCTATAGAGATTCACCTTTGGTGTAAGGTCAGGAAATATTTTGGGATATATTATAAGTGAAATGAAGTAGAGGCCAATCCTGATCAATTAAAATCTTTGGTATCAATGACATCACCTCAGATCATCAAAGAAATACAAATTTTGACCAGAAGGTTGATTGCTTTTAATAGATTTGTCTTTCGATTTTCGAACAAGTTTGTTCCTTATTTCCAAGTTTTGCATTGACCAAAGGAATTTATGTGGACACCAGAATGAGAAATGATGTTTTAAAGGATTAAAGAACATTTATTATCACCTGAAGTTTTATCTAAGCCTCAAATAAGAGCAGTTACTTGTATATATAACAGTGTCGGATTTCGTTGTCAGTGTTGTGTTAATAAGGGAAGAAAGTGGAGTTTATAATCCAGTTTATTATGTGAGTAAAAGTTTATTGGCATCGACAAAAATATACTTAAGTCTTGAGAAGTTGGCTCCGGTCCATGTGGTGGCTACTAGAAGAAATGCGCCCTTATTTTCAAGCTCATACAATTTTTGTTCGAACCTCATTCCCATTAAATAATGCACTATAACTGATGAGTTCGAATTCAGCATGCTCCCCGAATAAGGGCAAATCAGTCTAATCTCCGGAAACCGGACAGATCACATGGACATGGATCGAACAGGTCACTTGGACCGGACAGATTACTTTGAACACTATGAACATAGGGTTGTTCGAACTATGACAAAAGTACTAAAAAACCTAAACACTTCTTGACTAAGCTGCTTGCTCTCCAACTTAAAGCTCATGGGTCTTTAAACATGATCCAGGTCCATTAAATATGACCCGAAAGCCCATAAGGGCCCAAACATCACACTATAAATACCCAACCACCTGCATTAACTATGGGTAATGAGTATTAACTGCTACCAAGCTGCTTAATTATCTCTCTACTCTCTAAACACGTTAAACACCCACACACCACCACTTAAAAACCCACATACCACCATAAAATACCAACTGAAATTACGAGCCTACCCTCAGGCGATTATTGTCCACACCAAATTGGCGACCACAGTGGGAGCACGAAGGTGCCTGAATCAAGCATTCAAAACCAGCTAAGAAGATCTGTCCGAATGAATCCGGACAATCCAGATCTTCCACCAGCTTTGCTCGAAGTGGTGGAAGAGAACGATGAGTACACTGTCGAAGAGCGCGACAGGTTAAAGCTTGAAATAGAAGCTCTGAGGGCTGAAAAGGCCAAGATGGGCGTGAAAGAAAAATCCAAGGCATCGGTTGTTCATCACACCGATAACCCCAGAGAGCATGAGGCTTCCAAAACTCATGTGAGCACCAAAAAGACTCATGCTAGTTCTAAAAAGTCTCACCGGTCCAAGCCTGTGGAGAGTTCTGACTCGAGCTCAGAATCTTCGGGTAGCTCTTCGGACAGTGAGGGAAATGAAAAATCCTTGTCCTCTAGCAGCGATGAGGGTCGAACCAAGAAAAAGCAAAAGCAGGTTAAGAAATATTCAAGGAAAAGAGACAGGCATGGAAGAATGAAAAGACATATTGGCAAAGGATCATCTCATCACCGGAGGTATACGGACAAGATGATGATGGATCCCTTTGCTTTCCACGATGAGCTAGGTATCTTTGCAACTCCCAATGAGGATACTGTGTTCAGTCGTGGAAGGAATTGGAGGTAGTCTCCACTGTCTTCTAAAATTCTGTCCGGAAACCTCCCCAAGAGGTTTGACAGCACTAAAATGGAGAAGTACGATGGCAGTACTGATCCGGATAACCATCTGGAGCAATTCAAGAACTTCATGATGAACTTTGATGACGATGATAAATTACTTTGTAGGGCATTCTCCCAATCATTTACGGGGAGTGCTCTGAAATGGTACAACAGCCTACCTCAGGGTTGTATTAAAGATTTCGATATGTTTTGGGTGGCCTTTCGAAGGCAGTTCGTAGGGAGTAAAGAGCTGAAGGGCAATGGAGACACAATAATCCATTGTGCCCAAGAGCCCAATGAGTCCTTGAAAGAATACATTAGCCGTTTCGTGAACACAAAGAATGGGTTGGCTGATTGCTTCGAACAGGTAGCAATAGCATCCCTGAGACAGGGTTTGAACCCAGGCAATCTAGCTGATTCGGTGACCAAGAAGAAGGTTATGACATGGGGAGGGTTGCTAAATCAGGTTGGCAAACAAATAAATGTCGATGAAACAAAGAAAACCAGGGTGCACAGGCAGGTGAGATCCACCCCAGTGGCACCAACTCCAAATCAGAATCAGTCCGGGAACAAAGCAAGAGAAACCAGACAGGGGCATGGTAGGGCAAAAGCTCAGTCTCAGCCAGCTGCTCCTGCTCAAAGTCAACAATCCAGAAACAAGAGAGGGCCATGGGTCCAACCGGAGTGGTTCGCAGAGTTAAAAGAAAGCGTGGCCACTATCTTTGAGAAAACAAAGGATGAGGTACACTACCAGAGACTGGCAACATTGCAGTCTCCCAAAGAGCATCGCAACAACTCTTTTTGCCAATATCACAATGATATTGGTCATACCACTGATGATTGCATAGCGTTGAAGCAAGAGGTTCAAAACTTGATTGAAAGGGGAAAGCTGGGAGCTTACGTTAAAAGAAGGGGAGGCAACAGGCCTGACAATACTCACCGGGTTGGTCCGAGTAATGCTGCCCCGAAGGGGGCCATGGTTATAGTTGAAAGGTTTGATGTGGAATCTGAATACTTGGATCCTGATCCAACTCGGAACAGGGTGGGTGCTATAGAGGAATGTTCTAGGTCGGTCTCCGGGCTCATTAAGTTTTTTGAGTCGCTTACAATTTTCGGATGAGACACTATGACAGCTCCTACTGCTTCTTCGAGGAAGAGGCATGTTCATACTTTGGCCTCCCAGCTAGAAGGAGGCATGACATCTTACCAGTCACCAAACCGATTTCCCTTCATTGTGTTTGATGAGGATGATTTAAGAAACATAGCTGGCCCTCATGAGGATGTTGTTGTCATAGGAGCATCTATAGGGGGCAATGACATACGTCGAATCTTGGTGGATACTGGAAGCTCAGCCAATATCCTTTTCCTAACCACTTACAAGAAAATGAAAAATCCAGCTGTAATACAGAATTCGGACAAGTCAATCGTGGGCTTCACAGGCAGCTCAGCAGATATGATCGGGGAGTTCGAAGAAGAGGTGTTATTGGGCAATGGCCCTTTCAAGAAAACGGTTAGAATACTCTTTATTGTGGTGGATTGTCCCACTTACTATAATGCTATTCTAGGGAGGTCTTGGCTCTCTAGGATGCATGCAGTGGCTTCAACAGTCCATCAGTGTTTGAAGTATGCTGTTCAGGGGCAGGTTGGAGTTGTCCGGAGCAGCCAAAAGATTGCAAGGGAATGTTATGCCACTGCCTTGGCTCCTCGAACGCTGGGGGCAGTCCGTATTAATGAACAATAGCAGTTTGAGGGCCTTTCTGGGGGTGAGGGTGAAATTGATGACCCCAGGGAGACCCATGGAGTATTGATACCAAGTTGAAACGCACTATCTGGAAGATGGTAAAAGTGTCAAGATAGGGTCCAAGATGCCACCAATGTTGAAAGAGGAAATGTTGAAGTTTTTGAAAGACCATCAGCACGTTTTTGCTTGGTGCAATGCTGATGTAACTGGGGTTCCATCAGAGGTGATATCCCACCACTTATCCGTCCGGAGAGATGTAGCTCCAATAGTTCAGAAAAGAAGAGCTTTTTCCAAAGAAAAGGCTGATGTCATTGTGCAGGAGGTTGACAGACTCACAAAGATGGGGCACATTAAGGAATCTCAATACCCTTTGTGGACTGCCAATCTTGTCTTGGTGAAAAAGAAGAATGGCAAGTGGCGCATGTGCATTGACTTCACAGACCTCAATAGAGCTTGCCCAAAAGACTTGTATCCGGTCCCCCGGATTGATCAGTTAGTAGACTCTACCTCTGGAAACAATCTGCTTTCCTTTATGGACGCTTTCTCCGGATACAATCAGATTCAAGTAGATCCAAGGGATCAAGAGCATACTACATTTGTCACAGATAGAGGTCTTCATTGCTACAAAGTTATGCCCTTTGGTTTGAAAAATACTGGGGCTACTTATCAGAGGTTAGTCAACAAGGCGTTTGCTGATCAAATTGGAAGAAATATGGAGGTATACATTGACGATATGATGGTGAAAAGTGTGGATGAGCAGTTGCACTTGTCCGATCTCCAAGAAACTTTTGCCAACTTGGTGAAAGTGAATCTAAAGTTAAACCCTGAAAAGTGTGTCTTCGGAGTGCAATCCGGGAAGTTTCTAGGGTATATCATAAGTGAACATGGAATACAGCCCGATCCGGACCAGCTCAATGCTCTATTCCAAATGGAGCCTCCTCGAAACATTAAAGAAGTACAACGACTAACGGGGAGATTAGCAGCCTTAAACAGATTTATCTCCAGGTCTTCGGACATGTGTGCTCCTTTCTTTCAAACTTTGAAGGGTGCAAAGGGGTTCGAATGGACCCCACAGTGTGATGAGGCTTTCAATGAAATCAAGAAACACCTGTCCTCTCCCAAAACTTTGTTCAAACCAGTTGATGGGGAGACTCTCTTCGTATATTTGGCAGTTTCAAGTTGTGCCATCAGTGTTGTGCTGGTAAGAGAGGTCGATAGACATCCCCACCCAGTATACTACATCAGCAAGAGCTTAATAGATGCTGAGAGACGTTACCTAAAACTTGAAAAAATTGGCATTAGCCCTAGTAATAGCTGCAAGGAAGATGAAGCCTTATTTCCAGGCTCATCCTATCATCGTCCGGACCTCTTTCCCCTTAAAGAATGTCCTTCAAAAAGCAGACATTTCGAGTAGAATGACTAAGTGGTCAGTAGAGTTGGGGGACTTCGACATAGACTTTGCTCCCCGGACAGCAGTGAAAGCCCAAGCTGTGGCTGATTTTCTGGTTGAATTCCACTCCGATAGGGATTCAGAGCAAGCTACTGATATAAAAAACAAGAAAATGTGGATCGTCCGAACAGACGGTGGATCTAGCACTATGGGATGTGGTACAGGAATATGTTTAACTTCCCCATATGGAGACAATATGTACCAGGCTATTTGTTTTGCTTTCAGGGCATCTAATAACGAGTCTGAATATGAAGCAGCTATAGCTGGGTTAAAGCTACTAAGTGACTCCCAATTGCTTGTCCACCATGCCTTAGGCCAATCTGAGGCTAGAAAGGAGCAGCTTATGAAATATTTACTCCTCCTCAAGAATGAAGCGCTAAAATTTAAAGCTGTTGTCTATGAGCATATTCCCCGGGCAGAAAATGAGTTAGCAGACTCATTGGCAACCATAGCATATACGGAGTCATACCCATGGATCCATGTGCTTGAAAGCCCTTCAATTGAACTTAGTAAGGGTAAAGAAGAGGAAATTTTTGAAATGCAACTGAAACAGCCTCAAGACTGGAGGTTTCCCCTCCTACAATATCTTTCCGATGGTGTCCTGCCACCAGATAAGTCACTAGCCAGAACGTTGAAACACAAGGCTCGTGTTTTATCGTGTTAAGAGAAGTGTTGTACAAAAAGTCCTACAGTAAACCTCTCCTACGTTGTTTGGGGGATGATGAGTCACAAGTGGTCCTCTCCGAATTGCATGATGGTGAGGGGTCAGCCCATTGTGGGTTTAGAGCTTTAACAAGAACAGTATTACTCTCCGGATACTATTGGCCATCAATCATGAAAGATGCTAAGGAGTTGGTGAGGAGGTGTGACCCATGCCAAAGGTACAGCAATGAAATTCATGTACCAGCCATTCCTCTAGAGTCAATTTCTGAGCCCATTCCCTTCGTTCGATGGGGGTTGGATTTAGTAGGGCCTCTCCCTGTGGCGTCCGGAGGGCGCAAAACTATAATTGTGCCATAGATTACTTCTCGAAGTGGATAGAAGCAGCCCCTCTGGCAGGGACAACATCAAAATCTGTTATAAAATTCATTCTATCCAACATATGTTGCAGATTTGGTGTCCCACAGAAAATAACAACAGACAACGGGCCACAATTCGACAATAGAGAAATGGAAAGCTTCTGTGCCTCAAGGGGTATACAATATTTTTTTTCTTCACCTTTCCATCCACAAGAAAATGGGCAGGTTGAAGTGGCTAATAGAACTATACTATCCGGTTTAAAGAAGAATTTGGAAGGGGCTGCTGGGAAGTGGCCTAGTTATTTACAAGAGGTCTTGTGAGCCTACCGGACAACACTTGGGGCTGCAACACAAGAATCACCTTTTGCCTTAGTCTATGGGATGGATGCAGTAGCTCCCATAGAGGCAACTCTCCCCTCTTTTCGTGTTCATAACTTCTCCGAACATACTAATGAGGTGGCAATCAGAGGTCAACTTGATTTGATAGAAGAAAGACGAGTTAAAGCTCACCTTAGAGTTTTACACTATCAAGGCTTGATGAGGAGCAGGTTTGCTTCCAGAGTCAAACGAAGAGATTTCCAACCTGGGGACAAAGTACTAAGGAAGGTCTTCTTACACACTAAAGAAAAGCTCTTCGGAAAGCTGGCCCCAACTTGGGAGGGTCCGTATATGGTGGTTGAAAGAATTAAGCCTGGAACTTATTGGTTGGAAGACAAAGATGGCAGAATTTTAACTCATCCTTGGAATATTGAGCATCTCCGGATATACTTGGAATAACACTTGTGTAAATATTTACTTGTTTAAACATCCATGTAAATATTTGGGGGCATACTCTCCCCTCCCCGGTGGCACGGAGAGGTTTCAATGAAATTCAATGCCTTCTTGAAAATTTTTCTAAGTGTTGTTTAAAGTTCTGTTCCTTATCATACTATCCGGACTGAAATTTCTAGAGGTTATTTAAACTCTAGCCGGAAAATTTAAACACTCTCATAATGCAATATCTAAAAGCTACTTAAACTCTGGCTATCAAAATTAAAATGAACAATAAAAGAAGATGATGGTTGCATAGAACGGAGATATTCATTAAATGAAATAACTTAAACTTGCCTTGGCCTTCCAAGGACTTTTAAACAAGTCAAAATAGAACACAAAAACCTGTCCGGTCGAATTTCGGACACTATTACAAAAAGAGTGCCTTGGCCTTCCAAGGACTTTAGTTTGAATGAAAAATAAACAAGGAAGATTGTGGGTTAAGGTTGAGCCTTTGAAGATGGCTCAACTTCATCTGTCTTCTTGCTCTCTAAGTCACTTCTCTCTTCGACTACCTTTTTGCCTTTGGGATCGTCCTTCCCCTCGTCTGGGCTCTCTCCAGTGTGTTCTTCATCAACTGAGGAGCCACTAGAGTAGCCAAACCTGTCACCTTCAGCCATCGTGTGGTATGGAAGCTCGTCGGGCTCAACATAAAGCCATAAGTCCCCTAGGTTCCTGCCCGGAAATTTTTCATGGAATAAAAGAACCATGTCAGACCTCACCTTCTCAAGCAATAGCTCTTCGCTTTTAATCATCTGGTTGGCATAGGCATTGATCTTGGCATTGATCGTAGCCTTTTGATCCCTTAACAAAGCGGTTTTCTCCTCGACAGCCTTGGATGCTGTATTTTCAAGAGCAATCTTGTCTGTAGTAAGGTTGGTGATGATCTTGTCCTTTGCCTTAGTCTCCTTTTTTGAGGCAGTAAGATCTTTCTCCACACCGGACAGCTTCTTCCGGAAGTCTTTAATTGTCTCCTCTAGAGTGGCAACCTTTGTGGTGCTTTCCTCTTGACTCTTTTTTAGCCCCTCATTTGCCTCCTTTAGCATGTCAGCATTGGTAGTAGCAGTGCGAAGGTCTCCAGACAAATTTTCTTTCTCAGAATTGAGGTCTTTAATGATGTCTGCCTGACTCCGGACTTGTCTTTCCAGTGTGAGTACTGGCTGCACATTGCTAAGCAAGGAATGGGCTATGGTGTCCTTTTCACTAGAAACAATGAAAGTCTTACCATTGAAGTTGACCGTATTGGAGCTGCTCGGAGGGATGTAAGGCCTTGCAAAGTCGTCTCTGGGAGGTTGAGGAAATATTCGCCAAGCCCACCTAGACCGGTGATGTCCACCTCATCAAGGTTGAGATCTCCCCCCTCAACTTCATCAGTATGAAACTCTCTTGGGATCTCTTCAGCTTGTGTTGGGTCAGAGGGGTCAGCCTGGACAGGGGGCTCCGGATCCCGGAGAGCAAGCTCATCTCCCCTTGCAGTCTTCTTCTTCTTGGCTACCCGGTCTGCCCCACCACTCTCCTGCTTGCGATTCCTCTTGGAAGCCCTTGGAGATTTTGGGAGTTCTGCTTCCTGTCTTACAATCTCTTGCTCCACTACCTACAAGAGAGCAACATCGATTTGGCTCTGGGCCGGTCCCTCCGGGGCGGTTGGGGCATCCTTCTCAACATCACTTGCCACCCTTTTGCCTCTCTTCTTGCCCTTTATTTTTCTTGGGGCTTTAGCCCGGCCAGGCAGGAAGAGTGTCCCATCTGGTTCGTGGGACCTCTTAAGCACAGTGTCTGCAGAAGGTTGGGTGGTGAGCTCCTCCCAAGTCAGGTCTCTCCGACCTGTGGTGTTCCACAGGTGAGACCTTGCCAGATTTCCACTAGTAAAAGCATTGTGGAATCGATTCCCCCAGTTCTCTGCGGCCCAAACATTGATTTTGCCACAGGTGACCTGTCCGGCCTTCAAGTAGTCCCCGAACTCCTTGGGCAGCTCTGTTAAAACAAAAGAGAGATCAGTTAATTTAAACCAACTTAAAAAAAAGAATGGTCAAAGATTTGAAGTGTGAAACTTACGATCACTCCTCCACCTGCTCCTGAGGAGGCTTGGGTTCTCTCCGACCTTGATTTTTTTGCCGTTTTCCCAAGCGCCACTGACAAATAAAAATTGGCTCCTCTATTTGCTTTCGGACTCCAACAGATCATCAACAACTTTAAGGTCATTCCCCATATTGAAGTGGTAGAAGGTGAATTGGTGATGTTTGCAAAGGTTGGCCACTCCTGCGAACTCTTCCATGGGGAGAGGGATCCCGGACAACCTAGATGCCATGATACATGACATTAGAGTATACCAGCCGTTGGGGCTCAGCTGGCTCGGGCAGAGCTTGACCAGGTGGAAGTATCTAACGATCTCCGGGTCCAAAGGGAACCTGAGTATCCAATTAAATAGCTCTGTAAAAAAGACTATTTCGTTCCGCTTACAATCCATAGGGGTCTCCGGATCAATGGGAATCCTTATCTTTACATTTTCTAGGATCCCCCATTTTGTGCGCATTCGACCCAGTTCAGCAGTATGGATGAATACATACTTGGTCTTCTGTAAAGCCAAGAGGTATTTGAGCTCAACTCTGTGAAAACACGGCCCCACCTTCTCTTCAAGGCACTACGGCAGGTCCGGATGCTTCAAGCACAGTTTTTCCTTGCCTTTTTTGGCAGCAGAAGTATTGTCAGTCTGGCCGGAGGACTCAGACTCAAAAGGGACTTCCTCAACAGAGTCCTCCATTTTTTCCTCCATGATTGTTGGGGGAATATCAGTGGCAGTGGTCCGGGGAGGGCTCAAACTTGGCACAGTCTGGCTTCCGGACTGCTAATTTACAGTGTCTTCTTGACCCCTAGTCTCAGGCTGGGGCTCTGAGGCAGAGGTCTCTTGTGGGGGTACTGGTTTGCTCGCTTCCGGACCGGATGGTCTTTCCCAAGGAGCTTTGAGGGGCACTCCAGACCCAGAGCTGCTATTTTTCGCCCCCGATTTTGAGGGAGTATTCTTAGAGGCCTGTCCCTTTACCAACCGGGTTGTCCTCTTAACCACCAACTTCTCCGGAGAGTGCTCTGTGTCTGATCCCATAGCGATAAAAGGAGAGGGTTTCCTAACACTTGTAACTGTAACTCCTGGCTCAACAGCAGGTACTGACTCCTAAACTGAGGAACCAGAGACTATAGGCGAGAGGGTGGATTGAAATAACTTTTTGGGCTTAGTACCTTTATAGGAGGACGAGCCTCGATCTGATTCTGTAACGGAGGCGGCTGGTCTGTCAACAGGTGATGAAGGTAGCCCAGCTGCGATTCGTCTCTCCTTCTCAACTTTTTGCGATTTCTCCAACTCTGAAAGGTTGAGCCAACCACCTTTAATCAATGCAGTCCTTGCTGTAAACATAAACCACCAAGAAAATCTTTGCTTTAGAGAGAGAAAGCTCTGAGTAAATTTACAGAGTAAATGTGAAAGAGATGGTGAAAACAGAAGAAAGTGAGTTTCAATTTATAGTAAATCTAAAAAAAAAGAGTTGATTCCTAGGAGAATTCGAAAAGTTTGGCAATGATTAAAAGACGGCGCTGATGTCACTACTTATAATTAAAGAGGTTGCTTTTCAAAGAAGGTGGTGCGAAATTCAAGGTGAAAAAACGGCTGGAGTGACCAATCAGAGAGCGACACGTGTCCCACGAACTCTGGCAAAAACCGTTTTGAATTCGTGAAGCTTTATCTGTCCGGGCAAACCCATAAGACCTTTCCGAATTGAAAACTACTTCTGACGTCAGACTGTTTTTCAGTTCTTCGACAAGAATACTTGCTCAAACACCTAAAAAAGGGGCTCCTGATGAGTCCGAATTCAGCATGCTCCCCGAACAAGGGCAAATCGGTCTAGTCTCTCCGGAAACCGGACAAATCACATGGACATGGATCAAACAGGTCACTTGGACCGGACATATTACTTTGAACACTATGAACATAGGGTTGTTCGAACTATGACAAAAGTACTAAAAAACCTAAACACTTCTTGACTAAGCTGCTTGCTCTCCAACTTAAAGCTCATGGGTCTTTAAACATGACCCGGGTCCATTAAATATGACCCGAAAGCCCATAAGGGCCCAAACATCACACTATAAATACCCAACCACCTACATTAACTATGGGTAATGAGTATTAACTGCTACCAAGCTGCTTAATTATCTCTCTACTCTTTAAACACGTTAAACACCCACACACCACCACTTAAACACCCACATACCACCGTAAAATACCAACTGAAATTACCAGCCTACCCTCAGGCGATTATTGTCCACACCAATAACGACCAGATATTTCTGGCAAAATGACTAAATGTTCAGTTGAGTTTGGGGATTATGATATAAATTTTTCTCATTTAACAGCTATTACGGCTCAAGATTTAGTAGATGTTTTAGTTGAGTTTTACTGAAGTCGGTCAGATGAGAGAACTGTTAAAACATTATTTCCAGTAGTTTCAACATGGGTAGTTCGAACAGATGATGGTTCCAACATATTGGGTTCAAGTGCAGGGGTACAATTTTTTGCTTCTTCTAGAGAATCCATGTATCAAGCTATTCGATTTGGATTTCACGCATCAAATAACAAGGCTGAGTATGAGGCTACTTTAGCTGGTTTAAGGCTTGCAAGTATTTGTGGGGCTAAAACAGCTCGATTAGAGACAGATTCGGAGTTTATGGAAAATCATATGACAAGGATATCTGAGGCTAAAAAATATCAATTAGTTTTATATCTTCATAAAATTCGGAGGTTAACTCTTTTGTTTGATGAAGTGGTTGTTGAGAAAATAAGTTGAGAAGATAACACAATTGTAGATTCTTTAGCAACCACTACATACACAGATGAGTATCCATGGATACGATTACAAGAAACTCCTTTGATTTTGTCAAAATCAGAACAGGGTAAGTATTCTGAAGAGGTGTTTGTCACTATGGGAAATGTTTGAGGCGACTAGAGATTTGAAAAACAAAATCTTGATTAGAGGAACATTACCTCAGGATGTCAAGTTAGCTCAACGATTGAGGTACAAAGCTCATGGTTATATTGTATTAGATGAAGTGTTGTATAAAAAGTATTTGAGTAGACCATTATTAAAATGCTTGGATAAGAATGAGTCTCAGGAAATTTTATCTGATTACATGATGGAGAAGGTTCTGCTAATTGTGGATTTAAGGCTTTGACAATGAGGGTTTTGTTGGCAGGTTATTATTGGTCTTTAATTATGAGTGGTGCTAAAAATTTGGTACGAAACTATGATACTTGTCAACGATTTGCTAATTCTATCCATAAACCAGCAGTTCTACTTATTTCAATTTTTGAAGCGATTCTCTTTGATAGATGGGGAATAGATCTGGTAGGGCCACTACCCATGACTTTGGAAAGACGACAAACAATTATTTTAGTAGTAGAATATTTTTCGAAGTAGGCTGAAGCTGAGCCATTGTTAAGTACAAGAGCTAAAGATGTTACCAAGTTTATTGTTAATGATATATGTTGTCGTTTTGGGGTTTCTCGAAATATTACTATAGATAACGGCCCTCAGTTCAACAATAGAGAAATGACTTCCTTTTGCAATTCGAGAGGAATTGTACAGTGTTTTTTAACATTTTTTCATCCTCAAGAAAATAAGTAAGTAGAAGTAACTAATAGATCTCGATTTAATTGAAGAAAAAAGGGTTAGAGCGCATTTGAATTTGACTCATTGTCAAACTTCGATGAGAAGTCGTTATGATTCGCGGGTAAGACAAAGAGATTTTAAAGTGGGAGACATTGTATTGGGGAAACTATTCTTGCACACAAAGGATAAAAGGATAGGAAAAATGGCTATGAACTGGGAAGGTCCGTATTCAGTAATATAATGAATTAAACCAAGTACGTACCGCCTCCTAGATAAAGATGGGAGACTTCTACAACACCCATGGAACATTGAGCATTTAAATTTGTATTGGGAGTAATTGTTTCTCTTTTACTTCTATGATATTATAGTTTTATTGATTGTATAACTGGGATACTCTTTCCTCTCCTGGTGGCGCGGAAAATTTTAATGAGGTGCCACAATCGCATTTGCAGGTATTAATGAAGTTCTTTTTTCTTGGCCAATGTTCATTTTTGTTTTAGTAACACTTAATTTAGGGTCAAGCTATATATACCCAAATGTGGTTTAAGTATACCCAATTTTGAGTTTACCCAAATGTGGTATAAGTTTACCCAAATTTTGACAAAAATACCCTTTTCATGGTATATAAGGTTTTTTTTACTAATCTTATCCACCTCATTTTTTCTCTTACACTCTCTAACTTCTTTCTAAAACCTTCAAGTTCTCTCTAATTTATCCGGCGAACTAAAATCCGGCGAACTAAAATATGGAAACTTAGTCTTAGTATCAAAATTTAGGGTTATGGTTGAATTAGGTAAAAAAATCATAATTTTAGGGTGTTTGGAGGCTATTTTCCGGTCGAAAATCGGTCGGAAAAGGGCCATTTGCGAAGGCTGAGCGTACCATAGGTATAGGGGGGTGTACCGACCGGTACGCCCCCCCCCCCCCCTGTACCGACCGGTACACCCCCTCTGTACCGATGGTACAGAGTGTATCGTGGATTATGGTACGATACGCTCTGTACCATCGGTACAGAGGGGGTGTACCGGTCGGTACAGACCCTCTGTACTGATGGTACAGGGGGGCGTACCGGTCGGTACGCCCCCATGTACCTATGGTATGCTCAGCCTTCGCAAATGGCCATTTTCCGACCGATTTTCGGGCGGAAAATGGCCTCCAAACACCCTAAAATTATGGTTTTTTTAATAATTAATTTTTTAATTTTTTTTTTAAGAAAAAACTTCCAAAAAACAACTTTTGATTTTGTGTTTTTATTAGAAGAAGTTTAAAAAAATTGAAAAGAGTTTGAATGTTCTTGAGGCAACTTTGAATGTTCAAGAACAATTTGAAGAATTTCACAAAATTGTAGTAATATGGAGTTTGATCTAGTAGCGAGTTGTGTTTTTTTGGGTATACATAGCCAAATAGATTTTTTTGTGAATTGGGTGTATCTATGATATACTTAGTGTTTTTTTTACTTAGTGGCAATTCGGATATTAAATGAAAGTTCAAGGGTTTTTTCGTCCTAAAAAAGTCAAACAAAAGTCAACTGCGTTTTTTGGGTATACTTAAATCACATTTGGGTATATATAGCCATACCCCTTTATTTATTTTGAGAATTACACAAAGACTGATCATCTTTGCGGTAATTAACAGAAGTAAATTTAAGTAGTGATAATATTTGAAGTGCTAACGTTTATTTAAAGTATTTTCCAAAGTAGTAATTCAAATGATGATAATATTCGAAGTGCTAACATTCATTAAAAGCATTGTACGAAGTGGTGATAATATCTGAAGTGATAACGCTAATTGAAAGTGTTGTTCGAAGTATTAATTCAAGTGATGATAATATTTAAAGTGCTAACGTTCATTAAAAGCATTGTTTAAAGTAGTGATATTATTCGAAGTGCTAACGTTCATTAAAATCATTGTTAGAAGTGGTGATATAATTTGAAGTGCTAGTTCATGAAAAAGCATTGTCCGAAGTGGTGATATTATTTGAAGTGCAAACGTCTATTTAAAACATTGTTCAAAGTGTCAAGCTGTGTGGCAATAAAAATTATAAGTGTTAACATCCATTTAAATTATGGTTTGATGTGATAAATTAGGAAATATGAAATACAAAGTGATAAATATTTTTTGAAGTGACTTTGATTAAAAAAAAATGGTAAATAAAATGAGACATTGATACTTAGGCATTTTTCCGCCAAACAACAAAAGTTTTACAAGTGCCAAGTGTTTAAGCACCCACGAATGTTAACGATGAACGATAATAAAACAAAAAAAAATAACAACAACATCATAATGATCCCTTCGAGACATTGGTGATTTAACAACAACAAAAAAAGTTCTAATACAAACACCATTTCTTAGTTTTCGTCGTCTTCATTAGGAGCATTGTCTGAGTTTCCTTCTGAGGAACTTCCTTCTAGTTCCAAGACTTCTTCATCCTCTTCAGATTCAGTTTCTTTGCAAGATTCAATTGGGACAGTTTCAAAAGCTTCTCTACAGCGTTTTCCTACTGGAAAATCATGATATTATTTTGTTCAGTAAACTCCAAATCAGGTTTGTACGACAATTTAATATTATACAGATTTTTATTTGTGTGATCGAAACAAAAACAAAAGATAAAACTTAGTTAAGCTTGTAGGTTTGATCAAGATATCAAGACATAAACAACCTAACCAAAGTCTAGGTAGTATGAGTTAAACTAAAACCGAGAGAAATCAAGGTTGAGAACCAGACCAAATAAGTCAAGCCAATGTTGACTCTAAATAAGACTGAATCAAGGTTAAGTCCAAATTATTGTAGAGACTTAAGGTATAATTTGTCAAGCTAAGACGGATGTTGAAAGACGATCAAATTGAGGATGAGGTTATGATTGGAGGAGTCGATCCAAGTCTGAGGCTGCATAAGGCCAAACCAAGATTGAAGACGATGTAAAGTGAGTCGCGCCAAGTCTGAGACTGAATAAGGCTGAACCAATATAACATCAAATAGATTTAAGGTTGAACCCGCGATGAGGTTGAATCAAAACCGGAGTTGAATCGGGATAAGGTCAACCCAAGCTAAAACATGACCGAGTTAAAGTCAAACTGAAGCTGAGACCATAGCAAAACTGAGGCAGGATTAAGGTTTAGGATGAAACTAATGCCAAACTGAGGTTTAGTCCAGAGCAGAGGTAGGGCTGAACCGAGGCTGATATCAAACTAAGATTGCATCAGACCGATGTGTCAAGGTTTTGGTGGATATGTAATGTGCGCTTGCTCTTTCTAATCTTTGTAATGGTGCGTGAACGATCTCGACGATAATGACACCTCTTGGTTATGTTGCATGAGTCGCAATTGGAGTATTGCATATCTTCGCTTGTATTTGAATTCTCGACACACGAGCAGTATGACACATGATCACGTCAGTAAATATACTGGTAACATTTCCTGATCATGTCGGAGAGAATGCTGATAACAGTGCATAATTATGAAGCCGACAATGATCTCTCTTATCAAAATTATTCTCTTATCAAAATTATTCAGTATGTCGAAATGGTTTATAACAGAGCGCAATCCTTGATATTCAAGTGCGAATTGTCATGAATTATTCTACATTAGAGAGTCGCAGGTAGGGCTGTCAAACGGTTATTTCGGATACGAATCTATCTATATCCGAATCCGAATTTGAAATCCGAAATCACTATCCAAATTCGAAGTTTTATAAAAAACAACATCCGAATCCGTTTCCGACGGATATTATCCGGATACGGATAATATCCGAATCCAAATTTCCACTAATGTTTTTAACTAATTGCAATATTGGATGGGCTACTTTTAGAAGCACCTTAGTAGAAATTCATACTCCAAGATGTGAGATAAGACTAAGAAAAATATACTTATTTTGAAAAACTACCATGTCTTTTATAAAAAAATTAGTAGCATTTCTTTTCCACAATTTAAATGTGGGATAAGAGTCACAAGACTAAAAAAGATATACTTGTTATAAAAAGCAACCATGTGTTTTATAAACAGCTTGGTAGCAACTCTTTTTTCCAACTTTAGATGTGGGATAAGATACATTTTTTAAAGAATCAACCCTATATATTTATATCCAACTTTGTTAGTAATTTGTTTTGTTTTTTACAATGTGGGATAGCTAAAAAATATGCTTAAATATAAAAAAAATTATATATATTTATTTATAAAATTCGGATATCGGATATTTCGAATACGGATATGACTATATCCATATCCGCTATTTTCGGATACGAATTCGGATACGAATATTATCCGTTTTCTTTCGAATACGAATATTATCCGTTTTATTCGGATTTGATATCGAATATTTCGGTCGGATATCGGATTTTTCGGATTTTTTTAACAGCCCTAGTCGCAGGTTGTCCGGTTACTGCTTCGTGTCAGTAGTAAAGATAATAAGTTCATGGGCTAGGTTATATCTAGACATAATATTGTTGGATCTCGACCGCCAACAAAAATTTCCTAAAAAAACTTTAATTGTCTAGAATTCCCTTAAACCAAAAAATAATTAATTGAACCTAAGTATCCAAAATTAAACCCACCAACTATCACTATAACTAAACATAACCCATTATCACTCCAACGACACAACACCCACTATCACTACAACTAGAACTCACGGAAATCTATACAATCTTATAAATTATTGATTTAAGTGATTTAAACAATGATTTTAGTTGCAATATGGAAGATTTTATTTTGGAGGAGGAGGAACCATTAACGGATCATCTAGAGACAGACATCGAGTTACATTTTGATTTATATTTATGTCAATGTGTATTTCGCGTGATGCGCGCACGTATTTGTACAAACCTATGCACCAGCAAAGTACGATTTTAATAAATTCACACGTGTGGCATTCTAGATTTGGCGCAAAATCATGAGCCTTCTTCTTTAGCGAGTTTGCACAATGATATGCAAACTAGAGCGCAAATTTTGTTACAATTTATGTAATTTTGTGTATGATTTTGCTATAATTTGCACAATTTCATATGGGATTTTGCAGTATTTTAGCATCTTCATGCGTAATTTATGTAGTTGTTGATTTAATGAGTGTGCATATTCATGTATCTTCATGTATGTTGTAGGATTCTAACAACCAGCATGTTCGATGGCCGATTACACACATATTTTTACCAGCCAAACTTATTACACTAAATATGATTTGGACGCATGAGTTGAATCTGAAAGCAAGAAGATAATAAAAATAAAAAATAAAACTTCTAAGATGTATTATAGAAGCCATAGGCACGATATTTATAAACCTAAACTCAAATCGGGGTTGTAAAGAAGCAACAATAATGTTCATAAAAAATACGGTTTCCCCTTCACGTTAAGAGGAAAGCCAGTTGAAAAAGTACTTGCTTGGTAAAAAAACGGAAAAACCCAAATGTAATACTTGTTTGGTTAACTAAAAGAACAAGAGTATTTAACGTGGGAGCAAATAAGTAACATAACTGTCGAGATCCTTGAATTTTCTTTGCGCATTCTACAAGTATCGAGATTTTACGTTTATTTCACCGAGTTCTTGTAATAGATAGCACGTACAATACTACAAGGTAGAAGATGCATATTCTCAAAATTATTAGTGTAACATTAACTAACAAGATATTTTGTATTCTTTTCCATTATTTTAGCTCTGAAAAACAAGTGAACTACACGTGGATTTTTGAGTGTTCTAATGTTGTGATGGTGGATAATATTTGTGCCTTTCTGCACATTAGCATCACCGATAGAGAGTTAATGATGATAAATGCTATTAAAGACGTATTTCTGGATGTTACCCACATGCCAAGAAAATGGATTATAAATAAGAACATTAATGTATACGCTAAACGTGTGTTGCCCAAAGCAGACATTGTGGTCGCGTTTTGTGAATTTTATGATGTCGTTGCCCAATCGACCATAATTGAAGAGTATAACAAAAATCTCATCGAGTTAAACCATGTGTTCTCTTTTTCCTGATGATTATAGATTATATCATTAATCAATTGGTAATGACATACATAGAAATATTTCTTAATATCCACACGAATGAGCATAAACATTTAGGCAACCAAACTAGCAATCTCTAAGTGATATTTTCATTTATAAACTTTAGTATTTCGAGATCCAATGTTGTAGTCGTAATTTATTTATTCATATGCTATAGAACGGAGATTACTCACTCAAGCCTAAAACGCACACTTGTTACAAGTCTATGAACTTTTGAAATATTTCGAGAAAGTGTTTGTACCTTGCTTGATGCTCAACACTGGGAAATTTTTAAAACATTCAAGAGAAGTAAGTATCGTCTGAAAACAATATATAGACTTCTTGGTCTATGAAAATTTGAAAGGTAATATATCTTTTACTATCTTCGATTTTTTTCGATAAGAGTCTAAAAAATGCTCAGTGAATAGGCATAAATCGAGTAACTTGTGGTTGTATTGTTAGAACAACACACAGGTTTCCATGTGAATGCGAGGTAGTTATGGCCAAGAAATAATTATTCTCATTCTTCTAGAAGAATGTGATGTTCATTGGATTAATTTAAAGATCATTTGCTAGGGATAAAATTGGTATGAAAGATGAACTAACACGAACACTGTGCATTAATCGATAATTTTATCTATGGGTACGAGAAAAATATTCAAGATTATTATAAATAGAATGATGTAAATTCTCGATCCTGCAACAAGTCATGTATTGGATCATAAGGAAAAAAAATATGGTCTGAATAAATCGACAATAAAAGACCCGTCTATATTCAAATATGTCGGAAGTCAAGAAAATAGCACTACCACGCCCAATACGATATCTAGTTAGGAAGCAAAACCATTTCTAGTACCCTAATCTAAATCCCCCTCAAATAAAAAAGTGAAAGTTATTCGAGCAAAGAAATCTAGTAAGACAATATATTTTTATGGCCAGGATAGTTGGTTTCCAAACTACTCAAATGGCTATATTACTTGGAGACGTTTCTCTAGAAGATCATTGCTGTTATCGAGCCGTAGCTTTGTCTATATATAATAAATCTGATTCATGGCAATTAGTGAGACGAGATTTCATGAACGAATTGAAAGTTCTACATGATTTATGGGAGAAAGTGTTTGATAGTGCAAAAAATATAAACAACCTACTTGAAAAATTAGATTGTTTCAAAGTGTACTTGGGTGGTATAATAAATATTAGATTATATTACCTAACATTTTAGCCACTCGGTAAAGTATGTGATATATCATATCTCTCTCAAACCTTCTTATACATATTTACCTTTATGCGGTTTACCACATCGATCGTGTCCTACACAATAAGTTGGTCTAGGTTTCGTATATGATAACCACTACGTTAAAGTAAGTAAATTTATATTATTTTTTTATAATACTTTATGTTACGTTATGCTAATTTATCCAAATTTTAATTCTGTAGGTTGTTTTGGATGGACCGTTGCAGGAAATACACCTTAATTGGTTCACGTTTCGCACTAACGAGGATGTCAATAATTTATTTTTAATCATTTCAATATTTATTTTAAATTGTACATAAGATACTCAAAATAAGAAGATTATGAAATACCCAAAAGTTTTTTGGTATCGTCAATGCGTTAAAGTAGCCATCTAAATGCATCCAGTGCGTATGGATTTGTATATACGCGAGAAAGACTAGCGCGCGTTGGTGTACACTATCGTGTACCATTGATGTGCTCGATTGTACGATATCGTTTGATTGTGGTGCCAAAAATCTTCTGGAAATTTAGAAAAACAAATCGATTTCCATTATATTTACTGTGTAAACTGGAATTTGAATTAACTTATCGTTAAGTTAAGTCGTTATAAACACATGATGCAAAAATCAACGATAAAAATATATATTTAAATTTGATGTAAAACAGGTACAATAACAACTTAGGAATTCTGAAACTTAAAAAACGATGATTGAAGATTTAAGTTAATGAAACAACGGAAACTTAGGACTTAAGATAATGAAACAACGATAACTTAACAATAGTTCCCCCAACAATAGTTCCCCCCATTGTTTATCTATCAGTCCAATTATATTTCATCAGTTTTCTTTCTTTCTTCGCAATCCTATAGTCCATATGAGCCTTCATCTTGGATTCATCTTTGTTGGTTAGCATTTGGGCATGCACAGAGTCCAATTGCTCATCCATTATATTATCGGTGATCAAACAATTAAACAATTGAAACGCAGTATATGATGTTCCTTACCGTTAAGGTTGAAAAACAAGTGTACCCTTCTGGTCATTAGATACGTCCACCTAGTTTTAACCTCGTCTAACCGTCTTCAAAATTTTAGGTGGCTCAGCGTGATCCCTACCATAGGCAGCGGCGGATGTATTAAGGGGCTAGGGGGCGTGAGCCCCCCCCCTAGTCCTAAAATATTGGTCTTTTTATTTGGGTTAAAAATAGTTTTTTTTAAAAAGGTAGGCATTATTTTTTTTATTTAGAATAATAAATAGTTTTTTTTTTAAAAAAAGGTGGACTATAATGCCTATTTTTAAGTGAAAAGGTTGGATAAAATTTTATTAAGCTAAATTTTTTAACTAATGCCTATTTTTAAGGAGTTTGTTAAATTAAAAAAGTTGATAAAATTTTAATCTAAATATCTTAAGTAATTACTATGTTAAAAGGAAATTGTTAAGCTAAAGAAAGTAGATAAAATTTCAAGTCAAGTAACTAATGCCTATTTTTAAAGAAGATGTATTTATAAATTATAGTAGAAGATTAGAAGTTAATTTTGTTAGTCAATAATTTTTTTAGATTTTATTATGTTTTAATCTTTCTCTTAAAATTTAATTTTTATTTATTTCCATCTTTTTCTAACGTTCTACGTGGCTAGAAGAAGATAACAAGTCTAACAGCTTATAATATATCTATATATCTTTTATATAATTTTTTTATTTAAAAAATATCTTTATATAGCAAATTTTATTTTATTTCCAATTATTTTTAAAAAATATCTTTTATATAAGAAATTTGATTTTATATTTATGTATATTTTAAATATTAAATTTGATTATATTATATTTTATTTGTTTAAATATCTTTTAAAAATAATATATGAATATTTATTGTTAAATATTAATTTTATGTATAATAAGATATTTTTATTTGTAATAAAATTTCTTATTTTTTTTATTCACAATAACATAGCTTGTACACGATTTAATTGTTGCATGTTTATAATAAAGCGTTATTTTGCTAAAAAACCAAAGAATAATGATGGTTTTTCAAATAGTTCGAGTAATAATAATATAATTCATCCTCATCTGAGTGTGATATCCATATATTAGTGTAGAATTTTATCCGAAGAAAGATATAGTGAGTGATCCGGGACCATGCCAACGTATTAGAGAATCTTATATCAATTCTCCAGATAAAATTCGACGAGAATTCATCTCAAAAGGACCTTACCATTCAAAATATAATATTTTTCCCAGAACAAAATTTGGAAAAGAAACCCGAAGTTTTAAATTATAGGGTTTGAAAATTTTGTTTAGCCCCCCCTAATTTCAAATCCTGGATCCGCCACTGACCATAGGGATAGTACAATTGGCAAAAATGGCCTCTCAATGGGGTTTATATCATTCCTCATTATAGGTTTTTGCCACTTCTATGAAGGCTTTCTTCAAATATAAATCTTCGACAACAGTCCAAACAAATATTTTTTTTTATTTTATGGTGTGAGTTTTCAAGGTTAAACTCTTACAAAATAAAATCATCTAATTATTAAGATTTAGCCGAGGATATCGTAATCCAAATAGACATATCAATACTAGACATGTGTAAGTTATGGATAGCGTAATCCCTTAAACCAAATTGCTTGGGATACATATTTGATAAGACTAATACATATCCCTAGGTATGTCAGGATAAACCCATGTGATATGTTACAGTTGGATTTGGAGGGTCGAGCTCGAACAAATAGGGGTTGAGATATAAAATTGTCCTAAATTTTACTTGATAAGGTAATTCGAATAGGCCAATAAGTATCAAATACGTGTAAATTACGGATACATGTATTCATAAAGTAATCTAAATATGTTACTATATCTCATGTAGATCATAATATATAATGAGATCGCGTTCGAAACAAAGTATTCAATACAACATAGTCGAACGTAAACATCGAACATAAAAAAATAGTTGTAACATAATAGCCATGATACAACAAAATGTAACATATAACAAAATGCAAGTAAAATCACCTATGATATCGACGCGCAAGTCTGAATTACTCATGTAAAGGCTCGTGAAGCTACTTCATAATCAAGTCAGGGGATCTGACCTCCATCACAAGTAGTTTATATATCCAGTCATCTAACCTCTCTTGATCAGTTGTCTTGGAGGGGTTCACCCCAACATATGGATTGGTGGGATGAGACACAAGATAGGTAAATATGTACCATAGGTTGGTCTTTACTCATACAAGGTACAATGATGTCGTACCAAATTTTTTACTAAGCCAGGATATAGCACCTTGTTGTATGGGGTCAACAGTATGAGACTCCCATGCATTCCAAACAAATACGTCCATGACTATACTACCACTTTTTAAAATATTTTTAAGTTCACTAGGTCTTTGTTGAATATGATCTATTTTTTTAACGACGTGTAGGGGAGAGTAAGATTCGACGATGGCAAAACACCTTAATGTAGCCTCTATACAAGCTACCTCATAGAACTGTCTAACTTCACGTAAATGTGTATATGGCAAGAACCAGGTCAACAAAAAAACAAAAAAAAATTATGAAATATAGTGACCAAACTTAAGGTCTAAAATAAATATGAAAAATAAAACCAAACATATGTCTTGAAGGCCTAATAGAAAAGCATAAAGACTATATTGAGAATTTCTAACTTCTAACCGTTTAATCTGAATCTGAAACAATTTTAAAAGAGCTTTATTGGAATAAAACTAAATAGAGTTTGATATATAAACAACAAATAAAAATTACATTTTATGGGTGGACGTGGTTATAAAATCATTAATATTGTCTCGATGCTGTTTGCTTTTTCGAAAAGAATAATGTGCATATTTACACATAGTTGGTTGGGTGACACTATATGGCAGGTGATATGTAGGCGCAAACAACGTAAAATAATCATAAATCCAGGTCTCTAACAATCTGACAGAAGCAGACAAGCCCTAGGTGGCGTGTAAACAACCTTTACCAAGCTCAAAATAAAACTGCGCTAGTATCAACTACCCTTAGTTATACAAAGTCGAGTTATTATAGTTGATAAGGATATAGAATATCGGGGACTTAAATGTAATGAACTAATATCTTGTATAACAGATTGTATAGTTGAAGGATAGTTTTTAGACTATTTGTAAATATGGGGGACTAAATGCAGTTAACCCATTTATGTAACTAATTCTGTTACACCAAGTCTGAATACCTATAAGTAATGGTTAAGGTTGTGAATAAAGGGGACGACACTTTCATTAGTTCAATCTTGTTTTTACTTTTACTTTCTCTCTCTATAATGAAACTCACTCTCTCTCTAAAACTAGTTTTACACTCATTAATAGTCCCCGATGAATTGTAAATACTCATGATTTATATTGTTACCCGACTTATTTTCTAGAATTGTACAACTTAACATATGTACCAAATATCCCATAGACACTCATCTAACCATATCATCACTCATTACAGCATCTTAATATTGTGGTTGATTAAAAGTATTTTTCAACCACGTAAGACAAATATGTCGTTTACCACCACCATGGTTCTCACCAAGTTCCATTTTGAGGGCTTCTTTTGATACACCACATAATAGAGCATATGCTGCATTTCTTTGACCAGAACTAAGAAATTCAACACCATTAAAGTTAAGACCAATTATAAGAAGATTGGTGATGACGTGTACATCATTTAGTGTCACTGCCATCTTACTAAAAGAGAAGTGGAACGTATTTTTCTCTAGATGCTCGTTCTTAAAATTCCTTGAGTAAGTGGACGTTGGTAGACCAACACGTTAGACAATCGAGTAGGAAACCAAAACACGTCCTCATTACTTCATCTTTAATATGATTTTGATCCGTCAGATTTCACAAGCGATGGTTTTGGCACATAGCATAACATCGTAAGTGTATTATGTCCTACAAAATATGAAAGCAAAAACAAGTATTAAAAAATGTATTAATGTTTTTCCGGAACAGCTTCAAGTTTAAAATTTCTAAAACATAACATTAAATAAATAAGACAAAACAATTCCATTTTTACACGACTACTAATTATTGACATACAATTTGAACATAAAATATGTTAACTGAATCATATTTGGATAGAAGCAAGGTTGTTATTATACAAACGAACATAACAAAACATCTGTTATTGGTTTTACTTATAGACATCAAACATTTATATAGACAGCTCCAAATATTCATACTTTTTATATTTATAATTGAGCGAAACCCATCATATCAACCAATACAATTCGAACCTAAAAATTGACGTTATTTCATATATATATTAAAATTGAATTATTTTTATACACAAATATAGGCAACTCCAAATAACTAATACCAACATATCAAACATTACAATGCGAACAACCATATTAAGATAACGTGATTACTACGTAATAAGTACATTATTGAACAAACTTACATCGTTTTTTAAGACACTATACGCCTCGTGGGTCATGTACTCAATGGATGTTGAGTAAAAATCAAGAGCATTATGGTTGACACGGCAAAATTGTTGATCTGGAGTCATCATGTCGAGGGAGAGTACTTCGATTCAACTACCGAGGGAAGACGAGGCGACATCCTATAATCACACAAAGTTAAAACAAAAATCGTATCAAACAATAGATAAACACATAAATATATCTCAAACTATCACGAAAGATATCAAATTATCCCAAAGTTGTACTAAAAGTGCATTTGAAATGTTAGACTATTTTGTGCATTAATCGCGCCTGATGTTTTGTAATCGCACTACAGGTCTGCGCAATTTTGCACAAAATCTTGCACGTGCATCTAGAAAAATCTCACAATAATCTTGCAAATAATAGCCTGGTCTACGCACTTAGAGAGCACAAATCTGGTTGTTCTTTGCACGTTTGTTGCACGATTTTACAAAAGCAATCGTTGATGTTTTCGAAACCTAACTCCTACAATACTTGACCATTTTTAACAAATAGACAGCCCGATAAAAGATATACAACTAATATAAACAATGAAACTAACTAGAAATCAAACAATGAAACTACAAATAGATAAAAATTAGATTTTTTTTAAACTCAAAATCGAACCTCAAATATCTGAAAGCATATGGCTCGAAGTTGAAAAAATTTATATCTTAAATGAAGTAATATGTATCTTAACATATTTGTAAAGTCGGATTTCGAAAATCTCAAAGATTTGAAATGTATATTTGATTTTTTTTTCAAATAGAGAATACTCCCACCATTCCCATTTAATCGTCGTTTTAGAAATTTGCTAGAATTCCAATTAACAATTAAGAAAATATTAAATATTGTTTTATTAAAACAATAAAATAAGACTATACTATTTTTGTTAATACCTATGATAGTTCTTTAAACGTCCAATATTTTGGAACCGGAGTAGTAAAAAAGTTTAGAATAAAAATAATTATTTATATAAAAAGATAAAATTTTAATAATAAATAGTGATGTAACAAAAAAAGGATTTAAATCCAAACGAATTGAGGTACATAAAAATTCAACCTAAATATAGCGGACCTCTAAATTCATTTCCAATTAAATTTGGATATATTTTATATTAAAAACACACATAATCTTAAAAATAATATTTTAGTTTTAAAATTCTATAATATAATAATACGTATTTTGGTTGCAATTTTTATAAACATCACCAAATAATATGTTTATGGTTTGATTATCATTGGTAAAAATAATAATCAACCAAAATAGATATATCTAGTTGGTATTTTTTAAAAAATATTATCCATTGTATAAGGAGTAAAAAAAGATAAGAGTTGGAAAAAAAAGGTATGATTCATTTTATAAATGGCGAAAAATAAAAATGAAATCACACTTACAAAGTTATGATTTTTTAGAAAAGGAAACACCAGTTTATTTTATTTTATTTTTATGTTAAAAAATCATTTCTGTAAAAAACAAATTTTAATCTATTATTTTGTATGGTTTATTTTTTGGCCACAATTTGATCAGGATTTATCATTTGCACCGGAATAATTAACCGCGATAGATTTCACACGAAAATACCAATTTTCTTTATAAAGGGTGGGTTTTGAATTTTTATAAATCTCAAACTATAACTATAAATGTTCAGCAAAAATCTATTTCTACCTGAATAATTTATTCAGGCTTAATGGGCCGTTTTTAACATTCGTATTGATTAATATAATATAAGTACCCTTAGCGTCCAAAATTACAATTTCTTACGGTTTCGTGTAACATAATTTCCCTTCCTATTAGATTCCTTAATAAATTATAATTCAATTTGAATTTAACAACTCTAAGTTATAAATTATACCAAAATGGAATGAAAGAAAATAAAAAAAAGGTTAAAATTTAAATGGACCACGTTGTCGTCACAGTTATTAACGTGGTGCGAATAATCGGGACCGAGAACATACGAGGCTTAGCAATCGACACATATATTTGTTTTAGTGCCACGTGTACTCACCTTCTGCTACCTTCGCTCGAACTGAAACTCAACACCTTCCTTATATGTACCGCACAAAGCCACAAACCCTCTCTAGTCTCTTCATTTCATATCAATCTCACTGATCACTATCATTTTCAACAAACAACAAACAACAAACAAACCTCCCTTTCACCGTTCTCTATTTTTCTCTCTCTTCCTTTTTATTGTTACACCCCATCATCTCCGGCGACTACTTCGCTTGTAGATTGATCCACTCACCGTTGGAAATGGAGGTCCCAGCTGAAGAGAGTGCTTTTAATCACGGCAATCCTAATTTTAACATGACGTTGCTGTATCGTCACCTATTTTGGAGAGTTTAGCTGTTGTTGTTGTTGTTGTTGCTGCAGTTTTGAAGTTATTCCATACTTTCTTTTGGCTAAATCTATATATAAAAATGGAAAAATCGGATGTTGATTTGTATGTTCTAGCTTTGAATTTAGGTTAAAGGTATCGATATCTGAAACGATTTTATAAGTTTCGAAGACAATTGAGTTTTCTTTTCGATAAGGATTATTAGCTGATGCTGATGTGGTAGATTTTAGGGGTTTTCTATGTTTCTAATCTAGTAGCTGTTAAAATTTGACAACAAGGAGCGAAGTAATTGGGATAAAGAAAGTTTTTAGAGGTTTTAGTTTCATAATTCGGAAATGGTAGCTACAGACTCGTCGTAATCGATATTGCGATTTGAGTAGTGTGTAGTGTGTAGTGGTTCTCTTTTGTTTACTGTCATGCCATTCCAATCGAGGATCCAACCGATCAATACTCAAGTACCAGATGAACCATCTCGCCTCCACTTGGTGCAACCTAAATCTCTGTTCAAGCGTTTCTTCGACCGCCCGTACTTGACCGTATCGAAGAATCCAGCTGCAGATAAAGTCAGCTATGGCGAATACGACTCAAACGAGTTCGATCCGAGCTCGGCCTGCTTGGCGAATATGATCCAGGACTTCATCGAAGGCACTAACAACAACGACAGGCAAAACGACGATGATATGGATTTTTTCGGCGACTCCAGTTTATCCTCTTCAATAGAAGCATGTGAAGTTCTAAAGGTACTACTATACTACTCCAATCCTCTATTATAATTTACATTTCGTCTGATTTTATTTAGTAATCGGTTTTCCAATTTCCATTTCAATTCGATAGGGTCTCGTCCTTTGTTCTAGTGTTCATGAAAGGAATTTGTTAGCCGATACATCGAAGATCGTCGAGAAGAACAAGGTGTGCAAGCGTAAAGACGGTACATGCATGAAAATTGTTACCGATGGATTGATCGCTTTAGGTTACGATGCTTCGATCTGCAAATCTCGTTGGGAAAAATCTTCCTCTTATCCCGCCGGTACTCTCTCCCCCTATTAATTTCTCTCTTCAGGACTGTCCGTATTGCTATGATTGTTCTGTTATGTTTGTTGAGCACATTTAGGATCATGAGAATAAGAATAAATTGTGATAAATAATTTAATGACTCATACTTAATACAGGCCAGTATCAATATGTAGATGCTATCATAGAAGGGGAGAGATATCTAATTGACATAGATTTCAGATCAGAATTCGAAATCGCGAGATCCACAAAAACCTACAAATCCATCTTGCAAACTCTTCCTAATATATTTGTAGGCAAACCGGATCGACTACAGAAGATAATCATGGTTTTAGCCGAGGCAGCTAAACAAAGCCTTATTAAGAAAGGGCTTCATGTTCCTCCATGGAGGAAAGCTGAATACATCAGGGCTAAATGGCTATCTCCTCACACTCGAGCCAAAACATCAGAATCTAACGTAGGAGCTATAAAATATCAACCTTTAGTTCGAGTAGACGAACTTATCAAGTCAGATTGGGGTACTAGAAATGTGAAGAAGGAAAATTCAGATGCAAAACTCGAGAATAAGGGGGAATCAGATGGCTTGGTTTCTCATCTGGCTGTAAAAGATGAGAAACTAAACAAAGAGTGGAAGTGGAAGCTGCCATTGGAATTAAAGTCCAGGAGTTCACAAACTCAGGTCAAGATGGTGACTGGTTTGGCCTCGGTGATTGAGGATTGATAACCTTTCACAAATTTTGGAGGTTTTTTTTTGTTTTTAAAAAAAAAATTCCTACATCAGAAAAAAAAAAGAAACTTAGTAGTGTAACGGTCAAATTCCTTTCTCTGTTTTTGTTGATGAAGGGTATAGATCCGACTTTAGGATGAAAAGAAAAACAAAACTTTGGTGTCAATCCCTTCTAGCTTTTTTGTTGTAAGGGTCTGATCTAATTTTCTAATATCAATAAAATTACATATGTTTATGTATATATCCTTTTTTTATTTGTTATTATTTTCAGCATTTTGGTGAACCAAGTTTGTAGGTAAAGTTTCAGGTTTCGTTGCTCTATATTTACTTTTGGTTTTGATTTCGGTTGCTTATATTCCACTCCAGTTATTATTTAAAAAAGGAATGAAGGAAACCATTTATAATATCTAACTTGATATTGTATTGCTTCAAGTAGTTCTATTGCCTTTATATTAGCAGTAGCAATTTTCATAGAACTAATGATTCTCCTTTGATTCATTGAGTGAAAATCTTGTGAACCATTTTAAAAGCAAGGTATAGTGTATTAATCAATGTTTTTGGACTTTTGGACTGAAAAAATAGAGTAAAAGCACCGAACTCAAAGTCGACCCTACTGCATAACGAAAATAATTCGATTTTTTGCTTTTCTTTTGTCAATGGGTTTGTCTTTTCCTGCAGTAAGTTAAAAATAAAAAAGTAATAAAGTGATAGTAAAATAAAAGAGAATGATTTTAATGGGCTCAAAAAGTATTTAAACATTGTTGTTTTCACTTTTCTACCCTTCTTTGGGTAGTTGGGCTATCCTTTTCCTCTTCAAGTAATTTATAAAAGAAAAGATTTTGTCTAAGACATTGAAACTAGCGTAAAAGAATAAAAGTTTGAACTCTAGCGTAAAAGATGACGTCTCGATTTCATATAACACATTCTCCATCTTTTTACTCGTTGTTCAAAGTATTGACTATATATACCATTCATTTTAGTTGGAGTAAGTTTAAAGTCATGCCAAAATAGAAAAATAATACTAGTATGCATTTTTAATTTATCATATATATGTATAGTGTTGTTTAGTTTATTATTTTTTATGATGAATTACTATCTAGTATTTGGTAAGTTTTTAATTGAGTAATTTATCGATACATTAAGAATAAAATTTCAAATTATAAATAATTATTTGGATTTTGATTTAGCAAAAACCATATATAAACATATATTTTTTCTAACAATATCATGAACACATAAGACATTTAGTTTTTGGTATTTTTAATTTTCAAAAATATATATCTTTTAAATCTTAAAGGAAAATTTAGATATATATATATATATATATATATATATATATATATATATATATATATATTTTAAATATGAACTCTATGAGTAACATATATATATATATATTAAATATGAACTCTATGAGTAACATGTTGAAAAAAATATTAAGGTTAAATCCGTAATTAAATTGTTTTAAATTTTGCTATTAACCCATAATTTTTTTTCACAAACGTAATTTTACAAATCCAATTGTTTTTTCAGATCTATTTTGCAAAAACGTTACATGTATTTATGTAATTCAATTTTATTCAAGGTTTTTACCATAAAAATGAACTACAAGAAATTACATTTTTCACACTTAATTAACATTTATTTTTAACAAAACAAGTTTGTATTTTGTTGGTTAACCCAAGCATAAATTTTTAGCAATCAAAGTTATATTTTTGTAACTATTTCGTCTTATTTTTGCAAAATATTTGCATATAGTTTTACAACACTATTTTTGAAAAATAAAATCACCATAAAATGCACATATTTGTGCAACTACAATTTCACATTCAGTTAATACTTTAAAAAAACATTTGTATTTTGTTTTTTTTTTTGCATAATGAGACATTTAACAACATGTCCTATTTCCGTAACTATTTTATTTTTATTTTCGCAACACGTTTAGATGTATTTTCGCAATGAAACAACAATTATTTTTTTTCAATAAAAATTACATATAATTTTGTAACTAAACAATAATGTTTTTGTTGCAACCAAATTATACGTAATTCCGCAATTAAAATAAAAAATTAAAAAAATATCTTTCATATATCCACTTTAGTTTGTCTTAAAAAAACAAAATCAACGATATTCTTGGATATTCTTTTGAAGCTATGGTTTTAAAAATATGGTATATAAAAAATATAAAAAATGAGAAAGAAAAGGGTATTCGAACTTCCATGTAGTTATCTGATATGCTACTTTATCATCATATGATAATTCGTACCTTATCAAACATAGGGTTGTTATTCGTAAATAAGTTTGATATTAGATGGTTACCGATATATTATCTTTTGTAATTATTATCTAGTAATTATAAAAGTTAGTTACAAATTCATTTTAAGTGTGTGACAAACTAATAAACACAACACATGTTAGAGTTATTTAAAGTAAAATAATTTTTATATAGTGTATTGAATTTAAATTTTAGATTTTTAAGTTTTTATAATTATTATTTGAAAAAATATTCAAAAATAGCGCTATTTTTTTTAAAAATGAATAAAACAAGATTTATGAATGACATATTTTAAAAAAATCTAGCTATTTTTTTACAAATATAATACTTATTTTCTAACATGTTTTCATAAGTAAGATCTATATACATTTGAAGTAAGTAATTTCGCAAATAATTTAGTCTTGTCCGCAAGTCTTAAACAACATGTTTTTCACAAGTAAAATACATACTTTTCACAAATATGTATTTTCGCAAGTCTTGAAAATGTTTGTCACAAGTAAAAAAAATATTTTTTACAAGTAGTTTTGCAAGTAATTTAGTCATATTTTCTCAAGTCTTGAACATCATGTTTTGCAAAAGTAAAATATATATATATATCTATTTTTACAAGCAAGTATTTTTGTAAGTAATTTAGCTTCATTTTTACAAGTCTTGAACATCATATTTTTTCACAATAAAAAATACATACTTTTTCACAAGGCTTTTAAATTTATTTCGCAAGTCATTTTACTAAAAAAATCACAAATGTTGTTCTTCACAAGTCAGGCGCAAATCATCGATACATGTAGATTCTCTATTTATTTATATATTTTTAATCAAAGAAATACGAGAGAGAAAATATTATGTACAGGAGTTACAAGCAATGAGTTCAATATGAGAGTGAAATCTAAAACTACTGAAACTTATGTCTCGAACTGACACACATCATTGCTATCGAATTCCATCTTCTTAATCTTGGAATCTCCCTCTCATGACTCCATCACCGCCCCTTTAGTGGCTCTATAATTTTACAAAAATTATCATTATCAATATCAATAAATTTCCAATCAAAGGGATATAAAGTTGAAATGAAAAAATAGGAATTATAAAATCGAAAGCAGAAGAAAAAAGCCCTTTATTTTATTATTTATCTCTTTACATGAGTATAACAAAACAAATCCAAAAAAGTACTTTTTCTGGGTGTGAGTTATCATCTAAGAATGGGCTCCAAGAATCAGGCTCTCTTCTTGATCACTTTCTTGATTGATCATTCTATTTTCTTATGTTCTCCTGATTTCCTTAACAGGAGTTCCCCATTATGCCAACATGGATAATAATCGAAACATACCTGAATAACTGTACAATAAAGACTTAATCCATTTTATAGTCAACTCCATTAACCAACCATCAAAAATATGGATTACTGCCAAAACCCGTGCTCTATTCAACGCATGCTACGCCTGGATAGAATTAGATATCTCCAAAAATCTTCAACATCATGTCTAGGTGGGATTTGGTGATAACAAAGGCTGTTGGATTCACATAAGCTACAAAGATGTTCCAAAATTTCATAGCAATTTCCATCATGTTAGACATGATCATGATTCATGCAAGAAAACTCAATATCAAGTTCAAGATACAGTTAAGAAGATCCCTCAACAAACCCCAGAAAACCAGGGATGAGAACATCAAATCTGAACAACAAATTGATGCACAACCCTATATGTTCAATAAACTCAAATCTATAATTGTTACCCAAATAACAATGATACCTTGAGCAATGAGTTTTCTGGAAAAGACACCTCAAATCCTGTTGGATATTTTAGTGTAATTGGATTGACTAGTCGACCAATGCAGTCGTAATATATTATCGAGCAAGTCGGAGAGTGTGGAGTACACGCTTGTTAGAATATATTATGATTAGTGGGTCCAATAGGCGGCTCCTGTCTGTGGTTAAATTTATTTTGAATGATAAGGCTATTGTGAATATTCATGGAAATTTTGAATTTGGAAAATTAATTCAAATTTGAATTTGAATATTTTTGCCCGTTTTTATCATTTAGAATTATAGCCGTTATTGGACTTAAAACTGTTTTACAGTTTTTGAAATTTGGTTGAATAAATAAGTATGGTTCTGTTGAAGAAAGAATAACAACAACGAAAATCCATTCTCGCTGTTCAAATGCATACGCTCTGATTTTATCCGGTTGAAAATTTTGGAGAACCACCAAAATAATTTCAATCTGAAATTGTTAAAACAAGACTTCAGAGTTTATCCGGAAATCTCTAAACAAAATTCCCAACAAAAGATTGAAATTATATGTTCTTATTTTATAAAGAGATTTATATGAAGATCTTGTTGTTCTATGCAAAGATTTGTACGAAGATTGAAATGGAGAGATGTTTTATCATATTTAAGAGAATCCATAATCAAGTATCGCATTGGAACTATGGTATCATCATCTTGTAAGTTTTTCTCCCTTGACTTTTGAAAATCATGATAATCTCGGAAATGTTTTAAATTTTGTAAAGGTTACCCACTTTGGATTAAAAAGGATATTATTGTGTTATTCAAAGTTGTATGTGGATAAAAAGTGGTAAACAATGGTTAATAATTGTTTTGCAAATTTGCAAAAACAGAAAACTACGGTAATTTCGTGAATTATTAATTTATTATTTGCGTGCAATTATTATTTGTTTTATTTACCTGCAATAAAGTATTTGCGTGAAGAAAAAAAAAATTCCTTAAAGAAAAACAATAAACTGCCATTGCAGTTTTGGTATTGTGGTTTTAAAGCATTTAAAACCCTTGAATTACATAAAAGGGAATAGTATGTTTTAAAAGGTTATACGATATGTATATAATGCAGTATATATATATATATATATATATATTTGTGATAAAGGTATTAAAGTTATATACTGCAGTCACTAAAATTATATACTGCAGTTAAAACGGGTGAATTACATGAAAGGGAATAGTATATAATTATGCAGTAAGAATAGTATATAATTATGCAGTTATATACTGCAGTTACTAAAGTTATATATATATATATATATATATATATATATATATATATATATATATATATATATATATATATATATTTGTGATAAGGCCTCAACACGGCCAAACCATCCCGGTATCTGTTGGTGGACAGATAAGGCGGGGCGGAAAACCAACCGGAATCAGAGCTCTCTGAAAGGACTCTAGAGTTGCCAAACCCCGATAAGTATTGGGCGATTAGCAAAGGTGCCTCAAGATGTAGGGTGGAGACCTGCTCCAGGAGGAAGCGGACCTCGTCATCGGTTGTTTCAAGACCGTTGCCACGGTGGAGGGCTAGCATGCGTTGCCAGACGAGTACGGCACAATAATAGCCGAGCGCACCCTTAGAAACTCGGTGCGCGTAACTCGAAGACGACGTAGTGTACGTCGAATGGACAACAGAAACTAGCTGGGGGAGCGCTTCAGCGCCCGCATATACGTAATGTACATTCGGCGCCGGAGCAAGCTCCGCCCCTCCGACTCCCGTGATCCATAAAGGATCATTTCGCTCGGGAATTGCGACGGCGGTCGCTTGTTTTGGACGGGGTATGCCTCCAGGAGGGGGCAAGTTCGCTTGACGTCGGAGGCCAACGTTAACATCGGTTGCACGAGGTGCAGCACGACGTCCACGTCCACCAACGCCACGTCGGTGATTGGGGTGATCACCGGCACGTTCCGCCCCATCAGGGGCGGTAAAACCTGATCGGGATTGAGGTGTTGAGCCATGGTTAGCAACATAGGATCAGGGGATAACACCAGCGGGGTCACAGATTAAGGAGTGAGGGTCTTGGGCTGGCGCAGTGTACCGCTTCCGCGAGTACAGAGACTTTAGTTATACACCTTCTTAAAACACTAGCTTTGTTGATGGCTTTTGTGTGGCTCCGCATTAATATAAAATGTGTCTTAGAAGATTTAATCATAAAAAAAATAAATAAATAATAAATAAATAAATAAAATAATTGCATGTACTAGAAATACACGGTTCTTCAAATTTGCATGCAAGTTATTTTGTATACATGCAATGAAGATTATAATAAAATTTGCTTAAATTGCATAGAAAAGTATGGTTACTTTTATAGCGTTTAATACAACATTCGTTTAAAGTGCATGTAAAATTGCAGATGTCTGTTTGCTTAATTATTTAGGAATGTTGCGGTAAATTTAAATACAAGAGACAAAATTGTATCTGTTATTACAGTTACTTAAGTCTGCAAAATTGTATAGATTTTGAATGAAGTGATGTCTTGAATATAACTAAGGGTATTGTTTAAAAGAAAATTGTAAAGGATTTTTTAGTTATGTTTGGGCATGTATATATTCTTTAACGGAAAAGTTGTTATGCATGTATTGAGTATTAGTTGTATATAATATTACAAATTTATAAATTTGATCAATTTTGTTATATAATATAATTTACAAATTTGGTAAATTTGATGTTATTCGGATATAACATAATTTACAAATTTGGTAAATTTTGATCTGTTTATATGTGAGTGACATGTTGATTTTTGGTATTGACCAAATCAAGTTATGAAATCAAGACATTCTTATCAACTAGTTTGAGATGAAAGATTTGGAAGAAGCTGAGAGGTTTCTTGGTATATGTCTATAGACAAGTTTACGAAGGCAGGTCTAGACACTTAGGTGTTAGACGAAGTATGATTCGTGAGCGCATCACGCATGATGTTATTTCAGTAGAGTTTGTGAGAACTCAATATAATTTAGCCGATTATTTAACCAAAGGGTTGAGTAAAGATCTTGTGCACAATCGGTTATTGGGATGTAATTAAAGTCCATTTGAAATCTCTCATGTTAAGATACCCAATTCCCATCTAATATGACATTAGGTGCTGAATTCAATGTGGAAAGCTTAACATCTAGAGATTGGAACACATTAGTAATATTATCCCAAAGTATGTGTTCAGACATGCAAGTTGTGGAGGTTGAAGTTTATCTTCTTAATAGCTCTTTTGAAAAATTGCATATGCATGTGCAAGACTAAGAGATCTACCTATTTAAGCATGAATTTTAGCCGCTTCAAGAAGCAAGGACTTGGCTTTGATATGCTTAAGAAGGATAAGGACACAAGGCTAGTAAAAGATAGTGTCAAGTAAGAACATTTGAGAATGTAAATTTATGTGTATATTATCTTCGAGTATTCATTATGGATAGTAAAGGTTCAATCCTTAGTGATACCTTGATATTCGTATATTTGGAATGTGTAATATACTAATATGAAATTCAATCGTTACGATATTTCATTTATGCATAAATTTGTTATATGTTTGAGTTTGTTTTAGTTAATCATGAATTGCACTAAAATGGGGGGAGATTGTTGGATATTTTAGTGTAATTGGATTGACTAGTCGACCAATGCAGTCGTAATATATTATCGAGCAAGTCGGAGAGTGTGGAGTACACGCTTGTTAGAATATATTATGATTAGTGGGTCCAATAGGCGGCTCCTGTCTGTGGTTAAATTTATTTTGAATGATAAGGCTATTGTGAATATTCATGGAAATTTTGAATTTGGAAAATTAATTCAAATTTGAATTTGAATATTTTTGCCCGTTTTTATCATTTAGAATTATAGCCGTTATTGGACTTAAAACTGTTTTACAGTTTTTGAAATTTGGTTGAATAAATAAGTATGGTTCTGTTGAAGAAAGAATAACAACAACGAAAATCCATTCTCGTTGTTCAAATGCATACGCTCTGATTTTATCCGGTTGAAAATTTTGGAGAACCACCAAAATAATTTCAATCTGAAATTGTTAAAACAAGACTTCAGAGTTTATCCGGAAATCTCTAAACAAAATTCCCAACAAATCCCACAAGAAATAAGATCACTCTGCCTTCTAGTAAACTCAACCAAATGAAGAAATTATTGACGTCATCAAAAACTTTATAGAGGAACACACTTACTCTCTAAACCAGGGAACTGTTTTCCACACACCAAGCCAGGAAAACATCAGTAGTCTTCCTCCAACCCCCATCCTTAAGAAGAAAGAAGCTGAAAGATACTTCCAAGATATCCTAAGCAAAAGATGAAAATAGATAAAAAAAAATGGCAAAAAGGAAATGTTATTATCAAGTCCTTATTTGGGGGCCAATCCCAAAAACCCAATCATAAAAATTATTAAATTCCTTTGTTGGAACATCCAAGTTATTAGCAATAATCCTTCCATTATAAGGCTAAAGTCAATCATTAAAAAGGAGAAAATAACAATTATAGCCATCCTTGAGTCTTTTATCAATGATAATAATATCAACCCTATTGCTACTAAGCTTGGATTTCAATATCATCGTTCTAACTTAACTAACAAGATTTGGTTGCTATGAACTAATGATTTCAATATCAACATTATTCAAGATCATCCTCAACTTTTACACATGGTTGTCTCTCACAACTTTTTGAACAAAGTATTCTATTTAACTGAAGTCTACGCTAAATGCCAAAGACTCAATCGATTTGATCTCTGGAACTCTCTTAAATCTATTTCTAATATTGTTACTGAATGGTTTGTTATTGGTGATTTTATTGTTATCTCTAACCCTGATGAACAACATTCGTCCTAGACAATTCAGAAGACTTTAATGAGACTATTTGAGATTGCTCTCTAGAAGATGTTGGCTACATTAGAACAAAGTTAACATATACCAACAATTCCATATGGAAAATATTGGATTGTTCCCTATTTAATCATGATTGGTCTAATTATTTCAACACCACCAAAGTCACCCATATGGCCAGAACATGCTCTGACCATACTGGTCTTTGTGTCTCTTTATCTAATGACAAATATTATTCCAAATCTAGTTATAAAGTTTTTAAGCATGTGGGCACTAAATGATTATTTTCTCAAAACTGTTGAACCTAATTGGAATCAAGAAATGCAGGGATACCATATGTTCATTTTCTAGAACACAATCAAGAGACTTAAAACAACCCTTAAAGATTACAATAAGCTAACTTTTGGAGACATCTTTGATCAAATTTTGGAGGCCGAAGACAAGGTAAAATATATTGAACAAATGCTTCAAGTCAACAACAACACTGAATGTCAATTTTACGAGAATATTGAATCATCTAAACACCTCCACCTCTTTGTTGAGTGCATCTTCTCTTAGGTTATCTGGTCCCATTTTTCCTACACTCTTAAGATTTAAATCAGTAGATTTATGGCCCATATCCATATTCTTAGAAACTGGTTCTAAGATTCTAGAAAAAAGCCCACATCAGTTCCACCTTACCTCCCATCATATGCTGGGTGATTTGGCAATCTAGAAAAAACTCAAAGGTCAAAGGCATTCCTCAATTTTCTACCTCATCAATTAACTACATTAAGCAGATCATCTATACTTTGGATCAAGCATCTTTCCTGAAGCAAACACACTAGATTAACACTAATAGTGCTTCTTCTAAAATGGTTGTTTCAACCATCTTAAAGGCCATAACAAGATTTCATATCTTCCCCAGCTTCCTCCTAAAACTAACAGAGTAATGCTAAATATGGATGGTTCATCTCTTGCCAATGGAAAATCTAGTGGGCATTCTAATCAGAGATACGAATGGTAACATTATCAGAGAATGTGGATATTTTTATAGGAAGCTTACCCATGTTATTGTTAAAGCTCGTGCCCTCTTCGGCGGCCTTAAAATCTGCAAAGATAACGGATTAGTTAATGTTGACATGAGACTGATTCTCAAATTCTGGTAAACCTCCTCTCTTCACATGAAAGCCATTGGCCCCTTAAGGATATTCTCAATTGTTGTAGAGCTCTTATTAGCTCTACTATGGTTATCAAGCACATTTCTCGTATCCAAAACAAGGCATCCAACTGGATTTCCAAATGGACACTCAAATGTAAATGAAAATTATGATCAATAAACATAATATTCCTAACCATCTAAAAGCTATTATCTTTCTCGAAATCTTGGGAATAGGTTATGTTAGGGAAAATATTACTTTGCTCTCTTATCTCTTTCTTTTTCAATGCTCTGGTAGCAAAAGATCTCTTCCGATAATAGTTTTCCAAACATTTGTATCTTTAAGGTGTGTGTAGGTTTTTTTCTTCTTCCAAAAGAATCTCACTCCTCGATCGTCTCTGCCATCTGCTTCATTTAAGTTTATCTTCATTCAAAGACTCTGACCCTATGTTCTTTCAAGCTGGCTCCTTCAAATTTCTTCGATCTGAAGCTTTAATTGTCTCTCCAATTTGAGATCTGTCGTGATTGATTCCATATCTCATTTTTTTATTAAGCTCCATGCCATCTTTTGATCTATTATGATTTCATGATCCTAACTTCATCATCATCTAGTAGTTAATGCATCCTTTATCTGAAAGCTTCTCTAATTTTTTCTGAATTTTATCTTGATTCATCGTTCAAGTTTGATCCTAGTCTTTCATTCTCAGATTGTGCCTCTTCAATGGTTATTTAAATCTTGCATGTTGTTAATGGTGGGTTTGGAGCACGATTGGAAAAAATTTGGCGGATAATTTTAAATTTACTTATGTATTCCTCTTTTAGCCTTTTAAGGGATTTTTTCTCTATATTTACCATGCTTGGGCTTTTTAATCCCATATCAATAACGCCATTTCAATTTTTTTTAAAAAAAAGATAAGCACTTTTTCCTTAAAAAAACAAATCCAAATCACAATATATAAAATGGAAAAAAAATCAGGGAAATTGAGGTGAATAATAGGATTTTTTGTTACAAATAGATCAAGCTCGCCAATTTTACCACTGGAAAGAGGAGATAATATGCAAGAGAAATAAGAAAACAAGATTAACTACGATAAATAGATTAAAACTCAAAAAATTATTTAAAGAATGAGAAAGAAAAAATATTGATAAGGTCTTAATATGTTCGGATCAGGTCACTAGAAAGCCTAGAGAGAGAAAATCTAAAAAGATAAAGTAATGTCAACCTCCAAGAATATAATAATGATTGCGCACCTCTTCTATTGGTATGAAAAACTATATTTATGGTAACTTTTGTAGAATTTGGGATTGATAAAGCCTAGTAATACATAGTCTCAATTCAGCTTGTTTCACATAGTTAATTGATGACTTAATTATTCGGTCTATAGTCGGGTCACAGTCCGACTAATAACTACCTTATCGATATTCACTCTATACTTGCGATTTTGATGAGGTAGGGATATGAAAAACCCTATACTGAATTATATTGTCCAACTTTTTTGAGTTAGACGCTTCAGGTTGAAGCTGGAGCTTATGTTTGGAAAAGCCTCGACAAAAATTTATTATTGCCTCCATAAAGTGTTTTGGCTTAGAGCCTCACCTTGGCCTAAGAACACGCTTCAGATCAAAGTTTGTTCTTGGCCCCTGAAGTGCTTCAGCCTAAAGCATGATCTTGGGCTTAGGAGACACTTATGTTTGAAACCTGGATCTTGGACTACGCCTTATAGTGAAACTTGATATTAGGCACCCTAAGTATTTTGACCTCTAGAGTTTCTTAATGAATTTTTAAAGTTCAATGTTATTGCAAATTTCTTTTCTTTAAATCGACTCTTTACATGCCATACACCATCGATAAGTCTCAAAATTTTCGGGGGAGAAACTGAAGTTTAAAGAGAGTTATACTTTTATTATGAGAGCTGTAAGAGAGAGAAATTAGTCAAAATTCCAAAAGTTTCCAATCATCCTAATTTCTAAAACAAGTAGACCTATTTATAGGTAAAATAGTTACAAGTAACAAAATTTGTTTTTATGTGGATATCTCACCCCACTTATTATTTTACACAAGCATATTTCCCACTAATTGTAGATTTAGTCTTTTACATTTATATTTACTCTAAACTTCTTATATACATGATAAAATAATCCTTTTACCCACTAAAAGTTAATTATTTAACTCCTCGTTTATTTATATCTTCATCAATAGCCTCATAGTCCTTGAAAATAAATTTGAGGAAGGACTAAGAAATATTTTGTGTGATTTAGTCTCCATTTCCACGTCGGAATGCTCTAGAGCATTATCTGAGGGTCGTTTCATCGGAACTACTCTAAACTACACTCTAGGTAATGTCAACTATGCTTTTTTCGAAGAAAACTTTGTTTTTCTTCGGAACTGTACCTATTTTATCTTTTATCACAATTCATTCCATTCAAAAAAATTTAGCTTCTCGAAGTTTGTTTGGAGTGTTAAAACTGATTTCTAGAATATTATAGAAGTTGGAAGGAGCTAATGGATATGTGTATCACCTTATTCTGGCATACATCGCACATGTCAAGTTACTTCAATTTGCACTTATTCGGATCCTGTTACATGTTTGGTGTGGATAATAATTGCCTGAGGGTAGGCTAGTAATTTGGTTGATGTTTTATAGTAGTGTGTGGGTGATATGTGTTTAGAGTAGAGAGTAGAGAGTAGAGAGATAATTAAGCAGCCTGGTAGCAGTTAATTCTCATTACCCACACTTAATGCAGGTAGTTGGGTATTTATACCCTGATTTATGGGCCCTTATGGGCTTTCGGGTCATGTTTAATGGACCCGGGTCATGTTCAAAGACCCATGAGCTCTACGTAGGAGAGCAAGTAGCTTAGAAAACCTTCTCCCTTTATTGCCATGGGATCGGATACGGAGCACTCTCCTGAGAAGCTGGTTGACAAGAGGAAAGGTCGGTTGGTTAAAGGCCTGGGGACCAAAAATACTCCCTCTAGGTCGGGGGCAAAGGACAGCAGCACCGGATCAGAGGTGCCTATTAAAGCCCCTAAGGACAGGCTGTCCGGACCGGAGGGCTCCAATCCAAACCTTCAACCAGACACTTCTGTTCCAAACACTCTGCCGGAGAGCAGAAATCAAAGGGGCACTGAGGCCCATCAGTCCGGAGATAAGGCTGAGTCAAGTTTGAACCCTCCCCCCACTACAGCTGCTGAAATCCCTTCAGCAATCATGGAGGAAGTGATGGAGGACTCTGTTGAAGAGGCCCCGTTTGAGTCTGAGCCCTCCGGTCAGACCAGCAAAGAAATAGTTGCCAAGAAGGACAAGGGCAAGGAGAAGTTGTACTTGAGGCATCCGGATATGCCGGAGAGCCTGGAAGGAAAAGTAGGGCCTTGTTTTCACAAGGTCAGCGTTAATTATCTACTTTCCTTACAAAAAATCAACTATGCATTCATCCACACTGCTGAGTTGGGCAGGATGCGTTCGAAATGGGGCATTCCAGAGAATGTAAAGATCAGGATTCCTATACATCCGGAGACCCCCATGGACTGCAAGTTGAGTGAGGTGGTCATGTTCACAGAACTGTTCAACTGGGGGCTCAGGTTCCCACTAGACCCAGAGATTGTCAGATATTTTCATCTGATCAAACTCTGTCCGAGCCAGCTGAGCCCCAACGCTTGGTATACCCTTATGTCATGCATCATGGCATCAAGGCTGTCCGGGATTCCTCTGCCAATGGAGGAGTTCGCTGCAGTGGCCAGCCTGTGCAAAAACCATCACATCCCCTTTTACCATTTCAATATGGGGGATGGCTTCAAGGCTGTGGACGATCTGCTGGAGGCGGAGAGGAACTGGAGGACCCAGTTCCTATTTGTCAGTGGTGCCTGGGAGAATGGCAAGAAGATAAAATCCGGAGAGAACCCAAGCCTCCTCAGAAGCAGATGGAGGAGTGACCGTAAGCATCTTGCCTTTATATTTTTGTCTCTCTTTTCTTTTCTTTTTGGACTTAGTTTATACTAATTTGTCTTACTTTTGTCTTAGCAGAACTGCCCAAGGAGTTTAGTGACCACTTGAAAGTCGGGCAGGTCACTTGTGGCAAGATTAATGCCTGGGCTGCTGAGAACTGGGGGAACCGATTCCACGATGCTTTCACTAGTGGAAATTTGGCAAGGTCTCACCTGTGGAACACCACAGGTCGGAGAGACTTGACCTAGGAGGAGCTCACCACTCAGGCTTCTCCAGACGTTGTGCTCAAGAGGACCCATGAACCAGATGGGACACTCTTCCTTCCAGGCCGGGCCAAAGCCCCGAGCAAGATGAAAGGCAAGAAGAAGAAGGGAAAAAGGGTGGTGGGTGATGCCAACCCTGCTGATGCTGAGAAGGATGCTCCAACAGTCCCGAAGGGGCCAGCCCAGAGCCAAATCGATGCCGCTCTCTTGCAAGTAGTGGAGCAAGAGACTGAAAGGCAGGAAACGAATCTCCTAAAGCCTCCAAGGGCTTCCAAGAGAAATCGCAAACAGGGAAGCGAAGGCGCAGACCGGGAGGCGAAGAAGAAAAAGACTTCTAAGGGAAACGAGCTTTCTCTTCGGGCTCCGGAGCCTTCTTTCCAAGCTGAGGCTTCTGACCCAACGCATGCCGAAGAGATTCCGGGGGACTTTCACACTGATGAGGTTGAGGGAGGAGATCTCAACATTGATGGAGTAGACATCACCGGTCTTGGTGAGCTTGGTGAATACTTCCTCAATCTCCCCAGAGATGACTTTGCAGGGCCTTACATTCCTCCGAGAAGCTCCAACACGGTCAATTTTAACGGTAAGACTTTTATTTTCTCTAGTGAAAGGGATAATATAGCCCACTCCTTGTTAAGAAACGTGCAACCTGTACTTACGTTAGAGCGACAAGTTCGGAGCCAGGCAGACATCATTAAAGACCTTAAGTCTGACAAGGAGAAGCTGTCCGAAGACCTTCGCACTGCCACTTCCAATGCTGACATGTTAAAGGAAGCAAACGAGGAGTTGAAGAGAAATCAGAAGGAAAGCACCACAAAAGTCGCCACTTTAGAGGAAACCATTAGAGATCTCCGGGAGAAGCTGTCCGGTATGGAGAAAGACCTTGCTACCTCAAAGGAAGAAACCAAGGCAACGGACAAAGTCATCACCAACTTAACCACCGACAAGATTGCTCTTGAGAATGCAGTGTCCAAGGCTGCCGAGGAGAAAAATACTTTGTTACAGGAGCAGGAGGCCAAGATCCAAGCCAAGATCAATGCCTATGCCAACCAGATGATCAAAAGCAAAGAGCAACTGCCGTGCCACCGGGGAGGGAAGAGTATGCCCCCAAATATTTACATGGTTGTTTAAACAAGTAAATATTTACACAAGTGTTACTCCAAGTACATCCGGAGATGCTCGATATTCCAAGGATGAGTTAAAACTCTGCCATCTTTGTCTTCCAACCAATATGTTCCAGGTTTGATTCTTTCAACAACCATATACGGACCCTCCCAAGTTGGGGCCAGCTTCCCGAACAGCTTTTATTTAGTGTGTAAGAAGACCTTCCTTAATACTTTGTCCCCTGGTTGGAAATCTCTTCTTTTAACTTTGGAAGCAAACCTGTTTCTCATCAAGCCCTGGTAGTGTGCAACTCTAAGGTGAGCTGTAACTCGTCTTTCTTCTATCAAATCAAGTTGACCTCTGATTGCCACCTCGTTAGCGTGTTCGGAGAAGTTGTGAACACGAAAGGAGGGGAGGGTTTTCTCTATGGGAGCTACTGCATCCATCCCATAGACCAAGGAAAAGGGTGACTCTTGTGTTGCAGCCCCATGTGTTGTCCGGTAGGCCCACAAGACCTCTTGTAGATAACTAGGCCACTTCCCGGCAGCCCCTTCCAAATTCTTCTTTAAACCGGACAGTATAGTCCTATTAGCCACTTCAACCTGCCCATTTGCTTGTGGGTGGAAAGGTGAAGAAAAATAATGTTGTATACCCCTTGAGGCACAGAAGCTCTCCATTTCTCTATTATCGACTGTGGCCCATTGTCTGTGGTTATCTTTTGTGGGACACCAAATCTACAACAAATGTTGGATAGAATGAATTTTATAACAGCTTTTGATGTTGTCCCTGCTAGAGGGGCTGCTTCTATCCAATTCGAGAAGTAATCTATGGCCACAATTATAGTTTTGCGTCCTCCGGACGCCACATGGAGAGGCCCTACTAGATCCAATCCCCATCGAGCAAAAGGAATAGGCTCAGAAATTGACTCTAAAGGAATGGCTGGCACATGAATTTCATTGTTGTACCTCTGGCATGGGTCACACCTTCTTACCAATTACTTAGCATCTTTCATGATTGATGGCCAATAATAACCGGAGAGTAAAACTCTTCTTGTCAAAGCTCTATACCCACAATGGGCTGATCCCTCACCATCGTGCAATTCGGAGAGGACCAGTTGTGATTCTTCATCCCCCAAACAGCGCAGGAGAGGTTTACTGAAGGACTTTTTGTATAACACTTCTCCCAACATGATGAAACCACGAGCCTTGTGTTTTAATGTTCTGGCTAGTGACTTATCTGGAGGCACGACACCATCGGAGAGATATTGCAGGAGAGGAAATCTCCAGTCTTGAGGTTGTTTTGCTTGTATTTCAAAAATTTCCTCTTCTTTACCCTTACAAAGTTGGATGGAGGGGATTTCTAACACATGGATCCATGGATATGACTCTGTATATGCTATGGTTGCCAGTGAGTCTGCTAGCTCATTTTCTGCCCGGGGAATATGTTCATAGACAACACCTTTAAACTTAAGTGCTTCATTTTTGATGAGGAGTAAATATTTCACAAGATGCTCCTTCTTAGCCTCAGATTGGCCTTGGGCATGGTGGATAAGTAGTTGGGAGTCACTCAACAGCTTGACCCTCTTAGCCCCACAAATGTAGGCTAACTTTAAACCAGCTATAGCTGCTTCGTATTCAGACTCATTATTAGATGCCCTGAAAGCAAAACAAATAGCCTGGTACATTTTGTCTCCATACGGGGAAGTCAAACACACCCCTGCACCACACCCCATAGTGCTAGATCCACCATCTGTTCGGACGACACATACCTTTTTATCTTTTATGTCAGTATTTTGCTCTGAACCCCTGTCGGAGTGGAATTTAACCAAAAAGTCTGCCACAGCTTGGGCATTGACTGCTGTTCGGGGAGCAAAATCTATGTCGAAGTCCCCCAACTCTACTGACCACTTAGTCATCCGGCTTGAAATGTCTGCCTTTTGGAGGACATTCTTCAGGGGAAAAGAAGTCCGGACGATGATGGGATGAGCTTGGAAATAAGGCCTCATCTTTCTGGCAGCTGTCACCAGGGCCAATGCTAACTTTTCGAGTTTCAAGTAACACATTTCTGCATCTATCAAACTTTTGCTGATGTAGTATACTGGATGGGGATGACCATCGACCTCTCTTACCAACACAGCACTGATGGCATAACTTGAAACTGCCAAATATACGAAGAGGGTCTCCCCATCAACAGGTTTAAACAAAGTTTTGGGAGAGGACAGGTGCTTCTTGATCTCATTAAAAGCCTCATCACACTGTGGGGTCCAATCGAATCCCTTTGCACCTTTCAAAGTTTGAAAGAAAGGAGCACACTTGTCCGAAGACCTTGAGATAAATCTGTTTAAGGCAGCTAATCTCCCCGTTAACCGTTGTACTTCTTTAATGTTTCGAGGAGGCTCCATTTGGAAAAGAGCATTTAGCTGGTCCGGATCGGGCTGTATTCCATGCACACTTATGATATAGCCTAGAAACTTCCCGGACTGCACTCCAAACACACACTTTTCTGGGCTTAATTTCAAATTCACTTTTACCAAGTTGGCAAAAGTTTCTTGGAGATCGAACAAGTGCAACTGCTCATCCAGACTCTTCACCATCATGTCATCAATGTACACTTCCATATTTCTTCTAATTTGATCATTAAATGCCTTGTTGACTAATCTCTGATAAGTAGCCCCAGCATTTTTTAAACCAAATGGCATTACCTTGTAGCAATGAAGACCTCTGTCCGTGACAAATGTGGTGTGCTCCTGATCCTTTGGATCTACTTGAATCTGATTGTATCCGGAGAAGGCATCCATAAAGGAAAGCAGCTTGTTCCCAGAGGTGGAGTCTACTAACTGATCAATCCGGGAACTGGATACAAATATTTTGGGCAAGCTCTATTGAGATCTGTGAAGTCAATGCACATGCGCCACTTGCCATTCTTCTTTTTAACCAAGACCGGTTTGGCAGTCCACAAAGGGTATTGAGATTCCTTGATGTGCCCCATCTTTGTGAGCCTGTCAACCTCTTGCACAATGACATCAGCCTTTTCTTTGGAAAAAGCTCTTCTTTTTTGAACTACTGGAGATACGTCTCTCCGGATGGATAGGTGATGTGATATTACCTCTGATGGGACCCCAGTAACATCAGCATTGCACCAAGCAAAAACGTGCTGATGGTTCTTCAAAAACTTTAACATTTCATCTTTCAAAACAGGTGGCATCTTAGACCCTATCTTGACACTTTTCCCATCTTCCAAACAGTGTGTTTCTACCTCTTCAACCGTTATCAATACTCCAGGGGTCTCTCTGGGGTCATCAATCTCACCCTCACCCACAGAAAGGCCCTCAAACTGCTATTATTCATTAGAATGAATTTTATAACAGCTTTTGTCCCTGCTAGAGGGGCTGCTTCTATCCAATTCGAGAAGTAATCTATGGCCACAATTATAGTTTTGCGTCCTCCGGACGCCACAAGGAGAGGCCCTACTAGATCCAATCCCCATCGAGCAAAAGGAATAGGCTCAGAAATTGACTCTAAAGGAATGGCTGGCACATGAATTTCATTGCTGTACCTCTGGCATGGGTCCCACCTTCTTACCAATTCCTTAGCATCTTTCATGATTGATGGCCAATAATAACCAGAGAGTAAAAAATCTTCTTTTCAAAGCTCTAAACCCACAATTGGCTGATCCCTCACCATCGTGCAATTCGGAGAGGACCAGTTGTGATTCTTCATCCCCCAAACAGCGTAGGAGAGGTTTACTGTAGGACTTTTTGTATAACACTTCTCCCAACATGATGAAACCACGAGCCTTGTGTTTTAATGTTCTGGCTAGTGACTTATCTGGAGGCACGACACCATCAGAGAGATATTGCACGAGAGGAAATCTCGAGTCTTGAGGTTGTTTTGCTTGTATTTCAAAAATTTCCTCTTCTTTACCCTTACAAAGTTGGATGGAGGGGATTTCTAACACATGGATCCATGGATACGACTCTGTATATGCTATGGTTCCCAGTGAGTCTGCTAGCTCATTTTCTGCCCGGGGAATATGTTCATAGACAACACCTTTAAACTTAAGTGCTTCATTTTTTAGGAGGAGTAAATATTTCACAAGCTGCTCCTTCTTAGCCTCAGATTGGCCTTGGGCATGGTGGATAAGTAGTTGGGAGTCACTCAACAGCTTGACCCTCTTAGCCCCACAAATGTAGGCTAACTTTAAACCAGCTATAGCTGCTTCGTATTCAGACTCATTATTAGATGCCCTGAAAGCAAAACAAATAGCCTGGTACATTTTGTCTCCATACGGGGAAGTCAAACACACCCCTTCACCACACCCTATAGTGCTAGATCCACCATCTGTTCGGACGACCCATACCTTTTTATCTTTTATGTCAGTAGTTTGCTCTGAATCCCTGTTGGAGTGGAATTCAACCAAAAAGTCTGCCACAGCGTGGCCCTTGACTGCTGTTCGGGGAGCAAAATCTATGTCGAAGTCCCCCAACTCTACTGACCACTTAGTCATCCTGCTTGAAATGTCTGCCTTTTGGAGGACATTCTTCAGGGGAAAAAAAGTCCGGACGATGATGGGATGAGCTTGGAAATAAGGCCTCATCTTTCTGGCAGCTGTCGCCAGGGCCAATGCTAACTTTTCGAGTTTCAAGTAACGCCTTTCTGCATCTATCAAACTTTTGCTGATGTAGTATACTGGATGGGGATGACCATCGACCTCTCTTACCAACACAGCACTGATGGCATAACTTGAAACTGCCAAATATACGAAGAGGGTCTCCCCATCAACAGGTTTAAACAAAGTTTTGGGAGAGGACAGGTGCTTCTTGATCTCATTAAAAGCCTCATCACACTGTGGGGTCCAATCGAATCCCTTTGTACCTTTCAAAGTTTGAAAGAAAGGAGCACACCTGTCCGAAGACCTTGAGATAAATCTGTTTAAGGCAGCTAATCTCCCCGTTAACCGCTGTACTTCTTTAATGTTTCGAGGAGGCTCCATTTGGAAAAGAGCATTTAGCTGGTCCGGATCGGGCTGTATTCCATGCTCACTTATGATATAGCCTAGAAACTTCCCGGACTGCACTCCGAACACACACTTTTCTGGGTTTAATTTCAAATTCAATTTTACCAAGTTGGCAAAAGTTTCTTGGAGATCGGACAAGTGCAACTGCTCATCCAGACTCTTCACCATCATGTCATCAATGTACACTTCAATATTTCTTCCAATTTGATCATTAAATGCCTTGTTGACTAATCTCTGATAAGTAGCCCCAGCATTTTTTAAACCAAATGGCATTACCTTGTAGCAATGAAGACCTCTGTCCGTGACAAATGTGGTGTGCTCCTGATCCTTTGGATCTACTTGAATCTGATTGTATCCGGAGAAGGCATCCATAAAGGAAAGCAGCTTGTTCCCAGAGGTGGAGTCTACTAACTGATCAATCCGGGGAACTGGATACAAATCTTTTGGGCAAGCTCTATTGAGATCTGTGAAGTCAATGCACATGCGCCACTTGCCATTCTTCTTTTTAACCAAGACCGGATTGGCAGTCCACAAAGGGTATTGAGATTCCTTGATGTGCCCCATCTTTGTGAGCCTGTCAACCTCTTGCACAATGACATCAGCCTTTTCTTTGGAAAAAGCTCTTCTTTTTTGAACTACTGGAGATACGTCTCTCCGGATAGATAGGTGATGTGATATTACCTCTGATGGGACCCCAGTAACATCAGCATTGCACCAAGCAAAAACGTGCTGATGGTTCTTCAAAAACTTTAACATTTCATCTTTCAAAACAGGTGGCATCTTAGACCCTATCTTGACACTTTTCCCATCTTCCAAACAGTGTGTTTCTACCTCTTCAACCGTTATCAATACTCCAGGGGTCTCTCTGGGGTCATCAATCTCACCCTCACCCCCAGAAAGGCCCTCAAACTGCTATTGTTCATTAGAATGAATTTTATAACAGTTTTTGATGTTGTCCAGTCTTGAGGTTGTTTTGCTTGTATTTCAAAAATTTCCTCTTCTTTACCCTTACAAAGTTGGATGGAGGGGATTTGTAACACATGGAGCCATGGATACGACTCTGTATATGCTATGGTTCCCAGTGAGTCTGCTAGCTCATTTTCTGCCCGGGGAATATGTTCATAGACAACACCTTTAAACTTAAGTGCTTCATTTTTTAGGAGGAGTAAATATTTCACAAGCTGCTCCTTCTTAGCCTCAGATTGTCCTTGGGCATGGTGGATAAGTAGTTGGGAGTCACTCAACAGCTTGACCCTCTTAGCCCCACAAATGTAGGCTAACTTTAAACCAGCTATAGCTGCTTCGTATTCAGACTCATTATTAGATGCCCTGAAAGCAAAACAAATAGCCTGGTACATTTTGTCTCCATACGGGGAAGTCAAACACACCCCTGCACCACACCCCATAGTGCTAGATCCACCATCTGTTCGGACGACCCATACCTTTTTATCTGTTATGTCAGTAGTTTGCTCTGAATCCCTGTCGGAGTGGAATTCAACCAAAAAGTCTGCCACAGCTTGGCCCTTGACTGCTGTTCGGGGAGCAAAATCTATGTCGAAGTCTCCCAACTCTACTGACCACTTAGTCATCCTGCTTGAAATGTCTGCCTTTTGGAGGACATTCTTCAGGGGAAAAGAAGTCCGGACGATGATGGGATGAGCTTGGAAATAAGGCCTCATCTTTCTGGCAGCTGTCGTCAGGGCCAATGCTAACTTTTCGAGTTTCAAGTAACGCCTTTCTGCATCTATCAAACTTTTGCTGATGTAGTATACTGGATGGGGATGACCATCGACCACTCTTACCAACACAGCATTGATGGCATAACTTGAAACTGCCAAATATACGAAGAGGGTCTCCCCATCAACAGGTTTAAACAAAGTTTTGGGAGAGGACAGGTGCTTCTTGATCTCATTAAAAGCCTTATCACACTGTGGGGTCCAATCGAATCCCTTTGCACCTTTCAAAGTTTGAAAGAAAGGAGCACACCTGTCCGAAGACCTTGAGATAAATCTGTTTAAGGCAGCTAATCTCCCCGTTAACCGCTGTACTTCTTTAATGTTTCGAGGAGGCTCCATTTGGAAAAGAGCATTTAGCTTGTCCGGATCGGGCTGTATTCCATGCTCACTTATGATATAGCCTAGAAACTTCCCGGACTGCACTCCGAACACACACTTTTCTGGGTTTAATTTCAAATTCACTTTTACCAAGTTGGCAAAAGTTTCTTGGAGATCGGACAAGTGCAACTGCTCATCCAGACTCTTCACCATCATGTCATCAATGTACACTTCCATATTTCTTCCAATTTGATCATTAAATGCCTTGTTGACTAATCTCTGATAAGTAGCCCCAGCATTTTTTAAACCAAATGGCATTACCTTGTAGAAATGAAGACCTCTGTCCGTGACAAATGTGGTGTGCTCCTGATCCTTTGGATCTACTTGAATCTGATTGTATTCAGAGAAGGCATCCATAAAGGAAAGCAGCTTGTTCCCAGAGGTGAAGTCTACTAACTGATCAATCCGGGGAACTGGATACAAATCTTTTGGGCAAGCTCTATTGAGATCTGTGAAGTCAATGCACATGCGCCACTTGCCATTCTTCTTTTTAACCAAGACCGGATTGGCAGTCCACAAAGGGTATTGAGATTCCTTGATGTGCCCCATCTTTGTGAGCCTGTCAACCTCTTGCACAATGACATCAGCCTTTTCTTTGGAAAAAGCTCTTCTTTTTTGAACTACTGGAGCTACCTCTCTCCGGACGGATAGGTGATGTGATATTACCTCTGATGGGATCCCAGTAACATCAGCATTGCACCAAGCAAAAACGTGCTGATGGTTCTTTAAAAACTTTAACATTTCATCTTTCAAAACAGGTGGCATCTTAGACCCTATCTTGACACTTTTCCCATCTTCCAAACAAGGGGTTTTACCTCTTCAACCGTTATCAATACTCCAGGGGTCTCTTTGGGGTCATCAATCTCACCCTCACCCCCAGAAAGGCCCTCAAACTACTATTGTTCATTAATACGGACTGCCCCCAGCGTTCGGGGAGCCAGGGCAGTGGCATAACATTCTCTTGCAATCTTTTGGCTGCTCCGGACGATTCCAACCTGTCCCTGAACAACATATTTCAAGCACTGATGGATTGTTGAAGCCACTGCATGCATCCTAGAGAGCCAAGACCTCCCCAGAATAGCATTATAGCAAGTGGGACAATCCACCACAATAAAGAGTATTCTGACCATTTTCTTGAAAGGGCCCTTGCCCAATAGAACTTCTTCTTCGAACTCTCCGATCACATCTGCTGAGCTGCCTGTAAATCCCACAATTGATATGTCCGAACTCTGAATTACAGCTGGATTTTTCATTCTCCTATATGTGGTTAAGAAAAAGATATTGGCTGAGCTTCCAGTATCCACCAGGATTCGTCTTATGTCATTGCCCCCTATAGATGCTCCTATGACAACAGCATCCTCATGGGGGCCAGCAATATCTCTTAAATCATCTTCATCAAAAACAATGAAGGGGAACGAGTTTTGTGACTGATAGGAATTCATGCCTCCTTCTAGCTGGGAGGCTAAAGTATGCACGTGCCTCTTCCTCGAAGATGCAGTAGGAGCTGTCATAGTGTCCCCTCCAAAAATTGTAAGTGACTCGAAAAACTTAATGAGCCCGGAGACTGACCTAGAACATTCCTCAATTGTACCCACTCTGTTTCGAGTTGGATCAGGATCCAAGTACTCAGATTCCACGTCAAACCTTTCAACTATAACCATGGCTCCCTCCGGAGTAGCATTACTTGGACCAACCCGGTGAGTGTAATCAGGCCTGTTACCCCCTCTTCTTTTCACGTAAGCCCCCAGCTTTCCCCTTTCAATCAAATTCTGAACTTCTTGTTTCAATGCTATGCAGTCATCAGTGGTATGACCAATATCGTTATGATACTGGCAAAAAGAGTTATTACGATGCTCTCGGGGAGACTGCAGTGTAGCCGGTCTCCACTAATACACCTCTTCCTTTGTTTTTTCAAAAATAGTGGCCACACTTTCTTTCAATTCTGTGAACCACTCCGGTTGCACCCATGGCCCTCTCTTGTTTCTGGATTGCTGACTTTGAGCAGAAGCAGCTGGCTGAGACTGAGCTTTTGCCCTGCCGTGCCCCTGTCCGGTCTCCCTTGTTTTATTTCCGGATTAATTCTAATTGGGATTTGGTGCCACTGGGGTAGACCTCACCTGCCTGTGCACCCTGGTTTTCTTTGTTTCATTGACGTTTATTTGTTTGCCAACCTGATTCAGCAACCCTCCTCATGTCATGGCCTTATTTCTGGTCACTGAATCAGCTAGATTGCATGGGTTCAAACCCTTTCTCAAGGATGCTATTGCTACCTGTTCGAAGCAATCAGCCAACCCATTCTTGGTGTTCACAAAACGACTTATATATTCTTTCAAGGACTCATTTGGCTCCTGGGCACAATGGATTATTGTGTCTCCATTGCCCTTTAGCTCTTTACTCCCTACGAACTGCCTTCGAAAGGCTACCCAAAAGGTATCGAAGTCTTTAATACAACCCTGAGGCAGGCTGTTGTACCATTTAAGAGCACTCCTCGTAAATGATTGGTAGAATGCCCTACAAAGTAGTTTATCGTCGTCGTTAAAGTTCATCATGAAGTTTTTAAATTGCTCAGATGGTTGTCCCGATCAGTACTGCCATCGTACTTCTCTATTTTGGTGCTGTCAAACCTCTTAGGGAGGTTTCCGGACAGAATTTTAGAAGATAATGGAGATTGTCTCCAGTTTCTTCCACGACTGAACACAGTACCCTCATTGGGAGTTGCAAAGATACCTGGTTCATCGTGAAAAGCGAAGGGATCCATCAGCATCCGGTCCACATGCTTCCGGCTATGAGATGATCCTTTACCAATATGTCTCTTCATCTTTCCTTGTCTATCCCTTTTTCTTGAATATTTTTTAATCTGCTTTTGCTTCTTTCTAGTTCGACCCTCATCGCTGCTAGAGGACAAGGATTTTTCAACTCCCTCACTGTCCGAAGAGCTATCAGAAGAATCTGAGCTTGAGTTAGAAATCTCCACTGGCTTAGACCGGTGAGAATTTTTGGAGCTGGCATGAGTCTTTTTAGTGCTCACATGAGTCTTCGAAGACTCATGCTCTCTGGGGTTATCGGTGTGATGAGCAGCTGATGCTTTGGAATTTTCTTTCACGCCCATCTTGGCCTTTTCAGCCCTCAGAGCTTCTATTTCACCCTTTAGCCTATCACGCTCTTCGATAGTGTATTCATCGTTCTCTCCCACCACTTCGAGCAAAGCTGGTGGTACTTCTGGATTGTTCGGATTCATTTGGACAGATTTTCTTAGCTGGTTTTGAATGCCTTATTCAGGCACCCTTCGCTCTCACTGTGGTCGCCAATTTGGTGTGGATAATAATTGCCTGAGGGTAGGGTAGTAATTTGGTTGATGTTTTATAGTAGTGTGTAGGTGATATGTGTTTAGAGTAGAGAGTAGAGAGTAAAGAGATAATTAAGCAGCCTGGTAGCAGTTAATTCTCATTACCCACACTTAATGCAGGTGGTTGGGTATTTATACCCTGATGTATGGGCCCTTATGGGCTTTCGGGTCATGTTTAATGGACCCGGGTCATGTTCAAAGACCCATGAGCTCTAAGTAGGAGAGCAAGTAGCTTAGTCAAGAAGTGTTTAGGTTTTTTAGTACTTTTGTCATAGTTCGAACAGTCCTATGGTCATTGTGCTCAAAGTGATCTGTCCGGTCAGTGTGATCTGTCCGGTCCGGAGGCCCTGGACCGATCTGTCCTTGTCCGGGGAGCGTGCAGAATTCAGACTCATCAATGTTAAATCAGACTTTTTCTAATAGGCATTCGCTTAACTCTTCAAATTATCCATAAAACATCCCATACCCATTCTCATGACTAAATACTATCTCATAACACACCTCACCTACCACAAATCCATTCTAGAGATAGAGAGAGAAATGTTGTCATTCACATAGCTCCTCCACCTTCAACACCACACTCTGTCCCTGAAGCTTTAGTTGATCTGCTTCTGACCTACTCCCATTCTATTTACGTTTAATCTAAAAAATCGTTGGGATTGGCTTACCATTGCATAAAAAGCTGCTGAGAGAAAAGTTATCGGTATCGTTTCTGATAAACCTCTCCAGGTCGTTCAAACCTTTACATACGGTCCCTGGCCTCCTGGCAAACAATTATCACCTTCTGTACTCCATAAAATTTCTTTAAATAACCTACCTGATCTGACACTCACAACTTGCTTACAAAAACCACCTCGAACAAATCATAATCAATCTTTTTGAGCAAATAAAAAACAGCCTCACAAAAATCAATTCATTATCATGGAAATGGAAATTTTCTCTTCATTCCTATTGCAGAACATCCCAAGACCTCCTCCCGCGAAGAAAACAGTTGGGACAAAAAACATATCACAAGTGATTCATTCGGAAATACCAAAACATTGGCTATAAAACCACCTCACAATCCACACATTGCTGCAAGATCATATTCTCAAGATAAAAATATCAATGTACCAGCATCTCCTCAACTTCGAGATGAACCATCTGAAGAATTTGATGACTCTAAATTAAGGACTAATAGTGATTAAAAAGTTCAAATAATTGATGAGAGTCAGACTCTTAACTTCGAAAAGAATATTGTGGAGCAGAAAATAAAATCATAAAAAAGAAAAGGCCAAAGAAGTTGTCATACTGCTTGATGAAATAGTTGGAAACTTGAGTGCGAACCTCAAAGATTTGCTCCCTGAATATCTTATTGCACTTAACAATGTGAAATATTAATATTTTGACCAATCTGAGTTAGCAGCACTTCAAAAACAATGGGGGATTCTAGAGAACATCGCCCTTAGGCTACCCTATGTGGGAGAGACTCCTATTTCATGTGAGGAAAAGGAACTGGTAGTCTACCCAGAAATTTTGAACTGGGGTCTTTGGTTTCCACTAGACCCAGTAGATGTGGACTACTTTGAAATAATTGACCTTTGTCCTAGCCAAACAAGTCTCAATATTTAGTTCACCCTACTATCTTGTATCATGGTTTTATGACTTGGGAAAATCTTCTCCCTATATAGGAATTTATAGCCAAGATTGGTGTCTCAAAGAATCATGTTCTCCCATTTTACTATTGGATCCTTGATAGATTTTCAAAAATAATTGATGATCTCTTCGAGGCAAATAAAACATGGAAATGGAAATTCTTCTTCATTCCTAGCTATTAGGAAAATGGCAAACAAATTTCAACATTAAACCCCTCAAATCTGTCTCTAAAATGGAAGAGCATGAGTATGTTTCACACTTCTTTATATTTGCTTCTCCACAATTTTACTAACTTGATTTTTATTTTGTAGATATTTCGAAAGGCTATCAAATTCACCACGTTGATGCCAATGAGACATTTGCCAAATTTAGTGAATAGTCAGCAAAGAAATGGTCAAATGAATTTCACAATTATATTGATCATCTCCAATTTGTGAAAAGTCACCTATGGAAGATATCTCCTCACTATGTCGTAGCTGCATATACATTTATGGAGCCTCTCTCTTTGGGAGATATGGTGAAAATATTAGATGCTCCAGACGCTCGTGTCATTTTTTCAGCTCGAAATAGGGCCCCAATCTATAACTTGAAGAAGAATTAAAAAAAGAACACTCAGGCTGAATCGCCAAAGGGAAAAAAGAAAGAAAATATTTTATTCAAAAAATAAAAACTGCTATTCAGAAACGCCTAGTGAAACTGTTGATGATCAAGCTGTTGATACCTCATCCCCAAATCTAACACCCAATGTTGTTGGGAATGAATGAGACACTGAAAACTATCATTTCTTCGACTCTGAACCACGGTTCCAAGAAAGTGAAAATCTCATTGTTAATACTGTCATTGAGACTTAGATGACTCCATCGGAAAATATGGAAAAATATCATCTAAAAAATAAATTTATATTACTTCAAAGACATCCAACATTGTGTCAATTACATCAAATGACATGCCCCCTTCAATTACTCCTCCTGATTCCTTAGAAAAAATCTTCCCACCATACCCCTCCAATGAACCATCGAAAGAGGTACTAAACATGATTCAACCTTTTGCAAGCCTTCAAACCCTGCTAAAACTAAATAAATAGGCTTTATTTGTTTAGTTGCAGTTTGAAATAATGGCATCATCATAATGGTAGGAAAATTATATCTGCTAATAATACAATTATTGTTAAAGCTTTAAAACCACAATGAACTGAGCCTTCTCCATCATGTAATTCGAATAAAATTGCTTGAGATTCGTTTTGCCCAAATATCACAGCAATGGTCTACTCAGATATTTCTTATAAAAGACTCTCGCAAGAACTGTGTACCCATGTGCTCTAAATATTAATTGTTGAGCTAACTTTTTATCAAGTGGTAATGTGCTTCTAAGTAAGAATTCTCTCAAATCGGACCTCTGATATTTATGTTCTTCTTCAGAAGCCACAAATATCTCTTCAGAGTATTGGTAGTATTTAGATTTCAAAATTATAGATGGGTTTACATGTAACAAAATCGAAGGATACCCCTCAAAATAAGCAATGGTTACCAAAGAGTATACAATAGTATTTTCTCCTTGGTTAATATGTTTTATCTTCATTTTGTCAAACAACAATGTCAACCCCTTTAATTCTCGCAGATACCTAACAAGTTGATTCTTTTTTTCCTCGAATATTCGCAACACAATATTCACTACAAACTACAAATCAGTCTCAAAGTAACTTTCTTAGCTCCATAAATATTTGCAAGCCTAAATCCAGCTAACGTTGCCTCGTATTCTGCCTCGTTGTTCGACGCACTTAATCTGAACTAAATGGCTTGATACATAGCCTCACCAGATAGAGTAATCAATTGAAATCCCGCTCCTGATCCTAAAACATTGGAGCCCTCATTAGTTTTAATCATCCATTCATCTGTTGTTGGTAATGTATTTACATCATTCTTTTTCTCCTCAGAATAGTTCGAATGAAATTTGACAAAACATATCTAAATTTTGAGCCTTAATAGTTGTTCGGCGAATAAAATAAATGTCATATGACCCTAATTCCATGGACCACTTTGTCATCATCTAAAAAATATTTGATCTTTGCAATACAATTTTTCAGAGAAACGATGTTCTTATAATAATATAGTGGGCTTGGAAGTAAGGACGTATTTTTATATAATTACAACCAGAGGCAGAGCCAATTTTTCTATATTCAAATGCCTTTTCCGGAGGCGAGCAAACTTTTACTTATATAATACACCGGTCGTGGATATCCATCTACCTATCTTACCAAGACGGTTCTACAACATAGTCTGAGACGGTGATGTACAAAAATAGTTGTTTTTTTTCTTAGACAATATTTATGAGAAAGATAAATGCTTTTTAATTTTTGAAAATGCTTCATCGCATTCGGGTGTCCACCAAAATTTCTTTGTCTGCCTCAATACTTGAAAAAATGGAGCACATTTATTCGAAGAATCTTGATATGATTTTTTTTAGAGTTGCTAGCCAACTTGTCAAAATTTGCACTTCTTTAATTGACTATGGTGAAGTCATTGTTATCATTACTTTTAACTATCGGTATCAACTTCTATTCTTTTTTTCACTTATTATGTATCCTAAGAATTTTCCCAATCTAACTATGATATACATGTCTCTGGGTTCAATTTTAGATGACTAACTCTCAAATTCGAGAAATTTTTTTCTTTATCACGTAGCTGTTCTTCATCTGGGTAGCTTTGGACCAACATTTCATATATGTAAACTTCTATATATCTCCTAATTTGAGTGGAAAAGTCTTTGTTCGCTAGTCTTTGATATGTAACCCCAGTATTCATGAGACCAAAAGGCATAACTCGATAACAATTTAATCCTCTATCAGTAGTAAATGTAGTACTCTTTTGATCCTTCAAATTCATTTGGATCTGATAATACTCAACAGAAGCATCCATGAAAAAAAAGTTTATCACCATAGCTTGAATCAACAAGCTAGTCTATTCTTGGGACAGGAAACTGATTCTTCGGAAATACTCGATTAAGATGATTAAAATCAATACGCATTCTCTATTTTTCATTATTTTTCTTCACACGTATAAGATTTGCAAACCACAATGGATAATGTGCTTTACGTATATGTCCTACTTTAGATAACGGATCTACTTCTGCCACTATTGCTTCAGATTTTTCTACCAAAAAACTCCTTGGTTTTTGAATGACCGGTCTGACTTTAGGGTTAACTTCCAAACTATGGTAAATCACCTCTCATGGAGCCCCCACAAAATCTTTAGTTCTCCAAACAAAAACTTCCGAATTTTTAGACAAGTATCTTAGCAGTTGGTAACGTAATGAAGACGATAACAACGTTCCTATTAGTAAACTTTTTTCATTAGGAAAAACATAAACTTCCACATTTTCATCGGTTACTAATGAATACAGGGTCTCCCTCGGATCATTCACCTTATCCACCTCCAAGAAAGGCCCTCATAATTGTTATTCTTTTATTTTGTCAATAGTTACATCTTCCTTGCTATGCAAAGTTGTCGCATAACACTCTGTGGACACTTCCTGGCTACTCCAAACCACCCTTACTCGATTCTCAATTACACACTTCAGGCACTGATGGACTGTAGAAGCAACAACATGCATCATCGATAACTATGATCTCCCAAAAATAGCATTATAGCTTGTCGGACAATCCACTACCATAAACAACATTTGAACTTTTTTCTTAAACGGTCCACGACCCAGCAAAACCTCACTTTCAAACTTTCCAATAACCTGTCATTACTCCAGTAAACCCCATTATGGTACGCTCAGACCGGAGAACTGCAGAGGGATTATACATCTTCTCATATGTCGACAAAAACAACACATTAGCTGAACTACCAGTGTCAATGAGTATCGTTCGGATTTCGGTACCTGCTATTCCAAACCCAATCACTACTGCATCTTCATGAGGACTAACTATTTCCCATACACCATCTTCATCAAACAAGATAAACGGTGTAACAGTCTAGCCATAAAGATGAGTGGAAATTCCTCCTTCCAACTGAGTAGTCAAACTTACCACATGACTTTTCCTAGAACTTTTAGTATTTCAAGATCTCCTTTAAAAATTCCCAAAGACTCAAACTACTCACATAGATTCTGAACTTTTCCTTGTACCACTGGTACGGTCACTACCAGTACCACTCTCTGATCTGGGTTAGAATCTAGGTATTCTGAGGACACATCGATGTCTTCACTATGCATAGCTATGACAAACGTATTTTCTTACTTTGAAGAGGAATTCAGAAACTGATGTGCTGGTGGATTAGCGGTCAAAGTATGTCTGCCTCTTCTTTGTCCATTAATTAACATTGTTAGTTTTCCATTCTCTATTAAAGTCTGAATTTCTTTCTTTAGAGCTATACATTATGCAGTATCATGTCTAATATTGTTGTGGTATTTACATAACTTATTATAATTTTTCTCCACTAGTCTATTTAATGGTGGAGGCTTTCAAAAATGTACATGGTTTTTAGCTCTCTCAAAAATTGTTGCCACATTTTCAGTCAAATCCGCAAAATAATCCGCTCTCACCCACTGATTTCACCTAGCACAAAATGGTTGATAATTAGAAGCCAACACCTGTGACGGTCCTGACCAAGGAGGCAAATTAATGGACACCATTGGTCGAGAAGGTCTTTGAGAGTATCAATTACTACCATGATAACATTGAATAGGGGAGTATTTCCTTGTCCTGAGTGCCTCTGAGATAAACTGGGCCCTATTTAAACCCTTGTTGATTCATCTACTTTAACCTATTCTTCTACTTGATCCATTAAAGCACTAAACGTTAATGCTTTTCTCATCGTAATTTCATATGCTAAATCTCCAGGGAGCAATCCTTGTTTAAAAGCAACACAAGCTACCTAATCATCATAATCGTCCAACTCAATCTAGGTTAGCACAATGTGTCTTGTATAATATTTCATTTTTTCTCCAATTGCATGCTTGCATTGGATTATAGTATCCCCATTAGCTCGCAATTCCTTGTTCCCCACAAATTACCTTCGGAAAGTTGTATAAAATTTCCCAAAATTTCTTATTTACCCCCGCGTAATTCTGTTATACCACTTCAAGGTTGTGCCCTTGAAATTTTGTGAAAATACCATGCACGCTAGCTTATCATCATCCTCAAAATTCATTATGTAATTTTTAAATTGCTCGATATGGTCATTAAGGTCTTGTGTGCCATCAAAATTTTCAACTTTAGTGATATCAAAGCGCTTCGGAAGCAGTATTGATCTTATCTCAGCTGATAAAGAAGAAGTCCTACAATCCACCCTTTACATACATTGGTTACCTTCAGTTCCACTTCCTATGATTGCATATAATCCTTGATCAGCTGGATTATTGTATTGATTAATCATATCATATTTGAAGAGTGGATTCTCAATCACAAATCTGGAACCATATAAGTTTTTAGGTTTATATTCTCTTTGAGATTTTAGAGGTCGATTATACGTCCTCCTCGAAGATTTCCTGTCATTTTCTCTCCTATAAGAATCATCTTTCTCAAGATTTTGGGAAAATTCCTCGGAATCTGACCCAAGAAACTCACTTGTATTTGTCTGAACATATCGATGCTTGTATTTTTTCTCATTTATAGAAGAGTGGTATCCATTTTCTTACTGAAATCGTACTTCTCGGCGATCGCCTATTGCTCGATGAACATAGTGAGACTCGTCGGATTGGTCTTCTAAATCTCTCTTCTCATTTACTCATCGCACTTTGGATCGTATCATATCATTTCTAACCAGTTGTTCTCTTTGATCAAGCTGGTCATTCAAATCAGTTATTCTTTCTAGTAACTGATCTATTCGATCATTGACATTAGACTAATCGCATTGATCATTCGCTTGCATTCCACCTTAATTTTATTATATACCCATAAGATATTCTACCACTCTCTTTCCACAAATACTACTGGATCAATCTGAGCTTCAAGAAACATAATGTCTTTATTATCAGATCATTTGCTTCTTTGGTTTCAGATTTTAAATCTACGTACCAAACACTTCTCCCATTGTGGTCGTCAATGATAAGTCTCAGTATTTTCGAGGGAGAAAATAAAGTTTAAAGAGAGTTCTAATTTGATTAGGAGATCTTTTAGAGAGATAAAGTTGCTCAAGAATCTTAGAAAGAGAAATTAGTCAAAAGTCAAAAAGTGTCCAATTATCCTCATTCCCTAGATAAGTTCACTATTTATAGGTAAGTAGTTCCAAGTAACAGACTTTGTTTGTTATGTGGATATCTCACCCCATTTTATTACTTTACACAAATATATTTTCTACTAATTGCATATCTAGTCATTTATATTTATATTTACTCTAAACTTCCCCTATACATGATAAATAACCATTTTACTCATTAAAAAGTAATTATTTTCACTCCTCATTTATATATCATCATCAATTGTCACACGTACATTGAAGATTACAAATTTTGGCATTTCCAAAATACATACAATCATTAAAGAGACTTTATAAATTATCCATGAGTTCTCACTTCTCTTTTCATCGGAGACCTTAGTTCTTGGTCATTCAATTTGGATTTCATTAATGTTGTTAGGTATTTTGCGGTTTCATATAAGGCAACTCACCCTTCTTGGACATATGATACTTTGACTGATCTCTTCTCAATTTGGTTGAACTATCCAAGGTTCAAGGTAATTTCACTTTATATATTTTTCTTAAATAATTTATGGCGAGTAAGGAAGTAAATTAGATGAATAAGGTCTTGGGGTTCAATGCCTCTCTCATGATTGAGGGTAATGATGATGAGAGATCCCTTTAAAATGGTTCATACTATTTTCATAATATTGCATCCCTTTTCAGAGGAAGATGAGGACGAATAACATGGGGTTCATGTGGTGGAGAAGCCTTAAAATGTAAAGAAGTAAAAAAAGACTCACATATATTATAATTTCTAGCTAAAGTCACATTTCACAAGAAACGCTTCATGGAACCACACTAGTGAGTTTTCAAACGGTTTATTCGATCGTCACTTTCAGATTTTTTAAGCCTTCATGTGGCTCTAGTTCTCGCTTCCAGAGCTCTTTCTCATGGTGGGTCTCTATCCCCATAGTTGAAGAATAAAAAACATAAACTTTAAAGAAATATTTTGAGATACATTCAAAGAGAAATAAGCTGGTGAAGAATCTCTAAAGGTAGATGATACTGGAGGGCGGGATGAGGCTGAATTGAACTAAAAGAACGAGAGGATCGAGCATCAGAGAACTCATTTATCATTATAGATGTGCACAAATATTATTTTCGCCCTTCAATGAATTAAGTATATTTATTCCTACCCTGAAGCTTTGGGCTTGCTTCAGATCCGATGGGGAATAACAAGGAGCATCACGGTTTAGCTATTGGTCTTAGTGAGACTCCCTCTTTAACAATTGACGACCTTGTGTTATACCATGATATATTTGATTAGGGTTTCAAGCTTCAATTTCACCCCGACTTATTTAAATTATTCACTCTCTCAGATTTATGTATGAGTCATGCTATACGAAATACCTTAAAAACGTTGATGTTTTGTATCGTCTCTTCTGGCATGAAAAATATCAAGTTTGAAATGAAATAGCTCATATCCTTTGCATGCTATATAACAAATATATCAATGGGTAGACCTTCCGATGTAAAATTTGATGAGTAAATCAAATAGAGCTTGGGTTTTAATGATATTTATTGGTTAAAACTAAATGTTAAAGTATCCCAACTTTACAAACCATTGTGTTAGACATCCTGAAATATCGGGATTTTGGAGGATATTATTCAAAAAGAATTATATTCGGACCAAAAATTGTATGGCATTAAAAATATGGTCTTATTTTATTTTGTATCTTTTACTAGTGTCAATGTTAAGTTCTCGAGTTGTAAATATTGAGTTTTAGCAGCAAGTAATAAGTTGTTGATGTAGTAGATAGCTCAGTGTGTGGCTTTTGTTTTACTAATACTACACTCATAGCATAATCGGAAGTTGTTAAGTATAAGTAAAGAGTAGCAGATGGGTTCGGTCACATGAGGACTTTGGCGGAAGCCATGTGCTATTTGACCTTCCAAATGTCTCGTCGCATAAAGACATCCATGTGAACTGGCCGACACCATTTAGTACTAAAACAAATAGGGTGCACATGTTAAAATTGGGAGATAAATCAGTTTAGGATAACCAACCTTCATATGAGGGTCTGTATCTCTTGTTATATCGTGGTTGCTTCATGGGTGCTAGATTTTCTATGTGGTTTAGGTATGCTTCAATTTTTTTTGCTGACCAAATACTTAATAAATTTCTCTAAGTGTAATTTGAATATACACTTTTCAAGATTGAGTTTGAGATTGAATACTTAGAGGTAACTGAAGGTCTCTTCCAGGTTTGCAATATAGTTTGTTCTTCTCGGTTGGTGACTTGCATGTCATTGATGTATTCTTAAACGTTCCACCTAATTTGATTGGAGAAGGCCTTGCTCAACAAGCTCTGGTACCTCGTAATTTTATTATTTAGAACGAATGATATGACCTTGTAGAAATATAGATATCACTTTGTCATGACGATTGTATGTTCGTCATAATCGGGATGCATGTTAATTTGAATGTAGCTTGAATATGAACCTATGAAATATATCAGTTTGTTTTCTAAAGTGGTCAATTCATGGTGACATGGAATGCATTCTTTGGGCAGGTTTGGTTGAGATTGATGAAGTCCACGCGTATTCCTTATTTACCAATTTTCATCTTGACTGACTAGATTCACGGTCTATACAATGTATAATGATTTCTTGATATGAACAATTTGGCTTAGTTGTATGACATCAACAATGATAGCCTCAGCTATCTCAGGAGACAATGTTCTATGTTTTTGTTTGATAAGCTAATAGTCAATGTTGATAAATATCTTATGGTATTTAATCACGGTCATGGCCCTATGACATCATGTACAAACCAAGAAAAATCATCCAAATTATTAGATAAAAAAATTAGTAGTTTAGATCATAAAACCCGTTGTAGGTCATACCGGATATGTATTATGCACCAATTATTTAGTGAGGCTCCTTTTGATTTTCTATGTCTAAGATAATAGAGGCCCCGACTAATTTCAATTGTGGTGGAGTAAGGGAAGTAGCATAACATTTTCTATCAATGCGTTGACTATCACGAATTACATCTATTTTATTTATAAATAACATAGTGTATACATTTATTCATAATGGATATGATAACATGCATTTAACTGAGTCGTGGTCGGTCGATGATATTATTGTATAACGCAGATCGTCTGCTATCATAAAAAAGCATTATATTTTCTTTTCGTATTCCTATCGTTCCACTGAGGGTGACATCGAGTCGTAGCACACGTGCACTAGACTCTTGGCTCTGTTAAATCATGCGAGGATCATGTTTAGGGTGATAGAAGTGTTATGCGTCATAGTTGATAACAACTTATTTTCAAGAAGATATTCACAAAGCTTCATTTGTCAAGTATGATTTTTCTAACCTTGGCCCCTGTGATTTAGATAGTAAGGATGATTGCATCTTTATAGGGACCTAGTACCCCCCTCATCAAGTCATCATCATCTATTTTTATATGAGTTAAAATGAACCCTATAGAAATGTACCAAATTCGGGTTGATTTGTCGGACCTTAAGATCAACGATGTGAGATTTTTTATAGTGACAAAGTGATTCATGTGAGGGTGTTCCCTCCAAGAATAATTCATACTATTTTCATGCTTAGATTGGGATCAAATAATTATTTTCATACCTCATATAATGCCATGGTTTTTCCTTCTAGTAGCATTGTGACTTCGAGTGTTACATGAGGAGGCTTGACTCTGGGTGTCGGTGACTGATTAGTTTGATTATAGTTAGAAGCATTAGAGGCTCAACCTTTGACAAACTTATAGAGCTTTCCCTCTTAAATGAGATTTTAAATTTCGTATTTCAAAGACCATACACTTTTGGTTTGTTGGGCAATGTCATTATGATATTTACAAAATTTATTATCATTTTTAACTCTTTTGAGGTCCACATTATATATAGTTTTCAAAACTTGCTAAATATTTAGCTCGCTCATAGATTGTGGTTATGCTTCCAGTAAGCTTAGTGTATTGGGTATTCAAATACTAAAATTGTTGAAAGTCTTGATCCGTTGTTGGTCTTTACTTAGCATTTTGTGAGTTCTTATTTTGAAAGAAATATTGTTGTTAAGACTACTTGGTATGCAAAAAATTTAGTTTGTATTTGACCACAGGGAGAAGCACGAGTTGTATGTAGGTCGTGTAGTGTGAAGGATGGGAATTCAGCCTTATCAAAATCTTTGTTCGCATTGTCTTTTTCATTTTTATTTGTTGCTCTACCTGGGCTAAAAGTTGTTCGGTGTTAAGAGCTTTACATTTTACAATTTTTTCAGCTAAGAGGTCAAGGAGGATACCTTGGTAGTATGCTACACATACCATTATATCATGGGAGTATACGAAGGTTTTTTTTATTTGACAAACCTTCTAGTGTAGTCGCGCAAAACCCGTGTATTTCCTACATGCAATGGACTGTGTAATCCTCGTCTCTACGGATTATGTTTTTTTTTTAAATGTATCATGGAACACAGTCCAAAGATATACGAATATGTGAACTGAAAGATTTGAATCACGTAAGGGTGCTGCCTCAAAATGACATGGATAATGCTCGGCATATGAGGTCTTATCTGAAATCGTATTTATCTATTTTTATTGATTGTTTTGGGATAGATCACCTATCAATATTTTGGTGTCAGGATGCCGCCATATATTTTGATTATTCCTCTCCTCGCCGAAGATATCCTTAAATTGGTGTGGTTGTGATTTAATTATTCGGGATGGGGGTATTTGTCATCGATTGTGCTTAGGTTGTTACAAGCTGAATGGATGGTATCAAGATGGAAATGAGGTTTTGGCAACGCATATGATAACTCAGTAGGCTCGTTGTGACTATCTTATCGGGCTCGTTGGTGGAAGCATCATCATTTTCTTTAAAAATTCCATGACTATCATGATGATAAATTTTGGAGTGCGACCATGTCACCTTAGGGCTCCAGCAACAAGCCCAAACAGCAGTGGCAAAAAATTCATCCGCGTAAGTTTGATGTATGTTATCGACTTCTTGTTTTATCGCATCGATATGATCTAATATTTTGTCGACGATGGAATCTAGCTTGGTGGTAAAATCATATACCTTAAAATCGAGTATTTCAACATTTTAAAAAACCTTAAAGAAATTCGGGCATAGTCAAAGAAAAGTTTTATTAGTTTTTTAATTAAAAAAATTTGCATACTTTTTTATTTTTGTAAAAAAACGGCGTTAATAATATATATGTGATTTTATCTCGTGGAAAAGTCAGACCCTAAATATCATTACTAAATTTTCATACTAATTAAATAATATATATATATATATATATATAACTAAATGATCAAAAGTGGGATCCCAAACTCTTAAATTTGATTTAATAATTTATAATTAGAATATTATTATAACATTAATATTTATAACATATATAATAAATAAAAAGAAATCGAACCTAAAGTACCCACTCAACTATTATATGGTTGAGTGAGTATCCAAGTTTTGTTTTATTATCTTTTTATATTCATCTCAACTATTAATACCCACATTACCTTCGATCTACTATATAAGCATAATTTTCTATTTTATTCCCATTTCTATCTTTTACAGATTTGAATTTATGAAGCCGCTCTAACAACCTAACCATACAAACCACCGTGAACCACCAAGAAACCACAATTTTTAGGTGATCGGAGAGTTTAAGGTCTGTATATTTCTGTAAGCTCGGTATAAAATGCATCTAACTACAACTTTCTACGTAAATGAGTTGATCACACGTTCTTCGAGTTTTTTAGAACATCTGTTCTTTTTATCACACGTTCTTCGGTATAAAATGCATCTAAATTCGGTATAAAATGCATCTAAAATGCTTCACAAACTTCGACCCGAAACGGAAGGCGTCTTAATCGAGCGAGAACATCTCCACAATCCACTGAATATTCGAATAAAACTTCTTTTTCGGCAGCTCTTCCATATTCCAGAGGTCGAATGTCGCCTTCAAAAGCGTGTAGAAGGATGTGTTTCTTGTAGTTTCGATGTGGGCAGCAGTAATACTCTCTTTCAGCAGTTTCAAAAGGCTCACCAATCCTAACCTATAAAAGCTTGGTTTTGTTGTCATGCTTCTTGCAAAAACATAAATCAACAGCTGGATTTGTGAACACACTCCCATAAGTGAACAACAACACAACCATCTTGTAGTTTTAAACAACTCTCAGGGTTTAGTTGCAAACAACTCTCAAGTAAAAATAAGACATGTAAACAACTCTAAAGAGTGGGGTTTTTTAACACAACTCTCAAGTTTCCATGCGAACTATTTGCAACAACTCCAAAAATAATATGGTGCGAATTGTTTGCACATATATATACGTAAGGATATGCTGTGAATTGTTTGCATTCATACATGATGAAGATGTGAATTGTACTATACTACACATGTATCAAGCTGCGAATTATTCTATGTTTTACATGCACGTTGCAGAGATCTGTGAATTATGAAAACAGCATCAAAACCAACAAACTACCAGCTAAAACACATCTAATATATATCACAACATGCACAAAATGATTAACGGTATATGCAACCTAAGAGACTGTTGTGTATAGCGTTAAACCCGAAAACTAAAATACCAACTGTCGATCCTAACCACTTGATTTCGGTAGAAATTCGCAACGTTGATCATAAAAGAACAGCAACAACTGCTTGAAAGCCACCATAAGCGAAAACAAAACATTTTCTGAAATCACGACGTACCTGATTACTATAACTAGTTCTTGCTTCATCGGCCAACGTAGACTCAACGGCAAGTCGTAGAAAGGTTGTTGGTCATTTGCTTGAGGGAGTACGATGGTGAAGATTGGAAATCTGGTGAATAACGACTGAATTTGGGGTTGAGGGTTCGAAAGGTTTCTCTAGAGCGAAGAGTGTAGAAGTCGAGCGGTTGAGTAGTGGTTTCTAAAAAATTAGATGTGTTTTGTTGCTTTAAGGTGTTCAGAAGGGAGAAAATTGGGTTTGAAGAATATATAGTCGGAGGTATTTTTGTCCATATTTTAAATGAAGATACCAAATAAGACTATACTAATTTTAGATACTAATAGATAATTAGGTAGTTGAATGGATATTTACCGATACTTTTCTCTATAACAAATAACATTGAGCGATATTAGTATGGGTTGCAAGATTACAAATATTAAATGCTTACCCAATTCTTTCATAAATTAAGTAACATAATTTTGTCCAGATTGTTTTTTAATACTACTGCATTTAATATAAATAAATAAGTAAGCGTTGATAGAGATCATAGCGTAGACAATTAAAGTTTGGTACAGTATAGAAAGACGACAGGCCCAAACATAAGTCTGAAAGTTGACTATGGAAACGATCCAATCTGACCGTCACTGAATTGTAATTAATATCATTTCCCAGTTAAGTAACTTGGCTGGTCCGTCACTGAATCGTAATTAATTTCATTTACCAGTTATGACTCTATTTTTATATCAAATGGTCATTTTTGTTATAATATAGATTACATTTTCTATACACATAACCATTTCGGTTATTAATCATGAATTTTAGTCAGCTCAAACAAATAATTCTACCTATAACCTCCATATGAATAATTCGATTATATAAATTTGATGAGACCAAGTAGAGCAAAGTATTATATTTCCTTTAGGAAAAACAATAGTATATAGTGAGACTATGTTCATCTTGTAAATCACCAGGAAAGTCACATGAAACTACTCTGCAAACTTAACCATAACTACCAAGCAAGCACTAATTAAAAATCAAAGAATTTTTTGGTTTTCATATAATCTACATTGACTTACCAATATTCTTAGTCATTTGATCATAATACTTTCACAATCTTATTCTATATAGAAAACTCCAAATCAAAATCTGATTCAAGTCAAACACAAAAATGTCACAAGCTTCTTCCGTCAAGTTCATCGAAACAGCCTTGTTCGCCACCGGATCTTTCTCCCTATCCTATACAGACCCGGATCAGAAATGGGTAATCCGAACACACATCCTCTCTCTTCTTCAAGAATTTCCTTCTTTCAAAGTTTCAATCGACACTTTCACTCATAACAATGGAAACTCTGTAAACCTTCTCTGTTTGCATGGAGATATCAGATTTTCAGACCAATCACCTAAATTACCATCTATACCCCTCACCATTTGGGTTCATCAAAACTATCCTTATTTGGCACCTATCCTATTTGTCAACCCTTTAAATTTGATTGTAAAAAGTCATCCTTTTGTCGATTCGACCGGTTTTACCGACCCTACTTATATCAAAACTTGGATTTACCCGGGCTGCAATTTATTAGAACTAATTCGAAAACTCATCAAAATATTTAAAAAGGATCATCCTTTCATATACAGCTCATATAATTCAAGTTCAATGTATCCCCCTAATATTTCAAAGATTGAAGCTTTGGACCGGCTTACCGGTATCATTCACTATGACATTATGGCCATACAGAAAACGGAAGAAGAAGAGATCAATGTGTTATGGGAATTGCAAACGGAAATGCGTCGACGAGTCGAAGTTACGAACTTGGCGATGTGCGAGTTCCAACTAGAAAAAGAGAGGTTGAAAGAGAAGGTTGCGAGATTGGAAGGAGATTGTGATGTGTTAACGAATTGGGTTCGTGCTAATGACTTGAAGCGTATCGAAGCTGATTCGGAGAAGGAAGAGGTGGAAAATGTTTACTACGAAGGTGCGGATGATGAGTCTAATATTAAGCTTGATAGTTTGGCTTCATTTAAGGCTATAGAGGATGTGATATGTGCATTGGATAAAGGTTTTGAGGTTGGGATTTTGAGTATTGATTCTTATATGAGGCACGTAAGGAACTTGTTTAGAGAGCAATTCTTTTATAGAGCTAATCTGGTCGAATTCGAAAATGTCTATGACTTTATTTAGTAGTGTAGGATCAATAAGATGTTTCTAATTAGCTAACTTAGTATTTAGTATGGTATGTCCTTGTTCAGTTATGTTCTTGATTTTGTTTCCGGCGTCAGATCGTTCCATTGTTATGAAGTCTTTGTGCATAAATTCGTAACTTGTTACGCGTTGATATATTGGATTTAGTGGTCGGATATCCAGTTTGCATCGGCACCATCATTATTTACCCAAATTCGTATGTGCTGGTACTTAGAATGGTATTATCAACTTTAGTCTTATTTGCGATATTCACAGATTACTCGAGTAAAAATGAAAACTTAAATAATTTTAAATTCTAAATTTTAAATTATTAATAACACTTCGAAAATAGCAAAACAAAGTCCATGCTGCAAAAAAAAAAGGCGTCAATTTTATTTTAGTGTTATTTTAAAATATGTTTGATTAATTAAATAATGAATAAAATATAGAAATAAAAAAAAAAACTAAATACTCCATAAATTCGTTTGTTTTAAATTCGAGAACGATGGTAATGAAATTCCTTTTTTATGAAAAATCTTCCATTTAAAAAAAAACCGAAGCTAAAAACTAATCCTAAACTAATAGTTTTTCTCTAAAACTAATCTAGTAAAATTAATTAAATTAAAACCAAAATAATATACAAAAGTTAATTTAATTACAAACTAACCTAATGGTAAAAGCAAGTAGCCTTGCCTTACCCTCACTTCACGATTGCAAGGAACAACCACCGCCAACACCAAATTGAGCATACAATCACTACTCAAGCACTGGTGTTGATATATAATCACCACTCAAATCGAGCTCATACACCACTGGATCGAGCAGAAGCAGTGTTCTCATGTCGTATGTGTTGGGTCAAATAATATAATTAAGCTCGTGTGTAGTTTATTTTATCTAAACATGTCATTTTCCTCGTGTTAGATGAAAAGACAGTGAAAATGGCGATGATGACAGGGCAATGAGGATGATGCAAGTGTTAGACTCATTAAAGAGGGTTTGAGTAAATTTGAAAAGAAAGTGTAATTTAGGGAGTCATAAATTACACATTAAGGATTGTAAACGGTTTTTTTTCTATTTGTGTTTCAGTCTAAAAAACAAAATCTAGGTTTTTCATTTATGCATCGAAAACGGTAGAGTCATTGTGTCTTTCTAATAAAATCGATATGCAATAGGTCCGGATACGTAGGCATAATTTGCTGAACTTCGTTAACAATTGTGTGTTTGATTTCACTTTTGTTTTTGTGTTCTTTTGTAGGAAATTGTGTATTTTTCCAAAACCCTTTTTTACCTCAAGCCAATTTAGAAGTGATTTGCCAGAAAATTAGCGCATTTCCCTTACAACCGGTATCAGAGCCAGGCTGGTAGCGATCCAAAGGAGGTCAGATTTGAGTGGGAGCAATGACTATAGACGAAGGAAAGGTGAGACTCTAAAAATTCGATGGTGTAGATTTTGGATTCTGGAAGATGCAGATTGAAGATTATCTATACTAGAAAAAACTCTAGCAACCCCTCTCAGAGAAGAAACCAGAGAGTATGAAAGATGAAGAATGGACCCTTCTTGACAGACAAGCTCTTGGAATCATCCGATTGACGTTATCCTGTACTGTTGCTTTTAACATCGTAAAGGAAACAACCACGGCGGGTCTTATGAAGGCTCTTTCCAGTATATATGAGAAGCCATCAACGTTCAACAAATTTCACTTGATGAGGTGATTATTCAATTTTCAAATGACGGAAGGCGCGTTGGTAGCTCAACACCTCAATTAACTCAATACGATCACAACCCAATTGAGTTCAGTTGAAATTAATTTTGATGAAGAAATATGAGCACTGATACTATTGTCTTCACTACCATCTAGTTGGAATGCTACTGTCACGACGGTGAGTAGCTCGTCAGGAAGTAATAAGTTAAAATTTGACGATGTTCATGACCTAGTTCTCAGTGAAGAGATACGAAGGAGATGATCAGGTGAGTCGTCAATCTCCTTAGTCTTACATACGTAGTCGAGAGGAAGAAATTCAACCAGAGGATATGGACGCGGTGAATCGAACTACCGAGGCAAATCAAGAGACTGGAGGTCCAACTCTAGGAATCCTAAAAAATCCCAAGGGTTGAGAAACATCGAGTGTTGGAATTGTGGGAAGACCGGGCACTATAAATTTTAGTACAAGATAGAACCAAAGGACCAAGAGAAGAAAAACATAAGAAAATATTACTTCAGAACGAGATGATGCGTTAATATACTCCTTAGAAAGCAGGGAAGAGTCCTGGCTGTTAGACTCTGGAGCATCGTTTCATGCTACTTCGAAGAAAGAATTCTTCGAGAGGTATGTCCATGTTAACCTTGGAAAAGCATATCTTGGTGATGATCAATCTTGTGATATTATTAGTAAATGTACTGTGAATATTAAGTTGAATGGGTATGTATAGGAACTGAAAGATGTCAGACATATCCCCGATCTAAGAAAGAACTTAATCTCAGTAGGGCAGTTTGCTAGCGAATGCTACAATATGATCTTCCATGGTGGCAATTGGAAGATTCAAATGGAGCAATGACGGTTGCTCATGGAAAGAAGAGTGATACTATTTACAAGACAGCATAGACGAGCTGTTCAATTGCAATAACAGCAGGAAACGAAAATTCAAATGTTTGGCACTAGAGGCTTGGCCACATGAGTGTGAAGGGTATGAAAATTATGTACTCGAATGGGAAGCTTCCAGGTCTTAAGTCAGTCGATATAGACATGTGCGAAGATTGCATACTTGAAAAACAGAAAAGGGTCAGTTTTCAGACGAGTGACAGAACCCCTAAAGAAAGAAAGGCTGAAGTTTGTTCACTCTGACGTTTAGGGGCCAACAACTGTTTCATCTATAGGCCTGAAACAGTATTTCGTGATCTTTATCAATGATCATTCTCAAAAGGTATGGGTTTATTTTCTAAAGCATAAATCTGAAGTGTTTGATGTTTTTAGGAGATTGAAATTTATGGTTGAGAATGAGACATGTCTGAATATTAAAAATCCAAGAACCGATAATGGTGGTGAATATGAGGACACAAAATTCAAGAAGTTTTACTATGAGTATGGGATCAGGATGGAGAGAATTGTGCTATGTACGCCTCAACACAATGGTATTGTCGAACCTATGAACAGAACGTTGACAGAAAGAGCCAGAAGCATCTGTATACAGTCGGGTTTACCAAAGCAGTTCTAGGCAGAAGCAATCAACATATCGGCTTACCTTGTTAACTGAGGCCCATATGTTCTCTTAGAACGTAGAATACCCGAGGAGGTATGGAGTGGTATAGATATAAAATTATTACATAAGAATTTTTGGTTGTACAGTATATGTTCATATAATTGATCAAAGCAGGAACAAGCTTGATCCAAATCGAAGAAAAGTTTCCTGATAGGCTATGGCAAAGATGAGTTCGGTTATCGTGTTTGGTATGAGGAAATAAGAATATTATACGAAGCAGAGATATAATCTTCAATGAAATAGTGATGTACAAGGACAAACATAAAATCGAAGCAAATGACTCAAAGTCGTACTGATCAGTATTTGCAGATATCGAGGGAGTTCCATATAGTCAAGAAACAGAGCCAATCAGATTAACCCTTTAGCAAGGAGATTTAGTTGGACAGACCGATCGACAGCAGTCCAACACCCTACAGCCGACCGAGGCAGTTCCTATTTTAAGAAGATCTTCCTGACCTTATGTTCCCAACAGAAGATACTTGAACTATCTGTTACTTACCGATAGAGAAGAGCCTGAATGCTATGATGAAGCTTGTCAGACCAGTGATGCTAGCAAGTGGGAGCTTGCCATGAAAAATGAGATGAAGTCTTTAATCTCAAATAATACATGGGAACTAGTTTAGTTACCAATGGGTAAGAAATAACTTCATAACAAATGGGTGTATCAGGTAAAAGATGAGCATGATGTCTCTAAGACATACAAAGCCTGATTAGTTGTCAAAGGGTTCCAGCAAAAGAAAGGAAGTGATTACACCGATATTTTTGGTCCAGTTGTGAAGCATAATACTATTAGATCATTGTTGAGTATTGTTGCCATTGAAGACCTTCATCTTGAATAGTTAGACGTCAAGACTGCATTTCTTCACGGGGCTTTGGATGAGAAGATATACATGTATCAACTAGAACGTTTCTTAAAAGAATGGAAGAAAAACATGGTTTGCAGACTCAAGAAAAGTTTGTATGGTCTAAAACAAGCTTCAAGACAGTGGTATAAGATATTTGACAGTTTTATGTACAAAGAGAGTTTTCAAAATTGGAATGTGGACCACTGTTGCTATTTTAAAATATGTAACTCCAGTTATATCATTTTTCTACTTTATGCTGATGATATCAATCCCCTCAGGCGGAGGAAGAAAAATACTTCATGGCTAATTTTTTACGCCTAAGCTATTGGAAGGTTGATGTATGCAATGGTCTGTACGGGACCATACATTAGTCAAACAGTGGGAGATGTGAGTAGGTTTATGTCAAACCCAGGGAAAATTCATTTAGAAGCTGTCAAATGGATTTTGAGGTACATACTAGATACCATAAAAAAGTGTTTGTACTTTGGTAAGGGTGAGTTAAAGGTACAAATCTACGTAGATGAAGATTTTGGAGGTGAAGTTGATCACCGGAAAAGTACCACCGGTTATATATTTACTGTTGGAACTACAGTTGTTAGTTGGATGTCAAAGTTACAGAAAATTGTCATTCTATCGACTACAAAGGTTGAGTATATAGCAGTGACCGAAGCCAGTAAAGAGATGATATGGCTTCAAGGTTTGTTATCCGAGTTAGGATTCAAACAGAAGAAGAACGTTCTACATAGTGATAGTCAGAGTGAAATTCAGTTGGCGAAGAATTTAACATTTCATTCGAGAACCAAGCATATCAGTCTTCGTTATCATTTCATCAGATCTTTAGTGGAAGATGAGGTGCTAATACTGGAAAAGATCCAAGGAAGCAAGAATCCAGCTGATATGTTGACAAAGATAGTAGCCATTAAAAAACTGAAGTTGTGTTCAACTTCAGTTGGTCTGCAAGAGTAACAAGACCAGAAATATATGTTGCATAGATCAAGGTGTGAAGACAGGTTGAAACCAATCTTCAAATGGGATATTGTTAGGTCAAATAATATAACTAAACTCGTGTGTAGTTTATTTTATCTAAACATGTTACCTTCCTCATGTTAGATAAAAAGACAGTAAAGTTGGCGATGATGATATGACAGTGAAGATGATGCAAGTGTTAGACTCATTAAAGAGGTCTGGAGTGAATTCGAAAAGACATTGTAATTTAGGGAGTCAGAAATTACACATTAAGGACTCTAAACGTTTTTTTTCTTTGTGTTTTAGTCTCTAAAGAAAAAACCAAAAGCTGGGTTTTTTATTTATGCATCAAAAACGGAAGAGTCATTGTATCTTTCTAATAAAATCGATCTGCAGCAGGTCCGGAGACGTAGGCATAATTTGTTGAACTTCGTTAACAATTGTGTGTTTGATTTCACTTTTGTTTTTGTGCTCCTTTTTTTTTTTTTGATCTGATTGCAGGAAAATTGTGTATTTTTCCAAAACTTTTTTTTATCTCAAGCCAATTTAGAAGTGGTTTGCCAAGAAATTAGCGTATTTCTCTTCCAATATGTATGGGGTGGGGCTATCTTCGCACGCCATACATATGGCGCTGGTAAGCTTCAGTGATCGGATTATCTCGAGACCAACTTAATCTCCTTTGTTTGTGTTCCTTATATATGTAAGCGTTATTTATTTTTTAAACAACTTTCCATTTAGCATTTGATATTTTAAAGTAGGTGTTCTAATTTGTATGTTTGTTATTTCTGATTATAAATCGAAACAATGTTGGGAAGAGAATTATATTGATGGGTCAAATTCGAGATTAGTAGCAGAAGAGAATATATGGGCATCAACGGATGATCAAGTGTGTTAGAATAAAGGTGAAGCTTTTGATGCAATAAGTGGGATTAGTTTTACATGGAGGGAGATTTGACCAAAAATTGAGCAATAAATAGGGTTAAAAGTGAATGAAAATATGTTTATGTTAGGTGTGACCAAAGTCCCACATCCCACATTGTTTAAACATGGGAATAAAGATCAGTATATAAGTTTATAATACATCTTCATTAGTGTGAGGCCTTTTGGAAGTGGACCAAAAGCAAAGCTATGCAGGCCAGTGGGCCCAAAGTGGAAAATATCACATTAGTATGGAGATTAGATTATTCATACTTATATACAAAGGAGGAATATACAGACCTCATATTCCCTACAAATAATATCAGAGCACCATGCCTAGACAGAACGCGATGTGATGGGTGTGATGTGGGTGAAATTCTCTGATGCCGAACATCTTACCAGAAGCCAGGAGTCATACTCAATATGAATGATCTGCTGGATAGATTGGCCAAAGCAGGAAATATCAGGCGTCCTTCCACTTGACTAGAGTAGGAGGATGGAAGCCAATTGAGTGGAGACTAGAGTGGTACTTTGTTCGAGAGGAGGATTGTTAGGTGCGACCAAAGTATCACATCTCACATCGATTAAATATGGGAATAAATATTAGTATATAAGTTAATAATACATCTCCATTAGTGTGCGGAATTTTAGAATTGAACCAAAAGCAAAGTCGTGCGGGCTAGTAGGCCCAAAGGGGACAATATCACACTACAAAAGGGGAATATGCGGACCTCATATTCTCTACAGTTTAGTGAAAAAAAAAATTGTATAAAAAAGAAATGGGGGTGATGATGAGAACATGTTATGGAGATAGAAGGGCTTGTGAAGACAGATCGAAGAGTTCAATAACTGGGACTTCACTGACGTTTTGATTAGATATCCTATTAAGATTTTAGAGAGGAGGGATAAAACTGATAAGCTTGGTTTCACACCTAAGTAAAAGACTTTGGATTTAATATTGTCTTGGATTGATCACATAGGGTATCAAAAGCACTTTCCTTGAAGATTTTCTTTTGCTTTTGTCTTTCTATTTTGGGTACGTGGATCATATTTGAAGTGTACCAATTTCTCTCTAATCATTTTATATAAGTATTTTTATCTGTTATTATCATGTACATGTAAAAGTTTGCGAGTTCTTTAGTTTTGCTTTTTTGAGTCATTGTTTTGATGCAAAAAACTAATAAGGTGTCCTTATTAGAGGTCCAATATACAAGAATATCAGATTATTCTTACTTATATAAATATGCGTATCTCATATTCCCTGTAGTTTAGTGAAAAAAAATTGTATAAAAATGGAGGTGATGATAAGAACATGTTATGGAGATAGAAGGGCTTGTGAAGACAGATTGAAGACAGATCGAAGAGTTCAATAACTGAGACTCTATGGACGTTTTGATTAGATGTCCTATTAAAATTTTAGAGAAGAGGGATAAAACTTATAATCTCGGTTTCACACTCAAGTAAAAGACTTTGGATTCAATATTGTATTGGATTGATCACATAAAGTATTATTTTACATCCCTTAATCATTTTATATAACTATTTTTATCTGTTATTATCATATAAATGTAAAAGTTTGCGAGTTCTTTCTTTTTGCTTTTTTGAGTCATTGTTTTGATGTCAAAGACTAATAAGGTGACCTTATTAGAGGTCTAATATACAAGAATACGAATTTTTTAGGTTGATTCTACATTATGGAGTAGGGAGGGCCAACCTCTTTTCTCGGGAACTTTCCATTCAATGTTCTATTTTGGATCTTTGAATTCGCAATCCTAAAACAAACACATATACAACTAAATAAGTAAGGAAATATCACATATTAAATATATAATTTTTTAACTTGTTTTAGTGCTTTGAATGAATCATTCACACTTCCTTATGATTCGTTTAAAAATAATATCACATAACTCGAATGTTGGTTTATAGAGACTTTAGATCGACATTGGACCGAGGAGAGAACTAGACGGTTTCTTAGCATATTTAAGAAAAATAAATGATGATTTTAGTATGGAAGTTCTTATAGTAAGACCTCCCAAGTCTTGTTTTTTTTCCATCATAAAGTTAGATGTAAACAGGTTGTTAGCACATATGATCAAAGTGATGTAGAATTTTCTCACATGGCAATTTAATGTTTGTGTATGTATGCATATTAGTACTAAAAACTTATTTCCGTCGTACGTGTGGCAGAATGAAGGCCTATTACGCCATCCCATTGGCGGATGGATGCATTATTCCGCCATTGAGGTAACAACGAATACTAGATTGACGTCATAATGACGAAATTGAATAAAATCTAGATTTAAAAAAATGTATTTTCGAAAAAATAACAAAATAAAAAGTAATACACTTCTTCGACATCCATGCTAGTCTGTAGAGGAAACGATTACGCCTCTATTTCAGTCATAGTTTTGAGATTTTAAAAGGTTGGAAAAAAGAGGGTTTATGGTAAGTTTTGGGTTTTGAGTTTTTTAGGTATTGGTTAGTTTTATAAAGTGGAAGGATAGATTTCATGGAGTAGATAATGACATGAAATTTAATTAAATGGGGTTTCAAATATTTTTTTGGTTTTTTACTGAGTGAAAATTTTGTAAATACTGAAAAACGAAAACATGCGACTTGACGGACTAGTTTTGACTGCTGTTTTCCAATTCCCATAAAATATTTGTAATATTAGGTAGGTGGGCATATATTTAAGTAATATTATATAGGTATATGGATATCCAGCTAAGTTATATTTGGATCCAATTTTGTTGATTTAATTTTGGTTGGACTACGACTCAATTTTGTTAAATTTTGATCCCGTTTTTATATTTTTAATCTTTATATAAATAGTATTTTTGTTAAATCTCGATCCCAAAACATCATATTTTTTCTGCAGTAACCCAAAATTTCTCACTCAATTTTAAAAGTTTGAAATTTTCAAAATTCGAGCTCACATAACTCTTAAGGTACGTATTACTTCATCTACGATGTGTGTGTTTTTTCAATTTTGATCTATATATTTACAGATATTTGAATTTAAATTTGAAGAAGATTATGGTTGCGTCTGCAATGGACACCATAAGATGAATACCAATTCGGGATGAAGTTTATTCTCTCTCAATAAACTCTTGATCTCCAAGAAGTTATTTCTATCTTCAATCATCATTGATTAGCCTCAATCAATCTTATGGTTCTTCGTCTTCCTAACCTCCTCCAGTTGTCTATTTTTCTTCATTTTCCAGTTGTTCTTGTCGGTTTCCACTTTTGAGGTGAATGAGTCATGTGTCTTCTTGTTGCACATCTTCTGCGTCTTTTTTCTCTAACTGTTCTTGTTGATTTTTTTGGCTGCTTGCCAGTGTATCATGGATGAAGATTCAATATACAAAGTACCTACACATAAGGAACCAACTCATAAGCAGCAAATCAGAATCTTCATGGATAATCACTAAAACAGAGCACTCACATAATCTGACTTCCCGATAATTCAACAAACTACTCAACAACAATATATATAAAAAAATGTTACATAAAAGATTACAAAACCATTCTCAGATCTGTTTAAGCCATCATTCAAACCCAATGACTACATTCCATCTGCAATTCTACAAAAAAAATTATATATCACTGCAATTTTCAAAACAGAACAAAGACCAACTTATGGGCACAACAAAATTCACTATAATTAGAAAGTTCTTCGAAGGTATTCCTAAGAAACATTTGCTAAAAAAATTAAATGATCATATAGTTCATCATATCAAAAACCTGGCTCCTAAAAAAATATAGCTTTCTACAATGCATGTTATGCATGGATTGAACTAGATATTACTAAGAAACTCCAGCATCATTTATAGGTTGGTTTTAGAGACAACGAGTGTTGTTGGTTAAAGATAAACTACAAGTATCTCCCTCGATATTGTCAATTATGCAAGCATTTAGGACATGGTCAAGATATATGCAAGAAAAAACCAACAAACTCCAATGAATTGGAAGAAAGGAATATACCTGGAAACTAGAAGTCCAAAGAGCCAGAAAATTCAGCAATAAATCCTCCTAAAATCAAGTCAACAATCATTAAGCCTCAGCAAGATATCAACATTCATAGTCATGATGATACCAACATGAATCAGAAGAATAATCAAATTAGAAAAGTTTATTCTTCTCTTAACTTAGTTAAATTGCTAATAATTCTCTTCAGCATATTAATAAAGATATGCAAAGGAATGTTAGCCCTGAGGAAACCCAAATTATTTATAAACAGAAGGATCATATTATCAGTGCGAAAGAGGTTATTGAAGCTATCAAATCTATCGACTATGACTATAATTTGTCTCCCTCTATGGATTATGAAAACTTTTTCATCTGGCAATCACTCCTCTAACCAAGACAACATAAGCAGTTTACCTTCAACTCCTTTTCAAAAGCGAAACGACATTGATACAACCTTCCAAAGCCTTCTTAATAAAAGACTTAAAGAAGCAAGAAACAAAAAGAAAAAAGTTCTTTAGTTATCAAGTCTCTGCAATTTGCAGAACCTAAAAGAGCCACCCTATAAATCCCTTCATGATCAAAATTCTTAATTGGAATATTAGCGAGACAGTCAACAAGGCTTCTTTGTGAAGGCTCAAATCTATTGTTCGTAGGGAAAATATGAGACTCGATATTATATAGGAACCTCTTATTAATAATAATCGTGAGGAGTTTATTGTTACTAATCTTGGATTTAATAATCACATAGCCAACATTTCTAACAAAATATCGCTTTTCTAGGAGATATAATTTGATGGTTAATGTCTTGATTGATCATGTTCATGTTACTTCTGTTTATGCTAAATGTCATATGATTAACATAGTTGATATTTAAAATACTCTTAAACATATTTCTATTACTGCTAAAGAATGGATGGTGTTGGCTGGTTTTAATTCAATATGTTCTCGTACTAAGAAACTGGGTTGTTCTACCTACTGTAATCAAATCTCAGATGATTTTAATAATATGGTTCATGACTGCTATTTGGAAGACGCTGGCTATGTTTGAATTAAATTTTATTGGTCTAACAAAACTAAATGGAAGCGCCTTGATAGAGTTTTGTTTAACCATGCTTGGTCTGAATACTCACACCTCTTTATGCATTAATATTGTTAAATACAGAGTCAAGCATAAGAATGGATTCAAGTTTCTGAATATATGGACTTTGGATAAGGACTTCATCAACTTGGTGGATACTCACTGAAATCAATACATGGAAGGCTACCTTATGTTTGTCTTTTGGAATAAAATCAAAAGACTTAAGGCTGCTCTTAATGACCGGAACAAAAACTACTTTGGCAATATTTTTGACAAAGTTCTTGTTACTGAAGAAGTTGTTAAAGATTGTGAATCTAAGTTTCAGTCCTCTAATAGCATTGTTGATAAAAATAATCTTTCTAAAGTTATTGTTGATCATCGTTTGGCTCTTAATATGGAAGAATACTATTGGCATCAAAAGTGTTACTACAATTGGATCAAAGATGGAGATAGGAATACTAAGGTTTATATCGATAAAATTTATATCGACGACTACAGATCTTATCCATGCCATCAAATCAGCTTTAGTGTAATAACTTTTGGTGGTAAAAATATGCATATAACCGTCCATTATTCATGTTGGTTGTTGTTCAGGATCCTACAACACACATAAAGATAGTGTCCATGAAAATTTGTACTAACTAAAAGCTGAACATAAATTGCGCATGTGCCTGTGCGGATTCGTGAATCACGTGTATGGTGTGTGCCATATTATTCAAAATTACGTGCCAAATTACGCGACATTGTGCCAAATCACGCAAAAACAATGTGTATAATTTGGTGAAAATCGTGATCTATGAGCGTATGATTTAGCATAATGTCACGCACTCTTGGTGCACGTTCTTGCAAAATAATGTAACTCCACCATTGTCTCTATATGATTCGTTAATGGTTCATCGTCTTTCTATATAAAATCATCAAGATTACAAATAAACTCATTATTTTTATCACTTAAATCAAATCCATACTTTGTGAGATAGTATGAAATTAAACCAGTTTTTAGTTGATTTTTTTAGAGCTTGGTTAATCAACGTCCCTCAAAACTATAAGTTGTTCAAAATTAAGTTCACCCAAAAAAGCTTACAAGTTAACCCAAATTATTCTAAAAATATCCTTTTTGAAAAATCTAAGTTCACACAAAAATGTTTTAAGCCCCCCCAAATTTAAACTTCATATTCTACCTCTCAATCAAACATTATCTTTATTTCTCTCAAGAACACATAATTTTTTCAAGAAATCCAAAATTCTATTTTCAACAAAAATCTTTTATTTCTTCTTAAAACAACAAACTTATATCTAAATCAATTAATGGGAGAGGGAAAAAGGTGTTTTCTCCAAACAAAAAACTTCATTTTGGTAGGTTATAATCGAGTTTGATATGAAATATTAGTGTTCTTGTACTTGATTTTTGTTGTTTAATATTCATCCATGATCTTCGACGCTGTCGGTGTAATGCATCTACACCAGCATCACAAAAGCATTACACTGCCAATGTTAAGTGTTGGAACCGACTAACATTGGTGAAAAATCACTTAAGCTAGTCGATGCCAGCGTAGACCACACTAGCAGTGCAAAAGTTTGTTGCCAATGTTAAGTGCTGGCAGTGTAATGCAGTTACGCTGACAGTGTAACTCCATTATAACGGAAACGTGGTATATATATATATATTGTTTTATTTTTGGATATTTATTAAATGGATTTGGTTGCAGAAAATAAACTGGTAAGATGAAGGTACGATCAAAGGCCCAACGTGAGCGATTTCCCCTGAATGCGGCAGGAAAAAAAGGTTATGCAAGTAACGATGAAATAGAATCAGTTCCTCTTCATCTGCACTGCATAGTTCAAAGCACACCTCGTGATCCACGCACAACCGTAAGTATGAAACCATTATAGGCCAAACGCTATCAGTGTTATGAGGAAACCTATTGTTGAAGGTTCATCTTTATCGGATGATGATAGAATTTCATATACTAATGAAACCCCTCTGATTCAGACTGAAGCGCATCCGTTTTCACCGAGGCATCGGATAAGGCACTCGCACATCTCAACCGTTTTGACCATCTCAAGAATTTTTTCTTGACGCAAAATAGTGTTGCATTGTTTCCAAACTACATGTAGCACGAGGCATACAACACTTTTTTGGAATGTAAGTTTCAATAGTCTGTAGTGCTAATTATTAATTTAATCTCATTTATACCACCCGATAATGTGATTATAAAAATCAATTTATTTACCTGTTTTCAGTCGTGGTGGGGTATTAACAATCATGTGAAGTACATATTATCAAGTCATGGGAGCTTAGTAGGCAGCAGATGGCTATACATACGATCGTTCGAAGGACTCCATTATGGCATCTTATAAGACATTTGAGCAAGTTTATCTTAAACACTCACTTGAACGAAGCTTCCCTCTAATGTTGGAATTAGGAAACAAATAGTTTCTAGTTCTCATTCAGAGAGATTAACATCACTTTAGACTATGTATTCATCATTACTAACCTCCCGGTGGTGGGTTCCATAGTTGAAATTGAGCAGAGGGGTAATTTTGGTAAATAGTACATGCATTATGTCACGATATTGGGAGTTATGGAGGTTGAGATCCAAGATAAGATGGGGTTGGTTTTTGTCTGAAATGGCTCAGGAATACTTTTATAGCAGCGCAGTATTGTGATGAAAATTTGGACCGTACCGATCAGATGGTCTTACACGTCGCACGTGCGTACGTCATGTATATATTCGGCTGCACCTTTTCCATGAACACTAGGTAGAAGAACGTACAATCTGATATCATCGATTTTTTAGAGAACATGGATCGACTACGTGATATAGTGTAAGGTACTTGCACATTGAGAGGTTGGGAGAAACGTCAAAGTCTTCGTTGAAGAGTCTGACTCGATTCGAAGCCTTGTTAGATTGTTGGATATACAATCATTTCTCGTGTTTCCACCATCAATTTACCAGTGTTTATAGTTCATCTATGCCAAATATAGTATTTGGTCATCGTAAAAATTAAAGAGGGTAAACGTTAGGCCAAAGATGTACTACCACGACTTCTTTTCTAGTCTCGAGGAGAAGGACATAACTATTTTTTTTTTACTTTCACCAAAGTTACGAATTGTTTACTAATTTATATGTATTTATTTGCATGTGATATTTTATCTGTATGCGGATATGATGGTTAGTTTTTGAATCAGGCAATAGGGTTATATCACAATCCTGTCTTGATTATGCATGTGGACGAATCATATAAGCCAGATCGAGTGATACAGTAGTTCAGCTTGATCCATGAGAAGCCCCTCGATATTTTTTCAGCTCGAACGGGTCTAAATAAGGGTGACCAGTAGTGCTACCCGGTTAACAGGTCGCACTGGGATGATTGGAAAATTCATCTTTATTCTATTGACAGGTGCATTTATCCTCATATACCAAACGTAAGATGGTTACGACTTAGTATGAAGCCTATGTGGCGAAGTTAGGTTGTTCAATATCACTCCTCGTTTTCTATGCAAACAAAACATGTTTGAGGCATTTTAAATCATAAAATATATTACACTTATTGGCGATGGCCATGATGAACTTCTCAACTTCAGGAATTGACTCCATGTAATCGTCATCCCTTGGCTCCTTCTAATATTATTCATTTTGTACCTTGTATGCACGATGCAACTATTGTTAATAGATTATGGCGTTTTTATAATATTTTTTTGGTGTTGGATAATGTTTTGAACAATTAGATGTAATCAAATTCATGTTTTATCGAATTCGAATTCGGTTTAAGTTTGTTAAATATATGTTTGTTTAATTTGATGGGAGTTTGTTTATTTTTTTTCCGGATGTTTTTAATAGATGTTGGTTTAAGTTGGATGAGTAGTCAGTTATTTTTTTTAAACAATTATGGTCCGCATGGTTGGTATCGACATGTATACACCGCTAGTGGAAGTTTCCATGGTCGGTTGTTTAAACCATTCAATGCGAGTGTGCTATGAAGCGGACAATGTATAGATCATACATCTTCGGTCTAATAAACTGTCACCAGTGTACAATTTGACCACCGCCAGTGTACTAGAACTGCTATCAGTGTATTATCACGCTTCCGGTGCAAAAATTATACACCAACGGCGTAGTAGTACTGTTGGCGGCGTATAAATCCCGCACCACCGGTGTAACTATAAGAAATATATGTAAATGGAGGTGGTTTTGTGTTTTTAATACCAGCAGCGTGAGCTATTTAGCATGTCAGTTAATACTTCGTTGTCGTGTGAAAACTGTGCACCGTTAGGGTAGCTATTTTCACTAGCGGTACGTAAATCGCGTAATGTTTGTGGACTCTTATTTTAAATTTAGTGATTTATATTATTTTAGTTTTACACCGGCAACATATCATGTGTGCATTATGTGTGTTTTTTCTCACCATCGGTGTTATTATTTACCGCTCGTGTGCAAATTTTGCACTACCGGTGTACAAACGCAAAAACCGCAAAAACCATAATATATGAAGATTATGATAACTATCAATTTCAATTGAGAACATTAGATATAAATTAGTTGACATAATGACGAATTTTAAATAATTGGTACGTAAAACTTATTGATATTCCTCATCTTTACTAGTTCCATCGGAATTTGAGTAAGTGGCTTCGACACAATTGGCATTTATATATGTTTTATCTTTAAGTTTTTGCACCATATGATCCAACATATCTTTCGTAATAAAGCTTTGAAATGTCGCATTGAAAATATCACGGGTGTCGCGTTCAATCTTATAAGGGCGTGACGTAATGGGTATACTCATAATTGTTTTCAAATAATCAAACCTGCAGGGGATGTCTTCACGTCTACGTGTTCGGGGTATCATACAATTGGAACACGTTTTTTTCCTACCGTGTATGAAGTACATTATGCATAAAACTGCACATTCCAATTTGTATCACCCATGTCTGTGATTTTTCAAGGTGAAGTGCTTACCAAAGTGAAACATCAATTTATTAAGCTTTTAGGCGAGGATAGCGTTATCCAAATAGACATGTCAAAATTGAACACGTGTAAGTTATAGATAACATAATCCTATTAACCAATCTACTTGGAACATATATCAGATAAGAGTAACGCGCATCCCGAGGTATGTCAGGATAAACCTACGTGATAAGTCTCAATTAAAGAATTTTCTTAAATTTTACCCGATAAGTATATTCAAATATACTATTATATTACGTATAGATCATAGTATTTAAAGAGATTAAGTTCGATAAAGTTCATAAAACTACTAAATCCGTACATAACATTAAAGTTTTATATATACAAATAGTACATAAATAACAATGAGAAATAATTTAATGAAAATAATGCACGTAAATTAAATAAAAATGGATAGATCAGTTACTTCTAAACTATGTTTTTGAATTTCGACATATTTCTTACAACGGGGAATAATCGTAATTACAAAGCCGAAGTTTTGTCATTTTATTTCCTTAATTTCGTATAATAATGATGTATCTTGTTACAAGGACCGTTAGCCGCAATGTTAAGTTGCATAAGAAAAAAAATAACAATGTAAATATCTAAAAGTTGGCATCGATTCAATCGAATGTTATAGTTGATATTAGACACATACATTGGTAAAGTAGTTGTCTTTCACGTAACCCAACTTGATTTCCTTCATCTTTGACATTAGAGGGGGTAGTCCTCGTAAAATTAAATAAGTATAACTAACATCATTCCTCCTCGACTGTACTACAAAGTTGATGATATAGTTAAACTTCGATGCGATCGTGAATTCCATCTCGGGAATTATCATCCAATACTCAAAAGTACTAATACCACTGTCTCACTTTACACATTCATTTATCTTAGATAACTCCTCCATACTACCATACATATTTATATAATCAGTTGGATAATTGATAAGCTCGTGGTAGAGGGTATTCCTAATCGACTTCTATCTATCTTGTTGCTTGTACAAGCCAAATGCAATCGACCAAAAATTCTGTAATGCCCGTCTGATTTAACGTTGTTGATGGTAGTTATGAAAGGTCTATACGAGATATGGTATTTTTTAAGTAAACATCTATATACGGATTATATTGTACCTTAGTAAGAATCATACTGCTTGAGCTACAACCAATTGTTCCACTTAATAGTTAATGCATCGTACGAGTTCCAGATGACTGCTCAACTTTGAATGGTTTGTCGGTATGAGTATTATAACCATTTTAATTTGTAGGAACTCCGCTCCCTTTCCGTATTTTGATTGGCAAAGTTCTATTCCCTTGGTTTAATGACCGATAAAGTATTGAAAGTTTGACGTAACGATGGCTCACTTGCTTTCTCCACATCTAACATAATTTTTTGATATGATGTGTCTCATTTAATTGATGAATTCGACACATAAATATATATTTTACATTTTGTAACTAGATGACCATATGCTTTTAATTTATCTACAGAATCTGAATGAAAGATGTTTCCGGATATACTATGCCAAACCATTTTTTGTACACATGCTTTATGTGCTTCGTCTTCGTTTTGTACGGTGATGTTAAGTACTTTATCAAGTTTTTCTTTCAATATCTCTTTTGTCGTTAGATTAGTATATGAAACTATATTTAACATATTCCAATGATCGTGGAAATAATGTAATGGTAGGGCTACCCCTTTACTTATAAAATTGAAGATGTCATGCGAACAAGATACAATATGCGTAGTACATATTAGAAACGAGAAATTTCAGTCGTTACTAACTACCATAGTTTAGGAACATACTACCTCCATAGAAAAAAATCTAAAGCCTAATGAGAGACGTTACCTCTTAGGTTTTCGTACACCTTGTGCAAAAAAATTATGTAGGTCTAAAACTTGACTATTCTCAAACGAACCTCTAATTACTCTATGTTACAAACCGAGAAAAGTATGCACTTTCAACCAAAGTGACTTGAAGTTACATTTCCTCGTACTAAAGGTTCACTTAAGGGTGGAATGAGTGCTCTCGGTGCGGTTTGTGTTTCGATTACTGAAATGCTAGAACTTGTTTGTTTTCCACGTGATGAATTTATCACCGTAAGGCTCTAACCAACTTTTGATGTTTTCAATTGCCTTCGGATAATCTTTGAAGTCGCGGAGAATTTGGGCAACAGATATTGAATGAGATTTATGTGTCTGACAACATCATATTTTTACACCTTCATAAATACATCAGAGACTTTTTTATCGTTGATGTTTTTTTCTCTTCAGACGTTTGTGTTAATGTGCCACCGACATAACAAATGTGGGCGATGGTTACTTTGGGGAACACTTTATCGACCGTCTTAACCAAATTTAAGTCTCTATTTGTCAAAATAATGGTAGGTTGTTCGATAGAGTGAGTTACCATCAACGATTGCAAACATTATAATATATATTTGTAGTTGTCAAGTTTCTCCGCATACATAAACGCAAATCCGATGTAAAAAGTCTAACCGGTATAAGTAGCTTGAACAACCTCATACGACATCATCACGTATTTTGTTGTCTTGCATGTATTATCCATTATTAGTATATTTGGAAATGCCCTTAGCAAATATAAACTAAATGGGTGTACGAAAAAAAGTTCACTTATGATATCACTCTCGTCTGCGGCCGCTCTATGCCATTCTAAGTAGTCTAACCATTTTACTATCCCCACGTTGGTAAAACTAGTTACAAACTCCAACTTTTTTTTACAACTGTCCCAAATAAGAATGACATGCACTGTATTTTGTGTCGTCGTGATTGTGGACCCTACACATGATCTTTAAGGATCATTCGTCATCTTTTACAATTTCTCCAATACACTTGAAATAGCATTTGTATTTCTTGTTTCTTGTAGAATTTCTCTTTAGATCATTCGATTATATCAATTTTTTTACGTGTCATATCTCTCGTATTTGAATAATAACCTAGGAGTTTTTTTTTGTTTTTGCATAGTCGTGACGTCATAGTATAAATACTAACCCGTTATCTTTTACGGTATCCCTAACCCAATCAACTGTTGTTGTGCTAATTGTGTTGGTAAACACATTATTATAATTGACATATATAACCTCATGTATTCTACCGGTATCCTTAACAACAGAAGCCTCTTTCGCTAAACAAGTATCCTTAACACCAGAATCCACTACCATAAATCCGAAATCTTTGACTTCCTATAATCATAAATGATTAGAAATCAAATTTTTTTAAATAAGAATGTAAATTTAGGGGGCACTGCCGTCGTGTACATGCTTACACTGCCTGTGTAAAAAATCTAAACCACCAAAATGAGACCACATAGGCAGCGTATAAATAACATATCATCTACATGCACATGCTTACACTGCTGGTTGAGTTCCCCGTTGATGGTCTAAAAATTACCAACTGCGAGCGTGAAACGACACTGACAGTGTATAAATAACATACGTTGGTTTAACTTACACTGCTAGTGTAATTAACACCGTCGGCGACAAAATTCCCATAACCGAAATTCTACTATAATTGAAGTCACCAATGGTGCAAAGAACTCACACCGCAAGGACAAAGACTTTACACTGCCATCGACTAAAATATTACAATTTCCACCCTAAATCGAACTCATTGGCAGTGTGATAGTGTACGATGCTGGTATGAAAAACTTACACCGTGAGCGAACTTAAAATTTGCAACATTTTGGTAGTCGCTGACAGCGTATTTGAGTATCATCGACGGTGCAATTGGACCACACCGCCAATGAAATGCACGATGAAAGTTTTCAAATTGGAAAAATCCATGATATATCTACCTCACTCGAGTGCTACTTCGAACAAAAACAATATTTACCTCATTTGAAGTTTTAATTTCATCAATAAGTTCCAAACTTTCCATTTGGTTTTTTTAAGATATAAAAGAGAAAGTTCTTATGAAAATATGATTTAAATTATTTCAAACAAAAAATTAGAGATTTTGTTTAAAAAAATATGAATTTAGTGTAAATAGAAAATATCAATAACAATTATCGGAGATATCATCCCATTTTCGTTGCGTTCAGTTAAATATAAACCTGTAATTCGAGCAATATATATGATTTCTTTTTACCGTACTTTTATTTTTAATTTTAAATATTTTGCTTTTAATTCGTTATACACTTTTATATTAATCTACTTTAGTGGATTACCCATTAGCGGATTATGGTTAAATTTTGAATAATAGATTAATATAAAACATATAATGATAATGATGGATAAAAGTTTGAAAAATATAAATAATAATTATTATTATTATTATTTAAAAATAATAATATCAATTTTTTACTAGTAACGGTTTGGTTTTAATTAAAAAATAACAAGTTAAAACATTATATTTTGGAGATAATAGAAGATATACTATTTTATTTAAATTATATATTTTTTATTTCATATTTTTTATCGAGTTTTTTTTTTATAATCTTCTATTTATAGTTGAGGGGTTATAGGCCGATGGACCGGGTTATTTATATTTTTATGAGTAATTTTGAGTTTTTGAGCGCTAATGAATGAATTACTACTATTGATTATCTGAAGCATCATTTGACATCGGCCGAATTCTGTACCATGAATTTGTTGTTCGTCAAAAATTTGTCTTCACATCTAAAACTATTATATTTTACATGTCGTAATGATTATGTGAGTAATCTTTAGCTAGACTCTTAAGAGTTTTAAGACTTGTAAATCTTAATTTACTCTACTCAAATTGTAATCAGAGATATCTCGAATTTGGTTCGTACTTAACTGTTTATGCCTCATTAAAACTTTTCGCCAACTGAAACCTTTTTTGGAGATTAATATCTCTATTTTTCCGAAGGAAAAAAGTACAATTAACAGTTATTGGGTTGTTATGGTATTATCTATTTTTATATACTTACTGTTTTTCTTATTTGCTTCAGAATGCTTCAATTGTTTTAAAAATGTAGTTGAGTAGTCATCATAGTATTTGTTGAATAATGAAGTATAGACTGATAAGATCAATCGAAGAGTTAATGTTTCTTCAAAAACTTTGGGTGGTCGAGGTGGTTATTATTTTACAATTGAATGAACTTTTCCAGATTATAGTCAAGTAGCCCTTATAGCCATTGGTGAATGATAAGCCAATGATTTTTATAATGAGTCTTTATCTTTAGTATTTCCTATCAACTAAAGAAGTTATTTTTAACTTCAACTTGATCACATTTGAAATTGCTCGAGTAACCCTGTAGTATTTTGTGAAAACTAAAATAAGGTCTGAATATTTTTGGACTTTTGAATAAACTCAGATTGGTATCATTTTTTTTTTGCCAAAGTTGTATGGATGCAAATGTGATTAAGGTTCTATTTATTTGTTGTATTTTATGATAAAGTTTATTTGCGTGTTTAGTGTTGTTTTATTATCAAGTATGAAAGTTGTTGGAAGAAACATACACGTAGACGAAAATATCTTGTTTTACGCATACATGTGCATTCTCTTCATATTGTTTGATCTTGGCCCTTCAAGTTATTTTTAATTTTGGCTGATCATCTTGTGCATAAATTTAAGCCACAGAATATGAAGAAATCAAGTGCTGAAATTGTTTTTTTCTAATTTTGGGTGTTGTCATTTCCTTTATCTGTTTCTTTGACTTTTTGATTTAACATTCTATTTGTCTTCTTAGATCATCTTTTTTATTTTTTTATAACAAACTTTACCCTTATGTTAGTTTATTAATCGGCTAGAACAAATCATGATATCGATTCGTCTTATAGTCAGAACAAAAATATTAGTTTTTCTCTTACATTTTTCATCTCCTAATTGCTATGAGAATGGAAAGTTCAACCATATTACATGATTAATTCTAAAAATTCACCTAACAATTTATTGTTGTTATGAATATAAAATAGAATCTTAAAGTCCATGTCCCTTTGTAAGTTATTTCTTTTGTTTCTTCTTCATTTTATATTTTACATCTTTTGTTAATGGGAGGTAGTAGTATAGTTGATTTTATTAGTCGCATAAGTAAATTAGAAGTTGAGGATGATTCTTTAAATGATATTGAGATAAAAAGTATTATAAACTATTGATAAACTATATCCATAACGATGAGTGTGCAAATAATTTCATTTATTAGGCAATTCGTGATGAAGTAGTCATGCGGTTTCCTATTATTAAGGAAAATCTCTTTGACGCTCGTGCATGTGAGATTGCATTATTTACCTATCTGTTTGATTGTGGACTTCGATTTCCTCTTACTCCAGACCTACTCAATATTTTTTGTTACTAAATTTTGTCTCATCTAGCTTGTACCCAACTCTTGGAGTGTTTTTTTCCAACCATAATTTTTTTCAATGAGGATCTATCAACATTTAGTGAATTTATTATTATGGTCAAAGTCTTTTGCCGGAATACGGATCCTTTATGTTACTTTCTGATGGATACATACGTTAGAATCTTTCATGGCCTATCAACTTATAACAAAGTAAGAATGATAAGTTTTTAGTTGCCTCTAGAAATTGGAAGAATAGTCATGGAGAAGTGGTTCCTCACGTTAGCAAAATTTGGCTCTCAAATGGTAATTTATTATCATTTCTTTAATCCTTGTTTTTTTATTTTTTTATTTTGTTTATATTTCATTGCAATTATGGTTACCCTCTGTTGGTTTACCTTAACTTCTCTTATTAAGATGATACTGAAAAAAATAAAAAAGACCATACATGTAAGAAATATACTAGATATGTGAAAGATGCTTCATATTTTTCTTATTACTACTATTCCATTTTGTACCTGAAAAACAAACCGTAACGGATTGTGATAAAGTATTATAGTCCACGGTGATTTTTATATTTGTGATTCCCATAGGTAAGATGATATGGAGGAACATTATACGGGAAGAAAAATGTGAAGATATATTATTTGATGAAGAATATCATAGACAAAAATTCTTAAAAGAGAGTAAATATGAAGAAATAATCTCCAATAAAGCAAGTTATATAAAGATGAAAAGTTTTTTTTTTTAAATGTCTCGACAGACACAAGTTCAAGAAATTAATTTGTTACTCATTTTCGTGTTAAGAATGTCGAAGTCGAGACTCGTGTTGCCCGTAAATCCATCATCATGGACGTTCCCGGTTTGAATAAAAAAAGACAAATGGGTCCCAGTATTACAGATAGTGAAACAGAGGGTAAAAAAAAGATGATATGTTATTGATTAAACAACAAAAAACTTTAATAGTTGGAGGTAAAACTTTTCGTAGTATTTATGCTACTACTGAAGACAATTTGATGTTTGAAATGAAACTAACATATCTTTAACTTCTAGAGTTGTGCAATATGGTACTTATGTTGTTGTGTCTTCTTTGACTTCACGATTTTCTTCTATTTAAAGCATGTTGCTGAGATATGTGTTTCATAGTCTTCACCTTTTGTAATTCTTTTTTAAGGCGCACTGCTACTGAATTTGTAGCTTTGTATGAAGATGTGACTAGTCGAGACTTGTTAGTTATGTGTATTATTCTTTTTTTCTATGAAATGAGTTGTCATATCTGAAGGTTGTTTTCAGAATAAAGTCTATAAATTTTCTATGAAAGGTAAGGAGGCTTTGCTAAAGGTTAGCCCATTGTCTCATTTTGCAGCTACGTAAGAAAAAAAAATTATTGATGGTTTGAAGATGACTAATCATAAAGAGAAGGAAATGTTACGCCTAAGTGTCGGAGTATTAAGTTTAAAAGTTATTATAAGTCATAGTTTCCTTGACATGCTAAGGTTGCCTCTGATGTTGATAATGAAACTGTTACTGGAGTATATGAAACAATTAGTGTTGTAGTAGATTATTTTGTGAGCGTAAATAACGTTAATGCGATATAGTCGGGGGCAACTTATCAGAGACTAGTGAACAAATCTTTGCTAGCTAGATTGGAAGAAATATAAAATTTTATATAAACGACATGTTGGTGAAGAGTACTAAAGTCAATGATCATATTTCCTTCACATTCTAAGGTTGCCTCTGATGTTGATAATGAAACTGTTACTGGAGTATCTGAAACAATTAGTGTTGTAGTAGATGATTATGTGGGCGTGAATAACGTTAATGCGCTTTAGTCAGGGAAACTTATCAGAGACTCGTGCACAAATCTTTGCTAGCTAGATTGGAAGAAATATCAAAGTTTATATAAATGATATCTTGGTGAAGAGTACTAAAGTCAATGATCATATTTCTGATATGAAAGAAACCTTTTATAACTTAAAATTAATAAACTTAAATTTGAATTAAAAAAATGTACATTTAGGGTACAATTGGAAAAGTTTATAGGGTATTTAGTAAGCAAAATAAGAATTGAAGCTAACATAGTTTGAATGCTTCAACTACTATAGTTCTCCCAGATATGTCAACGAAGTACAAATCTTAACTAAAAGTTGGCTTCTCTAAACAAGTTCATATCAAGGTCTTCAGAAAAATGTGCTCCATATTTTCAAGTTTTAAGGAAAGAGAACTGTTTTAATTTAATACCAGAGCGTGCCGACACTTTTATCAGGATATAAGAGCACATATATTCTCTAAAAATTCTAACTAAGCCAAGTGTGAGGGGAGGGGGGATTATTCATCTATATCATTGAAGCGGACTATGCACTAAGCACACTGTTAGTCAGAGAAGTTGAAAATTATCCTCGTTTGATATATTATGTAAGCAAGAGTTTTTTAGATGCGTAAAAGAGATACTTAAAGTTAAAAAACTAGTCTTGGCCTTAGTTGTTGTAGCCAGAAAATAAGGTCGTATTTTCAGGTACATTTGGTTGTGGTTTGAAATTTATTTATTCAAACAAATGTACTACATACACTCACAATCTTGGATTTGATGACTAAATGGCCAGTGAAACTGAAAGACTTCAATATCAAGTTCGAACCTCAAACATCAATCAAAGCGCAAGCATATCAGGTTGTGGGAGCATGGGGTTCAATTAGTACCTCCAACCAGAGAAGCAATGTACCAAGCGATACGGTTTTGCTTCAAAACATCTAATAATGAAGCATAGTAAAGAAGCCTTGGCAAGGTTGCGACTTGCATAATTTTTTTATGCCAAAAAAATCGTTTAATATGTGATTTGCAAATCCTAATTAACCATGCCTCAGGATAGGCCGAAGGAAAAAATCTATATGGTAACATATTAAAGGCTTTAAAAAGAATTGACAATATTTTTTTAGAACATTTTGTATGAACACATTCATAGGGATGAGAATTCAAGTGTTAATCCTTTGGAAACTATAACGTACTTTGAAGGGTACCCCTACTAAAATAAGAACATCCTTTGTTAATAACATATTTTCAACTAGACAAGGAAGAAGCACTGTAGATTTCGATAAGTCCAAAAAATATCGGAGGCATGAACTTATAGAATTTTTGGTTAAAAGGACTTTGCCGGATGATAAAATGTTGGCTAAAAAGTTAAAATCTAAAGCACGTGACTTTATGGTTTATGAAGGTATCCTCCATAAGCAAATCTTTAAGCCAACCTTTGTTGTAGTACCTCGAAACAGATGAATCACATATGGTACTATCTGAACTATATAACAAAGATGAATCAACTCAATGTGGGTTTCAAACATTGACAAACAAGATTTTATTAACTGTTTATTATTGGCCCTCCAGCATGGATGATGTTAAAAAGTTAATCAATTTTTTTAGTATTACCATTCGGCAGATGAGGGCACAATTTAGTTGGGTCATTGCCTATAGCTCCCAAGGGACGAAAAACTATCATAATGGTTATTGATTATTTTTCTAAGTGGGGTGAGGCCGAACCTCTAAATAAAATCAAAATATGTTATCAAGTTTATTTTATCTAATATATGATGTAGGTTCAGAGCTCCAAGAACAATCATCACAGATAATGGCCCTCAGTTTGATAACATGGACATGCAAGCTTTCCACTCTTCTATAGGTATCTGACATTTCTTTTCAGCACATTTTCACCCGTAAGCTAACAGACAAGTTCAAGTAACGAATAGAACTATCATTGATGGTTTAAGAAAGAACATGGAGGGGATACTAGGAACTGGCCAAATTATCTCTAAAACATGTTATGGTCTTACTTAACGACCCATCGGGCAGCGACCCATAAGTTGTCTTTCATTTTGGTTTACGGGATGGACGTTGTGACCCATAACATGAAATATTTTCATCTTCTAGGGTGAAAGTTTTTTTAAAATATATAAATGATGAAGGCAGATGGTCCGTACTCGATCTGATCGAAGAAAAAAAATAAATGCATTATCAAACTTAGATACAAAGTTGATATGCATCTAGATTTCATTGAAGGAATTTAAAGTTGAGGAAAGGGTCATAAAGAATATGTTATTACGCACTAAAGATAAGAGGCTTGGGAAGTTGGGGCCAAATTGGGAGGGACCTTATTCAGTGACTGAAAGGGTAAATCTGTGAAATTATCGATTGGTAGACCAAGAAAGAAGGATAGTACGATATCGTTACAACATCGAGCATTTTAAACTGTATTTGAAATGATATGTAAAATTATTATTTTTTTTTATCAACCATATAATTACCGACATCATTCAATTTCCTACCCTGATGTCGCATGAAGGTTTTAGAGAGGTGCATATATAGCTAACTCGTAAATACAATTCATTCACCTTGAATATTTTTTGATTTCATTTTTCACAAGTTTAGTAGTCTCTAGATCTTAAATATTACTTTACAAGGTTCCAAAACTAGTTGATCCTGTTCAGAAGCTTCCAAAACTAGTTGGTCATGCATAAAAGGTTCCAACACTAGTTGGTCATATTTAAAAAGGTTCATACACTAGTTGGTTGTATTTAAAATGTTCTAACACTAGTTGGCCGTATTTAAAATGTTCTAACACTAGTTGGTCATGTTTTATTTATTCCAACACTAGCTGGTTAACACTGGGAACTCAATAATATTAAAACTATAAAAAGCTTCGATCACCAGTTAGGAACTGATCACCTTAGACTGGGAAGAATCCTAAGACATAAATTTATATGAAAATTCATATAATGAATAAAGATATTGACATTTATAAAATCTTACATACGAACATAAACTCACATGGCTTTACATAGACTTGGAAGTTTAAAAGGATACATATAAAATAGAGCATTAAAAACACAAAAATGAAGTTATTCAACATCCTCTGATTTTTATTCAGACTAATTCTCTTGAGAGCCCCACTATTAAAACTACCATTGTTACGACCATCTTCTAATTGCACCTTCATTGGATAAATCTTCAGATACTTCTTCATCATCCTTAAATGAAATATCGCTGGGACGCTTCTCTTTCGAGACCATATCCCAGTAATAGTCCAGATCCAGCTCCGAAAATGTTTGATGAAAATTGAGGACCATAGTAGATCTAATATCAGCATCACACCAGGTTAGAGATGTTATCCACTTATCAATATAAGCAGTAAGCACAGTCACCTTATTTTTTTAGCCTAGACCTTGAAAACATTCAAGTCCATTACATTTTTTGTTTCGTTTTTTAGCTTTTAGGATGCTTATTTAGCCCTTTGACTTCTTTCAACATTAGGTCCATCATCATGTTGTTTCCCCTCATGATGGCGTTATACTTTGCTCATATTTCCAGTATGGAACTCGTTAGCTTAGATCACGTTAGTTTGGAACATGACATTTTGTTATGCGCTATATTTTGACAGAGTGTGCCCAATCTTTAGCCTTAATTTTGATTTGAGGCTACTATCACATGATTCTGAACCTTTCACAAAAATACATAACATCATCTGTTAGTTCCGATGTGGTACTTTCAAGACGCGCAACTGATGCCTTAGCTTCGTTTAGTTTCACTTTTTGCTTTGCTTCCCTCATTTTAAAATTTGAGAGGGAGACAATAAGATCCTATAATACTATAATAAAATAATACTTTTTGGAAAACTGAAAATACTCAGAGCGGTAAATTCTGACCCATGTTGATCATTCATCGGCGGAATTAATGAGAGTATCATTGGGGATTGAGTGTCTGAGCACTCAATCGGACCGGTAAGACCCGTGACAATAGTTTTCAGTTTCTACGATAACTTTATAAATTAGGTCCAAAAACAGGGTAGCATTTTTTCAAGTATTCATGTTATTATTTCCTTTCGCCATTTTTTACACCCTGTTTACACTTTCATGTATGCTTTGATTTTTTATTTTTAGGGGAGGGGGCTCTTATTTTGTCACAATCATCATCAGATCAACACTCTCGTTCCCTTGTTCATCGACTGTTGGGGCAGAAAAAATAACATTTGTTTCCTTCACCTTTTTTTGCCACTAAGGTAGCTTGCTTCTTCAACACTTTGGTTATGGGTTTTTTTTATCCAGACTACCATTGGCCTCTTTCCAAAATCTTTTGATAGTATCATTTTTTATGGTTGGAAGATACACATGAGCGTCTAGGGTAGCCAATCGGGTTATAATCATGTCCGGGTTTGGGGGAATCATCAATTGTTCCGACGAGAGGATTGTATATGTATTCACTCTCCATATGTGGCTTTGGATCAAATTAAAATGGGCACAACAATTTTGGAAACCACTTGACCCGTTTTCTTCTGCCACTAACTAAGTTTATGGAAAGTATTCTGAGCAGCTTCCATATGCTCTTGTTAGGACTTGAGAATAACTACAAAAAAATGTTGTATGAGAAAAAAATTAATGAAAAAAAGCTAAAGCATGCTAATAGTATATGATACGTTCGGCGAAAGATCGAACTTACTTATGTTTTTCCATTTTCTCTGGAGTTAGAAAAGGTTCATTATCTTCAAAATTTATTTCCTATTCTCTCCACACTCACTGTCAAAGAAGAATTATTGCTTCCAAGTCTTCTCAGTTTCGAGAAGATCATCCACCATCTTATACTCGTTTTCTAAGATGATGAAATAAATCGGTATAACGAGGTTCCTCGAGAGAGAGGTGATGGCCACAAACTGCTCCATGGGAAAGCCGATTCAAGTGAGCCTCAAAGTAATGATACATGACAACAGGGTGAACCAGATATTCATATCGACATGGCTAGGGCAGAGGTCCACTAGCTCGAAGTACCAAATAGTGGTAGGTCTAGAGAAAACTAAAGTCCCCAATTAAGAACGTCCGGATAAACCACGACCTCGTGATTCTTGGTAGAAAAATATGTCTCTCTAGCCTCAGGAAAACGGATATGAACCAACTCTGAAATGCTACATCTTTTTCATAGCTTCGATTCTTCATTGTTATAATAGTATTTGTACTAAAATTTGTACTAAGCCATCAGGTATCAGTTGTTGACTTAAATAGCTTTTTTTATAAGTACCATAGATACCTCACAGGACAGTTCAACTTTCATTTCTATTATATTCTTCTTTGTTCTTGAATTCTTCTTCTTATTATCTTCCCAAACGACAACGTTTGGAACCCGACGATTCCTCCGGCTGTGTACCATGGTTAAGAGGAACCACCCAAGGCCTCTTGGATTTTTTTCTTCAAAAAGGGGAAAAGTATATTCTTTTCTCCGAATACAGCTTGGGGTTTTGGGTAGGATGTAGGCTTGATAAAAGAAATAAAAAAATGTGAATGCCCAACCAATTTGGTTTGCTCTTTTCCAAATGCGCCAAAATTAAATATCTTACGGAGTATACTCAAGTGAGTAGTCACTTATAATATCATATATTCTTTGAAGAACATCCTTTTAATTTTTTTTCTGGCAATGAACAATTATTTTTATTTACTATTATACAAATATTTAAAGGTAAAACCTTATTGTAAAGCAAACGGAGATATCTCTAATCTTAAAGCTATTATACTTTCTTCAAAAATTACCTAAACACCGTCGATGCTATAAAGAAACCAAAGAGTAGCAAGTTGTTTGTTCTCATAACAAAAGAAAAAAATACCAAAACTACTTTTCCCATTAATAAAATGTTTATTTAAAGCTTAAAATAAACATAAAGTAGTTTCTCTGACACTTTCTTCAACAAAGCTATAAATTTCTCATTCAATAATAAAAGTTGAATAAACCAAAATATCAACAATTGATAACAAACCAACAAAATCATCAGCAGAACTTAAGAGTTATTTATTGAGGTCACCGCAACAATATATTAATCTAAAACTAACGTTAATCAACACATCAAATTTACTTAAAACAAAACTGAGAGTACCTTCAGACTCTTTAAACTGACTAAGATCACATATTGCAATTTCACCATTTAGTTTTAAAATACCTACATGAGTTCTCGGCATCGTATACATGCATTTGAAAATTCAAAAAAATAAATAAATATGTATCTCGCATTGAAAAACTGCAAAAGTCTCGCAAATCGCGTTAAAAATCAATGAAGTCTCACATGTCAGGTAAATAAAATCATGCATCACGCAACTATTATAGCCAGCCATGTGCTTTCTCTCGTCTCCCACTTGCGATACAAGAGACACGAGACGACATATGTGAGATGCGAGACGCATAACAAAAGATGTAAAATACAGAACTTCATCTTCCTCGCAAACCTTATATAAAACACATAATTCAAAACACAACAAAACCTTATTGAAAGCAACAAAACCAGAATTAAATAAAAAATAATTGTTTGATTAAAAAAAATAAAACAACGAAGGGCATAGTCTCAAGGAAACGGCTAGTTTTTAAAAAGAGAAACTCTCTCTAGAAACTCTCTATATTTTCTACAATCAAATCTGATCTCTTTTACAGTTTTCTTTCTACCGTTATCACAAGCTATTATGCTTGATGATGGGGGAACTTATCAAACTTTACACTTGTTTTCGAGACTGATGCTGCTCTAAAGCATGCTTCAAAGTCGTTTGTTCAATTGTTACTCTGCTTGAATTCAAAGCAAATTATTCAACCCTCATCCTATATCAATCCATGTCCTTCTCTGAAGAATCGTCACGTGCATGCTCGAATTGCTGCTTCGGATCAGAAAGTGCCTCTTAACGACACTCTTCCCTCTCCCATGTGCCTGAAGACCGTCTCGACACCTTTTTGCGTCCATGAAGATATTTTTTGGAATTTTCCCTTGCCCATAGATGGATAAGTGTGCTATCAAAGAAGAAAACTCTCGTAAGAAGGCTCATTGATGGTCTGCTATCCCTCAGTCAGAACACAAACCGTTTATGCTTAATTGGATCTGCTCCTCAGATTCCTCTTATAAGAATCAAGCAGATGTATTGTTTTTTAAAATCAAAGCTCGAATTTGACGAGTATAACATATGATTTTCATTTTCATAGTATTGATGTTACAAGCATCATATGTAACATTAGAGATAATTCCATTCTGAAAATCTTTATCCCTGAATGTTCAATCCCTGATACTAACAGAGCATTGCGAACTAAAGAAACGCATGCTACTACATGGAGTCTGATTTCTAATGACTGTAGTGCTAATCTATGATTGAGCTCCAGTTCTTTAGGGTCCATTCTCAAAAAATTAAATGGATCCACAATTTTATCGACATCAACTTTCTCCATAGATACTCTGTTCTCTAGCTTTTGGTTCCAGTCAAACAGTCAAAGTCACTGTAATACTGCCCTTGTTTTAAAGATTGATTTCATCGACTCTAAGAATGGCTCAGTAAAATCAGAAAAGATCTACAAAAAAATTCCTATTTTCACCCTTGATGCTCTCAGAAATACCGTTAAGAGACTGGCCTTAATCGATAAGGCATGCTCCATTATAAGAATCAAGCAGATGTATTGTTTTTTAAAATCAAAGCTCGAATTTGACGAGTATAACATATGATTTTCATTTTCATAGTATTGATGTTACAAGCATCATATGTAACATTAGAGATAATTCCATTCTGAAAATCTTTATCCCTGAATGTTCAATCCCTGATACTAACACAGCATTGCGAACTAAAGAAACGCATGCTACTACATGGAGTCTGATTTCTAATGACTGTAGTGCTAATCTATGATTGAGCTCCAGTTCTTTAGGGTCCATTCTCAAAAAATTAAATGGATCCACAATTTTATCGACATCAACTTTCTCCATAGATACTCCGTTCTCTAGCTTTTGGTTCCAGTCAAACAGTCAAAGTCACTGTAATACTGCCCTTGTTTTAAAGATTGACTTCATCGACTCTAAGAATGGCTCAGTAAAATCAGAAAAGATCTACAAAAAATTTCCTATTTTCACCCTTGATGCTCTCAGAAATACCGTTAAGAGATTGGCCTTAATCGATAAGGCATGCTCCATTAATGTCGACAGCATTGCGCCCCCACTGCAGTTCCCTCTAGTACCCCCCCCCCCCCCCCCCGCCCCTCTCTAGCAACCATAAAGCACAAATCCCAAAAAAATATAGGTTCGAGAACGCCATGACGTGCATTTATTTCTTTGGCTACACACCGCTCATTCATTTTGCTTCGCCTTCTTTATCTTTCCTCGATCCAATTACATGCGTTGTATGTCTGATCCATTATTTAAGGCTCATCTCTCCTCATTAATGGCTTCATTTTTCTTGCATGATTCCCTCAATACTAGCCTATCCAAACCATACAACTCCCTTCACCAGCAAACTCTTCAACTCCTTTACCATAACCCTACTCCCATATCCACTAACCTTCTACATAATACACTCGACCTTCTTAACTCTCTGCAGCCGTTCATCTTCCATCCGTTAAACTCCATCTTTCTTCCCTCTGCTACTATGGTCGAGACGAGATGTAGCTCCTTCCCCCGCCACCCTAACTAGAAAAATAACTCTCAAGCTTAACGAGAAAGCTCATTTCTTCACTTAGGATGTTTTACCCAGACTTTCTAGCCCTAACACTTCTTTATCCCTCGAATCCAAATCCTCATCCCTCCGTCCATTTCTTCTCCGCGTGCCTCGTGCATGCATGGGCTCCCCCTCTCGGTCCATTCATCTCCGCCTCTCTCTATCATAGCCCCTCTCAGCGCCGCCAACAAGTAGATTCTCGAGGAGATAAAGAGATAGATGGATATCTCCACGTTCTCCCTATCCTCTCAGGACCAGAATCAACATATAATCTCTTTTCGATGAATAATACCCATCGGAGATTGACTCCTCACCAGCCTCAGTAGATGAAGATCAACTTTAAACCATCATCAATGGAAACGACAAGCTCTTTTGAGCCATCTCATCCATTGATGTTCCGAACTGCTCGCCGACGATCTCCTCTGGCTCTATCCTCAAACCATAACTCCATGGCAGTAAGACGACCCCCATACCTGGTCTCGAACGCTTTACTCACGATCCCCTTACGCCTGACGGTAACTCTCAACCCCCTAAATTTATTCCCCGATTCCAGTACTTTGTCAAACCCTTATATCCTCTCCTTATAACCCTCATACCTCCCAACCCCTTTGGTTGATTCAGCCCAAAAATCCTACGTTACCTGCATGTGAGCGACAACCCTAGTTCCATGCATGTCAATATCTCGTTTACTTCCCATGCTTTCTTCCCGTCTAGCAATACGCAAACCTCCATTACAAGCAAATACATGTTTAGCATTGTTAACCCTGCTACCTCCCTTCCTCTGCCCCCAACAAGTATTCTCACTACTGTCATCCAAACCCTCCAAAATGTTTCCTGAACTGTTAACCAACCCTCCCTTACCCCGTACGATCACTTATACTCTATGGTCATTCATACTTCTATCCTTACCTCTGATCAGAACCCTAAGCTCAACCCGATCCCGACTCCAAGTAGTTTCTCTGAGTCTTTCCTAGGAAAAAACATTTAGGGTAAAGCAATATCCCATGGTTCAAAAGCCTTCAGAACACTTGGTGTTCGTACCAATCACCTTGCTAACTCCATAAACACCCCCCGCAATCAACGTGACAACATTTCTATTCCACCTCACCTTGCTACTGAATCTGCCCCAATGGTTAACGTTAACCCTGTTGGACCAGACCTAAACGTGAAATAATGATCTTGTGCTAATATTGTGGCCCAAGCTGACGCCCGCTTACCGATGAAAATTGAAAAAACAGAGGTGTTCCATGTTGATACTGATGCCCTGGTCTTCCCCAAAGACACTCTTGCCGGCAACAAGGACGATTGGGATAAATGTTTGTCCGGGTATTTTCTGTCTAAAAAAAGAGTTGTATTACATGTCCAAACCCTGGCCAATCAAACCTGGAGCCCATTTGGTCTCCAAGAGTGTAAACCAACTCTTTCAGGCTACTACTACTTCAAATTATCTACGGATGATCGTGCAACACAAGTGTTAAAATAATTGCCTTGGTTCTTCAGTAGCCACCCAGTTTTTCTCAAACGATGAGAGCCTATGGAATCACTTGTGAAAGAAGCCCTTAAAAGTTATCCCGCTTTGGGTAAAATTTCACGGTAGACCCCATGAGCTTTGGTCGGAAAATGGTTTAAGTATACTTGGGAGTTACTTAAGTATGCCAATCTACATTGACAACCAAATAAATGATCGATCGAGACTAAACTACGCCGGGATCTGCATCATCAAACAAGCATCGTCTGTCTTCTCTTCCACCATTACCATTAGATGTTTGGGAAAAGATCATATTATCCAAGTTGAGTATCAGGGTCTTCCTACCATTTGCACTCGTTGTTCTGCCTTTGGCCATGCGATCGCGGTCTGTCTTCATCCCACTGATCCTCCATCATTAACCACACTCCTTCGGTGACCTGGAAAAGAGCCAATGGCGGACGTTATCCCACTATATTGCCCTATCTGATTTAACCACCAGTGATTATGTCTCTTCGTCTGTAGAAAACTTACGCCAAATGAGGAACATGACTAATTGGACCAAAAGCCTTGTCATAATAAGAAATAGCTCAGCCGCCACCCAGATTGGACACAATGAAGGCGAACCTTCATCTATTGAAATAACATCACCAAGATCACGAGAAACAAGTACTGCGGTAACATCAAGTATGTATGAGAACTCCCAAAGGTTGTACTAGTCTTTTTCAATCTTTAATTATATAAATATTATTTTATGAGAATTGCATATTGGAATTTACGAGGTTTAAATGACCCTATACGTTAAAAAGATGTCTGCGATTTTGTGTTTACAAATAATATTAATTTTATTTGTCTGCTTGAGACCAAAGTTAATATTGACAATGTCTCCCCCCATTATGGGCACCATGCTGCCCTATTGGAGATTCCTTACAAACCATAATTACCACCATCTTGGAAGAATTTGGATTGATTGGAACCCAAGCGTCTATAACATTATTTTTAAAGACTTTACCGCCCAGACTTTGCATTATAAAATTAGCTAGATTACCCGAAACATAGTCTTCATTCCTACTACTGTAACCTATGTTCCACTACTCAAACCATTAAATCCAGCCCCTGGATCATTATTGGGAATTTCAATGTTATTCAAAAACCCCACGAACGATCGAATTCAGACTCTCGTTGGATTAGTTCCATTAACTCTTTGAATGAGTGCTGCTGAAATTGTGATATGGATGATCTCCGCTCCTCCGGATTTCAATACTCATGGTTTAACCGTCAAATCAACAACCCTATTTTCTCAAGACTTGATAGGTCCCTTGTGAATGGCCCTTAGGATGACTAATTCCCTAACTCGTCTGCTCATTTTGATCTTCATCGTATTTCTGATCATACCCCGATCATTCTCTATCTTACAACCCCTTTTCCTTAGTATCCCAAACCTTTTAAATATTCAATACGTGGAAGCACCATCCGAGCTTCCAGGATCTGGTTTCTGCTAGTTAGAATCTACCTTGTAATGAAAGCCCTATGAAGGACATTGTTATTAAGCTTTCTAGGTTTATCCCTTCTCTTGCCTCCCTAAATAAAAAAGAGTTTAGTGGCATCAACCATAAAGTCAATGAGGCTTAATCTGCCCTTTTTGTAGCCTAGGAAAACCTTTACACAAACCCTTCTAATAGATCCCTTATATCCATCGAGAGAGAAGTCGTCAACTCCTACATTTTCTATAGCCGTGTTGAGGAATCCTTCCTAAAGAAAAAGTCTAGAGAATCATGGCTCAAACTTGGGAAAAGGAACTTCAAGTTCTTTTACAACAATATCCGTGCCCATAGGGCCAGAAACAAGATCTTTACGATTACGAACCCGGATGGTCTTGCCAGCTCCAACTCTCAAATTATCTCCTCCACTTTCAACAACCACTTCTTCAATCTTTTGGGTTCCCCGAGTAAGGATAATTACCCAGGACCAAGAAGAATCACAACTCTCATCCATTTCTCTGTTCCCCATACCTAAGGCTGAGATGACCAAACCCATTCTGGATAATGAGATGAAAGCCACCATATTTTCCATTAATAGCGACAAAGCCCCTGTCTCTGACGGTTTTAGTGTGCGGTTTTTCAAATCCTGTTGGACTACTTTGGGTCTAGATATTTGTGTTAGGGTTAAACATGTCAGAAAAGGATAAATGAACCCCGATCGGAACAAAAACCTTATTGCTCTTATCCCCAAGTCTGACTCATCTTCCTCTCCCCATGGATTATCAAGGAAAAAATTAAAATTAAAATCATTTGTGCCATTCCCACCCTTGCCAACGCAAGTTGGAGTTGGAGAAAGATCCTCAAGATCCGAAATCAGGCCTTTTCCTTCTATAAAGTTATTGTCGGGAATGGCAATGCAACTTCCATCTGGCATGACCCATTACTCTTTCCAAACTCTCTCGTCAACCGTTTTGGCCCTAACGCATTAAACCTTACCCGCCTTCAGAATATCATGAAGGTTGTTGACTTGCGCAGTAACAGTAGATGTGTTTCGCCCTCACATGCTAGAGCTCATAATAGAAGACTACATATTCATCTCACTGAGATCACCACTACCTTAAATACCCTCCCTCCCGCCACTGAGACTAATGACACATTCCTCTAGATCCCCAATAAATTTCAACCTTACTTTACAATCAACAACGCTTATGAAGCGCTTTGACCCCATAATCGCAAAGTCACTTGGGCCCATTTGGTCTGGTATAAATACTCAATCCCCAGGCACTCTTTTGTCACCTGGATGACCATTCACAACAAACTATCAACTCGGGAAAAACTATTGGCTTGGGGGCTTGATACCTCGCTTACTTTCGTTCTTTGCGCCATCTACCCGGAGACTCTAGAGCACCTCCTTATCCTATGCCCTTTCTCCAGATCTATTTGGGAGAACCTTGCCCAGAAGATTCTCTTCCCTGACTCCCATACCTCTTGGGATGACTGGTTAGATGCGGCTAGCGCTTGGAACACCTCTACCAATGGTAAGGATTATGTTTGGAAAACCGCATTCTGCTCCACCAGCTACTACATTTGGAAAGAAAGAAATACCAGAATTTTCAACAACTCGACGGCTTCTTATTCTAATATTTCTCATCGAATCATCTCGGATCTCCGATACTGTTTCAAAGGCACCAAAGTGAATTTCCCTTTATAATGATTGTTACTAAAATGTTGTAATACAGTTACTCTTTTCTCCTATGCTTGTGTAGCCCCCCTCGGGCCTGGTCGATTTATACAGAGACTCTAATTTTCTTTGGACGATTGTAAATCTTTTGCACATATATTTTACATTTTTTTATTAAAAAAATAAGGAAGTTAAATTATACATAATTCAATAACTACCAAGAGCTAAAAATTAATTGAAAGATAAAATTGATTGGAAATCGACGACAAGATTGGTCAAATATCAACGCACTAATTTGATTTTCAATACTATTAACAAATTTGAATACCAAATTGTAAATAAAAAAGTTAATTTGTTTTTTATAAAAGTAAATGATAATTAATGTTGTGAATAAAATATGTTTATTATTAAATAATCATGAATACTTTACTCTATTTACTAATGTATTTTATTTTTAGAATTAAATATTTATATCGCAATCATATTTAATCAATTTGGCCTGCGATATCCTAATCTTCTCAAACAGTCTTGACTTCACAATGAATAATCTTAGCACTTTTCTGGACACTTACCAGCTCATCTCCGGGCAGTCTATCAACAAAATCAAAACGAAAATCATTGTTTCTCCAAAGCTTCAGTGTAGTAAAATTACTAACTTAAAATCTCTCCCTGGCTTTTCTATTGATACTCTTCCTATTAGCTATCTGGGTGTTTTCTTGAATAACAATAATAAATCTTCTAATTATAACGTGATAATTGACATGATAAATGAGAAACTTACAGGTTGGGAAGGCAATCACCTTTCATACGGGGGATGACTTACACTGATATCTTCTTCCTGATGGTCATTCCTAGTTTTTGGATGCAGAGCAGCCTGTTACCTAAAGGCATTATCAATAGGCTTGATAATATCTTCAATAAATTTCTTTGGAGATCATCTCTTTCTGATAAAAATACTCACTGGTCAAGTTGAATCTCCCTTTGTAGACCATTCGAGGAAAGAGGTCAGAACTTTAGAAGCCTCTATGACATTCAGGCATCTCTGTCTCAAAATCTATGGTTCAACTTTAGGAAGAAATAGAGCCTCTGGTCTCTCTATATACACAATATTTATTGCAAAACAAGCATCCTTTAAATGCTAATTTCAATAGTGTTGGTTCCTTAACGTGGAAGAGACTTGCAGGAATTTTTTTTTGCAGAGACTAACATCAAGTGGCTTCTTGGAAAAGGCGAGATGGATTTCTGGCGCGAGGATTGACATGACCCGACACCAAATATTAGAAATGATAACTGTTGGTATATGCAAGCAATGGTGAACACTTTCTGGAAAAACAATAGCTGGGATGTTGACTTGTTGAGGAGCTTTCCTCCCGAGTCTAGTATCAAACAGATAAGAAATTTTAGTATAAAGCTTGATAGAAATGACTATATAATTTGGAAAGCTTCTCATGATTCTAATTTCAATATGAAACAAACATGGAATACTATTAGACATCACTTTACATATTACAGTATATATAGAAAAACCTGGTCCAATTTCATTCTTAGAAAATTTTCATTTTTACTCTGGATAATTTTTAAAGGATTCATTTCTTTTGATTTCATTATGCAGAAGAGACACTTAAGCTTAGCTTCGAAGTGTCAATTTTGCAATAATATAGAAAATGTAAATCACCTCTTTGTTAGCTGTAGATTCTCTTGGCCAATCTGGACATTCTTTGAAATCTTTTTAACATTCAAATGGATAGACACATGATTCTTACACATGTGGTAAGAATCTGGTACTGGTTTTCAAATAATAAAAACTATATCACTGTTGATTTCAGACGAATAAATCTCAGACAAAAGCTATGAAAAGCTTCGATGATTTTATCTTGTCAAATAAATGACTATTAAATAGTCAAAGATTGAGTAAACAAAATGAAAAAACAGCTAAGAACACAAACTGAAAGGACGATATAAAAAAACGGAAACACACTTAAAGGACACAAACTTGAAGTGAAGTGTAACTCCTATCTTGACCAAATAAAGCCTTAAAGTCCTAACACTTATTAGATACCTCTACTGGTAGATGCATCTGCGATGTGTCCTTTACTAGTAGATGCACTATTGGATCCCTCAAATAAAACATTAAATTCCTAACATTGCTTCCCATAAACTGAAAGCAATAGCTTCAGTTTATATTCTCGCAAACTCCAAGCTTCTCTCTTAATCGAACAAAAGCTTACAACTTTAATGGTTTAGTCAATATGTCTGCAACCTGATCATTGGTACCACAATGAACCAATTTCACGACTTCATATTTGATAAGATCCCTAAGAAAATGGAACCTAACATCAATATGCTTGCTACGACCATGAAGAACATGGTTCTTTGATAGTTTAATTGTTGAGCTGTTATCACAAATAATCATAGTGCAACCTGACTGCATTATACCAATTTCTTCTAAAACCCTTCTCATCCAAATACATTGACAAGCACAAAATGATGCAGCTATGAACTCAGCTACAGTGGTGGATAAAGTGACTACTGATTGTTTCTTTGAAGCCCAAGAAACTGCTCCTCCACTCAATAAGAAAGCGTATCCACTTGTATTGCGTCTATTATCAATGTCTCCAGCATAATCACTATCAGTATAGACAATGAACTCCTCCAACATTCCCTCTTTGTAAAACACACTGAATCCAGTCGTTCCTCTTATGTACCTTAACACACGCTTTGCTGCTTGCATATGTTCCTCTCTAGGATCAGACATGTATCTGATCAATAGACAAACCACAAACATTAGACCAGGCCTTGTCGTCGTGATATACATTAAACTTCCAATGAGTTGTTTATATATTGTGCAATCAACTCTCTTAGCATCATAATCTTTTGATAACTTCACTCCGAGCACAATAGGATTCTTGACATAATTTCCGTTATGCAGATTAAACCTTTCAAGAATCTCTCCAGCATATTTCTTTTGATGGATGAAGATTCCATCACCATTTCCCAAAAAATACTTCATTTTTCCCAAATCAGTCATCTCAAAATCCTTTTTCATCGATAATTTAAACTCCTCAAGCATCTTTTCATCATTTCTCGTGAAGATTAAATCATATACATAAATACTAACAATAATAATCTTGTTACCTCCATCAGTTTTCACGAATAGTGTGTACTTATGCTCACACCTTTGAAATCCTTCTCTAGCAAAGTATGCCTTACTTTTACTGTACCAAGCTCTTGGGGCTTGTTTTAAACCATATAAAGCCTTCACCAACTTGTAAACCTTTTGTTCTTCTCCTTCCTTTATGTATCCTTACGGTTGATCTACAAACACATTTTATGTTAGTTCGCCGTAAAGAAATGCACTTTTTACGTCTAGCTGATAAACACACCAATTCTTTTGAGCTGCTACAGCTAGCATCGTACGAATGGTATCCCAACGCGCCACGGGAGCAAAGACTTCACTGTAATCTACTCTTTCTTCTTGCGCATAGCCTTTGACCACCAATCGAGCTTTGTATTTTTCAACCTCTCCCTTCTCGTTGAGCTTGGTTTTATAAATCCATTTAACACCAATTCTCTTTGCTCCACTTTGAAGATTTGTGAAAAACCAAGTTCCGTTCTTTTCTATTGACTCCAACTCTTTCTTCATAACATTAACCCATTTTTCTTCCTTAATAGCTTCGTTAAATGTTACAAGATCATCGCTTGACACAAACATTACAAGACCCGAAACTTCTTCTTCTTCCTCCCATCCGGTCTCGTAATCCTGCAAATAAGCTGATTTTCTTCTGATTCTCTGAGGCCTAAGAGATTCTGATGGATTTAAAACTTCTTCTTCATTTATCTGCTCTATTTCAGGCTCATGAGTCACTTCTTCAACATTCTCCTCGGCTTCGGTTTCTCTATCCTCCCACATTAATTGCTCAGCCTTTAATTCTTTTGTTTTATGTCCCCAATCCCAGCTTTTCTCTTCTTCGAAAATCACATCCCTACTTGTAATGACCTTTTTTGTTTTTAGGTTGTATAGGCGATAACCCTTGGATTCGCTGCTTACTCCAATAAGCACACATATGTTGCTTTTATCATCAAGTTTTTTTCTTCTTTGATCTGGAACATGGACATGAGCGATACACCCAAAAATTCTAAAGTAATCAACTCTAGGCTTTATTGCACTTCACATCTCTTCAGTTGTTTTTTCTTGTGTCACGGAAGTTGGACTTCGATTTAAGACATGTATAGGCCATTTTGATGCTTCCGCCCAAAAATGTTTAGAAACTCCTTTATCATTCAGAATACACTGCACCATATCATTATTGCCTGGTTCTTGCGCTCAGCAATTCTGTTTTGTTGCAGAGTGAAAGTTGTAGTGAGTTGTCTGCTAATTCTGGCTTCCTCACAAAAATCAATGAACTCATTTGAAGTGAATTCACCGCCTTTGTTCGTTTGTAGACATGCTACGTTTCTCCACTCTCTTTCTCTACCTGGATCTTGAATCGAGTAAAGAATATAAAAGCTTCCGACTTTAATGACAAAAAATATATCCATACCTTTATGCTAAAGTCATCGATGAAAGTAAGAATATATCTCTTGCCGAAGTTCGATGCTGGAGAAATTAGCCCACAGATATCAGAATGTACCAGCTACAACCTCCTTGACAAACGCCACAAACTTTTCATAGGGATACTCTCACGATGTTGTTTACCAACAAAACAGCTAACACATTTCTCAGCTTCGTTGGTGCTCAAATGTGGTATCCCTTTGACCATATTCTGATATTTGAGAGTTCTTAAACCCTTGTAACTTAAGTGCCCATACCTTCGATGCCAAAGTTTAAGCTCATCCATTGTCGTTACTTTCAAACATTTCTCAGCCGTAAACGAGTTACCTTTTGAGGCCAAAATCTACAATTTATTTTCCGTCATTTTTGTTTGCATAACCAGCCCTAACTCCGGATGATAAAGCTTGCATACTTCATGATATATCAAAATATTGCATCCCTTTTGTACAAGTTGCCCCAAGCTTACCAAGTTACTCGTTAACTCTAGTACTAGATATATCTGAAATGACATGAGTCCTTCCATTGATACGTAGAGTTACATCACTTTTTCCAATCACAAAAAGAATAGAATTGTTACCGAGTTTTACTGAGGATTGAAAATCTTCATCAAGCTTTGAAAACCATGATTTGTCTTCTGTCATGTGGTTGGAACAACCTGAATCAAGATACCACACAAATTTTCTTTCTTCTGGAACTGGTGTGTACGCCATTAACAAAACATCACCTTCATCTTCTCCAATCTCTGCATAGTTCGCCTTCTCTTCTATAGGACATTCGTATGCAAAATGTCCAAGTTTATGACAACGAAATCATTCCACCGTTTCCTTGTTAAATCTACCTCTTCCTCTTCTTCGGCCAAATTGTCTTCCTCTGCCTCTTCCATTTCGATACTCGTATGAAACTTTGAGTACCCGCTCTTCTTCTACTATTCTTGGCTTTCTCATTTTCTGCTCATGAACAAGTAATGAGCTTTGCAAGGTATCGACTGATAAACTGTCAATATCTTTCGATTCTTCAATTGAACACACAATGTAATTGAAGTTTTCAGTCAGAGTTCGCAAGATCTTTTCCATAATTTTGACATCTTGCATATCATCCCCACAGTTTCTCATGTCGTTTGCTACTACCATCACCCATGTGAAGTAATCGGAGATGGATTCTCTATTTTTTTATCTCCAACAATTCAAACGTTCTCCTCAAGGTTTGTAACTGTGCACGCTTCACTCTTGCATTTCTATGATATTTGGTCTTCATAGAATCCCACAACTGTTTTGACGTCTCTTTCAAAGTTATCGTCTTAAGAATTGATTTGTCAATCGCAATGAACAAATTATTCTTTGCCTTCAAATCCTTTAACCTTGCATCGGCAAAGATCTTCTTCTTTACTTCGGTAAATCCTTCTTTGTTAATTGGTTCATCAATTCCTTCTTTGACCAAACAAGATTTTCCATAAGGAGACTCCAATGGTCAAAATATCCATCGAATTTTGGTATACAAGGTTGCCCAAAATTACTCGGTTCTCCCATATTTTCTATGTGTTTGCTCTCTTTCTCTTTTAATTTAATGACTTTGATACCAGATTTGTTGATTTCAGATGAATAATCTCAGACAAAAGCTATGAAAAAGCTTCAATGATTTTATTAGGTAATATAAATGACTATTAAATAGTCAAAGATTGAGTAGACAAAATGAAAAGACAGCTAAAAACACAAACTGAAATGACAATATAAAAAAAACGGAAACACACTCAAAGGACACAAACTTGAAGTGAGGTGTAACTTCTATCTTGACTAAATAAAGCATTAAAGTCCTAACACTTATTAGATACCTCTGCTGGTAGATGCATCTGCACTGTGTCCTTTGCTAGTAGATGCACTATTGGATCCCTCAAATAAAACATTACCGTAATGCTTATAAGTTTAAAGATTATCAGGCTTCATCAAATATTGTTGTTCTTGACATTAAGAGAATCATTCTTGGTTTAGATTTACTAACGCTTTGAAAAAGCCTATGATCTAAAGCTAGAACGGCAGGTAACGAGCTTGGTTCTGAGCAGAGCATTGATTACATCAAGTGGCTTGCGCAAAATAATGGTAGAATCGAAATGAATGTTGATGCTACCTGTGCTAAGAGCGGAGAAACAACTGGAGGTATTATCTTTCGAGACAGTGAAGGTAACATCATCATGTGCTCCGGTAACAATTTCGGTAAATTAGCCCCTTATATGGCTGAGGCTAGAGCTTTGTTGGAAGGTTTGCTTATCTGCAAATAAAAAAGTTGGGTTAACATAGACATTGAATCTGATTATCAAAATCTAATTAGCTTATTAAGCAGTGGTATTGAACCCTCGTTCATGGTGCCTCTGTTTAACATTTGTAGAAGCTTAATAACCTAAACATGACCATTAAATACATTTCCAGAGTCCAAAATCAAGCTGCCGATTGGTTGGCTAAATGGACTCTGAAATGTAAATATAAACTTACCTTAAATCAGTATCAAATACTTCCTCAACTTCAAGCTATTGTGTTGCTCGAAAGCTTGAACCTTAAATATATTAGTTTGAGTCGGATATAATTTGTGTCTAGATAGTTTCTGTTTGTATTTTCTTTATTTATTTCAGGATTCAGAAAAATTAATAAAGCAAAGAAAAAGGCTCCGGCTGGTGAATGAAAATTTCAAAATAAAACGCTTCACTCCATTCCAGATAAGTCGAAGTGAAGATGAGGTTCTGTTCATTTGAATTTCTTTAGTCGAAGTTTTAATTTTTTTGGATGAAATTGTATTAAATCCCTCAATCGTAGAGTTTACAAATTTTTTACCTCTCACTAATAAAGTTATCATTGTTGAAAAAGAAACAATATATATTTAATCAATTTGGGTTTACGGCATTAGAAAACCCATCTTTTTCGTGGTTTCCTAATTGTGTTGTTAATTATATAATGGTTGATTTTTTCGTTTATTAAAAAGAGATAATATAAAATATTATCTAATTAAATTGATCGACATTATAGCGTACAACTTGATAATTTCCATACATCACACAGAAGACGACAGGCCCAAAAAATTAGACTAGGTCTTGTACAAATCCATCTAATTTAATTTATTCATCCCAAAGTTGAAATGGACACGATCCAATCTAACATTCAATTTCAATTTCGGGTCAAGTGCTACCAACTCGGGTCAAGTAAATAATTTTAAATACACTATTTTACTAATTAATATTTTGTTCAACTTACCCTATAATTACTACATACAAAGGACGTTTCAAAATATCCTATTTCCCAATAACACCCTTATCATCTTCAGTCCCCCGCACAATTTTTGGAGGTTAGTTTGGTAAAGTGAGTTGAATGCTCCCTCAAATCTCCACTTTTCACTGCAAACCCACTCGATGCGACTTTCTTTGTTCCCCTGTCTCTAAAACGAGGGTGCACAATTCTTAACGTACACCATCGTCCTCGTTTTCTTAAGATTCTAAATCTCCTATCATCTTCTTCGATTTCCGTTTTGTAGAAAGTAGTTTATTCCTTTCATTCTTCACCGATTCGATTCCACGAATCCGTATGTAACTTATATCGCATTGCGGAAGTTAATTTATAATCGTCTGCTGCCGTTGAATCATGGCGATTTCTCGTCGGATTTTAGGCTTTCTGTTCTTACTCTGCCTCTTCGTTTCTGGTTCTTTCTCGATTGAGGATTATCACCAAGCGTAAGTATAAGCTTTGTTGTTAGCGTTGAAACTTGTCCGATAAGATTCGTGTATATGTTTTCTTTTAGCGAATTTGTTAATATTTGATTTTAATTGGATAGTATATATATGTATGAATGATTCCTGAAAATAAGTGCACAATGTGCTGTTTTCATTTTTCGTGTTGCTCTTGAGAAATATAGGTTGGATTCTGTGTTTCCCATTCTCTGGATAGCAGATTGCTGGTTAGATTTGATCCCATTCTCTAGACAGCAGATTGCCTGCTTTTTAATCGGATTTTGGTGGAAAAATAAGCTGAATTTCTTGTTTTGACTTATAGTGATCGCCCATAGTCAGTGTGAATAAGAGAATTGTAACCAGAAGTTACTGTCTAGCTAGTATTTAGAGGGTGCTAATTGTTGAAAGGCTCTTGTTACTGTAAAAATTAAATTTTGATCATTGTACATCGGATTTAATTAGGGCAACTTGAATTCATTTTTATGCTTGCACAAGTTGGAATAGAAGCATCTTAATCTTGACTTTGTAGTGGAACATCTCTGCGTTCAGTTAACTCACTGCTTAATAGGCTCCTTGTTAATAAAATTTTATACTTTTTCATACTTAATAAAAGAATACCCAGGCCTAATAGAAACCTCATTTATCTGTGCCTTCAAGTTTATCCTTGCTCTTTGTCAAAAGTAGTCATGGTTCACACTTGGGACTTTGAAATTCCTTAAATGTACTTTTGCATACGTAGTTGCTCTCTTGTTGTTCTTTCAGCAATTTGAATTCATAAAGAAGCTGCTTCAGCTTCAACTTTCTCTTGATTATGAGTCATCCTGATGATGCGTGTTTAATTCTGTTTCTTTACTTGAACTAAACGACCAGTAGCCAATGTTAGGAGCTAGGGTTATATAAGTTCAATTTTTTTTCTCTTTTAGTTCATCCTAATTTTTTGGTACACCTTTTGTGGTTTTTGCTTATTTGTGACTTAGTTATAGTCACGAGGAAACATATTTGAATCTCTTTGTTTGTTTTTTTTTTAAACCCCTGTTTCTGTTTTGTTTGAGCTTGCAGTTTTCCTATCGTGGAACCTGATACTGGTCATACAAAACTTCGTCTTTCAAAGGAAGGTTTGGAAGCCATCAGTAGAGTAACGAACCCAATCGCAGCTGTTGCTGTAAGCCTCTGATTCGTTCATGATCAGTAGTTACAATATATTATCCTCAGAGTCTTGTTAGATGTTTTCCGCTAGATGGCTCGAACGCATGGTTCACACTAGATGTTAGATAACCAAATGGAATTTTTTCAATTGAAGATAGAAACCGTATGGATAAAGGTTAAAGGTCATCCTCTTCTTACAGACCTGTGGAATGCTTAGAATTTTTACCCCTTAATTTTTGTGCTGGGGCGGGGGAGTTTGTCAATCATAGGCTTTATTGGTGAATGGGTAGGTTTGTCACTGAACATGACAACTGAGTCATTTAGAAGCATAATTTTTTAGATGTTATATGACAACCGCACATGAAATATTTCTTTATGTTTCACTAATATGACTAAGCATTTTTTGTATTCCTCAGCAGTAAATTGTTAAAGAGTTAAGTCTGGCATCTCTGAATTTATCTATCGTCAGGGGCGGGGAAATTTCTTTTTTTTGGGTGCATTTGTAATGTGCCACGTGTAACAAATCTAAACGCTACTGTTCTACATTACTTGTAGCAAGACATTCACATAACTTTCTTTGCTCATACGTAAGGATGCCGTGTAACAGAGCTTTTGTTCATAGTTTGTGACTCTATCTTTGTGGTTGTATAACCAGGTAATTGGTCCTTACCGCTCTGGAAAATCCTTTCTGCTTAATCAGCTTCTTTCCCTTTCATGTTACGAAGGTGCTTTTATTACTAGCATACTTGTTTAGTTTTTCTTATTTAAACTTCTTTATATTTTCTCATGGGATATATTTCATTAACATTTACTTCATATTTTAACTTTCCTCATCAGGTTTTGGTGTTGGACACATGCGTGACACAAAAACAAAAGGTAGTATAATTTTTTTTTTCTGGAAACAGCTTCTCTGTTAACATTATCAAAGGAAACAAGGTACTGTTTGCTCCAATTACATTTCATGCCTTTCTCTTTCAGGTATTTGGGCTTGGGGAACACCAGTAGAGATGGATATAGACGGAGTCAAAACATCTGTGTTTTATCTTGACACTGAGGGGTTTGAAAGTATCGGAAAGTCAAATGTTTACGATGACCGGTAAACTCAGAGCTGTGACTACCTTGCATTAGTTCTGCAGCTTGTGTATTTGTTGGGTTTTATTCTTTTTCCTGTCTACCCTTTGTAGGATTTTTGCTTTGGCAACAGTTATGAGTTCTGTACTTCTATATAACCTTCCTGAGGCAGTAAGTTTTTCAGCATCTATGTAGTCATTATTTCTTTCTACCTTTTTTTATATTCATGATTTTTTGTTGTGCTTTTTTATAAACGTGTGTGTATTTTATATATTGTAAATTTAATTATCGTCTGGCCAATCTCTGTAAACAATGAATGTCTAAAGATACGTTTTTGCAGAGACCACTTTAGGTCTTTGTTAATAGAAACAAAGGCGTTATAGGACATAATGCATTCATAATAGAGATTTCACTTGTAGCCAATGCACAGTTTGTGGGCCAAGTATTTTTAAGCCGTAAGCGCATAATGCAACATGATGTTTCTGACAGGCTGTGAATTTTTGTCTGAATTCAGATACGTGAAGCTGACATTTCTAGGCTGTCATTTGCTGTTGAGCTTGCTGAAGAGTTTTATGGAAGGTTTGTTTTATTGTATTTTTTTTGTATATTACAGTATTTTGGGCACAACACCACCAAGATGATGGGAAAAATACGTTTTAATGTCTTTTTGATAGCTGTGCTAACTGTTTTTTGTTTTGTTTGGGAACATGACATGGCGAACAGAGTGAAGGTAATTTATAAGCCGCTTCTATTTTACGTTCTCAATTGTTTGCTCTTGCATTTTTTTTTTATCTACTTTTGGCTTTCTAAAGTTTTTGATTTGCTGGATTTGCTCTAGGGACAAGATGTTGCATTCGAACCAGCAAAGCTCCTGTGGCTTATACAACGCGATTTTTTGCGTAAGCTTTTATTTTTCTTGCAAATAATTAAAAAACTCAATCTATCTGCATGTTGTACTGCTAAATCAGATGACACACCTGCCACATTCATGCCCCATTGCAAAATTTAGTTTTAAGTTTGAATCATTTTATTGAAATGTTAACTTAGTTATATGATGCTAAGATATTTTTGCTCTAGCACGTCTCTTGCTGCATGTGTCCTCTTTGTGCAAGTTGAGGTATTTGACTGAGTGTTTTGGTGTCCTAATACAGAAGGGAAATCTGTGCAAGAAATGGTAAATGAAGCTCTTAGACATGTCCCTAACATTGAAGGTGAGTGTTTTTTCTCAACTTGCACTGATGCAAAAGAGTTCAGGTTTGTTCAAAGAAACCTACTACATTTCCTGAATAGCTGTTTGATCATAGGTGCTTCTTGTGATTTCAGGGAACAGAAATATCGATCAGGTACTCACTCCATCTAAAATCTCATGGTAGTAACAAAATGCTGTTGTACTTGGCTAATACATATTCTTAATACCCACCTTTATCAGGTTAATCAAATTCGAGATTCCTTGGCTATAATGGGTGATAACAGCACGGCCTTCAGTTTACCACAAGTATGGATTTAATATGTGTTTGCTTATATACTTGGACAGTCTTTGTGCATTGCCATTACTATTATAACTACATAAGAATGCTACATAGATGGGTTAGTGGCTGTTTTGGAAGGACCTAATCTGGGCGTGCAATGAAAAATATATATTTGTCAACTATCTCAAACTATGTTTCCACTGCCTTCAGCCACATCTGATAAAGGAAGAGAGACAGAGAGAGATGCATCCTTAGTGATGTGGAGTGTACTGGGATTTATACCTAATAACCCTGTTGTCTTGAGTATATTGTCCAACCTGTTATCTAACAACTCTGGGTGAGTAGTTGGAAGCAGTATGCTTAGTTTATTAGAATCAAACACTTGTATTTGTATTTGCTTTACTGATGATGTTTAATACCTACTGGATCTGAAGATGCACTTCACTTGTCAAGTTGTCATTGTCATAATATGGTAGTAGTTTAATGCTTCATGTAGTTATGCTAATATTTTTAGGTTGCAAAAAGATACTTCTCCGTCTCTCTGATCATCTTTGGCTTTTACTCGAAGTACTTTTTCTTGTTGTTGAAATCTTTCTCTTCAGCAATCTAACTGCTCTACCACCTACACCTGCAGCCTCATCTTATGCGTACAAAGCTCTGTGATTTGAAGGATGAGGACCTTGACCCTTTATATGTTACAAAAAGGGATGAGTTAAAAAAGGTTGTTAGCAGCATTATCCACCCAAAGATAGTGCAGGGAAAGTTTCTAAATGGCAAGGAGTTTGTATCCTTCCTCCAACAGGTTAAAATATATAAGTTTGAGCTTTATTGTTTCGAATGAGGTGACTCATTAATTACCAAGGCTTTTAGGTTGTTCATCAAGTATATTCCTTATACTGTATTTTCATTCAGAGCTGTAAACTTAATGAACACCTGGCGATTACTCAATATTGCTATATAGATATGATTATTTTCGTCATAAGATGCATATTGAAGTAAGATTCTTAATGACAGCTGAAATCAATCTGCCATTTTATCCACACAGTATATAGGCTTGAAAGTGTAAAGACTAAACAACTTTTATCCTTTCTTATCTTTATTAACTTATTCTATCTTATTTTTAAACTTTCAGATACTTGAGGCCTTAAATAAAGGGGAGATTCCATCAACTGGATCTCTGGTTGAAGTTTTTAATAAGAATATAGTTGAGCGGTGTCTGAAAATTTACAGTGAGCAAATTATGAAAATACGTTTACCTATGTCAGTAGAATCCCTTCAAGCGACACATGAGAGGACTCGAGACCAAGCTATAAAAGCTTTCGATGAACAACACTTTGGTCGTCACCATGCAAAGAAATCTGTAATGCAATTGGATGAACATATACAAGAGGTATTGCCATGCGATAATACTACTTTAATGAATCCTTGTGTAACTTTGGTGCCTAGAATGTGCAGTAAAAATATCTGACGCTCTTCACTGGTTTGGATATGCTATCTAGGTGTACAAGAATGTTATCATGACAAATGAATATCAATCTGCAAAAATCTGTGAAGCCCTATATACCAGCTGCGAAGACAGAATGGACCATCTACAAGAACTTCGACTACCTTCTATGGCTAAATTCAATGCCGGTTTCTCACATTGCAACCAGAGTTTTGAGCAGCAATGTGTTGGTCCTTCAAAACAAAATTATGAGCAACGTCTGGTGAAGGTAATCTTAATCTTTTTTTTTATGTTCCCCTTGAACTTTGGAAGTTGATGGTGGTAAATTCATAGTGTCTTATCTCCAATGTAAATGTTCATTAAGAAGCACCACAATCTTCTCAACATACAATCTTTTTAGTGATTCTTCACCCATATATAGTAACATGACAACCTCATAGTGCAACCTATAAGTGCTAATATAAGAACATTTCAAAAGTTTTTACTTAACCCCTCTTTATGAAAGAATGAAAGAGAATTTTGTTTAGCTGAATTTTGTATGCATTTGATAAATACTGCAGATGATGGGTAAAGCACGAAATCTATTCATCAAAGAATACAATAACAGACTGTTCAATTGGTTGGTGGCCTTCTCTCTTGTAATGGTGGTGCTGGGTCGGTTTATTATAAAATTCATTTTGATAGAAATGGCAGCATGGATACTATTTATCTTCTTGGAAACATACACAAGAATGTTCTGGTCTGCAGAGGCTCTGTATTATAATCCGGTTTGGCATTTTATCGTAGCAACGTGGGAAACAGTTGTCTATAGTCCTATCATCGATTTAGACAGGTAATTAATAATCTCTTCTGCACTTCAAAACAGGTTTATGCTCTTACCATCTAACTGTCTGAGACTCTTAGATACGGTTTGCTAACAAACAAGTTGATCGAGTTTAGCTTGGTAATAGCTTTCAGCTTTATTTGGTTTTTCTAGCTCAAGCTCAAACTTCCACATGGAGAGGATTCTCTTATCGAGCCAAGCTCGAACATCCCCACATGACTCATGAGCTAATCATGAACGACTAAAATTTAATGGAGCTCAATCATTAGTTTTGGCTATAGTAATATTAATTGAAGATAAAATTAATGATTTATTTTGTATAAATTTATTAAAACTTTAAATTTTTAATGTTCGTGCTCTGTGCTCAGTTAAAAATAAGAGTTTGAGCCGAGTATAACTACTAAAATCAAGCTCGAGATAACATACCAGTTTTTGCTCACGAGCCAAGTTAGAATACCCAAATATAAGGTCTGGCTTGGCTCGGATCTATAAGAGTGACCATAGTATCTCTTTTCCTCTTTGTTTTCTTTTCTGTTTTTATTAAGACTTCATATTCATATTTAAATTAAAGCCGACAACTACAATTCAGTTTTTTATTTTAAAATTCGAAAATTTAAACTTCAACGATACTGTTTCCTTAAATACTCTGTGAGTACTGTTTGAAAAGATATTGTGAATACTGGTTTTATATATTTTGGGTTTTAATATTATTATATGTGCATGCACTATAATTCCGAATAGCGCGCTAATCACGTCGCTATGCGCTATTGCTCCAGTGACCCTTTGCACTACGCTGCGCAATGGGCTATTAACAACTATGCCAACACTTATCTGTGCAGTATTGAGTACCCATTGATGTTCTGTTTAGGATTTTTTACTTTATACTGCTCTGTATTTTGTCTATTCAATGAAAATAATTGTGATGATGTTAATACAGATGGGCCATTCCGCTTGTTTGTATAGTGGCAATGTTTGTACTTTATTGGCGGTGTTATGGTAAGAGGAAACATGGATCACACTGGCTGTTACCGATGTACAAGTCTGGTTCTGGTCCAAATCGGCCACGGACAGAATGAATGATATTTATGATACATTTTACTTTGCCCCTTGTTAAGCATTTCGTGCGTTACTGATCTTAAGGGCATAAGGGCGAGCGTGTTGTTTTCATACCGCAGAAGACCCTGCCTGCCACTTAAACTTTTTACTCATTGAAGATCTTTCCAAATCGCAATTGTGAAAAGTTGAAGGGGTCCTATACACACCGGCTTCACTACTGCTGCTGCGTGCTTGTACCATTATACAAGATTGCTTGTAACAAATATATAATCTTAATCTGTTAATTATTCCATAGTTTATGCCGTTACAGTGTTTATCTTATCTAATAGTGAAAGAAAATTTTTGGGGTATTTTTATCATTTACAGTGTCTGTATGTTAACATTTTTTTATGTTAGACCATCTGGAAAAGTACTAAGATACAGCTGTTGAGTTATAATTAGGGATTTACATTTATGGTAATGTATAGGATGTTAATGAGTTGGGTTTGGGCTGCTTCCTACCCGGCCCAAAGTTTTGAAATCGATTTGGACAAGACCTGTTCTAATAATGGCTCAGGCTTTGGAGCAATAACTATCCTGGAGAACCCTCCGGTTAACATGCTATAACATAGATGAGGCAGTATAACCTTTCTTTCAAGATAGATTTGAGTGATTCTTCGTCAATCGTATTATCAATTACTTAATGGTTTATATGAAGGTCCGGAAATGACCTGACGGCTTCGTATGAACTACAAGAAGGGTAGGGCAAAAATAGTTCTTTAGTCCAGAAGAGTTAAAATAGAATAACAGCTGTAAAATGCCATTCGTATTACATTAACTCAAAAGATAACAAATTTGAAGGACATACCCTTCGCATAGAAAGGGGTTAACAAGTCTACTACGACAACAGTTTTCGAAATGGAAATAATACAAAGCTCTGTTGATGAACGGAAAAATAAAATGATCCAACATGAATGTATCAAAAAGTTAAAAAATATAAATAAGAACAGAATATATAAAAAACTAAAAATGAGATCGGTCCAAGGGATCTTGGGTATTAAAAGTATACTGAAATGATATATACTACTGACTGTGAATGAGTTATGATTCTGGTTAGGGATTCATAGCTTAACACCTTTTTTATTTTTATTTTTTTTCAAAAGGAACCCGCAGCCGCTATTCAGAGTGCAATGAGTGCGCACAGGTTAAACCCTCAGTTTGATGCGATAGCCTGCAAACCAACGCCAGAAGGTAAACCACACAAGGTGACAGGCTCAGCCGTGAAAGCGTATGTAGAGGGACTCGAACTCATGACCTTTTGGTCATAAGAATGCCATACTCAACCAACTCGGCTACCCCCTTGGGGGCCAGCTTAACACCCTCTGTTTGAAGGGGTAGGGAGAAGACTAATAGTGTTACCAATTTTGAGTAGATAAGATTGGGGAGACCTTCTGCCAGAGCGAAGCTGAGTTCGTTAGTTTCAAGAGTCGTTGTTTATGATATCAAAGACCATGATATTGTTGCATGTTGTAACATAACAGATGATACTAGGACCATAATGGTCAACAAGAGAGTTAGGAAAAAGGTCATACAAGAGGGAGGTGCAGAGCCCATTGTCGATTTCAGCCTTGTAGAGCTTAGTGGCAAATGGCCTTAGGTTAATGATTTTTCTCCACCTCAAACAAAGAGATGAGCCAATAGGAAGGGTCCAAAGACCATTATTTTCTACCTTTTTGATAAGAACCCAATCACACCAAAATTAGGAAAATATATCACTCAAGATTAACCAAAAGTGTTTGACAGTGACCTCCTGATTCCAGACCCTAAGGTCTAGAATCCCAAAGCCACCATCCGTATGATCTTAGACCAAACAAATTTAGAACCATAGATTTACCTATCCGGCAAATAGGACAACCTTGATAAGTTGGAGCATACCCACATAGCACAGGTGTTTGGAAGTCCACGAGTTAATACAACTGAAGGTTTTATCGAATAATAGCTTAGTATCATTGTAGGAGAGGTGAAAAGTAATGGGAGAATGCCTATATAACGAACAAGAATGGAGCATTCCTCAAACCACAAAGAAGTGATGATGGAACGACGGACCGAGCCATAAACCCCTTAGAGGAAAATTTGACTCTTGGTGAGGTTGAGGTGGAGGCCCGATAGGTTGGATAATTCCTTACGACCTTTTTAAAGAAGGTTAATTAAGTCAATGTTGGCACGACATAAAATTATTAAGTCACCCGTAAAATAAACGTTAATTATTATGAGTTTATGACACTTCTAGTGGAAGCCGAATGAGGGGTGTTGACTTTTATGTTTGAAAATACTTAAAGAATACTTGTATGATGAGAATAAAGAGAAAGAGGAAAGATAGTCCTCTTGTTAGAGACCTCTTATTTCGTGCAAGGAACCAAAAACATTACCCGTTGATATTAATTGAGTTAGAATAAGTGAAGATACATCCGATGATCCAATCAATCATTTTGATTGGAAAATTTATGATATAGAGAATGTCCAGAAGGAGACACCAACAAACATTGTTAAAGGCTTTCATAAGGTCAACCTTAAGAGTTGCTCGGGGACCTTTCATGTTGGCATGAAAATTATGAAGCAGATCTTGTGAAAGGAGAATGTTAATTGAGAAGGGTCAATGAGAGAGTGGAGGGAGTCCTTAATATTGTTGGTGAGGATTTTGGAAATTACTTTGTTGATAACATTGCAACAACCAATGGGTCTGACGTCAGATAGAGAAGAAGGCTTCTCAGACTTTGGGATCAGAGCAATAAAGGTTTTGTTCTAGCAAGGGCACATGCGGTTATTTCGAACAAAATGATGGATTTTTTTTTTCAAACATAGGTATCTATGTTTACCCATGAGGACTTGAAGAAACTGTACTATAACTGCCATGTTCGGACGCTTTGTTACTATCGATACTAAACAAAGTATTTTTTATCTCATTATCAGTAACATGCCGGATCATATGAGTTTTGACAGAGATACTAAGCCTGGTAGTAACCAGGCTTCTAACTCTTTCGAGGTCATGATAATCAAGGGGTAGGGGGGGTTTTTGACACCAAGGATATTGGTGAAGTGGGTAACAGAGATGTCAACGACTCCATCAGGTAAATAACAAATGTTACCGTGAATGTCGTTAATATAAACAATTTTGTTTCCAGAAATGCAAGATTTGATACTGTTGTGGAAGAGTTTGGAATTACGGTCCCGAATTTGAACCAAGTTTTATGGGACTTCATTTTTAGGAAGGTCTCTGCACAAATGAAGAAGATGGAGTTTTTAGAGGCATTTGATTTCAGCCTCGATGAAAGAGTGGTTAAGAGGGTTATTTGCTAGACTATGCTAGGCTTGAAGGAGAATAGCTTGAACGACAGAGGCTCTCTCACTTATGTTACTGAAATGTATCTTACTGAGTTAGGAGATTTCAATTTAGAGAAGTTTTAGTTGGGCGAGGATAATGGACATGAAGGAACCATCGATAAGAAGATTCTAGTTCCTAGTGATAATATACAAATAGCAGGGAGAGATTGCCACATATTAAAATAATGAAATAGGTTTTTTTAAAATGATTTGGAATACTAAATAAGAGAGTAATTGAAGTATGGTCAGAGGTACGAGGGTAATCGTAGTGAGCAAAAGAGTTAGGGAAACGATCATTTTAGTAGTTGCTAACAAGGACCCGATCGATTTTTGAAGAGATGGGGTTGCTAGGCTGCTTGTTAGACCAAGATAATTGAAACGAGTCGCTTGAAGATAATTAAGCTCACTACTCTAACAAAAATTATTAAAATAATTTATCGATGAGGCCCAAAGGTCCAAATTTTCCGTTCAGCCATATGGCTTATGGATGAAACTGAAATTTCCAAGAGCAATCCATGGAATGCCTAGGCGACCAGAGGAAATGGATGAGATATCATGCCATATGGGGTAATGATCAAAGAAATTGTTGAAATCATAGATTTTGAGAGATTGAATAAGGTGTTGGATGATATATAGCTTATAGAATAACCTATAATATGAGAGATATATAATTAATGGAAACTCTAAAAACACTAGGATCGCAGGCCAACCATATTCTACAGAAACGGTGCATTCTATGGTTGGTTTTAAAATACCAAAAATAAGCATAATACACGTAATATTATATACTTTATTATCATTTTCTTTAGTATATAATAAACAAATAAGAGTAATATGATTAAAGAAAATGTATTCGGTAACATCCTTTTGGGATACAAGGTCATTGATACCACGCACATTCTATGATAAAATAATCATAAAAATAATGGAAAAGAAAGGAGGACTTACATGAATTTACTAGTCGAGGACCATATTATCCTCATGATGCTCGGGTACTTCCGGAGAAACAGTTTACATCCTAAAATGGGTTGGAGGGAAGTTGACTTCAATTGCTGCAGGATCGGCATCAGGAGACTTCGAGTTAAGTTGTGCGATAACAATGTTATCCTCTTAGGGCCTAAAAAATTCAATCTTCAAGAATGGGCCATCATCCTTATCACCATCGAGGGAGTCATAGTAAAAAATGGGAGGGTGTCCCTATAACTCAAGGAGATCAGAAGAGTAAGAACGTTGTTATCAATGATGGGTGTCCCTATCACTCAAGGAGACTAAGCCCTTTCTCTTACCACAACTCATCTGGAAGACCGTAAAACTTAACCCAAAGTGGAATTGACTTGAGAAGGTCTTTAATAGTGAAGGCCATTGGTTCAATCTCTTGATGAAGATGAGATGGTCATTGAAGAACCAAAGAGTAGTCTTGAGAATAAAAGTGATGTTGTCAGCAATAGAGAAATGAAATAAAAAATGGTTGGAATGGGTTTCCTTGCACTCATGCAGACCATGCATGCCCCAAATATTTATTGTTATAGATATGACATAGTATAAGATGTGGTTATTCCCCAAGGAATACCCTAAGAGAAATTTAGCCCAATCAGACTTGTCCCCATTTATGACGTCAGGGGAGTAGGGGGGCAGGGTGATAACTTCTCCGTTCTTAACTTGTACTATTGTATTTTCTCTACAATCATGTTGGATATATTGCCTATGAAAGAAAAATAACACTGGACCAACTCTGAGTAGGATGCAGTGATATAATGGAAGAGATATTATGATGAATCATATTAACATATAATATCACGTGAGAGTGGGTGCATGTGTGCTTGCTAACAACAGGGTACACTATAAAGCATCATTGGAGTAAAAATGGTGGAAATATGATGAGCGAGATCAGGAGCTTCAAAGTCAGTCAAGCTAGGACTGGAAAAGAATGCTTAATAGTTTAACCATGATTACCATGTGATCGGTTGATGATGCGTCATTGAGTGTTGTACCCTTGAAATGAAGAAGGAAATGAGAAAACCAGGTTACTTCCAAAAAATATTAGAGGGCTAAAGCTTGCATGCAGATCATGCGTAATAGTAAATACCCAAATATGAACGATTGTAGAAGGATGGTAAAGTGATTTGAGTTGTTAAATACTGAGCGAGCGCTGGAGAGGGTTAAGTACGGTTTGAAGCATTGTGGGAGGTTGTTTACCATGGTTCTAGTTAGGAGAGAGTTCCAATGGAAAAAGTTTCAATGGATCTGTTGCACTAGTGACAATTGAACTCACGACATAGAAAGAGATTCTTGAAACTTTCAGGCCATGAATCATATGGGATCCTGCAGCGAATGAGAACATCCGAGGTTATCACAATCATGTGGGCCTAGAGAAAGGCAATAATTATAGAAAGTACAAGGGTTATCTGAATGTATGGAAGTGATACGATCAAGCTTGGTCTAAGGGACGCCATACTCATCTTTAGAAGGGTCTTCCTCTTCATCCATCTGCATGTTGGGGTAAGACAAAGGAATCGAAGGAGACCAAGGGAATATTTTCATCAAACTACGTACCTATGCCAGCACAAGCCTGTAAGCTTGATCTTGGGCGTAGAAATCTCTCCGCGAGCTTGAAGAGGGTGGGGAACTTTTATGCACAGAGATTGGAAATGTATGTACGAAGACATGGATACTGGTATTCACCGATGAGGGATGACATGGTAACAAATGAGAAGAACTAACCGATGACCTGGTCTCAAGGGACATAATGGTGTCACATGAGGTCATGGGAAGGTATGAGAACACCATTGGAAGCAGCTCATCCTTGTGCATGTTGATCTATGCATGAACGTTGAAACGTGGGGTAACTTTACTCAAAGGACACGCCTTCTTAGAGGAACTGAAGCTCATACCTTTGGATTTAGAACTTGTTATCGTGTTGACCATGGTGATACAAAAATATGGTATATAGAGTAAGACAAAGTGTGTCTTTTTGCTTACGTAATTTTTAAAGAATAAAGTATTGGACGTTTACTTTAAAGTGTGACTTATAAAGAGAGGGAAGGAGAATAAACTTTGATATGCAGGTTGATCTTTGATAATAAGAAAATATTAGGAAATGAGTTGAGGGAGACTAGTTATTTTGAGAAGGATGTAAGCAATCATTGTTATAGTAATGTGAGCAAGCACTAGACGAATATTTTCAAAACTCTTAACTCTACTACAAATATTAAATAAGAAGAGAGAAGGTAATACTGACAAGGAGAGCGTTTATTAGAGAGGGCAGAATATGTTGTAGGGAGACAATAAGTCTTCTTGGTAAATGAGACAATATTCAGTTCATATAGAGAGAGGCGCAAAGGCAGTCAAAGTTTTGCGAAAACACAAACACATAATTTACTTATAATAATATACTCATTCTTACAAAAATAGCCATTGTAATAGTCATCATAAGAGGTCACTAAAAAGTTTGAAAAAAAATCTATCACTGCTTTGAATTGGATAGGCGGATCGAGTCTCGCCGATAAAGCCATAATCGACATCCAGATAAGAGTCAAAGATGAAAAAATTATGTCATTGGAGGTTGGAATCATAAACTCCAAGGTTTTATATGAAACTGAATAAATATATGAAGTAAAATTCTCCTCATCCTCAAACATTAAGGCTTGAAATGAAAAGTCTATCATTACTTGGAGTGGGATAGGCGGATTGAATCTCGCCGATAAAGCCATAATCGACATCCAGATAAGAGTCAAAGATGAAAAAATTATGTCATCGGAGGTTGAAAACATAAACTTCAAGGTTTTATATGAAAGTGAATAAAAATATGAAGTAAAATTCTCCTCATTTGCAAACATTAAGGCTTAAAAATGAAAAATTGAAGAACAATTTGAAAATATTAATGAAAGATTTTGAAAATCATTGATAGTTATTTGAAAATTTAAAAAAGAATTAAAAAAAAACTATTCCAAATTATTATAGTTTCCAATCATTTTTTAAAATATTTAGAACGACATTATTCAAAAGATTTATTTATTTATTTTAGTTATCCACCATACTTGTTGTTATTAAAACATTCGTATTAATTTTTTTAAACAACGGGTTTCATTAAAATAGTTAATTTATTTATGAGAAAAATACCCCTAAATACCTTCTCAAGTATCAAATACCAAAATGGTACCCGTTTTTGTACTAGTTTCATAAACTACCTAGAGCCAATATATGGACAATTATACCCTTAAGGATATAAAAGGGGTTGTTTTGGTGAAACCCACTTTTTTTCACCTTCTAATCAGACTTTTAGGTTCCAATTCCCCCCACTTTCACATTTCTAAATTTGAGGAGAGAGAAACACGTTTTACAAGAGCGAACCCAAAAGTCATTTTTGAAAGCAAACGTAACCGGCGATATCAATCGACCCCTCTGTTCCGATAATTCTGACAACCACCGGCGAACCACCGGCGACAAGTAACGACTGTCTCTGTCTCTGCTCCGATATTTCGTACACAAACCGGCGAACCACCGGCGACAGGTAACCACTGTCTCTGGTCCGAAAACACAAATAGCAACCGGGGAACCACCGTCGACGACAAAGCTTCGAAGCAACCAGTGTGTCTGTCTCTGTTTCGATATTTGGAACCACCACCGGCGAACCACCGGCCAGTGTCTCTGTTATCCCTTACGCCTTCGAACAAACCCAGGTATCTACTACTGTCTCTGTTCGATTCATATTCGTCGATTTATAGGTTGTTTTACATTCATATGCGATTTGTTACTGTTGCTCGACCGGACGACGTTAATTGAGAGTTGTATTGGTAGTGAGGATGATGTTGTTGTATGCATTGTGAGGCTGCTGTTTTAAGCATCGTGAGTTTACGTAGGGTTGATCCATATCTAGCAATATGAACTGTATTATCTATCAGTATTTAGTTTACCTTTCCGACGCCATGGATTTGAACCTGGCCTTGTTGAATCGTGAACCTGTTAAATCGGCTATCACAACTATAGCGCTGCTGTTTCAAATGTTGTCAGTGTATTTAGGTATCGTCAAACATCTAGCAATGTATCTTGTATTATATATCAGGGTCTGATAGTAGTTTACATGTCAGACAGCACGTCTAGGGGATAAGTATAAGATTCTGGTCACTTCTACAAATCTTCGTAATGCAGTGGCTGCTTAGTGTTAATGTTTTAGTTACCATGTAATTACTAACTAGCTCATTATGTGAACGTTAACAGGTAAAAATGACGAAAACAGGAGTATTCTACCGCTCGGGGTTGGTTGGCATAATCAACGTACTGAGACGGGATATAATCAAAGCTGAACACATCAAGGCTGCTCGTGGAACCCCTTTCTACACCTTCCTCAAAACCTCCTACGACTTGAGGAACGAGGTTCTGAAGCTTAAAAAGTTCCACCACTTGATCGAGGCGATCTGCAATTTATACGACGTCAGATGGAAGGCTTTCAAGATTGGACAAAAGCATGTGAGGCTGACGAAGAAAGATGTTAAGGCGATCTTTGGCCTCAGACACGGTAACGAAGAGATGCCGATGAGCAAATCTGGTGGATTTATTGCTCGGTACGCCGATGTAGCCGAGTTAGATTCGATTTTGATGAAGAAATATTTTGTGAGTCCAAGGACGAGGAGAAGCGGGCCAACGAACGACAAATCAGTTTCCAACGCGTTAATAAAGGTAAATAGAGTATGTTAGAATGTAGTTGTTTTGTAGTTCATGTTGCAGGCTCAGTAAGTTGATGAAATGCCGGCTCATTTTCACATCACTATAAACAGATTGCTATAAATCGCAATCTAAGAACATTAAGATATCAGAGCTATGGTAACATTAAAAGAACAGACAATGTAGACCTAATGTATACGACGGTAACATAGATAGCAATGTTGAATATGGTGGATATCAGATGGTAGCAGCATAGATAGCAATGTATACAGTGATAGATATCAGAGTGTGTAACAAACAGATAGGGTATGTATGCAATCATATCTATCTAATGTCTTACTAGGTGTGGATGCCTTTAATTGTTATTTCTGCATTGTTGTAATTATTTTGGATATTTTTGTAGGAAGCAATCGAGAAAGCAGTCAGCGAAGGAGGGGAGGATGAAGCGAAGGATGTGGCTAGGCTCCTGATACTTTTCATATGCTCGACACTGTTCTTTTCAGTGTCGGGCGACGTTATTGGGTGGACAGCAATCTTCTACGTGGAGAATCTCGACAAGATAAACGACTATGACTGGTCTGGAGCCATCTTGGATAAGCTTCACAAATCGCTGGACAGATGTATTAAGGCCGGCCATCCTTCTAGAGTTATTGGATGCGTTGCTCTCCTTTTTGTAAGTATAGTGTTTTATGATCAGCATGTCTGTTACGAAAATGGTTTTTTTAATGGTTAGTTATGTTCTGTGCAGCCGTTTCTTATGGAGCATATTTCGATGAACGTCGACATACCAAGGCCAAACATAATCCCTAGATGTTACAAGTGGTGGGGGCTAGAAGGCAATGAGTCGACATTCGAAATGATCCAGTTGGTCGGTGAGCTCAGGGACGACGAGGTATGCAACTCACTTAGCAATGTCAATATTGTGGTATGAAACAAAGCGCATATGTTCATGATATTGAACCCTGCATGTTTATGTACACATCTACCGTAGTAGTACATTATATCTATCAGTGATTTAGCAGTATAATATTACGTTGGTGTTTGGTTTATACATATAGCAATGTCTGATATCATATCTACCAAAGTATTACGTTGGTGTTTGGTTTATACATATATCATATCTAGCAGTATAATATTACGTTGGTGAATATTATAAGTAATGATTATAATATTGCTATATGCTCAATGTATATTACTACTGTATTTCCTAGGTTGTCGGCGGGGAGTTGGTGTTTACAGCATCAGAATGTTTTGTTTATGGAGTAAATGATTCGCGGAGACAGTGTGTAGGGGCTGGTGAAACAAGCGAACAGAGGAGTAGGAAAAGAAAGAAATCTGTTGCGAACAGTACAAGACTGAAGGTAGATGACGGAGCTGGTAGTAAGAAAAGCTTAGGTTCAATGATTGAGGTTGAAGATGATGTTACGTTGGGGGAGTTCATTGTGGAGAGGAAGGAAACCGTTTCTAAAAACAAAGGGGAGAGGTTAAAAAACCAAAAAAAACGTAGGTCTAGTATGATTCCTAGTTTTGGAGTGCTGTCGCAGTCGGTTTTGCGTGACAGCAAAAAACTGAAAAAAAGAAGCCGGTTGCGCCGGTTGAAAGTTGAAAACAAGAGGCTTAAAACATGCCTGGAGGAAAGAAACGAAGAGGTTAGTGCTAGCATGTTTTCTAAGTACTAATAACATCTGTATGTTTGTTAAAATGAAGTTGTCTATCAACGAAGTGTGATGTATCTATCATTGTTAACAATAATATAACAATTTCGTATGGTCGTTTGATTCAGGTGGAAAAGTTGAAGAAAGATATGGAGGACCTGAAACAAAAGCTGGAGATGGTCGACTCAAGAGTGGATGGTGAGGATCAACAACTGCTGTTGACCTTATCCTCGCCATTTTGCCGCTATGATGAGGATGCTACTGAAACCGCAGATGCAAACGTTGCTGAGAAGGTGGTTAAGGAAACACTGGTTTACAAAAGAACTCGGAGGCATGTAGTAACTGAAACAGAAAAAGCAACAGAAGAAAAGGGCGTTGATGGGGACGATAAAACAGAAGAACAACAGGAGCTTGACAAAGCTGAGCAAAAAGAAAGGGACGTATCGGAGGAGGACAAAGAAGAAGTTGATGGAGGGGGTTTTCAACTCGAAACACGTGTTGAACCAATGGAAGAGAGTACTACACAGGATGTTGTTGTTGTTGATGTGTCTAGGAAGCCAAAAGGGACTACAACAAGTGGTTGTGACGCTGGTAATGGGAAACGGGATGTGGCAGAAGTCTTACCACCCCTAACTCATGTTGCCGGTGCGCAAAATGTAGTTTTGGTACCTGCACAGGAAACCGGCGTTGGAAACAACGAGGTTGAACAACAGCAGCTGACGGTGGATGGAATTGATTTGTTGGACGAAGGATCCAACGAAGGAACGAAAACAATGGAACCACAGTTGGAGGAGTCGCCAAAAACCGTTGATGAAGGAAAGAATGCAGAGAAAGGTGAGGACAAAGGAGAAGATGACATAGCTAAGTCTGGCATCTCTGAATTTATCTATCGTCAGGGGCGGGGAAATTTCTTTTTTTTGGGTGCATTTGTAATGTGCCACGTGTAACAAATCTAAACGCTACTGTTCTACATTACTTGTAGCAAGACATTCACATAACTTTCTTTGCTCATACGTAAGGATGCCGTGTAACAGAGCTTTTGTTCATAGTTTGTGACTCTATCTTTGTGGTTGTATAACCAGGTAATTGGTCCTTACCGCTCTGGAAAATCCTTTCTGCTTAATCAGCTTCTTTCCCTTTCATGTTACGAAGGTGCTTTTATTACTAGCATACTTGTTTAGTTTTTCTTATTTAAACTTCTTTATATTTTCTCATGGGATATATTTCATTAACATTTACTTCATATTTTAACTTTCCTCATCAGGTTTTGGTGTTGGACACATGCGTGACACAAAAACAAAAGGTAGTATAATTTTTTTTTTCTGGAAACAGCTTCTCTGTTAACATTATCAAAGGAAACAAGGTACTGTTTGCTCCAATTACATTTCATGCCTTTCTCTTTCAGGTATTTGGGCTTGGGGAACACCAGTAGAGATGGATATAGACGGAGTCAAAACATCTGTGTTTTATCTTGACACTGAGGGGTTTGAAAGTATCGGAAAGTCAAATGTTTACGATGACCGGTAAACTCAGAGCTGTGACTACCTTGCATTAGTTCTGCAGCTTGTGTATTTGTTGGGTTTTATTCTTTTTCCTGTCTACCCTTTGTAGGATTTTTGCTTTGGCAACAGTTATGAGTTCTGTACTTCTATATAACCTTCCTGAGGCAGTAAGTTTTTCAGCATCTATGTAGTCATTATTTCTTTCTACCTTTTTTTATATTCATGATTTTTTGTTGTGCTTTTTTATAAACGTGTGTGTATTTTATATATTGTAAATTTAATTATCGTCTGGCCAATCTCTGTAAACAATGAATGTCTAAAGATACGTTTTTGCAGAGACCACTTTAGGTCTTTGTTAATAGAAACAAAGGCGTTATAGGACATAATGCATTCATAATAGAGATTTCACTTGTAGCCAATGCACAGTTTGTGGGCCAAGTATTTTTAAGCCGTAAGCGCATAATGCAACATGATGTTTCTGACAGGCTGTGAATTTTTGTCTGAATTCAGATACGTGAAGCTGACATTTCTAGGCTGTCATTTGCTGTTGAGCTTGCTGAAGAGTTTTATGGAAGGTTTGTTTTATTGTATTTTTTTTGTATATTACAGTATTTTGGGCACAACACCACCAAGATGATGGGAAAAATACGTTTTAATGTCTTTTTGATAGCTGTGCTAACTGTTTTTTGTTTTGTTTGGGAACATGACATGGCGAACAGAGTGAAGGTAATTTATAAGCCGCTTCTATTTTACGTTCTCAATTGTTTGCTCTTGCATTTTTTTTTTATCTACTTTTGGCTTTCTAAAGTTTTTGATTTGCTGGATTTGCTCTAGGGACAAGATGTTGCATTCGAACCAGCAAAGCTCCTGTGGCTTATACAACGCGATTTTTTGCGTAAGCTTTTATTTTTCTTGCAAATAATTAAAAAACTCAATCTATCTGCATGTTGTACTGCTAAATCAGATGACACACCTGCCACATTCATGCCCCATTGCAAAATTTAGTTTTAAGTTTGAATCATTTTATTGAAATGTTAACTTAGTTATATGATGCTAAGATATTTTTGCTCTAGCACGTCTCTTGCTGCATGTGTCCTCTTTGTGCAAGTTGAGGTATTTGACTGAGTGTTTTGGTGTCCTAATACAGAAGGGAAATCTGTGCAAGAAATGGTAAATGAAGCTCTTAGACATGTCCCTAACATTGAAGGTGAGTGTTTTTTCTCAACTTGCACTGATGCAAAAGAGTTCAGGTTTGTTCAAAGAAACCTACTACATTTCCTGAATAGCTGTTTGATCATAGGTGCTTCTTGTGATTTCAGGGAACAGAAATATCGATCAGGTACTCACTCCATCTAAAATCTCATGGTAGTAACAAAATGCTGTTGTACTTGGCTAATACATATTCTTAATACCCACCTTTATCAGGTTAATCAAATTCGAGATTCCTTGGCTATAATGGGTGATAACAGCACGGCCTTCAGTTTACCACAAGTATGGATTTAATATGTGTTTGCTTATATACTTGGACAGTCTTTGTGCATTGCCATTACTATTATAACTACATAAGAATGCTACATAGATGGGTTAGTGGCTGTTTTGGAAGGACCTAATCTGGGCGTGCAATGAAAAATATATATTTGTCAACTATCTCAAACTATGTTTCCACTGCCTTCAGCCACATCTGATAAAGGAAGAGAGACAGAGAGAGATGCATCCTTAGTGATGTGGAGTGTACTGGGATTTATACCTAATAACCCTGTTGTCTTGAGTATATTGTCCAACCTGTTATCTAACAACTCTGGGTGAGTAGTTGGAAGCAGTATGCTTAGTTTATTAGAATCAAACACTTGTATTTGTATTTGCTTTACTGATGATGTTTAATACCTACTGGATCTGAAGATGCACTTCACTTGTCAAGTTGTCATTGTCATAATATGGTAGTAGTTTAATGCTTCATGTAGTTATGCTAATATTTTTAGGTTGCAAAAAGATACTTCTCCGTCTCTCTGATCATCTTTGGCTTTTACTCGAAGTACTTTTTCTTGTTGTTGAAATCTTTCTCTTCAGCAATCTAACTGCTCTACCACCTACACCTGCAGCCTCATCTTATGCGTACAAAGCTCTGTGATTTGAAGGATGAGGACCTTGACCCTTTATATGTTACAAAAAGGGATGAGTTAAAAAAGGTTGTTAGCAGCATTATCCACCCAAAGATAGTGCAGGGAAAGTTTCTAAATGGCAAGGAGTTTGTATCCTTCCTCCAACAGGTTAAAATATATAAGTTTGAGCTTTATTGTTTCGAATGAGGTGACTCATTAATTACCAAGGCTTTTAGGTTGTTCATCAAGTATATTCCTTATACTGTATTTTCATTCAGAGCTGTAAACTTAATGAACACCTGGCGATTACTCAATATTGCTATATAGATATGATTATTTTCGTCATAAGATGCATATTGAAGTAAGATTCTTAATGACAGCTGAAATCAATCTGCCATTTTATCCACACAGTATATAGGCTTGAAAGTGTAAAGACTAAACAACTTTTATCCTTTCTTATCTTTATTAACTTATTCTATCTTATTTTTAAACTTTCAGATACTTGAGGCCTTAAATAAAGGGGAGATTCCATCAACTGGATCTCTGGTTGAAGTTTTTAATAAGAATATAGTTGAGCGGTGTCTGAAAATTTACAGTGAGCAAATTATGAAAATACGTTTACCTATGTCAGTAGAATCCCTTCAAGCGACACATGAGAGGACTCGAGACCAAGCTATAAAAGCTTTCGATGAACAACACTTTGGTCGTCACCATGCAAAGAAATCTGTAATGCAATTGGATGAACATATACAAGAGGTATTGCCATGCGATAATACTACTTTAATGAATCCTTGTGTAACTTTGGTGCCTAGAATGTGCAGTAAAAATATCTGACGCTCTTCACTGGTTTGGATATGCTATCTAGGTGTACAAGAATGTTATCATGACAAATGAATATCAATCTGCAAAAATCTGTGAAGCCCTATATACCAGCTGCGAAGACAGAATGGACCATCTACAAGAACTTCGACTACCTTCTATGGCTAAATTCAATGCCGGTTTCTCACATTGCAACCAGAGTTTTGAGCAGCAATGTGTTGGTCCTTCAAAACAAAATTATGAGCAACGTCTGGTGAAGGTAATCTTAATCTTTTTTTTTATGTTCCCCTTGAACTTTGGAAGTTGATGGTGGTAAATTCATAGTGTCTTATCTCCAATGTAAATGTTCATTAAGAAGCACCACAATCTTCTCAACATACAATCTTTTTAGTGATTCTTCACCCATATATAGTAACATGACAACCTCATAGTGCAACCTATAAGTGCTAATATAAGAACATTTCAAAAGTTTTTACTTAACCCCTCTTTATGAAAGAATGAAAGAGAATTTTGTTTAGCTGAATTTTGTATGCATTTGATAAATACTGCAGATGATGGGTAAAGCACGAAATCTATTCATCAAAGAATACAATAACAGACTGTTCAATTGGTTGGTGGCCTTCTCTCTTGTAATGGTGGTGCTGGGTCGGTTTATTATAAAATTCATTTTGATAGAAATGGCAGCATGGATACTATTTATCTTCTTGGAAACATACACAAGAATGTTCTGGTCTGCAGAGGCTCTGTATTATAATCCGGTTTGGCATTTTATCGTAGCAACGTGGGAAACAGTTGTCTATAGTCCTATCATCGATTTAGACAGGTAATTAATAATCTCTTCTGCACTTCAAAACAGGTTTATGCTCTTACCATCTAACTGTCTGAGACTCTTAGATACGGTTTGCTAACAAACAAGTTGATCGAGTTTAGCTTGGTAATAGCTTTCAGCTTTATTTGGTTTTTCTAGCTCAAGCTCAAACTTCCACATGGAGAGGATTCTCTTATCGAGCCAAGCTCGAACATCCCCACATGACTCATGAGCTAATCATGAACGACTAAAATTTAATGGAGCTCAATCATTAGTTTTGGCTATAGTAATATTAATTGAAGATAAAATTAATGATTTATTTTGTATAAATTTATTAAAACTTTAAATTTTTAATGTTCGTGCTCTGTGCTCAGTTAAAAATAAGAGTTTGAGCCGAGTATAACTACTAAAATCAAGCTCGAGATAACATACCAGTTTTTGCTCACGAGCCAAGTTAGAATACCCAAATATAAGGTCTGGCTTGGCTCGGATCTATAAGAGTGACCATAGTATCTCTTTTCCTCTTTGTTTTCTTTTCTGTTTTTATTAAGACTTCATATTCATATTTAAATTAAAGCCGACAACTACAATTCAGTTTTTTATTTTAAAATTCGAAAATTTAAACTTCAACGATACTGTTTCCTTAAATACTCTGTGAGTACTGTTTGAAAAGATATTGTGAATACTGGTTTTATATATTTTGGGTTTTAATATTATTATATGTGCATGCACTATAATTCCGAATAGCGCGCTAATCACGTCGCTATGCGCTATTGCTCCAGTGACCCTTTGCACTACGCTGCGCAATGGGCTATTAACAACTATGCCAACACTTATCTGTGCAGTATTGAGTACCCATTGATGTTCTGTTTAGGATTTTTTACTTTATACTGCTCTGTATTTTGTCTATTCAATGAAAATAATTGTGATGATGTTAATACAGATGGGCCATTCCGCTTGTTTGTATAGTGGCAATGTTTGTACTTTATTGGCGGTGTTATGGTAAGAGGAAACATGGATCACACTGGCTGTTACCGATGTACAAGTCTGGTTCTGGTCCAAATCGGCCACGGACAGAATGAATGATATTTATGATACATTTTACTTTGCCCCTTGTTAAGCATTTCGTGCGTTACTGATCTTAAGGGCATAAGGGCGAGCGTGTTGTTTTCATACCGCAGAAGACCCTGCCTGCCACTTAAACTTTTTACTCATTGAAGATCTTTCCAAATCGCAATTGTGAAAAGTTGAAGGGGTCCTATACACACCGGCTTCACTACTGCTGCTGCGTGCTTGTACCATTATACAAGATTGCTTGTAACAAATATATAATCTTAATCTGTTAATTATTCCATAGTTTATGCCGTTACAGTGTTTATCTTATCTAATAGTGAAAGAAAATTTTTGGGGTATTTTTATCATTTACAGTGTCTGTATGTTAACATTTTTTTATGTTAGACCATCTGGAAAAGTACTAAGATACAGCTGTTGAGTTATAATTAGGGATTTACATTTATGGTAATGTATAGGATGTTAATGAGTTGGGTTTGGGCTGCTTCCTACCCGGCCCAAAGTTTTGAAATCGATTTGGACAAGACCTGTTCTAATAATGGCTCAGGCTTTGGAGCAATAACTATCCTGGAGAACCCTCCGGTTAACATGCTATAACATAGATGAGGCAGTATAACCTTTCTTTCAAGATAGATTTGAGTGATTCTTCGTCAATCGTATTATCAATTACTTAATGGTTTATATGAAGGTCCGGAAATGACCTGACGGCTTCGTATGAACTACAAGAAGGGTAGGGCAAAAATAGTTCTTTAGTCCAGAAGAGTTAAAATAGAATAACAGCTGTAAAATGCCATTCGTATTACATTAACTCAAAAGATAACAAATTTGAAGGACATACCCTTCGCATAGAAAGGGGTTAACAAGTCTACTACGACAACAGTTTTCGAAATGGAAATAATACAAAGCTCTGTTGATGAACGGAAAAATAAAATGATCCAACATGAATGTATCAAAAAGTTAAAAAATATAAATAAGAACAGAATATATAAAAAACTAAAAATGAGATCGGTCCAAGGGATCTTGGGTATTAAAAGTATACTGAAATGATATATACTACTGACTGTGAATGAGTTATGATTCTGGTTAGGGATTCATAGCTTAACACCTTTTTTATTTTTATTTTTTTTCAAAAGGAACCCGCAGCCGCTATTCAGAGTGCAATGAGTGCGCACAGGTTAAACCCTCAGTTTGATGCGATAGCCTGCAAACCAACGCCAGAAGGTAAACCACACAAGGTGACAGGCTCAGCCGTGAAAGCGTATGTAGAGGGACTCGAACTCATGACCTTTTGGTCATAAGAATGCCATACTCAACCAACTCGGCTACCCCCTTGGGGGCCAGCTTAACACCCTCTGTTTGAAGGGGTAGGGAGAAGACTAATAGTGTTACCAATTTTGAGTAGATAAGATTGGGGAGACCTTCTGCCAGAGCGAAGCTGAGTTCGTTAGTTTCAAGAGTCGTTGTTTATGATATCAAAGACCATGATATTGTTGCATGTTGTAACATAACAGATGATACTAGGACCATAATGGTCAACAAGAGAGTTAGGAAAAAGGTCATACAAGAGGGAGGTGCAGAGCCCATTGTCGATTTCAGCCTTGTAGAGCTTAGTGGCAAATGGCCTTAGGTTAATGATTTTTCTCCACCTCAAACAAAGAGATGAGCCAATAGGAAGGGTCCAAAGACCATTATTTTCTACCTTTTTGATAAGAACCCAATCACACCAAAATTAGGAAAATATATCACTCAAGATTAACCAAAAGTGTTTGACAGTGACCTCCTGATTCCAGACCCTAAGGTCTAGAATCCCAAAGCCACCATCCGTATGATCTTAGACCAAACAAATTTAGAACCATAGATTTACCTATCCGGCAAATAGGACAACCTTGATAAGTTGGAGCATACCCACATAGCACAGGTGTTTGGAAGTCCACGAGTTAATACAACTGAAGGTTTTATCGAATAATAGCTTAGTATCATTGTAGGAGAGGTGAAAAGTAATGGGAGAATGCCTATATAACGAACAAGAATGGAGCATTCCTCAAACCACAAAGAAGTGATGATGGAACGACGGACCGAGCCATAAACCCCTTAGAGGAAAATTTGACTCTTGGTGAGGTTGAGGTGGAGGCCCGATAGGTTGGATAATTCCTTACGACCTTTTTAAAGAAGGTTAATTAAGTCAATGTTGGCACGACATAAAATTATTAAGTCACCCGTAAAATAAACGTTAATTATTATGAGTTTATGACACTTCTAGTGGAAGCCGAATGAGGGGTGTTGACTTTTATGTTTGAAAATACTTAAAGAATACTTGTATGATGAGAATAAAGAGAAAGAGGAAAGATAGTCCTCTTGTTAGAGACCTCTTATTTCGTGCAAGGAACCAAAAACATTACCCGTTGATATTAATTGAGTTAGAATAAGTGAAGATACATCCGATGATCCAATCAATCATTTTGATTGGAAAATTTATGATATAGAGAATGTCCAGAAGGAGACACCAACAAACATTGTTAAAGGCTTTCATAAGGTCAACCTTAAGAGTTGCTCGGGGACCTTTCATGTTGGCATGAAAATTATGAAGCAGATCTTGTGAAAGGAGAATGTTAATTGAGAAGGGTCAATGAGAGAGTGGAGGGAGTCCTTAATATTGTTGGTGAGGATTTTGGAAATTACTTTGTTGATAACATTGCAACAACCAATGGGTCTGACGTCAGATAGAGAAGAAGGCTTCTCAGACTTTGGGATCAGAGCAATAAAGGTTTTGTTCTAGCAAGGGCACATGCGGTTATTTCGAACAAAATGATGGATTTTTTTTTTCAAACATAGGTATCTATGTTTACCCATGAGGACTTGAAGAAACTGTACTATAACTGCCATGTTCGGACGCTTTGTTACTATCGATACTAAACAAAGTATTTTTTATCTCATTATCAGTAACATGCCGGATCATATGAGTTTTGACAGAGATACTAAGCCTGGTAGTAACCAGGCTTCTAACTCTTTCGAGGTCATGATAATCAAGGGGTAGGGGGGGTTTTTGACACCAAGGATATTGGTGAAGTGGGTAACAGAGATGTCAACGACTCCATCAGGTAAATAACAAATGTTACCGTGAATGTCGTTAATATAAACAATTTTGTTTCCAGAAATGCAAGATTTGATACTGTTGTGGAAGAGTTTGGAATTACGGTCCCGAATTTGAACCAAGTTTTATGGGACTTCATTTTTAGGAAGGTCTCTGCACAAATGAAGAAGATGGAGTTTTTAGAGGCATTTGATTTCAGCCTCGATGAAAGAGTGGTTAAGAGGGTTATTTGCTAGACTATGCTAGGCTTGAAGGAGAATAGCTTGAACGACAGAGGCTCTCTCACTTATGTTACTGAAATGTATCTTACTGAGTTAGGAGATTTCAATTTAGAGAAGTTTTAGTTGGGCGAGGATAATGGACATGAAGGAACCATCGATAAGAAGATTCTAGTTCCTAGTGATAATATACAAATAGCAGGGAGAGATTGCCACATATTAAAATAATGAAATAGGTTTTTTTAAAATGATTTGGAATACTAAATAAGAGAGTAATTGAAGTATGGTCAGAGGTACGAGGGTAATCGTAGTGAGCAAAAGAGTTAGGGAAACGATCATTTTAGTAGTTGCTAACAAGGACCCGATCGATTTTTGAAGAGATGGGGTTGCTAGGCTGCTTGTTAGACCAAGATAATTGAAACGAGTCGCTTGAAGATAATTAAGCTCACTACTCTAACAAAAATTATTAAAATAATTTATCGATGAGGCCCAAAGGTCCAAATTTTCCGTTCAGCCATATGGCTTATGGATGAAACTGAAATTTCCAAGAGCAATCCATGGAATGCCTAGGCGACCAGAGGAAATGGATGAGATATCATGCCATATGGGGTAATGATCAAAGAAATTGTTGAAATCATAGATTTTGAGAGATTGAATAAGGTGTTGGATGATATATAGCTTATAGAATAACCTATAATATGAGAGATATATAATTAATGGAAACTCTAAAAACACTAGGATCGCAGGCCAACCATATTCTACAGAAACGGTGCATTCTATGGTTGGTTTTAAAATACCAAAAATAAGCATAATACACGTAATATTATATACTTTATTATCATTTTCTTTAGTATATAATAAACAAATAAGAGTAATATGATTAAAGAAAATGTATTCGGTAACATCCTTTTGGGATACAAGGTCATTGATACCACGCACATTCTATGATAAAATAATCATAAAAATAATGGAAAAGAAAGGAGGACTTACATGAATTTACTAGTCGAGGACCATATTATCCTCATGATGCTCGGGTACTTCCGGAGAAACAGTTTACATCCTAAAATGGGTTGGAGGGAAGTTGACTTCAATTGCTGCAGGATCGGCATCAGGAGACTTCGAGTTAAGTTGTGCGATAACAATGTTATCCTCTTAGGGCCTAAAAAATTCAATCTTCAAGAATGGGCCATCATCCTTATCACCATCGAGGGAGTCATAGTAAAAAATGGGAGGGTGTCCCTATAACTCAAGGAGATCAGAAGAGTAAGAACGTTGTTATCAATGATGGGTGTCCCTATCACTCAAGGAGACTAAGCCCTTTCTCTTACCACAACTCATCTGGAAGACCGTAAAACTTAACCCAAAGTGGAATTGACTTGAGAAGGTCTTTAATAGTGAAGGCCATTGGTTCAATCTCTTGATGAAGATGAGATGGTCATTGAAGAACCAAAGAGTAGTCTTGAGAATAAAAGTGATGTTGTCAGCAATAGAGAAATGAAATAAAAAATGGTTGGAATGGGTTTCCTTGCACTCATGCAGACCATGCATGCCCCAAATATTTATTGTTATAGATATGACATAGTATAAGATGTGGTTATTCCCCAAGGAATACCCTAAGAGAAATTTAGCCCAATCAGACTTGTCCCCATTTATGACGTCAGGGGAGTAGGGGGGCAGGGTGATAACTTCTCCGTTCTTAACTTGTACTATTGTATTTTCTCTACAATCATGTTGGATATATTGCCTATGAAAGAAAAATAACACTGGACCAACTCTGAGTAGGATGCAGTGATATAATGGAAGAGATATTATGATGAATCATATTAACATATAATATCACGTGAGAGTGGGTGCATGTGTGCTTGCTAACAACAGGGTACACTATAAAGCATCATTGGAGTAAAAATGGTGGAAATATGATGAGCGAGATCAGGAGCTTCAAAGTCAGTCAAGCTAGGACTGGAAAAGAATGCTTAATAGTTTAACCATGATTACCATGTGATCGGTTGATGATGCGTCATTGAGTGTTGTACCCTTGAAATGAAGAAGGAAATGAGAAAACCAGGTTACTTCCAAAAAATATTAGAGGGCTAAAGCTTGCATGCAGATCATGCGTAATAGTAAATACCCAAATATGAACGATTGTAGAAGGATGGTAAAGTGATTTGAGTTGTTAAATACTGAGCGAGCGCTGGAGAGGGTTAAGTACGGTTTGAAGCATTGTGGGAGGTTGTTTACCATGGTTCTAGTTAGGAGAGAGTTCCAATGGAAAAAGTTTCAATGGATCTGTTGCACTAGTGACAATTGAACTCACGACATAGAAAGAGATTCTTGAAACTTTCAGGCCATGAATCATATGGGATCCTGCAGCGAATGAGAACATCCGAGGTTATCACAATCATGTGGGCCTAGAGAAAGGCAATAATTATAGAAAGTACAAGGGTTATCTGAATGTATGGAAGTGATACGATCAAGCTTGGTCTAAGGGACGCCATACTCATCTTTAGAAGGGTCTTCCTCTTCATCCATCTGCATGTTGGGGTAAGACAAAGGAATCGAAGGAGACCAAGGGAATATTTTCATCAAACTACGTACCTATGCCAGCACAAGCCTGTAAGCTTGATCTTGGGCGTAGAAATCTCTCCGCGAGCTTGAAGAGGGTGGGGAACTTTTATGCACAGAGATTGGAAATGTATGTACGAAGACATGGATACTGGTATTCACCGATGAGGGATGACATGGTAACAAATGAGAAGAACTAACCGATGACCTGGTCTCAAGGGACATAATGGTGTCACATGAGGTCATGGGAAGGTATGAGAACACCATTGGAAGCAGCTCATCCTTGTGCATGTTGATCTATGCATGAACGTTGAAACGTGGGGTAACTTTACTCAAAGGACACGCCTTCTTAGAGGAACTGAAGCTCATACCTTTGGATTTAGAACTTGTTATCGTGTTGACCATGGTGATACAAAAATATGGTATATAGAGTAAGACAAAGTGTGTCTTTTTGCTTACGTAATTTTTAAAGAATAAAGTATTGGACGTTTACTTTAAAGTGTGACTTATAAAGAGAGGGAAGGAGAATAAACTTTGATATGCAGGTTGATCTTTGATAATAAGAAAATATTAGGAAATGAGTTGAGGGAGACTAGTTATTTTGAGAAGGATGTAAGCAATCATTGTTATAGTAATGTGAGCAAGCACTAGACGAATATTTTCAAAACTCTTAACTCTACTACAAATATTAAATAAGAAGAGAGAAGGTAATACTGACAAGGAGAGCGTTTATTAGAGAGGGCAGAATATGTTGTAGGGAGACAATAAGTCTTCTTGGTAAATGAGACAATATTCAGTTCATATAGAGAGAGGCGCAAAGGCAGTCAAAGTTTTGCGAAAACACAAACACATAATTTACTTATAATAATATACTCATTCTTACAAAAATAGCCATTGTAATAGTCATCATAAGAGGTCACTAAAAAGTTTGAAAAAAAATCTATCACTGCTTTGAATTGGATAGGCGGATCGAGTCTCGCCGATAAAGCCATAATCGACATCCAGATAAGAGTCAAAGATGAAAAAATTATGTCATTGGAGGTTGGAATCATAAACTCCAAGGTTTTATATGAAACTGAATAAATATATGAAGTAAAATTCTCCTCATCCTCAAACATTAAGGCTTGAAATGAAAAGTCTATCATTACTTGGAGTGGGATAGGCGGATTGAATCTCGCCGATAAAGCCATAATCGACATCCAGATAAGAGTCAAAGATGAAAAAATTATGTCATCGGAGGTTGAAAACATAAACTTCAAGGTTTTATATGAAAGTGAATAAAAATATGAAGTAAAATTCTCCTCATTTGCAAACATTAAGGCTTAAAAATGAAAAATTGAAGAACAATTTGAAAATATTAATGAAAGATTTTGAAAATCATTGATAGTTATTTGAAAATTTAAAAAAGAATTAAAAAAAAACTATTCCAAATTATTATAGTTTCCAATCATTTTTTAAAATATTTAGAACGACATTATTCAAAAGATTTATTTATTTATTTTAGTTATCCACCATACTTGTTGTTATTAAAACATTCGTATTAATTTTTTTAAACAACGGGTTTCATTAAAATAGTTAATTTATTTATGAGAAAAATACCCCTAAATACCTTCTCAAGTATCAAATACCAAAATGGTACCCGTTTTTGTACTAGTTTCATAAACTACCTAGAGCCAATATATGGACAATTATACCCTTAAGGATATAAAAGGGGTTGTTTTGGTGAAACCCACTTTTTTTCACCTTCTAATCAGACTTTTAGGTTCCAATTCCCCCCACTTTCACATTTCTAAATTTGAGGAGAGAGAAACACGTTTTACAAGAGCGAACCCAAAAGTCATTTTTGAAAGCAAACGTAACCGGCGATATCAATCGACCCCTCTGTTCCGATAATTCTGACAACCACCGGCGAACCACCGGCGACAAGTAACGACTGTCTCTGTCTCTGCTCCGATATTTCGTACACAAACCGGCGAACCACCGGCGACAGGTAACCACTGTCTCTGGTCCGAAAACACAAATAGCAACCGGGGAACCACCGTCGACGACAAAGCTTCGAAGCAACCAGTGTGTCTGTCTCTGTTTCGATATTTGGAACCACCACCGGCGAACCACCGGCCAGTGTCTCTGTTATCCCTTACGCCTTCGAACAAACCCAGGTATCTACTACTGTCTCTGTTCGATTCATATTCGTCGATTTATAGGTTGTTTTACATTCATATGCGATTTGTTACTGTTGCTCGACCGGACGACGTTAATTGAGAGTTGTATTGGTAGTGAGGATGATGTTGTTGTATGCATTGTGAGGCTGCTGTTTTAAGCATCGTGAGTTTACGTAGGGTTGATCCATATCTAGCAATATGAACTGTATTATCTATCAGTATTTAGTTTACCTTTCCGACGCCATGGATTTGAACCTGGCCTTGTTGAATCGTGAACCTGTTAAATCGGCTATCACAACTATAGCGCTGCTGTTTCAAATGTTGTCAGTGTATTTAGGTATCGTCAAACATCTAGCAATGTATCTTGTATTATATATCAGGGTCTGATAGTAGTTTACATGTCAGACAGCACGTCTAGGGGATAAGTATAAGATTCTGGTCACTTCTACAAATCTTCGTAATGCAGTGGCTGCTTAGTGTTAATGTTTTAGTTACCATGTAATTACTAACTAGCTCATTATGTGAACGTTAACAGGTAAAAATGACGAAAACAGGAGTATTCTACCGCTCGGGGTTGGTTGGCATAATCAACGTACTGAGACGGGATATAATCAAAGCTGAACACATCAAGGCTGCTCGTGGAACCCCTTTCTACACCTTCCTCAAAACCTCCTACGACTTGAGGAACGAGGTTCTGAAGCTTAAAAAGTTCCACCACTTGATCGAGGCGATCTGCAATTTATACGACGTCAGATGGAAGGCTTTCAAGATTGGACAAAAGCATGTGAGGCTGACGAAGAAAGATGTTAAGGCGATCTTTGGCCTCAGACACGGTAACGAAGAGATGCCGATGAGCAAATCTGGTGGATTTATTGCTCGGTACGCCGATGTAGCCGAGTTAGATTCGATTTTGATGAAGAAATATTTTGTGAGTCCAAGGACGAGGAGAAGCGGGCCAACGAACGACAAATCAGTTTCCAACGCGTTAATAAAGGTAAATAGAGTATGTTAGAATGTAGTTGTTTTGTAGTTCATGTTGCAGGCTCAGTAAGTTGATGAAATGCCGGCTCATTTTCACATCACTATAAACAGATTGCTATAAATCGCAATCTAAGAACATTAAGATATCAGAGCTATGGTAACATTAAAAGAACAGACAATGTAGACCTAATGTATACGACGGTAACATAGATAGCAATGTTGAATATGGTGGATATCAGATGGTAGCAGCATAGATAGCAATGTATACAGTGATAGATATCAGAGTGTGTAACAAACAGATAGGGTATGTATGCAATCATATCTATCTAATGTCTTACTAGGTGTGGATGCCTTTAATTGTTATTTCTGCATTGTTGTAATTATTTTGGATATTTTTGTAGGAAGCAATCGAGAAAGCAGTCAGCGAAGGAGGGGAGGATGAAGCGAAGGATGTGGCTAGGCTCCTGATACTTTTCATATGCTCGACACTGTTCTTTTCAGTGTCGGGCGACGTTATTGGGTGGACAGCAATCTTCTACGTGGAGAATCTCGACAAGATAAACGACTATGACTGGTCTGGAGCCATCTTGGATAAGCTTCACAAATCGCTGGACAGATGTATTAAGGCCGGCCATCCTTCTAGAGTTATTGGATGCGTTGCTCTCCTTTTTGTAAGTATAGTGTTTTATGATCAGCATGTCTGTTACGAAAATGGTTTTTTTAATGGTTAGTTATGTTCTGTGCAGCCGTTTCTTATGGAGCATATTTCGATGAACGTCGACATACCAAGGCCAAACATAATCCCTAGATGTTACAAGTGGTGGGGGCTAGAAGGCAATGAGTCGACATTCGAAATGATCCAGTTGGTCGGTGAGCTCAGGGACGACGAGGTATGCAACTCACTTAGCAATGTCAATATTGTGGTATGAAACAAAGCGCATATGTTCATGATATTGAACCCTGCATGTTTATGTACACATCTACCGTAGTAGTACATTATATCTATCAGTGATTTAGCAGTATAATATTACGTTGGTGTTTGGTTTATACATATAGCAATGTCTGATATCATATCTACCAAAGTATTACGTTGGTGTTTGGTTTATACATATATCATATCTAGCAGTATAATATTACGTTGGTGAATATTATAAGTAATGATTATAATATTGCTATATGCTCAATGTATATTACTACTGTATTTCCTAGGTTGTCGGCGGGGAGTTGGTGTTTACAGCATCAGAATGTTTTGTTTATGGAGTAAATGATTCGCGGAGACAGTGTGTAGGGGCTGGTGAAACAAGCGAACAGAGGAGTAGGAAAAGAAAGAAATCTGTTGCGAACAGTACAAGACTGAAGGTAGATGACGGAGCTGGTAGTAAGAAAAGCTTAGGTTCAATGATTGAGGTTGAAGATGATGTTACGTTGGGGGAGTTCATTGTGGAGAGGAAGGAAACCGTTTCTAAAAACAAAGGGGAGAGGTTAAAAAACCAAAAAAAACGTAGGTCTAGTATGATTCCTAGTTTTGGAGTGCTGTCGCAGTCGGTTTTGCGTGACAGCAAAAAACTGAAAAAAAGAAGCCGGTTGCGCCGGTTGAAAGTTGAAAACAAGAGGCTTAAAACATGCCTGGAGGAAAGAAACGAAGAGGTTAGTGCTAGCATGTTTTCTAAGTACTAATAACATCTGTATGTTTGTTAAAATGAAGTTGTCTATCAACGAAGTGTGATGTATCTATCATTGTTAACAATAATATAACAATTTCGTATGGTCGTTTGATTCAGGTGGAAAAGTTGAAGAAAGATATGGAGGACCTGAAACAAAAGCTGGAGATGGTCGACTCAAGAGTGGATGGTGAGGATCAACAACTGCTGTTGACCTTATCCTCGCCATTTTGCCGCTATGATGAGGATGCTACTGAAACCGCAGATGCAAACGTTGCTGAGAAGGTGGTTAAGGAAACACTGGTTTACAAAAGAACTCGGAGGCATGTAGTAACTGAAACAGAAAAAGCAACAGAAGAAAAGGGCGTTGATGGGGACGATAAAACAGAAGAACAACAGGAGCTTGACAAAGCTGAGCAAAAAGAAAGGGACGTATCGGAGGAGGACAAAGAAGAAGTTGATGGAGGGGGTTTTCAACTCGAAACACGTGTTGAACCAATGGAAGAGAGTACTACACAGGATGTTGTTGTTGTTGATGTGTCTAGGAAGCCAAAAGGGACTACAACAAGTGGTTGTGACGCTGGTAATGGGAAACGGGATGTGGCAGAAGTCTTACCACCCCTAACTCATGTTGCCGGTGCGCAAAATGTAGTTTTGGTACCTGCACAGGAAACCGGCGTTGGAAACAACGAGGTTGAACAACAGCAGCTGACGGTGGATGGAATTGATTTGTTGGACGAAGGATCCAACGAAGGAACGAAAACAATGGAACCACAGTTGGAGGAGTCGCCAAAAACCGTTGATGAAGGAAAGAATGCAGAGAAAGGTGAGGACAAAGGAGAAGATGACATAGCTGTAGCAACTACATTGTTGGAGATAGCAGCAACAGAACTACAGGTTCCAGACCCTGTCTCTCAAATTGTTGCTGAAGATGTAAGTGGATTTTAAATAGCTTAGTTGTATTTGAATATCATATATGATTGATAGTTAGTCTCGAAATTATTGGTTTCCTTTGTTATGTTTTTAGGAAGTCGGAACAGCGGAGCCTGAAGACACACGACAGTCTAGCTTAGTTGTATTCACTGGCACTGGAACAGCAGCAAAATACGAACAACTATCGCAAGCTGTGTCTCCATTAAAGGTGATACAAATTTTCAACCGAGGAGATCCTTCCGCACAGAAGATTGAAAAAGTGTCACAGGTTGATCCATCTTCCTACGCAACACCACAACAACAGAAAGCAGCATCGAAGGATCTTATTGTCCAATCGGTTACACCATTGGCTGAAGATAGCTTTGTAGACTGCACCCAATCATTTTACGCAGAAATTGACAAGACTGTTGAAACTTCAAACGAGAAGAGGCGTACACTGGACTCCATCGAGGAAGACCAAACGGACGTTTACGTAAGTAGATATTTGGTATTCTCAATAAACATTTAAAAAGTAATGTTAACAGTTTACTGTGTTTCTTTTTTTAGGTACCCATTGATGACATGTCTGGGTTCAACTTACTTACTCCGATGCAGGTTCAACAACAGCAAACTGAAGTTGTAGCTTGGCCGTCCCCGACAGAGACAACAAAACTGATCGATGTAAGTGAGTACGAGAAATTGTTGAAACTGAAACAGGTAGAACAACAAGAAGATCCAGAAGTATGGTACTTGCCAACAACAGAGTTCTCGTACAGGCTTTCCATTAGTGTGACAGAGATAATGGAACTGCCTAACGAAACTCAAGTGGACTTCAAGGTAAAAATCTGTTTGGATGTATCTATCGTATTTTAATTGTTAGTCTAGCAACGTGTCTATATACGTCTATCAATATTAATTGAAGCATCTATCATTGTGTCAACCAATAAACCATTGGTTATTATTTCCATTGATTCGAGACTGTAATTTTGTTTTAATAGGTAATAGATGCTTGGATATACAAGCTCTTAAAGGATTCAGATTACAAAGTCCCTGTGAAAGGGTTTGATAATAAGTATTCATTTCCTGTCCCAGCCATTCAAATAACTGGGTTTGCAACTGTAAGTTCCCAGGGGATTATTGGTTTTATATTAGGTACATCTACTTCCTGTATTAATGTCTTAAATTTTACAGGGGACACTGGCTAAAAAGAAAGATATGTCTGTCATTGTGGACAAGGTTTTTGAGACAATGAACCCCGACACATATGTTGCATTCGTCCCCCTATGTACCGTAAACACAAACGGCGTGAACCACTGGACGCTCCTGGTTATAGACATGGAGAATGGGGATGCCAGAAGCTACAACCCAATGTTGCCGTGGAGCAAGCACATTCCTGATAAGACGAGAAACACAGCCGATGCTCTGGTAAGGAATTTAAATTCCAAGTTATCTATTTTGGTTGACTGTCTAGCAATTTCTAATACTATATCTATCAAACTGTATAATAATGCCTATCAATGACTGCTACTGTATCTATCAATGCAGCTGGCCTATTGCATGAAGAAGAAATATATACCGCAGGTAAAAGGTGGGTACAAAATTAAGACCGTGTTAAACATCCCACAACAAAAGAAGGGCAGCTACAACTGCGGTGTTTTCGTTTGCAAATACGTAGAAGACATCATTACAAAAGGGTTTGTTGGACGGGAATATGGTGAGGAAATGCCGGCAGAAACGAGAGCTAAAATTTTCAAACATTTCTTGAACGATGGTAACACAAACAAACGTTGGTAGCATGTAATTGATTTTTGGGTACCCATTTGTATTTTTCGCATAGATTAGCAATGGGTGAATTATACAAACTTCTATGATTTATGTTTGTAGTAGAAAATTTATTTGTTAAAAGGTACTTTTTCACATCACTGTTACAACATTCAGTGTTGTATCCTACTAATTTAGATATGTTGTTACCTTTCATAGTAGTTTTGAAGTCGTTCGCAAAGTTTTTATTATTAACTATCAGGCTTGAAGCAAATATCTATCAATGTCTAATTTGTAAACTATCAGAAAAATAATGAGGTGGTGTATGTAGATGTATAAGAAATGGATTTTTAAGGAGGTGTATACTAAATTAAATATGTATGGCAAATATATTTATAAACTACCTTGGCATATACACCATTATTTGCATGAATCAATTTCATATATTGGCAGTATATATCTACTACCAATAATGCATATATAAGAAGAACTATCACTGTTAACCACATTGTCTATCTGGGTTTAAGGAAGGATCTATCTGGGGTTAAGCAAGCAAATATCGTAGTGCGAAACATATCGTAATTTATAAAAAATTTGGTTACGAACCATATAGTATAGTTTTAGATATCGTTCAGACAAAATAGGTAGACCAAATAGGTTTTAAATTTTTAATATAATTTATCTACCATTGAAAATTACTCGTAAATATCATATAACAGGTTAGTGATGCACGAAATATATATATATATATATATATATATATATATGGACTGCACAACATGGTTATTGGTAGATAAATGCAATTAATTTGTTGAAAGGACTTATAACCACACACATTACTCATTAGAAGTTAATGTGTTAAAACCATTGGTTAGTTTGAACTTGAAAAGACAATGGGTAGATGAACTAGAATGATTACATTCATTTAATATACGTGTGCCATTAAAGTTGTGAAAGAAAATATGGTTGCTTAATGGTGATGAGTCCGAATTCGGAGTGCTCCCCGGAAGGGCATCCCAAAGTAAATCTCTCCGTAAACCGGACAGGCTCCAAGAGCTTAATTCGGACAGGACTTTTGAACCGGGCAGGTGACTTCGAACACTGCAAGCCCAAAGCAGTTCGAACTATGACTAAAGTACTAAAAAACCTAAACACTATCTGACTAAGCTATCTGCTCATCTACTTAAAACTCATGGGTCTTTAAACATGACTCGGGTCCATTAAACTTGACCCGAAAGCCCATAAGGGCCCAAATTACATACTATAAATACCCAACCACCAGCATTAACTAGTGGTAACAAAAAATTTACTGCTGCCAAGCTGCTCAATTCTCTCTCCACCTTAAAATATCTTGAAACACCTTCACACCACCCTGAAACACCCTCACGCCGCCTTAAAACTCCACTTGAAATTACCAGCCTACCCTCAGGCTACTTTTATCCTCACCAAATGGGACTCAGCATTGGGTGCTGGGTTTTGCTATAAATAGAGGGTCATATGTCAACCTATTCCTCACAAACTTAACTGTAAAGAAAAAAAAATTCAGAACCTCTACCCTAAGTTCAAACCACTGCTCCTCCTACCATGGCACCTTCATCACCCTTCTCCCCACACCAGTCCGGCGACGACGCGTGGTCCTCTGACCACTATGCATGTAACAAGGCATACAAGCGTACGACAACGTCGGAGTACTCCTCTGACGAAGAAGATGATTGGTCGGTCTGGTCTGAGGACCAAGAAGACCCTTATGGATCATGGGATTCTTGGTCCATGGACGACTGTTATCTTTCTGAGGATGAAGAACTGCAAAAAAGGAAAAGACGTAAGAGCAGCAGCAAGTGGGAAGAAGAAGACGACGATGAAGATGAAGAGGCAGACGACGAGGCCTCTGACGACGAAGAAGATGATGAAGATGATGAAGAAGAAGAAGAAGAGGACGAGGAATCTGATGGAGAGGACTCCGAGTAGGTTAGAACATGGAGATGTAGTTTCATGGCACTTTAGGTTTATCTTTTGTTGTTTTCGTCTGTTTGTTTATGGTTTTTTTGGACTGTTAGTGTGACCAACCCTGTGCAGTAGACTCTTTTTTTGACAGGGTTGGATGATTTAGGGTTTATGGCACTTTGCGAATCTCTGTAGCATTGCATGTTTTTTCTGTTAAAGTTTCGTTGCATTTTACCTTCTCTAGCTTAAACTGGTAAGATATCGTATGACATGGTGCAGTTGAAGGTAGCAGTTTTACTTGCAGTTATTTCACAGAATCGCAATCTATGAACACTAAGATATTAGAGTTATGGTAACATGAAAAGAACAAACAATGTAGCTCTAATGTGTAAGATGTAAACATAGATAGCATAGGTAGCAATGTATACACGAGTACACAACAGAACGTTAACAAATGTAAGTAAAGATGTTAAATACGAAACAGAAAAGACATCTTGATGTATCTGTTAGATGCAAAACCCAGAAACTATCAACGTTGAATAGAGTGGATATCAGATGGTAGCAGCATAGATAGCAATGTATACAGGGATAGATATCAGAGTATGTAACAAACGTATATGGAACTTGTCATTTCTATAAGGGTACAAAACATAAGTCGAGATACAAGAAGTGCTTATCTTTGAGATGAATAAGGCATGAATGATTTTAAGTACACCTATATCAAATGTAAGTAAAATATCAGATGGATCTAAACCAAAACAGAAAACATATATTGATGTATCCAGAAACTATCAATGTTTAATACAGTGGATATCAGAGGGTTGAAGCATAAATAGCAATGTATACATGGATAGATATCAGCGTCTGTAACAAACAGATATGGACAGTGTCAATTCTTTTAGGGGACAAAACATATGTCGAGATACAAGAATTGCTTATCTCTGAGATGAATCAGGCATGAATGATTTTGAGTACATCTATAACAAATGTAAGTAAATATCAATTGGATGTAAACCAAAAAAGAAAAGACATCTTGATGTATCTGTTAGATGCAAAACCCAGAAACTATCAACGTTGAATAGAGTGGATATCAGATGGTAGCAGCATAGATAGCAATGTATACAGGGATAGATATCAGAGTATGCAGCGAACAAATATGGTACGTGCCAATTCTATAAGGGTACAAAACATAAGTGGAGATACAAAAACATATTCATCTTTGAGATGAGTATGGCATGGAAGATTGAAGTACATGTATAACAAATGTAAGTAAAGCATCAGATGGATGTGTACCGAAACAAAAAACATACTTTGATGTATGTGTTAGATGCAATAGCCAGAATCTATCAACCTTGGATAGAGTATCTATCAGAGTATAACCTCAAAGATAGCAATGTATAATTGAATAGATATCATAGTCAGAAAGAAACAGACATGGAACATGTAAATGTTAAAAGTGTACGAAACATAAGTCAAAAGATAAGGAGTGCTTATCTTTGATATGTAAAATGTTACAAAAAAGTAGGTAAATAATGTTTAGAACGGAGCATCACATGACCGCCTATTATGCCCCGATTTGAAATATCGACCACAACGGGACTGGCTGCCGCCTCTTGATGGAATACTGTTCTTCCTCGGACGACCAGGGCGTCTTTTAACGTTAGGGGGCAGCACCAAGGGCTCTCCATCACAATCTGCGCTACTGGATTCACCAAACTCTGTTATAGCCGGTATGTTAAATGAATAGCTGGACATGAAATTTTGGGTGGTAAAAAACGGCTCAACCAACGTCATAGGATCCTCGTTTATAGATGCAATTGCAGCCAGCGCATGAGCGCACGAGAAACATTCTTGCTGCCAAGAGCCGCACGTGCATTTGAAATCCAGTATGTTGACCACCATGAATGGGTCCGATAAAACCTCAATATAAGCGGCAGAAGACTTGCGAACTAACCATGTCCGACTGGATTGTACATTCTCTTTGAACATCTTGTCAAACTCGGGGCACAAATGTGTGTTCCAACTTTGGCCTTCTCCTAAACGTCGAGACATTTGAGTCATCAAGAGAGCTCTAATCCGGTCGATTAATTCGACTATAGGAAGATGGCACAACTTTTTAATCTGGCCATTGAACGACTCAACAGCGGTTGATGCCATCGCCCCATACTGTTTGCCTTTGACATATGTCTGAGCCCATTTTTCTGGGGCCAGATTCCTTACGAAGTTTTCAATACGCTTACCGCCTTGGCGCAAAAACTGACCATAACGTTCATTAAAAAGATCCACCGTAGGGGCATAAGCACAGCTCTTAAACATCACTAGCATATCTTGTTTGTAGACTCTGTTAGTGTGTTCAAGAGCTTTATTCAAGTTCTGGATAAGATGGAAGATGCAATAAGCGTGGTAGTCAGTAGGATAAAGAGTTGCGACAGCGCTAATAATACCAGCATGGCGGTCTGAAATGAAAGTTATTTGGCGCCCTAACAGATGAGGTTTTAAATTTTCCAAAAACCAAAACCAGTTGTCCGAGTCTTCACTACCAAATATACCAAAAGCTACGGGGAAAAGACCTGCGGTGGAAAAAATGTATGTTAAAAACAGAACTACAGTAACAGAACGATGTTGAGGTCGACTGTGTAATAGTAGACAAAGAACAGTCCATGTAACCTAATCTATCAGACAGAGTCTCCCAAGCTAGCAATCAATAATAACTAAAATACCAGAGTATGTAATCCAAACTATCAAACAGGCTTATTAAATCGCAAACTATGCAAACATATGTATCAGAATAAATGTATATTGAAACATGTACTGATCGTTGTTTCCATCTTTTGCCACTGCTGAAAGCAACACGCCACCATGCTTCCCTGTTAGGTGCGTTTCGTCAACGTACAGTAGAGGGCGGCACGAATGGAAACCCTGAAGACACGCCCCAAACGCTATAAAACAGCGACGGAAAACATTGCCGGGAGCCAAATCCAGATGACAGTCCGTAGTGATATCACGACTCTTTAGCCTCTTGAAGTATGGTTTTAGCAATCCAAAAGAGGTATTGCTATCTCCAAATACAACGCGACGGGCCTTCTCCAACGCATTCCAAGATAGACGATATGAAACGTCTAAACCATAGTCTTGCTTGATGGTGGACTGTATAGTCTTAGCTGTTAAAGAATGGCTGTTCCGTAGAGAATCGTGAATTTCATCAGCAATTAAATCGGACGACAGATGCCTACTTTTCTTCTTTGTGAATACGGGACTGCACGTGTGGGTACTGAAAAATCTTTTAATTGTCATCAAACCGGTCTTAGAATCGAAAGAAGCGTAAAGCCTCCATTTGCAGCCATCCGAATCTTTGTTTACACAATAAACGGTGATCTTGTTAAAGGTATTGTGCATGTACCTAAACGCAAAACTGTTCTCTAATGCATAACGGGATAAGGATAACCGCAGACCTTGAGCACCGTCTTGAAATGACTGTCCAACACCGATGATAGCTTCTGCCCATCCCGCTGTAGCTAGATGTCTTTTTTTGGGGGTTGTAATGGCCAAACATGTACTGCTTTCACCGCTGGTTCGTTGCATGTAAGAGGATTCTTCGAAAAGTTGAACGGGTTGTTTACGTTTAATGGCGGAGCCTTTATCAGCAACATGTTCTTCGATAAGAAATGACACACTCTTCAAACGCTCAACATCGAGGTAACATTCCAACCCAATGAAATCGGTCTCCTTATTAAAAATACAATTATTCTGAGCACCACAAGAGTACGTAATGCTGTAGTTTCCTCTAACAAGCCCTTGCCATGTTTGCTCAACGTACTGTTGGAATGACTCGAAGTTTTCAAATTCGGACAGTGGAACAATACCTGTTTCCGTACCAAATTTGAAAATGCACACTCTTGGTTTAGACATTGTGTACCCTGAATTATAGGAGTTTTGGTTAGCTTGTTTAACGTTGGTGTAGAACAACTGAATGTGTTACTGATATTATAACATATATAGCAATATCCTGTAACTAACATATCAGCGTATATGCATCGTGGTATATTTTCAACACAAATAGCAAATTGTCATACCTAAACTATCAGGGTATATGGACTATTAGTCTGGTTTCCAACACATATATCAACTTATTATAGCTAACATATAAGGGTGTATGCAGCAAGAGGAAATGGTTTGAAACATATAGCAATATCACGCACCTAAACTATAAGGGTATATGGAGTCATGGTCTATTTATCAACACATATAGCAACATGTCATAACTAAGATATCAGGGTGTATGCTGTCAGATTTAATCTACTCTCATATAATCTAACCTATCAGGGTCTATGCAGTGATCTAGCAACATCAAGCATACAATTGCAGGCGACAAATCGCAAAGTGTAACCATATAAATATCAGGGTTCAACACAGAGGTGGAAAAATGAAATTACTCACCGGAATGTGACCGGAGCTGGTTTGGATGCTTTGAATTGAGCAGAAGCAGATGGTAATAAGTTTCCTGCAATTAACGTACATTATATGAGAGTCTAGAATCGATTTCGAAAATGGAAAACGATTTTGAAACTAAAAACTCAGTTCTGTTACTGACCTGAAAGATGTACCGTTTTTGGCTACGATTTCGAAACTTAAATCAGTTGTTATGAGGCTGAGATACGGTGGTCTAGGAGGCTGAGATACGGTTAAAAATCGGAGCTAGGAGGCTGAGACGGTTCAATATCGGAGCTACGAGACTCTGTATGAAACTGACGACGTTAAACTTCAAATCTGAAACTCGCCGGTGATCGGAACACTCCGATAACGCGATTATATGGATCGCCGATGGTTACAGCAGTAAATGGTGGTTCAACAGTGTCGCCGGAGGTGGTGTGATCAGCGGTGGTTTTTTGAAATGAAGAGACGTTCTTGAAAAATGGGTTGTTTGTTAGGTTAGGAGAGAGGAGAGAGAAAGGGGGCTAATAAATTCAAAATTCAAAATTCAAAAGTAATTAAGAAGGTGCTGAAGCTAAAATGGGTCCTTTTTTTCACAAATCAACCTTATATACTAGGTTGAGGGTAATCTTGGTATTAAAAAAAGAAAAGGTATTAGAAGTGGATATGTTTAATGAGATGGGTATTAAGTGAGCATTAACCCATTTTTGGGTACTAGGTTGTAATAGGTTTGGTTAAAAGGTACTTAGTGTGTCATTTCCCTTTATTTATATATATATATATATATATATATATATATATATATGATATTAGATTCTTTATAGGTTAGTTATGAGAATGACTTTTTTTATAACTAACACTAACAAAAATTTGATTGGAATTATATAATTTATATAATTTAGAAAATAAAAAATAAATATTGGATTTTTTAATATATAGAAATAAAATTTAATTTAAAAATTAAAATTATATAATAATTAAAATTTACTAATTACTTAATTTCCAACATTTTTTAATATTCCAAATACTCTTACCCCTTATATAAAGATACTCTTTTTATCAAAAGTTTTCTTCTTTATTTTTTATTTCATCTTTACGAACGTACCTAGTTTTTGAATCTCAACTTATCTTTCTCTTCTATTATTGTTTTCCGTATGCTTCCTCAATTAATCAAATTTGTTTCGGATTATCTGTTTTTACATTTTTATGACTTCAATCACATTTTTTTAATCAACTTCTTTTTTATTTAGTTTTTTCAATTTTCAATTTAGAAATTGAATATAAATACCACATATGATGTGTTTTTTACCAAACAAATCCTAAACCATTTTTTGTGTGAAAATTATTATTTGCCTTTAAGTAATTAATAATATTTCCTTTTTATCAACTCATATTATTTGGTAGCAATGTCGATGCTTAGAATTAGTGGAATAAGGTTTGAATCTTTATATCTAATTGATAAAAGGATTATTTGTTTGATCTTTTTATGTAATTAATAAGATAATTTTCTGTTACGTTTAATTTTGGATTGGGTTAAGAAATATTAATGTTTGTTAAACACAAGTCGTAAATGATTTTTTGTATATATAGGTCAATAGTTCGAAGGCCCACATTGGTCACTATAAATATAATTTTTCATTCTCTTTGGAGAGGATGAATAATGATTATTTTATTATTGTATTTGCTACTCTATATCTCTCTCATAATGTTCTCTCTCTACATTAACTCTCTAACATATTCTAGTGAGCCAAAACCAAACTCATCAGTGACGGCCACAATACGAGGCACATTCGAGCTGGTACTCGAAAGCTTCTTTCAAAACTAGAGAACTTATCATTACTCTCTATCAGTTCTAGAGTGAGCTACGATTAAAATGGCTACTCAAGGAGCAACATGTACACCTCTCACCCCGGGGAGTGAAATTTTACAAGAAGGGTTGAGGTCTAGAAGTCCTCTCGATTCCACTCTCGCTCCAACTCAGGCCATTTGTTTTGGTTTACAGGCTTCAAATAACGAAGTCGAGTATTAGGCAATGATCATTGGGATTCGATTGGCTCATATATGTGGAGCGAAAAAGGTACGCTTGTTAAGTGATTCCCAACTTATGATAAATAATGCTCTGTGGTAGGCCAAAACACGCAAGGACCATCTAGTCAAGCACCTCAAAATATTGAATGCCAATGCAAAACTCTTTGAGAATGACAACTTCAAATAAGTTGATAGGGCTGAAATTTCCAAACAGATTTGCTGGTGTCGATAACTTGCTCTGAAACCAAACTTTGAGTCATTTTGCAGAAAAACCCTTTGATTGAAAAAGATCACGAGCTAAATCATGACAAGACTTTTGGCCTACTATAGTGTGTGATGCCAAGGAATTGGTGAAGAAGTATGACCCGTACCAACGCTTTGCTAATGCAATTCATTATCCCACAATACAAATTGAATCAATCTCTGAGGCACTACATTTTGATAGATGTGCATATACTTAGTCGGACTATTACCGAATACTATTTTTGTCGACAAGTTGAATCAATCTCCTTCAAGCATATATTTGTTTTTGTGGACTATTTTTTGAAGTGGGTAAATGTCGAACCACTATCCAGGATAACTGCCAAAAAAATTGTTATCAATTTCAATTTGATTAATATCTGTCATAGGTTTGGAGTCCTAAGATCGACCACCACAGATAACGATTTTTAGTTCCAGAATGCGGAGATTGCTACTTTCTTCCGGACCAGAGGAATAAAGAAACATTTATTTTACCTTTTTACTCCTTAGACAAATGGGCAAGTAGATGTCACAAACATAAGAATTTTGGAGGCTCTTAAGAAGAATCTAACTAGGTTTGTTGGAAAATGGCCGCATTATATCCAATAAGCTATATGGGCTTACTAGAAAAATCATCGAACCACCATAAGTAAAATACCTTTCATTCTTGTTTAAGGTCTCTATATAGCTAACATAAATAGTTTTGACATGATACATAGTTTCCAGTTAGTCCCAAAAAGGAAATAAATAAGGAATGATGGACGAATCTGATTTTATCGAGGATAAGAAAATAAAGGCATACATGCGGGTCCAACATTACCAAACCCTCACAGTGAAAAAATATTCTTCTAAAGTTCAAAGACGTGACTTCACGGTGGGGGGGGGGAGGTTTTTAAGAAAGTGTTCTTGTATATCAAAGACCAGATGCTCGACAAGCTTGGTCCAAACTAAGAAGGTATGTAAACCATGGTGGAGAAAGTTAGAGAAATAACTTATAAATTGGTTGATGAAGAAGGGAGGAAACTTCTAAACCTGTGGAAAACCGAGCACCTCCAACTCTATCTTGTGTAAATTTGTATTTATTTTGTATAATTTATATTTAACTAGATTATTTTGAAAATTAACAAAGGTCCGGTGGCATACTTTATTTAACCATGGTGGCGCAGGAAGGTTTTAATGAGGTGCCTACATAGCCGGCATGTTCATGAAATGTTTTCCATAGAAAAGTTCTTGATTTGACTGAATGTGCATGTTTTATTTTGTACCAGTTTTCCTTCTAAAGGTTTATAACATGTGTTGGTCAAGGTAGAGCCTCGAGCTTAAAGTAACGAGGAAGGTTCAAACCAATTTTCCATATAAAAGTTTCCAATAAATGTTGGTCATGGTAAAACATCGAGCTCGAAGTAAGCGAAAAAATCTTAAGTAGTTTTCCTTGTAAAAGTTTCCAACAAGTGTTGGTCAAAGAAGAGTCTCGAGCTCAAAGTGATCGAAAAGGACCGAACCATAGGCCTAATAAAACTTTTAAATTAAAACCTGCATAGAATATTCGTGAAACTAGAAGAGAAATTTTGTTTGGTCCAACGCTGATCACCTTCAGCCTAACACAAATCACATGGAGGGATATAAAAAGAGCGACATCGTAGAATAAAAACAAGTAAAGTGATGACATAAATAACTTCAAGGGTTCATGTAAAATATTACAAGGTACCCCAGCCATAGGGGAACTTTAAGCAGTTTAGAGTAAGATTAATATTTCACATGTGCCCTAGCCATCCAAGGATTTTGAGTTTTAAAAAGAGTATATAAATAAAATAGTAAGTGATTCATTTTTGTCAGGATTGGAAGTTTCAGACTGAGTAACCCTAAAATTAGAAGGAGGACCACCTTTTTTGGTCGGGGGAGTGACTCTAGTAGCAGGGAGTGTGCTTGTGGTTGTATCATTAACACGGAGTCCAAACCTGTGAAGTCCTTAAGAGCAGATTCTTGGCATGCTATTCTTTCGCCTTTGATATCTATATCCTCCTCATCCTTAATTTATTCTTCCAATACCGGTTCAAACTCCAGAGATACTCCAGAAGGTCATTTCGCTTCAGAAAACTGCTCCCAGAAAGGCCCAAGTCTGAGATCGGCAAAACATTCGTGGAAGCTTGAGACCATTTCCTCTCTAATTGTATCCATTTATTTCAAGGCAGATGCGATGAAGTCCATCAAATCCCAATTATGTTTGACTTTGAATTACTAATCATATTTTGACTGCTTATCAATCGTCTATTTTAGGCTATCCACATCATTATGCAGATTGGCAATTCTGTACAGTTTACATGAAATGCAAATGAGTTTGGGAAAAAGGAAAGCATAATGACATCAAAGAGAAATAATCTACTAGACTTATTTTGTTCGGACTGGTTGCTCGGACTGATTCAAACCATATTCTCCCACTCACCTAAAAAAAGACAAAACGTCTCTTCCAATGATCGTCCAACTCTTGTAGATCAATTATAACTTTTAAGTCGTTCCTCACTATAAGGTAATAGTCAGGGGTAGCTTTTGTTGATATAGGTCTTGCTCTGAGAAATAATTTGCTTCATTTTAAAGGGATATTTGATAAACCCAATGCGATTATGAAGGATATTACAATCCTTTATGTATTCAGGGTAGCTTGGATGAGGCATAGATGGAGCATGCTAAAAAGTTGTCTAAGGTTAAGGTGAAAAGGAAACCAGAAGTCTTAATTGAACTGGAAACCTTAATTTCATGTTATTAAAATTTGACATCGACTCTGCATCTCTTGAAGGTCATCAGGGTTGGGTACTTGTACGGAATTCTTTCAAGTATGGTAAAGTTTGGAGGTCAAATGTGAGAGACAGGTCCCGTAGTTCTATTATGGGAGGGATCTCGAAAGAGCTTGAAGTTTTAAGGTCAATTTTTCTCTTATGAAGGGCTCGTGTTTTGGATCATTCACCCATTTCTCTGGTTTTTTGATGAACTTTAAAGTCTTTTTTCTTAAGTCTATTTCATTTTTTTAGAGGGAATAATAATACTAATTTCTCTTAAAGTCTTTTTTCCTTCCACCACGTTTCCCCACGTCGCTAGTTGTGGCTACATTGGAAGAGACCTATGGTCATGAGACGAGGGTTTGAGGACTAACCAAAGGGGTTCCTCTAGGTGTTAGGCTCCTCTAAGGGCATCTGATAATGGTTGGGCTATGTTTCAGCCTTTTGGATTCAACACGAGTGTTGACTATTTATGGGGTTGGTGGTTGTTCACAAAAAGGACGAGGACGTAAAATCGGCCTCGAAGATACCCTGATCAGCTTCTAGAGGCTTTACTCATAAGGTGTCTACTTCTAGGGGATCTAATTCAATAGACGTATTCAGGTTTTCAAGGTCTCGAAGCTTCTTAAACAAATTCATATCCTTTATTGCCATACCTGAAAATAAACACAAATAAAAATCAATACTTTCAATAAAGGTTAAGGCTTGAAGTGAATCAAAAGGTAGGGAATAATACATGAACCATGGTAGTAATTCAAAAATAACCGGAGACTACGGAGTAGGCATATCTGAACTAAAATAGAATCACCGAGAAATATTGAGGTTTATCTTTATAATTTGATAGTTTCTCTCTCTAACAAATTGTGTGAAAGAAGAGTTGGGGTTGTGCTATTTATAGAAATATGGGGTCATCAACTTAATGTCATTTCCTATGTAATAATCATTACAAGAGCCTTGGAGAGATAAAGCGACGAGAATTCTCTCAGCACGTGTCATAAAGCTATAACAAGGCCTACACCTAGGTCTAAACAAGGTGAATCGTGGCTAAAATTTACATATCTAGCCTTGAGAAGTGTGAGAACCTAGCTTCAAGACTTTTCAATTCTCCCAGGAAAGAACTTTAAAGCGCGTCAATCTGGAAACTCTCAGAATTTTAGATGCTTAAACCTTGGAGATCAAGAAGTTCGATGGGCGAAATTAAAATTACGTCGCCACCACTTGGTGCCTTGCTAGATCAGTATATTTTGGTATACCCTTATTGGAACCTTCAGACTATTCCAGGGGGGATCTTAGTATTCCAACCTCGACCAACTCGACAGTGATATGGAAATGAATTTTTAGGATATAATTTATAGACAATGTAAATTTAGGGACTTTATTGTGATTAGTGTAAGTTTTGTCTTCAATTTTTGAATGATGTAAGTTTTAGGGGGGCTATTGTGACTTTACATAATTTTTAAGGACTAAATAGCAATTAACCCGTTTTTGTAACATATTCAGTAATTCAACTAAGTCTTGGCTCCTCTATATAAAGGACCAGACATATTTAATACAGAGGTTGAACACTTTTTACTTGAAACTCATTTGGTAGTTGTATTTTCTCTCTCTAAAAACTCTAAGGCACTTTCTCTCTCTAGGATTTCACTCTAGCAATTTACCTAAGCAAATCAAAACCTTATCAAATTGGAGACTTCACTGGGGACTGAACAGAAAAATCAGTAGCTTATTTGTTTGGTGATATTCTTTAACTCAAATTCGTAAGATGAATCCCAAAAATAATAATCTTACGCTTCAATCGGCTTTAGAAACAGTGAGAGATGATTTGCAAAAGAATAGGACTGATGGGAATAAAACTGATGGATCGTCTCCGGTCCAAGTTCGATCTGATATTGAGACAAGAATGAATCAACTTCTTGATAAAATCAATGCGTTGAATGAAAAATATGAGCGAAGGGAACAAGAAATACTCTCTGCTAGGATCAGATCTGAGGTTAGGCAGGAGTTTGAAAAGACCGATGTTAAAGGTCAGTCAGATCGATCTTTCGATGATAGACATGCTAAGTCTAAGCGTAAAAAAGCACGTTTTGTGTCTCCTAAAGAGATATATTCATCTCGAAATGATAAGAAAGATAAGCAAAAATTGATAACTTCCAGTAATGAGGAGGTAGAAAGCTCAACTTCGGGATTTAAAAGGCATAGAGGTTCTTCGAAGGGAGAATCAGAAAGAGATTACTTAAGAAGATATAAAAAGGAGAGCAAGTCTAAGAATGCTCCTCGATCAACTTGGCATGAAGGAAATCCTTCGAATTAATATGCTGAGACAGACAGGAATTTGTATGTTACAATGGGGATCGATGATCAATTTGGTCAAGGTTTTGATTGGAGGAACTCTCCATTAACAGATGAAATCCGCTCTATGACGCTTCCAAAGAGTTTTGATATTTCGAAGGTTGAAAAGTTCGATGGGATGCAAGATCCAGATAATCACATCGAATAGTTTAAAAATTATATGATGAATTTCGAGGACGACGACCGACTTGTGTGTCTTGTTTTTTCTCAAACTTTTAAAGGAACAGATCTCAAGTGGTACAACAGGATTCCGATGGGATCCGTTCCAAATTTCAGGGATTTTTATACTGCTTTCTGAAGGCAGTTCGTTGGAAGCAAGGAAATGAGAGCTAGTGGTGATACGATTATCCAGTGCAAGCAAGCACCAGGATAAAAAGTGAAGGATTATACTAAGAGGTTTGTGTTAACCAGAAAGTTTAGATAATTGTGAAGAGAATGTGGCAATGGCCACTTTTCGTCAGGGTTTGTTGTCAGGGGATCTGGCTAATGAGACAACAAAAATAAGGGCTTTGACTTTTGGAGCGTTGGTGGCTCAAGTCGAAGACCAAATTAAGGTTGAAGAATCTAACAGAGTCCAAGGGGCTCTAGTTAATACTTTGAAGAATTCGGGACATGCAGCCAATAATCAGGGGCAGCCCTCGAATGGAAATGGGAATAATCAACAATCTAGGCAGAAGAACAACAATTTGCCTCCTCGGAGTGATGGATATTCGAACCACACTCCATCCAACAATTACAATAGACCTAGACCGAATACTAGGGTTAGGCCAGAGTACTATGCTGATTTAACATAGAGTGTTTCTGTTATTTGGGATAGAACTAAGAATTAAGTGAACTTTAGGAAACCAGCTCCTATCAGCAGACCGAGGGTAGAAAGGAATAATAAAAATTTTAGGTATCATGATGACATTGGGCATGATACAAATGATTGTATTGCTTTGAAAAAATAAATCTAATATTTGATTGAGAATGGGAAGCTCTTGACTTATGTGAAGTCACATAGAAGTGCATCGAAGAATAACGGTGCATCAACTTTGAAGGCTGCGCAGCCAGCTAAGAATTTGATGATTATGGATTCATAGGTTGAGTCATTCGATGTTTCTAATGAATATGTTGAGAAGGATCCGAACGGGTTTCTTCCGATGGTAGTCGAGGAGCCTGTTGAGGTTGTTTTTGTAGAAGAGGGACGTGTACGGGAATTGTGCAAGTTTTTCGAATCGTTAGCAATTTTTGGGGGCGATTCGATGACTGGAAGATGATTTGTATGGGAATGTCAACGCATTTGTATGGGAAGAAAGACATTCCATTCATTTTATTTGATGAAGATGATTTGAGAGGAACTGCAGGACCACATGAAGATGTAGTGGTAATCGGAGCTGAGGTGGCTGGCGTCGAAATTCGACGTGTGTTGATTGATACTGACAGTTCGGCCAATGTTCTTTTTAAGTCTACCTATGATAGGATGATAAACCCTCCTCGGATTACTCAATCAGACCGTACAAGTATTGGATTCACGGGTGTAACAACTCGTGTTGTTGGGGAATTTGAGGGAGAAGTTAATTTGGGGAAAAACCCATTCAAGAAGAAAGTTCAAGTGCTTTTTATGGTGGTAGACTGTCCCACAAGTTATAATGCTATTTTTGGAAAGTCATGGCTTTCAAGAATGTATGGGGTGGTATCAACAGTCCATCAGTGTTTTAAGTACGTGGTTGGAGATAGAGTTGGAATAGTTCGAGGCGATCAAAAAGTTGCCAGAGAATGCTATGCCACTGCGCTTAGGATCCGAAGATCCAGTAGTGGATATTTGATGCGAGAAGAGCATCCAATAGTTTACTTTTTCAGAAGGAAAAGTGTTTCGGATTGGAACTTTATTAACCCGTAGTCTACGTCAACAACTGCTTAATTTTTTGTCTAAGAATTTGGACGTCTTCTCTTGGAAGACAGAAGATGTAACGGGAGTACCCATCGAAGTAATTTGACATAGTTTGGCTATAGATCTGAAGGTTAAGCCAGTGATTCAAAAAGAAGAGCATTTTCATCGGAGAAAGCGGAAACAATTGTTGCAGAAGTGGATCGATTATCTAAAGTCGGACACATAAGGGAATCTCAATATCCTTTGTGGACTGCGAATCCGGTAGTGGTTAAAAAGAAGAATGGGAAATGGAGGATGTGTGTGGATTTTACAGACTTAAATAGAGCTTGTCCCAAAGATCAGTTTCCAGTTCCTCGAATTGACCAGCTGATTGATTCTACTTCAGGTAATAAAATTTTGACTTTTATAGATGCTTTCGCCAGGTATAATCAGATGCAGATGGATCAAAAGGATCAAGAATACACGACTTTTATAACTGATAGAGGCCTCCGTTGTTATAGGGTGATGCCCTTCGGATTGAAGAATGCTGGACCCACTTATCAGAGATTAATGAATAAAGATTTTGCTACGCAGATCGGAAGAAATATGGAGGTATATATAGACGACATGGTAGTAAAAAGTTCAATGGATGAAATGCATCTTGATGACCTAGAAGAGGCCTTTTTTAATCTAAGGGCAATCAGGTTGAAGCTAAATCTAGAGAAATGTACCTTCGGAGTTCGATCGGGGAAGTTTTTGGGTTTTATTATTAGCGAAAATGGAATAGAAGCCGACCTAGAACAACTAAAGGCTTTGATAACAATGAATTCACCTCGATCAGTTAAAGAAGTGCAAGTATTGACAGGAAGGTTAGCAACACTTAATCGATTTATTTCACGATTTTCTGATAAATGCTTTCATTTCTTTCAAGTGTTGCGAGGACCTAACAGGTTCAAATAGACGTCGGAATGCAAAGCAGCATTCACGAGCATTAAAATTTTGTTGTCATCAGCAGACTTATTAACAAAGCCTCGTAATAGGGAGAAACTATTCTTGTACATTGTTGTATCGGATTTTTCACTCAGTGCAGTGCTAATTAGTGAAGATTCAGGTATTCCGAAGCCGGTTTATTACGTCGGTAAAAGTCTGGTGACAGCAGATAAAGGTATATGAAGTTGGAGAAGCTGATACTATAGAAGTCTGAACTTCATTCCCTTTGAAAAATGTATTGCAACGACGAGATATTTGAGTGAGGATGACTAAATGGTCAGTGGAGTTAGGAGACTATGATATATTATTTACACCTCGAACAACAATCAAGGCACATGCATTGGCTGATTTTTTTTGTTGAGTTTCACTCAAGTAGATCGGATGAGGAAGAAAGCTCAAACGTTTTGCCTACTGATTCGAGGTGGGTTGTTCGAACAGATGGAGGGTCCAGTATTTCAGGGTGCAGTGCTGGAGTTCAATTGATAGCTCCGACGGGGAAACAATGGTCCATTGGATTAAATTTTGTTTTCATGCTTCAAACAATGAAGCTGAATACGAAGCTGCTTTGGCAGGTTTGAGATTAGCAAAGATTTGTGGAGCGACTTCGGTACGTCTGGAAACGGATTCTCAATTATTGGAAAATCAAGTGTCTGGGTTTTCCAAAGCAAGGAAGGATCGTTTGATTTTATATCTTCGGGAGCTTTGAAATTTAATGCTTCTGTTTGACAATATGGTTGTGGAATATATCGGGCGATGAAGTAATGTGGTGGGTGATTCTATAGCAAATGTTGCTTACAAGGAAGAATATCCTTGGATTTTGCTATAGGAGAATCCTTCAATTGTTGCTCAACCTGGCCAATGTGAAATTATAGAGGAATTTTTTGCCACTGATGAAAGCCGATGCGATTGGCGATCGGATATTCTTAATTTTTTTACCCAAGGAGTACTTCCAGATGATTCTCAACTGGCTAAAATGTTAAGGGGTAAAGCCTTTGGATATATAGTTCTTGATGGAATTTTATATTAAAAGGAATTAAGCAAACCATTGCTATGATGCTTAGGCAATCAAGAATCACAAGAGGTATTATCAGAGTTTCATGATGGAGAAAGGTCAGCTCATTGTGGGTTTAAAGCTTTATCTCGTAGAGTTTTACTTGCAAGGTTTTAGTGGCCTACAATCATGAACGATGCTAAAAATTTAGTCTGAGGTTGTGATACTTGTCAAAGATTTGCTAATGCTATTCACAGACCAGCAGTGCCACTTATGTCTACATCTGAGGTGATACCGTTTGATAGATGGGGACTTGATCTGGTGGGACATTTTCCTATGGCCTCTGGGGGAAGGAAAATGATAATTGTGGTTGTGGATTATTTTACAAAATGGGCAGAAGCAGAACCACTATCAGGAACAAAGGCAAAGGATGTTATCAAATTCATTGTGAATAATATATGTTGTCGTTTTGGGGTTCCTCGGAGAATTACAACAGATAATGGCCCTCAATTTAACAATAGGGAAATGGCTGCATTCTGTACTTCTAAAGGGATTCAGCAATGTTTTTCGACGCCCTTTCATCCTCAAGCTAATGGACAAGTGGAAGTGATAAATAGAACAATCTTAGATGTCTTGAGGAAGAATTTATCGGGGGCAGTAGGAAAATGACCAAATTATTTGCAAGAGATGCTTTGGGCTTATCGAACAACTCCAAGGGAGGCTACTAAAGAAACTCCTTTTGCTTTAGCATATGGTATGGATGCGGTTAGTCCCATTGAATCTACGATGTCATCTTTTAGAATATCTCAATATTCTGAAAGATTTAATGATGAAATTCGAAGGGAAAATGTGGATTTGATCGAGAAGAAAAGGGTCCGAGCTTATTTGAATACCATATATTATCAAACTCTCATGAGAAGTAGATATGATTCGAAGCTGAGAAGAAGAGAATTTAAAGAAGGCGATAAAGTGTTGCCAAATTTTTTTCTACACATAAACAATAAAAGCTTCGGCGAAATAGCTCCGAACTGGGAAGGGCCTTATATAGTTGTTGAAAGAGTTAAGCATGGGTGTTATCGTCTTCGTGATTTCGAGGGGAGGATGCTACAACATCCATGGAATATTCAACATTTGAAGCTTTATTGGGAATAACCATATGTTTATACTTTGGAATGTTTTTTTTAAGGGCGCACTCTTTTCTACCATGTTGGCCCAGGAAGGTTTTAATGAGGCGTCATGTACTTGTACATATTCAACTTTATCAATAAAGTTCATTTTTTGGCCAATGGTTATTTTACGTTTATTTGGATACTATCTTAACAAATCATCAGAGATTGATCACCTTTGAGATTAGTTAAGGGAAGTATATTCCGAAGTGTTTATAACACTTTCCAAAGAAATAACCATGTTTTACAACCATTTCACACTTGGAATTTCGAAGTGTGTTTTAAAACTCACTGAGAATTTTGATGAGATAATCAAGCTTAAATAACACATTCATATATTTTCGAAGAAGACAATATTTGTTATTTTTTATTAAGATTTTACATTTATTTGGTATTTAGCATCGAATAATATAGAGTACAACGACATAAAGTGGAAGAACACTTTGTCATTCAGATCGAGCTGTTACAATACAAAAAGAGATATTCTGATTAGACAAGGACAAAAAACACTAAACTAAAAGAGTAGCTAGTCAGAAGATTCTTCTTCTTCGGACGATTCCTCCTCTGAAGATGAAGAGTCAGGAACAGGGTCGAATGCCTCATTTGGACGTTTTTCTTCGGGGATGTCGTTCCAAAAATTTGTGAGGTCGATTTTTGGATAGGCAGCATGGAGTTCTCGAATGAGAAGGATAGTTGCGTCTTCTTTTTCGACCTGAATAGCTGTCTGCATATTCTTTGAGAGTTCAGCTTCGGCAGTGGTTATAACAGCAGTTTTTTCTGCTTCAAATTCTCTATCTCATCGGACAACTCTTTATTTTTTGCTTCAGAAAGACTTAGAGAATTTTGAAGAGTGGAAGAGTTGGATTTTTTAATGTTCAATTCAGCGATGTGTTTGGTTTTGAGCTTCTTTATTTTGTCTTCGTGAGACCTTGTCAGCAGTTCTGTGTCGACAATATATTGGATCCGAAGATGATCCTTTATACAAAGATCGCCTTTTATCAGCTCGGATCTAGCTATCTCATAGGCATAAAACTGCTCGGATACTTTGTTATGCAAGGTCTCTCTGAATTTCTTTTCAGCCTCATAAGCTTCCTTATAGTAAACCATATCCTTGGCCAGCTGCTTGAGATGGTCTTGAGAGGCTTCAATTTGAGAAGCAAGATTTTTTGCAGCAATATCAAGACCGGAAAATGGTTGAAGAGCGATAGCTATTGCAGGATTTGAAGGGGGGCTGCGGTATTACGAGGTACTCGATTTATCAATCATATCCAGAGATGTAATAGGTTTAAAGGTGCGAGGCGATCTTGGAATTTCTTTCTCTGGAGTAGTCCTTGCAAAATCAAGTATGTGATTCTGAATGACTTGAAGGGTAGGATCCTTTTCACCAGCAAGTGCTTCTGTGTTTTCAAAATCAATGAACATATCTGGGTCGAAGCTCGTGGGAAGATGGTAAACAGTAGGAGAAAAATCATCAATGACAATCGCAGGATTTTCTTGCGAGGAATGATCTTCGGTTGAAGGATTTAGGGAGTGTTGTTGTTACTGGGTTTCAACAGCATCGTCTTCAGGCTCATCGACTAATTTGTATGAAGTGATTTTTCTTTGTTTCTTCTTTTTTCCAAGGAGAATCAGAAGAGTTTTTCTTCTTTTTCGATGACTTCTCTTGATTTTATCCCTCTTCGATGGGTGAAAGAGTTTGATCAGCAGCTTTACGTTTTTAACGCTTCGGTTTTGAGGGTGTGGAAGGGTTAGCACCAGATGTGCTAACTGCCTTTTTTTCTTTTATTTCTTTGGTGATTTTTTATTTTTTATTTTTAGGCAGATGGCTGTCTGATCTGTTTCGGACTGGGAGGAAGACTTTGCAATCAGCTTGTGGAATTCAAAGGACAAAGAGCTTCGGATCTGGGTCAGAAGATAAATATTTGGGAGGCAGCCCACCTTCAGTGATCGGAAACATATGGCATTGAAGGAAGTTAATGGGCTGGAAGGCGGTATGGAAGGTGTTATTCTATTCTTTTTCAGCCCAGGCAACCAATTTTTGAAATATCACCTTAGCTACTTCTCGACGAGTGGATTAGCGCTTCGAAATTTCTGGTATAAGCAAACAAAATAAAGTGTTAAGTAAAGGAAAGGAAAAATATATTAAAAAATTAAAATTAAGAAAGAAAGAAAATTTTAAGAGAACTTTTGATTGCTTCTCCAGACCATTGTTAACTTCGAAGGATTGCCTTCGGAAATTGGTTTGCCATTCTCCCAAGTTCCAAAGATGAAAACAAACCTTTGTTTCCAGAACTTGTCAGCCTCCAAAAGATCGTCGATGATTTTAAGATCATCCATCAGTGTAAGATAATAGAATGGGAGCTTCAGACCTTTGGAGAGTTGAGTAAGTGAAATGAAGTCCTTAATGTTGATCGGTATTTTGGAGAGGCGAGATGCCATGATCACTGACATTAAGGTGAACCAATGATTTGGAGTTACTTGGGTAGGGCACGAGCTGAGAGTTCCGAAGTACTCCACGATCATCGGATCTAGTGGAAATCGAATACCCTAGTTGATGATTTCTGGATAAACCACCAACTCGTCATCCTTGCAGTCAAAGGGAGTTTCTCCTTCTTTTGGTAGTCGAAAGGTGATGTAATCTCCCATTCCTCATTGTTTTTTGAGAAAATAGGCTTGGTTTTCTTTATAATATATGTATCGAACCTTTTTCAAGGAGATAATATATTTGCTCTCGAGCTTTCTTAGATTCCTCCTAATCTTTGCCATTTTCTCTTCGGAAACAGAACAGACATCGGATTCCTCTTGAGATTCGACTTCAGCATCGAATTTAGTAACCTCTGAATCAGCTTCATTGACTTTCGAAGTACCTTCTTGAGGATCTTGAGAAGAAGGCATATTTGCTTCTGATAGAGGAATTGCGGGTCGAATAGCTTCTTCTGATATTTATCTTGGAGGAGGATCTGTGGTGGTGATTTTCGAAGGAGATGGAGTTTGAATTATTGTTGATTCATATCCCATTGCGATGAAGGTCTTTTTAGGCTTGGATGAAGAAGGTTTTTGTGAGGAAGGGTTATTTGTTTTCAATTTTAGAGGAGAAATTTTGCTTTGAGTAGAAGATGTTTGAGGGGTTTTAGGGCGAAATTTTTTAGAGGATGATTTTTCTTCGATATTGGGAGTAGGAGAAAGTTTTGGAACTTTGGTAGGATCAAAGTGACCGTAATGAAATGTCTCAATCGTAGTTCTAATTGGGCCACCAAAAATTAACCTTGCTCTTCGATACTCTTCGGCTCTTTGTGATATGCAAAAGTAGTCGTAAGAACCGAACACCATATTGCTATCTGTATCAAAAGATTTTGTTGTTTGGGTAAAATGGCCTTCGACTTTTTGGTTATCGGTTTCTTTCTCATAAACCAGGAATGGATTGATCGGAGAAGATGAAGATTGATCGGAAAATTTGAGTTTGGCAGTGAGAATTCTGGAAATAGGGAGGAGCAGTTAAAGGTAGCCAAAAAAGCCCTGACTTCTCTCTTGAATGGTTGTGTCTAAAAAGAGTTGAAATGAAAAATGAATGGTATTTATACAAAAGTAGGTGGAGACGTGTGAAGATGGACAGACCCATTTTATGATAGATTGGAATACGAATCGCTGGGAGGGCTAGATGTTTGACATTTGTCAGACTTACTTCACCGATTGAATGTAACCGTTATACATATAACTGTTACCTTCAAAGGGGGAACACATAAGAAATATGTTAAAGGCAATTTTTTCTTGAAAAGTATTCGAAGACAATTCGACAATCTTTGTTTGGAATTTATTCGAAGTAATTACATCGAATATTTTGGTTACTATTCAAAGGTTATTTGACTATGGATTCGAATATATCATTAAGATTGATTTGGTTTTAAAAGTCTATAATTTTGATATCATATATACGCTTCGAATTTTAATTCAAGATAATGGCTTCGAATTTTAATTCAAGATAATGGCTTCGAATACTTATTCGTATGATTATTCGAAGACATTGGCCTCGAATAGTTTTCTTGTTTTGATTTATGGCAGGTTGATGATTCGAAGATAAACGACTTTGAAGACTTTTTGGTTCTCATGGGACTTCTGATATGGAAATGATTTTTTAGGATATAATTTAGAGACAATGTAAATTTAGGGACTTGATTCAATTTCTGAATGATGTAAGTTTTAGGGGGGGCTATTGTGACTTTACATAATTTGTAAGGACTAAATAGCAATTAACCCGTTTTTGTAACACATTTAGTTATTCAACTAAGTCTTGGCTCCTTTATATAAAGGACCAGACAGATATAATACAGAGGTTGAACACTTTTTACTTGAAACTCATTTGGTACTTGTGTTTTCTCTCTCTAAAAACTCTAATGCACTTTCTCTCTCTAGGATTTCACTCTAGCAATTTACCTAAGCAAATCAAAACCTTATCAGACAGGAATAGAGGGAATATTGATAAGAGAACTATCTGTTAGGGTTAAGCTTTATTTTTTACTAGGTTAAGTGTATTAATTGTTTGTTCAGCATAGTCCTTATACGGGATTATTTGTATATATGGTCCAATAGAGCTCAAAGACCCGCATCGAACACTATAAATATAACTTGGCACTTTCTTTGGAGATGGTGTACAATTATTGTTCTATTCTTGCATTTACTATTCTCTCTCTAGTAGATTTCTCTTTCTATATATTAACTCTTCAACATATTTTGGTGAGCTGAACCCGGACTCATAAGTAATAATGAGTTTTTATTATTATTTTGGGCAAAGAAGACAATGGCTAGGTATTAAAACATGAATTTGTTTCTCTTTTTGCATATCGTAAATTAGTTTCACACAATTTAAGTCAGTCTATTTGTCTTCCAATTTGAAAACAAATTAACTATTGGTTTCTTCTTCTTTTTCTTTTTTTAACGAAATTTATATCAATGGTGTTTGTTTCCGTCAATAGCTGTTATTGGTAACTTATTTTTTTAGTTTGACTTTGGGGTTTTAGTTGAATTGGTGTTTGAAAGGTATAATAAGCTTTGTTTTGTATTTTATGCGGTATAAACATGAATTGCAAACTAAGAGTCAAATGAATTACAAAGTAAGGTTTAAAACGAAGTGCAAATCTATATTGAGGGTAAAGAAAAAGTGTAAATTACAAACATGGGTAAATATGTTATTTGAATCAAGGTTTAAAAAAATATAAAATGCGAATTAAGGGTAATGGTTTTACCTAAATGTGAATTATGAATCATGGTTAAACGTGAATATTGAAACCAAAGGTTAAAGAAAGTGTGAAATACAAATTAAGGGTAACAAACATTTTGTTTGCCTAAATGTGAATTACAAATCATTGGTAAAGGAATTGTGCAATGGGAATTAAGGGTAAAAAACATTTTTTTTTCTTAAATGCAAATTTTGAATCATGGGTAAATGTGAAATGCAAAACAAAGATTACATGATGTGTGAAATACATATTAAGGGTATTCTTTTACATAAATCTGAATTGCAAACCATGGATAAATATGGATTGCTCAACTAGCATGAAAAGAAATTCGAAATACAAATAAAAGGTAAGATTATTATTTTTGCGTAAATGCGAATTTTGAATGAAAGATAAATGTGATCTGTGAAAGAAAGATTAAAGAAAATGTGAATCGCGAACGATCGAGCTCCATTTTGAAAGATACAGACTTTCAAAATTTTAAATATAAAAAAGGACAAGGAACTGAAAGGTCTTGATCAACGACTATGATGAAAACCTATTTATACTAGAAAGATATTTTGGTAAAAAAATTGGTTGAGATAATATTGGTAACTTGTACTTTTTAAGTGATAAGTGGTAATTGAGTTTGGTTTTGGGTATTTATCGGTAAGTGATACTAGATTTAAATGTGAGTTTAATGTTGTAAATTAAATTGCATGGTTTGAGAACTAATTAAATCCTAGCTAAAATGATTGGTTTGTTTGTTGAGTCTAACACATATGCTCTTATCAAACATAGTTAAAAAAACAAATGCGCTTTTAAAATTAAAAATAGAGTAACATCAATCAACCAAACCATTTTTATTAAGTTAAAAAAATCAATTCAGTCCAACAAATAATTCTTACTAAGCAAGCATTCATATCTGTTAGGGTGGCGACCAAAGTCCCACATCCCACATCGGTTAAACATGAGAAAGATCAGTGGTATATAAGTAAGAACATACCTCAACTAGTATGAGGCCTTTCGGTAGTGGACCAAATGCAAAGCCGTGAGGGCCTTCGGGTGCCAAAGCGGACAATATCATACTAGCGTTGAGATCGGTTGTGTTCTTACTTATATACGGAGGCGGAATATGCGGACTGGACCCGCATATTCCCTACACGTGGTATCAGAGTGCCAGGCCCAAACGGAACGCGATGGTGGTGAAATTCTCGAAGGTCGAACATGAAGAAGTTAGACGCCATGCTCAAGGTGATCTGCTCTAGAGATCCTAGTTTGGAGTGCCCGTGGCTCATCAAGCAGTGTGGCTTGATCGGAGTGGCGCTAAGGAACAAGACAGTGTGGTCTAAGAGGAGGTGAGCAGTAACATCCGTAGTGCCTCTATGGTCCAAGTAGTCTTCCAACCTGATTAGAGTGGGCGGATGAAAGTCAATTGAGAGGAGGCTAAGTGGTACTTTGTTCGAGAGGAGGATTTGTTAGGGTGGCGACCAAAGTCCCACATCCCACATCGGTTAAACATGGGAAGGATCAGTGGTATATAAGTAAGAACATACCTCAACTAGTATGAGGCCTTTTGGTAGTGGACCAAATGCAAAGCCGTGAGGGTCTTCTGGTGCCAAAGCGGACAATATCATACTAGTGCTGAGATCAGTTGTGTCCTTATTTATATACGGAGGTGGAATATGTGGATCGAACCCCCATATTCCCAACACATGGTATCAGAGCCACGTGGTGAAATTAGGGCTTTTGCAATTAGGGTTTCACAATGGCGTCTACAGCAACAAAATACATGATTGAAAAGTTTGATGGGGAATCCAGCTTTGCGTTGTGGAAGATTAAAATAAAATCTTCATTGGTACTGTAAGGGCTGTGGAAGGCTGTGGAGAATAAGTTACCAGAAGAGATGAAAGAAGAGGAGAAACAAGATCTTCAAGAAAGGGCTTTGTACTGGATTTTAATGAGTGTGAAAGACAATGTGCTTCGCGAGATTAGTGGTGAGAAGACTGCTGCCTGCGCATGGAGAAAGCTAGGAGATCTTTACTCAGAGAAATCAGTAGTAAACCGATTATATTTGAAGAAACGTTTGTATGATTTCAAATTGAAAGAAGGTATGTCCATAACAGAGCACATAGATAATTTTAAATCAATTATAATGGACTTGGAGAACATAGATATCAATATTGAGGATGAGGATCAAGCTTTGTTTGTATTGAGATCGTTACCAGCTCCCTATGAAAACTTCGTAGATACCATTATGTATGGTAAGGATAAGTTATCGCTAGCAGATGTCAAAGGGGCACTGAAATCAAAAGAGATGAGACAGTTGCAGCCAGACAATCAAGCTGAAGGGGAAGGTCTTATGACTAGGGGAAGATCTAAAAGCAAAGCGAGTTCTTTAAGAAGGAAGAACTTGAGGTCCAAGTCAAGGGTGAAGCACTCAAACTGTTATGAATGCGGTGAGCAGGGTCATTATATGAGAGATTTTCTGAAACTGAATGGTAAGAAGGGAAAAGGAAAATGCAGCAAACATTGTTGAAGGTGTGAACGATTCCGACGATAGTGAAAACAGTGGTAAAGGAGATGTATTGTCCGTGAGTTCAGACTTTGGGAAAAACTCTTGGGTACTTGATACTGGCGCTACATATCACATGTGTCAGTTCAAGCAGTGGTTTGATACGTACAAGCCAATGCAGGGAACTGTCTATTTAGGGAACAATCATTCGTTGACTGTTGGTGGTATTGGTAACGTCAGAATCAGAATGTTTGACGGGGTTGTTAGAATCTTGACGTGCTGGCATGTTCCTGGGTTAAAAAGAAACCTGATTTCTCTTGGGACTCTAGACTCTCGGGGTTACAAGTACCATGCAGAAAATGGTGTAATCAAAGTGACAAAAGGCTCAATGGTATGCATGAAAGGTAGTTTGCAGAAGGGTCTTTACATTCTCCAGGGGAGTGTTGTTATGGGCGATGCTGCAGTAGCATCATCAGGGAGTAATAGCCAAAGTAGGCAGGATCAAAATAAGTTGTGGCATTGGCGTCTTGGTCACATGAGTGACAGAGGATTAGCTGTTTTGGGAAAGAGAGATTTGTTGAAAGGGTATAAAGCAGAATCATTGGGATTTTGCGAGCACTGTGTGTTTGGTAAACAAACTAGAGTCAAATTCAGCACATCGGCTGTAAGAAAGACTAAAGGCACAGTGGACTACATTCACTCAGATCTTTGGGGTCCAAACAGAATTCCATCCAAGAGCGGAGCCAGATACTACATGAGTTTGATTGATGATTATTCAAGGATGTTGTGGGTTTACTTTCTGAAAATGAAAGATGACGCATATTCAACCTTTGTTAAATGGAAGACGATGATTGAGAAGCAAACAGGAAGAAAAATCAAACGTCTTAGGACAGATAATGGGTTAGAATATTGCAGTCGTGAGTTCAACGAGTTCTGCGAAGCTGAGGGAATAGTGCGCCATCGCACTTGTTCTAGAACAGCACAACAGAATGAACTCGCAGAAAGAATGAACAGAACGCTTTGTGACAAGGCACGAAGTATGCTCTCACATTCCGGTATGGGAAAGGATTTTTGGGCTGAAGCTATCAATACAGCGTGTTACTTGGTGAATCGGTCTCCATCAACGGCTATTGATTGTAAAACTCCTTTTGAGATTTGGTCTGGATCGTCATCTGATTATGAACATTTGAGGGTGTTCGGTTGTCCTGCGTATGCTCATGTGAGAGATGGTAAGCTTGAGCCGAGGGCAAAGAGATGCATATTTCTAGGATATGCTACTGGAGTGAAGGGATATAGGTTATGGTGTACCTCTCCAAAGTCTCCAGGTTTTCTCATCAGTAGGGACGTTACTTTTAATGAGTTTGCTTCGATAGACAGTCAGAAGGAAGTAGGAGAAATGGTCGAATCAGGATCGGTTGTGAGTGAACAGGTGGAGCTTGAAGTAGAATCAGTTCGTAGCATGTCCAATAATTCAAGTGGTTCTGAGGTGGATCCAGAATCAGGAGGTGAAGCGTCAGCATCAGATGATAGTGACGATGATGCGCCTGAACCAGAACAACAACCTTATAGCATAGCATTGGGCAGAGAAAGAAGAGATATTAGACTTCCAAAAAGGTATGTGAATCTAGTTGCATATGCTTTGTCAGTTGCAGAAGAAGTTGAGATGCATGAACCTAGTAGCTACAAAGAAGCTATAGCAAGTTCAGAGGCAGATCGATGGATTGGTGCTATGGGAGAAGAGATTGAATCTCTTCAAATCAAACATGGAAGCTTGTTGACTTTCCTAAAGGACAGAAGATAGTAGGCAGTAAATGGGTGTTCAAGAAAAAGGAAGGTAATCCAGGGGTTGAGGCATCTCGATTCAAAGCAAGACTGGTCGCTAAGGATTTTACTCAAAGGGAATGAATCGACTTCAATGAAGTGTTTTCTCCAGTGATGAAGCATAGTTCGATTCGAGTTTTGTTAGCCATAGTAGTTTTGCAAGATTTAGAGCTTGAGCAGTTGGATGTGAAGACTGCGTTTCTACATAGTGAATTGGAGGAGCAAATCTACATGAGACAACCAGGGGGATTTATCAAACCTAATATGGAGGACAAAGTTTGTCTGCTGAAAAAGTCACTGTATGGTTTGAAACAGTCACCTAGGCAATGGTACAAACGTTTTGATACATTCATGGTGTCAAAAGGGTTCACGAGGAGTCCATATGATAGTTGTGTGTATCATCAAAAGATGTCAGATGATTCTTATGTTTACTTGTTGTTGTATGTGGATGATATGCTTATTGCTGCTTGTAGTATGTCACACATTGTGCAGTTAAAGAAGCAGCTTAGTGCCGAGTTTGAGATGAAGGATCTGGGTAGAGCAAAGAAAATTCTTGGTATGGAGATTATCAGGAACAAAAATTTAGGAACATTACACTTGTCTCAACGAAGATATATTGAGAAAGTGTTAAAACGATTCAACATGTTTGATGCTAAAGCAGTTAACATTCCTTTTGCTACTCATTTCAAGTTGTCTGCAGTAGAAGCGGCCAAGGACGATGCTGAGTTGGAACAAATGTCGAAGGTTCCATATGCAAGTGCAGTTGGTAGTATCATGTATGCTATGGTATGCACACGTCCTGATATTTCACATGCGGTTAGTGTAGTTAGCAGGTACATGGGATGTCCTGGGAAAGAACACTGGCAGGCAGTGAAATGGATACTTCGGTATCTGAAGAATACTGTGAACGTTGTTTTAACTTTTAACAAAACCGATATTGGTGAATCGCTGAATGATGTTGCAGGATCATTGGTTGGTTTTGTTGATTCTGATTTTGCAGGAGATATGGATAAAAGAAGATCTCTGACAGGATATGTATTTACTCTAGCTAGGAGTGCGATCAGTTGGAAAGCACAGTTGCAAGCTACTGTAGCTTTGTCTACAACAGAGGCAGAGTACATGGCGGTAACAGAAGCAGTTAAAGAGGCAATATGGTTGCAAGGTTTGGTGGCAAATTTGGGTTTGGATAGGACTACTACAAAAGTGTTTTGTGACAGTCAAAGCGCCATACACCTTACAGGGCACCAGATGTACCATGAGCGTACAAAGCACATAGATGTCAGGTATCATTTTATTCGTGATATAATATCAAAGGGAATTGTTGATGTGAAGAAAGTGTCTACACACGATAATCCAGCAGATATAATGACCAAGGCAGTATCAGTTCGAAATTTTAGGGAATGCCTAAACTGGATCGGTGTTCGCAGTATAGAGTGAATGCCTTAAGGGAATTTGGTGAGTCAGAAGAAGAGAAGATTCTTTGTTGATAGTGAAGAAATGATATTCGCCTCAAGGGGAAGATTTGTTGTGAATGAGTCGAATAGTGCCTTGACAGTGTATTGTGTCCGGCAGTTCGAATAGTGCCTTGACAGTGTACTGTGTCCGGTAGGACAGTTTTGTGTTGTGATAATGATATTGTCCAATTACTTCAAAAGAGTTAGTCTTGTGGTATGAGCCCATTAGGCCCATAGTCTAGTAAGTCTATTAATTCCCTATAAATAGATTACTAGGGCGACACAAAACACAATCTGAAATCTGTAACCTTTTCTATCATAGTGAAACTCTTTTCTCTGGCGGCGCCCGTGAACTCTTTTCTCTGTAACCTTTTCTATCACAATTCCCAATATTCCCTACACGTGGTATCAGAGCGTCAGGCCCAGATGGAACGCGATGCTGGTGAAATTCTCGGAGGTCGAACATTATGAACTAGTAGCCATATGATCAAGGTGATCTGCTCTAGAGATCCTAGTTCGGAGTGCTCGTGGCTCATCAAGCAGTGTGGCTTGATTGGAGTGGCGCTAAGGAACAAGACAGTGTGGTCTAAGAGGAGGTGGGCAGTAACATCCGTAGTGCCTCTATGGTCAGGTAGTCTCCAACCTGATTAGAGTGGGCGGATGAAAGTCAATTGAGAGGATGTTAAGTGGTACTTTGTTCGAGAGGAGGATTTGTTAGGGTGGCGACCAAAGTCCCACATCCCACATCGGTTAAACATGGGAAAGATCAGTGGTATATAAGTAAGAACATACCTCAACTAGTATGAGGCCTTTTGGTAGTGGACCAAATGCAAAGCCGTGAGGGCCTTCGGGTGCCAAAGCGGACAATATCATACTAGTGATGAGATCGGTTGTGTTCTTACTTATATACGGAGGCGGATGATGATTTTCATCCCCAAATTCGTGCGAATTCCTTTGTTATATTATTTTTGTTAAGTTGATTAAATATATATATATATATATATATAACTAAATTGTGATGTTTCACATAATTTCATATAGCTGTGAAACATAGTAAACCAAAATTGTGCAATTAAATTATTTTCATGGCATTTTAAAACTTACGAAATCATGATGTTTGCAAAAACCAAACGAATTTATTAATTAAAAAATTTACATAAATTATTTCAACGTTTATATTAATTCACATTTCTCAAGTTTCATATTCCACAACTAAATGTTGATTACCATTTTGTAAGTTCTATGTTTTTAGAAGTTTTAAGCATTACATTTTGCATTTTGCAAGTCAAGGTTGTATAGTATTTTATAGACTTTTATAACTTAGTTCGAAACTTTAATTGTTAATAATGCTTCTAATTAATTTATTATAATATCACAAATTAATTTATTATAATAACACATATTACATTCGCCTCATTTGTAACATGTTTACAAGCTATGTTTTGAAATCCATTTCTTTAAAAAGAATCAATTATTAACAGTCACACTTTAAAAATTGGTATCATATAATTTCATAAAATTGTGTTTCTATAATTTCATAAATGTTTACAAACCTAGTTTGACGAATAAATTTCTTCTAATTTTGTAAATTACATTCTTCAAATTTCACAAATTGTGTTTCTTTGATTTTGCAATATTTTTAAATGTCTAATTTTGATTTTGTTTTTTAATTTTACAACTTAGTTATCAACTTTAACTTTGTAAACATGAAAAAGTGCAACTTACGCCAGACTCGTCCACGTGGTAAAACAAAATTGACGTGACATACATTCCACCTCGTTATGGATGACATCTCACGTGTGTGCTATGTGCATATAACGTGACAAAATAAAAGAAAGCGGTCGATAATTCATGTATTTAGCATTAGTAGAAAATCATATATAGTCTCTGTGAGGTGTTCCAAAGATTATCTAAGATGATAGTAATTATACGCCAATATACAAACACTTCATGCATACAATCCTAATTTATCAATATCTTCCAAAAAAAGTTCACGCTTAAGCTTGATGTTCATGTTGCTTTTTATCGACAAATATAGTGCATCTGAAAAATTATAATAAATATGTACACATTTCATGAGTCATGTTGTCATCGGTAATTACGGTCATGGTATCTAAAGGTTACTAAATATTATGTTGATATAAATTAACAACATTTTATTTTCTAATATGCTCAAATAATTCATTGTAGTTTATACCTAACAAATTGTTAGCCCGAGTATGAAGTTAGTTTTGGAGATACTATCTGAAGTATTCACAATATTATTGGTCACCTTCATCCCAGCAAGCATACACCTCATCCAACGTGATGGTCATTGCATACAATCATATATGAAATGCATTGGTATGAATATGCCACATCCCTATAAATACTCCCATAATAAGTGAGTTTGTACTAAAAATGAAAAAATAGTCGGTAAAGCTCCCAAGTGGTATCGTATTCAGTTATGGCCTTACACGCTTTTGATGCCTGAGACTCCATGGTCTAAAAACAATATAAAAAGTATATACGTGTATGCATCTCTCCTAAAAAATAAAATAAATATTACATTGAATATATCATATTTTTCATGTTTATTATACCATATTTTACAATCATATATATTGTTTTATTTTTTAATTTTAACATACTGTGTTTTATAGTTTTAATACCACGGGCTGCAAATTACTATTTCTCAAAATAAATATTTATATATTCACAAGTTTGATATATTGTGTTTTGCAACTTAACATTTTGCAAAAAAAATATTGTTATGTTTAGTAACTTCACGTTTTCAGGAATTATTATGTTGTGTAAGTTTAATATATCATCTTTTATAATTTATTATTTAAAAGAAATAAATACTATAATTTTTCATCAAGTTTAATATACTATGTTTTGCAATTCTAACTTTTATCTACCAATATATGTAATATAAAATAATTTATATTTATAATTATATAAAAATCGTCTTTTCATACTTGGTAGTCGTGTGTTTTTTTAAAACTCGAAAATAATCAAGATATCTGATTAAAAAGATGTCCCCATGTCCAAATCAAGAATAGTGTACTTTATCGGTTCACGAGGTGCGGAAGAACCAACTTCTATAACATGTACTCGAATAAAAAAGATCACTTGATTTATCTGAAAATATAATATTCAAATAACCAAATTAGCTCCAAAACATGCAAACATGCTCAAATTAGCCAAAAATGTCTTTAATTATCATATTTCAAGTTTTTGCATAATTAATTTTACATTCTTAATTGGTTTATCAATTCGTAAATTTGTTGTTTTGGAAATCTAAATAACTTAAGATTTTGTAAATTCTAGTTTGTCATATTTTGCAAACATAATATTGTATTTTCAACTTAACTATAATATATTTTTGCAACTTAATTATATCACGTTTTGTAACTAAAGATATTATGTTTCAAATTTTTTATATACTATGTTTAGTAAATTTTACTACAAATAGAATCAGTGAGGTAACTCGTAAGATTTTAGTAAATTCCTTCATACTTTTTGCTAACGTCGGGTGAATTTCATCATATTCTACGACAGTCCCCCGGGAAAGAACATGATGAAGCTCTAGTATTTTTTACCCGTACTCCAACCTGATTTCATAGCTGAAATCGTTCATATATGAGGTTTAAAACACCAAACAACCTTAATTTGTTGGAAATAATGGTCAAATACAATTTATATGAAGAAGAAATCATATCATCGAAGTTGGAGAAGCCTACTAGAAGGTTAAAAAATCTTAGAATGATCAGGTTGAAACTATTGGAGCTTTGCCACAATGTTCACTGTGATCACCGTGTGGCTGATTGCAACGAAGTACGAAGGCCGAAGCAACAAATATTCCAGCATAGTGCTTGTCAAGGTCAAATATATTATGATTGTGGTAAAATAGATTGGCCAATGTGATGAATTAAGATTTTGTTTGATTGGACTGTTATAATGGTTGACTGTATTAAATTCCACTACATTCTCGATCCAAACCTGAAACAAATCCTCGAAGCTAGTGACAAGGATACTGAAATAAATCAAGCAAAAAAGGCATAAGCATGAGGAGGATAATCTCTTATATTTGGTTCATATCTTGAATGCACTTTCAGATCGTCTATTCGATATTTACACAAGTGATTCTTTAACATTGAAGATTTGGAATTCACTTGAATACAAATATAAAACAGAAGAAGAAGGTGCACAAACATTTTTAATTTCTCAGTATTTTGATATTAAGTTTATTGATGGAAAATCACTTTTCCCCCAAAATTGTTGAGTTACAAATCATAGTTAATAAACTTGTGTCCGTCAAAATAATACTTCTGGAAAATTTTCAAGTAAGAGCATTATAGCAAAACCGTGTCCATCTTGGAAACATATCTCAAGATGATAGTTCATAAATCCAAATATTATAGTTTGGAATAAATCCAAAGTAATTATGAATTGAAGAAGAATCTCGTAGTATATAAAATCATTTGATAACAAAAACAATAATACCTTTAAGAGTGTAAACGGAAATTTCTTTGTGTTTGGCAAATCGGATTATTTTTCCCGTACATGCAACCATGTATGACATGGTAGATCATTTAGCAAACATGCTATTTTTAGAAAACATTTAGAAAACATATTATTTTTAATTAAGTTCATAATTCTATTTACTTTTTTCTCGTAATGATTACTTCTTATGGCATGATAGACTTGCTCATATATGACATAACATTATAAATAGAATTTTTAAAACCGACATATATGAGTTAACATAAGATATGTAAAATTTTCATACTTAATACACACTGACATATATGAGTTAAATGGTATACTAACACGTATGGGTCAGAGATACTTTATAATTTTTATTGATGACTACTCTAGATTTATTTATTTCTATTTTCTTAAACATAAGGATGAGGCATATGGCATGTTCAAGATCTTCAAATTGGAAGTAGAAAATCAACTAGAACTAAGATTAAAATCTTGTGTAGTGATAGAGGTGGGGGATATTTCTCAAAAGAATTTTCTAGTCTTTGTGAAGAGCATGGGATAATTCATTAGTGTTTGACGCCTTATACGTCGCAAAAATGGATTGGTTAAGCACAAAAGTATAACTTTGATTGAGATTAACAGTGTTATGCTAGTGAATTCAAACTTGTATATTAATTTATGAGGTGAGATTGTTTTAATTGTATGTCATATTTGTAATTGTATTCTTCTTAAGAAAACCAAAATGTATCCATATGAGTTGTGAAAGTGAAGAAAACCAAATATTGAATATTTTAAAGTATATGGGTGTTTACGTTTTTGCAAAAACGCGAATATAAGAAGAATAAAATTAAGGAATACAACTATAATATGTATGTTGCTTGGTTATGCAGAAAATAACAAAACTTGTAGGCTATTATACTTGGAGTCTAATATGGTATTTGAATAAATAAAAATATTTTTTTATTAATTTATATAATGATAATGGGATCCAAACTACTGAAGAAAACGAGGTAAGGACTTCAAAAGAAGCACATTTGGTTGAGGAGCAACCACGTGAACCTCGTATGAGTCAAAGTTAAATGAAGCCTGAAACTTTAGGATCCAATGAGAAAGAATCTCAAAGTATTTACTTTTATTTGATAAAAGGAAATTCTGAAGAAATCATCCAAAATATATTGGTAGTTATATTTTTTAAGATGATCCTAAATCTTATAAGGAAGTAATAATGTGTTAAGATTCTGAATTTTGGCAAAAGTTCATAAATGCTAAAATTGATTCTATCATATCAAATAACACTGGGAATCGGTTGATTTACCTTTAGGATAAAAACCAATTTGTTGTAAGTGGTTGTTTATGAAGAAATGTCGCATGGATGGTACCATTCAAGCATTTAGAGAAAAATTGGTAGTTAAGTGTTTTCAACAAAAAAAAATAGAATATGTTATTCTGACACTTATACTCTGGTTGCAATAACCATAAGTATTAGGATTCTCTTTGCAATTACATCATTGTTAAATTTGAAGATTTTTCATGTCAAAACGACATTCCTAAATTGAGATCTCAACGGAGAGGTCTCTATAGGATTACCTGAAGGTTTTGTACTTTTAGAGGATGAGTTTAAGGTGTGTAGGATTGTTAATCCATTATATGGTCTTAAGCAAGCACCTAAGAAGTGGCATGAAAAAATTCATCATGCAATTGTATCTTATGAGTTAAGACATAATACGACGGAGTATAATAGTCATTGTATGTCTATATGTACGTACCTTGCTTATATTAAGTAATGTCTGTATGTACATGTCTTGGGGTATAATATGTTTCTTCTTAGGTCTTCTACTTTTCCTTTTCAAGATAGGTGGAAGAACAGTTAGAGACGGATTTGAACTAAAAGCTTCACCAAAAGTAGATAAACCTAGTATGCCTCGAGAGTAAGTTTCCTTATAAGAACTTGTGTTATAGCATGGCTTCACATATGTCGAATGATTCCATTGAATACTAAATATAGCATCACAAACATGAGAACAAGGGAAACACTCAATTTTCCAACTTACACAAGTACATTTATAGTTTGAAATATCAACAACCATAAAGAGGTTCTGATTGAACTTCAAATAATACTCCGGTAGATGATCGAACAATCCATGTACGACCTTCTTCAATGTTACTTTTAATCTTCTTTTGAATATCATGACAAATCTCGTTATTCAAACATAAACAATCAAAATAACATTTTGACATCTGGGTCATAAGCGTTATCCTAATTTTTTATCCACTAATTTTGAAATAGACAGGCTACATAATTTTTGACTTGATTATTAAAAGAATCGATTGAATTGGAAGACATTGAATCATAACATTTATCTCTAAAACGCGCAAGGGTACTTTTCGGGAGGAAGTTTTTTCATGAAAATAAGAGTTTTATACCATATTCTTTAAGAAATTTTTGCAAATGTGAAGCGAATAAACTCTCGGCGGGTGCATAAACACACCATTTCAAAATATTAACTAAATTCTTCCTAAAATACTTTGGCGAACGTCTTAACATGCTTCCGATTTTGAAATAAGATGATAGAGTCATTATGAAGGATATCAATCAAGTAAAACAACTGAGAAATCATTAACAATACATAGGGGATGATCATATAAAAAAATAAATTATCGGTCCAGTAAATAAGGCTTTAATGTCTCCAAATATCATTGCCAATTATCACCACCTTTAGACCTAACAATAACAAATGCTATTGGAAAAAAACATGCGGAAGATATAAGGGTAATAGGTATCAAATAGATAAAGTAATTTTGAATCCAATTATATAATCTCTAATTTCACAACCCAAAATATAATTATGAAACCTATTTGCATTTAATTACACAACTAGTTAACCCTTAATTATGCAACCAAAATAAAATCATGTATTTTCAAAATTTTGTGTTAATTACGCAACCAAGTTGTACTTAATTTTGTAATCGATTAACATATAATTCTATAACCAAAATAGAAATTTGTATTTTACACATTTTTTTGTTAAAAAAACTTACCATTGTTACCATCTTTAGCTATGGCAGAGAGTAAAACCTCTCGATATGAGCATCATATGGTAAGAGCGAAAACCTTAAAGACAAGCTTCGTAAGCTATAAAGCATCATGTAACAAATGGTTACCTCCCTTATACTCTAGTACAAAATCACTTATCATGTCTAAAGTCTTTAAGGCCTCAAAATGAACTTTTTACAAGCCGAAAGAAGTAGAACTATCTTCGTAAACTTCTCTTCTACCTTTCTCTAAAATCCATCCATAACATACGATAAGAAATATCTAAACCATGATCAGATTTAACAAAGGGTTGAAATTTTTTAAGAGTGACATCACTTCTTGATCTAATACCATGACTAATCTCGTTTGATATCAACTCGGACGTTAAATACTTTTTATTTTCTGTCGAGAAACCAGAATAACACTTACGATCACCAACATACGTTTTGATAACTATATATCCATTCTACTTAGAAATTAAAGCATAAACTCTCCATGGACATCATTTTCTCTCTTTTATCGAACAATGAAAACTTAGTTTTGCTCTCTCATTATGAATGAATTTATAAATAAATCCATGTTCGATAGCAAATCCAGATAAAGCAAAACGCATAAATGTAACACTACCTTCAAATACTTGCCCTACACCTTGAATACCATCAACCCAACTTCTGGTAGCAAGCTCTGTTTTCTTATGTTAAAAAATGAACACCCGGAGTAGGATCGTCAATTGATATGTTATCTTCAACTATATAACCAATATTATGTAATGATAATCTATCAACTTTATCCATATCAGTATCATCAATACCTAGATTTCTAGTTTCAATAATTTCACCAATCTTAATAACAATATTTTCACCTTTACGACAGTTAGCCAACACAACTAATGATATAAATTCATCTTCATAGCACAAGAAATCATTCATATATTCACCAAATGAATAAGTTAAGCTAAAATGATCCATGCCCAGTCGATTCCACTTGTTTATTACGAAGTCAACCATACTTCTATAATTTTCAAAAATACTAAATAGACGAACATAAATCTGACTATTTTGTTCAAAAATAACCAATAAAGATATTGCAAACTTACAAATAAACAAAACAAAAGATAAAATACAAGTTCATACTATTTTTGCACCCAATTTTCACATAATTCCGGAACAAAAAAAGTTATTACACAACCCAAGTACACGTAATTTTGCAACCAAATTCACTAACTAATTACACAACCAATTTGTTTTTTAATTTCACAACCAAAATACTCTAACCAATTGTGCAACCAAAATGGACTTAATTACGCAACCAGACTAACAAAACCAAAAATCCCAAAATCTATTTTCCTAAAATCAATCTTTTCATATAGTTATCAAAATATTTACGTGAATGTATGAAATAAAAAATTCTACATAATTAAAACAATCATATAATCATAAAACAACAACAAAATTACTAGAAATAATAAAAAAATAACAAAAACAAAAAAAATAAAATCACATGTGGATTGATAAACGATCGAATACAGAAAAAAGAAAAAACACACGATCCACAATTCTTGATCGAAGGAAAGAACCAAAACTGATCTCAAATCGAAGAATCGATTGAAGGAATCAAAAAAGAAAACATACAAATCAAGATCATAATAACAAACCTGAAGTATGATGGGTATGAAAAAAAGTTTACGTGGCTATCAGTAATTTAGTTTCAAAACTATGAGGTTATCAGTAGTTTCTCAAACCTTGGATTGTTATAGGTAACTAATTTTGATTCAAGGTGTTTATTGGTAGATTATCTTGTAAATCGACAAAACTAACTTCGAAAAATATCTTAATCTCTTTGTAAGTTGACACATTGTGAGCAAATGGGTAAACCAAAAGAATTATAATTGGCATGAGGTTTAGGATTTTGGATTGTTTGGAGAAAGAAAACGATTATATGTTTCATGTAAGACCATGGTAAAGATTATGATAAAATGGAAGGTCGTGGTAAAATATAAATGGTGGATGTAAGACCTATATGCTAGATGGTAGGTGCGAGACTTAGATTTTATATGTTAAATGTAAGATCGGTGTAAACTAGAAATAGTAGATATGAAACTCGTATGCTATATGATATATGAAAGATCTAGATTTTATATGCTAGATGTGAGACTAATGTAAAATAAAAATGGTAGATACGAGACATAAAGTCTAGATGATAGATGCGAGACCTATATTTTATATGTTAGATGTGAGACCAATATAAAATGAATGTTAGATGATAGATGAGAAATGAATGTAAAATATAAATGGTAGATGCGAAAGACAAAAGTTGGATGATAAATACGAGACCTAAATTTTAGATGCTAGATGTAAGACTATCGCAAAATGCAAAATGGTAAGTGCGAGACATAAAATTTAAATGATAGACGTGAGACCTCGATGTTAAATGCGAGATCACGATTAACTTCGTTCGTGTATATATATAATACTTCAATTCTAATTTTGTTCCACTCAAAATAACCAAAACAGTGACACATTAAATATTACAATTTTTTAAATTAAAATATTAAAAAACAAGCATGAATTAATATGCCTGATTGGATTTTCAAATGGAGTTAAATTCTCTAAACATATCATAAATGCAAATTATAATCGAAATCCGACTTCCAACTAGATAAATCACGAAAAACGCGGTTGGATGGCCCAATATTTTACGACCCACACTCTAAACAAATTTTGGTTTAAAATTAATTTTAAACTAATTTTAAACTAAAAATTTAAAATTTTATTTAATTAAAACATAAAATTCAAACTAACTTTATTTTGTTGAACAATTACAATTCAAGACAAAAAATAAAAATAAAAATTTAGAAAATGAGATAAAATTATTTTTAATTTTGGAAAAACAATAGCAGTCAATTCAGAAATTCAAAATTGTCTTTAAAGGCTATAAAATTTATAGAGGTTGTTTATTTTTTTTAATGAACGTTTTCTTTAATAAAATAGTATTTTTGCTATATAATTACATTAAAAAAACCAAATAGATTTGCCATGGCTCTCTCCTCTCACTAGATTTGTCAACGGTAACCTAGCCTATCTTCTTTACTGGTTATTGCTAAGCTTTCTATGGCTTCATGGCCAGGGAATCCATGGTATAATGAAAGAAAACCATGGCTTATCCTTGTATATGGCTGTCAAGTATGTCTCAATCCTCAGCCCCAATGCTCCTTTGACCCTCTCCATCCCTTGTTCAAAGCACTGGCAAGTGTTCATCAAGGAAAGATGTGTTGTCCTATCATCAATCCCTATATCCTTATATCCTCCACATTCCTTTGGAATACGTGCTGGATAATTCTCAGTCAGCTGGAAACGTATTGAGCTTGATGTTGTTTCTAATGAATAAGTCCTCTTCAACACAGTCCAATCAAAGATCTTCAACCAAGTATCTAGGCAGTCCCATCTTCTCCATTCTATTGGGATTCAGTTTTCCAGGCAGTTCCACCCTCTCCTCTCCTCAGTCAATCACTCCATCAGCAAGAAGTCGAAACCACAAATGACTAAATCCAAGCTGGTCAATCCTCAATCTCAACTTTTTTTTCTTCTATCTCCCACATTTTTCATTGTGGTAAGTCTAATACTTAAAGTGACCTTCGTAACTATCCGGTTACCTCAACCAATTCAGTTGGTCTCATCTGGTTTGTTCCTCAAAAGAATAACCTGGCTCCCTTGACTCATTCCCTCCTTCTTTGGGTAAAACTCAGTAATACTTTCCTAAGCTCACTCTCTTGCCAAACCCAGAAATCATTTTCGAGCTTTACTGGCATTCTTCTCCTCCCTCTAGTCTTTCCCCCTCCTCTCACCTATCCCCAACCCCTAGGATTGGCCACCTGATCAACCTAGTTTCTTTATCAAAACATAGGCCAACCCTCTATAACCTGCATTTTATCCCCTGGTTTATCATCAAACCCAAGTCTGCCTACCCTATAGCAAGTTCTTCAAGTCAGCCTGCAACCTACCCTAAACCCAGAACCCTCACACCAAATCTTCTCGACAAAAATCAACCATATATTTATTCACTTAACAGAGCATCTCATACATATCCATTAGAAAACCTAAATAGCCAAAGTTTCAAAAGTATTATTCTCCTAACTCACCTCTCCCTGCTCCAAATGGTATCCTCACGCCCTGCCTTAGCCTCTGAATTTGTGGACACCTTCTCCCCTGTTCGTACGCTGGCCTTCTCCTCCACGCTTGCCACTCTCCCGGTCTGCTCACCTGAACTCATTGCATACTCTGAGTTACCATCAAGCTTCCCCTCCAACTTGAACGTAGCCATTCCCTCTCCCATCTCCTCCCAGCACGAAGCCTTCGTTAGAGATGCCCTTTCCATGGCAAGGAGCCACATGGAGTCGGGTCACTCTCTCTTCTACTCTGTCACTTCGACCAATCTTCCTTGTATGCAACTTCCTTCGGTGACCTCTCGAAGCCTCTCTGGTGTGATGTTTTCCTCTGCATCGGAGTTTTGTACCCAACCCCTCTCTGAATTTTCTTCATCCTCATAGCTCTGAAGCGCCTCACCTTGCTCTTGGTACCTATGAGAATCTAGTAGCAGCCATAAATGAACGTTGTCCCTCTCCCAAATCTCTGTCTCGATCCACCGACGTAGGCTCTCCTCACTGTCCTTTTCCTGCTGGCTTGCTTCCCAATCCTCCATCAGCGCCGGCATCATCGAACTATCCTAGGGGTAGCAGAGTTCGATTTGGGAAATCTCCGAACAATTTGGAGAGCAGCGCTCGATTAGGGCATGCATCGCCCTCTTCATCGAAAAGGTCTTCTGCAGGGTTTTTATATTCTCTTCAAGATTCTGATAATCCAGTGGCTGCTGTCGATCGATTAGTTGATTCGATAGGTTTTGCTATGGAGAACAAGGAGATCTTGAGGAAATCGGATTTCTCTCTCTTGTCTGGGAGACTCGAGAGTCCTGGAGGTGAGGACCCAGTTGGGTTCTACCCTAGCAAGTCGATGGGCCCTCACTACAATGGGCTGCATACTCGGGTTATTCCTAATAATCAGCCAGGGTCCTCTTTCAAAAGTCGGTCTTCAAAATCGATCGAGCCCACTCAAATCCTTACCATTGACAAGCCGAAAAAAATATGGGTCAAGGATTGATGGGTGGTCCGTCCACTTATGCCCCCTATTCCTTAATCATGAATTTTGCTAATGCGGGCAAAGGCCCTAAAGGAAGGAGATTTTTAAATAAACTTGCCCAAATCCCTTCAAAATTATCAAAATCCCCATCCTTTAAACCAAACTCCTTGGGATTTGCTAATTCAAATTCTCGTATCCATATGTCTTCTCCCTCTTCTTATGCGAGCATTGTTTCTGGGCATAATGACAATCGGTCTCCTTTTGTGATTGGAATCAATCATATGGAGCTTGTGGGAAATGATCTCATCATGCAAGAATCTGCAATGGGTCCTCCGGATTCCTGGAAAGCATGTCTTTCAGGATATTTTCTAACTCAACCAAACGACCTTAGCTTCCTCAAAGCTAATGTCGAGACCCTATGGAAGAAGTTTGGCCTCATTCAATTTAAACCTCTTCCTGAAGGCTATTTCCTTTTCCAATTTGGCTCTGAAAGCATGGTTAAGAAGGTATTAGAGGGTGCTCCATGCCATTTTGGAGGTAATTTGATGATCTTGAAAGTTTGGGAACCACTATCCCCTCTTATCATAGATCCTCACACGGAAAATCCTATCTGGGTAGAGGTATTCAATTTTCCCCTAGAACTTTGGACGGCGGAGGGATTTAGTAATATAAGCTCTGTCTTAGGGACTCCTTTATATGTGGATCACCAAACGGAGAGAAAAGAAAAGATTCGTTTTGCCCGCATCTGTATTATGATCGCAGTAGGATCACATATCCGCTCTGAACTCACTTTCAAGATAAGGGGAAAATCTATCACGGTATCTTTTGAATATCAGGGTCTACCGCCCCAGTGCGCTAATTATAAGGTTTTTGGTCATCCTACTCGAATCTGCAAAAAAGGTCCCATAAAGCTTTCTATATTCCCTATTTCATCATCGTCCTCCGAGGAAGATCCATCCGAGTTCATACCTGAAGCGGACCTTAGTCATCATCTTTCATCCATCAATGAAGGAAAGGAAGTGGAAAGCGGAGAAGAGGCGGACTCTCCTCCAAAAAGGCTTCGCATTGTAAACCCGAAGGGGAAGGGTAAAATGGAAATGTCCTCTGACAGGACCATCGTCTGATGCACTGTAAGTCACTCTCCTTATGAATATTGCATCCTGGAATGTTCGGGGTCTCAATGACCCTGTTAGACAAAAAGACGTAACTGATTTTATTATTAGTAATAGTATTTCATTGCTTATCCTAGTCGAAACTAAAGTTAATCTAGCTAAGGTAGACTCTATCATTAGTAAGATGGTCCCCTTTTGGCATGTAATTAATAACTATCCCTACCATCCCCTCGGTCGTATATGGATTACCTGGAATCCAAGTGTGATCACAATCTCCAAAATTTCGGATTCGCCCCAGTACATCCATTGCCAAGTCAAATGTCATAATTATAATTCGACTTTTAGGCTCACCATAATCTATGCTTTTAACGAAACCGTTGATCGTATCCACCTTTGGAATGACTTAATAGCCATTTCCAAAAGGAGAACCATATACCTTGGGTCTCACTAGGAGATTATAATGCTATTCGTCACCCTGACAAGAGAATTTGAGCCTCTGATAATTGGTCCTCAGCAATTGATGAGTTTAACAACTGCTGCTATTTAAGTGAACTTAGTGATCTCCGGTCCACCGGGTTTCACTTCACTTGGATTGATAAACAACCCGCTCGCCCAATCCTCTCTAAAGTTGACCGGGTAATGGTCAGTCCCGACTGGGACGATCTCTTTCCTATGTCTTATGCCCACTATGGATTTCTTAGATCCTCTGACCATACCATTGTAACTCTCAACCTAGGAATGCCTCGACCTAGACGTAAAAAGTCCTTCCGGTTTTTCAACATGTGGCACTCTCACCTATTGTTCAAGTACGTAGTCTTCAATAGCTGGAACTCCCCAGGTTCCTCCTCTTGTATGAGGCTAGTTACTGATAAGCTAAAAAGACTTCAACTAGAGCTCTCGAAGCTCAACCGTAAGGAATTTAGCGACATCAGTAATAGAGTTAGCATTGCCCAAATCAAGTTGTTTGAGGCCCAATCAAACCTTGGACTAGATCCCCTCAACCTGAGTCTAATTTGCGATGAAATTGAGGCATCCAAAGCTTATATCTTTTATAGTCGTGCTGAGGAGTCATTTTTTAAGCAAAAATCTATAGAGAACTGGATTAAGCTTGGTGACAAGAATACTAAATTCTTCCATAACTGTATTAAGTCTCGTCTCTTCCGTAATAAAATCGTTTCGATTAAAAATGACTCAGGAATTATCGTCTCTTCGCCAACTGGTATCTCTAAAGTCATTGTTAATTACTTCGAGAATTGCTTTGGTACTAAGCATTCTTCTGCTTACCCGGGTCTGGATAGAGTTTCTTCTCTGATTTCTTCCACTGTTAATAATACTGATATGGACTTAATGATTCGCGAAATCACTTGCAAAGAAATTAAATTTGCATTATTCAGTATTGACAATGCAAGTCTTCTGGACCTGATGGGTACAACTCTTCCTTCTTTAAGTCTACTTGGAGTATGGTCGGCCGTGAGATTTGTAATGGTGTCCTTGAATTCTTTAATTCAGGAACTTTGGACAAGTCTTGGAACTCAACATCCATTGCCCTTATTCCCAAAATCGAATCTCCCTCTATTCCTGGGGACTTTAGACCTATTGCGCTATGCAATGTTGTCTACAAAATTATCTCTAAAATTCTAGCTAATAGAATTAAGGATTCCTTTCCTTACCTTATAGACCCTTCCTAATCGGCTTTCGTGGCGGGAAGAAATATCTCTGATAACATTTTATTGTCCCAAGAGCTCTTGAGAGGTTATCACATCAATGTTGCGGGCAAAAGGATAGCTCTTAAAATTGACATCATGAAAGCCTTTGATAATGTCCGTTGGCACCTCGTCCTTGATATCCTGGTAGCAATGCACCTTCCTGATCAAATGATCACTTGGAGTGTAAAATGTATCTCTTCTACCTCTTACTCCATTAATATTAATGGAGATTCTTATGGTAACTTTAACGGGAAAAAGGATCTTAGACAAGGAGATCCCATATCTCCTTTCTTTTTTGTCCTCATCATGCAAGTCCTTTCTGGTTTACTCAAAGAGAAAAGCCATGATAAAAATTTCAGATTTCACTGGAAGTGCCAAAAGCTTAAAATCATCAATCTCTGCTTTGCAGATGACCTGATGATCTTCTGCCATGGGGACACTAATTCTCTTAATCTTATCAAAGAGGCTCTTGACAAATTCAATAAGCTATCTGGCCTCAAAGTCAACCCCTCAAAAAGTCATATTTTCCTTTCCGGTATTGAGGATTCTCTCAGGACTAGCCTGTTGCCTATTCTGGGCTTCCCGGAAGGTTCTCTCCCAGTTAAATATCTAGGAGTCCCTCTAATAACGGGTAGGCTAACCCACTCTGACTGTCGACCTCTTCTTCACGAGATCACTAATCGCATTGATTCGTGGACCTCCAAGCATCTCTCTTATGCCGGTAGGCTTCAGTTGATTAAGTCTGTCTTATTTGTTGGTCAGGTATACTGGTCCTCTATTTTCATTATTCCCTCTAGAATCATCAAAGAGTTAAACCAATACCTTAGTCGTTTCCTCTGGTCGGTAACGACCACGAAACTCCATGGGGAAAAAGTTGCTTGGACCTCAGTAACCTCTCCCACCAAAGAGGGTGGCCTTGGGATTTTAAATCTAAAGATTTGGAATCAGGCGGCTGTCTTTAAGCATCTTTGGTCTATCATTAGTAATAAAAATCACTCCATCTGGTGTGAGTGGATTAAAGCGGAAAAAATTAAAAACAATAGTTTCTGGATCATCCATTCTGGATCCTCTCCGTCGTGGATATGGAGGAAAATTCTTCGTCTTCGCCCTTTGGCAAGTAATTTGTACAGGGTGGCTATTTATTGGCAACGGTAAAAGTACTTCCTTCTGGTATGACCCAAGGCTACTTTCTAAGCCTCTGGCATCTCATTATGGAGAAAACATCATCAGTGACTCTCGGCTGGGATCTAACCTCAAGGTTTTGGACATCATCCACAACGGTAGTTGGAACTGGCCTGCTGATATCCGACCGGCGAGAGCCCGAACTCGACTGCATCTATTGGAAATTCATAACCTTATCCTCACCCTTCCTCCTCCTAACATCGCCTCCATCGATGTTCCTTTCTGGACTGCAAAATCAGGAAACTCCACATTCACTATCAAGGACACGTACAACGCTATTCGCTTGCCCAACCCTGATGTGGGGTGGGCCGGGTTAGTTTGGAACAAATATAACATTCCTCGTCACTCCTTTATTTTTTGGCTTGCTATCTTAGGCAAGCTTGCTACCAGAGACAAACTCCTCGGTTGGGGTCTTAACACCCCATTTGAATGTGTCCTCTACAATTCTGATTCTAAATCTATCTATCATATTCTCTATGATTGTAGCTTCACTCAGAATATTTGGTCATCTGCTAGTACTAAACTAGGCTTTCCTTTTTCACCTTCGTGCTGGCAATCTTGGATTAGCGAGGCGTCAAAATGGTCTAACTCTCGTGACCACTTTATCTGGCGTACTTTCTTTGGCGCGGTCACTTACCACGTCTGGAAAGAGCGGAATGCAAGAATTTTTGGTTCCGCTCCAGCCCTGGTTTCTTTAACCTTCCAACGTATGGTAGAAGATCTACGCTACCGATTCCAGGGCACCAAGATTAGCTGGCCATAGTAACTATAACAATTCATCTTCTTACTCCTCTCTTTTATTTGCAGGATTTTCTCGCTCCATGTCTACCAGAGGTCTCCCAATGTCGAGTTTCGATTATGTCGAGTTATGTGCCAGAGTTGTTTATGACTCCCTATGTTTTATATTGTATTTCTTAATCATGTGCACTTTTAATTAAAGACTCCAATCGGTTTATTTCAGTTGATTGTATCTCTTCGGTGTATGCCCCAGGTCTCTTGTATGAACTATTTACATTTATTTAAAAGTTTCCTTTCAAAAAAAAATTACTGTATACTATTTTTCTAGCTCTTACACATATTTTTCTACCTAAAAGCGGATTTAATCAATTGAATAAGACGATGACCCACTGAAAAAAAGAGTTAATGTGTACGTACTTTTATAGTATTTTCTGTTGATATTATATGTACTTCTAGTTTACTAAAAGAAATGTTAAGGTGATATATTTGAACACATCATGCCGATTATCCATGCACTAAACTGATTCAATACAAGAAAGAAAACGTAATCCCAGCATTTCTACTAACGCACATCAGAGTCCTATTTCTACACACATAAAGAAAGAACAATCTATTCTGTTTCACTTCGGTGGCTTATTCTTGGCAACTCCATGAATATGAGCAGAACTCCAACCAGGCATCGTCTCGTTACCACCACCACTAGTATTGACCTGCTTCCTAGCGCCATCAGCTGAAACTGTGTTCTGGTACGGAAGTGTTTTAGTGATGTTGTTTTCGGCAACTTCTCTCAGTGGATTATTTATAATAGGAGGGACAAGGGTGCTGCCAGGGAAACTCTTGCCGTATCTTTGGTGCCCTATATTATTAGGCGCTGATGAGTTCAGAAAGGGGTTAGCACTTGGATGTGTTGGTAAAACAGAAATTCTTGAGCTGTCCATTGCAGTGCTCATATATGACATTCCCGCATTAGGTATATTGCTTCGTGGTAGAGGAAATGGATTCATACCAGTAACCCTTTTAACTGTTTCTTCAGCCATTTTTACCTACAATAATAGTGACAAAAGAATAATATCAAGTAAAAACTTTATTACCACAATTCACGAAGACTATTTACAGGAGTTTAGTTTCAAGTCAATAAGAGCCAATATTGTTGCATATTAAAATGACAAAAGTTGACAAAGAACCACCAGATTTTGGCAGTAAAAGTGTAGATCATATTTATTTTCTTAATAAGCTATTTCATGCTTTTTATTTGAAATCTTAACTAAGGACAGACGTCGCAATTCGATATCGAACAAAATATCAATATAATTCATATTATCACTGTTTAAACCAAATTTAGCTGTAGATCAGATTCTAGAAAAAATTTATCATGATACGTCGGTTTCATCTCTATAGAAAGAGAGCATTAAAGATTGTATATATTCTCAAAGTTACTTTCAGAGTTACCATTAGTGGAAAAGAAGTTACGGAAAAAATTGTTCAGACGTATTTGTTAGTGAATTTTCAGATTGGCTTGAATTTGATTCTCACGAAGTTCATGTCAAACACAAAAGCAAAAGTTTCTAACTATCAACTTGCATGAGGGATATGTACAACAAAACATAATGAAAGGTAGCTCTACCTTCGCTCTTAAGGTCTCAATGTCAGCTTTCAAAATTCTATTATCAACAGCAGCTTCATCATATTTATGATTCACCTCACTATGACGCTTGATTAACGATGAATTTTCAACCCTTAGTTGACCAACCTATGTGACACCAGACATAAGTACTTAAAGAACAAAACAAAAAATATAATCACGAGCATGAAATATAGTGCTAATCTTAGCACCTGTGTTTCAAGTTCACTCATTTGTTCTTGTTTTCTTCTCCTTGAACGCCTAGCTGATTCTCGATTCGACAGCATCCTGAGGACAGGTTTGTAGGTAGCTTAGCGAGAGTAAGTTGCATATGATAAAAGATGACGGTGCTTAGTAAAAAAAGAAAAAAGGCTCCTTATCTTAAACATACCCCTCAACTTTAGAACATGAAGCACTCAAATCCCTCGGTCACGCTAGTTTTCTTGGTTTTGACTTTTGAGAAAAGAAAGAGGAAAGAAATGATTTTTCAAAGCAACGACTGTTATATATGCTTGCTTAAATTAACATATAAAATCATCAGTGAAGTGGAGCATTACTTCTGTTAAATTAGTTCATGAATTGATAATAACATTTAAATCATTGCTGTGTGACAACCAACCAGTATCCCGTGTTCTACATTACGAGGTCCCGAGAGCAAGTTGTAGTCAGACTAACAACTGAGCACCCCACACCACCATTTATATGGTCTATTAGTCACTCGGTCTACAATGAACCAAGAATAGAGAAAATTGATCCTTGGCATTGGCATTTAACATAGATTGTATAAACATCTTCCAAATGGAGAAGCAGCGACTTAAGGATAACATACCTTCTTGCGCGTTTTATATCAGTTGGATCCATGTTATCAGTGATTTCTATGTCTCCTTCTAGCTCATCATCATCTGAATCGTCCCTTGAGGACCCACTTGTTGCTTGCCTGACCTGTATATCTGATTTTCTCTGAATAGTTGATAAGGCAGTAACGCTGGGAGACGAAGCACCATAGTCGCTTTGGGCAACTAAAGATCCTATGATGGTTGAGATTGCAATAAGAAAAACTTTATGAGATAGAATCTCAATTCCCAACATAATTGCCGCATTTATGTTCATAACGTAAACATAGGTAACCATCGAGATAACTATATTATTTTGGTACAGTGGGACCCTTTGTCGAGCAAGCCAATTCAGACCTGCCTGACTAGCACCAACCCCGGGGCCCATGACCGACCGCCCAACATGGCTAAGAGGATCCAAACCTCATTCTATTACTCGTCAATCCCACACACGCACCCCTAAGGTTCAAGGACCTGTTTCTACCAGCCACTGACCCAATTAGGCCAACCCTTCTCGGTTAACATCAGGACAGCTATATACTTATCTTTGTAATATATGTTGCAGAATTTTTCAAACAACACAGGAAAATTATTCAAGTAAATAAGAAATGAAAGGCATGTACAAGACACACCTAGTTAGACCGATCACTCTTAAACTCGATTATATTATTTTCTAGTCTATTCATTTTCAGTAATATTGTACTTTAAGTTTAAAGAAGAAACAACTTAAAGTTCCGATATGCACTCATGAGCAATCAACTAAGAACACTGACCCCTAAGAATGTAAAACTCTCACCTTGAGCTTGAGAGCCTGACCTGGAAGGCTGAGTTTGATTGTCAACCGAGCTACTCAGATCTTCAGGTTTTATAGAGGACCCCTAGGCACAGAATACACCAGCATTAGAATCATGATGCCACCACAAACATAAATCATTTTATTTATATCCTTCAAACTCTGTCTTTTAATCGAAAATTTAACACTGATGACAGCAGATTTACTATTTTTTTTCAAGATTTATGATTTCATGCTTTTTCAGCTACAAGGCAATCAACTTTAGCAATCTAATTAGAGGTTACGTACCAATATATCAACTACGATTTAATTCTAAACCTAATTAACATTTCAACACCGAAATATTGCAGATTCACATAAATTCCTCACTGAAAAAAAAAATATATACAGGAGAGGGATATTACTCGACGAGCAACAGCCGCACAAGCTAGATCCAGCTTGCTTTTGAGAATCGCACGGTACTGATCAGAATCATGAACAATTAGCGAAGAAGGATCACACAATCGAGGATGAAAATCAATATTACGGTTTTGATTGAGGCTTCTGTTTATCTCGATGACATCATCGTTAGCATCAGCAACAGATTCTTCTTCGACACGGGAAATGGAGGGTCGAGATTGTGCAGAAGACTGAGCGATCGTCTTCTTATTCTCCGACGAAGCCGATATCGCGCTCGCAGAAGCAGACATCTCTTCTAGAAACATTTCGAAAGACCACTCCGACTGACTCCGGTTCATCCCTGCTGCGGAGGAAGCATGGGAAGGGGACAGAGCTGATGTTGCCCATAGTGAATCGGGTAAATCGTCGATTGTGAACAAGTTTTTCATGGTTTGCTCTCTCTCTCTATACTTTCTCTCTCTTGTTCTTCTTCTTTGTCTGATTGGGTGTTTCTTAAGGTGAAAGGAATATTTTTGCTAGAAAGGAAGTTGTCACGCATCTATGGTAGGTGGACACTAGCGATAAATGTAATAAAATACAGTATATTTCTTATATAACGTTAAAAGTTAATACTCTCATATTTGGTTCCCTCTAAATTATAACTCAAATTTTAATTGATTTGGCCCTAACCTTCTCCATTTCTTCCGTATTATCGTTAAAAATGTAATATTTAATTTGTTTTATTTAGAAATATTTTAATTTCTTATTAAATTAAAAATATATAAAGAGGTTTGATTAAATATTTGTTCAATTTTTTTAATATTTAAATTTATAATTATATATATATATATATATTGGTTTTTTATCCACTATAATTTTAACTAATATTAGTTGTACTTTAGTAATACTATTGTTGAATTTATATTTATGATCTAGTTTGATGTTGTCGAAAAATATATCGAAGAGTTGTAATAAGTTGATTGAATCACAAGCACATGTACGAATTATTTGAGCCTCCGAAGAGGTCAGTTAAAATATATCAACGACGTAATGGTAAAAAATCTTCAGCATTCATATGTCGGAACCATAGCTCAAAGCCTCAAACGTTCATCTTCGAATGAGGATAAACCAACCATAGACCAAACCGAACCAACTATGGATGAGTAAGTCATGATGTTTATATCAAGATTCCGTTATATTCTAAAATTATATAAAATATTTTTTGAATCACGCAACATTTCACGTTTATATATATATATATATATATATATATATATATATATATATATATATATAATATTTTGTATATTATGTTATGTCAAATATAAATTGGTTGGTTTCTAAAAGAGATATGAAGACACACATTTTTGCTTTTATAACGGGAATATTGTATCGTTTAGTGGAGGCTTGACTAACGATGAATATATCAATAAAATTGTTAACAACATAGTATTTAGCATCGGTAGAAGGTTACGTGGTTGGTATCTGAATAGCCTATTGATTGGCGCGTTTGTTGAAAGATAACATTTGAAGACTAACAGTTTTTATTTCATCTTCGTGGAGCTGACGATCGCATTAGAAAATGTGTCCAACAATAACTGTATGTCGATCTGAAGAGAGATCATCACCTCAAGGGGACAATAATTACATATATGTATATATATATAAGGGTTGCAACTGTGTCTACTTTGTGCCCTTTTAGCGTAGCAAAATATGAGATTATTTTTTTAAATAAAGCGGCTTTATGATGTTATGATTGATGATTTTTTTTTATAGTAGTCGTTATTATGGCATGTTAAGGTCGGTCGCTGATATACAATATTACGCACAAACTTATCTCATATTTATATTTGTTTGCATCATTTCCACCTACAATAACGGGATATTTATAGACATTGACTGGTTATATTCCCTTAAACACTTATATATATTGGATAAGTACGCATGTTGGATATATATATATATATATATATATATATATATATATATATATATATTTGGTAGTTGTATAGTGTATTACGTTCGACTTACATACATGATACGCAAAAGATGAACGATTTTATTGTCTTACTTCCCAACCATAATATTATGTCATAATTGTATTGCATATTCATATGTGGCTATGATAATATAGAGATCTGTTGTGAATGTGGGATGTGGGACTTTGGTCGCCACCCTAACAAGATCCAACAACAACAAAATTGACGATATTTAAACGGAATAACACAATGACGACCGATAAATGTTGATACAATGCACATAATTTATATTTATATATATATATTTATATTATACCAATTTTTTATTATATATATCTTAGTAGTTTAGGTTACAATCGTACGAGTATATATGTACGATAAAATTATCCGCGGGTATAGTGGGATTTAACTATGTTATTAAGTATATAAATAAAATAAAATCACACATATCTGACCGTATAGTTCAGTAATTTAGTCATATTCAATGTATATTGTCTCTTCTAAGAAAACTAGTTTAATGGACATGAAGAATGGACAAGATGTTTGCGAATTAGGTTCATTTAATTTGGGTGAGTTAAGATTCCCACATTTTACTGGTAGACTAGAGAGGTCGATGATGGTCAAATTTTTCAAAATTTAAATTATGGATATAAACACATGGTATGATGATTTATTTGGAGAATTCTTTGGTTTTTTATATATCTTGTTTAGGTTTAATAGATCACAAACACATAGTATTATGGACACAAAAACATACTAAAGATGTTTGTGAATCATATTAATTTATCTGAAGTTGTGTTTACAATGACCTATATATCTATAAAGCTTTAGTATCTTGTATTAATTATATATTTATATATTATTTTATTCACTCTACTATAATAGTATAAAATTATATTCGGTCTTCTAATATATTCAGTTTGGTCTCTTGTAATATATATTATTTACTAGATTCATTCTAATTAAATTTCCTTCCTATTAATTTGAAAGAAAGAAAAAAATAAGTCCAATGAAATCATTTCGTTCGAGGGTCAGAGATCGTAATTATGGAGTTGGGCTTTGAGAGTGGTCCAAAAAGATAGAGAAAAATATAATAACTATCTTAGTTAATAACATTGTGGAATCTATATATAAATCTATATTATTGTATTTGAAACCAATATATCTCTTTATATTATACTATATATATAAATGATATATAGGATATAAATGAATATATAAATCTATATTATCGTATTTTAAATCAATATTTTCATAAATAAATAATCTTATATAAATATTATATGAATGACTTGTGGGTTACGGATTTTGATGTATTCCACTATACTAAAGTTTATTTGTTAGTGGGTTCATCACCCTACAAGAACACTTAACTCCGCATTTAGAAGTGGGTGAACCGGTTCACACGAAACATGAAAATAATATGAATAAATGGTATATGAGGATGGTCAAAAGGTAAAAAAATAACATTCAAGTACGTCTTTCTATGAAATAAATTATCCATTATGGGACACATTTGAAATATAAGATTTGTATGTAAACGAGTCACATAAATGATGTATTTGATATTTTTTTTATATTATGTTATCGGTTGTACTATAGATATTATGTTATATTTTTTCCAATATTTTGTTGTTTATTAATAATATGTTATGTATCAAAAAAACATATAATAACAAAAAAAAATGCATTAAGCATTAGATAATACATGGGAAAAAATATCCAAAGCAACAAAAGTTAAATTAAAAAAAAACTAAATTTGACCATACGGTCAAAATTAGTTGTCTTTTGACTTTTTCCAATTAACCACATAATTTTACTTAAACAGTAAAAATAAATAACATGTTGGATTACAAAAAAATGCAGTTAAATTCAACCAATAGATCGAAGTTAAATGTATTCTTTTTAGCATTAGCCGATACTTGTTGCTACATTCTTGGTTTGCTTTAAGCAATTAGTTTAAACTATTTATTCTTTATTTCGTTCATGTATTCAAATAAAATAAACCATATTTATAACTAACAACTTTTAGATTAAAAAAATATAATATATCCACAATAAGGAATGGACTACATCAAAACTTTATTCTTGTTGAAAATCGGCGACATATTGTAAAAAATAAAAATACATGAAAGAACATTAATTTTTTATGAAGAGTATATAAAATATATTATATACATGGTACGAATCGTGTCACTCTGATGTCACTTGAAGATGGATGGTAAAAGGTCTATATCGTATAAATTATCAAAAATTGATTTCAATTTATCAAGTTTTTTATCTCTTATATGATGTCAAACAAAAGACTTTCGAGATGTTCTATTTAAGTATTACTAACACTATTAATGAACTTCAATTGAATAGGTGAAAGAGAACATAGTTTAAAATTTAGATGAACAAATACATAATAATAAGTGAACCCCGCTTGAAGATGCTTACCGATGAGACTATTCTTAAAGAATTGTTTTATTGTAGTTTTGTTTTGTTATGTTTCATATATTTCTTAATTCATAATTAACAAAGTTTTTTTAAGATTAAAGTTTTTGAACATAATAAAGATAATAATAATAAGTAAAAACAACAATATTAATTATAAAGTTAAACTTACAAACAATTAAGTTACTATATAACTAAATTAGAAATATTTATAATAAAGGTAAAACCGATTCAAAATTTGAAAATGTGGAAGTTTTAAAATTAACTTCAATTTTTAACCAAACCAACATTAGATGCGAGCTTGCCAAAGAAAAGCTTACAGCTTTTAATGAAGCTCAGTATCACCGAAAATAAAAGCGAGTACATATGTTTTTGCCTCTCATCATAAGAATCGATAACATTGACATCGTTTGATGTTAAATATATTATTTATGTTTTTATTATCACATCTCATGTACTATCTTGTTATTTTTATTATATCTTCACGCATTAATTTTTTATGTTGATAATAAAAAATTAAGATTAAATGCCTTGAAACTAAATATTATCATAAATATAAGTAACAATAAAAGTAAAAAATATAGTTTAAATTTAAAAAAAAGGATTACAACACAATCAAGTTACAAACATTTATGTTACAAACATTTATGTTACAAACTAGTACATTACAAACAATGAAATATAGGAGAGTTACTCATACTCACCTATCTATAAATTAAAGTATTGATAATCACATGGATTTTGCACCATATTGTTTTTAACAATACTCATGAATACACAAACACGTATTTCATTCAACAATTAATCATTTTTAACCTTCAAAACTCCATATCTTTCAAATCTTAAGTAAAAAAACTTCCAAAAATACATATATTCCTATTTTTGTGAAAGACGAACAAAACAAAATTCATAAGTTATATTATTGGATAATATTTTTTCATATTTTCGCAACCAAATTACACGTAATAACACAATCGAAACACATTTGCATTTTTAAACCAAATTACATGTAATTTCATAACTAGAACATAATTGTTTTTTCTAGACTAATTTCACCAATTACACATATTTGTGGACCTGAAACACATTCTATTTTTTAAAAGTTTTTTTTCAACATAAATTGCACACATTTTCACAACTACAAAAGGTTAGTTGTTTCACACCCAAGTAACACTTATTTTCACAAAATAAGCTGGTATTTTGTTTTTTTACACAATCAAACTTAGTTAGAAACAAAATTCATATTTTTACAACTATTTTCTTCTTATTTTCAGAACACGTTTACACATATTTTTGCAACTAAAAAATAACTACTTTTTAACCAAATTACACACAATTCTATAATTGTAACGCATTTACTTTTTTGCAACTAGATTACATGTAATTCTGCAATTGGAACACCATTGATTTTTCCAGACTAATTTTGTAGCTGAATTACACGTATTTTTTCACCTAGAATACAATCTAATTTTTTCAATAATAGCTTTCACTGATCTAAATTTATTTATCTTAATAAAAAAAACTAATGGTAATTCAAGTTTTTTTATTAAAACCATAATAATCATTAGGAATCGCACCAGTTACATCAAATATGTACAGATGCATGTACTAAAGGGAGGGTGATGACCATAATATAAAACTTATTTTTAAAGATAACTTGAATAATTTGTTATTTTTGGCATTTGAGTGTTTATGGGTTTTGTTTTTTTACACAAATTCACTATTTTTGTTTGACTAAATAATGTTTTCGGTGCTTATGATTGTTTTTAGGGTTAAAGAGCTAAGGAAAATGGTATGGTTGCATTGCTGGTTTGTTCGATGACATGCTCGAAATACAATTACATTTGTTTGGCTAGCTAATTTTAAACAGTTTTTCACATCATTTTCTCTTGATTGGTTCTTTATGTGGAATAATTCGAGTTAGTTTTGGATCAAGTACTTCAAGAACCTTTTTTATGATTTAGAGTCTCATCTTTCAATACCAATTAAAGACCAAACAATCTATTTTAAAACAGGAATTCCCCACAATTTCATTTTTGTTGCATTGGCCTTTCATAAGAAGGTATAAAGTTTCTCATTTTTTCACTTAATAAGTTATACCACATCGTTCTCTTGCCATGAAAGGAATCTCGCATGCACAAAATGAAGCATGCATGTTTAAAATATAAAAGTGTCATATACAAATTTAGAGACTACCTTTCACTTCTCGAACAAGACTTATTTTTATTTACTGAATACCGATCAAAGTGTCCAGTTCTCCCTTAATAATTTAAATATTTAATTGACTCATATAATGAGTTATTATAATTATAAATACACACTTTCAGAACTGTTATTATTATTATTATTATTAAAAAAAAATTGTTTATGCTACGTCAATTACTCTTACTTTATTATATAGAATGAATGGACTTATTGATTTGTTGTCGTGCTTTAGTAGTTGTGACCAAGGTAGTCTATGCATAAATGAATACTTTATTGTTCGATTTTATCCAATACCATTCATTATATACCAATATTTTCATATAGGTTATATACGTCTTATTCATGGTCATTATATTTGATTACAATCCATAATTGATTATTGAACACACAACTGTATTTTAAGGACCAAGAAACTCACCGGGTGAATTTGTTTATTATGAATATGTCTTTATATTGAGTAGAATAATTATTTTTATAGGTTACTCTATTAAAAGTGTGTCACATATAGAAATATATTGTCGATTGTGCCTATCAATGTTAATTTCTTATGTGTCAAATAATAGACACGCGTTTTTATAAGAAACATAACATAATCCATCGCTCAAGTGTAATTGGACAACTTTTCGCATCTATGAAAATCAATGTAGTGTAAAATGTTAGACTTGTTGACGCAACCAATATCTATAATTATAATTTATAGGAATATCTTTAACGGGTCGATCGATATTGGGTGTGCAACAAATAGATCTATGATAACTTGGGACTTTTCATATGTCATCTTATGTCACTCAACTTAGTTATTTTCTGATGTAGCCCAGAAAGTTCAAACACAAGCTTTTTTGTTTTATGTTATTTAAATATCTTATATTGTTTAAATCAAATCAAATTATATTAATATTTGATTTATTTTATTATAGAATATTTATTTTATTTCCTTGTATTCTAATTTAGGGTTTTGAGAAGCTCTTATATAAAGCCGCATATGCCTTAAGTTATTTTAAGTTTTTGGAATAATAAATTTTTATCTCTGAAAATTTCAATCTTTGTTACCATTATATTAGGGTTTCATCATGTTACCCTTGAATTAGGGTTTCATTTATCGTTGTTTTTTCTTCTATTTCCGTTGCGTCGTCAGTTTGGTATTAGATCCTCAAGGTTTAAAGAAGAGAACAACACACTTGGTCATGAAGATCGGGAAGATTGTTTGAGTATGAGGGGACATACCAGCCATTTCAATGACGATCGTATTGACCGATTACTGAAGGAGTTTAAATTAGCTACCAATCATCAAATCAAGGTAAAAATTGGTTATCGAGATGCTGACTCAGGCTATGAAGAGGTTTTCAAAACCATTGTTTCATCAACTTGACATGGAGATGTTGTCTTCAGGCTATGAAAATGTTTTGTGAAACTAATTTTTTCATCAACTCGATGGTGTCAATGTGACTTTGAATAAGGAACACTCGAGAAGAATTTATCTTATTCCGATAAGGTCAACAATTATAATTCCCAATGTAACAATTGAAAAAATAAAATAAAATAATTTTGGTTGTTGATGGTGATGGTGCTGTGAATTCGAGGAAGAATTCTTGTCAACCAGGGGAGGATGATGTAGCCCAGAAAGTCCAAACACAAACTTATTTTATTTTATTTTATTCAAATATCTTATATTGTTTAAATCAAATCAAATTATATTAAGATTTGATTTTATTTTATTTTAGAATATTTATTTTATTGCCTTGTATTCTAATTTAAGATTTTGAGAAGCTCTTATATAAAGTCTCATATGCCTTAAGTTATTTTAAGTTTTTGGAATAATAAATTTTTATCTCTGAAAATTTCAATCTTTGTTACCATTATATTAGGGTTTCATCATGTTACTCTTGAATTAGGGTTTCATTTATCGTTGCTTCTTCTTCTATTTCCGCTACGCCATAATTTTCTTTACTTTTTTAACAAAAAATGTATGTGAAATTGACTTCACATCCGTAACGTATGATATTTATACCTCGTTTTATAAGTATTACGTACGTTGGATACGTATATCTCAAACCGATTACAAATTTCTAAGTGCGGGCACCGATTAAGGATAATTTCTTAACGTTTTCTTCTTCATTTTTTTTTCAATTTTATCACTATAGAAATCACGAGAGTGTGTTTATGTTTTTCGCATAAAAATTCCAATTACTATAATATAACTCTAATGAGCCCTAAATCTAAGAAAATCGATTTTTTTGTGCTCCTATAACTTGTCTAAATATTATCTTTAAGATGTTATTGTTTATATTTTATTGATCCCTCACAAAAAATTATTAGACTTCTCCCTTTTTTTGTCGTAAAAACTTTTAGCTAACAAATATCATAACCTTTTACCCATGCTTTCTACCCATTTTTCAAGATTTAATTTATTGTAATACGTACGGGACGTGAATATCTACGAGTGATATTCTAAAATAGTAAATTCTTCTAATTGTATTTTAGTCTCTTGAAAAATTTGACAACCAAAACTATAAGATAAATCAATAATAAACTACACTTGGGAAAAACTCAAAACAATAGCACCATATTAAATAACCTAAAAAATTCAACAAAATATTTGATTTCGACCACTTGAATCGAAATGAAGTATTTTTTTCTTCAACTTTTGAGTTCGACCTAAAGTGACTAAAATATGATTGTGTGCAACAACATATAATTGCTACTCGAGGAAGAGTCAAACTTATATGTTGTTGTACAACACTGAATTTCAACTTACGTTGTCAAAATTTTGATTTTGTTGGAGACCATCAAATTTCAACATATGAGGTTGAAATCTAATGTTTGCAATTTTTTTAAAAATGAAATTTAGAGTTGTGTTAAATATATAGCTTATATCTTGATTCTTGGTTCATTTGAACTTGAAACATATTTATTGCGTTCCTTCGAAAATAAATATTAAAACCATGTTAAATATGAGTTAAAATAACATTTTACAAATAAATTTAACTCATAATTCGCTAAAAATGAAAAACTTTTTCACATCTCATTTTATATAAATAAAATTAATTCATATAACACAGTAAAACAAATTCCAATTCGCATTATACAATTGGATTTAGATCATATTTAAAGATATCCCAAAAAAAATTATGTTTCACAATTTAATTTAATTTGTATTTCATAACTTATTTGGAAATATGTTTTTTATTAAAAAAAGTATTCATGTACTTTGTTTCTTTCTAATATATTTTTCAAATGACGATTTAAAAGACATACTTTTATATTTAAAAATATATATATTTATAAAAATAATAATAATAGAAGAAAAAATATTATAAAAAGTTGAGTCAATAATAAGCATTTTTTAAAAATATAATATTTTTTTCTAAAATACTTTTAGATATTTGATGTTAATAATAACGTCTTTACTTTTTGAATTAAATTTTATCTAAAATACCAATTTGAAAAGATATTTTTATAAATAAAAATAATTTTAAACCGAAAATAATAATTTATTTTGTCTACTTTTAATCCTAACTTTTAAAACATGCAATGTTATGTGTGACAACAACTGTAATCCAGCCATCTTTAGAAAATTTCTAATATATATTTATTTTATTTTAAATACACACGTGAGTGGTATTTAGGTGCGACGAGGTGGCTGCTGAGGACCTGGTGATGTGATTTATATTTTATCCAATTTTAGTTTCTAGGCTTTAATAGTGTGAGAATACAAAACAAAAGTTCATTAGTGAGTTGTTATACAATAATCAAAATTGTGGTGGTTCGTACTTTTTTTTTTAATCAAACTTCAATTGCATAAAAAGAAAAACTTCAAGCCCTTAATAGGCAATAATACAGAATTTTAAATCTGAAAAGCGCGAGCCCTTCATCTTCAACAATCACAAAACCAGAACAAAACCCTAAAAACAACAAACAAACTTTAACGAAACTAATCAATCAGCCTCAAATACCCTACATTCATCTTCTCCAAATAGACAATAGCCTTCAACTTAGCAGGAGCATTAATCTTCGTAAAATCCATATCCTGATGACTATTGAGCACTTCTTTAGCAACCCAATCGGCCCCTAAATTCTGTTCCCTGAAAATATGACCAACCACCATTTCTCCTTTGATAGCTTTCCTACAACAGTTGAGCAACAACTCTAAAAACCATGGGCTGCTACCATGTTGAATCAACTTAACCAAAACCATAGAATCAATCTCAATATCAACTCTTTTGAGCCCAAGATCTTCACACAATTTTAAACCATCCAGAAGGGCTCTACACTCTGCAATCAGAGGAGAACCCTTCCCATACAACCTTCCACGGCCAGCTACAATATCGCCATTGGAATCACGGATAAGAGCAGCACCACCAGTTTCACCATTAAAGGTACACGAACCATCCACATTTAACTTGAATCTACCATGTTTAGGGCTTTTCCACCTCAGAAAAAGAGGTTTGATTATGTCTTTCAAATGACTAACACAGCCAATGTCAGACGCTTGCTTGCTGAAATTTCTCCAGTGTTTTCTTCTCAATGATTTACTGTAATCGAGGCTTGACAAGATTAGAAGAACATGGTTGATAATAGAACCAGATGAGGTAATCACATTGCTCATCTTTCTTGTATTTCTGGCAGCCCATATAGACCACATTATGATAGCAGGCAAAATACTAAAAATGTCGCATTTGTTTCCAGCCCAGTACCACTTCATCACTACGTGTGAAACAGTCATATGAGTTTGAATACGAACCTTGAAAATGTCGCTGAAGTACTGCCAAACACCCCACGCAGACTGACATTGCACAAACACATGATTTGTAGACTCAGCATTGTCACAAAATACACATTTAGAGGCTAACATGAAACCCCTCCTTTGCATCACACTATCAGTGGAGATCCAATTGTGTAACACCCTCCATAAGAGAAATGAACATTTTCTCGGTGTCACAGCATTCCATGTTTTGTTATAAAGACTGGAGACATTGCCTTTGTCTCTAATGTGATTAATGGTGTCTTTAACATTGAACATTCCATCCATAGACAGAGACCACAGCAACATATCATCAGTGTTATTCAACTTGACTTCAAGAATTTTATTTATCTCAGTAGTGGAGACCATAGTCTTTAGTCTTTCAATGTCCCAAGTGTTACCCAACCATAAGTCTTTCACCTGAGTGTTACTAGTATCCATCAAGAACCTTCTATCTCTATCTCCAGTAATCACAATAAAAGGCCTTTTAGAACACCATTTGTCATACCAGAAATTCATATTGCCCTGACCAGGTTTCCAAAACATATATTCTTCAGTTATCTCTCTAGTACTCAGTATACGGGACCAGACTTTAGACCTTTTCTGGGTAGCAATAGCCAGCAAATGATGGACATTGTCAAAGCAATAAGTAGACCTCATTAATTTGGCCCATAAAGACTGTTGCATCCTGAACTCAAACCACAGTTTCATAGCATAAACTTGATTCAAGTCCTTAAACTGTCTAAGATTCAGGCCACCTTCACAATATGGTTTGCATAGTCTGTCCCAACGAGCCCAGCTAATTGAGTTCTTGTCTTCTTTTGTCCCCCACAGGAATTTGGTGAATAAAATTTCCAGTCTGTGAACAATAGCCATAGGAAGAGAAGAATGCTGCAGGAAGTAGTTAGGAAAGGCAGTCAAGACAGCTTGAATCAATTGAAGACGACCAGCAAAGGATAAATGGAGTTTGTCCCATTCCATGATCTTCTTTCTAACTTTGTCAATTATACTTACATAGTTTGAAACTCTTGTATTATTAGCAATAACAGTGCCCAGATAATTGAATGGTAAATGAGTATGATTAAAATTCCAGATAGCTTCAATAGCAGCCACCTTCTATACACTCATTTTGGTAGAAACAATAAGCCTAGACTTAGACATGTTAATCTCCTGACCTGAAACCAACTGGTAATGATCCAACACAACTTTAAAAGCCTCCATAGCCTGAGTACTTCCATTAGTAAACAGCATGAAATCATCAGCAAATGCTGAACATGCTATATTCATATTGCTTCTTATTTTATATCTACAACATTGATTATTATTTGAAGTAAAAGTCACACTTCGAATCAAGTATTCCTCAGCCAATATGAACAGACTTGGGGAGAGGGGGTCCCCCTGTCTTAAGCCTTGAGAATTTGCAAAATAGCCAGCCATCTCCCCATTAACCAGAATAGAAGAATGGACATTACTGATGCAACTATTAACCAGAGTAATAACCTCATTGCTAAAGCCAAACATTCTAAGAATCTTAAACAAGAAATCATGCCTAAGCTTGTCAAACGCCTTTGACATATCAGTTTTAACAATGACATTTCCCACCTTTTTATTGCTATTAATATCCATGGCCATCTCTTGTACAAGAAGGATAGAGTGCTGAATAGAGCGACCTTTCACAAAACCCCCTTGCACATCAGAAATCAACTTAGGCAAGATTGAAGAGAGCCTATTATTAATAATCCTTCCTAATATCCTAGAGAAAACAGAGGTTAGACTAATAGGCCTAAAGTCTTTCCACCTGTTAGGATTCTCTAGTTTAGGAATTAAACAAATCATTGTAGCTTTAACTCCCTTAGGCAAATTATAACCACGAAAGAAGGCTTTAACAGCATCACACAAATCAGACCCCACAATATCCCAGCAACAATTATAGAACTCACCATTGTATCCATCCGGCCCAGCTGCAGATTCAGAGTTTAAACCCTTCACAACTCTGTGAATTTCATCTTCATCAGGCATCATAATCAGAGATCTATTGTCATCATCATTGACAAGTAAAGGAATTACACCATTCAAAGATTGATCATTCAAAACATTTAAATCATTAGTTAACAAACCTTTAAAATACTCAACAGCAGATGAACTAATGCTGTCCTTATCAGAAAGCCATCTATCTCCAACCTTAATTCTTTCAATTCTGTTCCTCTTTTGCCTTTTCTTAACAAACCCATGATAAGCTGCAGTATTTCTATCAGCATCTTTCAACCAGGCAGCATGAGCTTTCTGTCTCCAGTAAATTTCTTCTCTATCAAGTAACAGAAGGTGATGTTTCTTAGCCTCAACTAACAAATCTACATTAACCTCAGAAGATTCATCTTGAAGAGCAGTCTCCATATTGATGATAGTCTGCTCAGCTTGCTTAATGGCATCAAACAAGTTTCCAAATACATTTCTATTCCATGTCCTCAAGACTGACTTCAGCCTTTGCTGTTTCAACCAAAACAACATAATAGGATTCCTCACCTCTTCATTAATCACACTAGACCAACTATCCTTAACAATCTTTAAAAAACCATCATGAGTTGTCCACATGTTAAGAAATTTAAAAGAAGCTTTTGACCTTTCCACTTTAGAAGAGATCTTAATAAGCATAGGACAATGGTCAGAGCAATTGCGAGCAAGATGAGACACCGAGGTATAATCAAAGCACTCCAACCAAGCATTATTATAAAGGACTCGATCCAATCTTCTCCACTTCTGACCATTCGACCAGGTGAAAGCAGAGCCACTGAAACCAGCATCCAACAAAGAACAATCCATAATACAGCTATTAAAATCATCCATAGCACGAAGATTAATAGTAGAACAACACAGTTGTTCCTGAATGTTGGAGATGACATTGAAGTCACCACAAAGAAGCCACTCATTCTGCACCTCCAAACCTCTAATGGTATCCCACAGCACAAGCCTCTGATCTTTATTACATTTAGCATAAATTACAGACACCTCAAACACTTTATTTAAGACAGGATGCCCAACCTTTAAGTGGACCAACTGCTCAGTATCCAACACCACATTTACCTTGAAATCCTGATGCCAAAACACCCACACTTTGTTATTCACATTCCCAAAAAAACCATTGAGCTTTAACTTCCTAGCCAACAAACTCAACTTATCAGAATTAACCAATGGCTCTTGAATAGCCACAAACGAAACTTTTTCAGAATGAACCATAGACTTTAATCTCTTCACAGTATCTTTATTTGCAAGACCTCTTGCATTCCAATTTAGCATAGCAATAGTCATTAATCAATACCAGATTTGTGACTCCTCTTCAACTTTATGACTTTAGAAGACACATGACCCTTTGTAGACAATAATTTGGGAATCTTCTTCATTTTTCTAGTCTCCTGTTTGATTATTCCATCTTTCCTCATAGGAGAGACAGGAAGGCTGCCTTCATGCTTAGGTGAGTCAGGTATCTCCTCACTAAGAACTTCAAACGTATTCTTTTTCTCCAACATCTTCAAAGCCTCAATAATTTCTTCCTCCTCCACATGCTCTGAAGACTCACCTTTATCATCCACAGAAACCATTTCATGAGCAGAGCTACTAACTTCCACTTCCTTTTGAACATCTTTCTCATGTTCTTGATTAATAACAACAGACTTTAACCAACGATTTTTATTTCTAGAGACAGTCTCTTCTTTATCTTCTTTATCCTTAACAACCTCATCCCTTTTACCAATAAGCTCATTACCAGGATACTGAGAACAAGACTGTTGATCAGGGACCCCAGAACTCTCAAGACAATCATTATTTTGTCCAACTTCCATAACACCATTTTCCACCCTCACAACTTTTTTACACTTTTCTTTATCATGCCCAATGTGATTACATATTGTACAATAAAGAGGAACTTTATCATACACCAAATCAATCGAGTAACAGTCTTCTTCTCCAAACTTCAACTGAACTTTCTGAATTAGGGGCTTCGAAATATCAACTTCCACCCATATCTTACAGCAATTCTGTCTCGCTCTATTCATCGAAGGAACCCAAATTTTTAGAGGCGTTCCCAGAACCTTAGCAACTTCACTAATAGTTGCATAATTAAACAGGAATTCTGGGATATTAGGGAGAGAAACCCAAATCGGAGTATAAGGACATTCTAGACTTGGATCAAAACCCGGTGTCCACTTCAACAACCTCATAGTCTTATTCCCCCAAACCCAAATGTTTCTTGACCACAATCTTTTAAAATCCGCAATATCAGTAAATTCCACAAACACATGACGATAATCCCAGATCGAAAGACTGAATTTTCCAACAAAGTTGAATTTCAACAAAAACTTACGAAGCTGTTCCAATGAAGGTTTACCAGAAGAGAATTTCGCTATTAGAGTATGCATTGAAACCTTTAACAATTGTTCTTTATCAGCAGCATTAAACTTAATAACCGGAATCTTATCAGAAATCGTGACAGATACATTTGTATGAGCAAACTCTGTTCTTGAAGTTTTTAACAAATTTGCATAAGATTTCCTCTGAGATAACTCCTCTTTCTCTTTCAACAATTCTTCAAAAATGGGGTTCGAAACCATATTACAATCTTCAACACCAGAATTCAAGAATTCATTCTTCTTGATACTCTGTTCTTCCAAATTTGACTTTTTCCTCAGCAAAGGAAATTCGTCTGTCATTACTTTCTCCATGTTGTTTGAAATCGAAAACGAATTGCAGAGGTAGCCCAAGAACAGAATCAATCAATTCAAAAAAGGATGAAAAGAATGAATGAAAAGATAAGACTCTGTTCTTTCACAAGAACAGAGCATTTTTCTTCCATTTCAAACAAACTTTCATATTTTTTTTTTTTTGTGGTTCGTACTTGCAAATAAATTTGAATATTTTCTGTCAATCGCTTGCCCAAGTTTACACGTACAAATTTTGTCCCTCTACTTTCTTGAGTGAGAATAAGTTCTTTTTATTAAATCTCATTTTTGTGTTAACAGAAATTAAATAAATAAGCTTCCATTAATTTTCTAGCATACGCATTATTATAAATAATAATTTTCGTTTTTAATATAAGTGCCGTTGATATTAATTCTAGTATACCAATGGATTTAGAAATTAAAATAATAATAAAATCTTTCTCATTTCCTCTTATAACCATATACCAATTGTATATACTTTTTAAATCAAGAGTTAAAATTTGAAAACAAAACTAATGAAAAACTAAAAGATTGTAATACACATATACGAAGTAAATATATATATATATATATATATATATATATATATATATATATATATATATATATATATATATATATATATATATATATATAAAGAGAATGATGGTAAACTAATTAAACTACCAATAGTAATATAGATTTTTTATTATAATTTTTTAAATAATATATTTGAATACATATCAACAGAATATAATATATTTAGTATATGTTATTGTTTAACTAGCAGCGGCATGAATTATAGTCTACTAGTAGCTAATGAAAACATATATATATATATATATATAAATCTTTAGTGAACGAGAATATAATTATATTCTTTCATAGTATTAGTATCAGAGTAGGGGTTAGGGTTTATTTCTTCTCACTTCCGCCGTCTTACTACATTATCGTCTTCTCCTTTCATGTTTTGTTTGATTTTCTCTTCTGTTTTATTTTTTTTCGTCAACATAGGCGAATCCAGTACAAAAACTTTTTCTTCTTTTTTCCACCCTGCACTTGTTACCTCTGACTTCAAGACGCATGTTTCCATCATTCTTGAGATAGAGAACGTTCAATATGTCAATTTGGCAGAATTATTCAAGGTTCACTGCACTCGCACAAAGTTCATCATCGTATCATCAATCCAAAACTGGAGGAAGGAAAATACAAAGAGATGTGTCCTCTTACCAATCATGAACAAGAGATGTGAGATACCTTGGATGCTGATGTGGTTCAATCGATTTATTCCACCATCTCCACCTATCTCTTGACAACTGTTATTAAAGCGGATGTTTCGACCGTGACTGTGGAATCGTCTTTGTGATTTGTTTCAAGAGAATGCGAATTCTCGTGTCGTTACTTTGGAACACGAGTTCAATAACACTTATTTACGGGATTTCTCGTCGGCATATGCTTATTGCCAACACCTCAAGACTATTTTCGACCAACTTAAGAATGTGGGGGCTCCGGTTAGAAACTTTACAACTGATAATCATGTATCGATGGTGTTTGATCCTTTTGGTTTTTCTGAGCATGATTTACAGACGGGGACACGTCTAATGAGATGTGAATGTACAAGCCATCTCTACTCTATCACTCATTCTAGTCCGACTCTGACCGCTTCCTCCACTACATGACCGTCTGGGCTACCCAGGAGATTCAGTTTTAGATATCCTTCGGTAATATAAATTGAATGATTGTAATAGTCCATCTAAGTCTACTACTTGTCAATCGTGTGTTCTTGGGAAACATATAAAGTTGTCTTTTGTTCCCTCAGCTTCTACTACTTGTATGCCTTTTGATATTATTCATAGTGATATTTGGAATTCTCCACATTCGAGTTATTCGAGACATAAATATTATGTGATTTTCTTGGATGATTATTCGAAATTATCGTAGACTTTTCCTATTGCTAATAAATCACAAGTTTTCTCAATTTTTTCGAATTTCCACGCTCATATTCATACCTAGTTTGAACGAGATATTAAAACCATACAATGCGATAATATGGAAGAGTTTGATAATCATTATTTTTGGCAGTTTTGCGAGTCTCGTAGAATTTATTTTGTTTTTCATGTCCCCATGCCTCCTCACAAAACGGGAAGGCTGAAAGAAAAATACGATCCATTAATAATATCATGCACACACTTCTCATTCATGCATCTTTGCCACTTCATTTTTGGCATCATGCTCTTCACATGGAACACACTTACTTAATATTATTCCTAGTAAATTTCTTGTCAATGAGTCCCCTCTTCAAATTATCTACCATTGTGTTCCATCTTACTCTCACATTCGGGTTTTTGGGTGTTTTTGTTTTCCCCTGTTTCCATCCACTACCATTCGAAAATTGCAAGCTCGTTCTACTCCTTGCGTTTTTTTGGGTTATCCTGAAAATCATAGAGGCTATAAGTGTTTTGATTTATCCATTAATAAAATCATTATTTGTCATCATGTTCAATATGATGAAACCATTTTTCCCTTTCCCAAAGTTCATTCGTCTCACACCATAAATTATGATTTTTTGGGTGATGGTGTGTCTCCTTATTTCATCCATCAATACCAAAAACCACAACCTTATTGTTCCTTCTCATATGTTCCAGTCCGGTCTAATATCTCATGTGGTTGATTATCTCACAACACAATACATCCCGGTTTCTTCACCATCTTTATTAGCACCTCATTCTGGGATTCTTTCGACACCAGTTCTGCGCATATGTCCCTCTCAGCCTGTTACACATCAAGTACAACATCCTATCACCCGCAACCAACATGGTATTTTCAAGCCTAAAACTATATTCGACCCATCTCAGGCTCATACCACCATGGTTACGCCGTCACTTTTACCTAGTAATCATGTGGCTGCCTTTCATGAACTGAATTGGAAATTGGCTATAGCCAATGAATTTGATGCTCTTATTAAAAATAAGATGTGGGATTTGGTGCACTGCCCCCAAATGTTAATGTTATTCGTTCTACGTGGATTTTTACGAGTAAAGTCAAATCTGATGGTTTATTTGAGAGGCATAAAGCTCACCTAGTATCTGATGGTAATACTAAGCGTGTTGGCATTGATTGTGGAGAGGCTTTCAGTCCGGTGATGAAACCGACTACCATTTGTACGGTGCTCAGTATCACCTTATCGAAGTAATTTTTGATTCATCAGTTGATGTCAGCAATGCTTTCTTACATGGACACTTGAATAAGTCTGTTTATACGCATCAACCCATGTGTTTTCGAGACATGGTGCATTCAGATTATGTCTGTTTATTGCGGAAATCCTTTTATGGTCTTAAGTAAGCCCCTCGGGCGTAGTATAAAATATTTTTTGATTTTGTTTCCAGTATTGGTTTTTCTAATAGTAAATTAGATACTTAATTGTTTATCTACAAACATGGGTCAGATATGGCTTACTTATTATTATATGTTGATAGAATTATTTTGACTGCTTCATCTGATACTTTCCGCAAAACCATCATGGCGCATCTTAGCTCCAAAATTGCTATGAAGGATTTGGGGTTCTTGCACTATTTCTTTGGCATAAATGTGACTCGACACACGGGGGATTGTTTTTATCTCAGCAAAAATATGTTGAGGAAATTATCCAACAGGCTGAAATGAGTTCTTGCAAGCCAACTCTCACTCATGTTGATAGAAAGCTAAAAGTTAGTGCCACAAAAGGTGAATCATACTTTATATCCAAGGAACTTTACATCTTGGACTATATATCTCTTCTTCTTCCATTACATCTCTTGTCTCGTATACTGATGCGAATTGGGGAGGGTGTCTGGATACTCGACGTTCCACCTCCGGATATTGTGTCTTCTTGGGGGACAACTTGATCTCGCGGTCATCAAAACGTCAACCTACTCTTTCTTGATCTAGTGCAGAAGCTGAATACAGAAGGGTGACAAATGTTGTTGTTGTTGAGTCTTGTTGGTTACTTTATCTTATTCTGGAACTCGATTGTCTCATCCGTAAAGCTACATTGGTGTATTGTGATAATGTGAGTGCTATATATCTTTCTAGGAATCTCGTCCAACACTAGCGCACGAAGCATATTGAAATGAATATCCATTTTATTGCAAGGTGCAGTTCGGGTTCGTCACGTGCTTTCTAGGTACCATGTTGCTGATATTTTTACAGAATGGCTGTCTTTTGTCTTATTCGATGATTTTCGGACCACACTCAATTTTCGTGAACCTTCAGTCTCGATTGCGGGGAAGTGATAAGATACAAAATATTTTTATATATTTAATATATATTATTGCCTAATTAGTAGTTGCCTAAATTATAGATTAATTTGTAGCTACCTAAATTATAGCCTAATTAGTAGCTAATGATTATATATATTATCTCTCGTTAATAAAAAAGAACACTAAATTATATTCTTTCACAAACTAGTTTAATTTCCAATAATTAATTATTTTTAACATTAAAAATTTCATATTTCTCAAACCTAAATTTAAAATAATATATATTTATCTTTTAAAATTCGAAAAAAACGAAATATATGAGTGATATTTTTGGAGATTTTTTTTTAAAATTTTGGTAACCAAATTACACGTGATTATCTAAATGGAACACAATTATTTTTTTAGCAAATAACCAAATTACACGTGATGTAACTAAAATGCGCGTATTTCTGTTACTATAAAAAAGTTAGTTGTTCAACGCTCAATTAACACTTATTTTCACAAAACAAGTTGTATTTTGTTTTTTTCACACAATCATACTTATCTAACAACCAATTTCTTATTTTCCCAACTATTTTTTATATTTACGCAACATATTTGAATGTAAATCTGCAACTCGAACACACTTGTTTTTCAACCAAATTACACGTAATTCTACAACTATAACACATTTGATTTTTAACAACCAAATTACATGTAATTCCGCAACTGGAACATAATCGTTTCCATACTTATTTTGCAACCTAATTACACGTAATTACACTACTAAATAAAATAAAATAAATATCATTCTTAGATCTAGTTTTGTTCATCTTAAAGCAAAACCAATGGTATTTTGAGATTTATTTTTAACCTATGGTTTGAAAGATATGACATACAAAAAAACATGAGAGATTCTAAACAACCATGTAGTTATATGTAAATACTCATTGATCGCTAGATGATTGTTCATACTTTATCCAACCTTAGATGCTTACTGGTAAATAAGTTTGATACTGGATGATTATAGGTATATTGCTTTAAATGTAATATTTTTTTAATATTATTAGTACACGATGATAAATGATAAAAGAGTAAATACTTATTCAATGTAATATGAGAAAATGGATGCAACATTAATAAGATTATTTATTGTGGTGTATATCTAATGATAATATGAAAAGTAACCACACATATTTATAATAAATTGACGATACTTAAGTAAAGACTACTTAAGTAGAGATCTATTTAATAAGCTAGATAAACCAATAAAACATGAATGAGTATTATATGCAATAAGATGAAGTATAAACAACAAAATAACAAATATATATTGGGACTTATTACAAAAAAATTCAACTGAATCAACAATCATCTAAATAAAAAACACTCATCCTAATGCTGTGTTCCAGAAAAACTGACGGTATTACTACTTTAGTAAAAAGATATATTACAAGAAAATTTGTATTGATGTGCTCTAGACTGATTTGATGGCTCTATATTTTCTTTTAAATAGACAAAAAATCAATATTTATATGTTTGGACTTAGCTAAGCTCGTACTATTTAACTGTAGCTTTATTATCATATTATAGCCTTAAGGGTTTTTTTATTTTTTCTACAATGATAAATTGCAACCACATTGCCTAGATGTACACCTTAAAGCATACATGAAACTTCAATGCCATAGTAGAGAATACAACTAGTTTTTATTTAAACTTTCTCGTAATGGTGTACCTCAAACTAATAAGAATATGTTGTTTATAGTTCTACTTAATGTGTTTACATAACTTACTAAAATACGAGTCAGAATACCCAATGGTCTCCAGATTCTCCAACTTCTTATATGTGAACATGCTTTCTTTTATTTTTTTTATTTATATCGAAGAATCATTTTAACCATTTCCAAATGGGTTGTCTTTAGATTACTTGTATACATTCATAAAAACCCAAAAATAATATGAAATACTCGAATTTCTATAAAACTGAGCACATATTAGACTCACGATTGTTGAAGATGTGAAGTTTTTTGCATTTATTCAATACTAAAGTTGGTGTATGAACATTCACTTAGATTTAATTTGCCTATTTTGTCAATATGGATATTAAATAACACATTAAAAGTATGAACTTAATCCCATTGAACCCTTAACACCCACGGTCCTCAATCGAGTTGATATAAAACCAAATGAGACTATTACTCAAGGAACTTATGGTATCACCATCGAGAACGTTATTTGAACCTATAAATAGATTTCTTAAATTTGCATACTATTAATTTTGAATCACTAATTACAAAGCTCTCATGCTGCATTATATTGTATATTTCCTCAATGGAATCATTAAGAAAAATAATCTTTACATCTATTTAATGAAACATTAAGTCAAATTATGAAATTAGTGTCCTGATTGTTCTAAACGAGTCCATCATAAAACTAAGAGAATATCGTTTTAAGGTCAATTATTTCATATTAAGTATAACATATAATCACAAGTCACGCTTTATGTCTTTTCATATCACCTTTAAAATCTCATTTTATTTTGCAAATTTACTTACGACTCATTGACTTCTATTCATTAAGTAATATAAGAAGATCTAAACTCATGGTATTTTAGATTGACTTATACTCTTCCTCTATAAATTTAATCCACAACTGAGAATCATAACTCATCATGGATATACGGAAACACATTGAATCATTTATCGATACACCACATAAATTTTTATGTTCTTAAATATGCACTATATGACCCAAAGATATAATATTGTTCTTATATTTAATGGATTTAATTAAATATATTATTTCTTAAGTTTGTACTTCTTTATGATGTATAATTTTATATTCTTGAATAATTTCATTTTGTTCCATATGTAGAAGACAACTATCATCTTGAACAAGACCGAAATGAATGTCATTGAAACCAAATAATCTGATACATGAGATCAACTCACCAACATGGATCACTGTAGTGTGATATAATGAATTTAAATTTATGACCTACTTATCTTTGAGTATCAATTTACCAACATTCCTCACTTTGGCGATATGTTAGCTTCATAAACTGTTTATCTTTGTTAGAATCTTATATATATATATATATATATATATATATATATATATATATATATATATATATATATTTCTCAAAATAAATATTTTTTCCTAATTTCTTTCTCCAAAACTCAATATCCTCAAATAACCTTGATGTTCTCGTCTCAATTATACTTATAGTGGAAAATTGTAAAACTTAAAACCATTTGAATGTTTTGGATATCCAATGAAATAATAATTAAACCGCTTAATGTATAATTTCTTTTTATTCAACATATAAGGTTTTACTTCATATGAGAATCCTCAAACATGCATATGCTTTAAGTTGCGCTTGAACCCAATCTAAATTTCATGCAGGTCTTAATAATTTCTTTTATGGGACCTCTAATGATAATATAGGCAACACTTTTAATGGCATCACACATAGTGATAATGGTATAGTTAAATGATTAATTGTACTTCTTACGATATTATTAAGCGTATCGTTTTATCACTCAAATAAGTCTTTCATTATATGAAAATGTATTATGAAAAAAATACCATAACCTTTTAGTTATTTTAAAATAATACATGATATTGTTCATCCAAACCATCATATATGACATAGTATTCCCTACCATATTCAAAAGTTATGAGCTGGTCTTAAGGATTATGATATCTCATAAATAAAGTATATATACCCAAACTGAGAGAAGTCATTTATAATTAAAATTGAATACGGTTTTCTTGTTCCATGGTGCCTTTTAGAGTGGTCAACTGTTATTGTTATGTATCATATCCAAAACTTATTTTGTTATGTATGCATCTAAGATTTTCATTGTGGTGTGTTTTTCTTTGATACATACGATGCAAGCACAAAAGTCTAAATAATCAAGTGAACTGAATAAATATTTCACCAACAAGCTATACATAATCTTCTTTTGTATGCTTGTGTCAAAGATTTCTTAAGTATTCAACTTTACATTTTAATTTATCAGAGAATTATATGTTTGTTGTTTCTTTGTGATGCTTAATAGTATTTAACAAATATAACTTATAATACCATATTAAATATATAGTGTGTATCATATTATCATACAAAGGAAAAATCATTTGATTATTAAGAAAAACTTGAATATCTGAATGTGTCATTTATAGGAAAATGATCAAATTCCTACTAACATATTTTAAATACAATACATGTTCACTAGAAATAAAATAAAAATCATAAATAACATAAACTAAACACACACTACCTTTTATTTAATAAATAAATCTTTTATCATCATTAAGGTTTCGACTCCTTATCATATCCTTTATAAATACAACCATGGGTGGCTGCAATTGTATCAAACCATAATGTGTTTCATATAATTGAAACTAAATTGATTTCCAAACATATCAAACTTGATACTTTGGATTCATGATTCACTTATAAAAGTTATGAAAACCTTATTCATGTAATCCATATATAATTTAAACACCAAATAACAACCATACATATAAAACAATAAGTCCAACCATATTATATGAACTTAGGTCCATAAGAATACCCTTAAAGGGAACCAACGGTGCACAACTGTTATTAGGTTTTTTCATTGTAGTAGCCCAACATTGTCGTGGTAAACTTCGGCGTTATTATGGGGAAATAACTAGTTGATGCGAAAATATTATGAGTTGATGTAGAAACTACCTCCTCACAACTATTTTGCCATGACAATTACATGACTTCTTGCAGAAAAGATATATTACCATGGATTTTTTCTCAATTTAGGGTCATTGGGACTCTTTATAATTATGGCATTAATATACACCTCCATATTTTGGCTTATCTTGTTATCCAATTGATTGTTCAAAAACCTCTGGCACGTTTTCCCTGTATTTTTTAATCCAAAATGAATAAATCTATAACAATGAAAGCTTCAGTCAATAATAAAGGTAGTGCACTCTTGATTGGTTGGATTCATCTATATTTGGTTATATCATAAATAAGCAACCATAAAGGATAAAATCTTGTTATCCATAGTCAAATATACTAGTTGATCAATCTTTGGCACTGTAAATGGTTCATTGGGATAAATCTTGTTTAAATCAATAAAATTCATACATTTTTCACTTCCTATTTTTCTTCCAGAAAAAAATCGGGTTTGTTATCCGGAGAGGGTAGCTAGACTCACGAATATGCCCCACATTTAAAAACATGTCAATCTTGACGACAATAACTTATTCATACTCAAGATAAAAATCTTGTCTATTTGGCTTGATTATGCTAACCTTTGGGTTGACTGAGAGCTTTGATAAATGATATCAGACAAAACTACTGTCATGTATTGGACTTCCAAACAAAATCATCTAAATTGTCAGTTAAGACGACAATAAGGTATATATGAGGCTATTTAAAAGAGTGGTTCAAATCTTTATACCCTTTACCTTGGTAAGTTTTTAGTAATTTTGTATCTTCTTCGTGTATAATTAATCTCGGAGCCTCACGAGGGTCATCAATTCCTTTAACTTCTAACGATACCTCTTATAAATGATATTTCTTATATAAACAAGTCGCATAACATTCACGAGATACCTTCTGATTCACCCTAATAACTTTAACATTGTTTCCCACTATATAAAAAATACATTGGTGCACGGTAGAGGCCATATCATGCATATTATCAAACCATGCTCGTCCATGAATATCATGATGACATTATCTCATAGCTCGTACATGGTGCTGGAGCATGAGAATTAGTGGCGTATTCTTTAAGATGAACCTGATCCTAGCCAAGATCAATAAATTTATCACTCTATGAAGAAGAAGAGCATCAATAGTCTCAGGATCATTACTATTTTCCATAAACATCCTCGTATCGAGAAGATCAGAAACTCCACAACGACTCTTATATCAATTTATAAGTCTTCATAATTTTGTCCTCAACTTGAACTTAACCCCTGACCTTAACCTTAGATTTTTGGACCCAATTTTATCAATTATAACTCGAAGTTTAGTTACCTCAAAATTATAAGCACAAACAAATTTGTTCAAATTATTCCTAAGGAAAACTGAATCAAGTAGGGTAACAGTCCCCTACTAAACTTCGGCTCCTGCTGGAGCTTCTGCCTCACCGAGGTCTTCATTGCTTTTAGTGCTTATGGTTTTGTAAATACACTTCTAGATACTAGTATTTTTCCACATACGATTCCACATTAAGCCAATGTTTTAGCCTATTAGCTCGACCAAACCAAACTATCGTCCATGAAAAATAAATGTTTTAAAGAGATAAAATTACAAAGCTACAAATATAAAAATGATTATTGAATGTTCCCAATACATATGGTAAGTCTATTTATAACAATACAAGTGGGCTTATGGAATATGAGGCCCATTAGTACATAAATATTATTTTGGGCTTAGTTTATACATTTTACTTGTATATAATTAGTTATTTGATCGAAAGTCGAGTGATGCCCTGACTAATTATTATCTTATCAATAAGATTTACCAATGGTCTATGGATAATTTTGTTTTCGATAAACATATTTCTTTGAACATAGAAATATTCATTATTGTCCCGGTAAAGCAATGACTAATGATCGTTGCTTAATTGTTTCAAGTTTTATCGCGACGACCATATATCATTTTGGAATTTCTATAAGGTTATCAGGTCTCAGTTGTCACAATGAACATTCTCGTTGTTGCATAAATGGTATGAAAATTACAGATCGTCGTTACGAGGAATCTCATTATCGCGATGATGGACTTGTAATTAAAAGTTTTTGGGTTCATGTGCAGATTTTCACGCGAAACTTTGTCTTTGGCACGATGACCATAACCCCATTTGATAACTACTTCACTCACTTTCTAGTTTGCTATTCCAATACTAGGTTCATTCAAACTATCTAGATCCGTATATGGATTGATTCTGATCATTTTATTTAATTAATGTTTCAACAATCTTTAACTTGATTAAATGACATGTCTCATATTCTCATTGAGACAAAAATTTCATAAAATAAATTATATTATCATTTCGAATTTCATCGTAATGTAAAGACAACAAAGTTAAATCGAAAGTGTTGACAATCATAATTTGAAACAATGTCCCATGTGTCTAACTAGCGATCTCAAAAATATAATAGCTTTACTAATCTCTTTGTTCAGAGTTTCACTTAGAACTAGTTTGGTTGTGTGCTCTAGCCATTTCAAAGAAACATAATTTGAGAGGAACTCATTCTCTCATGAGAGGCGATATCACCATTAAATTATTATAGAATAAATATATACAGTATTTTTGTTATCCTTAGAAACACATGTCACGTGTAAACTGGTTTGTATTAAAAAATCTTAAAACTTATCTTTCCGTTATAACCACCAATATTTATCACACATAATATATGAATCCAAAAAATTTACGCGTTGAATCCTTTCGCAAATGACTTGTCATTACCAATATAAAATTTGATATCTATGTTTTCTAAAGTTGAATTATGTTTCCATTATTTACAATATATCAATTTAATAATTTTATTCTCACTAGATCGCACGTATGATTCTGATATGATTCCACTATGAATCAATTATTTAACATATTCATGTATTAGACTTATATGTCTAGACTTACCATTATAAATTCCATTGTAGGTTTTACCAATATTTTTCTAGACTATCATATTGTATTTAGATTTTTTTTGTTTTCTTTCGACATGCATGGTATTTCCTACAATAGGTCTCTTAACCATTCAACTTATATTCCCACTGCAGCTAACACGATGAACTCAAATTCCATCGTTGAATGAGATATACACGTTTGTTTATTTGATCTTTAAGAAACAACAACACCTCCAAAATTAAACACCCATCTCATAGTCAATTTGTTATCGGTTAGACTGATGATCATACTTGTATATGTAAATTCCCCTACTAATCTAGGAGAATTAAGATATTAAATACACATATTCTTGTTTTCTTTAAGTATCCAAAACACTTATAATAAAATTCAGATATTTTTTACTTTGATTATTAGTATATATCCTTTATAGTGTATAGATCTGCATACATCAAACGTCTTCTAGTACTAGCTTATTCTAACTAATCCACTGCTTGTACTTTGTTATTTTTCAGTCTAAACTATGATTTGGAGGTGTATGAGCTTCCTTTAATTTCATATGTTTAAATTTATCAAGTACATTTTCTATGTAAGGATTGACTTAAGATAAAATCGTAATTATTTTTTAATATTTTCATTCCCGGAATAATGTATACCTTTTCTAAGTCATTCATCTTAAAAGTATAAGATAAAGGACTCTTTGTTTCAATAAGATTTCTGATATATTACTCAATATAAATAAACCATTTACATATAGAAACAACGATGACTAAAATGTTACCATAAACCTTAGTGTCTAAACACGTGTTTGTCATTTTGTATCTAAACCCATAAGATATAATGTCATGATCAAACTTTCATATCATTTTGTTAGTGTTTGTTATTGACCATAACATGGCTTAATAAGTTTACACATTTTCTGGAAGTACGAAACCTTTGAGTTTATTTATGTAGGCTTCCTCATTTCATAAATTTTTGTTTTCATAACGACTTAATGAGTTTAGAGTTTGTATAGTGATATAATTGAACACATACTCATTATGCTCGTGATCCTCACAACCAAAGAGTATATATCAAAATAACTTTTTTTTATTTAAAAAACGATGGTTACAAATCTTACTTCAAACATTTGAATGATAATATCCATATGATTTTTTCTCTCTAAATACTCACTTACAACTAATTAGTTTTGAACTTGAAGGTTCAACCAATTCCCAATAATTGAACCGATTTCACAATTTATGGTCCCTTGCCATAATGCATACTCGTGGTATGATGTTTCTTCCTTGTTTTATGATTATTGTTTTTAAAGAAAACACCATAAATAAATTGTGTGACTTCTTTGTAATTTATTTCAATCAAATAGAAAAAAAAATCATATTTATTTTAGTCTTATTATCCTCAAATAACTTGGATACAAAGCATTATACTTCTCTAGATCCAAATACAATATTTGACTCAAATTCTATTAACCTCTAAGCTTTGTTATTAGTTGTGTACCCAATAAACACACATCTTATAACTTTAGGACTTAATTTGATCATTAATTTTATAGTAATAAATGCAAACACTCAGACACTTTAAAATATCTAAGATTATATTTGATTATATTTTATAACTCATATAAATATATTTCAATTTTTTAAAGAGGACTACAATGAATAATATGACATGTCGTTAAAACAGTTTCATCCCACAAATATTTATACAACATAAAATAAAATAGTATGACATTGAATGTCAAATCTTTGTGTTTAACTAATCCAATTTGCCGAGACCTATAAGGTAGAGAACATTGATGTATTATCTCATGATTCCCGTGAAACTTAAATAATTATTTAGAAAATTATATCATATATCTATCACTATGTAATAAATATATAATTGATTTTCAACTTCTGCTTTGAATATATTAAACATGCTAAAATCCTATATGTATGTTTAAGAAAATATACATAAGTTAATCTAAAGTAGTTATCTATGAAAGTCATAAAGTATATTTTACCCTCATGCAACAAGACGCCATTTTAACTCATATATATATATATATATATATTAGTGTGTATCAAGTCTAATAATTTTGTACATCATCCAGTGCTCTTATAATTGTTTTTAAACATATTTGATTCTACACACACCTCATATTTTTATATACAAATTTATACCATAATTTATATTCCAATTTTAAAAATTATATTAATCGTGATATGACCTATACATACAAGTCTATCATGCCATAATAATTTATAATTACAAGAACAAGAGCAAACAGTTTTTTTTTTAAATTTATCGATAACTGAGTCATTAGTACATAATTTTACTATTTGGTAGAATAATATCATTTTAACAAAGATACCACCCTTGGGCAAACCATATCCGCACATAACATTTAAAGTTAGTTTTTTTTGTCAAATGACTTTTGTCCAACTTTTTGTTTCTTATGTTTAGGCTTTACACATCTTATATTTTTCTCATGCATCTCCCATTCAAGATTCTTCTTTAATCTTCGATCATTTTTTGATATGTTCTAAAATATACTCTTCAAACTTGCGAAATATCATTTTTTGAAAATTATTTTAGAAATAAAGTAATTTTAAGATAATTGCTCGTGGTTGGAGAATTTATAAAATAACTATTTTTACGAACACGACCTTATTGACTATGATTCGTAGCTCGTCTATTTTGCAGATAAATGGTTTTACATCAAAAACAATATAATCAAATACTGATATATAAGGAATTTCTTCATACTTTTTTTTGTATTTCTCATCAAAGTGTTCTATATTTTCAACATAAAAGTTTTGATGGTGTATAAATATAATATACAGTCTCAAATGGTGCTTAGAGTTTATCTTCGACTTATGAGGTAATCTAATTCTCGCTTGTGTATTTTCTTATCGACTTCTTTGGTATCTATGTCACTCTGAAGGCTTCTTTAGTTTTGGAACACGAATGTAGTGAATTTTCATTACATTCACAAGAATGTTAACTTATTTTTTCAACATGTGAACTTTGTTCCATCAAAATAGTCTCATCGAACGAAGTCTTGATTCATGAAATTGATGATGACCATTGATATTTTTGTTTCCGTAGACGATAATTTCTATTTTATTTTTAGAACATAGTGTAGTATAAACAGAATATACAATAATATCATTGGGAGTTCGACGAAAGGTTGTCTAGAAAAAAAATGAGACTTGGAGACTTCCGCGATCATATTATATTTATGGTAGACTCTAAAAGCTTCTCAAATTTGGGATCAAGAATTTATTTAATGCCAATACAACCAACAATAATATAAAATTATCTTTCCATTCGTGAAATCTATTATGTTGAAACAGTCCAATCAAACAAGACATTAATTCATAAATTTGTTTGGGGTTATGTGAAAAGTTTTTTCTTGATATAACAAACTTTTATAATTTTTTTGTATAAAATCTGATTCAAAAGTTTTGAATAATAAAAAAAGATATAACTTTAGAAATTTAAAAATTATTAAGTTGTATATTTCATTTGTTTGCAAGTAGTTTACTTATAAAATTTATTTCTAAAATTTAACAAAACTCTAAAAAAAATCAAATATTTTTTATGTTCATTTTTTATATTAATATCTAAATTCGTCTCATTCCAATCTTTTCGTTTAGTTGATATTATAAAAAAATTGAAAAAATGAAGCCACTAGCTTAATAAATAAGCTAAACTTTTGGAATGAATGCTTTTGTAAATGAACTAGTTTCAAAACTTTTTATTTCGCATTAGTTTAATTCTAGAGAATTGCTAAAAAAAGCCGAAACTCGTTTTTTTTCTTCTGTTTTTCTATATTTATAAAATTGTCACTAAGCAAAAAATCTAAAAAATTTATTTAATTACGTTTTATGCCATTATTTACTTAATGAAGTTGCAAAACAAAAAATCTACCTTAACCCAACATTTTACTTCCGAAAACTCATTAAAATCATAAAACCTCAAAACTTAAACTAACCAAAACTCTTTTTTTCTCAACCTTGTAAAATTTAAAAATTCTTGCTGAAATAGTAACAAAACTTGTTTTTCTACAAACCCACATGAACATGGACCTTTCTATCTTTCTGTATTTTTTTAAAGGACTTTTTAAAAAAAATCAAAAAATGCTCGTTTCCGCTAGACGATGGCGTCCAGGTGGTGTTCGTCGTCATCATCCCGTCGAAGAAGATGATACTTTCCGCCGGGCAAATGACGGACATACCTGTATCGTTTTTCTTTAACTTTTTAACATTTATCTTTTAATTTTATCTCTTTTTGTAATTTTTTAGTAGGTTATCACTTACTAAAAACTAATAGTAACTAAAAACAATATCAATTTATAGTAAAAAAAAATATCCATTATGATTTGAGAAACCTTTCTAATAACTAAGATGTAAATGTGTTCCTTTTGCAAGTAAGTCATTTAAGTGTTAGGATATATGATTAAGTAGTTTTGAAGGTAGGGAGTAACATTTTAATTGAAAATGATATTGTTAACTTTTTTTAGTTTTAGTTTACTAAGTTTAGAGAGAGAATGTAGATAAATTGATTTTTTTTTTGGAAATTACGATAACTTCACGGAATAATTTATTCTATTTATAGCATTTCATGAAGGACAAAATCGTCAAAAAAAAACTTTGTGGAATAATTTTTAGGGCAAGACTATATCTAGACCCCATTTGGCTATAATGAGACGGGTGAAGCTATTTCCCCCATAAAATTTATTATTTCCTCCACCATTCCTAAAAAACCCCATCTTGTTATTTCCTCCATAAAGGAAAATCCTAATTTACCCTTGTTTTAATTTTACACCAAAAACCCAAAGTTATCCATTAACTATTTCGCCTCTTCTCTTCTAACCTTAAAAAACCCTAGTCACCAAACAATTTTGAAGTAGTTTCTGGAGTTCAAAAATAAAAATTTATCGTTAATCTTTATTTTTATTTTAAATATATGGGTTGACATATCGAATAAAATCTCTTTTTAAATCTATGATTTTTTGCATAATGAGTTATAGGAACTCTATATGCTGGAAAAAAACTTGTTCATCGTTTAATCGAGTTCCTGCCTATCGAGTTACTAGTTTAATCGTTTTTTAATATCGATTTCTGGTTTAATTGTTTCTTTCCTGTATATTGAGTTCAAAATATAGATTTTTTTTGGTTTGATTAGTGTCTGTTGATTGAGTTACTAATCTTGTGACTAATCTTAAAAATAATTGAGTTTTTATGTTTTTTAGAGTTTAATTTTAGAAGTTAAATCATATATGTTGACTTAATTTATCTTAATGATGTGTTTGTTGTAATAAGGGTTTGACAGTGAATAGTGGCATCAAATTATAAATTAGAAAATAAATAAAGGGCAAGAAGGTAAAAACAAGTGTGTAGTGTTTTATTAAAAATTTAAAATGGAGGAAATAATAGATCTTATGGAGGAAATAGCTCCACCCTAATGAGACCTTAAATCAAACTTTTTATTTTACTTTATGTAAAATGACCATTTTACCCATCATATAAACAATTTTCTTCCTCTTCTCCAACCAAACTTCTCTTTAAAACTAATCTAATACCCAAAGAATGAATTACATTAAAATCTAACTATTTTCTTCCTCTTCTTTAACAAAACTTCTCTAGACTTTTTAATTATATTTTAATATCGCCTTGTTGAACTTTCCAACTTTTCATTAGCGTAAAAAGAATGAAGCACACTAGTCGAAGAACCAATTTTTTTTACAGAATTATATTACAATACAGTAATCTGTGGACCCAGTAATTTGTATAATTTTCTATTAAAAAATAAAGTAGTAACTGATAATAATGGCAATCTTATTCGAAACCCGATCATCTTCTGAAAAAAAAATTAAAAAATAAAATAAATCAATATTTGAAATCAAGATCTTTGATTAATAGCGAAATCAGAAACATCAATCAGATAACAAAACCACAAGAAAAAAAACAACACATCGATTTCTAAGTTTGAATTAAATTTACAACCAGAAACCCTAAATCCCAAAATTCAATAAGCTAAGAACTTGAAAAATTTGTAACAGCCTTCGTTCCTTCAGATACAGCATGTTTAGCCAATTCACCAGACAAGACCAACCTCACCGCAACCTGGATTTCCCTTAAGGTGATAGTCGGTTTCTTGTTGTACCTCGCAAGCTTCGCAGACTCGCCAGCCAATTTCTTGAAGATATCGTTGATGAAACTGTTCATGATTCCCATAGCTTTGCTGGAAACACCGATATCGGGATGAACCTGCTTCAAGATCTTGAAGATGTAGATCTTGTAGGTCTCGACACTTTTCTTGGATCGTTTCTTCTTTTTATTAGCTCCGGCGCCAGCTTCTTTTGGTAACTTCTTTCTGGCATTTGATTTTTTCTCAGCTGTTACGGCGGCCAATGGATATTTCTCAGCGACCTTCTTCTCAGTCGGCTTCTTTTCTGCTTGGGGTGCTATTGTTGATTTTGATTAGGAAATGAGTTCTCTAGAGAAAGAGAGATGAATTGGAGAAGAGAAATAATTTTCTGATTTTGATTGGTGAGATACGAGCTGCAACTTGAATCTGATAAAAAGGAAAAAAAAAAAGAGAAAAGAGAAAAGAGAGAAGAGAGAAGAGGCTGAAAAAAAGTTTATATATTAAACGTATTTTAGTAAAATTTGGGATCTCATTATAGCTGAAGAAGATCTCATTATAACGGGGTCTCATTATAACCAAAACAGATCTCGATTTAGCGTTGCCCTAATTTTTAAAATTTAAAACAAACGATTTCACGGATAAAAATAACTTTTTTAAAAAAAATTCTCTTAATTCTATTGATTATTTTCTAATTATAGTAAAATAATCAATATGACTGAATAATCTATAATTTTTATTTTGGATTTGAACCAAAAATCATAAAGGGCCATAATGTTAAAATAGCTGCTGAGTATAGTTAGACAAATCTTGATTTAGATTAGCGAATTCCAGCGAGCTACGTGGCTCCAAATCTCAAGTCTTTTATGTAGCAGCTGCTTTCTAGAGAGAGACACGAGAGAGAGGAGAGAGTCTCTGAACAAAACAATTCCTCAGAGAACAGAGCTTCCAAAACACCAAATCACAATCAGTCAACGGCAAAGGTAACAAAATACTTATCTCCTTCATCTTCAATCCATGTTTTTCCTTTCGTTTACTTATATGTTCTTGACTCGGAGATCTAATCGTAGTATGTATAAGAATTTGGGATTTTGTCTGTATAAATTTGAGTTTCATTTTTCGAGGAAAGCATACGAAACCTAAGTTGAATTTGGGAGAAAGGAATTAGATACAGAGATTAATCGTGGATCTTATATGAATTGAGAAGGTTTCGATTTGGCTTGATGTGGTTTGATTAGAGGTTTCTGATCTTAATTTGCTTGTGTTTGTGTTTGTGATTCTCTTGTTTTTGTTGTAGTTATCGTTTTTTGGTAGAGTATGGCCAACAAAGCTCAGATCCCCACTAAGAACTCGGCTCTTATAGCCATGATTGCCGACGAGGTAAGATTGTAATTCTCGAATCGATCGTGTTTCCAGTACTTTGTTCATAATTGGGTTGTTTTGATACTAATAGTTGACACTACTTTGAGGAATTCAGTTTTCGTATGGATCATGTTTAGGTAGAAAGCTTACAAAGGTATTATAAGTAGTTAGTACCCTTTCAATTACAAAGGCTTTATGCTTTTAAGTAAGGTAGAGGACGAGCTACATACCATTACATTGTAGATACGAGGCAATGCTAAACAATTATAGGGTGCCGTAGGTCTTATTACAAGAGATCCATTGAAGTTCAGATTTTTATGTATATTATATAGGGTGCATTGTTTTTCTCCCATAAAAACGCTCTTAATGTAACTTTATAGATTACTTTTCTGTGTGTCATGGTGAGTTCTGAATAAGTGACATTGTCTGAAATCTATAAGCTAATTTTAGTTTATATGTTAGATGACTTCATTGGATTGTGGTTCTGTGCTTGTAAAGATTGATTGCCGTTGAGTACTGTTTTTCAGTGCGTCATAGCCTTAATCGTGTGTTCCTCACCTACTATAGGATACCGTGGTTGGTTTTTTACTCGCTGGAGTGGGCAATGTTGATTTAAGGAGGAAGACAAATTACCTCATTGTGGATTCAAGTAAGCTCTTGCACTTTTTGGTGATAAGTAAATAATGATTTTAAGCTCGGTTACTATCAAGTTGATTAACTGTGTATGTCTAAAGCATGTTGTTTAGTAACTAAATTTATTCTGTGAAATAAGAAATCCGTTATGAGTTTTTGACAGGATTATTTGTATATAAGTGATGCATGTCTTATAGTGCTTACTAGAAATACTAAGGGAACAGAACCAGGTATTTGATTTACCTCAATAGTAAAAGGAAAGAAGGAAGCACATAAGAGCTGTCTGTTTAGTTATCAAATTTTGAAGTTTTTTATCCATCTTTTTCAATTGTATTGTTTTTGTAACAAATTTTTGGCTTTGCATTGTAGAGACAACGGTTAGACAGATCGAAGATGCTTTTAAAGAGTTCACTACAAGAGAGGATATTGCAATTGTACTGATCAGCCAATACGTAAGTTGTTTGCACAGCCTTTCAATATCTGCGTTAGCATTTGTGAACAACTGTTTTGTTTTTGTGTCTGTCGATTCAAACTCTATTTATTATTCATTTGACACATGACAACAAACCTCAAGAATTTAAAATATCCATACGCTATGTCAGTTTTTTATAAAAAGTTATTATTTAAATATATAGACTTCTTGCTTGCATTATCGTCAAAAGCATATATATATATACATATGTATGTATGGCTGCAAAATTGCATTAGAATGTCTTCTCACAACATTCAGGTCCAAACTACATATGATGAACAATTGATTATATGTCTAATTTATTTGTATTTTTTCTGTTCTGTAGTGGGGGTAAATTATATACTCCTTGAGGTTCTATGGTTCAAAATTTGCATGTTTTCCTGTGTGGCAAGAGCTAAAACTTTGCAATCCGCTCCATTATCTAACTGTTTAGAAATGGTACCAAAATTCCATATTGGAAGGAATTGTAGGGTTTAGTTTGTTCATAATCTGTAGGAATCACGCTACAGCATATTCACCTTATATTGGTTTTCTTACATAAATGTGCTCATCATGTGGTTAATAGGTTGCAAACATGATAAGGTTTCTGGTTGATAGCTACAACAAGCCAATTCCTGCAATTTTGGAGATTCCGTCCAAGGACCATCCCTATGATCCTGCTCATGACTCCGTTCTTTCACGAGTCAAATATCTCTTCTCTGCTGAATCTGTAGCAGGTGACAGGCGTTGAACAATATCAAGCTCCACTGTCTAGTCATGTTTCACTGCCGGTTTTCATTTGTATATTATGTTGACTTTGTGAGCAGCTACTAAGCGCTTCGTATCATTCATAGATTTTAAACTAAGAGTTGTGATTTAAAGGTAACTTATGATGTGGCATTTTGGCTGAATAAATTTTCTGGAAGAAACACAGACTTAAGCTACATATGTTGTGCAAAAATCGATTGTATTCGTGTTTATCCTTTTATCTTGGGGCCAGTTCAATAGTTTTCTGGCAAACGTCAAACTCAAGATAGTCGGTCGGGCAAGTGGTTTATATGGAACTCACCAAAGACGAGGAATAAATTTACTTTTAGACTTTACATATTCGGACCAAATTTTGACTCTAATTTTTTTTTTGGTACGTGTTTTTTCAAGACTCAAAGAATACAAGTTAGTCTAGGATTTTGAACCGTAGCCCTTTTATATCTGAAAGCAACATTTATGGACCTTTTATATCTAAAAGTAACATGGAAAAGGAGAATGGAAAAGGAGAATGATGCTCCAAGAAACTCTTCTCTGTTCTCCATCTCCCTCTTTCTCTAACTTCTCCTAGCCTTTTTATGAATTTCTGGTTGTTTACCACAAATTCATTTTAAAGAGTATTTTTCTCTTTAGAAGATCAAAGATTTTTTTTTTTCACTCAAGAAATTTTATGTCGAAACAGTTAGATAGAGATCGCTTCCTCTGAAATCGGAAATCAAGCCGGATTTCGTTAAAAAAACAAATGACCACTGTTCCATTTGGTCATTTCATTCAATACAGTAAAGAAGCGAAGGATCTGCTTCTTCAACAGTCTACAGTCTACAATAACTCTGGTGGGAAAGTTAGTGAAGGAATACCAAAAAAATCTATTATAGATAGCTTCTTAAACTCCTTCAAATTCAAGGGTTCTTACGAATTTTACCAGTCATGATTCTAGGCATATCTTTATGGAATTTTGTTTAAAAGAAGACGTTAGTACAATTTGGTCCAAGAAAGTTTGGAATGTTGATGGAAAAACTATGAGATTTTTGAGATGAAGCCCAGAATTCAATAGACGGTATGAGAATCCTAAGACTGGTGTGGGTTCGTTTCGAAAGAGTTCCTGAATTCGTGTCAACACTTCTGTAATAAAAGATTTAGCATCGTCTACTGGAACACCTTGCAAAGTCATTGTTCCTGAAACAAACAAGGCAACCATGAATACGTGCTTCGCTCAAATTGAACTTGACATCTCCAGAAAACTTAAATACAGATTATGGATAGGTTTTGAGTCAAATGATGGTTGCTGGATCAACCTAAGCTACACGAACGTTCCCTCTTACTATGATGTGTGTTTCCATATTGGACACAAAGGTGAAGATTGTAAAAAACGGGCAAGGTGGAGTCTAAAGAAAATGAAGATGATAAGATGACTGATCCTGTAACCAATATTTAAAAAAATGTCAACCAAGAGACTCAAACTTTCCAAAATGCTACTTACAACATTCAAACTTCCAGTAAAGTTTATAGAAGAAAAATTAAATCCATTGTTACAAAAAAGGATCAAGAACAAGATTGTCAAGACTGTAAAGAGAGTTCCAAACAAGATTAAAACTCACTGTTAATTCTCTAATCAGAAAAGGAGAAAAATCAAACAAAAAATCCTTATCAGATAATGATAAGGATAATTACCTGGAACGCTAGAGGTGTTAATAACAACCCTACTTTGAGAAGGCTCATTTCTATGCTTAAAGATGACAAAATCAAGATCTTAGCAATTCAGGAGCCTATGACTAATATTAACAAGATTGAGAATATTGTTGCTGTCCTGGGCTTCTAGAATGTTGTTGTGAATTGCTCTAATAAAGTGTAGATTTTCTTGAGTGAAGACGTTGATATCAGTATTGTCAAAGACCATGATCAATTTATGCATATGGATATCAACTACCCTGGTAGTGACTTTAACTTCAATTTTACGTCTGTCTACGTTAAGAGTCAAAGACTTCTTAGAATGGACCTCTGGGACCAAATGAATAATAGTGCTTCAACTGACGTTCCTTGGATCATTGCTCGAGATTTTAATGCTATTACTAATACTCAAGATCAAGTGGGATGTACTTCCTATGATTATTCTAGCACGGACAATTTCAATGAAACCATTAGACAATGCAAGCTGGAGGATGCTGACTTTGTGGGTTCAAGATACACCTGGAATAGGAACACTCGCTAGAAAAGGCTTGACAGAGACATGATACATGACAAGTGGATTGCTTCCTTCAAAGGAACTCAGATGTTTCACATGGTCAGAACATGTTCTGACCTCGCTCCTTTCTCTATTCATTCTAATTATAATTCTTCTTCAGTTAACAATAACAAGAAAATCTTTAAATTTATTAATGCTTGGACTAATGATGATAGCTTTTTAAGCATTGTCAGACAGAATTGGAGCATTCACTGTAATGGGAACCCAAGTCAAGTATTTTGGTTCAAACTCAGGAGGCTTAAAAGCTGTCTCAAGAATTGGAACACCAAAACGTTTGGTAATATTTTCAGTAAAGTTTAGGCTTCTGTTGAGGAAGTGAAGATGATAGAAATCAAGCATCTAACTAACAACAATAGGAGAGTTTTTAGTGAGAGAAAGATTTTAGAGAGAGAAAGTGAGAACACAAGTATGTAAGAACAAAGTTTCAATCCCTTTATTAGTTCAGCTCTAGCCTTTATATAGAGGCGCAGGGACTTAATTATATGTATACAAAAGGATAAATTACCTTTAGTCTCCAATAAAGATATGTACTTAAAATCGTTCCTTTAACCTTCTATTATTTACATTTAAGTCCCTGAACCTATATTTACTTATCAGTAGCCCCCTAGTTCTCATGTCAGTAAATGATTGAGAACTCTGTCTTCGAATCATGTCAAAAGCAACTTCAAAATCTGAATATTTTAAAAACAATAACATCTTTCTCCTCGAATCTGGTTAGACGCAGATTTGACAATCAAAATCAATAACTTCTTTCTCCTCGAATTTTGTCAGACGCAGTGATACATCGAAGTATGCTTTCAGACAATCATTCCTTGAATTAACTTCGAAGTCATCTTGTAAAATCTAACCGTTAAATACATCATGATTTCCTAGCTATTAGGCTTACAACTAGCATGACAGATGTCGAACACGTGACATTGTTACCGTTTCAAATTCTGTCCAATCGCCACAAAACCTTTTCCACTTCTACACTCATCTCCTTCCTCCTATAAATTCATTTACAATTTTAATTTTGGTTTTACAGCTTAAAATTCTTGAGAGAGAAACTGAAAACCTCCCAACCTTTAGCTACCTTCATCATCTTCTTCAAACTTTCTGGTTGCTTTCACCGGAAAAATCAAACTTTCCGATCAATCTTCAATCTATTTATGAGAAAACACCCAAGATCTAGAAGATCTAAAGAAAAGAAAGAATTCCTAAAAACCCCAAATCTCCAAAATCTGACGATAATTTTATCTTCGGATCTTACGACTATTTTTGCATAAGTGAGAGGGCAGACAAATATAAAGATGATGGGTTGATAAACGACGCTCCCCTCGGAACAACTACAAAGACCATTTACTACGGTAACTTCGACCCCTCTAAAACTCATGTATTTTCATCTTCACATGTCATAGAGGAGAGTCAATCTTCTAAAGCTCAAACACCCAAAACACCTCTTCCACAATTAAGAGATGAAACGCCCGAAATGTAAGAAATTGATTCTGATGCTATTCATTCAGACAATAAGGCTGACTCCAAAGAAGAAGAATCAGAGAATGCTACAGAAAAAAAAAGTTTGTAAGCCAAGAAAAAGAAGGCTCTGGTTACTATATCCAATGAGGAAAGAGCAAAAATTGGTAAGAATGTGAGATCTCTTGATGCTGACTATATTATCGAACTGAAAAAAAATTCCATACATATATTATCAAGAAAGTCAAACATCGGATCTGAAGAAACAATGAGGAATGGAAGATAACATTACCCATCGATTACCCAAAAAAGGAGAGACTTCCTTAGATTGCAAGGACAATGAGCTGGTTGGTCTACCCTGAAATCATCAATTAGGGTCTTCGGTTCTCATTAGATCATATGATTGTTGAGTACTTAGAACTTTTAAATCTGTGCCTAGCTCAAGTGACACCAAATCAATGGTTCACTTTTATGTCCGTAATCATGGCCTCTCGCTTGTCTAAGATTCTGATCAGCATCAAGGATTTCATATCTTTGACCAAACTATCCAATGGACCAAAGCTTCCATTTTACTACCATACTCTAGATGATGATCTAAAAATCATCGATGACTTTTTGGAAGCGAACAAATTTTAGAAGAAAAACTTTGTCTTCATCTCAGGAGCATGGGAAAACGGTAAAAAGATATCTGATGCCAACCCATCGAAACTAAACCTCCTATGGAGAAGCAACCGTTAGTACTATAACATCATTCTTTTTAAACAAAATAGTATAACTGTTATTACCCTTATTCATTGTCTACTTATATGATCCTTTCAGAAATTCCGAGACGTTACGCCATTCGTCGGACAAAAGCCAAAAATATATTCGTTAAGCTTGCTGCTTGGGGTGAAGCAGAATGGAACAACACTTTTCACACCGCCTTTCAACCAATAAATTTCCTCAACCGTCACCTTTTTCCAATCACACCTGAAGCTTTTCCTCCTGAAAATTTAATAGAGCAACCCAATCCTCATCATGTTTGCAAAAGATGAATCCATCCTGATTGTAAGGTATTCCTCCCCATTCGTAACAGATCAGACAATCACATGCCTCAAAAGAAAAAGGTGAAAATAGAGAAAAAGGCAGTTAGTAGATCTGGTGCTAGCCCTTCTGCAAATTCGAAGCCCAAACGCTTGAAGAGAAAAAAAAAATGCTTTCGACTATCGAGAAGGGAACAGAAGGAGAGCTTTCTGCAAAAAAGAAGAAAGCTTCTACACCCTTAAGAAGTAAAAGCCCCAAAAGTCCTTAGAAGAAGAAGAAGAAAACAACAACGACCATCGAAGACATAATATCCGATGGTAATGAGGTTATAATTGATGAGGATCAACAAGAACTCATCGTAGATGCTATGACCATTGCACAAGATAATCAAGATGACGATCACTTCGATCTCGATAGTTTTATCAATTTTAATGAGTCGCAAGAACTCATCAGAGAAGAAGATCTTGTCATTCAAGAGGTTCAAACTTGTTTACACAACTTTGGCAGAAGATCTACAAACTCTGATTCGGAAACATCATCTGAAATCATCGCTCCTACTGTTCTTACAACTTCTTTAGACCTCATTTCTCACCTTAGTCCCGTAGTTTACTCTCCTGTTGTACCGAATCCAGACGTCCTTGCGACACTTCAACCATTCTCAAACGTCAAAACTGTAGCGAACACCCTCACACAGGAAATCGAAGCTACGCAAAGTCTTCTGAAACGACTCGCCAAAGATATGGTTTGCTACAAGGGAACTGCTGAAGCTGAGAAACAGTTGCGGGAAAAATTCCAAACTCATGTAATAGATCAATTTTATGGATTTGAAATGGCAAGGACTGAACTTATCAAAGGGCTCCTCTTCATTAAAGAGAATTTGCGAGGGCAGTATCGAATTGAAAAATAAAATATTAACTCTTCTCATTAAGAAGAGATAAATCAACTCAAGACTAAACACCTTGAGGATTTGGCTGTTGAGAAGAAAAAATATGAGAGGCTTCAGGCTTCTCTTATTTATCGTCAACTTATGTGATCTTTTAATTTTTTACTATAACTCTTCGAATATTATGGTTCACTAGATGATTATGCACATCGAACATCACAATACATAGCACTTCAAAATTCTTAGTGCATGTATTGAACGTAATACTTTGAATATCACAGTAGTGCATTCAATGAACGTTGCACTTCGAATATCACAGTGCATTTAATAAATGTAGCACTTCGAATACCACAATGCATTTAATGAACGTAGCACTTTGAATATCACAGTGCATTTAATGAACGTAGCACTTCGAATATGGTTGTTTCTTCGAAAAGTGTAATAAACACTTCGAAACATTCTACTCTTGATCAACCTCAAAGATGACCAGTCTTTGATCATTTATCAAGATAGTTCAAATAAATACTTGTAAACAACCATTGGTCAAACATGCATTTTATTGATAAATTTGAATATGTACATATCGCCTCATTAAAACCTTCCTGGGCCAACAAGGTAGGAAATAGTGCGTTATTTAACCCAAAGAAACAAATTGAAAATACAATAGAACTATTCCTAATATAATTCATATGTTGTATATTTCACGGGTGTTGAAGCATCCTTACCTGAATATCGCAGAGGCGATAAGACCATGGCTTTATCCTTTCAACAACTATATAAGGTCCTTCCCAATTAGGGGCCATTTTTCCGAGACACTTTTACTTAGTATACAAAAATACTTTCCTCAACACTTTATCACTTGCTTTAAACTCCCGCCTTTTTACCCTCGAATTGTATCTGTTCCTCATAAGATTTCGGTAATGGATTACATCCAAATGAACTAAAACTCTTTTTTCATCAATCAAATCTAAATTTTCTCTTTTAGCTTCGTCATTAGATGTTTCAGAATATTGAGCTATTCTAAAAGATGACATCGTAGATTCCACAAGGCTAACAACATCCATTCCATATGCTAAAGCAAAACGAGTTTCTTTAGTACTTCCTTGGGATTTGTCCGATAAGCCCAAAGTACTTCTTGCAAATAATTCGGCCATTTCCCTGCTGCCCCTGCCAAATTTTTCTTCAAACCATCTAAAATAGTTATGTTTGTCACCTCTACTTGTCCATTGGCTTGTGGGTGAAAAAGCATCAAAACATATTGTTGAATTCCTTTCGATGCGCAGAATGAAGTCATTTGTTAATTATTAAACTGAGGGCAATTATCCGTAGTAACTCTCCGAGGTACTCCGAAGTGATAACAAATACTGTTCACAATGAATTTGATTACATCTTTTGCTTTCGTTCCAGATAGTGGTTATGCTTCTAGATGCCACCGGCAAAGGCCCCACCAAATTAATCACCCATCTATCAAATGGTATGACCTTGGTTATAGACATAAGTGGAACTTTCGGTTTGTGTATAGAATTGGCAAACCTTTGAAAAATATCACAGCTTCAAACCAATTTTTTGGCATCGTTCATGATTGAAGGCCAATAAAATCATACAAGTAAAACCCGATGAGATAACGCTTCAAACCCACGGTGAGCTAACCCCTCTCCATCATGCAACTCCGATAATATCTCCTGCGACTCTTTCCTGTATAAACACCTTAATAATGGCCTACTTAATGCCTTCTTATACAAGATTCCATCCAAAACTATGAAAGGCTTTACCTCTCAATTTTTTGGCCAACTTCGTATCATCTGACAATGTTCCTCAAATCAAAAAATTTAGAATATCAGTTCGTCAATCACCTCGGACTACATCTGGAGTTACAAATGATTCTTTTATACATTCGCACTAGTCTGACTGGGTCAAAATCGAGAGATTTTGTTGTAAGAAAATCCAAGGATACTCCTCATTGTAAGCAATATTTGCTAAGGAATTAGCCACCATGTTACTTCCTCGACTAATATGTTCCACACAAACATGATCAAATAGTAACATTAAGTTATGAAGCTCTCGAAGATACAAAATTAAGCGATCCTTTTTCGCCTCGGAATTTTCGGATACATGATTTGCTACTAATTGAGAATTTGTCTCTAAACGCACTGAAGTTGCTCCACATATTTTTGCCAACCTCAAACCAGCCAAAGCAGCTTCATATTCAGCTTCATTATTAGAAGCATGGAAACCAATTTTGATAGATTAACACATCGTTTCCCAAGGTGGAGCAATTAGCTGAACTCCAACACTGCATCCTGAAATACTAGACCCTCTATATGTCCAAACAACCCACATCGAGCTCGCTAATTCAACATCCTGACTTTCTTCTATATCCGATATGCTCGAATAAAATTCAACAAAAACAAAATCTACCAATGATTGAGCTTTAATCGTTGTTCGAGGCGTGAACAAGATATCATAATCTCCTAACTCAACTGACCACTTGCTCATCCTCCCCAAAATATGAGGACGTTTCAAAACATTTTTTAAATGGAATGAATTTTGGACTTCGATAGTATGAGCTTGGAAGTAAGGGTGAATTTTCCTAGCAGCAATCACCAATGCTAATGCTAATTTCTCAAGCTTCAAATACCTCCTTTCTTCTGCCACTAAACTTTGATGATATAATACACTGGCTTCAGAATTCTTGAATCTTCACTTATCAATACTGCACTTAGTGCAAAATCTGATATCATAATGTATAAAAAATGATTTTCTCCGAGGTTTTGAAAAAATCTCTGGTGATGATAACAAGTTCTTTATGCTTGTAAGTGCTTCTTCACAATCCGGTGTCCATTAAAATCTATTTGGCCCTCGCAACACTTGAAAGAAAGGAAAACATTTGTCAGAAAATCTAGGAATAAATCTATTAAGTGCTGCTAACCTTCGTGTCAAAAATTTCCCTTCTTTAACAGATCGAGGTGAGTTCATTGCTATCAGAGCCTTCAACTTTTATAGGCCAGCTTCTATTCCTCTTTCACTGATAACATAACCCAAGAACTTCCCTGATCTAACTCCGAAGGTACACTTTTCACGATTAAGTTTAGTCTGATTGCCCTTAGATTAAAAAATGTTTCCTCTTAATCCCCCAGATGTGCATCATCCATCAAGTTTTTTACCATAATATCATCAATATATACCTTCATATTTCTTCTTATCTGAGTGGCAAACGCTTTATTCATCAACCTTTGATAAGTAGCTCTAGGGTTTTTCAATCCAAAGAGCATAACCTTGTGAGTTATGAAGGTCGTGCCTTCTTGGTCCTTTGGATCTATCTGGATCTGATTGTATCCTGCGAAAATATCCATGAAAGTATATTTTATTTCCCGAAGTGGAATCAATCAATTGATCTATTAGAGGAACATGAAATGGATCTTTAGGACAAGCTCGATTTATGTCTGTAAAATCCACACACATTATCCATTTTTCATTCTTTTTCTTGACCACCACTGGATTCTCCGTCCATAAATGATATTGTGACTCCCTTATATGTTCGACCCTAGATAAACAATCTAATTTGGAAACTATTTATTCTTCTTTCTCTAATGAAAATGCACTTCTTTTTCAAATTACTCGCTTCACCTTCGGATCAACAACTAAACTATGGAAAATTATTACGATTGGCACCCCCGTCACATCCTCCGTTCTCCAAGCGAAAACATCCAAGTAAAAGACAAAAATTCTAGCAGTTGTTGATGTAGAACCGAGGCCGGTAAGGTTCCTATTCGAAGTAATTTTCCCTCATAAAAGTATACTCCTCAATTTCTTCACTTACTGTCAAAGATCCAGGGGTTTCCCTTGGATCGTCAACTATTTCATCAAAATCTGAGGTCAACCCCTCTGACTGCTACTCATTCATCAAGTCTCCACTGTTGGATCCTCGGATCCAAAGTGTTGTGGCATAACACCCTCTTGCAACTTTTTGGTCGCTTCAAACGACCCCTACACGATCCCCTACCACATATTTAAAACATTAATGTACTGTTGACGCAAACCCATATATTTTGGTAAGCCAAGACCTTCCAAAAATATCGTTATAACTTGTAGGACAGTCTACCACCATGAAGAGCACTTGGACCTTCTTCTTGAAAGGTCCCTATCCTAAGCTCACCTCTCCTTTGAATTCCCCAATCACCCGTGTTGTCACACCAGCGAATCCTATAATCGTACGCTCCGATTGAGAAATTTGAGAAGGATTACGCATCCTGTCATAAGTCGTTTTGAATAGGTTGTTCACAGAACTACCGGTGTCTATGAGAACACGCCGCATTTCAACACCAGCTACTTCTGCCCCAATAACTACCGCGTCTTCATGCGACCCCGTTGTATTCCGCAAATCGTCCTCATCGAACAAGATAAAAGGTATAGCCTTTTTGCCATACAAATGAGTAGACATTTTCCCTTCAATTTGAGTTTTCAAATTGACAACATGTTTCTTCCTTGAATTTCCAGTAGTACCACCCATTGAGTCTCCCCCGAAAATAGTCAACACCTCAAAAAATTCACATAAGCTTCACACATGTTATTTTCTTACCGGTTCCTCAACAACCATCAGAATTAAGCTGTCTGGATCCTTGTCCAAATATTCTGAAGCAACATCGAATTCAGCTACCTTGGAATCTAGAATTATCAATTCTCAGCTGGCACACTTGGGTTAGTAACCGTGAATTCAGTGCTGGAGTTTTCGACGCGCCTCATTGTGACTTCACATAAGTCAATATTTTTCCGTTTTCAATCAAGACTTCGACCTATTTTTTCAATGCAATACAATAATTGGTATTGATGAGTCCGAATTCAGCATGCTCTCCGGACACGGACAGATCAGTCCAAAGCCTCCGGACCGGACAGATCACATGGACCGGACAGATCACTTTGAACACTATGACCATAGGACTGTTCGAACTATGACAAAAGTACTAAAAAACCTAAACACTTCTTGACTAAGCTACTTGCTCTCCTACTTAGAGCTCATGGATCTTTGAACATGACCCGGGTCCATTAAACATGACCCGAAAGCCCATAAGGGCCCAAACATCAGGGTATAAATACCCAACCACCTGCATTAACTATAGGTAATGAGAATTAACTGCTACCAAGCTGCTTAATTATCTCTCTACTCTCTACCCTAAACACTTAAACACCCACACACCACCTTAAAACACCAACTGAAATTACCAGCCTACCCTCAGGCAATTATTATCCTCATCAGGTATCATGACCAATGTCCTCGTGATATGTGCAATATTTGTTATTCCGCTCCTCCCTTGGCCTATTTATTGGAGCTAGCTTCCTAAAATTCACGAAGCTCTTGTTTTTGCCGAAGATTGCAGCTATACTTTATATTAAATCTGCATAATACTCTGGCCTAATCTACTTCTTTGGCCTCGTTCTGTTGTAATTGTAGGATGGGGCATCATTTTAATATCCCCTAGTTCGAGGTGGCAAATTATTATTCCTCGAACGCGACTGCTGATTACCATTCGAGGGTTGCCCTTGGTTATTGGCCACCTGACCCGAATTTTTCAGAACATTAACGGGTTCTCCTCAGACCCTAGTTGACTCTTTAAATTTGATATGGTCTTCAACCTCATCCATCAGTGCCCCAAAGTTTAAAACCATCCTTTTTGTCGTTTTATTAGCCAGATCCACTAGCAGTAACCCCTGGCAAAAAGGTGTCATTGCCACACCTTCTTTGCAATTATCCAAACTTGCCTTAGTCAGAAAAAAAATCTTTGTTTAGTCCTTTAATTTCTCTCCAACTGTCTGTTTGCATTGGATATTCATATCCACATTGGCTCTCATCGATTTGCTTCCAACAAATTGCCTTCGAAATGCAGTATAGAAATCCCTGAAATTCGAAATGGATCCACTCAGAATCCGATTGTACCACTTTAACGTTGTTCCTTTGAAAGTTTATGAAAAAACATGACACACCAGCCGATCATCATCTTCGAAATTCATCATATAATTCTTGAATTGTTTGATGTGATCATTCAGATCTTGCATCCCATCAAACTTTTCAACCTTAACAATATCAAAACGCTTTGGAAGCATAATCGATCGAATTTCACTGGTCAACAGAGAGTTCCTCCAATCGACACCCTGTACGTATTGATCCTCAGTCCCATGACCGCATAAAAATCCCGATCAGTCTCACCATACTGATTTGATGTGTTCCCTTCACACCAATTAGATTCCCTTAAACAACGAGGAATGATGTCCCTCTTAGATTTATGTTCCTTTTTATGCTTCATTGGCTGTTCTATTTATTGTTTCTCTTTCGAAGAAATTTTATACCTTCTAAAGCCTGAGGCAGAACTTTCAACCTCTTCGTCACTAGAGGTGACACATTTCTGTTTGTCTTTCTTTCCCTTTCGAGAAGAATATCGCTCTTTTGGAGCTTCGAAGTGTGCATTCTTCTGCTCATTCCTAATATTTCGATCAATTCAAGATCGATCAGACTGGTTTCCAATTTCAGGTTTTTCGTTTACTTATCTCACTTCAGATTTAAGATTTGCCGAGTGAATTTCATGCTCGATTTGCTCGTACTTCTCATATAGCGTGTTTATTTGATCCAAGAGCTGGTTCATACGCATTTTAATATCTGATTGATCTTGGATCAGAACAGATCCTTCAGGTCTATTTTCATTCCCCTGTAAATCTTCTCTCAGTGTTTCAATTGCTGATCGACTAATGGATTGTTTTCAGGATTCATTACGAACTTTCAAGACTATTTTTCAAGATTGACAACATCTGAACGAGAGAATAAGACACTGATTATTGATTGTCCCCAGAGGGGTCGTCAATTTGGTGAGTTCAATTATTATAAGTTGCTTTAATAAACAATAATATGAGAGTTTTTAGTGAGAGAAATATTTTAGAGAGAGAAAGTGAGAACGCCAATAAGTAAGAACAAAGTTTCAACCCCTTTATTAGTTCAGATTTGGCCTTTATATAGAGGCGTTGAGACTTAGTTCATAACTGTAAGTAGTTACACAAAAGGATAAATTACCCTTAGTCCCCAATAAAGATATGTACTTAAAATTGTTCCTTTAACCTTCTATTATATCACTAAGTACTGTTAATATTTAATTTTCAAGTAATTAGTTGGTTAATTATAATGGTGTTGTGAGTCTAAAATTTTTGAGCAAAGAATAAGAAATAAGAGAGTAATTTAAATAGAATGTAAAATTTGGTGTAAGAATCATCATTCATTTTTTCTGTTGTGGGTTTGTATCAAACTAGTTTTAGGCGTTTATTTGTTGTTTTCCAATTATCTCATTTGTTTAAAAAAATTGTATTATTAGTCTCCGTACATATGAGTATTGAGAAACTGACATGTGGCGGTCAAAACATCAATATTTCGTTTCATTATTTGTCGTTTAAAAATGTGAATAATGTAGTTTTGGATTTAGAGATTCAGAGAGACGACTATGTGTTTATCGAATTAAGGTTTTAGATTTTTTTGGGACCAAAATTGAAACAAAATGTTGATGTTTGGGTTGCCACATGTCAGCTTCTCATTGATCACATATGCAGAGTGACTAATAATGCAAGTTTCTAAAACACAGGAAAACCGTGGAAGACAAAATGAACATAAAAGACTAGTTTGATACAAATACGAAACACGAGCACTCATAATAAGTTTTAGCCTAAAAGTGTGTGTATCCATAAGTTTTTCGTACGCAGGTTTTATTATTTGACAGATCATATAGTCTGACGTTTTATTTGAAGGTAAATGTTTGATTTTTATATTTTACTTTTTAATAAAATATTAAAAATATTTTAGTTCTATTTATTTTTAATTTTTTTTTGTATAAAATAAATAGTTTTTGAATTTATTTTTTGAACTTATTCTTAAAGTATACGAATTGAAAATATTTATTATTTTTTACATTTTATTTGTTAATCTTCCTTTAATTAACATATTTATTCCATATTAATATTTTTAGTATGTATATATAACAACTTTTTATAATTGCACTATTGTTTTTGAAATCAAATAACTTGATTTATCTTGCTAATTTGACCATTGGTAAGTTTTTGCTGAACCACGGAAAATTTTGTTTATGGTTCTGATGTAGCGTAGAATTTATGTTTTTATAGTTACTTGATGGGCTGGATCAAGTTATTGGATAACCGAGTTTTTTTCATACCATGGCATTTATGACCAATCTTTGTGAACTTCTAACTGTAATTGTCATCAAATTAATCTTGTTGTCCTCTATTGATCCAATTACTCCTAGTTAATTGTTCTAAATCCAGAGACCTCTGTTCAATATTGTCTTTACTCATAAAATTTGTGGGTTTATTAATGGGATATGCTGCTTCATTAGTTTGATTTGATGATTCGTCAGTGGATCATTGATGAGATCTGATGTTGGTTCTTGCCTAGGTCAGTTGTAACATGGAGGCCCTAAGCAAAAATTCTGAAGTGATTATGAGAAATTGTTTGTCATAAGACAAAATTTGACATGTTCGATGGAATCAACAAATAAAGAAAATGGAAATAAAACCGAACACACAAGACGTAATCTTACATGGTTCAGATTGTGAAAATATCATGCGTCCACATGCAACAAATACTCTATCTTATTATCAAAGAATCTACAACGGAGACTCTATCAAACACAACAAAACTCAATCATTTTTTTACAACTCACTCATGGATTACGAAGGATTATGAATCTAGAGTTTGATTTCAATCTTTATCTCTCCCACCTCATTTCTCTTTCTAAGAACCAAACGCTCTACTATAGAGAATACATATATTTGTCGTTCTACTGCTCCTGAAACCACTCTCTTGCTTATTTTATCTATGGATTCCAGAGGTATATCTTTTAAACATAAGATCTCATAATTTTTAAAATCAAGTTCAATTAATAACTAAACACAATGTTTCAGTCAAAGTAGAAAACTCACTAGAATAAGAAATCCATCAAAATACAAAACATATTTAAATTGGAAATCCAACAAAATAGGAAACCCAAGAAGATAGAAAATCCAGTTAAATAGGAAACCCAGTTAAATAGAAAACCCAACTAAATAGGCAAGTCACTTTGATGACGAACTACTTCTAGCTTACACATAACAATTCTCCACCTAGGTTAATAGTAACTCAAGCATTTGTTGTACCCAATTTCTTATTCTTTATATACTAGCTCACCTGCATCATAGGCTTGCACAAGTCTCATGATGTTCTTAAGCTTTTAAATTGGCAATATATTGGTCAAACCATCCGAAGGATTTTCTTTGCTAGCAATTTTAGCCACCTTCACTTGATGTCTCTCTACCATGTCTTGAATGAAGTTTATTTATATCTACGTGGTTAGTTCACTTATGGAGCTTCAGATTCTTCATTAAGTGAAAGACCTTATCATTATCACAGAACATAATCATATATTGTTTCACACTAGTTACTTCACTCAACAATATATTGAGCCAAATGGCTTCCTTCATAACTTCCAAAGTAACCATATATTCGGATTCCGTAGATGATAACGCAACAACTTTTTGTATACAATACTTCCAGGTAACCAATTCTCCAAGCACAATAAACAAATAACCCAATGTAAACTTCTTTATGTTAAGGAAACTTACATAATCATATTGCACGTACCCTCTTAACATTATAGTATTCGTATCTTTCTAATTTTAATATAATCTTATAAAAATCAAACCTATCAAATATCTCATGATCCACTTGAGTGCATGTTAATGCAGCTTCCTCGAATTATAGACAAATATGTTCAAAACACATACGATGTAAGAAATATTAGATCTCTTATAAATCACAGCATACATAATGCTACCAATAATATTGACGTAAGGTATCTCAAACATGTACATCTTATTTGCAGCTTTGGTTGGTACTTGAGTGTCACTAATTTTGAATTGCGAACCAATAAGAGTTCTAATCTCTTTAGATTTGGGCATAGATAATTTATTTAAGACCTTCTATATATATTCTTACTGAGATAAAACTAAATAACTCTTCAGCATGTTCCTCATGATATCAACACCAAGTATCCCCATAGCCTATATAATATTATTCAGGCTTTGAATAGTAGTTCGTCCATGGACTACCGATTTTAGTGACAGATTGTCCCTAAACTTTCAAAAGTTCGCCGACAGTCCCTTGACTATCCAGTTTGGATAAAGTTCATCCACATCATTTGCTGATTAACATAAAACTGCCACGTGACATCATACTTAATAGAAACTTGTATCACCAATGGTCCATCGTCTTTAAGTCGAACTTCAAATATAGTCAAGGTGAAATTCGATGGACCATTGATGATACAAGTTTCTGTTGAGTATTGTGCCATGTGGCAGCTTTATCTTAATCAATAGATCTAGAGGACTAACTTTATCCAAACTCGATAGTCGAGGGACTACCAACAGACTTTTAGAAGTCGAAGGGCTAACAACACACATTTGAAAATCCAGGGACTATTTGTCACTAAAATTAATAGTCGAAGAACAAATTACTAATCAAAGCTGAGAACCTCAAACTGTCATTGTACCTGAGGGACTAAATAAAAGAAAATGTGATAGTCGAGGGACTATATTCTGATTTAAGCCGAGTATTCACTATTTTAATCTTCTTCTTATATTTTCCAAGTATAAGGATATCATTCACATACAATAACAATAAGAGTTGTCTCTTCGTGTGTGTTTCCTCATTCTAATAGACACAATTATCATAACATCTTTGGTTGTACCTGATGGATCTCATAAAAGTACTAAATCACATTTTAACATAATAACAACTATTTCACCCCATAGATAGGTCTCTTCAACAAACACGCATATCATTCATTCCCTTCTTCATACCCTCTCGGTTAACACATGTAGGTCATTGCTTCTAATTATTTAGGTAAGAAAGTAGTAGTAACACCTATTTGATCTAACTCTAGTTTCAACCAAGAAATAATTGACAATAGGTACCTGACTGAGGGTTGTTTCATAATTAGCGCAAAAATCTCATTAAATCAACACCCTTATTTTGCGTAAAACCCTTAGCCATCAACTTATCCTTGTATTTGGGTAACTCAACACTAGGGATACATGGATTCCTCTGGAATATTAATTTACTACTAACAAGCTTATGACTTTTTTGATGTTACACAAGAATCAAGGTGTCCATCATTTTGAGAGATTTTCGTTCTTTCGTCATGGTCGTAAGCCAATATTATTTAACAATAATATCTCTATGTGGTTAAATAGATAAATAAAAACCAATAGTATCAACAAAACCATACCTCTCCGATAACTTGCTTGATCTTCTTGCTCTATCTATAGTCAATTGATAACTATCAAGCTCGTATTGCGTCATAGTCTGATCAGCCAAAATTAATGAAACATTAGATCCATAATCATATTTGAACAAAATAAATGGTTAAAATTCCTTTACATGAGCCAAAGTTGTACGAGGCCTCAAATCATCTTTGGCAGAATCATCCACAAATTTACTTTATAGATCAGACTCATCATGAACTTCACATATCTTCTTGGAAATACTAGGATGAGTCTCTATCGCATTATTTAATGGCATGTCCTCCTTATTGAAAACCATGTCCTTCAATATCAAAGCCTTTTGATGTTTAGGTTCAATGCACCACAACCTATACCTTTTTACTCCTTCTGGATAGCTAAGAACAAATATTTTACTATTTTGACTGAAACTTATAATGTTTCACATGTACACAAGCAACACACACAAATACTCTCAGATGTTCTAGCTTAGGTTTCTATTCATTTCATGCCTTTTGAGGACAAATAAAATTCAGTGTCATAATATTACTCATGTTGATGATATATGCAGCCATGGCCGCGACTTCTCCTCATAACCTTCAACTTATTCTAGCTATTTGTAGCATACGCCTAACCATTTCTAGCAAGGTTCAGTTTATTCTTTTAGCGAGCCCGTTCTGTTGGGGAGTCTCGCTCAGGGTTTAATATTAATTAATGCCAAGATTTACACAATAGCTAATAAACTCATTATTTATGTATTTGACCCATTATTAGTCTAAATCTTCTTCAGTAATATTACTGTCTGATTCTCTACCAAAGACTTCCAGTTCTAAAAACATAAAAAAATTTATCTTTGGTCTTGAAAAGTACAACTCATACTTTTCTAGAATAGTCATCTATCAGCGGCATGATGTACCTTGCACCATCTATATTAAGGTCACGTGTCGGACCCCAAATATTAGAATGAACATACTCAAGTACATCATTGGTTGTATGGTTTCTATGAAGAAACTTGACCTCTTTCTTTTACCCAACACAAAGCTTTCACAAAATTCTAACTTATGAGATGTGCTACCATCCAATAACCCATGTTTGTTAAGTTCACTTAGACTTTTTCACTCAAATTCCCTAGCTGAAGATGTCACAACTTGGTCTACACTAGATATATCTTCTATCACTATATACCATTCAAAAACTAGAAATTTGTTAGTTTTATACGCTTTCATAACAACTAATGAGTCATGCAAGACCCTAAGTCTACTATCTTCACCCTTATATGTAAACCCTTCCTTATCTAACATCCCAATATAAAAAAGTTTCTTTTAGATTTGGGTATATTACTCACGTTGTTAATAACTCTCTCAAGTCTTATAGATAAAATGAGCCAAATAATTCACATCCCTTTGGGATCACATAATTCATCATTCCCTAAGATAAACCTTCCGCCTTCAAAGCCTCGTAGGTTTTCAAACCATTTTGTATTGGAAATCGTGTGGAAAGATATGCCCAAATGCAACACCCATTTATTATTGTACTTGTATGAGGAAACATCAATTAAACCATCAACATACATACATTCATCTGATACCATAGCAGCATCTCTGAATTTGATCTTTGGATTACTGTTGTCTTTTTTTGTCTAAGAATTTCCTAAAGATATGCCTTTTATTCTTGCATGTCCAACATGTTAATTTGGAACCGTATGCAAGACCTATAGACTTTGACTGAAATTTTCCTCTCTTCTTGCTTAAATCTCTCTTTTATGGCCTTCCCTAACACTTCAAAATGACCTTCATTTGAATGTAATGATTTCAAAGTGTTATTTACTTCATCCATTGTAAGAGAATCTTTGTTGTAGAGCATGGTGTCCACAAAGTTCTCGTACATCTTTGGCATAGAACTTAGGAGGATGATTTCCTAGTCCTCATCCTTCATCTTGACGCTAGCTATATTCAAGTCAACTGTGATTTTAAACTCTTCTCCATCTCACTGCACCACTAGTTGGGAAATAGTTCGTCCTAAGACAGAACTTTCAACATATTGAATGAAGACGACAAATAAAAAAAACATGACGAAAACCAAACACACTAAACTCAAACTATTGTCTTGCTTCTTTCATTTATGGATTTCAGAGATAATTCTTCAAAACATGAATTCTCATAATTCAAAAATCCAATTAAATTAATAACAAAATATAGTATTTCGATCAAAATAGAAAACTCGGTTAAATATGAACCTCGTCAAATATATAATCCAGTTATATATGAAATCCAATTAAATAGTAAACCTAAAAAAATAGGAAATCTAAAACGATAGAAAATCTAATTAAATTAGAAACCTAGTTAAATAAAAAATCCAGCAAAATAGGTAACTTGATTTGTTGATGAGTTACTTATAAAATATATCTGACAAAAATGTTGATAAATCGATGAATACAATGGATAGTTTTTGATGAGGTCAGATTTCTTTGACACTGACCATTGTATATATCTGAGGGGGAGTTCGGACATAATCAGTACCATGCCCTACCGAACAGTGTAACTTAGTGGAACCTGACTCAACTAATTGCTAGTAATTTCATCTCTTGGGCTAATGGGTTTTTAAACTTAACCCAAACCTATGATCCGATCCGGAAGGCCCATGGATCATTAAATAAGAATAAATATCCCAACTACTTTCATTAATGAAGGTAATCAAAATTTACGGTTAGCGCACACCTTAATTATCTCTCTAAATTTTACACTAAACATTAAATTCCCAAAACTCTTTTCCAAACTACCCTTTAATCAGAATTAATCCTCACCAATTTTAGTTCAGCAACCTATATATTGCTCTATTATTAGATTCAGTTTGATGAATGAGTAACTTGAAGGGGAACGGTCCCGTATTTATAACGGTAGTCATGTTTGTCCATTGATTCTTTTTTATATTTACCTTCAAATATTTGAACTTTATATATATATATGTGGTTTACACGAAGCTAACTTAATTTGTTTTTTCATTTTGTTTATTTTTGTTATAGTACTTTTAAATTTATTAGTATTACTAGAACTTTTGTTTTTTAACCATACAAATAAGGATCTGACTGAAATTCAATTTAAATTTTAAATTTTGTTTTATTATTTAAATAATTTTCATTATTTTACTTTAGATTGTTGGTTTTTAAATTTTATCTTATATTATAAAAATTTAAATTTATATAAAAATGATGTCGATATATACTACTGCTGTTTGAAATAGAAGTAAAATTATAAACAACTTCTTTTTTTACTAAATACGATCTCAGAATTGAATAAAAAATCACTCTACATCAAATAGCTTAATTATTTCTATCTATTTAATGTATTACATTTTTATAGTATTCTTCCGAAATCTAAGAAATAACCAATCTAAGACTTTGTAATCCTATTTATAGTCAATCCAAAACAAAAAACTTGAAAAACTTAAAATCTTATAAATTCATAACTATAGAAAAGTACCGGTAAATATTCACTTAACTTTCTTATAACCACCTACTACTTACGGTTTGAAAAATACGAACTTTTTAAAATAAGAATAAAAAGAAAAAAGTATGAACAATCACCTCTATGGTTCCGAAAAACCACAAGTAACCCTCTATCTTTCTTTTTGAATCAAACTTCTTATTCATACTTTTTTCTTTTTATTCTTATTTTAAAAAGTTCGTATTTTTCAAACCGTAGTTCGAAAAAAAATTAAAAGTACCATCGACTTTAGTTTTTTTAGACGAACAAAAGTAGATCCATTAATAATATTTTTTTTATTTTTTATTTGTTGTTCAAAGAAATCTCATAATTGATTTTTTTAAAGAACTCTTATGATTGATTTTTCAACGAACTCACATGATTGATTGTTCAAAGAACTCGCATGGTTGATTTTTTAAACAAAAATAATATTGTTAATTTTTTAATAAAACTCGCATGTTTAATTTTTTAAAGAATTCTCATAATTGATTTTTCAAAGAACTCCCATGATTGATTTTTCAAAAAACTTGCATGTTTAATTTTCAAAGAACTCTCATGGTTGATTTTTCAAAGAACTCTCATGTTTAATTTTTCAAAAAACTCACATGATTGATTTTTCAGAGAACTCGCATGTTTAATTTTTCAAAAAACTCGCATGGTTGATTTTCAAACAAAATGACACTATTAATTTTTTAAAGAACTCCCATGTTTAAATTTTCGAAGAACTCATATGATTGATTTTTCAAAGAACTCTCATGATTGATTTTTTAAAGAACTCGCATGTTTAATTTTTCAAAAAACTCTCATGGTTGATTTTTCAAACAAAATAAAACTATTATTTTTTCGAAGAACTCGCATGTTTAATTTTCAAAGAACTCACATGATTGATTTTCAAATAACTCTTATTATTAATTTTCAAATAACTCTTATGTTACTAGTTAAATTTGATGTATAAAAAAATAAAAAAATATCATCAATGGATCTGGTTTTGTTCATCTTAAAAAAACAAAGCCGATGATACTTTCAGATATTTTTCCGTGCTCCGGTTTTAAAGATATGGACCTTTTAAAAAATATAATAAAAATAAAAAGTAATAAAGAAAATTTTTGGTTCAAAAATTAGAAGTGGTTAGGTGGTTGATGATGAAGCCTGTGTATTTGAGGTATTATTAAAAAAATTATTGATTGGGAGTTATATAGATGAGATGGATATTAAGTAAGCATAAATAATAGTTTGAGTATTAGATACAATATAGTTTGTAAGTAAGTACATATAGTAGAATATCCCTTCTAACAAACCACCCATAAGAGTCAAACTTTGAAAGTAGAAGAATCAACAATAGACTCTACTTCAACAAAGATTTAACAATCACAAGTAAAGATATATGCTTTATCAATTATATATATATATATATATATATTATTCAAAACCTAACATTTTTTCCCAAACATATGTGTTTATGAGTTCTGTAAATATCGGCGAAGTTAGTCGAAATTCATATCCAATAGTGGTAATTGATGTTGATTGAGTTTGTTGGCATCATTATTAAGTAGCTGATGCTGATATCGATCAGATTCATCCAAAAACAGTATCAATTATTGGATAAGAATGTTGATGTATTTTGTTGATATATTCAAAACTCATAAATCCTTCATTCCTTTAAAAATAATATTGGTTAGCAACTATTTTAGTTTCTCAATGTTAACTATTGTAAGAGAATGATACCATCATAGAAACAAAAACTTATGAAGATGTTTCGCATGTATTCATCACTTTGAAGCATTACAATAAACCTCAATTTATATAATGGGTAGATTATATGAGTATAATTATATGATACATAATTTGTAAGATTTATTACTGGTGTGGTTTATTTCTGGCTGAGGGTAATCTCGTAAAGTGTTTAAAAGGTGTTTTGGATATTTTGTGGTGTTTTAAGTCTAGAGTGGTGAGTAGAGAGATAATTAAGATGCCTACTAGTAATAAATTCTGATTACCCTCATTAATGAAAGTAGTTGGGGTATTTATACTTAATTACTAACCCATGGGATTATGGGGCCGGGTCGTGAAATCGGGTCAAGTTTAAGGACCCATTAGTAATACGGTTTGAAGTGATTAGGAGCTAGCTTAGTCAATACTTAATACATTTGTCATGTTCGGAATTTCATTATAGAGGTTTGGTCCCAATTTCCCTTCGGATTAAAGTCAAGGCTTAGCAACTCAAATATCTGAACTCATAAGTAGCCCCTTTAGATTTTGCAAAGGATCTTTAGAAGAGCTAAAACTCATAAAACCAATACCAACATTTTCTGATCTGTTTGTGTCGTTCGAACTGCAAAAGGTTTTCTTCAAGAGTGACTTTGTTTTTATTTTGGTGGAACAGACTTCTCAACTTAGAATTCTAAAAGTTTTTCTTGAATCGTGGGACACGTGTTAGTCTTTGACAACTTATGTGAAATATTTATGTTGGTACTCCGGTAACATCACTGTTGCACCAAGCAAATACATGTTGATTATTCATTAAAAAAGATAACAACCGGTACTTCAACTCCGGTGCTAGCTTGGAACCAATCTTAACATTCTTTCCCTCTATAAGGGAGTGAGTTTCAACATTTTCGATAGGTATTATAACACTGGGAGACTCCCTGGGATCATTAATCTCATTCTCCTCAGTAGAAGGCTCCAGTAGCTATTAATCCTTATCAATTCTGACTGCCCCCAGAGTTTTAGGGCAAGGGTTGTTGCATAGCATTTCGTGGCTATACTTTGACTGCTCCGGACAACACCTACTTGTCCCTGGACAGCATATTTCAAGCATTGGTGGACCATAGAGGCCACAAAATGCATTCCAGAGAACCAAGACCTCCCAAAAATTGCATTGTATGATGTTGGGCAATCCACCACAACAAACAACCATCTTACCATCTTTTTAAAGGGCCCTTGCCCAACAATACTTCCTCTTCGAATTACCCGATCACATCTACAGAATTTCCTGTGAAGCCTACAATAGTTCCGTTTGAACGTTGAATAACCGCTAAGTTTCTCATTTTATTGTAGGAGCTTAAGAGCATGATGTTTGCCGAACTTCCAGTGTCAATCAGGATTCGGCGTATATCGTTTCCCCTTATTGAATCCCTTATGACCACGACATCCGTATGAGGTCCTGCAATGTCCCTTAGGTCATCCTCATCAAAATCTATGAATGGGGATGGGGATTGGCACTAGTGGGTAGACATACTACCATCGAACTGGGTGGACAAATTATGGACATGCCTCTTCCTTGGCGAAGTGGAAGGTGCAACCACTGTATCTTCTCCAGAAATGGTTAACGATTCGAAGAAGTTGATCAGTCCAGAAACTGTCTTAGTTTTATCTATTATTACCCCCAACTGATTTCGATCTGGATTTAGATCTAGATACTCAGAGTCTACATCAAATCTTTCAACAATCACCACTGCACCCTCTTGTGTAGATTTCCCAGGATTGTTCTAAGGGCCCGTCCGGGAAGCATTGTTTTGCGTATTATCCGGTCTGTTTCCACTTTTCTTTTTAATGTAAGCCCCCAACTTGCCCCTCTCAATAAGGTTCTTGACATCTTGTTTCAATGTCATGCAATCCTGAGTATCATGGCCTATATCATTGTGATATTGACAAAAACGAGTGCTTCAGTTCTCTCTGAAACACTGCAATGCTGCCGGCTTTCTAAAATGCACCATATTTTTAGTCTTATCATAAATTTTAGCCACACTCTCCTCCAATTCAGCAAACCATTCAGGTTGAACCCTGGGCCTCCTCTTAATTTTTTTTTGTTAGCTCTGAGTTTGGTTGGATTGATTCTGTCTCGACCGATTGGACCTTGTTCGGGCTCTTTTTCCCTATAACCGGATTAGTTAGTGGCTGGAGGAGTTGTTGTAGTGGTAGACCTCACTTGACAGTGTACCCTTGTTTTTTGTCTCTTCTACCTTGATCTGTTTTCCCACTTGGTTCAATAAACCACCCCAGGTCATAGCCTTCTTCCGAGTCACAGAATCAGCTAAATTCCATGGATTTAGACATTGCCTAAGTGAAGAAATTGCAACTTGTTCAAAGAAATCTACTAACACATTCTTCGTATTCACAAAATGATTTGTGTAATCCTTCAGGGACTCATTTGGTTCCTGAACACAATGGATAATTGTGTCCATATTACCCTTCAGTTCCTTACCCCCAAAAAATTGCCTCCGGAAGGCAACCCAGAACGTATCAAAATTTCTTATACACCCATGTGAAAGTTTGGGAGAAAGCCCTACACAAAAGCTTGTCATCGTCGTCAAAAATTCATCATAAACTTTTTAAACTGTATTAGATGGTTGTCCGGATCTCGACTCCCATCGTATTTCTCCATCTTGGAGCTATCAAACCTTTTAGGAAGATGTCCGGAGAGTATTTTTGCGGATAAAGGTGATTGCCTCCAATTCTTGCTGCGACTGAAAACAGTATCTTCATTAAGGGTTGCAAAAATACCCGGTTTGTACTGAAAAGCAAAAGGATCAATTAGCAGCTGATCAATATGCTTGTGAGCTGACCCCTTACCCTGGTGCCTCTTGATCCTGCCATGTTTGTCCCTCTTTGTTGAATGTTTTTTAGTTAACCTCATTTTTCATTTTAGATCTCCCTTCATCACTACTTGAAAATAGTGATTCTTCAAGTTCTGCCTCATTTGATGAACTGTTGGAGGACTTGGATGCAGAACTCTCAACAAGCTTAAATCAGTGTGTCTTTTTTAAGCTCAGATGAGTCTTCAAAGATTACTCATTATCTCCAGGATTGTTAGTGTGGTGAAGTGCTGAAGCTCCAGATTTATCCTTAATTCATTTTTCTAATTGTTTTATTGCTCTTAATGCCTCTATTTGAGCCCTCAGCTGGTCTCGCTCCTCGATGCTATATTCTCTGTTTTCCCTTGGACTTTCCACCTCTTCAGGGTGGAACATTATGTTCATTATCAATCTGAACTGCTTTTCTTGCTGGTTTTGAATGTAAAATTCAGTCACCGTCATGCTCCCACTGTGGTCGCCAATTTGGTGTGGTTTATTTCTGGCTGAGAGTAATCTCGTAAAGTGTTTGAAAGGTGTTTAGATACTTTGTGGTGTTTTAAGTTTAGAGTGGTGAGTAGAGAGATAATTAAGCTGCCTACTAGTAATAAATTTTGATTACCCTCATTAATGAAAGTGGTTGGGGTATTTATACTTAATTACTTACCCATGGGCCTATTGGGTCAGGTCGTGAAACCCGGTCAAGTTTAAGGATCCATTAGTAATATGGTTTGAAGTGATTAGTAGCTAGCTTAGTCAATACTTAATACATTTGCCATGTTCGGAATTTCATTATAGAGGTTTGGTCTGAATTGCCCTTCGGATTAAAGTCAAGTCTTAGTAGCTCAAATATCTGAACTCATCAATTACGATAAGCGGAAAACTAGGAGAACCGCGAGGTTAATGTTTGCTTGTGAAAAAATCACACTTTATAAGAAATTTTATACTAAACTTAATGTTAATAAAAGACTTTTACGGATACCATCTTTTTTATGGCCACTAGCTTTCTACCTGATTGTGGACATGTCTTCACGTCGCTAGAACAGGATTTATTTACTCATCCACCACTATAACACTTACCTTAGGTTTTTTTGTGTTGAATTCTCCCCGTCATGGATACCCCTAGTTTGTCACTCCAAAATTTATGGGTTTATCAGTGAGATTTATTAGTTCATTGGTGGGGTTTGCTGATTTACATTTGGAATCTGTTAGTTTACTATGTGGGATTCTTTAGTTTATTGATAGGATATGTTAATTCATTAATATGATCAGTTGTTAGTTCTTCCATGCCAAGGAGGCCCATTAATAAACATTCTGAAACGGAGGCCCTAAGCATGACTTCTAAAGTGGTGTCGGTGAATCGACAAATAAATTGGACTGTTTTGGTTCTTCAACCCATTTAATGCTATATTGCTAGGTTTGGATCAATGGCTGAGTGTTCTACTTCTTGATCATAGTGATTTTTCTGTATATCATTTTTCTTTTAAACCCAGAGGTTTACTCATATTTATACAAGTTACAAATACTCTCTCTCACCCTATATTTACTCTATTTGTGTTACATTATGTGAAATAATAATTGTGTTGTAACGTTTCTCAGTAAATTATTTTTAATTATAAATATGCCTCATAAAAATAAGGTCTTGAAGATGAGGTGCTGAAAATGGGGACTTGAACACGAGGTGCTGAAAATGAGGACATAAAGATGAGACTAAGCATGTACAGCTGAGGCTGCTCAAGACGAGCCGAGGATGATTATGACGAGGGTGACCATGATAATGTTGAGCGGTTTATCATGACGATCTGAGGCTGATCATGATGAGTCGAGGTTTATTATGACGAGGTTGAGCATGAATATGTTGAATGTGACAAGGTTGATCATGACAAGGTTGATCATAATGAGGTCATCAACTTATCATAATGAGGCTGATCATGACGAGGACCTCAACTGATCATGATAAAGTCTTTAACTGAAGACGAGTGTTTTAACTGTATCATTATGCTTGATCATTATCCGGGTATTCTATCATGATCCAGATGACCGATTCAGTGTAGCATGCAACACTTCACCGCGACTAATCGACAGTTCGTTGTGACCAACACTGGTTTGTTGCGGTGATTATGGTATGATAAGATCATAAAACTTGGATAATGATAAGGAAAATACATATCTATATAATTATATATATAGACATTTACCTTGTATTATGAGGAAATGTATCCTATAAATAAGGGTATGTTAGATCTATATACTTGTAACCATCTCTCTCTCGCTCTCTCTCTCTCTCTATATATATATATATATATATTATATATATTAACAATCTATTATTTATTACTAACATACTTTCTCCCCTATGTTATCTCTTTAAAAACCTCTTTATCTTTTGATTTTACCTTTGAAAATTATTTGACGAGGTAAAGTCCTCATCAAATTGGTGCTATAAGTAGGAACAATTTTTGTATCTATATTTTAATCGAAGTTGTTAATTTGTGAAATGAGAGTAAATAATAGATACGATGAGGTCGTCAAATTTTGAACGAGCTCGTCTAAGAACATATTTTTATATAGAATTAATAAAATAGTTATGTGTTTATATCTGACAACCTTATTAAGATAAAATAGAGTTGGATGAGTCACATTTATACTTATACTAAAAAAATCAGATCTTTGTATCTTTTGATTAGAGAAATTAAAACTTTAATTGCAAATTGTGTAATTTGTTAGTTTAATACCAAGTTCCGTCACTACTGATTGGAAGCTCATAGCATGCAAAAGTATAAACAAATCTTTATCGAAGAAAAAATGGTATAGTAATTCATGAGAAAAGATACAAAATATATAAACTATCTGAAAGAACAAACACACATTTAAAAAAATACAATATTTACATTTAACTATAAATATTTTATTCCACGCATATATAGAAGAGTTCATATTTTTAATAGATTATATATTTAAATTTGGATTATGGTTTATACAATGTAAACTTTAATATAATGTTATATAAATAATCCGTTCAAATACATTATACCATGATATATTTTGACAAAAATAACCTAAACAAAATCTAAGGTATGACTAATTGTTTTAGCTCAAAACTTAAAGTAGTTAAAAAAGAAATATTTTAGTTTTTTTTAGTCTTTTACCCTTTTGACCAAAACGAAAGACATTGAATTGTTTTAATTTGGACGAAAGTTAGCTCTTGGAATCTTCAAACAACAAACCAACCAACAAACTTTCAATTTATATAGTAAATTTAAGTTTTTTAATAAAATATTACAAAACAATATTGAAAAAATATATCATATTTTCCTAACAAAAACCATCTACCTTAAACACTAACAAACAAACTAAAAAATGGAGAGGTTGATGTTTCTTGATGAAATTGGAACTACAAATGAAGTAATATAATGTTTTTATTAGAGTTAAGAACTAGATTTGAGTTGAAACCCTAAATGGATTTATCGGGCTGAACTGTTTTTTTTTTGGACGACTTCAGCGGTGTAGTTCTTTAAAACCACCAATGTAGGTCTAGAATGCTAGCATCGATTCATTTTTAATTAAAATTATATCTAATGTTTGAAGTCGTTGCTGGTGTAAACTCCACCGCCAACATAAACAACGTTGGTTATTTGAGTCGCGTCCGCCGGTAATATGGATACATTATGCTGGCAGTGACTTCATTTTAAGTCAGGAAGTGTATCTAATGTTCGAAGTCGTTTCCCGTTTTATAATCCACCGCATGCGCAAATAACGTTGGTTGTTTAACGCGTGATCGTCGAGGTGTGGTATTTGTATACCGACACTGTCTTATTTAAACAACTATTAACTTTTTTCATAATTTATGTAGTATTTTCATACAACTATTTATTTTATGTTGCATAAGGGTATAGTAGTTTTATGAAATTTATCGAACTCGATCTCATCACGTGGGTGCATCTTGATATACCCCGGGATGCACGTTAGTCTGGTTAATGGGATTACGCTATCCATATTTTATACGTGTCCAATTTTTATAGGCCTGTTATGATTACGTAATCTACACCTAACATATCAATAAATAGACGTTTCATTCTTGTAAGCACATAACTTTGGAAATGCACAGACATATATGATGCAAATTAGAATGTACACGAAGATGTGCATCTGCTCAAAATAGTTCATTTTGTGAAACGTGCGATATCAGAAGAAACATTTGGTTTTATCGACAAAGTATTATGCAGAATATACTTCATGCATGGAATGAAAATAACGTGTTCCGGTTGTATGATGCCCTGAGCATGCGGACATGAAGAATTTGTCGCTAAGTTACATTATTTGAAAACAATTTTGAGTACCCATTGGTCATTCTCCTATCAAATCGAAATTGAAACGCACCATGTTAGTATGAAATTTTCAAAGCTTAGTTGTAAAAGATATATTGGATCATGTGGTGCAACAACTTAAAGATAAACGGAAGCAGAATTCAAATTTTTTTCTAGACTTTTACTCAAACCCTTATAGAACTAACAAAAATAGGGAATATCCGTTCGAAAAAAGGTTCGATTATGGATGAAATTATCCGCCACCGTAAATGCACCAGTGTCAATTACTTTTACGTATGAATTATGTAATCTTCTTAACTATGTGAACTAATTTATGTATAACTTTATTGTAGTCGTCAAATACTTCTGTTTTTGAGTACTTACACATTGTAAGCGTCGATGGTAACACCACTGAACTACCGATATATACAAAAAAATAGAAAGGAACACCAGCGGCGCAGAATTTTAACATTCGTAGCTTAGTTCAGCGTCGTTGGTGTGTATATTAAAATTTTGAGAATTTTTATTTCGGAGGGAACCCGCAGCCGCTACTCAATGAGTGCGCATATGGTAAACTCTCAGTCTGACACAATAGCCTACAAACCAATTCCAGAAGGTAAACCATACAAGGTGACAGGCTCAGCCAAGAAAGCGTTTGTAGAGAGATTCGAACTCATGACCTTTGGTCACAAGCATGCCTTATTATACCAACTCAACTACCCATTTCAGGGCTAAATCATTCGCGAGGCCAACATCCATTTAACTTGCAAACCCGAAAGAGTCAAGCAAATCAAAATAGACGTTGTCATCGTAAATTTTGAACGTTTTATTATGTGTGTGGTGTGTAAATTATATGTTGTCAGCTACATAGAGTGCTAGCGGTGCATGTTTTTTTAACCGGTGGTGTGTAACTCCACCGTCAATGTCGGCATGTGTGCACCGGTATTGCGGGGCTACAAATTTTAAAAACAATATACATACTAATCATACAACTTAAACCAATATGTGTTGATAACCACCGATAAAAATTAAAAAACTAACATAAAAATGAAGCAAACATGCGTTTAATTACCTTAAAACCGAAATCAAATTCGGTAAAACATCCGTCAAACATCATCCAAATCCAAGACAACATAATGAAACAAAAATTAGTACAAACATCAACTACTAAGTGCAACAACTACATTGTGCAAACAAGGTACAAGACGAATAATATTAGGAGGAACCAGGGGCTGGCGATTCTGCGGACTCGGTTCCTAAAATGGATAAGTTCTTTGAGGTTATCGTTAATAAATATTATACGGTTTATGGTGTGTAACGCCTCTACCGAGTTCTCTTCCCTTAAAACACGCGGAATGATAAGGAACCAACCAAACTTTGGCACATAAACATCCTACGGTTGGGTACAAGGGGTTGAGTGTATATGTCAACACATAAAATATGAGTTTTCCAATCATCCCAAATGCGACATGTTAACCGGGTAGCGCCAGTGGTCACCCTTTTTCAGATCTGTACGGACGTAAAAAAATATCGAAGGACATTTCTTGCACACAACTGAACTGCAATGCCACTTGATCCGGTATGTACGCTTCAGTTGCATGCATAAGCCAGATTGGATAACGGTATAACCCCATCGACTGCACTGAAAAACTATCCCTCATATCCTAATATAGCTAAAACATGCATTGCAAACAAACACATGTGCCCCAACGAAGCAAAAAAAATCAGCTTGTGTGTTCTTCTGGCTGGTATTCGTGAAAATCGTGCGGTCGAACATATACATTAGATACGCACATGCAGATTGTGACCATCGTTTCAATAAAGTCCGGATTAATATCACAATACTGAGGTGTTGAACAAGTATTCCTCAGCCATCTCAACCCAAAACCAATCGCTTTCAGCTTGTCCAACTTATTTTGGATATCAATCTTTGTAACCACCAACAACGAGGCATACGTCGCCCACTTACCACCAAAATTAGGACTCGAATCGGTTTCAACTAGTTAATCCACCATCGATAGGCTAGTAATGACGTAAACGTTTTCTAAAATGATGACCATCTCTTTATACGAGAATTGGAAACTGACGGTCTCCTGATACCAACGTTGGAGAAAATCCTTACTCAGGTGAGTATTTGAGCTGAACTTGGTCAACTGCCTTATAAGAGGCCATAATGGAGTCCGTTGTACGATAGTCTCAACAACTACCAGTTGCTTACTAAGGTCCCACTAACCTAAAAGTATGTACTTGGCTTGACTGTTAGTACCTTGTCGCGGCTGAAAATATGAAAACAAAACAGATTGTTATAATCTAATTATAAAAACAAAATTAAATAATTAATTAGCATTAGAAAATGTTGAAACTCACATTTCCATTGTGCTGCATGTAGTCCGAAAAAAGTGCAACATTGTTCTGCGCCAAAAGCAAACTCTTAAGACAGTCTGAACGGTCGAAATGTGCGAGTTGCCTATCTGATGCTTTTGTAGGAACCAGAGGCGACGGAAAGCGTTTCAGTATAAAACCTAAGCGCTTCATTAGTATCAGAAGCCGCATCGTTGTCCGACGAATATGAACTTTTAGCGTTAGGTTCTGCGATAGCAGTAGCAACAGTTTGACCTCTAACAGTTTCATACCTACGGTGGCACGCATACTATGACATGCGGTACGAACTCTAACATGCGGTCGAAGGGGAACCAATATCTATTTTATCATGACACCTCCTTTTCGGAAGCATTTTACAAGCCTCAGTCGGCCGATGATCCTCATGCCGGGCCTTCGTCTTTACCTCCAACCTACCGGTTTGTTTCCCGAAATAAAAATAAAATAAAACATTTATCAAAATGATAAATAATCATGAAAATAGCAACATTGTCGGTGTAATGGGCTTACGCTGACAATGTAAATGCATTATACTGCCACTCTGGCAACAACGATGTTGCGCTGCCGGTGCATTTTGTGCTGACAGTGCAATCTAGTTGCCAGAGTCCAATGCTGGTAGTCTAATGCATTTACACTGTTGACGTTAGTTCATCACACTGCCATCATCGAAGAATAAGAGTGAACCCAGAAATGACACTCAAGGTTCTGTTCTTCGACAAAAATTATTTTAATCTACCAAATCAACACCAAACAGCATAGCTTAACCAAAAATGAACCACACAAACACTCATTATTCATATTAAACTCGCTTATAACACTAGAACTAACTAATTGTGATACCTAAATCAAAATCTACCAAAAATCAACAAAATTAAAAAAAAAAAAAAAAAAAAAAAAAAAAAAAAAAAAACTCAAATTAAACATTTTAAAAACAAGAAGACTTACTATTTCCATTTTCCCTTTAATTGATTGTTTTTTTTAAATTGAAATGATTGGTTAGTACTCCATATTTGAGTTTTGAGTTTTTTATGTTTTTAAAAATAGTTGTATGTAGGTCTATTATTAACTTATTAACTTGATAACCCATTCAGGACGATCGGATAAAATCCGTTCGAAAGCGACTCGATAATGTTATCGAACCATTAACAAACTAAGGTTTAAATCCAAACTATAAATCTAATAAAAATCTGATTTTACTTTTTGATATATATTTTTTAAATTTTAATTTATAAGTTTTGATATCCAAATAAAAAATATTTTAATATATATAATTCTTACTATTGATATATCCAATTAAAAGTTATTTTATAAACAAATATCAAATATTGAAATAAATAATTAGAGGGATATAAAATTACCACAAAAATTGAAAATTTACAAAAACATATCTTTATTACTAGATGATACACAATAATACGAAACAATAGTGTAGATTTGTACAGTGGTATATACAGATAAAATATATAATAGACCGAAATATATATTCTACCCTAATTTCAAAATTAGTTTTTTCTCCTAAAACTCTATTTGTCATATTATCAAATTTATTAAGGGTAAAGTTGTATTTAAAATTTAAATTTGGACTAGTGAATAAATAAAATCATATTTTGATAAATATTGGTAAAATCTATTTGACGGTAGAAATTTGTATACATTTTTATACCCAATTCGTATAAACCCCTAAATATTATTTATTACTCATCATGTAAATTTTGAAAACACCGTATTTAGATGAGGGCTGAAACAATGGTTGGTAAAAAATAAGGGCCGAAACAATAGCACCAATCAATTAGTAGTCTAGCGGATCTGGTTTACAGGTCTTGGCCTCTTGGGTCCAGATCGGTCCGACCTACCCAAACCGGTTCAGATTATTGGGTTTGTTTTTGTCCAAATTCTATAACGAGATATTTTGGATCCATAGTTATACTTCGAAATCTATTATATTTCTAAATAATTTATTTAAAAATAAAAAATCAAGACAAAAAACTAGGCTAAATTGAAACATCTTATTGTTATAAAACTAGACTTTCAAAACAAAAAAGATATTCTCAAAATGAAAACCCCATATCTAGCAGGGTCTCATTTTATAAAAAAAAAGTTCCCAAATGGTATAATCAACCAACATGATATCATCATGCAACACACTATCTATTTTTAATCGAACTGGTTGTAGACATTGAAATGTTTTGTAAAACTTTTGAAGTAGGATTCAATGCATTGGTAAGAAAGATTTGGTTAAAAATCATCCCAACCTTTTATTTATATGAAGGTGTGGGAGTGATAGCATGAAATAATATTTATGTATTACTTATTAATTGGTCACAAGAAACATGATACATATCCAAAACCCCGAAGATAGCTACAGTTGGTAACATATTTTAGTACTGTGTTGGTTTAGAGTTAAAAAGTTCGAAACATATAAAAGGTAATTGTTTCGAATTTCAACCAGTTGATAACTAATTGTAGTCCGAAGATAGCTATAGTTCGAAACATATTTTTTTTTTTTTTTTTGGGAACCCGCAGCCGCTACTCAGAGTGCAATGAGTGCGCACAGGGTAAACCCTCAGTCTGACGCGATAGCCTGCAAACCAACGTCAGAAGGTAAACCACATAAAGTGACAGGCTCAGCCGAGAAAGTGTATGTAGAGGGACTCGAACTCATGACCTTTTGGTTATAAGAATGCCATACTCAACCAACTCGGCTACCCCCTTGGGGTATAATTCAAACACTCTAGTTGGCAAAACACACGATTCATGAATATCTAGGCATGATAGTGAAAGATATTTTTGATAGTGCACCAAAAACTCTGTCATGAATGATTTTCATAAAAAATAATAAGTTTAGCGTCTACTTATTTCTTAAGGTTTTATTGTTCATTTAGAAGCTAAATCGACCATAGAAATGTTTAAAGCTCTACTAGTTATAAGTGATTTTAATAATAACTCAGAAGACTGCTAGTTCAGAAGAATGAAAAATTCTAACCCCTTTTTTTAATCATTAAAAGGTTCTATTATAATCAAACCGAAATCAGAGGGATCGACCCAAAGTTTTTTTTATGATTCAGCTCTTTTAGTTTCTTTCTGTTGATAATTTCCATAAAGTCTGAGAAAGTAAAAGTACCATTAAAAAGGGATCAAAATCTGTCTGAATTCTTTCCACGGTTAAATCATCCTCATAAAAGGGCGGACTTCAACGATTTTGTAAACTTTTCGAGCTCTTTTAGTCCTTCTTCTGGAGATTTAGCATCTCCCAGAATCTTCACCATTGCACTACCAACAATCACGCCATCGGCTCCCCACCCGGTAACCTTTGGAGAATAGTAATGATAAGGGACTCATATTCATACTGAAGTCACATTGTACAAGGCTTTAGGGCTAACCTGTTTGACATGCTCCGGCTTTGATATCCCGAATCCAACTGCGACTGGTTTACTTGTTGCCTATCATAATAGTGATCACAACATAAGAGAAGAGAGAAAGGTTAAATTAGCTGAGCCGAATATCTAGAGATTAGCGCTAGGTTAGTTAACAAAGGGAGTTATTGAAAACTCCATGTGTAATAATAACTTATTTCGCATGATTCTTGAGTTATATATATCCGAGAAACCTGTTTGATGTCTTGCAAAAGAGATTCAACGCGGTCACTAACAGAGGCACGTGCACCGGTAACTCCTATTGAACTCACCTATAATTCCAGCATATATTAAAGAGGAGGATTAAATTTAGAGACTGCAACTTCAAAAAAAAAAGCAGATATAGAGCTGTGACATTGAAGGAAATCTTACGAGATAGATAAAGCCCTCTGATGCTTCAACAATGGCAGCCATACGTTCTTTTGGGGTAGTCGGTGTTGTAAGCAGCACCTTAACAACAGCAGTAGAGAACACTTATCAGACTAGACTAATTCATTAACGGTACTTACCACATACTGATGACAAGTGAGGCTACTGAAACATGTCATGACCGTATTTTTTGTTGTAAGGAATCTTGGAAGCATGAGCCAAACCAGTTTTCCGCAGCTTAATATGATGGTATAATGGTACTTACCACACCAGAAATATAACGTTGAAACCCAGACGAAGATAACAGTTCTCAATGGGACATACCAATTCAATGTTATACTTAAGAGCTTCTTTTCTTAAACCTTCAGTCTCCTCGAGGGGAACGTCTGGAACTACTAGCCCTATAAATAATAAAATAGTAGAGTTCCTTATTCCCAAAAGAAGATTTTGTCAGTATAACATAAACAAAGCCCACGTAAATGCGGACATTATTTCTAAAGAAATGATAGGCATCGAAACTTGAGGACGCAGACCCGACTATAAAAAGTTATGCTGGCGAGTAAGATGTATATACCATGTACACCGACATCTCTTATGGTAGACATAAACTTCTCCGTACCCCGCTTAAGAATTGGGTTGTAATATGTAAACAGGGCAATTGGGCAAGATAATTGTGGAACAACCTGAACAACGACCATACAAAGCAATTCCAGACATTACCATCTTAGAAGACAACTGCCTTAAATAAAAAATTATAACAAAATATAAAGATGATGTACTGGATTGGTAGCCTACATCTTCCAACATTGAAAGGATTGCATTTAGATTAGTCCCTCTATTTAATGCGCGTGATGCCGCAGCCTACACAAGGAAAAATAGCTTAATCATAAAACTGGACCTAAATAAACTAACAGAAATCGCCATTAACAAAAGAAATAAGCACAAAGAAATAGATTTTCAATTACCTGAATCACAGGACCATCTGCCAGTGGATCAGAGTACGGGACACCCAGTTCGATAATGTCCGATCCACATGCATCAAGCACCTTCAGTGCTTCTGCTGTGGTCGAAAGGTCAGGATCTCCGGCGGTGATATACGGAATCAACGCCACCTTCACAAAAACACATACTTATCAAAACAATACACAATTTTAGATCATTCCTGTACTAAAAGTTTCCGTGAAATACACATGAAATTTTGCTAGATATAAGATACGAACAATAACCCAAAAGATGCAGCATCTCTACTAAGTTTCTGCAGTTGGGAAATCTCAAGAACATCATTGCATTCATTTTATAAAATCATATACATAAGGATTACCATCAACTATATATAACATTACTAACTTCTGTAACAAACACTAGAATATAAAGGATCTCCTGTCAAAATAACTCACAAAAGAACAATTTTTTTCTCAATTTTATTTTCTTTTTCCTGTAAATCTTGAATACTTTTTTAATTATCTTTTTTTTCCAAATGTCCAGATCTGCAGAGAGAATATCCTTGTCCGATTCACAGATAGGGTTCACTTTCGATATGAGTTATTGCCAACTAAGATCTGCTGGATTTCGGAGTCTAAGACGAATAACTCGTCTAGACTAAACTAAGTTTTGTGGAAATCTAAATCAACCCACAGATGGTTTGAAGTTCAAGCTCGATGCTCTATGTTCACACAAGGAAGAACTAGAAGCAGGTATAGCAGGAAAGACAAGGGAACAACTGGATAGTATGCAAAATGAACTGTCATCACTGCATAGCGAGAAAATAGATATAGAATCTTACTCGATAGGAAAACCAAAGAAGTTTCTCAAAAGTAGATTCTAATTAAAACACTAGAGGATGAATTAGCGCGGAAGATGACAGTTGAACAGATAATGCTGGAAGAGAAGGGTTTTTGGTTAAGATGAAGTACCTTGAACAAGAAGTAATGTCCCTAAATGAACAAAAAAATTATATGGAGGAACAGAAAAGTAAATTTATTGCAACTTGCCAACTGAGAAAGGAAGAATTTGCAAGAAATAGAACAGAGCATGGTAAACGAGAGAGACAGTTCACTGGTGAGGGTGAAAGAGCTTGAACAACAAGTTGTGTCCTTGAATAAACAGCGAACAGACATGGAAGAGCAGATAAAGCTCCAGTCTACGAAAATGAGAAATGAAGAATAAGTGAAAATTATCAAGAATGAGGAGATGATGGTTGTAAAGGTAAATAACCTTGAAGAGGAAATAAGATCCTTAGACGAACAGAAAAAAGACTTGGAGGAGTAGATAGGAACTAAATTCCATGAAACTAGCCAATGTACTGAAGAAAAGAGAGTGGTGCAGGATAGAATAAAAGAGTTGAATGCAATCGAACAAGAAAAACAGGATTATGTAAAACGCATGACCGAAATAGAAGATCAAAACTCGAAGCTAAGCAACAGAGAATCTTGAAGGTACATGATGAAATGATCAGTAAGTTAAACTTAAGACCAAAAACCAAATAAACTTTGGTCGTTGGGGTCCAATAATTCAAAAATCAACCAACAGATATTGGAAAGAAAGGTGGAGGAATTAGGAAGATTTCTGGATGAAAATGGAAGACCATATTCGGTTATTGAAGAGGAGAATCCAAATTGCAGAACAAATACACATGGAAACCAAAAACTTATATAACAATATGAAAGACAACCCGAAACAAAATTATGAGGCGAAAATCAAGGCCATGCTTAAGCCGGGGATGACCATGGTTGGTGGATTAGACCTGGCAATGAGCAAACTCGAGGAAAACGGGAGTTTTCTAAACAGGGGTTCTAAAATGACGGGTGATGTCCGGTCGGCAAAGTCATGGGTTGCAGCTAAAAATAACCAAGTTGAACAACTGAAACATGAAGCTGATTCGCTTCTTGCAAGAGTTGAATGTAAAGAAGCCCAAGAATCTTTGTCAAGAGAAAAACTGTCCAAGTTAGAAGACAAGTTAAGCGAGGAAGGAGGAGAAAAAATGAAGTTGACAATAAGGATAAAAAAGTTTGAGAAGAATATGGAGCAACTGGAGAATGAATTGAAAGAGAAACAGGAAGTACTGCTGAGTTTAGGCAATGAAAAAAGAGAAGCTTTGTATATTGTTTGATTATCATCTCACTCGGTATGATCATCTAAAGATATCCATCTCTAATATGGTTGTAACTAGAAGATAAGGAGCATTCTTTTCTCCAGTGCCAATTTCGGCCACCTCTCCGTAGAGACGCTTGACTTTCTTAAGTTGACAAGTTCCATGTAATTAATTATTAGTTTTTAGGGCGGATATTGTATAATACAAGGAACTTGTTGTGTATAAAAGAAGAAGCTCAAAGACTTTTTGTTGTAAAAAAAAAAAGACACTAGAATATAAAGAGATATAAACCTAGAGCCACACCTACACAAACATATTAGGGACAGAGATGATAAACTCCCAAAACAACTTGTTTCTACCGATTTATTCGTAAATCGATATCAATCAGCACAGCTGAATCACAAACAATCAAACCTGTTCTATACTATATAAATATCTAAGGAATCCAATTAACAGATTGAGCAGAACCGAAAGTCTTACTTTGCCTTGGCTTTTGAGATTGGCGAAAGTTTCGGCGAGACCAAAGGTTCGGGGAATAGTGACAGCAGACATGACAGCGGATCTCGTAACTGAAACGGAAGATTTTCGCTGTGGTAACCGACCGAGGGAAAGCGTATCGGATTTCTGGAAACCGAGAAAGCTACCTGGAGAGTAGAAAGCTGCCGCGGCCATTAGTGAGATAAGAGAACTGACGAAAAAGGTTGCGGGCGAGAACACACTCTCTTTCACACTGATGTTTATATTTTCACCTAACTGTAAAAAACATTTAAAGTTTTTACATTGAATTTTTATTTGTTTCACCACTCAGAAAAATAAAACCTTTTTTTTTATTTTTTGAACACAAAATGATTGATCAATCCAATCAATGAAAGAAAAAATTGTTATGTTCATTCAATATCCAAAGATACCTAGTTGCTTCCACGAGATTTATCAGTGGGAACTTTGAGATCATTACGGAGATGGCCACCTACAAACCCTTTTATCATGAAAATCCGGATCACATCTTAGATTTTAGATGAAGGATAGGTCCACTGTGAGACTTTAACGTCGATTCACGTTCTTCTTTCATCAGCTGCTGCCCGTATAATGTTTTAAGAGTTACAATTTCTTTTTCCAAGCTGTCTACTTTAGCTTTCACTACTTTCATTTCCTTTTGTTTTTCAGGCAGAGTATCAGCACCAAGGGTTCGCGAAACAATGTTGAAAACAGCACTTCGACCATGAATGCTCTTCATACCCTCCTGGCACGCATAAACGGCACTGTTTTTAGCGATTTTAGTGGTTGTTCGGGCGATTTCGGCCCGTGTTTCTTCGTCGGAGAGGTGGTGGTTCAACTTCCCAACGCTTGAATCGAAAGAATTAGTACAGAGACTTTTGACTTAATTATAAATACTATAGTCGATTGTTTAGTAGTCTAAAATTTATAAAATGTCAAAATTGGATCGACAAATCCATATAGTCTGTGTAATGTTGTCTGAGAGTTTAAGCTTTATGATTCTGTTCTTTGTGAGATTTGAGACACGCTTTAAAATTAACGATGATGTTTTTTGTGAGATTTAAACCATTATAAATTAATGGTGAACTCAAAGATTACCGAAACGTAATTTCAAAGCAGGAATTTGTTTTTCTCTCAATTGTGTTTGAGACCTCTTCTGATGCTGGATTTGGTTTTTTTTGGACTTCATCTCCACCACGCGATTTAGCCAAAAAAATGTAGAGTTGCAGCCAACAAAACTGATAGTGCTTGCATTGCGATGAAGCTCATAGGTTCTGGGATTTCTGTTACTTGTCAACTAATCTGTAATTAATAATAACCCGTTTGAATTTGCTCTAGAAGTAGACAATCAAGTCCATGACCTTGAGAAATGCTTATGTCCTCGCACACTAATCTGTTATCTGGTTAGTTTGAAGAAATACTCATCTGAGATTTTACTCGAGACCCGTCTCTCAATGCTTCTCGGTACCTCAAATCATTTGTGGAGTTTGTAGTGAGACTCGAAGATATCCTTAACATGGTTTGTGATCTTGGAGGTTTCAAGGTTACTACGACATTAGACTAGGTTTGAATATGAGTGCAGCATCTAATGTGATTCTACTACTTAATCTTGTTTTTCCCTTGGGCATTCCATGTTAACCTTTTGTTCATGTGTATTAACACATGATCCTTTGTGGAATCCTACGGTTGAAGAACAAGTAATTATGCGTATCCATTGTATTGGACAGATGCGAACTGTTACATTTAGAAGGTTTATTGCCAAGGTAAATGGTTACTTGGGCTAATGCTTTAATCTTTTATGAAAACCATGACCTGATGTTTTTAATCGTCCATTACACATTATACAAGACACTGTGGAGGAGCTTATGCTTCAAGTTCAAGCAAGGAAACAGCACATGATTGATGATACCCTTACGGACGTGGAGGTCCGATCTGCTAGGATAGAAGAGCTTAAGATGCTCTTTAGATAGACTTAGTCTCATTTGCTCTATCAAAACCTCTAATGGCAGTCTCTATGTGTATTTTTGGAACGACGTGCATTTTTTGTAAAAACACTACTGTGTAGTGCAATATTTTATCCCTACTGGTTATGACAAGCTCTCAGATGCATTGAATGCTAAAATGTATATAAAGTCTTTAAATTTTCATATCAATAACTTAGACCGGACATTGGACATTGGACATTGAATGATGAACAATAAAAAGACCAGTATATGAAAGAACGAATTAAACATATAAAATTTTAAATTATTAATCAAACCTATATTAAATATATAGTGTTTGTTTAGGGGGTCTAATCTAAAATTTTAAAGTCTCGGTTAGAATATTTGATAATCAAAAAAAATATTTGGTAATGTAAAATTTTATATTAGCAAAATTCTAACTAAAAAATATAATATCTGTTAGGGATGTTATTAATCCGTCTTTATATGTTTTACATCACGTTGTTGTAAAATTTCTTCTTTAGAAAATCATATAGAGTTTTAGGGTAGATTTAATAGTTTTTCATAATTTTTTAATAGATTTATGAAAAAATATTTTTTATGCATTTGTTTAGTAGAATGAAATAAATTAATCTAACTATATCATAAAATAAAATTTGAAATTATTATTTGATATTTTTTTTAGTTTAGTTTATTAGATTTATCCATTAATAGTTTATTGAACTCTTAAACTACATTTTTAAAGTTTTAAAAAATTTAGTTCTTTACATAATTTTACATTTTCTTTTATTTTTCATCTATATTAGATTTTTATAATTTATTTTTAATACGAACAAAACTAGTAACACTCATGATATGTTTTGAATTTTTTTACACACGTTTGTTTCGTGTCGAGTCGGCTGGTTTCGCATCTAGCATTTATCATAGTGGGCCTGAATTTGCATATAGTTGTACACAATTTAAACAGGTTTCGCATCAAGCAAAACAAAGAAGGTTTCGCATCTATCAAAACAAATAAGGTTTCGCATCTATCAAAATAAAGAAGGTTTCGCATCTATCAAAACAAAGAGGTTTCTCGTCTAGCAAAACAAAGAAGGTTTCGCATCTAGCAAAACAAAAAGGGTTGTCATTTAGCAAAATAAAGAAGGTTTCGCATCTAAAAAAGTTTTGCATCCATCAAAATAGAGAAGGTTGCGCATCTATCAAAATAAAGAAGGTTTCGCATCTATCAAAACAAAGAAGGTTTCGCATCTATCAGAATAAAGAAGGCTTCGCATCTTTTTCGTTAAACCCTTATAAATTTTAAAACTTTAAAAGTCTATATCTTTTAAACCGAAAATCAGGAAAAAATCTGAAAATACTATTGGTTTTGTTTTTTTTAAGAAGAACAAAACTAGTATCACTCATGATATGTTTTGAATTTTTTTTATTTTTTTAAAGAATAAGTACTAAATTACACACATCCCTTTTTTCTTTAGTTCTCTGAACTCACCCGGTTGAATATCAAGAGCAACCCTATTAAAACACATATTTATCACGAACTAACTGTTAGAATATTAATCGCCCAGTTGAATATCAAGAGCAAGATTCATAAAGCTTCGATGAAAGTTTCAGTAAGATTGAATTTGTTTTGATACCATAAACAATACATATGGCAGTACTGCTACAAATTCTTAAGACGAGAACAACCCCATTAAAACCCAAATTTATCATAAAGCAATTGTTAGGATCTTCTCAGTGTAAGCGATTACGGGAGATTCTCGAGCGATGCCATCGGGACCGATCTGAGCCATTAACGACGGATTCGAAGCCAAAACTCTAACCATTCGACCCTGTTTCAACTCACTACAGAGAGTTACATATTCGAAAAATGACCCAGATACAGAGCTTATGCACAACTAGGAGAATCGAGACTAAAACGGGTATTTTCCAGGTACGATTCAGTGTATCGATTACATGTAATGAGTAAGGGTATTTAAGGAATTAGCGAATTTTAAATGGTAAATATTTGACTAAAATGGATCTTTCTCATAGAAACATGAAAATATGGGTCTTAAGTGGATAATAAGTAGTGTTTTGGTCTTAAATGGTACTTAACCCTTTTCTATATTTATATTTTTAAAATATTAAATATTTTAAATACTTTATTGAATCTTTCAATTAATAGTTTATTATATTTTAAAGGTGAAGTACCGAGATCTAAAACCAAACTATTATCTAACTACTATCTAAGATTCAATTATTTTTTATAATATCTGAAATACCCTCTTATACAAAATCATCAAACATATATATATATATATATATATATATATTCTCTCCTTTGTTTTTTTTTTGTTTTTTTTTTTATTTTTTAAAAGTCTATAATTTTGGAACTTTTTTGTTCTTTTAAGACGAACAAAACTAGATCTAGTAATGATATTTTTTATTTTTTAATAGAGGGTCGAGAAACGCACAGACGATAAATGAGAGATGCAAAGACGAGAGATCGGTAATTGAAACATTTAATTGAGTTTGGTTTTTAATGAATGCATTTTTTTGTTTTTTAAGCTTTTCTTAAAAGGTAACTGAATTGTTTTGCATGTTTTAGTTAAGTTTTCGCGAAGAAAATGAAGTTATTAATAAAAACTTAATATTTATATGATTTTTATTAAACAATGAGTATATCTCTATCATTTGCATTAAAGATCAGTATTTTCTTATTCTTATGTTTTTTTCATGATATTTTTACAATAGCTCGCATCTATCATCTAACTATGACAAATGCCATACCAATGTAATATATTTTTTAGATTATGGATGGAGGTTAAGTGATAGATGCGAGACATTGTAAAAAAAATAGATTAATGTGGGACCAGTGATAGATTAATACGGGAAATTCTAAAATATTTTTTAGATGAATGCAGGACCAATGATAACTGATACATGCAAGACATTATAAAAAAAATATATAGACGTGGGACAGGTGATAGATGCGGAACCATTATAAAATTGAAATTTTTAGATGCTAGGTACAGACCAAAAATATAAATACGAAAGCAATGTTAAATGAGCTCGTAAAAAAAATTCAAAAAATACCATGATTTGTTTGTCTTAGAAAAACCAATGGTACTTTCGTATTTTTTTTCCGAGTTACATTTTAAAAGATAATTACCTTAAAAAAATTAAGTTTAAAAAACAAAAAAAAAATAGAGAATGTGTAGACGTTCTTGATGATTTTATATAGAGGAGTATTTTATGTACATAGTTTGTTAAAAAAAATAGGGTCTTAATCCGTAATGGATTTGTGGGTCGGGTCTTGATTAGTAACTCGCCCTATTTTAAACTATATCTTTAAAGTTGTTGAATCTCAGATCTTTCAACTATTAGATACTTTAAATAGTTTATTAGATCTTTCAACTAATAGTTTATCAGATATTTCAAATATATATTTAGATGTTTTAAATAGTTCAATATAAATAGCAAAAATTAGAAATATAACAATAGATTAATTTGAAAAAAATAATAATGTTTAATACAATAAAATAGAAATATAACAACAAATTTAATAAAACTGTTTTATAAAATCAAATAAAAAAACTAAATCAATCATAATTGTGGTCCTTGACCGTTAAGTTGTGGTGAATGAGGCTCTAAGCACAGATCCAATTTCATGTTTTGTATCATTGGTCATATGTTACGATCATGTTCCATTTAGGCGGTGCCTAATTCACCAATCTGAGTAGTGAATTTATTCTAGTGGCTCTCCCAACGCCTCTCACTTCTATCATGCATGACTATATTTTCAGGATGCACACATTCCATATATTGTCGGACGGACATCATTTGATGTTAGTGAGAAGAACTACCAGACATTGGAAGTGGTCGGCTGAGACTCTTGCATCATAGTGTGTATGACTTTCCTCTGAAAACTAGTAGGAGGAGCAAGTGAGATGGTAACCGCATTAATTTTTTATATTTATGGCAATACATCCTCAAACATGTCATATATCTCCCATTTTGACCAAAGATCTCTTTAGTAATAATATATCTCTTGGCTTCTTAAAAGATACTTTCTTATACCATAAATCTTATCAACAAGACGCAGAGTCCACCTAGTAACATCTACCACATTTTTAATAAGCAACTGACTTAGTACATCCCATAAGGTAACTTCATATCATGAATTTTTGAATTCATATATCCAATGATTACACTAGCTAAATTTATTTTATACTTCATCATTATAGGACCAGTTACATATATTTAAATAAACAACAAACTGAATCATTGTTATTATTTAGAACAAAACAATGATTAATCTAATTTCAAAGCTAATTTATTGTATTCGTCAAGATTATTTCTACTAGCTTTACCTCTATCGTTAATGGTTGGCTTCTCTCTACCACTACTTATTGCGCTTACCACTTCATCCATTGTTATAGTCCAATTTTGGGACCATCTCATATGAGGATAAGTTAGGGATGTTAAAATAAGATCATATGATGTATGTTTTGGCAAATGAAATTCATTTTCTAAGTTAATTTTTTTAAAAATCAGAATCATCAAATATGCACATCATTCTCAAACCTCAGGGATAATTCAATATTAGACTTCCAATTTCATAAAACTGTTATATTGATTATATATACCAATTGCATCTAAATTTTGCAAATACTAACCAAACTAATCATCTATGTCCACTAAAATTATTTAAAAATGCTCTCATGCCCGGTAGATTGATATGTTCGTTTTATTCTAAAAACACACCAAAGCTAATTGTGTTTCCATCTGGCGCCATATTGTTTTGAATGTGAACCTCGCATTTGTTCCCATCTTGAATAATCTCGGATAGTTATTCATGCTGCAATGAATCCCTCTCAAATCTTGATCTTCTTTTGCTTGATAATGAAGATGTTTTGACTACCTCGGTTTGAGCATCCTTAGACATTCTGACTTTGTGAGCCCTTAGAGATTTGGATTGATAAAATAATATTTGAAGTTTAGAGAATTGTGAGAGAAGCATGATGATAATTATGAGAGTAATGAACAACAAGTCGCCTATTTATAGATTTTTTTACCCTTTCCAATCTAATATCTAATTGGCTACAACTACTTTTAGAAAAATTATGATCTCGGATATTCTGTTTGATACGGATTTTTTTATGAATTTTCTCTCTATAAATAGAGAAGAAACTCATCCAATTCTTGTTCAGCTACATTTTTTTATGAATTTTCTCTCTTTATAGTATACATGATCTCGTAGATATTGGTCTAGAAAACCTACATTTCAATATACATTTTCCTATGTTAGCACTGATATATTTGGTAGTATTAGCAGTGGTATGAAAAGTATGAAGAAAATATTTTGCTGAGAATCTTGATAAAAATTATGCTAAGTGTAATCATTATGAAAAAACATATAACTATAAGTCTCGAAAAACAAATCGTGGAACCGGGGGATGCTGAGACACTTAGCTACACATAATATTTTTTATCCTTCAAAAATTTATAAAAAAGAGAATATATACATAGATCTTCAAACTGTTAATGCTTTTATTTTTAATCAAAATACATATAGGGAAGAAACCATTATATATGATGTTGGTACTTCATAACCGTTTAGTTTTGGTGACAATTGGTGAATTGTTAATTGGATGTGTATATAGATAAACTCAAGAGTCACGTGCATCTCACATACCTCTATGAGATCATAAATTTTCTAAATATTATATAATTTTTTTATGATACTATTTTAGCTTTGCTATAGAATGTTTTTTTATTAGTGATATAGCGACACATAGTGAGTATGATATCATGTGTGTTACTTTATGTTGGAATAGATACTCCAAAGAAGAACTGTGTATTTTTAATCTATTGGCAAGAACATCGATGTTGTAGTTAAAGAAAACATCTTAGAGTGTATGAATTATTTTTAAATTAAAAATAAAATTATGTCTATTTTTTGGATAATGCATATGCAAACGGGAGAGCTATTGAGTATCTTAAATATGATTACAACCATGTATTTTCTAAAATGTTTCGTTATCAAAATAAATAGAGAACTTTGAAACTATTTATATCAGATAAAAGATAATGTCTACTACCAAATACCAGAAAATAATATAGACACGTAAACAATTTGACTCATTGCTATTTTGTAAAACATTCACACACACAAAATCGGATGGAACATGATGAAAGTTAGGGGATGAATCGAGATGCACCACAAAGATGATGGGAATGCCTTTGATGAGAAGAAATCTAAATTGAGTTTATCGTGGAGTAACAAACAAAATAAAAGGATAGATTTGTCCCAAATAATTATTTTGAGTATAAATTATTTTGTTTCTTTATATTTTATTTATTCATTCAATATGAACAAAACAAAGACTTTAAGGCTTTATGGTCATAAAAATAAATAAATACAACTCTTGGATAATAAAAATAAAACAACTCCCTTTGTTGATGTTGTGGATATGATAATGTTTTTATGATTCCAAGTGTCTTTGGGGGCTGCTCGATTAGTCCAATTCATTTTCCAAACTCGTTCATCGCAATACGAACTTCTTCACCGTGTGTTCGTATCTCTTCACTTTGTATACGCATCTGCTCCTGCGTAACAATCATCATTTAGATAAGATTCTTCGTATGTTCTTTTCCATTGTAACGAGTTGTGTGTAAGGATGATACAACCTTGATAAAGGACCTTTCAGCTATGACACCAGATGATATATGCATGGAAATGATTTGATTTATTATTGTTTTGAGAATACCCATAAAGGAAATCATATGGAAAATGATGAAAGTTAGATAATAGAGGGAGTTGCACCACAAAGATGATGGGAATTTTTTTGATAAACAGAATTCCAAAATTATTTGGACAAACAAACAAATTAAAGAGGTGGGTTTATCATAATTTTTTTTTTAATATAACTTTTTTATTAGTTCATTCAGTTTGAACAACATAAAGACTCTAAGGCTTTATTAATATTCATACAAATAAATAAATGTAACTCTTGGATTATAACAATAAAACAAGTCTCTTTACTCGCATCGACTCTCTTAAAGTTTAAATGAGTTTAAAGACTTAAAAACGTAACTCGTGGATAACTAAAATCTCATTGACTATTTTAAAATATAATTAAATAATTTTAAGGACTTTACATGTAACTCTTTGATAAAAATGAAATGTTTTTTCTTGACTTTTTTAAAACAAAAGTAAATGAGTTTAAAGACTTCAATATAACTTTTGGATAATAAAATTAAAATAACTCTCATTAACTCTTGAATTTTATCACTTTAATATCTTCAAAATGATCCCCTTATTTGGTCATTGGAAAAATAATTTGACATTGCATAAGTAATTTATAGTATATTTATGGTTTTTAGCACTTAGCAATGTCATATTAAAGTTGTAGAATTTGTAAGGCGTTGTTGTTGTGAACTAAAACAGATTTATCACTTTGTTTGCTCCAATTAAATGTATGTCTCGAGTAATAAATAAACTATAAGTTATGTCATGCTTCATTTGGCTTATATGACTATCCACAATCTTGTTGAACTCTTCATGAAGTTATCTTGCTCTTGAGCGTGTTATATGACTAATTACAACAGTTGGTAATTTGATGATCTCATGTTGGTATTCAATCAGACCTGTTTGGATGTACTCATAGGAAAATCTACAAGAACACAAGGAACGCAGAGACACGAGCAAGCATTGAAATATCCACAACAACTACAGACACTGTATAAGGTATTGTTGGGCATACACGACCCAATACAACAATTTATGGATAACGGAAGGCTCTTAGAAGTCGTAAAAATAAAAAATAACAAAAAATCACGATGTCCTCTGTTTGGTTGAGAACTCATACCAATATATGAGGGAAATTGAGAATATACAGCACTCGAGCAAGAGCGCTCAACATCAATGCAATAGTTAAACTTTTGGATGATGAATATTTAGATTAAAAACCCAACCAACAAGTCACTAAAGTCATCGTTGGTGGAGATATCTTCGATAATATTTCACACAAATCTAGAAAATGACATGTGAACGAGCTGGAAACATATTACCAGGGGAATACATCTCTACATTTTTACAGTGATCCATATCATTTATTGGGATATGCATATGATAATATAATAAGCGTCACCACACCACACAAGGATGTCATGCTGATTATGATCAAATTAGTAAAAAACAGTTAATTATGCCATGTTCGATATGGGAATCTTGAACAATATCATATACAAATTCACATACAAAAATATGAGAGGCGTCTTGGTGTTGATCCCATCTTGAAATATTTTATGGGATCTGATACCAACGTATTAGGGGAACTAATGTTAGATATCTTCACAGAAAGAATAAAGTTCAATAAAAAGGTTCAATGTCTCTTTATGATATTTGATGTTCCATCTTCTTAAAATGTTATCATATACCGACCGATGTTGGACCATATGCACGATGTTGTCTTCATGGAGCATCATTTCATTCGATATATGATCAACGACAAAGTTAAGATCATCCACGGAAACCATAAAACATCTCGTAAATGCTATACAACTTTCATATCCTTATAAAATAGCAGTCACCGGGGGACCGGTTACCTTATATACCATAAATGATCCAAGAGATCCAATTTTCACATTATTAACGAGAGGGATATCAAATAAATCATGATAGACAATATTCGTGCAAATTAAGACGAGACGTCCCCTTTATTACGTTCCAAACATCTCAAACTTATATCATACAATATAGTTATGTTTCTTAAACACCAGCTACGTCATCACAATCTCGACCGACGTGGAATGCCACACACTTATAGGAGACACAAACTTCAGACTATCAAGCTATAATAAAATGGCATACTCCTGACTAGTCAAGCTAAACATAAGCCATCGTTGTATATGTAGAAAAACTTATATTAATCGGGCACATCCGAGAGTCACATTACATGCTTTGGATAAAAAATCTGGTACTTTCCAATGAAAAGAACAATAAATACAAACTATGCATTTATTTTATGACCGTAAGAAATCTTGCACAAAAGGCCATTTCCATTACCTCGAATCTATTAACTCATTAATGTAACGTATGGGAACATGATAATATCACTCATGGATGTCTCTTCAGATTACAATTAGATACAAATATACGAGGATGATCAGGAGAATACAATGTTTATTACGTAAAGGGGATGACACTGTTTTAAGGTAATGCTTTTTGGTTTAAAAATTGGGTCACGTATCAGCGGCTCATGAAAAAAATGTTTGCAACATAACTCGGACACAATCGACAAGCTTACATTGACAATATGTTGATCACTAACACTAAGGAGGAAAACCGTATGGCTGACCTTTCCAAACTCACAAACGAAATCAAACCGAAAATAAAAAATTTATAATCGATTTTATCTCTTTCAATTGTTTTATCATTTATAAGGTTTTTATTTTTATATTTTTAAATTTATTCTTAACCAAAATATTGGTAAATTAGTTTAGTACAAATTTTAATTATAAAATGATATTTTTTAACTAAATACATAATATTCAAAAGTTTAGTGATATCTTTCAAATGTGTTTAAATAATAAAATAAACTAAGAAATTTTTTATCTAATATTTTTATATAAACATGAAGAAACTTCTAAAAGAAATATATGAGTTCAAACATCAAACCAAGCTTAGTCAATATCACCATTGCAATTAAAGATATGGATTAAAGAAGGATTATAAACATCTCATTAATCAATACATTGAAGAATTGAAACACAATTGTTTGGTTATTTTAATTAAATACAATTAATGTTTATTATGTTGGTTTCCTTAAGAAATCTAAAAGGAATTATTATAAATGCTTGTATTTAGGTCTGATTTATGAATTTTATATACTTAGAGGTTGTTTCAAGTATATATAAATGTTTCAACATCATTGTAAGGACACATAATGTTTTAAGTAAATGAAATTCGAGAGTGTTTCTCTTTAGGTGTTTGTTAACAACTTATGAACTTATCGGATTTCATGTATAACATTCAACTTCTGACTTATCAGATGGTTTTCCATCTCATTTGTGGAATCTTCCTTATAACAAGGTTATTAGTCATATAAACAAAAGGTCGAGGTCTCATTCATTCCTCATATTTAGGGTTCCTTATTAAATTCGGTGCGAGTTTATTCGCATTATTTGTTAGGTTCATACTAGTTGGTATCATAGCTTCGATTCTAAGGAAAAAATGATTATCTTAATTTTTGTTTATTTGTATGTTCTATAAAAAAATAGAATATAGTTTTATCTTATATAACTTTCATTTTGTTTTCCTTATTATAAATGCTTGCATTTATATATAGATGGCTATAAATTTGAATTGGTAATGTATGACTTTGCTATTATTTCATATTCTTATATTCATGCCTTAAATATTGAATGCAATCTAAATACTTTTATTATTCAAGTACATAAAATCTTACAACTTGTGCAACATGGTTTCTCAAAGGCATACGAGGACAGAGGTTAATTATTTAAAGAGTTTGACATAATCTATCCATAATGATTCGACTAAACATGTTAAGGATTTTCTTGATTGTATATAGACGTATCTACTTGTGCAGGGTATTGAAATGTCTTCTACGCCTAATATGTGAGGTTATTCTGGTATAACATGTTGAGTTTATTATTCTCACTAATGACTATTGTACTTATTCTTTGTTTTTAGGGTGCGACCAAAGTCCCACATCCCACATTGGTTAGACATGGGAAGGATCAATAGTATATAAGTAAGAACATATTTCAACTAATCTGACGTCTTTAGGAAGTGGACCACAAGCAAAGTCGTGCAGGTCGTCGAATCTAAAGCTGACAATATCATATTAGTGTACAGATCGAATTGTTCTTACTTATATATAGAGTTCTTAAGATGAATGATCTGCTCTATACGGCCTAGTTTAGAGTGCATGTGGCTCATTAGATCAAGGCAGAGTGACTTGTATAAAGTGGTACTAAATAACATGCAATGTGGTCTTGAGTGAGCAAATCGATTCCCTGTAAAGATATATTAGCTTTACTCAAGTGGAAACCCTTTTATTATTCTCTAATTAGAGTGAGCATGTTGAAGTCAATTGAAATGAGGCTAAGCTGGTAATCTGTTTGAGAGAAATAATATATCTTAACTAGTATGAGGCCTTTTGGAAGTGGACCAAAAGCAAAGTTTTGCAGGCTTTCAGGTCCACAACATATAATATTATACTATCATAGAGATCGCATTGTTCCGCACTTATATACATATATGGAATATATGATACCTGTATTCCCAATATTTGTATGATTTTATCATGTTGGATCAAGTTCATTATAACTTTATGTACTTTGATATCTTGATAAGAGTTGATGCATTCTAAGATAAAGATATGAATCTTGTCAAAATGTTGATTGATAAGTTTAACACGAGATAAAAGTCAATTGTTGATATATGGTGTACACTTACGATCATGCTTTGTATATTAAAGCATCATGACAAATTTCTATTAAAAGTGGGGAATGATATAATTATGGACTGCTTATTAAGATTTTAAAAAGGAATCCATTCACAAGTCGTATGGCTGTTATCAAGTTTAGCTAATTTTATGTAAAATAAACGACCAAAAGATACCATAAAATGTGTTTCTAGTTTCAGGTAAAAAAAGGTGGCGAAAATTATCAGACTTGCTTGGGAAAATTAAAAGTGAAGATTGTGAAGATAAAGAGTGTAAATCAACACTTTGTAATTAAATTGATTGATTAAAGTGATACAACTAAATGAATCGCATCAAATTAGTCTATCAAACATACATGAAATTATTAAACCATATGCATGACTTATTTACTATAGAAAAACTGAAAAGACTTAGTGATTTTGTGTGATGTTATTATCCATAATCCTTCTTCAGATTTTACTACTCTTGAATCTTGCTATTGAGTTCTTCAAGACTTTGTTCCCATAAAACAGTTGTTAGTGTTCCTTTTAGTAAAAGCGGCAATTGATCTTTTTTTAATTTTAAAAAATATTTTGAATCCAAATCATTCATTTTATAGATAAATACAACTAAAGCTCGAGTTGTATAAAGCCCATAACTTATACATCTTTGTAATCGCGGACCACAATCCACTAAATTGATTTTACAAATTTAGTCCATGAATTATCTGTTCATGCTTAAGTGTTGAGATATAGGTTTACTTCTTCACTGTGCCCAAATTCAACATGGTTACCACACTTATTAGTCCACAGATATATATCAAATACCCAATTAATTATATATGGTATAATTAATCCGATTAATTTTATTATTGGAGCACCTTGTGACAATGACCAAATATATATTTAGCATATCGGTCCATAAAAATCCAATATAAATATGTAACAAAAACAACCATTAAATGAGGGAAATAGAATGGTATGATTATTAAATTGCTTTAATATTAGTCTTTTACTATTCATCTTGGTTTCTAGAAGAATTTTATCACGATATTTTTGTGGCTTTCAAACATCAAACTTGTAGTTGCAATTCTAATCTTTATAGATGAAAAGTCAAAATTCAAACAAGCATTACTCATATGTTTTTGAGATTCCAACACGAGTTTTGAAAAGTTTAAAAAAAATGTTGTTCTAGTGGGTCTAATCCTAATCAGTATGGATTTAAAATATTTGTACATTATTCAAAATAATATAAGAGCATTATTTACTTTACGACGGTAACTAGAATACCATAATTTTTTTCGCCCATAACTAAAAAAGTATATGAATTTTAACGTATTCATCATTGAAGTTCGAATTGCCTTAAAAATAATAGATAATATGAAAGAAAATCTTAAGATCCAACTAAATTAAAAAAAATATAATATGACTATTATTTTTTCTATTTAATATGCAAATGAGTTAGATATTTATTTTTAACAAAACAACTTAATAATTATTGGGAAATGACACACTAAGTACCTTTTGGCCAAACCTATTACTATCTAGTACCTAAAAATGGGTTAATGCTCACTTAATATCCATCTCAATAAAACAATTCCCTTTCAAGACCTATTTTTTTTTTAAATACCATAACTACCCATAACCAAATATATAAGCCTTATTCTGAGAATTAATGGGTATTTTCACCCAAACATCAATTTCGAATTTTGAATTTTGAATTTCAAAACAGCCTCCACTTTTTTTTTTAAATTATTCTTCTCTCCTTATTGTGTGTGGTTTCAGCCACTGGAGCTCTGCTCCTTCTTCCTTTCTCTACATCTCAGATCTTCTCTTTCTTCTTCACAACTCCAGCTTCGCCTAAATTATTTTTCTCTCTGCTCATCACTTTGCTTTCAAAGTCACAAAATAGATTTGGCGAACAACTAGATTCAGTCGAGTTTTTATGTTTTTAGATTGTGTTGTCTGTTTCGATTTAAGGATTGCTTCTGTGGTTTATTTGGTATGTATATGTATATGTGTATATACAAATCTGTCATTGTTGTATGATCATAACTTGAATTCTATTTATTGGAGTTAAGTCTGTGGTCTTCGGTGATTTAGCTTGTGTATCGATTTGAGAAAGCTTAGAGGATTTTCTCGAGCATTTGAAGTTTGAGAATGGCGTCAGAGACTTGGATTAACCGTGGACCTGACCCGAGCTCTTATCTCCAGAAATTCAGATTATATGAAACCTTTTCGGTATATTTATTTCTACTTCTCTCTATCTCTATTGTTAATGCAACTAGTGAACGCTTATGCTATCCTTTTGTTGCTGATGCTTTTGGATTTTGAGCCTCTTTATTTGTGGTTACTTGGTATTTAGAATTGTGCTACTCTGGTTTTTCTAGTATAAAAAATTAGGTTTCGTGATGTTCTTGTTAAGCGGAGGTTTATGATGTTCTTGTTCTTATTTTTGGTTTGTCTGTTGTATCTCTGCCAGTCATCTTGCTAGTTCATTTTATATATTGAGGTTTTTAAGTCTAGCCAAATAGGGTTACAAAAGTTCCAATTCTTGAGCAGTATTTGAGCTATACTCAAATACTCCTGCAGATTTTGATTTTAAAGTTGAGAGGTAAGCTAGTTGAATTTCGTGGTTTGTTACTTTGTTGAATTCATAAGTTGGAGAAATTACTAATTGTATCATGTATCTCATTGTAATTCAGGATGTGGAAGTGGACATGAGCCTACACATGCTGGATTTGTTGGAGAAGGAATGTTGACTGCTACTATCTGTGGGGATGGCCAAGAAGGAATGCTGGATTTGTTAGAGAAGGAACTTAAGTTCATTTTTTTGTTCTTTTTGATATAATTGGATAAACACTCCTTATCTTTGCCGTTTCATCCTACCTTGACAGTCACTTTGCCAGTCCTGTCTTTGCCACTGTCAATATTGATATTGGTTTCTTCTATGTATTGTATTGACCATGTTTATAAATGTTGTATAACATTTCTCAAATTCTTGTATTTAAGTTGATTTATAAGTTCAAATTTGGTTTAAGCGTGTCTACAGATGTATTTATTGTATAAACAAGGTTTTGTACGATTTTCGGTAGTCTGGGTATAGATGCAGTAGCAGGATACGAGTTTAATTGGACAGGATGCATTTTCTGAATTGGAGATATACATTGCGATTTTGCTAAACTATAAACGTTGCTAGATACTCTATTAATTTGTTGAATGTCATTGCGATTTTCGATTGTATATATTGCTAGCTAAGACATCTTGCTTCATTGGTTTGCTGATACTGATAGATACAGCTACATATCATTGCTAGATACAGCATCTGAACATTGCTAGATACAGTATAACGACTTTAATATATGCAACATCATTTGTAGTTGCATTGAAATTAAGTTTCTGGTGCCACATTGCTAGATACAGTGTAATACCTCATTGTATATAAACCTACAATGAGATTGCTAGATACGTGTATATGAAGTTGCTAGATACAACATTTTCCAGACATGAACATTCCACTAACATGAAGTATATGGACGTCCTAATCAGCATAAAAAATGGTAAATGGGTTGTAACGAGGTTGATAGATACAGACGTATATCATTGCTAGATACCTTATAACGATATTGCTAGATACAACATCTGAATATTGCTAGATACATTATAACGACTTTGATAGATGCAGCATCAAAAGATTGCTAGATTGGTTGTAACGAGGTTGCTAGATACAGCATGTGAACATTTATAGATACAGTATAACGAGTTTGATAGATTTAGCATCAAAACAATGGTAGATGAGTTGTAACGAGGTTGATAGATACAACCGCATATCATTGCTAGATACCTTATAACGATATTGCTAGATAAAACATCTGAACATTGCTAGATACAATATAACAACTTTGATAGATGCAACATCATTTGTAGTTGCATTGAAATTAAGTTTCTGATGCTACATTGCTAGATACAGTGTAATACCTCTACGATTGTAAGCTTACAATGAGATTGCTGCTAGATACAACATTTTTCTGACATGAACATTCCACTAACATAAATTACATGGACGTCATAATCAGCATCAAAACAGTGGTAGATAGGTTATAACGAGGTTGATAGATACAACCGCATATCATTGCTAGATACCTTATAACGATATTGCTAGATACAACATCTGAACATTGCTAGATACATTATAACGACTTTGATAGATACAACATCAAAAGATTACTATATGGGTTGTAACGAGGTTGCTAGATACAACATGTGAACATTGCTAAATATAGTATAACGACTTTGATAGATTCAACATCAAAATAATGGTAGATGGGTTGTAACGAGGTTGATAGATGCAACCACATAAAATTGCTAGATATGTTATAAGGAGATTGATAGATACAACAGTGTAACATTGCTAGACACGATATAAAGACATTGCTAGATACAGCAATATAGGATTGCTAGCTAAGTTGAATTTATTCATACACTACTTTAAAAAAAAGTTATTAGATGTTATGTCTCGCAGTCCTACGAACACATCCGCTGCTTGTTTCTGTCAATAGACTCCAAAATCCTAAACTGAGGCGGAAGAGACAAGCCAGTTTTCTCCCACATATCTATCAACAAATAGCAGAGCAACACATTCGATCACTCTACTGGGCTTCCCGGCCTTAATGCATTTGTCCAGTGATTTATGCAGCTTCTCCACGATGGCTCTAGACTGGTGTGAATTAAAGTTGTCACGAGTGAATTCAGAACAGAGAGTTTACAGTGGAAAATTCAAGTAGTGAAAAGTACCTCTTAATATTTCATAGGTCAAAATAACTCTCTCAGCCTCTTTAAATAGGCCAGGTGAGTTAGTTAGAGAAAACGGTTACATATTGTTAAATTTACAACTTAACCCCTAGGTTCCTCCTAAAGTCTAATTTAATCCTATAATTACAGCATTTATCACTTTAGTCCCTAAAGAATACTTTTCCTTATCAGTAGCCCCCCTAGTTCTTATATATCTATGTATAAGAACTATTAGCTCTTCGAACTCTTCTTCGGATCAGCATTATTTTATATCTTTATTATGATTAAATCCAATAAACCAAGAGTCTCTTCGAACTGGCGAGTAAGTGCAAATGAATTTCTCAACTGCCTCGAATTCAACTCCTCATCGAATTTAACTTCTTGTGGTACTGCGTTGCCTTTGATTTTTACATCTGATTACTTCACACATAGTTTAACAACACTTCGAAATTTCTAAACTCTACTCGATGGACTGATTAGACTGCTAGTAGTAGACCTGTGACATCATTAGTTTCCTTTTCGTTTCATATTCCAGCGAATGAGAAGAGATTACTTGTTCCTTGCTTTCACATTCTCGATGTTACTCTTTACTCTATAAATACTCAGCTATTCATTCAGTAAGAGCTTTTTAGAGAATCCACCTTTGAAACATCTCCAGATTGTTCTTCATCTTCAACCTACTCATCTTCAACCTGTTCATCTTCAACCTGTTCATCTTCTCTTGTTCATCTTCTCTTGTCTTACCAAGTAACCTTTCATACCAAAAACCATTGTATGAGAAGATACCCTAGATACAATAGATTCAAACCCAGAAGACCAGTAAGATCAAAGAAAAATCTTTTCCCTGGTTCCAGTAACCAAGTATTTGGGGCCTACGATTATCTTTGTATTTCTCGAAGAGCCAAAGAATACAAAGCTGCTGGGTTGATCTATAACGGTCCTCACTCTTCCTGCACCACTTTTAAATATGGCAACTTTAATCCAAACCTTGCTACTTCGTCTTCGCCTCTAACTTCTAACCCAGAAAGTAGCTCAACAACCTCTTCTCTCCAAAATCCAACCAAACTTTCACTACTAAGACCTCATCGGAAACCTAAAGTAGTTACTTTAGACAAACCACCCACTTATAACAGATCACCACTTAAATCACCTGTCCTTCAATTCGAAGAGACAAAAAACCCTCAAACCAAAACACTTCCTCCTCAATTCGAGGCTATTAGAGCTAAACGTTCCAAAAAATCATCTTTCTTAGTAATGGGTGAAGAAACAAAAACCTCTTCCACTCCTCAACACTCTCCTCCTCCCCCACAAGAAATGGATGATACTACACCAGAGTGTAGTCAGCCAATTCCTGTGACTCAACAAGAAACACAAACTCGAAGTCACTCCGAGGAAGGTCATAAAAAGGATGATTCAGAAGCTACTGAATCTGATGCCGAGGAGGAATCCGAGGCTGAAGGCGTAGCTCCTCCAAAGAAACCTCGAGGGAAAAAAGCTCTTATTACTCTTCCTGATAACGTTGCTTCCTTAGTTCAAGAAAATCTCAAGCCTCTTTCTGCCTGGTACATTCTTGCTTTGAAGAATGTATCTTACAGTTACTACCTCGAATCAGAGAAGGAGCAACTCAGAAAACTATGGGGGTTAACTGACAACATGATTCTTCGATTACCAGTTGAAGGAGAAACACCCTTAAACTGTCAAAAAGATGAGCTAGTAGTGTACCCTGAGCTCTTCAACTGGGGACTTCGGTTTCCCCTTGATCCGATGATAGTAAAGTTCTTCGAAATCCATCAACTGTGCCCAACACAGGTCACTCCGAACTTACTCTTCACCTTATTTTCAGCAATAATGGTATCAAGGCTTGGTGGAATTCCCCTCGAAATCGAGGACTTCATCTCAGTAACCAAAGTCTCAAACGGCCCAGTTTTGCCTTTTTATTACTTAACCCTTGAAGATGACTTAAAAATTATCGACGACCTCCTCGAAGCCGATAAGTTCTGGAAACAAAGGTTTGTCTTTCTGTCAGGTGCCTGGGAAAATGGCAAAGAGATTTCCGATGCCAATCCTTCCAAACTCACCCTTACCTGGAGAGACAGTAGTAAGTGATACCTTCCCTTGTTTATTTAGTTGTTTTTGATTCAAACTACTTAGCTAACTATTTTTCTCTTTTTAGAAATTCCGAGGCGGTTTAAAAGTCGTCGAAAAGAAGCCAAACTTATCTTCCAAAAGATGGCTGAATGGGCTGAAAAATCTTGGGGCAATGGTTTTCATTCAGCATTCGAGCCCATTAACTTCGTTAACAGCCATCTCTGGCGCATATCCTTAGGGGCAGACTTCCCTCAGGATCCGATGACGCCACCAGATCCCCTTCTAGCAGTTGAGAGGATTCTTGCACCAGATGGGAAATGCTATCTTCCTCTTCGGAACCGGAGTGACAGCCATCTTCCTTTGAAAAAGAAAGGAAAGAAGAAACCCACCACCAGCAAAACTAAACCTCCCACTACTTCGAAGAGTGTAAGGAAGAGAAAAACGTCTGCACCTTCGCTTCCCACCATATCCGAGGAAGACCAGCCCATTCTGAAAAAGACAAAGAAAAAACAAACTTCTCCAAAAAAGAAAGATAAAAGTAAGCCAAACAAGCCCAATGAGAAGAATGAGGCTGATATCTTAGAGGCTGTGCTAGCTTCCGAGGCACGAGGTAAAACTTTTGTCGAGGTGAATCCTGAAGGAGGTATAAACCTTGGAGATAAACAAATTGATGACTATCTAAACTTCGAGGACTTCAACTCAAGTGGAGATTTTGTATTTCCTGGTTCTCAACCTGCCAACGTTGCTCCTCCAAATTCTACTGAGGCTGCTACAGCTTCAACATCTAACCCTTTTGCTCCTGTTCACCAACCATTGGTCTTTCCTCATTCAGAAAAATCCGATGAGGTAATTTCAATTCTTCAACCCTTCCCCAATCTAATTTCTGCAGTCACCAAATTATACGAAGAGGTGAGCAAATCCCAAACCCAACTGGAGCGTCTTGCCCAAGAGCTAGCTAGGAGTAGAAAAGAAACAGAGTCTGAAAAGACTTCGAAAAATGAAGCACTCCAAAAATTCGAAGCTGAGAAAGAAGAGCTTCTTAAAAAACACAAGGAGGAAATCGAAGCTCTTAAAACTACTCATCTAGGAGCTCTTGAAAGTCTGAAAGCTGAACATTCTACTGCCATCTCCGCTGCTACTGCACTTGTTAAGGAAACAAAAGATAAACTGGAAAAAAGCCAAAATGAGATTACTACACTTCGAACAGGATTCGAAGAAGAAAAGAAGGCTGCAGTCAAACAGGCTGAAACTAAGGTTAGTTCTGTGATGCTCGAAGGCATGAAGAAAACTCAAATTGATACATCTATTCAGATCCTTCGAGAAGTTCATGCTGCTTGTCCAAGGTTAGACTTATCAAACCTTTGGAGACGAGTTCCAGAAGAGCAACGCCCAAAGGAAGCTTTCGAAGCGCCACCAAGCTCTTCCTCAGAAGATGGAAATAACTCCGAAGAGACGTCATCAGAAGATGAAGAAGAAGAGAATGATGCTTAATAGACCAAACAGTTCGCTTTTGTTTTTTTGTGTATGTGATTAAATGCTGTCCTCCTTTTTTGTAAACTTCGTATTTTATTCCACGATGAAATCACTTGTCCCCTTTTTTTTTATATCTTGAATTTCTGACATACTTGTTTAAACTGGTTATTCTTAAACATAAATACTTAAGTTATTACACCTCGTAAAATAGATGCACTCATAAGACGTGGCCCCTCGAAAAATAGATGCACTCATAAGACGTGGCACCTCGAAAAATAGATGCACTCATAAGACGTGGCACCTCGAAAAATAGATGCACTCATAAGACGTGGCACCTCGAAAAATAGATGCACTCATAAGACGTGGCACCTCGAAAAATAGATGCACTCATAAGACGTGGCACCTCGAAAAATTTGGTTGTTTCTTCAAAGCTATCGCTTCGGAAAATTATTCTTGGTCAATTTCCAAAGATGATCAATCTTTGCCAAATTACCAAAATAATAAATCACACATCATTAACAAACAACCAATGGCCAAAAGAAATTTTATTAAAAAATTCAATATCAATCAGACACCTCGTTAAAACCTTTCTGGGCCAACAGATAAGGAAAGAGTATGTCTGTTTTACAAAAATTCGAAGTTCAATTTTACTCACAGTACAATTTCAAGTGCTCTATGTTCCAAGGGTGCTTGAGCATCCTCCCTTCTCGATCTGATAACCTGTAAGAACCTGGTTTGATCCTCATTGTAACTTCGTAAGGACCTTCCCAATTCGGGGCCAATTTTCCGAGGTGTTTTTCCTTGGTGTGTAGAAACACTTTTCGCAACACTAGATCACCAATTTTGAATTCTCTTCTCTTAACTTTAGCATCGTACCTGCTTCTCATTAATGTTTGATAATGGATGACATTCAAATGTGCCTTGACCCTTTTTTCTTCCAACAAATCCAGCTCCACCCTTCTAGCCTCGTCGTTATCTGCCTCGGAATATTGTAGTAGTCTATAAGAGGGCAATGTAGATTCAGCAGGGCACACAGCGTCCATCCCATATACTAAAGAAAAAGGGGTCTCTTTTGTAGCCTCTCTAGGAGTTGTTCTATATGCCCATAATACTTCTTGGAGATAATTTGGCCATTTCCCTGCTGCTCCTGCCAAATTTTTCTTCAAGCCATCCAAAATAGATCTATTCGTAACTTCTACCTGTCCATTTGCCTGAGGATGAAAAGGAGTGGAAAAACACTGCTGTATCCCTTTCGAAGAGCAAAATGAGTCCATTTCCTTGTTATTAAATTGAGGACCATTGTCAGTTGTTATTTTCCGAGGTACTCCAAAACGGTAGCAAATGTTGCTTTGAATAAACTTGATTACATCCTTAGCTTTTGTCCCAGCTAAGGGTTCTGCTTCTGCCCACTTCGAAAAATAATCAACCGCAACAATAATCATTTGTCTTCCTCCAGAAGCCATAGGTAATGGTCCCACCAAATCAATTCCCCACCTATCAAAAGGAATTGCCTCTGAAATTGTCATTAGGGGTACTGCTGGTTTGTGTATTAAATTTGCATACCTTTGGCAAGTGTCACAACTTCGAACTAATGACTTGGCATCTTGCAAAATGGTAGGCCAATAATATCCTGCCAACAATACTCTACGCGTTAAAGCTCTAAACCCACAATGAGCTGACCCATCTCCATCATGCAGTTCGGACAAAACATTCTGAGACTCATCCTTGCCTAAACATCGTAGTAAAGGTTTTGAAGCAGACCTTTTGTACAGCACCCCATCCAGTACCACATAGCCAAGGGATTTGTACTTTATTTTCTTGAGCAAGTGTTTATCCATAGGTAATATTCCATTTAAAATAAAGTTTAACAAGTCAAACCTCCAATCTCCTCGAGCGCACGTCGGATTATTTACCACCTCATCAACAACTTCACATTGCTCAGAATTCGATCTGATCGAAGGCGATGGTTGAGTTACAATCCATGGATATTCTTCTGAATAAGCCATCGTTGCCAAAGAATCAGCCATAGTATTGTTTCCTCTTCGAATATGCTCCACTTCGACATTTTCAAACTGCGCCATCATCCCCCGAAGTTCTTGTAGGTACAAAACCAAACGCTCCTTTTTAGCTTCTGATACCCCTTTGACATGGTTAACTACCAACTGTGAATCTGTTTCCAAGCGCACAAATATTGCTCCACAAATCTTCGCTAACCGCAACCCTGCTAGCACAGCCTCATATTCAGCTTCGTTATTTGAAGCATGAAAGCCAAATTTTATAGCTTGAAACATAAATTCCCCTGTTGGTGCCACCAATTCCACTCCTGCACTTGACCCTTTACTACTGGATCCCCCATCAGTTCGAATTGTCCACGTCGGATTCTCATTCACCTTTTCTGCATCTTTCTCCTCGGATCTGCTCGAGTGAAACTCCACCAAAAAATCTGCTAAAGCTTGAGCTTTGATAGCTGTCCGAGGAGAAAATAGCACATCGAAATCTCCCAATTCCACAGACCACTTTGTCATCCTTCCTGAAATGTCTGGTTTTTGTAAAACATTCTTTAATGGATATGAAGTTCGAACTACAATCGTATGTGCCTGGAAGTAAGGGCGCATCTTTCTTGCTGCCACTACTATACACAGTGCCAATTTTTCGAGCTTCAAATAACGTTTCTCAGCATCAACCAAACTTTTGCTGACATAGTAAACAGGCTTCGAAATTTTTGTATCCTCGCTGATCAAAACTGCACTTACTGCATAATCCGATACTGCTATATACAAAAACAACTGTTCACCCTTTCGAGGCTTCGATAATATTTCAGGAGAGGATAAAAGATTTTTGATCTTCAGAAAGGCTTCTTCACAATCCGAAGTCCACTCGAAATTATTGGGTTTACGCAACACCTGGAAAAAAGGCAAGCACTTATCTGAAAAACGAGAAATGAATCTGTTCAGAGCTGCCAACCTACCTGTTAACATTTGTACTTCTTTGATATTCCGAGGTGACGACATCGATATCAGGGCCTTCAACTGTTCTGGATCCACCTCGATTCCTCTCTCACTAATCATATACCCCAAAAACTTGCCAGATCGGACTCCAAATGTGCATTTTTCTGGATTCAACTTCAATTGAATGGCTCTAAGATTCAAAAACGTTTCTTCTAAATCATCAATATGTTCATCATCACCTTTGCTTTTAACAAGCATGTCATCGATGTACACCTCAATATTTCTCCCAATCTGCGAAGCAAACGCCTTATTCATCAGCCTCTGATACGTTGATCCAGCATTCTTCAATCCAAATGGCATTACTTTATAGCAATGCAAACCTCTATCAGTAATAAAAGTTGTGCTTTCTTCATCATCCGGATTCATTCGAATTTGATTATACCCCGAAAACGCATCCATGAAAGTCAAAATTTTATTTCCCGAAGTGGAATCCACTAACTGATCTATTCGAGGCACTGGAAAAGGATCTTTTGGACAGGCTCTATTCAAATCTGTGAAGTCCACACACATTCGCCATTTTCCATTTTTCTTTTTTACTACCACCGGATTAGTCGTCCACCTCGGATAATTGGCCTCCCTAATATGCCCCATCTTGTATAACCGATCCACTTCGGCAACTATGGCCTCAGATTTCTCCAATGAAAAAGCCCTTCTTTTTTGGATAATTGGTTTGACCTTCGGATCAACCGCTAGGCTATGACATATGATATTGCTTGGGACCCCTACTACATCTTCAGATCTCCAGGCAAACACATCCAAATTTTCAGACAAAAAATTCAACAACTTTTCCCGCATCGACAAAGATAACAGAGTGCCAATTCGAAGTACCCTGCCATTATTAAAAGTAAATTCCTCTATTTCTTCATTGACCACTACAGAACTCGGGGTTGACCTCGGATCATCAATTCCCTCGTCCGTTTCACTACAAGACAACCCCCCAAACTGCTAACTCTCCATGAGATCATCAGAACTTTTACCATGTAACCTAAATGCAGCAGCATAACATTCTCTTGCCACCTTTTGGTCACTTCGGACTACGCCAACTCTGTCCTCGACCACATACTTCAGACACTGATGAACTGTAGAAACTACAGCGTACATTTTGGCCAACCATGACCTCCCAAGAATAGCGTTGTAACTTGATGGACAATCCACCACCACAAAAAGTACCTGTACTTTCTTCTTGAAAGGCCCTTTTCCCAAGGAAATTTCACCTTCGAATTCACCTATTACAATTGCTGATGCGCCGGTAAACCCAATGATAGTCCTCTCTGATTTTTCTATTCGAGGTGGTGCAGTCAACCTATCATACGTTGACTTAAAAAGCACATTAGCAGAACTTCCTGTGTCGATCAGTACGCGTCGAATCTCCACCCCACATACTTCTGCTCCAATGACCACCGCATCCTCATGTGGCCCAGTAATGCCCCTCAAATCATCTCCATCGAATATTATAAAGGGCACATCCTTTCTGCTGCTTAGATGTGCCGATGCACCTCCCTCAATTTGTCGTGTTAAATTTACTATATGCCTCTTCCTCGAATTATTGGTGTTGTTGGTCATCGAATCCCCTCCAAATATGGTTAATGATTCAAAAAAGGCACACAGATCTCGAACACGTCCCTGACGCATCGGCTCATCTATCGACATTAACAAAAGTCGGCTGGGGTCTGGTTCGACATATTCCGAGGCTACATCGAAACCATCTGCCTCACCTGCAACATCTAAAATCATTAACGCAGTTTCCTGCTTGGAACTGGGATTACCTCCTTTAGGAACTGTTGTTTTGGCATTCTTCCTGACATACTCTAGCAGCTTTCCATTTTCGATCAGAACTTGCATCTCCTTCTTCAGAGCAATGCAATCATTTGTATCATGGCCGACATCCTCATGATACCTACAAAATTTATTATTGCGCTCCTCCCTTGGCTTGTTGATAGCTGGTGGCTTTCTAAAATTGACTGTTCCTCTTGTTTTTTCATATATTGAAGCCACACTCTCAGTTAAATCTGCATAGTAATCCGGCCTCACCCACACATTCGACCTGGATCTATACTGCTGCTGGTTGTTAGAATTATGTTGATTATATCCCCCTTGATACGAGTTCGAGGCTCCTCGGTTAGAAACATTTTGATTGTTCTTCGGACGCGAGGTATTGTTGTTTGAGACGTTAGATTGTCCACTCCCTTTTTGAACAGTACTAGCACCTCCTCGAACCCTCATCGATTCTTCGACCTTAATCTGGTCCTCAACCTGAGCCATAAGAGCTCCAAAAGTTAGCGCCCTGCGCCTCGTTGTCTCATCGGCTAAATCCCCAGGCAACAGCCCCTGCCTGAACGCTGCCATAGCCACACTTTCCTCACAGTCATCTAGCTCAGCCTTTGTTGACACAAACCTCTTGGTATAATCCTTCAACTTCTCTCCCACAGCCTGCTTGCACTGTATTATCGTGTCCCCATTGGCTCTCATCTCCTTGCTTCCCACAAATTGTCTGCGAAAAGCGGTGTAGAAACTTCTAAAATTTGCAATTGATTCCTTAGGAATCTTATTAAACCATTTTAGCGCAGTTCCCTTAAACGTTTGAGAAAAAGCTCTACACACCAATCTATCATCATCTTCAAAATTAGTCATGTAGTTTTTAAATTGTTCTATGTGATCATCGGGATCTTGAGTCCCATCGAACTTTTCAACTTTAGAAATATCAAACCGCCTCGGTAATGGCACAGATCTGATCTCCCTTACCAATGGTGAGTCCCTCCAGTCACCCCCCTGGACATACTGGTCCTCATTTCTCATTCCCACAGTTGCATATAAACTGGTCTCGCCCTCATATTTCCGAGGTGAACACCTCCGAGGCGAGTATTTTCGAGGTGAGTATACTCGCCTTTCTTTCTTTTTTCTTCCTTCCCTGTACATCTTAGCTGGTCGGAGCTCACGCTCTGCTCTTCCTGAATAGCCTCGAGAGCGTTCGTACCTCGGCGTCTCATCGGACTCGGAATCTTCGAAGTCCTCTTCATCACTAGAGTTTTCATACAATCGCCTTTGTAATTTTTCTTTCCTCTTTATCCCGCTATATTCTTTTTTCTGCTCAAAACGTGCTTTGCGCTGCTCATAATGATCATCGCCATCGTCCATCGACTGATCCGACTGATCATTCCGATCACCCCCAGCAATCTTAGATCTAAGCTTAGCACCATCATTATTATCTCCCTTCTTTTTTACCAATTCGTCAAGCTCAGCCACCTTCCTAATCATTTCATTCATTTTTCCCTCAAAATCAAATTGAACAGGTTGAATTGGAACAAAATTACCTGCCTCTTGCAGATCAGATTTCAGCGTTTCCATCGCCTTGCGAACGGATGGATTGTCACCTTCCTCCGGATTCATCTTCAAATAGCGAAAAATCAAACGAAATATGAAAATTCGAACGAAAAACCTTTAAAAACGAGAACTCGAACGTCGATTTTTGATCTGTTGATCAAGGTATCCTCGTCCCCCTCCTTCTAGCGCCAATTTGGTGTGAATTAAAGTTGTCACGAGTGAATTCAGAACAGAGAGTTTACAGTGGAAAATTCAAGTAGTGAAAAGTACCTCTTAATATTTCATAGGTCAAAATAACTCTCTCAGCCTCTTTAAATAGGCCAGGTGAGTTAGTTAGAGAAAACGGTTACATATTGTTAAATTTACAACTTAACCCCTAGGTTCCTCCTAAAGTCTAATTTAATCCTATAATTACAGCATTTATCACTTTAGTCCCTAAAGAATACTTTTCCTTATCATAGACTAGTCATAGTCGTTTATTTTTTCTAGATTCTCCACGTAGAATACTGCTGTCCACCCTACGACATCACCTGACACTGAAAAGAACAGTGTCGAGCATATGAAAAGTATCAACAGACGAGAAACATCCTTCGCTTCGTCCTCCCCTCCTTTCCTTATTGCTTTCTCGATCGCTTCCTACAAAATAAATAACATCATAGTAAGAATACATCAAGAACAATTAAAAGCAGTTACGCCTACTATGACATTGATAGATATGAATCTAGACATTGCTAGATGCATATTCCCAAAGACCAACATACTATTATACTGCTAACACATTGCTAGATACAGTATACTACATTGCTAGATACGTGCATACACATGTCGATTATCGTATCATGCTTATATGCCTGCAGCGTAAACTCAAAACAAATACATTTTTATAGATTAGATTCACCTTTATCAGTGCATTAGAAAATGATTTGTCGTTCGTTGGCCCGCTCCTCCTTGTCCGTGGACTCAAAAAGTATTTCTATATTAGAATGGAATCTATCTCGACTCCATCAGCGTACCGATCGATAAATGTGCCTGTTTTATTCATCGGCATCTCCTCGTTACCGTGTTTCAGCCCAAATATGGCCTTCACATCTTTCGTCGTCAGCCTTACATGCTTACGTCCTATCTGGAAAGACTTCCATCTCACATCGTAAAAACTACAAATCGTCTCGATCAGCCTTACATGGGGACTTTCCTCTAGCAGCCTTTATGTGTTCGGATTTAATGATATCCCGCCTTAGTAGGTTGATTATGCTTACCAACCCTGACCTGTAGAATACTCCTCTCTTAGTCATCTTCGCCTGCAAACATTCCGATTTCAAAACTATTGAGTAATAACAACATCAATCCCATAGTAATATCTATTTCACCCATCAAACAATTAAACAATAAAACTAGGCAGCCAACATATACATTAACTACATTTCTACATTGCTAGATACAATATACTACATTGCTAGACAGCACTGGTCCAACTAACTCCACAACAACGTCGAACTCACTACATTTCTACATTGCTAGACGTGACCAAATTCATCTACTACATTGCTAGACGTGCATTGCTGACAGTAAACCAGTTCCAGACATTGCTAGATACGGAAAAAATACACTCCACATTGCTAGATCAGTACAATATATCTGCATAATCACACAAAACAACCTCAACCCTGTATGTTGCTAGACGATGCTACACATTGCGATTTCAGGCAACACAACCTCTAACCAGTTGCCGTCGATGTTGTCGAACGACACTATCGACAGTAATAACAACTAAATGAGTACTACTTACGGTCGACAACCATGTCTAACTACTTACAGTCGACGAACACTACGTCCTACAACTAGATTTCAACACCAACGATTAACACTAAATCAGTACGTTAAAAGAAACGACAAAATCTCGCCAGAGGAAGGAGAAGTTTTCAATACCTAACTGCATCAACGTTCAGGACTCCGGCGACGTCTATAAAATCTAGCCTAATGTTCACTGGTTAGTTACTGTGACAAACACAGAGAGTAGGGAAGACAGCGACAAAAAACGTACCTGTTCGACGAAGACGGAGGCGGACGATGGTGCTGTCGATGCAGTTACGGTGGCTGGAACGTTCGGTATCGTTGACGGGTTTGGGTGGCCAGAACGGTTACGGAAGACGGTTCAGTCGTAGAAGTTTCGTTTCGGTTCAAAATCGTCTTTTGGGTTCGCTCTCGTTTTTCGTGTTTCTCTCTCCTCAAATTTAGAAATGTGAAAGTTGAGAGAATTGGAACCCAAAAGTCAGATTAGAAGGTGAAAAAAGTGGATTTCAACCAAAAATCCCCTTTTATACCATAGAGGATATTTTTGTTCAAAATGTGACTTTAGATAAAAGTGAGTACCATTTTGATATTTGAAAATTTATTGGTAGTTTCCTCGTTATTATTTACCAATTACAAAAAGCTTCAGCGAAAAAAATGTTTTTTTTGCAATAAATATTCATAGAACTCAAAACTTATAACGAAAATATTTATTAAAAAATAATTTTGTTTCATTCCGAAAAACTAAATTTGATTGGTGGGTTCCAACTTTGCTCTTAAAACATCGAATTGTTTAATGTAAACAAAATACTTGCAAAGCCAGACCCTTTATAAGAAAGTAGCATTTCTCAACAATACATAAAAGCCACCATTCTTTTGTCTCTCTCCCCCTTATTTTCTCACTCTAAAAGAGAGAGAGAGAGAAAAAAAGCTGTGTAAAAGCAAAACTAAAGACTTTGTAAGAGAAATTTATTTCTTCAAAGATCAATCCTATTTCTTCCTTTTGCATGTAGTTTGATACAATCTAAAAACCCTAACTCGCTCTAATCTCAACTCAGTTCGACTCGTCCAACTCTCACTCAACTCACTCACTTACTAGCTTGTTCCCATGGCTACCAACAACAACAACCCTAACGAACCTGCATCCGATGATTTCTTCGACCAAATCCTTGACCTTCCTAATTTTGCTAACGCGGACACCGGTTTGCGAGGACCTGACGGCGGAGGCGGTTTGGCTGGACCAGCTGCGGGTTCGATGATGCTGCAACTCGGTGACGGTCAAATGTCCGGTCTCGGAACTGGCCCAGGGTTTCAAGGGACGGTGTTTCCGTTGGGGTTGAGCTTGGAACAAGGGAGAGGAGGGTTTTTGAAGCTCGAGGAAGCGTCTGGGAGTACAAAGCGTTTTCGAAACGATGTCATTGATAATCGAGCTCCCTCGGTGAAGAATGTAAGACAGATGTTTAATTTTTTAACTTTTTTCAAATTTGTTTGGTTGCTGAGAAAATTGACGTAATAGAGAAGAAAATATAGTTTAAGAGTGATTTATGGAAACATATCATTTATTTCCGGTGTGGCTTTTAATTTATTAATTGTATGAAAATTTGTATTTTTGTGGCTAGAATATTTAAATTTAGAAGAAAAACGACATGTAGAAGCTTGCATCACAGTGGTTACTTGTTTTGGAAGTACTCACAGGTGATTCTTGGGTACTAATGGACAAATAGATAAAGCCAACAAGAAACAAGAAGCTTTTTTTACCCTTCACATGTTCAATGATTTCGAACAAAAGTTAGTTTTTTTTTTAAATTCTTCTGTTGTAGATTGAATGATATGATAGAAGTATATAGATCTTTTAGTTATCAAGTTGGTGTCGGCGCTGGTCTCTGTTGTACTGCCTTGTAGCCATAGAAAGACGGAAATGAAGTTTTGTTTAAAAGTAAAGAGTGTAAGTGTGGCTATGGATTTACTATGAATTGGGTTTGGCTTCTAACCTTTTTGCGTGGGCTTGCCGCACACTTGTATGGTCTAAATTTGTACAAAGACAATGTTGGTGAGGAACTCGTCTCTTAGGAATCGTTGTAACCTTGTTTTGTAATGCTGAATTTATAATTATAACGTTACCAATCAGTTTCCTCGAGATTGTTTTTTCTACTCCTGATTATAAGCTTATCGTGTGTTTTTTTCTTTCCTTTTAGGTTTTCCATGGTCAACCGATGCCAACCACTATTCCTTCAGCACCACATGCACCAACAATGCGGCCGAGGGTGCGAGCTAGACGAGGACAAGCCACAGATCCACATAGCATTGCTGAGAGGGTAGGGCTGTAAACGAGCCAAGCCGAGCTGAGTCTGAATTTCCAGGCTTGTGCTCGGCTTGATTTTTTTATTGAACATGATATTGAGCTTTTAACGGACTCCATTCAAGCTCATTATATGTCTTTTGAGCTTGTTAGAAGCTTGATAAAAAAAAATCCAACTTTCAAACATGTAAACCAATTCAAAATATTCACTTACACGATTGTTAAACAAACTTATCAATAAGCTTTTATTGATATGTTCACGAGCCTAATCTGTTATTGTTTGGGCTTGGCTTGTTCATCGAATAAGCCTAAAATGCTTTATCCTTTATTAACTAAACAATAGTGAACCAAGCTGTTATCGAGGTTGTTCACGAGCCTTCATCGATAGCTTGGCTCCTATACAGCCCTATGAGCAGGGATAAGGTTGATGCAGATTTACACAGTATGTATCAGAGCATGATACTATGTCAAGCTTTGACTTTTATAGAAATTATAGATCTGTCATATCAGAAGGTGAAACTCATGTTTTTACTTATTTTGTTGTGTCTGTAATAAACGCATTGCGTCACCGTTTAAGAATTAAGAACACATACTTAGTTGTAATATGTATATGTATGTAACTATAGTGTCGGTTGCATCTACTGCCCAGAGCATATTGAACGATGACCATTCACATTTTTCTTTTTACAGTTACGCAGGGAAAGAATAGCAGAAAGAATCAGAGCGCTGCAGGAACTTGTGCCTAGCGTGAATAAGGTCAACGACATTTGCTTATATAATAAATAATATGCGGGAAAAGAAGCGCATTTTATGCGAAATTAATCATCTTAATTTTGATAGAGGGTCTTTAAGCCTTGTTCTTTTATGACTGACATGAAATTTAATTTTGCAGACGGATAGAGCTGCCATGCTTGACGAAGTAGTGGATTATGTGAAGTTTCTCAGACTCCAGGTTAAGGTATATATTCGTGATGGTTAAATATCCGAGGTCAATCTACCAACGATTTAATTGTAGTCCTAGTCCATTAGTCCTTATCTTACATTTTGTTGTAACAAACTAGTTTTTTTATTTTAGTTGGTGTTATGTTTATTGAGACCTGTACGAAAAATAAATGTAGAGCTCTTTTTAGATTTATTTAGATAGGTGGTTGATATATGATCATTTTATAATCCTTTATTTTAAGCAGGTTTTAAGCATGAGTAGATTGGGAGGAGCTGGTGCGGTGGCGCCACTTGTGACTGACATCCCACTCTCTTCTGTCGAGGTAAAATAATAATATATGCATAAGTTTATGCTCAAAGTCAAATTAGTGACTTAAAACCATTTGAGTGGATTGGACTATATTTAGTCCAGTCTGGGCTTTGGCTAGTAGTCATAGACAATAGCGGGTATTCAAACATGGTGTCTTAGGATAGTAATGTCATGTTATTTTCTATAAATCAGGATGAAACAAATGAAGGTGGAAAAAACCAACAAGCATGGGACAAATGGTCAAACGATGGAACCGAACGCCAAGTAGCCAAGCTGATGGAAGAAAACGTAGGAGCCGCAATGCAATTCCTTCAATCAAAAGCCCTTTGCATAATGCCGGTCTCACTAGCCACTGCAATCTACCAATCACAACCACCAGATGCTTTTTCTCTTGTCAAACCCGAACAACAAAACCCTCCAAACTAGAAAACTGTATGAAAAGAAAGTAGGCATACTCATCCTTCTCCCATTGCCACCATAGCCTCGTCAACGACACTAACTATTTACGTCTGGGTCCCGCATTGGAGGAGGCTAGGAAAAGCAAGGGTTGTTGTATTTTTTTCGCAAATGGTATCGAAGTCAGATTCCATTGTTCTTTTGCTTTTTGGCTTCCTTTTTCCAGCTTTTGCCAAAGCAAGGGATTGATGTCAAATGGCTAAAAAACTGAAGAAAAGGCAAGATTAGTAAAAAATAAGAAGAGATTGTCAAAGATCACTTGATAGAGAGATATGCTGCTTTCTCTTTTGTGTTAGTGGAGTATGATGAAAGTTACCAGCTTTATGTAGTTAGTGGGTTGTAGGACATCTTTAAAAAGGGAGATTGGATGGGTATGTATAAATTATATATTTATATATTATAGAGATTTGTTATAGTATGTTTGTTTTAGTTGAAATGGAATATAGAGAGGCTGTATTGTAGTACTAGTCCATTTCTAAATGATTTCTTTGCTTTAAAGACTTGTTTCTGTTTTTACTTGCCTTTCAAAAGATGTTTGACTTCTTCTCTAATTCTTCCTAGCAATTATGTGCGTCTAAATCATTGAAGAGAGAGAGACACGTATCTTTTATTTCCTTTACTATTAAGGTATCAATATTATCAAGAGAGAAATGATCTTTACCTGGAATCGAATCTGATTCTCTGAAACCTTCTACTGTTAGAAGTTATTTTGTATTGCTTTCATAATACTATTACTATCCAGTTTCAAATAAAAACAGTCATTGGTTACGAAATGGTAAAGTAAAGAAGATACTTTCATTAAAAGATACAAATACTTGCATAAGCCATGTATTAGAACTTAGAAGACACACTAACTAGTGCTCTACCACCAGATAGGGCAGAAGTGAGATTTGTTTTTGGAGAAGGAAATTTGGTAAAAAGAAAAAAAGGTCTATTATTTTGGCAAGTGCAACAAAAACAGAGATTGCTTACATCTGGCTGAATCAATACAGACAGGTAACTTAAGGGTACAAATACAAGAACAATAACACATCCAACAACATTTTGTTGTGCTCGATTCGAAGCTTTTAGAACTGAAGCTTGGTATTTATTATATGTGACCGAGTCATACGATTCAGCACGCATCAAGATCCCGGCATGGAGGCGGTGTTGGTTCGCTTAGCAAAGTTGTAAATCCTCCTTCTGGTCCACAATTAAAGCGCTCTGGATTTTGAGTGCCGCGCTGATGTACCAAACAGTAAGTCCATAAATAAAATGAGAACACCAACAAATTATCGAATTAATCTAACAATCAACCCATGTATTTGGAAAAATTTTAAGTGTCTAAGTTTGCATAGTTTCCAACTAATATCCAAAAGTGCTAGCGCATGAATTAAAAAGTTTTTCAATACTTATAAATATGGAAGTTCTTCAAATTTTTGATTTACTGACCAATTTTCTAAAGTGGTGTTAACCCATGGATTTGGAAAATTAAATAAAAATAGCAAATTCCAAAGATATATATTTGACTAATTTCCAAAGATAGACCATGGATTGGCAACATAGTTAAATATTTATATATTTGATAATTTTCAAATGTAGATGTTTTCAAAATCATAAATTTGAGACTTTTTCCACATTTGCACTAATTCAACTAAAGTAAGAAGCAAGTAGAAAAATGAGGCCGAGTAGGTGAGATAAGATTATACAACATTTGCAATTAGGTAAGTCAGATGTAGAAAGGTGAGGTCAAGAAGGTGATATAAGATTATACAATATTTGCACATAGGTAAGTCAGGTATAGGTGAGGCCGAGTAGGTGAGATAGGACTTACCGGCGGCTTTTCACCTCTTCTGAATTTCTCAACTATATCAACAACCTTCTCCGGTGTAAGATCTTCCTGTTTATGGTATAAGAAATGTTACTAAAGTAAAGCCTAAATTTCATAAGAATATAAAAAGAACGATTACAAGGAGTATCATAGACTCACATAATAATTGTATGTATATCCCTCGGACCCATTGGAGTAATCAGCCACTGTAATCATGGGAGCATTTACACAGGATCCCTAAAATAAATCAATAGCATCAAACAGGAATCATTGTTCGAATGATGTAACACAAAAGCTATGTTAGCTAAGACTAAGTTATGGGTTAGCTTTGAGTCTGAACTTAAAGCTAACCACTTAAGGTTCAGTGATTTCAAATTACTCTCAAAATTCTTATGGAGTTATGCCAAAAACTGCATACTTTTGTTGTTAAATCTGTTTCAAATCTCATATTATGCCCAGCAAATAAAAACACTGGTTAGAACATGCGGATTTAGGATATGTAAAATAGGTGAATTAAGACTTACCATGCATTCCATTTCTCCCACGGAGAACAAACCATCCTTTGTTACTTCTGCAAATCACAAGTATAGATGGTAAAGTCTTGAAAACTCATAAACATATTATATAGGTACCCTGGAAGCTGAGATACTCTCTTTTTTCACTACTTGTTTACAGATTGAATCCCTACAAAATTTCAATTTTAAGATATGGTCGTAAGTAATATTATATAAATCTTACCACCGCGCTTCACTCCTAAGTGTTTCAGTAGGGCGGCCTCGATATCTCGTGAGCCACATACCATGCAAGGTGTCGTGCCACAAACCAATAAGTGGTATGTCCCTACCTACGAAACCAGAGAATGCATGCAAATAAGCTTTTTTAATACATTGAGAAAAATGACACATGCTTGTTTTCTTACGTGAAGCTTATAAATTTATTTACCTTTGCCCTGTTGAACATCGAATAAAAGGTTGCAACTTCGTACACACGAATCGGAGCGACTTCTATAATTTTAGCTACCTGCAACATCAATTATGTTTTATGTTAGTGTTACAAAAGGAAAAGTAGAACTTTGCATTACTATGTTGGATCAATTGACTTAAAAATTTATGTCAGACACATGGGCATATAGATAGGGATTCATTACAATCTAGGTTGATTAAGCATTATTATGTTACTTGAAGCTTGCTTCTGAGGGTTCAGTCTTTAGAAAAAGAGATGATAATTCATACCTAGCAACAACTTATTTTGTGTACAAGCAGCTTGTGTGGCTTTATCCAAACGGGAAATAATAATAAATTTACTTCAAAATGAAAATAATGCAAAAAAAATTATTCCATCGAGCTTCATTAGTATCAAGATCTTTATGTTGACACAACGAATATTCACAATTCAATACAATTTACAAAAAGGTGATTACGCTATACAGCATGACCGAGTAAGTTGCTATGCCATTGCATATCAATTACATGCCCAAAAGTCCATAGGTGACAAATTTATCATCAATTCAACTAATCGAATATTATATTGGTTACTATTCGGTGAAGATAAAAACAGTTCATGCTGCACGTCACATAAAACACGATAATCATTTGACAGATCAAACTGACAGAAAAGGCAACACTAGTCTTTCGGTTTCAGCCATAAATTTGATAATTCTTAAGCCATATAATCTTACACATTTTTTGAAGTTAGATATGATACGCCTCTATAAAATTCCACCACTTCAAATGAACAAGTAAATGGATTTTGATATAGTGGCGACCAGTGCCTACATACCGCATTCATTGCTGAGACAGGCAGCCATCCTCCATGTTGCTGCTGTGCAAGATCTAGCAGAGGAATAACCGCAGATTGCTTGTAATTGGATGGATAGTGAGAGATTATCTCCGTAACCTATAAACGTATGGCCTAGTGATCAGTAGCAAACACACGTACAATTGTTGGGAATTCGATAAAAAATCAGCCAAACCCTTCAAAGTCGTTTCTGGTGCAAATAACATACCAAAAACTGAATATTTTTGTCTAATTAAACATATTTCCAGGTAGCTTGGCATACTATCAGACCTTAAATCAGAGTAGAAGTATGTTTTGCTTAACGATCAGCATGAATTGCAGTTTTACTTCTACAAAAAGTTTTTGACCAGTTTCCATACAATAATATTGGCAGTTAAACCAGGAAACACAGCTTATTATATTTATCTTTACTTGCTTCAGCCCTACAGCATATATATCCCATTAAGTCGTTCTCTAAAAGTATATAAGAGTTTCTCTTTGGTGTCTAAGACAGTTTAATATATATAGTAGAAGGAATTGTAGCCACTGAGGACAACTTCCACTGAAATCAAACAAGCATCTTCCATGATTAGCAATCTATACTTTTCTCTAAATTACTGTTGACATTTCGATCAGAAGGGTTGAACAGATCATTTACTAGCTTCTTTATTTTCTAAGAAAAAGGTCTAGACACAAATGCACTTTGTAATCATAATGGAGCTACGATCTTTCATTGACCTGCATTCTATATCTAGTTTGATTGCTGATTATAATAAGACATTGTCGATTGAAAGACGAGATTAACTAACCTCACAAAACTATGTATTTGTTTAAGCGGTAAAATGGCTTACCTTCTTTTTATTGGCATCGGTGAAATCCCATGGAAGGTCTGGACTATTATCCGGAGAATTAAGATGCTACGCATAGTTAATAAACAAATTGTAAGTTCCGATCCAATTACATTCGACCAAAATCCCAACTAAAATACAAAAGTTTTCAGTAATTTAAAGCTGAGATCAGTGTCACTCACGTAGTTTAAGGCAGTGGAGAAAGATCTAGACACCTGCAAAACAAAACAAAAACCCAAATTCGGGTTTTAGGAGAAATGCTTGGAGGAGTAGAAAATGAGAAAGAAAGTGAAAGGGAAAAGGGAAAAGGGAAAAGGAAAAAGGGGAAAGGGGAAAAACCTGAGAAGGACGAGATAAAACTTGACGGATCTCGCTGATTCGCTTTGATGCGAGACGACCTAGAAGCATCTTGGTGGAGCTCTGTGAAAGCCAACACCAACTTCGAGCTTCGAAAAGAGATGAGAGGAGAAAAAATGACTCGAAAGAGCGAGAGGATGAATCAAGGTACTTACTTGTGTGTATTGGGCCTGTAGTTCTAGGGCCTATAGATAGTCGGCCTATTTACTCTTATAAAAAATATTCATATTAAACCGAACTATTTGTTACCCATTTTCGAATATTATTTTGTAGCTAATTCTTTTTTTGGGTACATTCAATTTCTTTTCATAAATTGGAATAGCCCAAGGCCCAACTCAAGAAATTTATTATAAAAGAAGATCCAATTACAAAATAACAAAAAGAGAAAGCGATAAAAGAATACGTTTTAGAAATTAGAGATAGAAATTGGGGATCTGAATGATGATCCAGAGAGGGAGGCTTCAATTGCAACAATTCTTTAATAAGATAGCTTGAGTCGATTGAGAATTTCAGCAGCAGAGAAAAGACCCAAAATTATTGGTCTTAAGACAGCATCAGAATCCGAAAAGATCGGTAAAGATTTTCAAACATGCAACACGCTTGGGAAATCTGAACTTATCAGCAACTTTTGAAAGGTCTTTAAGGGAAGACACTTGAGCAATCAGGAGGCTGAATTATATTTTCTTGAAATTGAGCCAGATGAGCTGAAAGGGGATCTTCAATAGAGATTGATGAAGATCATAAAACAGATTGGAGCAGCTAATAATCCTGCAACAAGATATTTATTAGGTAACTTTCAATTGAAATTGTATTGTTATAAGAATGTTTGCTATAGAGTTAGAATAGTGGAATCTAGAGATTCAGGTAGAAAAAATTCTCTTATGAAACTTGTGTAAAGATTGTCGAAGCAGATTATGAGTATGGAATGTAGGTAAATCATTTTTAAATTTGCATTTATTTATCCAGCGAAGCAGAGTTTTGCTTAGCAATGGTAATGGGTCGGGATTGAGGTTTGTATAGCTAAACCCGTAACCCGTATTTATTTTTTCAAACCCATATACTGTTGGTATCATGATTTTTTTTTGTCAAAGCTATTTTCTCCATGTTATTTTTTATTTTCTCCATCTTTCAAACTTTCAAAACACTAGTGACTTGTTTTTATCAAATTACCCTTATTTTTATTTCAAATTTATCGCTAGATGTCATTTATCTAATAGATAGTCTTATATGAAAAAACACAGCATTAAGCATTAACCTAACTTTAATCCAAGATATATGATTCTACCTCTAAAATTAACCCTAAAACAAAGAACTTCAATTTTATTGAAGATTAATCATGGAAAATGAAGAAACTCAAACAAAGTCGGAGAACAGCACTCAATCGACAAACAAGATAATTTAAACTTTTTTTTACGTTTTAGAACTTCGTAGCTTGAAAATACCTATTTCGAAACTTATTTTTTTCAGCTAAACCCGATTTTTACAGTTTTGAAAGAAAAACAACTATTTCTGAGCCGGGCGTGTAATTTAAAAAAAAATTGTGCATCTGATTCCGAGAGGGCCACTCGGAATCACGTGCTAGATGCATTTAAAAAATTGCAGAAAACTTTTCAAAACCAAACCCTAATCGAAAATGAAAAAGCAAAGAAAATGAAGAAATCATACCTTTTCCAAGCCTTCTATCTTCTCTCTTCGAATGATTTTGTGAAGAAGGGGTTTTCTTCACCAAGTTTCTCTCTTTTGTGAAGAATGGATTTTCTTCTCTAAGCTTTTTCTCTCTCTTCAATTTGTAAAGTACTGGTTTTGTTGTTTTGTGAAGAATGGGTTTAGTTGTAGTGAATGGGTAATGGTATGTTAGGGTAATAGTTTTTTAAAAAAATGGGTATAAGGACAAATGTGTATTTTCCTTTATGGAGGAAATAGCAAGATGATATTTTTTTCAAATTATAGGAGAAATAATCATTTTGATGGGAGAAATAGCTTTGGCCTTTTAAAAAAAAAAACAAACTACCTGGTCGCTAAATTTAAGTCAATCACATAAAAAACATCAATCTAATACTAATTAATAGATAGTTTTGACATATGGTAGTAAATCATTTTCTTAATCATTTTCTTCTAATTTAATTAGTTATATTATTAGTTCGTGTTTGATACTAAAAAATGTTTAAAAAATATAAATCATCAAATTTAATATTTAAACTTAGAATATTATTTTGTGATCTGTTAATAATTGATATATGATTTTGGTATATGTTAGTAATTTTTTATTTAATAAATAATAATATTATTAGAAAAAAAAATATTTTTAAAAGGAGAAATTGAAAAATCAAATTTAATATTTAAATTTAGAAAGATATTTTTCAAAATATTGTGTTTTTATAATGTTATTAATAATTAATATATGGTTTGGGTATATGTTAGTATTTTTTTTATTTAATTAATAATATTAATAATATTAGACATAAATTGATAGTATTAGTTTAGAAAATGATAGTATTAGTTTTGCAGAGAAAAATAAAAAATATTAAAAGAAAGAATTTGAAAAACTAAATTTAATGTTAAAATAGAATAATATTTTTCAAAAATATATTCTATATATTAGCATATAATATATGGTTTTAGTATTATAGAATACAAATATTAATATTAATAACTTTATTTTAAAGCTTGATAAATAATATTCAATAATATAATGTTTAATATAATATTAATTTAACATGTACGTATCTGGTGGGCTAGGTTCGGGTTAGGTACCCGTGGAAAATTTCTTAAACCCGTGGAAAATTTCTTAAACCCATAACTCATCCCATACACGACGGGTAGTAAATTTTCAAACCCACAACCCATCTGTGGGAAATTTTTAAAACCCATAACCCATCCCATCGGGTCAGTTCAAGTCGGGTCGGGTACTCGTGGGTTCGGAAAAAATTGTCATCCCTATGCTCTCTATTGATATGAGAAATGCTTATTGTTGAAGTAATCGGCTTCCTACAACATTGAAGTATTGGAGATAAAAAACAATAAGATTTGTTATTAGCTAGCATAATTATAAGAGTAAGAGAGTCGGTTTCAATTTCAAGAGATGAGACTTTTAGGTTATTACAGAGTAATAAACCATCAAATAAAGTTGAGTTTTAGCTAGAATATGACTTAGCTTTCCATAGTTTCCACCAATATCAGCCTTTGGGTCAATTTGACGATCTCTGATAATAGTACTGCCTAAGGATTCTCCAGAGATAGAACATGATGCATCAGTATTGAGCTTAATATAGAGGAAAGTATGAAGAGATCAGTAAATGACCTTAAGATTTCTTATTTGGTTTAAATGATTAAAGCAACCAAACTCATAAGCAATATGGAAGTCTTGAGACCATAAACTTTTGTTTAGCATTTTAGCCATGTCAAGCTTAAGAATAGCCTGATTGATGTGAACTATTACACTATGAATACAAGAAACTTGATGACTGGATTTAGACTTGTTTCTGTAATGCCAAAGAGGCCAACAAATAATAGATGGTATAGTAGATCTTATGTGAATTTGATTATAAGCTGACCAAAACCATAATCTAATTACACGAGAGATAGACATGTAATGACCAATCCTGACATTAAACATGTTGTTGTAATGAGACACCAAATAGACCAGGAAAAATCGCATTGAACAAATATGTGTTGGATGCTTTCTATGTTTCCACAGTGCTGACATTTAGAAACTAAAGGTATATTTCTGGCCTGAAGAACAGTGTCTATAGAGACCTAATTATGTAGAATTCTCCACAATAAAAACGAATATTTGATAGGAGTGATTATGTTCCAGGTAGATGAATATAAGCTTGAAGGAGTTCCTTTAACTTTGAGACCAAGTGTCTTTAAATGAAAATTGCATGAATCACTTGTTGTCCAAATTAACTTATCAGGAAGATTATGCTTGATGACAAGGTTGATGATTATGTTGACATTTACAAAGGAGACATTAGAAGACAAACTAGGAATGTTCCAGCCATTGTTAATCCATAAGTCTTTGACCTTGGTTTGGTTATACCATGATGAGTTATTAGTAGTAAGAAGATCCATTAGAGCCTTATAATAACACCATCGATCTAACCAAAATTTACAATTGCCCTGACCCAGATACGAGAATGTAAAGCTTTCTGCAATGATTCTAATGTTGTGAAGCCTTTTCCAAACATGGGACCTGTTGAAGAACATATTAACTTGCATCGGATGACAAGTAGAGTAATAGATCCGGATAGCGAATGTTGCAGATGGAAGTTATAAATAGCCATCAAGATTGATTGGATAAGGGTGAGTTTGCCCTCATAAGAGAGTAAGGTATGATCCCATTCTTGAACTCTTATCCTTATAGTTGTCATTAGACCTTCATAGTGAAAAGCAGTGATGTTATTGTGAATGATTGCTCCCAATAAGATCATAGGAAAGTGACTTTCCTTGAAACCAATTAGACTTTTAATAAGATTAGACCTTGTTAATGAAGATTATTTAGACAGAATAAAAAAAAGGACTTATCCTTATTGATTAGTTTACTCGTTTGATCCTGAAACTTAGTTAGAAAGTTGTTGATAAGAAAAATACTAGATTTAAAACCATTAGTAAATATAATAGTGTTGTCAGCAAAAGATAAGTATGATATATTGTAGTTATTTATGAATTTTATATTTTAAGCTAAGATTTAGACCTCTGATTAAGTATTCTTGAGCTAAAATGAAAAGGCTAAGGGATAATAGATCCTCTTTCCTAATCCCGTTAGTAGCTTTGAAGAAACCTTTGACCTCACCATTAATAATGATAGAAAATTTAACATTGTTGATAGATTTTAAAATTAGATTGATAAATCTAGTGTTAAAACCAAAAGTAGTAATTATGTATATAATAAACGAGTAAGAAACTCTATCAAATTATTTGGATAAATTTAGTTTAAAAATTAAGTTCCCGCATCTACTTTTCTAATTTATGTTGTAAGCTAGATCTTTAGTAAGAAAAATGTTTTCTTGAATGCATTTTCCCTTAACAAAGCCGCTCTGTTCTACAAAAAAATTAACTTAGGTAATAGAATAGTTATCATATCATATAAGATTCTAGAAATAATCCTATTAAATATGTTGCATAGACTTATATGTCTGAAATCACTCCATGTTTTAGGATATTCCTTTTTAGGGATTAAACATGTTGCAGTAGCATAAATACCACTAGGAACATATTCGTTGTAAAAAAAATATCTAATAGTTGAACATAGATAACGGGAAATAATAGACCAGCATTTACGGTAGAATTTGATATCTAATCTGTCTACGCCTGCAGTACTATCAGAAGTAGATATGAAAGAGTTAGACCAAGAGTTTTTTATAAAAACTTTGTCAAAACACTTCCACTTGTGGGAGTTAGTCCAAGTAAATATTGAACCTATAGACCCCACATCATTTAAACTACAATAAAAAATTAAGTTATTAAAATTATCAATACTTCTCCAACATGAAATTGTGCATGATAGTTACTCAGATGAGTCCACAATAAAGTTAAAGTCTCACATAAGCATCCAGTATTTAGTTGAGTCAGCCACATCTCTAATTTGGTACCACATAATAGTTATAAGTTCACGAGTACACTTAGCATAAATAACTGAAACCATAAATCTTTTCTCAAAGGTAGAGTGTTTCACACTTAAGTGAAGAATTTAGTCTTGATCCATAAGCATCTAAATGGAATAAGGTGAATCTCGATTGTTTTTTTTGGAAACAAAAGGTTTGATTGAATCATGGTGGCTTTTTCTGCAGGTTTTGGAGCTATGACCCATATGAAGACAATCAACACAACAAATGGGTCTTTCATCATAAGAAATCTTAAGCCAGAACCCATCTTCATAGCCAAAGGTAACCCATATCTTATCTTGAAGAGGCTTAGAAATGTAACTTTACACCCAAACCTTACAATAGTTGAACATGACTTGATTTTTTGGAGGAACCCAAACATCTATAGGATTACATATAGCTTTAGATAACTTTTTGATAGGGTTAGGATTGTAAAACAAAAGAGGTAGGTTATTTAGTGTGACCCAAACATGAGCTATAACAAAATCTCTTATAGGGTGAAAGAATGATGTCCATTTGAGCACTCGCATGGTAAATTTACCAATGGTCCAGACAGAACGTTTCCAGATACGTTTGATATCTTCTTGTAGATCTAATTCAATCATAAGATGCCTTGGATCCCACATAGCAAGATTGACAGTTTCTTTGAACTTAAGAGAGTTAAAAAATTCTTGAATCACAAACAGTTGATTTTGTCAAAGTTAGGGAAGTCTATAAATGTGTAGTCCTCTTGCGTTTGAATGATAACATTTTCATGAATAAACTGTTTGTTTCCAGGCTTAGTTATTTCAAGATTTAACTTTTATGATTCATGGTTGGGTTTTGAAAATGGTTGCATGTTTGATGCTCGAAGATAGGGTTGTTGCGAAAGTCAACGATTGATCACGTTAGGTTGAAGGTTGATTGAGGCGAGGAGAAGACATCTTAAGGAGAAGGAAATTCAGACAAGGGGATATCCATTGCAGTATTCTTGAGTAAGTGTATGATTTGAGGCTTCTTACCAAAATTATAATTAGAGAATATATGATTTTCTTATGAATCTTGACCATGAATTGATCTAGAGAATGAGGATGTATCAACATCGAGATGATGCTGTTTAATCTTCATTGATGAAAGTCAAAAAGATCTTTCAGGAATTGGATTTTTGGATAAAAATCTCTTCATCAATTAGTTTTCTTTTCTTTTTTGTGTCGATTCAATTCGTAAAATTATATTTATTAGATAAAAAAATCACTAAGTTATATAAATCCAAATTTTTAAAAACCATATAAAACATGGTAATAGACTTATAAAAATCACTCATAAAATCATATATACGTATGACCCAAACTAAAAAACATTACGCATATTCAAACAACAAATATACTATAAAAGAGGTATAATTATAATTTATTCTTAAAAAATATAAATTTACAAAAATATCATACAAGGAAAAGAAGATTTTGTCAAATTAAATTGGAAGAAAATGATGTTACTTGACAAAACCTATTATATAAACAAAATTGTTTAGTACATGTAAGCATATTTCAAAGAATGTTTTATCAAATGAACTCTTATATACCATAATGCATAATACATATCCCGAGATGTATTCTTCAACAACAAAGTGGAACGTGTATTTTATGTTTACATGGTATAAAGTCATAATTGATTAGGTCAACAATTTCGGAGGATATTTGGATAATAATATAAGAAACAATTAATTTTTTGGGTAGACTATAGAAAGAGAATTGAGATACTATGATTTAATTTAGATAAATAAGATCTCATAAAATAGGTTTTGAGTGAATGAGTTTTTCACCGACGCTCGTTAATTATCTTAAGGTCTCTTTATAGACAATTTAAGCCCAATGGGCCTAATAGGTCGAATGGATCCATGGATCTATTATCCATGCCCAATTATTTAAATAAACCTAGTACAAATATGCATAATTATTATAATATTTCAATTTATTACAATTTTCTATATATAAAATAGATACTAGTATAAAATCTATTTTGATTCAATATTTTAATCATTTAGTACTTCATATGAGTTATATATGGACTAAACATAGGTTTTAAAATGATTTGTGAACGGTTTCGAATATTATTATACAAGGCCTTTGGGGTTTGCCTTTTGGTTACAAAGTTGGAAACATGTCACGAATATACCAAACTCGTGAGTCTTTTTTTAGCGGTGAAGCGTGATGATAGTTGGAGACGTTCTCAATTCTCCAGAATTAATAACAGTTGGAACCCTACACATTTCTTAGGGTTACACCTAGTGGGCTTATAAGAAATGGGTTGTTGGTATTCTCTACAGTTTTATACATATTTCCCCCCTCACCCCTCTTACAATCACTTTTTACAGTGAGAAACACAAATTTTAAAGAGATAAGCTCTATATATTTGCCCCTGTTATTTTCCGGCGATGCTTCTCTCACGTCTTGTATGTTCACTGGTCAGATAACTTTGACTGGTTGGTTATGGTCGTTGGATAAAGTCGAAGAGAAGAAAAAAGTTAGGCTAGCAACAGGATTACAAAAGTCTGAAGGTAAAGTTACTATCTACCAAACCTTTGGGACACAGATTTTACATCAAAAATTCACTATTCGAGACCAACACGGTCCCAAAGAGCAACCAACCGTATACGTTACTCTACTTTTTTAACTACAGGTTCATATACGGAAGAGAACTCTCCTTTAAAGACAACCATGCCAATAAAACTACTAAAGCCCAACCTACCAAGAGTAAAGAGATCACCAAACAGAATCAATCATCTCCTAGCTCATAGTCGAAGCGGTCAAGCAAAGATAAAAGTACTGTCACTAGCAAATAACGACCCAACACAAAAAAATACCCTCCGGATCTAACCTGAGACAACTAATTCACAAAGAGGAAAATGTTGGGGTAGAGTCACCGTTGGGAGTATCAGGCCAATCTGGAGAGAATATCGGGGCCTCAAAAGAAGTCGCATAGAAAAATCATAAAGCTAAGAATTGTAAAGGAAAATTTACTAAAATGGAAGAGGTGAAACTACCCGCTTCACTAGTTGGGTGTGTGGGACCAAATTTCCTAAAAGTGAGTCATACATACCTACTTTCTCTTTCCAAAATCTCTTATAACTATTTCCCACATAGTGAGTTGAATGCACTTCATACGAAATTAAGATTTCTAAAGAAGTTAAAGATATGACTATCTAAAGATGATGAGACACCAATGAACTATGGGGGGAAATGAATTAATGATTTATCTCACGTATTGAATTAGGGTATTTGATTCCCATTAGACTCAAAGATAGTTAATTACTTTGATCTTGTGGGATCATGCCCAAGTCAGGCTAGTCCAAATGTTTGGTTCACCCTAATGTAATGTATCATGGCATCAAGGTTGTCAAAGATCATAATGCTAATTGAGTTATTTGTTGATATTGTTGGGTTGTCGAGGAATTCTCATATTCTCTTCAACTTCTTCAACCTAAGGGATGAGTACAAAGTAGTGAGTGACTTGATTAAAACCGAAATATTATGGAATACGCAGTTCTTATTAATTAGTGTTTGTTGGGTAAATGGGAAAAAAATCTCATCCATAAATAATTTGAGCCATATCTCAAGGTTTGGGAAGAGTTCGGGTAATTCTTGAAACTTCATTTATTATTTATACTTTTTTTGCGTTCATAATTTATTTTAAGTTTTTTTCCACAAAGCAACATTAAAATCTCATTAGCAGCATTTGGAAGCTGCTAAAGTTACTTGTAAAATGTTGCACCAAAGGGTTGAGGATAATTGGTCCAACATTTTCACGAATGTTTTCATCGTAACAATTTAGTTCAGAATTATCTGTGGATGACCAATTTCGAACATGACCTGACTAGGGAACAGTTTTCTACAACATCTCCTCTGTCATTTATTCTTAATCGGATTAGGGGTACCGAAGAGAACGTTGTCCTTCCGACAAGGACTAAGGCTCATAACTATTGGGTATTGAAAGATTCTAAGAAATACACCATCAATGTTGAGGGGCTGGATCAACCCGATAATCCTTTACTAGTAACACTTGATGTTGATTTGAAGTGGGTAAGACAATCGAAGAACCCTCTCTTTAAAGAATAAAAATACAAACAAGAGGATCAAGCTTAACAATGAAAAACAAAAAAAAATAAGAAACAAATATCAGTTTGGAAACCATCTGTGTCATTGTTCAAGCTAATTTTCTCCAATAACCAAACTGAGTTCTCCCTTGGTTTCGGTAACAATTGAACAAGCCTCTAATGAAGGTAACCCAATGGGTACTACGGAGGGAATAAAATTTGAGGCTATTGAAAATGAATTTACTGATTCAACTAGTTCATTCAAAGACGTGCCTTTTCAGCTAGTGAAAGAACAAAATACTTGTGCATATAAAATGTTGGTCTTTGTAAAGCCTATTACTAGGGGTGAAAAAAAACCGAAAAAACCGAACCGAAACAAACCAGAATGGGTCGGTTTGGTCGGTTTTTTTAAACTAGATTTCGGTTTCGATTTTAATTTTTTAAACCGAACTTAATTCGGTCGGTTTTCGGTTTGTACGGTTTAACCGACCGATTTGAACCAAACGGACCAAATCTATAGAATATAATGTATATGTTAATATATAGACCGTATTTAATATAAGCCCTATCTTCACCTTTGGCCTAGTGGTTGTACACTTACAACTTAAGATCTTTTATTATAGACGTTTGGGGTATGAATCCTGGTTGTAACTTTTTTCTTTCTATTTTTTTCGTTTCTCTTTCATATCGAATTCCAAATTGCCAATCACTACCAAATTAGCTAGGGTTTTTTTTTGTCACTACCAAAACCTGTTAGTGGTGACAGCGGTTCTTATCCCCACAAAATTCGAACCAAAATTTAGTCAATCTTCTTGTGTTTGTACTTGTGACTGGATAAAAGTCAGAGCCGTCGTTTATCTAAAATTTCACTTCCTCTGTTCATTTTCGTTTTGGGAGAGATAGAAAGAGTGAGAGAGAGAAAAGAAAAACCCAATTGGGAAATGCAGAGTAAGGAGAGTATGGTTTGGTTTATGATTGAAAAATCATTAAATCAAGAACCATTTCAATGGAATCTAAGAAAGAGAAAAGAAAAAAAAAAGAACCCAACTTTCCAAAACACAAGGAGAATTCGGAAAGCAAATGGATCTCGATTTCTTAACTCTCAAGCTGTTTTTTTTAAGTGATAAACCCTAGAAAAAAAGTACTACTAGTGATTTTCACCAATCAGATCTTGGAATTAAGACGAATTGGGAACACCCAGAAGGATTTAAGCAAAACCCAGATTAGATTTGCTGAGAGAAAAGCAGGGGTGGGATGTTTATAAGTAAAATATTTTTAAAAAATAAAAGGTTTTTAAGCTGGTATAGTAAGATTTTGACCTATCCTGAAAATCAAACACAAATAACCCATGTAGAGAAAAGCTAAGACCCACTTGATAAACAATTTAAAAAAAAACAGAGAGGTTTTGTTCTTGAAAATTGAAGTGGTTGAATTTTATAAAAATATAAAAAGATAGAGGTTTTGATTCTTTTGTCTTTTGAGAAAAGGTAGATAACCTTATGGGTGGAGATACCAAAATGGTTTCTTTTGTATAAATAGCCCATATTTTAATTAATCTACACGCACCGAACCGCACCGACCGAACCACACCTCTATTAAAACCGAAAAACCGACCGAAACCGATCAAAACCGAACAAACTGAAACCGAAAAAACCCGATTTTTTTATTACTAAATCGGTTTAATAATATACAAACCGAATTATTTCGGTTTGGTCTAAGAATTTAAAAAAAACCGACCGAACCGACCGAATCTCACCCCTACCTATTACTGAGTTGGAAATGGAAGTCAATTTACAAAAGAGAAACCATTGCTTCGCTTAAAGACGAATGCGAGCATCAAAATAAATCTCTTGAAAAAGAGAAAGCATGTGCCGATGGTTTAAAAATGAAGTTAGGGTTGCTGGTGAGGAACTGAGGAAGCTAGAGATTGTCCATAAAGAGTTGCAATCATCTAGATCTGAGAAAATTCAAAGGTATAGAGACCAGGGTGAAAACGACAAAGACGTTGTAGAGAATTTTTCGAATAAATTAAAAGAACAAGATGCTCTCAACACAAAAATTGAGGGGGAATTAAATGCATTTAAGGCTCAGATTATGAAAGATAAGAAAACCACGATTTTCGAGTATGCTAACCAAATCTTAGAGTCATTGTCTAAAAAGGATGTTGTGATCAAGTCCAACATGGTACTAGATTTTCACAAGGCCTTCCCAAAGATGAACCTTAGATATATGTGGGAGTTAGTATTAGAGTAATTGTGGCCTAACTATATGCCTTTAGCTGATAATCTAGGCATATCAATGCATTCTGACACTGATGAGATAAACAACAATGTAGATAACCTTAACAGACAGACTAATATATATTTATAGAGATAAACAAGAAATGCGGAAATGTTAACTTCATTCCAGATATCAATACAGGGGTCAGTTTTCTTATATAGAAAATATAGACAAACTGTTCGATCTTATCTAAATAACTACCTTAATAACTGATATTAAACACGTGATAAACTAGACAATACGTATTCAAACCAACTAGTTTAGATTACTTCCAACATTCTCCCATGTAAGATAAACTTCAACCTGCAGGTTCCTCATGCTTAGTAAATCTCGCATATTTTCGAACTTCACAGTGGTCATCGTTTTAGTTAAAACGTCTGCATGCTACTCCCCTGTACTTATGTGCTTGACAATAATCCACGCTCTACACATTCGCGAATGAAATGATAGCAAATATCAATATGTTTATTTTTTCCGAGGAAAACTGGATTTTTTGCCAAATCAATTGCAGAACGATTGTCTATATATATCACGAATGGAGAGTGATTTACATAGGTTATTTGACTAAGTAACTTTCTCAACCACACACCTTGACATGCTGCCGCTGTAGCAGCCATGAATTCAGCTTCGCATGATGACAACGCCACACACTGCTGATTTTATGAGACCCAAATAATTAAACTCTCATTCAAGTAGAAAGCCATGCCACATGTGATTCTTCTATCCTCAAGATTACTAGCTAGGTCGCTATCTGAGTAGCCGGACAATAAATAATTTTCAGACCCACTTGAATATACTAACCCAAAGTTGATCATTCCTTTCACGTAATACAAGATACGTTTAATTGCACTTATATGCAATTCACTAGGTCTTTCCATGTACCTGATAACTACACCAACAGAGTAAGCAATATCTTGACGAGTATGAACCAAATACCTCAACCCACCAATTAAGCTCTTAAATTTCATGGAGTTCACTGCCTTCCCTTTTTCATTTTTATTAATCTGTATTTTTGGCTCCATAGGATACTTTACGACATTGTACGACCCCATACCAGCTTTGTCAAGTAACTTGTTGGCATTACTTGCTTGTTTAAGGTCATTATATCCCTGCCCCTAACTGACTTCGATACCCTGATAGTAAGATAATATCCCGAGATCACTCATCTAAAATTTTGCAATCATTTACCTCTTAAACTTACTAATGTTTGCGACACTAGTCCCTGTGACCAATAGATCATCCACGTATACTCCAATAATCAGAACTTCATTACCTTTCCTCCTTGTATATACTGCATGTTCATATGGGGACTTAGTGAAGCCCAACTCTTCCAAACACTTACTTAACTTTTCATACCAAGCATGTGGCGCCTGCCTTAACCCATATAGAGCCTTCACCAACTTATAGACAAAGTGTTCATTACCTTTTTTTTACAAAACCCTCAAGTTGACACACATATACAACTTCTTGTAAATCGCCGTTAAGAAATACGGATTTTACATCCAAGTGATGCACTTCCCATTCATTCTTTGCGGCAAGCGCTAACAGTAATCTTACCGTTTCTAAGCAAGCAACTTGGGAAAAGATCTCTTCAAAGTCTATTCCTTGTTGTTGAACATAGACCTTTACTACAACTATGGCTTTGTGTTTGATAATATGTCCATATGTATCCCTCTTTAGTTTATAGACCCATTTCAGCCTTTTGGCTTTATGCCTAGGTGGTAGCTCCACCAATTTCCATGTATTGTTCTTTTCTATAGCAACAAGTTCACTTTTCATAGCTTCCACCCATGCAGGCTCTGTCATAACTTGTTTGTAATTACTAGGCTCGTCAACACCCAGTACAAAAAAAGCTCATCTTCTAACTCTACTTCAACTGTTTCATCATAAATATCAATGAGTAGACGAAATTTACTAGGCTGTTCACTCCCATTACTCTCACTGCTACTGCTTGAGTCTGCAGAATGTGTGCCACTACTCAGGTCCTCAACATCTGTTTGAGGACCAGCTGTTTGTGATCCCATAGAATCAATGTTTTTATTCTTCGGTGTAACTGGTTCTTCTTCAACTGAACCATCAACCACCTCTTCTGTACGTATGTCGAGCACAGTAAAGTTACCGCGGAGTACAAACCCTTCTTCTTGCTGTTTCTCCCACTCCCAACATCTAGCATCATCAAAGATAGCGTCTCTGCTTACAAGAATTCTCCCGTTGACTTGATCGTAAAGTCTACATGCCTTTGTGTCGGGCTCTCTACCCAGATACACTACCATTTTACTACGATCGTCAAGCTTCTGGGTGTGCACACTAGGCACCTTCATGTGTGCTACACAACCAAATATTCGAATATGTCCAATATTTGGTTTATTTTCAGTTCATACCTCATATGGCGTCTTTCCTGATAAAGCTCGAGTAGGTATGTGATTTAGTATGTAAACAGCATGACGAGCAGCTTCTCCCCAAAAGCTGGAAGGTAGTTGTTTTTCTTTCAAAAAACTGTGTATCATTGCTACTACTGTTCTGTTTCTTCTTTCGACAACCCCATTATGCTGCGGTGAGTAAGGAGCAGTGAAATGCCTATTAATCCCCGTATCTTCACATTAAGAGGTAAATAACTTTGAAGTGAATTCACCTACTCTGTCCATTCTCAAAACATTTATTTTCTTCTCTGTAATTTTTTCTACCAAAGCTCGAAATTTCTTGAATGCCTCTAGTGCTTCGTCTTTTCTTGCAAGCATATATATATATATATATATCCACATTACCCTGCTGAAATCATCGACTAGTATAAAAAAGTATTTATTTACTCCTTTATTTGTAGGAGAAATTGGCCCACACAAGTCTCCGTGTACCAACTCAAGCATTTCTTTTGCGTGGAAATTAGCCTGACCATGAAATGGCTTCCTCGTCTATTTTGACAATAGACAACCAATGCACACTTCTTTTGGTTGAATAATCTCCGGTAGGCCATACAACATCCTGTTCTTTGATAGCAATACCATAGCTTGAAAATTAACATGCCCAAGGCGTGAATGCCATAGCCATGATAAATTGTCCATTTTATAAAATAAGCACATAGATTTACTTGTTTCAGCAATAATCTTATACAATCTATTAGCTGATCTTTTAACTTTCACAAGGAGACGTCTCTTGTCATCGTATATAGATAATTATTCACCATTAAGTACCACCTTATTTCCAGTTTCTGATATTTTGCATATCCTTGCATCTCCTTATTTTTTAAGTCTTTGGCATAAGCAATGCATTTTGTAGTACTTCGTTCGAATTTTTATAATTCATTGGCACAACTAATATATTTTGTATTAGGGATTTTATAATTGAATTGCCTTTATGTTATCCCTTACCTTAGTGTCTTCATAATTTTCTATTCAAAAGTGATTAAAATGTTTATTCCAACCGTTCCTTTGAATGCAGATAACATTTTTAATCTAATTTATCATCTATCAAATAACCCATTCTAATTTTCTATAAATAATCAATTATAAGGTAATTAAAGTATTTATATTTGGATCACCATTCCTTGGATAAGTATTTATATTCGGATCACCGTCCTTCTGGATCTGATTATTCTGACCAACTAATGTTGGAACTTTTTAATTGTGACCAACCATTGTTAGAACATTTTAATTGTGACCACATAATGTTGGAACCTTTACACATGACCAACTATAGTTGGAAATTATTAATTTTGACCAACTAATGTTGGAAGTTTTACACATGACCAATTATTGTTGGAACCTTTTAATTATGATCAACTAGTATTGGAACTTTTTTAATTGTGACCAACTAATGTTGGAACCTTTACACATGACCAACTATTGTTGGAACCTTTTAATTGTGATCAACTAATGTTGAAACCTTTATACATGACTAACTATTGTTTAAACAATTTAAATTGTGACACTGAGGATATGCGAATCACAAATATAAAATAGTACACAAATCACAAAAGGAAAAATTTCATAAATTGCAAGTAGTTCGAACACCTCATGAAAACCACCCAAGCCACCAGGTTATGAAATAGTATGTCCCAAAATATTTACATAAGAAAAGTAAAGAGATAGTAAATCTTCTTTTATAATTATTCAAGATAAAGTCTTGAGTGTTCATTATTCCATGAACGCTGAAGAGGATTTCTTTCTTGATCTTCCAACCGATATGTACTAGGCTTAACTCTTTCTATAACCAAATACGACCTTTCATAACTAGGTTCCAACTTCCCTAACCTTTTTTGTGTATGTAAAAGGTTGAGAGGGCTGCCTTAAAATGTCATAAAAATACATAACATAGTAGCATGTTATCTCCCGTAAAGCCAATCATCTTGTTACAGAAGTGTTTGATATGATGCTCGTGGTCTTCACTTCCATCGTATATATCCATCTTGTAAATTGAACTTTGATATTGAATTATATTTGATAATTAAGAGAGCTGGCAAGGACAACACAAGGTTGTATTTTAGTTTGGTAGCGACAAATCTAGGATGACCAGGTTTATCGGACCGGCGACGTTAATAATAATTCGTAGGGATGGGTGTCAGACCGACATGTCAGGAGTTTGATGGAATTTTATGATCATCTTTTTCAGAATTTTATTCATTACTTTGAATTCTCTCCATCAAACTCGAGATGCATACCTACTCCTCATCAGGGTTTGATAATGAATAGATCTTAAATGGGATTTGGTTTTATTCTCTTCAATCAAGTCTAAATCCACTATCTTGGTTGTATTATTATCTTATTCATAATAGTTTTTAATTCGGAATGATGGAAGGGTATATTCAACTGGCGTTACTGCATCCATCCCATAAAGCAAAGCAAATAAGGATTCTTGGGTTACTGTTCGGGAGGTTGTACGATAACTTCATACTACTTCTTGCAAATAATTTTCTCATTTCCCCGTTGCCCAATCTAAATTCTTCTTTAAAAAATTTGGGATATTTGTTAACAACTTTTAATTTCTCATCAGTTCGATGGTGGAAATGTGATGAAAAGTAATGCTGAATCCATCGGGAAGTACAAACGGCTTCCATGTCTTTATTTTCAAATTGACATTTGTTATCTGTCGTAATGGTTCTTGGAATTCTGAATCTATAACATATGTTAGATAAAATAAATTTTATAACTATTTTGATGTAATTCTGGAGAGAGGTTTTGTTCCCACCTATTTTAAAAAATAATCAACAACCACAATAATAGTTTGACGACCCCCATATTCCATTGGCATGGGTCCAACCAAATTAAGCCCCTATTTGTCGAAGGGTAACGCTTAAGATATATATTATAGTGGCATCGTTGACATATGTATTGCATTTGCAAAAAAAATTTAAGGATCACACCATCGGATAACTCTTTACAATCTACCCTAGTGGAAGATCAATAATATCATGCCAATAAAACCCTTTTGTTTTAAGTGTTATAACTGTTACGAGCTGAATCATACCTATCGTGCAATTCAGATAACATCATTTGAGACTTATCACTCCCAAGGTACTGTAATAGTGACCTACAAAGGGACTTCATATATAGGATATCCTCAAAAACTGTGAAACCATATGTTTTACACTTTAACTTTTTAGTTAATGCTTTGTCAATAGGCAAAGTCCATTAAGTAATTAATTTTTTGATCTCATGCCTCTAATATTTATCTGTAATGATCAAGATTGGGAAATTTTCTTAAGGTCCCGATAATATCTGAAGGTAATCTTATATTAAAATTCATGGATGTCCTCCGCTATAAGAAATAGTAGTTATGGAATCAGCTATCGAATTTTAAGCTCGGGAACATGTTCGTATTTAACATACTTGAAGAAAATGGTTGTCTCCCTCAATGTCTTTAAATATTTTACAAATGATATTTTATATATTATATTTCCCCATTGCTTAATTTATAAGCAACTGTGAGTCACTTATTAAATGAATTGTTTTGGTCCCACAAATCTGGGCAAGCCTTATCTTGGCAATTTGATTCCTTGAAACCAAAGCGTATTGTTTGGTATAGTGAATCATCAAAAGGGGAAAGTAAATAAATTCCTACCTCACAACCTGATACACTTGATCCCCTATCTGTTCGAGTTGTCCATTCATTTATAGGCTTTTTGGTATCTGATTCAAACTATGGCCGTTCATAATAGAATTCAACCAAAAAAATTGCCACATCTTGGGCCTTGACCGTTGTTCGATGAGCAAATTCAATATTATAATCTCCCAATTCTACTAAACATTCATTCGACCTAATACATTTGTTTTTTGTAACATATTTTTGAATGGAAAAGAAGTTTGAACTGTTCGAGTGAGCTTGAAAATAGGATCTCATTTTTAGAACTGTTACCACTAAAGCTAAAACCAACTTTAAGTATCTTTAATTTTGATAAAGGCTTCATCGCACTCCAAAGTCTAACTAAACTCCTTTGAAATTCTTAAAACCTGGAAAAATGATACACACTTACTCGAAGAATTTAATATAAATATATATATATTCAGAGCATCCAATCTTCCGGTCAGTATTTGACCTTCTTTGGTAGATCTATGAGGATCCATAGCAAGCAACGCATTCAATTATACTGGATCAACTTGAATGCACTTTTCACTGATAACGTACCCCAAAATTTTTCCAGACCGTACTCTTAATGTATATTTTTATGGATTGAACTTCAAATTAATGGCTTTTAGATTGGAGAAAGTTTATTTTTCGATTGGAGAAATGATCTTCATCCCTCACATTTTTAACCAACATATCATCAAAGTAAACCTCTACATTGCTTCTAGTCTGACTAGCGAAAACTTTATTTACTAAACACCGATAAATGGCCCTAATATTTTTCAACCCAAAAGGCATAACTTTATAGCACTCGAGCCTCACTGACTATTATGAACGTAGTACTATCTTGGTCCTTGAGATCCATTTGTATTTGGTTGTACCTTATAAATGTATACATGAATGACAACAATTTATTACCTAAAGTGGAGTCTATCCGTTGATAAATTTTAGGGACGGGAAACAGATCCTTCAGATAAGCCGTGTTTAGATATGTGAAGTCAACACACATACGTCATTTCCCATTTTTATTATTCACAAGCATAGGGTTACCTGTCCATAAAGGGTATTGGGATTCCCAAATATTCCCTATTTATGTTAATCGATCCACCTCTTCGGTGATAGCTTCATATTTCTCCGATTGCGCTTTGAGAAATGTGGTCAATTTTCTATTTTCAATCAAGGTTTGGATTTGTTTGCTTTAAAGCAATATAATCATCTGTATCATAGCCCACATCAACCCCGAGTATTTGAAATTTCCCTCGAAGTTTGAATTGGTGGTTTCCTTCTAAATTGTACAATTTTTTTTACATTATCGTAAATGGTGGCAACTTTCTTAGTTAGTTCTGTAAAATGATCGGGTCGGACCCACTGATTTTGTCGGGATCTATATTTTTGTCCCTATGGATACTAATTTGCTTTTGAATGAGATATATTCTTAACTGAGTCCTTCATACATGAACTAGCGGTTGTTTGTGTTTATTGTTCAGAACCAGATGATTTTTTCCTTTGTTGATATGGAGATTTTTGTATATCTGTCACCGTAATTTATTTTTGAACCTGTGATAAAAAAAACCTCCAAATAACTTTGTTTTTTCCTTGTAACATTATTGGCCAATTCTATACGAAAAGAAACCCTTTCCTAAACGCAACTATATTCATTTGTTCAAAATAATCTTGCAAACCATTTTTGGTTTCTACAAAGTGTTTGGTGTAATCTTTCAAGCTTTTTCCAATAAACTGACGATACTGAATTATTATATCTCCATTTCTTCTTATATCTTTGCTTCCCAAAAACTGCCTTCAAAACCATCTAGAACATGTCAAAACTCTTATTGATCCATGTGGAAGCTGATTATACCACTTCAATGTACTATCTTTCAAGGTTTGGGGAAAACACGACATAAAACTTGTCATCATCGTCAAAATTTAGCACAAAGTTCTTGCCAGAGAGAATTTCTTCGGAAATATGCGGCCACCTCAATTATGTCCCTGACTAAATTGATTATCCTCACTGATTGTTGTAAACATACCTGGTTTGGTCTGAATAACAAACCGATCACCCATTTTATGGTCAGTCTTGTGGTTTTCTATTCCTCTTAACTTTCATTCATACTTTGTATTTTATTTACTTGTTTGATGTTTTCTTTTAACCGATTTTTTTTTGTTTCTTACTTGACTTGTGATGTGATTGAAGTGTTTCTTCGAATAATGCTTATCATGATAGCGATCTCTACTAGAAGAGGATGAACATACCTTGGATTCAGACACTGAATTATTTTTTATACTCTAAAGGATTGTAATAATCCCTAGTTTTACGCTCCATTTTCAAGGAATGCTATGTTTTTTTAGGAATGATCTCTCTGATACTTTTCCAGACTATGTTGAATATATGGGTCTATAACTTGTTCATTAACACCTTCTTATCCTTCAGATCTTTGGATTTCCGATCGGATTTTACCCAAAAGGGTTATTACAGCTTATTTCTAATATCTTAATGCCTTTATTTTCCCTCGTAACTAGTCGCGCTCCTCTTGCATAAGAAATTATTCTTGCTTTCTATCATTCATGTACAATACTTTGCTAAATTGTTATCCGATATTAATCTATTTGTATTTCAAAATCCATGCTTCAATATGTTTGGAGGTAAACTCTAACACCCACGATTTTTGATATTGTCATTCGAGTACCTTCGCACCCCCATTGTGGTTGTTGTTAAGTATACGAGAATATTGATAAGTTTAATGAATTAAACTTGTGTTTATGGAAAAGAAGAGGAAAGTATTGAGAGAAAATTAAAGTGTGTAAATTTTAGAGAGAGAAACACTTTAACAATGTCTATCTTAAATCATAAAAGTCAAACCCTTTATTCACTATATCCTACCCTATTTATAGACAAATAAGAAGACTAATTGAATCTGTTACATAAAAGGACAAATTGCATTGTGGTCATTTATATTTACAAACAATACAAATCTTTTCTCATAACTTTACAGTATATCAAACGTAACCTTAATGTCACTATTTTAAATCTTTAATAAATTATGTCCTTATTAGTAGCCCCATAGTTTTTATCAAGAATAACAAATAAGAACTAGATATCTCCGAAATCATGCCAAATAGGAACTGCTAATTTCCATACTCCAAGTTGCTTTAAATATTATTTCGTCAAAGACTTTATTGAAATGACATATTTTTACGCTTAATTCCTTCGAACGTAAGTGTCTTTAAACTTGTCTCGAATTAGAACCTCTCAAAATTATATTTAAAATCTCTTCAAATATTATTGTATTCTTCTCAATTTTTATCAGAACCATTTATTTATCCACTTATATTATTTGAACATAGTTATCTTTAGAGTTATCTCAAATGTACACGTGGTTTCTCAATAATTTCTCTGCTGACACCTAGAAACATATGAAATACTTTAGTGCGCGTGAATAATATCGTTAGATATGGCAATAGACAGACGTCACCTTACTTGGTAGTAAGCAACCATTTGGTAGTTCATCTTCCCTGTAATAGTTGTCACAAACTCTTCATCTTATATACCTATCTTATCCGTCACTATTCTTCTATAAATATTCTCCCTCAGTCATTTTTGCCCCACATACAACTTCTAGTGAGAGAAATAACGACCCATTTGAAAACTTTTTCTTCTCCACTAGTCTTCACCGAAAAATTCAACTTTCCTGATTTACCTTCATCACTCTTACCAAACTCAGTCTCCTAGAAAAAAACCCATTTGTATCCATGGGAGACTTCGAAGATAACAATGCTTCACAAGATCCCACACCTTCTCCTTCCCCTAGGGAGATTGTTGTGACTGACAAATAGTCACAACCAACTCATTCGAAGACTGCTCAACCCAACACAAATTCAGCCTCTAACTGATAATATACTACCAAAGGCAAAGCTCCACTTCAACTGCAAGACGAAGCATCTGAAGAAGAAACTAAATCAGATTTGAGGATAGAGATGGACGCCAATCGTGATATTACAGAAAGTGGTGCTGCTTCAGAATCTGAAGACAATGCTTCATAGAAAACGGCTCTAAAGAAGAAGAAAAAGAAACATAAAAGGCTTATATAACTACCCGAGGATATTTCTGCAACTCTGAGTGTCAACCTGAAGCCGGTCCTCCCCTAATATATCATTTCATTTTAAAAACGTACCATATGAATATTACAATCAAGCTCTTGCGAAACGATTAAGAAAATAATGGGGTCTGCCAGACAATGTCATGTTTCGCTTACCTCAAAACAGAGATACTCCACTTTATTGTGGAGTAAGTGAGCTTGTGGTCTACCCCGAGATCATCAAATGGGGACATAGATTTCCATTATACCCAATGATAGTGGAGTACTTCAAACTTATTTATTTGTAACTAGAGGTGTCAAACGGTTTGAACCACGAACCATCGAAACCGTTTAACAAAGAACCACGATTTGCGGTCCTGGCGGGTTGCGGTCTTGCCAGTTTGCGGTCCTGCCGATTTACTCTTTATGCGGTCCTCGCGGTTTGCGGTCCTAATGGGCCAGTTTCGCAGTTAAACCACGAGTTCAAACCACCATACAAACCATTTAGGAACTGTTTATCAAAATATTTTATAATGTTATTTAAAATTAATTTGTAAGTGTTAATTGAATCTAATTTCAATAATTGAGATATGTACAATATAAACGAGTTAATTATGCTATTTCATGTATTTTAATTTAAATATGTTATCATTTTAATCGAAATTTTATAATCAAGCAATTACATTCTAAAAAAAATTGTAATTTGATTTTGATATGTTTGATTATATTTATGTAATTAAAATATTTTATTTAATATTAGGTAGATATTAAATAAAATATATACATCTAATTGTATTTTGATTACAACTTTCAATATTTGTAAAAATATAAAAATAAAAATTTGATTGCCTTAAACAAGATATCGTAAACAATATAATTGTAAAATGATTTGTATATTGTTTGAACATACTAGATATTTAAGATGTTATATTTAATATTAGGTACGTATTAAATAATATATACCTATTAGACATATAATTGTATTCTGATTTTAAATTATTAGGTGATTCTTTAGATTCTTTCAAGCTTGAAGTGTTTATGGTTAGATGAATTATATAGTTTATTGTATTTTCGAACTATTCAATATTAGAAGTTTAAATTTAAATTTTTTAGAATTGTATAATTATATGCATAAACTTAAATTACTTGTAAATAACAAAATAAAAATTGAAACCGAAAGTGATTTAAATAACATTTAATAAAAAATAGAAGCAAAACAAACAATTCATTAAAAATAAAAGCCAAACAAGTAACATAGTTGTTCAATCAAATAAAAAAGAAAAACATTACAACGATAATGCTTAAGACAATCAAATGCAAAAAACTAAGGAGCTTCATCGTTGTTGTTGTTGTTGTTAGGTGGTGGACCTTGCAAATGCATGTTCTCCATCATCTATCGCATATACTCCGACTGTTCGGCTTGAGAGTTTACAAATCGCTCATTCCATTGATCTTGTCCATGATGATATTGCTCGTATTGACCATGCCACTGCTCATATTGACAATGCCACTGCTGGAGGTGACCAAGTTGATCATTCACCCCTACTTGCCACTGCTGTATCTGGCTAAGCTGGTCATTTACCCCCCCCCCCCCCCGCCATTTTTGAAATCCAGTTTGCCATTTTGTAAAATCATCATGCCATTCTTTTTGTTGAGTATGCGCAAAGTGTATATAATCCATATGGTGTTCATGCGAAAACTCAGCAAATTCGCGATCAGTTCGTCTTTCTTGTCGCGGTACTCCAGAAGAACCACCAATAGTATTTGGATCAAAAGGCGCCTGATCCTGAACTCGATACTGTGTAGGTGAATATTGCGGTTTTGTAAGACCGTTCGCAGTCCATATCTGATTCAACTCGGGCCTATGGTGGTTCTGTGCCTCCAATTTTGACATCAACTCTCCATCCCAAGAGTATATTTCCTGAAAACGCAAAGAGTTTCTACTTATAACACTAGTCGGCCTCACCTTTATCGGAGTGTACATACTCGCATCAGCTTCTTTCGAAACAAGCAAGTAACTCACTACCATCCCATAAGGTAGTTTATCCGTACTACACCTCGTAGCCATATTTCGAATCATCAAGCTAGGTAAACTAATTATTCCCTGATTTCGGACGATACAAGCAGTTACAAATGTTTGAATATATGAAAGCTGCGAATCATTGTTACTAAGGGGAAGAAATATACTATTTACCAATTTCAAAGCTAATTTCCCATTACCATCCAAATTACTTCGCATGGCTCGAAATTTACCGCTAATTTTCGGAGCATCCGCACCAGGACAAGTAAGAAGCTCTACTGCTTCTTCGTAAGACACAGGCCAATCAGCACCCCAGGCCGAAGGGCGATAACTAATGGAAGGTAATTTATTACCGGTATATATATCATGGGTTGGAACGAAAAAAAGATCTTCGAAATCAGTTTCAAAAAAACTATAGGGTTTACCATCAATCAAACAATTCATTCCTGAACCTCTACCATTTGGATCATTCTCAATTAATTGTGCGGTGGCATAAAACTTGCGTACTAGTTCTAGATACCAATCACAATTGAATCTAGCTAGTGTCATCCAACCTAGGCCATTAGTAGGTTCAATAAGTTTGATTTTTTTTTGCATACCCTCTACTTCGATTAGTTCATCGTAATCCAAATACATACCCGCCCAAATTTTGGTTACACCTTGTCCTCCTTCCGGATTACGGATGCGAAGCTCCCCTTCGCCGTGATGTTCGATAGTCGCGCTCTCCGTTACCTTCATCTCTTCATACAGCAAATCTGCGGCATCTCTTCTTCGTCTCGAGGATGATTCAACTCCTCCACCTTGACGGGTTTGCTTTGATCTTCTCGAAGACATTTAGCGAAACCTGAAATTTAAAATAGTGTTTGAAAATTATAAAAATAATTTAGAAAAATGTAGTGTAGTGGAGAAGAGATAGATTTGTAGTGGAGAAGAGATAGGTTTGTAGTGGGGAAGAGATAGATTGGTACTGGAGAAGAGATGGATTTGTAGTGGAGAAGAGAAATATTTGTAGTGGAGAAGAGATAGATTTGTGGTGGTGTGAAAAATAGAATATGAAATAGGTAGTATTTATAGGATTTTTTTTTTCAATTAGCCGTTAGATGACGTCATGGATGATGTCATCCATGGCGTCATCCATGACGTCATCGTGCGGACCATCCGGCCAAGCATGCGGATGGTCCGCACGTTCGAAAAGGTAACAGTTAGTTGAATTCAACTAGCCGTTTACTTTATCGAAAAGTCCGGGCCATCCGGATCGATATCCGGATGGCCCGAATTCGCTGTCCGGATGGTCCGGAATTTTTTTTATTTTTTATTTTTTTGATTTTTTTTTTGGGTCTCCCCTATAAATAGAGGAGACCCCAACTCAATACTCACACCTCTCAAACAACTCTCTACTTCTCTCTAAATCTATCTACTTGTTCGAAATATTCTAGAAAACTATAATTACTTATTTTACATATTCTACTTCTACTTTCGAAATTATTTGATTTTTGTTTTTCCGCAAATTGTTTCTTAGTTGTTATTAGTCTAAATTTAGTTTTTCTTAGTTTTTCTTAGTTGTTATTAGTCTAAATTTAGATTTTATTATTTACAATATTAATTAGTTTCCATTAGTATTTTATTGCATATTTTTTTAAAAATTGTTATTAGTTTTAAAATGAATTCAAAACGTAGAAATACTAATGCTCACCCACCCGCTAATGTGGATCTCAATACCATAGATGAATTTTCTACAGACTTCCCTCACGTTGACACACTCTCCTCCCACGAAAGTGGTGGTGGAAGTACTAGTGCTGGGTCGAGATCTCGTAAGAAAACATCTTGGATTTGGAAACATTATAATCCATCAGAAGATGGTTATTCTAGTATTTGTAACGTGTGCAAAAAATGTTATCTTCATGTAAGTGGAAATATAAATATGGGCACTAGCACTATGGTAAAACATTTATTGAAACATCAAGTATATGATCCTACAAAACCTAACCCAAATAATGTTTGCATGAACCCTCAAACAGGTTTTCCTTTTGAGTTTAACCACGATACGTATAGGGAAGAAACAATGATTTATGCAGTCGGTAGTTTACAACCATTTAGTTTTGAGGATTCTTGGAGATACGAAAATTGGATGCAAGCTGGGGTAAACCCACAAGCAAAACGGATTCCACGTAACTTTTTGCGATCGCTAGCCTTTAAATATTATTTAAAAATAAAAAATGCATTATTCAAACTATGCTGACTTTGCCATGGAATGTTTCGATTACTAGTGACATAGCTACTTTTACTGACTTTGATATGGTATGTGTTACCCTTCATTGGATGGATGCCGAATGGGTCCTCCAAAGGAGAATTATATGGTTTGAATCAATTGGGAAGCATAACGCACAATTAATTAGGGAGAGTATGATTGAATGCATGAATGTTTATGGCATTAAAAACAAGATTATGTCTATTTCGTTGGATAATGCATCTTCTAATATTAATGCTATAAAATTGCTTATACAAGATTTCAATCCCCCTTTTCCAAAATTGTTTCACACCAAATGTTTATGCCACGCACTTCAATTAATTGCGAAGGACGGAATACGTAAGGTTATGGGTGATTATATTGCCCCTATAAAAAATGGGATCCTATTTTGCTCGACATCCGCTGCTAAAAAAAGAGCTTTTAAAACACTTGTTACTTCAAATGGGAAGCAATATAATAAACTTATATTAGATGTCGAAACTAGATGAAATTCTAATTACACAATGCTTGCATGTGCGCATGTTTTTAAAGAAGAGATTATGACGCTTTATAATACATCTTATCCTGAAACACCAATTGACAAAGAACATTGGAAATATTGTGCACACATGTTAAGATTTTAAATTTTTTTTAAAGATAACACTCTAACCTTTTCTTCACAAAATCAACCTAATGCTCATTTGGCCCTTTTCATGATTACTACTCTTGCCATGCATATGAATGAATTTAGATCAAATTTTGTATGCGTAGACATGGTGCCCGAAATGGAATATAAGTTCACAAAGTATTTTTATCCAATCCCTGATAGTTATTCATTTGCTTGCCTTTTAGATCCTTTTGCACGAAAAGATAAATTTGAATGGCTAGTTAGATGGTTTTATAAATTTGTACAGTTTTCTACAACTAAACCACCGAAGGAACCAGTTGACCCTGAAGGGTATATTACCGGTATATATGAATGTTTGTATAATATCTATGATAAGTATGCTGCAAGATATAGATCAAATACAACTACAAATGTACGGAGTAGTAACAATAGGGGTAGAGGGAGATATTCTACTAACTATGTTCAAATGGCAATGTTATGAAGCAATGAATTTACAGAAACCCCTCAATCTGATAATGAGTTGTCTAGATATTTGAGCACTAGGTTTGATTTTACGAATTTTCCAAACCAAGGTATTGAAGATATCATAAGATGGTGGGGTACCAAAACTGAAGAGTTTCCTATTCTTTGCAAGATTGTTAAAGAGATTTATGCAATACCTATGTCTATAGTTGCAAGTGAGTGTGCTTTCAGCCAAGCGAGGTTGCCATACATGACTAAGAGAATAAGATTGACGGGCAAAGCACTTGAAGTGCTTGTGGCAGTCAAGGATTTGACAGCGACGAATAAAAGGATGCAAGACAGAGAGTTTAGAGACGAAGTGAACATAGACGACATCTTCGAAGATTATCCGGATGATTACGAAGATACACTTGAACAAGAAATTGCGGAAGAAAACGAAGCTGAAGGTGAATCAAGTGAGGACGAAGATTTTACTTACGAAGAAGACGAAGCTGAAGATGAATGATGTTTGTAATAATTATTTACTATTTTATATTTTAATTTGAAAAAAATTGTACAACTCTTGGCCCGCAAGAGTATAAACTGTGAACGGCTAAATTATCCAAAAAAAACTTTACCTTTTATTATAATAACAACAACTGTATTATGAAATACTTATAACTTCATAAGATCTGATTTTAGTGTAAAAATAATAACAAACACTTGTAATATTTAAAACCAAATCACAATAGTAATCAAAATGTAATATTAAAATTATAACCATAGAATTTGTAATATTTTAACATGATAAGATATAGTTTTGGTTTGTAATATTAAAATCAACACTACTAATATTAGATCTAAAACATAATAATAATATTCAAAATGTGATAATAACATAAGTAATATTTAAAATTTTGGACTATATAATAAAATCAACACTTAAAATACTAATAACCAAAACAAATTAATACTAACCAAAATGTAATAATAATTTTATAATAATATGCAATATCTCGATATTTTTTCAATATAACTTAACATATGATTTTGGTTATAAAATAATTAAAACATTTATAATATTTACAAATAAACCGCGTTTTTTTACAAATAAACCGTGGTTTTGCAGTCCTAATGGTTTGCGGTCCTGCCGGTTTACTCTTTATGTGGTCCTGGCGGTTTGCGGTCCTAACGGTTTGCGGTCCTGCTGGTTTGCAGTCCTAATGGGCCAGTTTCGCAGTTAAACCACCAGTTCATAAACAGATTTCCAGCTTTGAACCGCGGTTCCTGAACCATTTGCCACCTCTATTTGTAACCAACACCAGCAAGCCTCAATTTATGGTTCACCCTCTTATCTATCATTATGGCTTCCAGATTATGCAAAAATCCTCTTTCTATAAAAAAAATCTAGTATTACCCTTCTATTATCTCACCCTCGGAGATAATTTCAAGATAATTAATGTTCTCCTCAAAGCTGACAAGTTTGTGGAAACAAATATCTTCTTTATTTCTTGAGCTTGGGAAAATGGCAAAGTAATTTCCAAAAAGAATACATCAAAACTCAACTTTGTTTTGAGAAGTAGTAGTAAGTTTATCAATCTGCTTTACATTTATATCTTATATATCAACTTATTTTTTATGTTTTATTATTGCCTATAGAGATTTCAAGACGATATAAAGCTCGTAAGATGACAACCAAAAAGATTTTTTCCCAACTATCTATTTCGGCGGAAAATACCTGGGGTAATGAGTATCATAATGCATTTATGGCCATTAATTTCGTCAACAACCACTTATGGAAGATCTCCCTGGATGCTGTCCTTTCAACTAAAGAGCTAATGGATCCCCCAAACCCCAAATGACGTTGTGAAAATATTATTATTACCTGATGCGAAAGTCATACTCCCAGTTCATAATCGATCTGAAAACCACTTACCCACAAAGAAAATGGGTAAAAATAAAAAACAGATGCCAGATCTTTGACAAATTCAAGGCCACAGACCTCCTCGAAAAATTCTCCAAAAATTTCAAAGAAAAAAGTCGAAGTACATCCCTCAAATTCAAATGCAAATGTTGATGAGAGAGAAGAAATTATGATGACAGATCACCAAAGAAATGGTAACTTCATAAAGAATGAGAATATTAGTGAAGATGAAATCCAAGATATCTATGGACCCTGAATTTTAACGAATTCATGAACACCTTGAACAAATTTCCCATCAAGTTACCACACCTCTTATGCCTGAAATTGTGAATTCAAATTTTTCACCAGGTTCATCCTCATCTCCTCTTATGCCTTATGAATATACTCACACTTCTCTTATTATACATGTGAAGGATCATAATGAAGAAAGTATCAAATATTATTCAATCATTCTCGAACCTCGAAGAAGCAACAAAAAACTTAGGCACATAAATTACGTCTGCTCGAAACAAACTAGAGGCTATGACTAAATACATGATCCGGTATAAAAAAGATGTTGCATAAGAGAAACATATGGCGGAATTTTTTGGTAAACATATCCTCGATTAATTCCAAGTTGTGTAGCCTGATAGGTCAAAGTTTATAACAAAAGTCATCCATCTCAAACGTCATTTAAGAGTTGTTCGTGATCAAGAAAATATGGAATTGAATTCCAAACATCAACATGAGCTAGAGAAACTCAAATCAAAGCATGAAAGAGAAATGGATGATGAACAAAAAGTACGACTATCTGCAAGATTCCCTAAACAAAAGCGAGGAAGAAAAGAAAATGACAACTCACAAACTGACATCACTTAAGACGATATTCGAGAAGTAGAAATACCTTGCTATAAAATCCTCCAAAACATAATATGTGTTAGACATCCTTACTGCTATCAAGAATGTCGAAGAGCATAAAACAATTACTTTGGTTCACGAATTCCATGCAGCATTTCCAAGAGAAAATTTGTGAGGATATTGGAAATTAATTTTCATGGAAAATTGTCAAAGTGAAGCTTTTGACCCTATACCAAATGACTCGTATAAAGAAACCGAATTTAAAGAAGACGAGGGCGCCTCTGATCAAGAAGGAAATTATTTTGAAGAAAACTCAGACCATTCTCATACTGAAGATCAAGAAGATTGAAAATACATATCTCTTGTGTGTTTTATTGTTGTTAAGTCGCCAGTTGTTGTTGGTGATCCATATTTTGTAAATGCTTAACCGCTTAGCATTTGAACTTATATTTTGTAAAGCTGAAAATGCGCTTTAATTTGTCTGATGAACAAATTCCTTTACCTTTCAACTACTTGCCAGATTTATGTTTTATCTTGAATAATTTTTTATTTTATGAAAAAGGCATTAACACTTGGACTCATACTATTATTTGAAAACAGTGCATGTAAAGAACATTAGCACCTCAAGTATTATTATCTTTTTTATCAGTGCTTGCTAGATGAAACTTACAATACCTCAAATATAAATATTACACTTAAACAACTTTAACAGCTTAAATGTGGCTATCGTTTTTAACCATGCTTTAAATAAACGTGTAGTACCTCGAATAAAACTAGTGCGTTTAAACAACGTTAGCACTTCGAATGTGATTATCTCTTTAAATAATGCTCTAAATGAACGTGTAGCACCTCGTACAAAATTAGTGCGTTTAAAGAACGTTGGCACTTCGAATATGGCTGTTTCTTCGAACAATGCTTTTAATGAACGTGTATCACTTCGAATTAAAATATTTACTCTTGATCAACCACTTCAAAGATGATTAGTCTTTGACTATGTTGGGAATATGGGTGTTGTGAATTAGGGGTTTGGTCCGCATATTCCTCCTCCGTATATAAGTAAGAACACAACCGATCTCCACACTAGTATGATATTGTCCGCTTTGGCACCCGAAGGCCCTCACGGCTTTGCATTTGGTACACTACCAAAAGGCCTCATACTAGTTGAGGTATATTCTTACTTATATACCACTAATCTTTTCCATGTATTACCGATGTGGGATGTGGAACTTTGGTCGCTACCCTAACAAATCCTCCTCTCGAACAAAGTACCACTTAGCCTCCTCTTAATTGACTTTCATCCGCCCACTCTAATAAGGTTGGAGACTACCTGACCATAGAGGCACTACAGATGTTACTGCTCACCTCCTCTTAGACCACGCTGTCTTGTTCCTTAGTGCCACTCCAATCAAGCCACACTGCTTGATGAGCCACGGGCACTCCGAACTAGGATCTCTAGAGCAGATCACCTTGATCATTATGGCTATTGGTTCATCATGTTCGACCTCCGAGAATATCACCACCATCGCGTTCCGTCTGGGCCTGACGCTCTGATACCACGTGTTAGGAATATGGAGTCCGGTCCGCATATTCCTCCTCCGTATATAAGTAAGAACACAACCGATCTCAACACTAGTATGATATTGTCCGCTTTGGCACCCGAAGGCCCTCACGGCTTTGCATTTGGTCCACTACCAAAAGGCCTCATACTAGTTGAGGTATATTCTTACTTATATACCACTAATATTTCCCATGTATTACCGATGTGGGATGTGGAACTTAGCCACGAGCACTCCAAACAAGGATCTTGAGCATGGCTACTAATTCATCATGTTCTTACTTACATATTCCCAACACATCAGTTAAACATGGAAAGATCAGTGGGATATAAGTAAGAACATATCTCAACTAGTATTGAGGCCTTTTGGTAGTGGACCAAATGCAAAGCCGTGAGGACCTTCGGGTGCCAAAGCGGACAATATCATACTAGTGTTGAGATTGGTTGTGTTCTTACTTATATACGGAGGAGGAATATGCGGACCGGACCCGCATATTCCCAACACGTGGTATCAGAGCGTCAGGCCCAGACGGAACGCGATGGTGGTGAAATTCTCGGAGATCGAACATGACTAAGTTAGATGCCATGCTCAATGTGATCTGTTCTAGAGATCCTAGTTCAGAGTGTCAGTGGCTCATCAAGCGGTGGTACTTGATTGAAGTGGGGAGTAGCGCTAAGGTTCAAGACAGAGTGGTTTAATAGGAGGTGAACAGTAATATCCGTAGTGCCTCTATGGTCAGGTAGTCTCCAACCTGATTAGAGTGGGCGGATGAAAGTCAATTGAGAGGAGGCTAAGTGGTACTTTGTTCGAGAGGAGGATTTGTTAGGGTGGCGACCAAAGTCCCACATCCCACATCGGTTAAACATGGTAAGGATCAGCGGTATATAAATAAGAACATACCTCAACTAGTAAGAAGCCTTTTGGTAGTGGACCAAATGCAAATCCGTGAGGGCCTTCGGGTGCCAAAGCGGACAATATCATACTAGTGTTGAGATCGGTTGTGTTCTTACTTATATACGGAGGAGGAATATGCGGACCGGACCCCATATTCCCAATAGACTAGTTACCAAAATAATTTAAGCATTTGTATTCAAAACAACCACTGGCCAAAATTAATTTTATTAATATCGTCAAATGTACACGTGTCACTTCATTAAAATCTTCATGGGTCATCAGGATAGGAAAGAGTATTCCATTTATCAAAAAATCAATAAAATCGTATAAAATGCTTAACAAAAGAGAAAATCACTCCCAGTATAGTTTCAAGTGTTCTATTTTCCAATGATGTTTATCGTGGAGGCGATATGTACACGGCTTTACTCGTTCGACTACCACATATAGACCATCCCAGTTCGGAGCCATATTTCCAAGTCGTTTGTCCTTTGTATAAGAAATACTTTCCTCAAAAATTTATCACCTACCTTAAAGTCCCTTATTTTACCTTCGAATTATAATGGCTTCTCATCAAAGTTTGATAATGAGTCGAATTTGTATGCGTTTTAACTCTACTTTGTTCGTTCAAATCAAGATCTGTTTTTCTTGCCTCTTCATTTGACTTTTTAAAATAATAGAGTATTCTAAGAAGGTAAAGTAGATTATGTAAGGCTTACAATATTCATACCATATACCAAAACAATATGAATTTCTTGAGTAGTCTCTCTAGAAGTCGTTTGATAATCTTAGAACACCTCTTACAAATAGTTAGGCCATTTACCTGCAGCACCTATTAAGTTTTTATTTAAACCTTATAGAGTAGATCTATTAGTTACTTCCACTTGATTGTTTGCATGTGGATGGCAGGGTGTGAAAAAACATTATGTAATACCCTTCAAATTGCAAAAAGAAACCATTTCTCTGTTGTAAAATTGATGACCGTTATGTGTGGTAGTTTTTGAGGAAATTCAAAGCGACAACATATATTATTCACAATAAATTTGATAACATCCTCAGCTCTCGTACCAGATAATGGTTCAGCTTCAGCCACTTCAAAAATAATCCACCGCCACGATAATCATTGGACGTCTTCCAAAAACCATGGTTAGTGGCCTTACTAAATTTATTCCCCATCTATCATAAGGAATATCTTCGTATATGGAAGTAAGTGGTACTTCAGGTTTGTAAATAAAATTGGCAAAACGTTGACAAGTATCACAGCCTCATATTAAAATCTTAGCATCACTCATAATCGAAGGCCAATAATAATCTTCCAACAAAACCCTCAGCGTCAAAGACTTAAACCCACAGTGAGCTGAACCTTCACCATCATGAAACTCAGATAAAATCTCTTTAGATTCATGTTTACCCGAACACCATAATAATGGTATACTTAAAGACTTCTTGTATAACACTCAATCTAACACAGTATAACCATGAGCCTTGTCTCATAAATTATGATCTAACTTTACATCGTGAGGGAACGTAACTCTAAGTAAAAAAGCGATGATATTAGATCGCCAATCACCTTGAATTTTCTCTAGAGTAATAAAAACCTCATCACCATATTTACATTGTTTTGATCGCGTCAAAATCGAAGGGATTTCCTGTAATAATATCCATGTATACTATTATATGTAAACAATGGTTGCTAACGAATCAGCAACTCTATTATCTCTTCGATTAATATGCTCAATAACCACTATATCAAACAAAAGAGTCAAGCTTTAAAGCTCTCAAAGATACAAAACTAACTGCTCTTTCTTAGCCTCGGATATCACGTCATATGATTTGCCACTAACGGCGAATTTGTATCCAAACGAACTGTTTTCACTCCATAAATACTTGAAATCCTCAAACAAGCAAAAACACCCTCGTATTCAGCCTCATTATTCGACGCATGAAACCCAAAACAAATAACATGGTACATAGCTTCTACAGAAGGAGCAACCAATTGAACCCATACACTCGATCCTAATATGTTAGAACCACCATCAGTTCAAACCACCCATGTTGGAATCCTGGAATTGATTCTTTAAATGTCCCCTTATCTGATCGACTTGAATGAAATTCGACCAGAAAATCCGCTAAAGCTTGAGCCTTAATTGTTGTTTATGGAGCAAATTTACATCAAAGTCTCCCAATTCTACTGACCACTTTATCATTCTACCTAAAATGTATGGTCGTTGTAACACGTTCTTTAGTGGAAAAGAAATTTGAACAACAATAGTGTGAGCTTGAAAATAAAGGCGCGTCTTTCACTGATGATATACCCTAGAAACTTTCCTAACCGTACACCAAAAGTAAATATTTTACGGTTTAATTTCAATCGAATAACCCTTAAATTCAGAAAATTTTCCTCTAAATCTGTCCAGTCTTCACTATCTATTGGAATTTTAACAAACATATCATCAATGTAAACTTTAATGTTTCTTCCAATTAGAGAAACAAAAACCTTATTCACCAGTCTCTGATACGCCGCCCCTGCATTCTTTAGACCAAACGACATAACTCTATAACAATGTAATCCTCGATCAATTATAAATATAGTACTCTCCTTATCTTTTGGATTCATAGAAGAAAGAATTTTATTTCCTGAAGTGGAATAAATCAATTGATCTATTCGAGGAATAAATCAATAGAGACGAGGGCAAAACGAGGCAAAGCCTAGGCGTGATCGAGGAGCATATGCCTATATGCAAGATGACAACGGATTGCCTGAATAGACGATGACGTTGACCAACTTCGACTCGGGAAGACAAAATAGAGATATTTTGGCGAACAAAGCATATACCGAGACTCGATAGAGAAAATACCTTTTTGAGTATGATAGAAGAAGGACAATGACGGAATATAATGTTCCGGACCTTTATCAGACAAATACGGAACTAAGTGAAGCATGTAACCGAGCGTAAAAGCAAAACATGAAGTAACGCTCGGTTTGAAGCGCAAATAAGGCTAACCGAGACCTACCCTCAAAAGGGCCGTTAAAGAAACGCTTTCACCAATATTAATTAGTCAGTCAACCCACTAAAGATAATGACCATTAATTTAGGGTCTATATCATAAATGGAACATTTTAAGTGTTGTTAGTGGAGTAATGTATCTAGTAACTTCTTGTAAACTGCCTCAAGAGATATAAATAAGCAGATCGGCGAAAGATAATGTAATTTCTCTTCTCTGATAGAAAAGGTTTACTACTTGACATTTCATTTGTTAGTGTTTCCATAACAAAATGAGCCCTCATAACTCAACATCGCTAATGAGATATCCTCATATATTGTAGAAAGAAGGTAACTCTTACTGAGTTCAGGTCTTCCACCAAAAGAAGGATAGTCTGATGGTAAATTAGTTCTAAACAAAAAATAATTACATTCTTCGTAATGGTTTCTCCTCAAGTATACAATCTTAAAGAAGTTAGTAAATGACCATTGATATTATTTATAATCTAAAATTATTAAAATAACTGAGTTAGTATAAGCACACACCAAACATGTTAAAATAAATTTAAAATGTTTTAATAATAATAAAATAGTGTAGAACACAACAAATATTCTAAACAATAACTTAACAGTGGGTTGAAGAGCTAGATTGTCATTTTAGTAGTCATTGAGGAAGTACAACACATCATCCGCCATGCATAACAAAATACATATATATATATTTCATCAACATCGGACAAAGAACATATGCTATTTTGCCGACGCTTATGTTAAAAGAACGTGACTGGGTTCTCTCAAGCTTAGGAAACCTAAACATGTTCTTATTGGTGATAACTAATCTAATGTCATAATAAAATAATCAAATCCATTAAATTTAACAAACCTCTATATGAAAGACAATAAACATGTTCATCTTAATTACACGAGTACTCATATATGTATAATCTTTAACAGTCCATCATATCTAATTATAATTTAATATATTTGATATATCATCTCCTAGCATACTTCATATATAATATATATCCACCTTTAAAATAGACACTACTTAAAAATTAAATAATATATTTTTATAAAAATAAAAACTTTATGTAATTGAGTTTTAACTTCTAAATGATTAGATGAAGTATTAATGTAGTTTGAAGACTCATATAACTTAAAAAATTATAAGTAATTACATTTTTTATATGTATGTTATGATCGAATATGCTATGTTTATTTAAAATTTTAGGTATATATATAAAACATATGTTAAATTTTTTAAGATAATATCAGAGGTTTTTCTCATGTTTATTTTTTGTTTTATAGGTTTCTTTTTATATATTTAATATTAGAGAGTTTAACTAAATTGTCGGTAAAGTTTTAATTATTTAAAATCTATATGTATACCACGTATTTTTATTTTTATATAGTTTATCTCTATTAATTTTAGACAATTATATATATATATATATATATATATATATATATATATATATATATATATTAATTTTTGATGTATTCTATCTATATTAAATTTAGACAATTTTGTATATTTGTGTACTTAAACCTATTTTATTAGTAAAGTTATCAAATATAGTTTATTTTGATATAATATATTATTAAAAAATTATGGTTAGAAAATTTTAATGATTAAATATAATTTGTAATTAAAATATAAAGCTTAAAAAATAAAAATAAAAAGTTTTTATGTCAAAATATCATCAATATAATAGTTTTTATTATTATTTAAAATTAATAAAATAATAATAATTTTATCAAAAAAAAAATTTGCTAACTTTTTTATTTCGCGTTATACGTCAACCGTTAAAATAAGATGTTAGTATATTTAATCTTCTTCAATTTTAGTTGTTTGCTATATTCATAATTTCTCTTGTTTTTTCTTATCTTTTAAATGTAGGATAACTAACATAAATTGCATTAGACAAGGCTAAACTCAGATATATTTTTATTATAATGAGATCCCGTTATAATGAGATTTTTTTGCTATAACGAGACCCTAAATTTTACTACAATATCCTTGATATAAAAACTCCTTTTCACCCCCCTCTCTCAAATTCGTCGATAAAAAACACAAAATTTCTCAAATCCAAAGTTGCAAACACGTTAAAGTATGTATTCTCCACTTATTTGGTGTAATTATTTTAGAATTTAGTTCAATATTTTTAGTGATATTTAGAGTTTTAGTTTCGGCTTAAAAACTCTAATTGTCTTATGATTCTTGTTGTTATTTGAAATATAGTTATAGGTATATGTTTAGTTAGGTGTTTATCTACGTTTTTTGTATATTTTTTTGTATATCTCATTGAGTTTTGAAGGATTTAGAAATTTGGGTATGGTTGCTATTTCGATCGAACTCGCCAAAACTGGGCACCCAGATTTCACGAGTTTTAGCCCCAAATCACGAACATTGTGTCCACAATTTTGCATCATTTGGGCACACAATGTTCACGATTTCTCTTTTTCATTAAATTAAGCATGTTATACCCCAAATTGACTTGGTTATTTATTGCGCAAGTTTATATTTACAATATATATATATATATATATATTGGGGTGTTGTGCAATTGTTTTGGGTTTGATTTGGTATATAATAATATTTTCTTTATATTTTCAGCATGCCTTGTAGACAACGTACTCATGTTGGTGGATTGGACTCCGATTCTACAAACACCGAGCAACGTGATCCTAGTTTGTGGTTAGTTAGCATCGGCGACGCGCCGATCTTCCCGCGCCTGTAGTTCCCTGTAGTCGTGGGTCTTAAGATCAGTAATTTATAAGAGTCAATCCTCATGTGATGGGGATTTATTCGGGGATGAATGACAACAAACTTTACGTGGCATATAACGTCTTCAAGGGTGAGGTAACTTAGGATTGGTTTAACGTGTAGTAAATTTTATCTTATCAATTGTTTAATTTAATTAAATATTGTGTAGGCTCGTCACCCCTACAGTGCTACGCAACGTACGGTACCCATCGAGCATGGGATCTTACTGGTTAAAGTAAGGTGAAAGATTAGGTTATGGTGTCTTGTTTTGCTCCCCTCATCGACTGCTTCACGCGTTGTTCTACCAACGTGCACCTAGTTGAGGCGTTTATCCAGAGGTGGCATATAAAGACCAAAAACTTCAACTTCTTATTAGGCGAGATGACGATCACTTTAGACGACGTCCACGCCATCATTGGTCTTCCGGGTACAAATGAAATTTTTGACCTTCAGGCTTTTCCTAGTGATGGTCAGCGTCTAGCTTGGTATTCTAGTGTACTAGGTATACCTGCCGATCTTATTAAGATGAAGTTAGAGAATAACAAGGTTGGTAGTGGTAGATCGATAAACCTACAGTTTTTGCGTGAGGTGTACATCCAGGATTTCTCGATGGATGAGTCTATTTCTAATGTTATGGTGGTGTGTGTCACGAGGGGTTATTTGCTCTACATGCTAGGTTGTTGTGTTTTGACGAACAAGAGGGGGAACTATATATCTTTGGATTACTTGCAGTTTGTAGAGCATTATACGACATCAGTTAAATATAATGGGGTCAATATGTATTAGCTCAGTTGTATTACCAGCTAGGCTGATCGGCCTTACATTCCACGTCGGAGGTTACGGGTTTCGTTCCTTTGTTGGAGACTTGGATTTATGATCACTTCCCCTCTTTTATGACTACGGTCAATAGTCTCTACGAGATTTCTATGCAGACTATGTGTAGATGTGAACCTCCACCTTTTCGCACAGATGCTGAGACTCAGACCAATACCTGTGATACAATATCTTTATTGAGGGAGCATAATGTAAGTTTCGACGTTTATATTTTTATTTTTTGGTCAATACTTGTTTTATTATTACTTAGTGTATTGTTTATATTTTAGGTATGGTTCATACCGTATGAGCATATACGCGAGTATTTCTCTTTTTGTGACCATTCACTAAAGGAATGAGACATAGTTGAGGCATATTATCCACTACACGTCGCTTGAAAGCTTGGGCATATTCAGGAGATACCACCTGCACTTCGATCTATTTTATCGCCAAACATGAGGAAGCGTGTTAACACGCGCTATTTGTGGGATGATACTATATGGGCAACATGGCTTTCGCACATCGTTGATCTCAGGATTTGTGGTGATTTATATATTCTAGGTCGTCCGAGTATGACCTCTCTATACAATTTATGGGTCCATGATCACCTATTCTACATTCTTCAAAGACCTCCAACCTTTTTACTAGGTTATCTACATGTTGTGCACCATCAAACACTCTCATCCATAAATCGCGTTGATCTCGTAATCAAGTGATCAAATGAATCGACATTACCGTATACAGTTAAAACTATGACCCCAAATCCATAATTATCGTAAGGAGATATGTCTTCGATACTAGAAATGTACTCATGCAAATAGTTGGGAAACCAACTCTCGTAGCCGCTAAAATGTTTGCCCTTGATCGATTTTTTTTCGATGGAGTCACTTTCTCTTTCTTTGGTTGAAGTTGAGCCTTGGCTTTTGCTTTGGATTTGGGTACTAAAAATGCTTTAGCTACCGAGGCGGTCGTGCTAGCTATCATACTGAGAGTGTTAACGCCTATACTACCATCGTATTCGAACTCAGATGGGTTCTATTTTTTGATTTATCCCGAACGACTTTTGTACTAAATTTAGTGACAACCGGTTCCTTAGGTTCCAAAACATGACTTCTCACGGGATCTAAGATTTGCATCATCCTATTTATGATGTGATATTGGACGTGTGCACCGTAACCGCATATGGTACTATCTATTAAGAATATATTTTTTTGTAAGCTCATCCTCGACACCAACCTCACCCTTAGTTTTGATTTGTAAAATACTCCAATAAACATCACATTCATCATTTTGAATTGCTCTATCTTCTTTCTCGATTATAGCTAACTCGTATGCACACAGTAAATTATCTGTTTTCCTAATAACAACCGCACATTCCGGGAGTGAACCATATTTCACCGGACTTTTTAATATTTTTTTGTCTATTATTTCTATAGCCGCTCCTGAAAGTTTACATTTGATTTCCTTATAGATAGTCGCCTTACCCTCCCTAGTTGAGTTTTTTGGAGGAAACCTACTTCGCTCGAACGATTCGAAAATGTTAGAATGTTGAGTGGTAAGAAATACATGAATATTTTTCCAAAATTGCTCAAATGTGCATAGACTTGTGCCGATTGCCCGTTTGAGGCTCAAGTAAACACTCCCCACCTTATAACTTAAGATAAAATAAATTATAAGTCTAACACTTAATATTAAAAACTAATGTATGGAAATTGTAATATAACTCACCGATTGCTATTTTAATTGTCTTAATGGATAAATTTGTTCGTGTGGATATCGAGAAATTTGTGTCCATAAGTGTTTATCCATTGGTTCATGACATAATTGACAACCAATGGAAAAACATTATACACGTGGTGTAACGCAGCAAGTTTTTTGTTATAATCTTCGAGCGTTTCCGAATAGACAATCCTTTGATAAAATTCGACAAACTCATCGGCCATATCCGCTTTTGGAAAAACTTTCATAGCGTAGGAGAAAATATTCCTATTAATATGTCAAGTGCATAATATATGAGTGACTTCCGGAAATATATCCTCGATAGCATTCATTAAAACCAACTCTCTATCGTGATGATAATATTAGGCAATACGCACATGTTGTTCGTCAACATGTTCCTTAGAACGCTCAATCCTTGTGTGTAGTTATTTTGCTTCTCGAAGCTCATAAAAATAAAAGTGACACAAAATATCTTCTTCGTCAAAGTTTGGCAAACTATTTCTAGCAAATGCATCTTATACCTTGTAGTCTTATACGTGCTATCCGTTATAAAAACTTGAGGAAAAGTGCGTAATAAATTGTTGCTCTTAGGATGTGTGAAAAAACAACTCGAGGATCTCGTCCGTTACTTTGTTAGTTCGCTCCCAAACATAATATTCGTGTTGTTTTAACTTACCGAACAAGTATGGCATTTAGGTATTGCCCGCTTTATCAATCAGATTGTGTTTTTACGCATGTTGTATATCGTGCACATGCTAGATACATTTTCCGAGTCTTTAAGCTTCAAACCGCGATATATCTCTCTTGGTCGAGAACCAACTTCCGTTTGACTACGAACAAACGCCTCTTCTTCCACTTTTAGTCTAGCGGTTCGTGAGTGACCATCCAAGTGTAAACATGGTTGATTATTTTGTTTCCCGTTTACCACTATCAATTTCCAATAACCAGGTGGCCTTAATACCTGTTTTCCCCTTCACAAGGACAGACACCTGCATTTTTTTATGAACATTCTCGGTGTTTCTTAACATACCCCGGTTTGGGGTTAGGTTTGTAAACACCCTACCTCTCGCACCTGAAATACATCCTAGGAGTTTTCTCACTTCTTTATCGTCGTTGTTTTTACTCAATAACAAAATGAATCCTAGTTTTTTGCTTTTCGAATCAACCAAAAGACCAAATGAGGTTTGGTATATAAGGTTAGTAAAAAATTTCGCGTAATCGGCCATCAAACATGACGGTTGGTCCGATTCCTAATAATTATATCAAAACATACTTAATTTTAATTAAACAGAATTGTGCATGTTATTAAACCAAATCGCGTATAATTGTGCATGTAATTGAACAACCAATTTGCGCAAAATCAAAAATTTATGCTAGCATTATTTTGACAAAATCGCGAACAGGAACCTCATGCTTTTGACAAAATCGCGAACAGGTCCCTATTTGCGATTTTGACGTGAACACCAACCCTATATTCATGCAATTTCGCGAATTCTGAGTTCGCAGTTCGTCCATTTTATGACACAATGAGTGCGATATTCGCACTCATTGCAATATTCGCACTCATTGCATAAAATTTTCGAAAAATACCTTAATTTGGGTTTCAAGATGGTCCGTGAAAGGCGCTTCCTCTTGTGATGCAAAATCATCCATATTGAACTAAAATCGTCATTCAAATCACTCAAATTCATGAATTTTGGTGTTTTTTTTATATTAAATTAGTTTTAGAAAAAAATTTGGTCGAAGAAAAATATTTTTTTAACTAAAATTTAGGTTTTTATATATAAAAAATGAAATGACCATTTTACTTAAAAAAAAAATGATTTAGGTTCTCATGGTACCAAAATCAGACTTTAATAGCTGTGTCCATAATATAATAATATTTATGAAAAAATTACTAGTATACAATACCAAAATATTAAACTATTTGGAAATGTATTTAAAAATACAGTTTTACACAAAAACGATATAAATATTAAGTTACAAGAAAACCACTAACAAACAAAAACAAAAAACATATATAAATATATACTAAAGATACGTTCTAAATCTGTTTTAATTGATTAAATCATATACACTTTCTAAGGTTTTAAGACGGTTAATAAAACTAGTTAGTCAACGAATGGTTCATGCGTATAAAAATATCAAAATGATCGTTTTTATTAGTTATTTTTTGCGTCCGTGGTAAATATTGTTTGTCTCAATCTGGAAAAAAAAAATCAAAACCAACAAAAATGGGGTTTATAAAAAAAGAAAATAACTATTGACCGTCTGAAGACAATATGATTATGACCCGTTTTAAGACAATATGATTATGACCCGTTTTAAGACAATATGATTTTGTTTTCAGCCCCTACTTAGAGAGCTCCCCTTGAATTTTAAATCATATTTGCCACTTCTAAGAGATAAGAAAGAACAGCCTTTCTCGCACATCAGAAACAGACTCACCGAGCCAACGATGGCACTAGACCAAACTTTTATTTCCTCGACAAGAAACCTATTCCACTCTCTCCCTAAAACCCTACAACACCCTAATTCATCTCAATTCCGAACATCCATTCACTTTCTTTCAAACCCCAATCGTCGCCGATGTTTCCCACTTATGAGTTACTCTGTCGATTACAAAGACCAAGGCTACACTCATCCCAAACCGCAGGAAATACCATGGAGGAAGGAGATTTGCAACAGCGTCAACCTCATCGGCATTGTTGGGTGCCCCGTCGAGATAAAAAGCCTTGTCTCCGGCAAATCCGTCGCTTGGACTAGACTCGCCGTTAGAAAGTCGGCCACCGAAACGACATGGTAAATTCTTGTATTTATTCTTTAACTTAAGGTTCATGTACTGAGTATGCCGCTTGCTCTTGCATTTCTGGTGAGCATATGTGGTTATGGAAATGGATGAAAATTGAAATGGACTTCAATCCTTCAAATTTCAATGTTAGGGTTTCTAATAATGATCTATTGTGCTTGCTTACTATATATCAATCTGTATGCCAAATAGAGTATCAGTATGCCATTGTATACGTGAGGATTGATAAATCTAGTGCTATGCTATGTCACAGCAATGAAAATGAAGTTTTCCTTTTGTTCAATTTCCAAGGCTAATCGTCCCATAAGGTTCTAGATGATAAAGTGCTATATACTTTGGTACCAGCTTCATTTGAGTTTATCTTGCACTTGCTTAGAATAGCCTAGAAAGAAAGTTTTTATTTTTATTTTTTATTGTTTGATTAGATTTAGCAAAACTTTCCAGTTATTTCCATTCCTTAGTAATCTTCGTGGCGAATTGTAAGATCATAAAAAGTAATGGATTAGTTTGGTGAAAAGCTACACCTAAATTGGGTGGAGTCGTGGCTTTTATTTGTTTAGGTTTAGCGACATTACATGGGTATTTTTTCTCTTTTGTAAAAGTGGAGCAGAATGGCTGCTCCATGAGGACAGGGAAGCGAAGTGGAGAGGTTTAAGTGAAGGAGCGTCCCTCTTCTTGGCTTCTGTCCGCTTCATTTTCCATCTCCCGATGAGATAGATTATGGAAATTTCTATTGAACTTTCGGAATTATACTTTATGTAGTCTTAAAAGTTGTATATTTTAGTTTTATCATTTGAGTTTTAGTTGTGGTAGTTTATGTTTGGTTTATTTTTCAGCTCTTTGGTCCTAATGATGATTAGTTATTTTTTGAAGTGATTTTAGCACTTTTGAAGTGAAGAGAACCTGTGCTTATTCTTGTAGCAAGAGTTGTATTCGGCTTATTTATCAATACTGTAGTCATATTGTGTTATTTACTACGGTTGCTGATTGTTGTTTCAGGATCAACCTGTCGTTCTGGGATGAGTTGGCACAGGTCGCGTTCCAACATGTAAAGAAAGGTCAGCAGATATATGTTTCCGGTCGGCTGAGTTCAGACACAGTCGAAAGTGATGAAGGAAAGCAACAGACCTACTATAAGGTTTTGTTACTGATGGTTCTATCTGCTACCATATTATTTGCATTTAGGGGTGGCAAAATTTGTCTGCCCCGATCAATCGTTTTTATTTTTCTATCCGGAAAATGACCTTAGGTAAGGGCATAAGTTTTATGTCCGAAATCCGTGTTAGGACAGAAAATTCATCGGATTTGAAGTGAGAGTTGTGTTTGGATTTGGGTTGAACAGAGAAAAATCGTCTGCTTTGAAATCCAGGCCCAGGTGCGGGTTTCGACATTCGTAAAAACTAGCCAAATTTGGATATTGATAAGTGACACAATTCGGGTTGGGTACAAATAACAATAAAATTTCTGAATTCACTTAAAAAAGTTAAAAAAGAAACAGGTTTAAACTAGACAGGATCCAGTTAACCCGATTGGTTCTGGACTTCTGGGGTGTATGAATCAAACCTCGTTTGCATTTCGACACACATGTCCGAAATTCCGGCACGAGTCGGCCTGGCATACTATTATTTGGCACAAAGCTTTGTCCGACCTGTAGACGTATTAACGCCACCCATAATTGCATATTAATAAACAAAAAGGCAGACATTTACCATCATTTAAAAAAATATATATTGTTATTTCCAATCTTCTTGTAGGTAGTTGTCCAGCAACTGAATCATGTAGAAAGGAGGTCACCAGCAGCCTTCAATGATCGCGACTCTAATTTTATGAAGACCGGTATTGAGAATTAGTTAAATCAGACATAGATTTCCTTCCATTTAGTCTGTTTCTAATGTTGTTAGATTTTAATTTGCTGTTACTTGATTACCTGGCAGAAAATAAATTCGGAAATAACACTACAAATAGCACAGGTTCTGTAGAAGAACTATGGCAAGCTTTTTTTGCCAATCCTTCTGAATGGTGGGATAATAGGAACAACAAGGTACTCCCTTAATTCTTCTTGTATTATTTGTAATTATTTTGAAAGACCGGTCGATTTGAGAGATTAATAAACAAGTTAAATCTTTGATGACCATTCGAATGTTAGAATTAGTATGATTTTACGGGATAAGGCCTTATGAAATTGATGAAAAGGGCGTACTTGCGAAAAAAAAGTTATGATTTTGGAATTGGTCATAAAATTGATAAACCTGAAAATACATACTTACCTATGTCTATAAACTCCTGACAATACAATATATTTATGAAATAGGTTAATTTCAATTGGGCCTAAGACCTAGAACTTGGTATAAAAGAATTAAAACATTTGAACAACTCCTATTTTTCAGTTTTTAAAACTGTTATTTGCATTAGATAATAATAACTTGAGTAATGCGTAAAAATAGACGATTTTTTTTTACTGTTAATGCTTTTGCTTCAAATTGATTCGGTTCTGTATATGTTTGATGAAACAGAGGAACCCGAAATATCCAGACTTTAAGCATAAAGACACAGGTGAAGCCTTGTGGGTAGAAGGCAGGAATAATCCACCTTGGGCGAAATCTCAACTCGACATTTTGGATACAAGAATGGGATCTTTTCGTGATCAAGTAGGTGGTACATCACAAGTAAATCATCAGTTTAGTAATGCTTTGGGTTTCTAAAACTAGCTTTTGTCTGAGAACTATAATATTTACAATTGTTATTCAGTTGTAACTGTGTTAGTATATGTACAGCCTGTTCTTCTGAAACACAGCTTCCATTGTGTTGCGGCACAGTTATCTGTTAGTGTGGCCTAGAACAGAACAGCTACCTGAAAGATAGTCCTTTTCGTGACATTACTTCTTATCTGCATCTTCTTCGATAAAAACGTGTAGTTTTTATTATAACAAAAAAAATCTCATAATTTGCCTTTTAAGAATACCTGCTGTGTCATTTAGATCTTTAACTTTAGTTTTCAAAGTTTACATGTTTATTATTATTGTAAGTTTTTTAAGAGTTAATGAACGTCGGTAGTTATTTATGAAATAACATACAAATTATAAAAATTTAAAATATTCTACATATTGGGTTTTATTTCTTTATGAAATTATACAGAATTAACTTATACTAAATTTTTGTTTAATTTTAAAATTTAAGAAGTATCATTTTTAAAACGTATGCCGAACTTCTCTTCTGTTTTATTGCTTAATCAAACCAAATTTATAGATCTATTTTTTTTTCTCTTTTTAATGATTTTTATCTCATTGTCTATTTTTATATTCTAATGTACTTGTCCGTTTTTAAAATTTAATTTCTTAGGTTTTGAGCGCAGTACAAAAGAGTCCAGCCCAACTAAAAGACAATAACATGACCAGATCATAAGATCCGGCTTCGAAAACCATAACCCAACAACTCTTAGGTCATCTTTAATTGTAAGTTTTTCTAGATCTGGTCCAGTTTCGGAAACCTCTATTTATTTATAAACATGTCACTTTAGATTTGGAAAAACTTGTGAGAAGTGTTTTGAATTGGATAAGTTGTGAAAAATGTTTTGAATTGGAGGAAGTTAATGATTCCATATATTTATAGAAGCATTTATGGGTCAGTGGAAGTTAATGATGTCTTATTTGTCTTGAATAAAATTGAGTGAGCTTTTTTTTGTCAAATGAGAAATAAAGTATGGATTAGTGAGTGAGTGCCTTATTTGTCTTGAAGACTATTGAGTGAGCTTTTTGTCAAATCAGAAATAAAGTGTGGATTGGTGAGTGGAAGTTAGTGGGTGTCTTATTTGTCTTGAAGACAATTGAGTAAGCCTTTTGTCAAGTCATAAATAAAGTGTGGATTGGTGAGTGGAAGTTAGTGGGTGTCTTATTTGTCTTGAATATAATTGAGTAAGCCTTTTGTAAAATCAGAAATAAAGTTTGAATTGGTGAGTGGAAGTTAGTGGGTGTCTTATTTGTCTTGAAGGAAATTGAGTGAGCTTTTTGTCAAATCAGAAATAAAGTGTGGATTGGTGAGTGGAAGTTAGTGGGTGTCTTATTTGTCTTGAAGACAATTGAGTAAGATTTACATCAAATCAGAAATAAAGTGTGGATCGGTGGCTGGAAGTTAGTGAGTGTCTTATTTGTCTTGAATACAATTGAGTAAGCTTTATGCCAAATCATAAATAAAGTGTGGATTGGCGAGTGGAAGTTAGTGGGTGTCTTATTTGTCTTGAATACAATTGAGTGAGTTTTTTATCAAATCAGAAATAAGGTGTGGATGAGTGAGTGAAAGTTAGTGGGTGTCTTATTTGTCTTGAAGACAATTGAGTGAGCTTTTTGTCAAATAAAAAATAAAGTATGGATTGGTGAATGGAAGTTAATGGGTGTCTTATTTGTCTTGAAGACAACATAAATAAAGTTTGGATTGGTGAGTGGAAGCTAGTTGGTGTCTTATTTTTCTTGAATACAATTGAGTGAGATTTTTGTCAAATCAGAAATAAAGTGTGGATTGGTGAGTGGAAGTTAGCGGGTGTCTTATTTGTCTTGAAGACAATTGAGTGAGCTTTTTGTCAAATCAGAAATAAAGTGTGGATTGGTGAGTTGAAGTTAGTGGGTGTCTTATTTGTCTTGATGACAATTGAGTAAGCTTTTGGTCAAATCAGAAATAAAGTTTGGATGGGTGAGTGGAAGCTAGCGGGTGTCTTATTTTTCTTGAATACAATTGAGTGAGCTTTTTGTCTAATCAGAAATAAAGTTTTGATTGGTGAGTGTAAGTTAGTGGTTGTCTTATTTGTCTTGAGTGGCATAAATAGACAAGGTTGGAACCAAACTCATTCATAACATTTCAGAAACATTTATCTCAAAGGAATATAATAGTCTCCCTCTAAAAAACCTTTTATATTCTACCAAAACAAATATAAAAAATGGATTTTGAGCGAAGACATAGCTCTATGCAAAGCGTATATGAAAATTTATGAAGATCCACATGTAGGAGTGCAACAAATCGAAAGTCGTTTTTGAAAAAACATCAAAGATTCAATGTATGAATATTTGGCATATGCTGATAATAGCATCAACCATGTACAACGAACATAAGAAAGTATTAACAATCGTTGGTAAAAACTTATTTTCCGTTCGGTTAACAAATGAAACCAAACGATTAAACAAGTTGAAAAAACACTGGTTATTGGAACTAACATAGCGGATCAAGTAAGTATTTTATAATCGTTAATGTTCGTGTATATATATTTCTATACACTAATTTATTTATTATTTTCCATTTAGAAAATACTCAAACTAGACGTATATTCAACCTTTACCAACGAAAAACAATTTCAATTTTATCATTGTTGGGAAATTTTAAAGGATTTTGTGATGTTTCAATCGATAACATCAAATTATCATACTTATCAAACCAATCAGTCTTGTCCTATTGAGACGAATTCCGAAGAATAGTTTACAGATTCACAACCTTCTTGTGATCTCAGAGTTGATACCGATCCACCCACTACTAATATTAATAGGTCCATTGGTAGAAATCATGCTCGTCGGAACAAAAATAAACATAAGATAAGTGATACCGATGCATCTTCGGAAAGGCCCGAAGGCTTGGATAAAATTCTAGCAATGCAAGCTCAAGCTAACACACTCTTGAAAGAGGCGAATGATCTTAATCAACCTAAGATAGGATATATGAAAGATAGTTATTATTGTAACCTCTTGAATGTTGATGCCACCGATATGACTCCGAACTCGAAAAGCTTTTGGACGAAAAAAAAAAAACTATCGTAATTGTTTCTTTGTTATATGTGTTTTCTTGTATTTATATTTATTTTGAATATGTATTTTTAAAATTCGGTTGTTATTTTTTTCGAAAAAATTAATATATATATATATATATTTGTTTTATGAATTAAATTTTTATTATAAATAACCACAATAAACATTATCTATAAATTTAATTAAATAATATTATAAATTAATTTAAGTTCCATTTTATTTTATAACGTTACCGTTAATCTATTAATTGTTAGTACGTTTATAATTCTATACTATTAATTATACATAGCATTTACTTTAAATTATTTCCTTTCACTTTCTTCCTCTTTTCTCTTTCTTTCTTCTTTCCTCATGCGACTCGCTTTCCCCTCTTCTTTTTCCATCCAGTTTCTCTTTCCTTTGGTTTCGGTCTAGCGTTTGCCAGAACCCGAAATCGAGATCGAATCCGAATAGTGATTCGGTCTCTCGTTTTGGAGACAAACCTACAGTTAAAACCCTTTTTCAACACTCCATCTAGACTGAGACAGGAGGTTAGAGATGGCCTTATAAAAAAACCAGAAAGCCCTAAAACTAAAGGAACAAAACAAACCCTAGAAGAGCAAAAGCTATACGAGAAGCAGCTTATCAGTCACCTCTTCAAATTCAGAAAGGAATGAGCCAGCTAGTCTCCAAATCCGTTAGATAATGGCGAGAATCTAACAGTGACGATTTCAATTCAGATCAGGGTTAGATGCAGTCATCCAGAGAAGCGAGACGATGAAGGCTCAAAGAGCCAGCAGATTTCTTCGATTCAAGGCAGAAGGATTGTGACCACTAACTCGAGAACGGATTTTTTCTTTTGATTGAGACCAGGAGAAAACGAGTTTGCTAGAAACAGATTCATAGCGAGGCATAACAATGCGATTGCCGATAAAAACAGGTAAGTAGACTTGAGGGAATTTCGTTGAATTCTTCTAGTAAGAAGAAAAATCGCTTGCAAAGTAGTAGAACACTGATTGGATCTGTGCATTCTCAGGAAAAGCAAACGGGAGATCCAAGCGCATGAGGATTCGGAGAGAGGAGATACTGACAGAGAAGAGAATCAACCGCACAAGGAGACAAAAATTCTCAGTTGAAAATGAAGGCCAATAGGTTATTCAAAATCCTATAATATAGGAGGGGATGCAGAAGCTAAAAACGATTTCTTCCAACAAATAAGTGATTCCTTCCAACAAATAAGTAAGTTCTAACGAAACTCATCCCAATTCTAAACTGTCTAGTAGTAGGGCTGCACTTGGAATTTGATTACAAATATCTTATTTAATTACTTTTTAAATATTTTTAAATTATTTATAAAATAATATAAAGTAACTTAATAATATAAAATTAGTTGTCATATTTTATTTTACAAATCCGCTGATGATTTATTAGAGTGGCTTGCGCCCCTTAACCATATTCTTTTTTATGTATTTTTATATTGTAATTTTAGTAACTCTATTTTTGTAAGTCGTTTTTTTGGAATTTTTTTTTATAGACGAGACTTTTTGGTAACTCAAAAAGATACGTTCTCTCTTTTAAAATGGTTAGATTATTACATTTTTTTCCTTAGGATCAGAGATATCAAAATTTCTAAATCCAAACAAAATTTACGCAAAATCTAAATCCAAACAAAATTTATAACATATATATTATTCACAATAACTTATATAGTAAATAATTTTTTAATTAAAATAATTGGTTTTTTATTATGTCACTTCGAGTTATATTAGTAAATAAGTATAAGTGAAATGACACCCTAAGTATTCTCTCACCAAACATATTAGTATTTGGTACCAAAAAATAGGTTAATGCTTACTTAATATCCATCTCAATAAAATAACTCCTTTTCAATGAGTTGAAACTGCAGAAGACTTACGTAATATTCAATGCTACTTTTAATCTAGCAAACTACAATTAATTCTAGACGTCTAGTTAATGCATTTGTAATGATTCAATATCTATCTTTGTCTTGTCAAGTAATAAATTAACCAATATAATAAATAACTATTGTTTAATTACTGACGAAGATAAGTAGTAGTCATATCGATGTTATTTAATGAATTTATATCACATTGCTAGATACGTCTTATACGACATTGCTAGATACAATGACATGACATTGCTATATACGTTATTTGTGACATTGCTAGATATCCCATCAGGACATTGTTGGGATATCTAACAATGTCATGATGTGATATTTAGCAATGTCACAAATAATGTATCTAGCAATGTCATGGTATTGTATCTAGCAGTGTAATATAAACAATGATTATTTATCCTATTGGTTAATTTATTATTTGACAAGACATAAGTAGATATTGAATAATTACAAATGCATTAACTAGACGTCTAGAATTAATTACAGTTTGCTAGATTAGAAGTAGCATTGAGTCTCCTATCATGACATTGCTAGATATCCTATCATGACATTACTAGATATCTGTGAGCCCCGAAAGGGGTAGCCGAGTTGGTTGAGTAAGGCATGCTTGTGACCAAATATCATGAGTTCAAGTCTCTTTACAAACGTTTTCTTGGCTGAGCATATCACCTTGGCGTTGGTTTGCAGGCTATTACGTCAGACTGAGGGTTTACCTTGTGTGCACTCGTTGAGTAGCGGCTTCGGGTTCCCTCCGAAAAAGAAAAAAGAAAGAAAGACTAATATGACATTATGACATTGGTAAATACATTAATATTGCATTATTAGATACTCCATCAACTTGTTTTGAGTAATCCTTTATTACACGTTGTACCATTGTTAGCTATGACATAAAAAATGTTCACCAACACTAAAGTCTAAACAAGAACCTTACAAACAACATCCAGTTTAAAATGAATTGCATACTTAAACAATTGTCCCCAAAAAACGAATTCAAATTTGAATGAAACTACCATCGTCGGTTAGTGTTAGAATCATCTAGGAAGTGCTTAAAGATTTCAGCTCTCTTTTTTGCGGGTATATTATCTCTATATTTCGAAGGAACGTAGCCTTTTTGAATGATGTCTTTCGCGTACTCACAAACAAAAATCCCACAGTCAAGGCTGTCCTTTTTTTGCTGTGCGATTTTTCTCATCGTCTTGATTTTGTATCCATCTTTCACAGCAGGTATGTCTTTTTTCTTCATGCAATAGGCCAACTGTAAAACCAATGAACCCCATATTACATTGCGATTTATGTTATATACTTAATGCGATTGCTAAAGAGCGTATGAGTTTGCGATTGTTATGAAACTAATTAGCCGTATCTAGAAATTACCCATATCGTACCTTCGATACGTTCACATAATAAGGCTGATGCAAAACACTTATATTAACGTAAATCAACTAAAACCATATAACTAATTACCAGGTCATCAACAATGTTCCTCGTCTTATCTCTAATGTGTCTGTTCCATGGCAACAGTGAGTTGTAGCTGCTAGCAGTACTATTCTCAATGTCAATGACCAACAACTTCATGTGGTTGATTCCATCATTGTTAACAGCATAGAGAGGAACAGTGCAATGTACGTGTCCGGTCTCATTGTCTCAAAAACTTCATCCACAATTTGTGACATGTCTCCCTTGATGGCCAGCGTTTACCGCGTCTTGTACCATTGCTGTAGGTAGTATAATGTTTTGAGTAACATAAATAATACCATATCCACTTACAGTTGCAACTCTAGAAAGTTGAATTGCGCTGACCATACATGAAAACTTATCATCGAACCCTTGAACCGATACTTTCCAATTGTCATCCCGGAGCAGCTTATATATCCAACCATCTATGATCTATCAACGAATAATTATATTTTAAAAAACATGTAGATGACATTCCTATAAACGCTAGATACGGGCCATTGCTAGATACCTGATGTTACAATGCTAGATACGCGTAATATGCCATTGCTAGACACCCAACCGTGCCATTGCTAGACAGACCAATTTAACATTGCTATATAGTTTCGTTTGACATTGCTAGAATTACTTGGAATGACATTGCTAGATACCCTATTATAACATTGCTAGATACGTCTAAATTGACATTGCCAGATTGACTAATTAGACATTGCTAGATATATTAGTTAGACATTGTTATATACGCATAGTACGACATTGCGATTGAAATAAAATGGAATATTACCTTGAAGTCTACTTGAGTTTCGCACGAGAGTTCCATTATTTTACTCACACTAATGGAAAGCCTATACAAGAACTCTGGCATTGACAAATACCATAGTTCTGGATCGTCCTGCTCTTTTTCTCTGTTAATTTGCAACACCTTATTGTACTAACTTACATCTATTAGTTACGTTGTGGCTGTACGTTTTGCCCAATCTTCGTAACCAACCTGTGGTTCTCCCACCCGAGTCTGAGTAAGTAAGTTCCATTTTGTAAACTCATCAGCAACCACCTATAATATATCCAATTAATTCCCTAACATTACTTTGGTCGATGATGTTAAGACAAAGATCCACTTACATCGAGATTTATTGAACCTTCGTCAATAGATTCCAAAATACATCACTTCTCATTTGAATTTGCTACAACCTTGTCACATTCTTCATAAAAGGAGTGCGTGCAATCTATAAAACTTTCATCAAGAAATAGTATATCAGAACGTACAATGAGTGTGTATGATGTTGCATTATCTTGTCTGGGTGTTTCATACTTAATGTCCACTATTTGTAGGTTTTCCGATATCTCTCCATCAACCTGTTTTACTTCTTCTACTCTTTCAGGTTGCGTAAGTAATTCAGACTTCGTTGTGGGTTGCTGTTCTTCGTTATGAATTTGAATAACTTTAACGGCTGCCACTGTTTGCGATACTTGTTCGCACTTCGCTACTTGTTCTGCTTCATGGGCCGTTAACGTTGCTGCAGCTGCTTGATGTTTGCCTTCCATTCCTGCTACATGTCTTTCTTGCAGTCCCTAATAATGTAAGAGAACCATGTTACTGCGATTTGTTTGGTTATGACATTTCTAGATTATACTACGTGTTACCCATATGCATTACGATTTACGTGTACAAATGATTGTTAGACATCCCAGTTTAAGAAAAAAAAATCAGCCACTATGCATTGTTATTTACATGCATTAGTGCTTGCTATATTAGTTATTCGAGTCACTGCGACTTACGTGCAATGAAGATTGCTAGACGTTAACATATATAAATGTAATTTCCAAATTCAAGGAGTTCAAGGTTGCGATTGCCCCGTAAACCATTCGTGCGATTTATATGCATTCAATATCGTTACTCTTTTAACCATAAAATGTGGTTGTATATCAGATGACCAACCTATCATTGCGATTTGTATTATTTTTTACCCTGTAATTGCTAGATACCTTATGAAGAGTTAAAAGATAGTCCAAGGGTGATTTTGTTGTGCGAAGATTTATTGATAGAGGATTTGGTGATAGAGGAATGCTTGAGTGTCAGATCTAGAGAGAGAAAATGCTACTTGCTAAACAATATAGAGAGAGAAAGTCTCGTACTATTCATATCGGGATTCGTGAAGCGTGTGTGGTCCTTTTATAGTACAATTGCGGACCCCACACGCTTTAATTCGGTTTAATTACATCTTTTGGTCCCCGCTTTTTGGTTTCTTCCTATTTTGGCTATATCTTTACAATTCATACATTTCATCCCTTATACATTTATTTCTATGCACTTTGGCCCTTATACATTTATTTCTATGCATTTTGGCCCTTGTACATTTATTTCTATGCATTTTGGCCCTTGTCTTTTATTCTTCCTTATCAGTAGCCCCCCAGTCTTAGTAAAAATCATTTTGCTAAGACTGAATAATTCTCCTGACAGGCCAAAATCATTTCTTTTTCGAACTTCATGAGTCATTCGAAAAGTTGCTCCACAAGTCCCTTCGTATTGTCGGGGCCATGAACTACTTAGGCGAAAGGTCGCTCCACAAAACCTCTTCGACACAAAACCTCTTCGAACTTCTGTTATACCGAGTAGCCCCCTCAATCCTTGCAACGTTTTAAGCAAAATGGTCTTCGGATAAGTATATACTTAGGCGAAAAAGGGTGCTAGGATTGATGATGTCATTTCACACACCGGTGTCAGCAAGAAACGGTACCAATTCTTCTGACATTGTTGTCAGAAAACTCTTTCCCTTCCCCTGACAATCTCTGACACAAAACTCTTCACCTTCTACTATAGCTAGTCGGCAGAACAATGTCCACCTATGTGGACCATCGTACCCCTAGGCAAACAACATGAAAATGTCACCGGGCTTCATTTGTCAAGAAAGGCCACTAGTCTCTATAAATACCAACCTTTTCCTTCATTAATGCAACTTCTGTTCAATTATTTCTAGAGAGATAAAGCTGGCGAACAAGCCCCGTCGAATTCCTGAGTGGTTGTTGATTAGTAAACAGTTCGAAGAGAGGGTTGCTGCTGGTGAAGACGTAAGGCCTCATCCCCCACCATCGACTACAACCTTTTTTGGCGCCTGGCCCCCTTCGAATAACTCGACCGCCATTATACCTCGTGAAATAGCTCGTCAAAGCTTGCTCAACGAAACAAACCCTCCTAGAGAAATGGGTAAAGAGAGATCACACAAGCATTCATCAGGTTCGAAGAGGAAAAAATCCCATAGAGACAGAAAAGGTTCTCATGAGCGAAAACGGGCCAGGGAAGCTCCCCTAACAATTCGAGAACCAACTGCCCCAACTGATGTTGAAAACCTCCCCCAAAGATCTTCAAGTTCTCGAAGGACGTCGAGGAGTCCTCCTCGAAACTCAGTTAGCCCCCCTCGAAACTTAAACCCTCAACGTACTTCTGGTAGTCCTCTCCGAACCCCAGACCCTCAACGTATTTCCGGTAGTCCTCCTCGAAGACAAGGAACAGATGTGTCTAGTCTGCCCTCCACGCCATCCATGACCATCCATGGAACTCAATTCTCCCCCTCAAGGACGCTTATTACCGAGGAAGACATGCGTATTAGACATGAAGAAACTTTAGACCCCATAGTTACGAGACCTCTCAACAATCCCCTCGAACAGAGATTGCCCATTACCCCTTCCTCGGGCCCTGCGAACGGTGCAACATCTTCTTCGACAATATCCGAGGAACAAGCTCGCCGGATTGCTCCAAAATCTAAGGGGGATATTGCATTGCCCTTGGAATTAGACAATATTGCCGGCAATAACATTAGGGGCATTGAGAATAAGCACATGGTGGCCCTTGCCAATATCAAGTATAAGTACTTTTCGAGGGAGGAGGAGACGATGCTTAGGGCTCGATGGGGCATCCCCCGATATGTCAACATCAGATTTCCCTCCGAGGGAGAGACACCCTTATCTGTGAGGGATCACGAGGTGGTGGTCTACACAGAAATCATGAACTGGGGGTTAAGGTATCCCTTAGACCCCTTCTTTATTGAGTATCTCTCAAAGATAGATCTTTGCCCCTCACAGGTTGGGCCCAATATGTGGTTTATACTAATGGCCTGCATAATGGCCTCAAGGCTCTCAGGGCAAGAGTTTCTACTAGAGCAGCTCATTGGGCTTGCTGGTTTGGCCCGAAATCCATACTTTCCCTTTTATTCGCTGACGTTCAACCGAGGGCAAAAGATATTGAAAGATTTACTCGAGGCTGATAAAAAATGGAGGCAACAGTTTCTCTTCTTCTTTGGTTGCTGGGAGACCGGATCAGAAGCCACTCCTTCAAATCCTCACAAACTTTCTTTGAAGTGGACCATGAAATGTAAGTGCTAGCTCTACTTTTTACTCCGCGAATTTGATACTCCTCGAACACTATGCTCCCTCGAATTTTAAACTTATTTGCAAATTTACATTTTTCTAAGTAGATTGCTTCTTAAAAAACATAAGTGTCTTCGAAAAATATGCACCCTCGAAAACACACTTGTCTTCGAACAGCATACTCTTTGTGAATATACTTAACCTTTGTTATCTGTCGCAGCTATGACCGGCATATCCAAACCCTATACTGAGTATGTCGAGGGAGCTACAACTGTTTTCACCAATCTTCGCCTGTGGGCAAAGGATAAGTGGGATAACCGATTTCGTCTCTGCTTCACCGATGACAATCTGGCGAGGAGTCGACTATAGAGGCTGAATCCCCTCGAACGCCTTAACATGAGAGGATTAATGACTCCGCCTTCGGAACGGGAAGTGTTAGAGCGGTGTAGCCAACATGATGTTACAATCTATCTGCCCAAGCGCTCCAGCTCGCAAAGTCACCTGGGGGAAACTCCAGAAGATGAAGTAGCACCAATCCAACCACTGAATCCCAGAGTACCTACTAACAATCAAAGGCCTCACTCCTCGGAAAATGCGGGGACGTCGAATTCTGAAGCCCCTCGAACAATTGAAGCCCCTAAAACAAGTGTTATTGCTCTAACAAATCCCATTCCTCCTCTCCCTGCTCCCATCCTCCCACCAAGGAAAGATGGCAAGAAAAAAGACTTGAAGGGGAAGGGTATTCTTCTTGAGCCCATCGAAGAACAATCCGAGGGAGGAGAAACCCCTGACAACAATGAAGAGACTAATTTTGAAAGAGAAGTCCACGGTAGTGCAAATGATGCTGAAAACAGGGGTGGCCAGTCACCCAGGGAAACTTCTCACCAATCCCTGCACTCTCCTCTTACTGAGGCTTTGCACCCAGCTTCCCTCGAAGACAGTCCAAGGCTAGCTCCGATCCCTGCTCCTCGAACAAACCCTTCACTACTCATTTATCCAGACGTTGCTTGTGGTAATTTTTTCGAATTTGATTCTACAGCGTTAGGGTCTCCTTCGAGATCCTTCGAAGTCCCCTTGGATGACGAGTTCTCAATGAGTCTTCGGAGACTGCTACACACTTCAGTGAACCGAGGAAAGAAGATGCGCCATCTTGAAAAGCGCAAAAATTATTATAAGTTCAAGGCATCACTAGCTGCCTCTCAGCTCGAGGAGGCCAAGAAGGAGTATGCAGTGATCGAGGGCCAAGCTGATCCCTTGTTCGAGCGTCTTTCTGCCTCTGAGAATTATGTGATAATGCTAGAGAGGTGTTGTAAAAAAGAAAGGGACTTGTACAAGGAGAAGACTGATGCCCAGGAGCTGATGATATCTGAATACAAAAAGGGGCATCGCAAGGCTTGCGATGGATTCGAGCAATGTACTGAGGCTCTTCGAAAAGTAGTTGGAGAACGCGATAAATTGGAGAAAAAGATCAAAGGTTTCCCAGTAGAAGTCGAATAGGCGAAGGAGAAGGCTGTGGATGCTTATGCAGCAACATGTTCGAAGAACTTACAGGCTCGGGATGCTGCCACTCGAGCCGGCTTATTGACCTAAATATACACCGATCACCCTGAATATGACCTGGGGCCTTTCTGGAAGCTTGTCCCCCCCAGAACTTCGCCCTCCCCAAATAGTCGTAAGTGAGAGTGAAGACTCAGAAGGTGAGGGGAGTGACACCTCGAAAAATGCCGATTGAGTAAAAGTGCTGTAGGTAGTTTTTTTTTGTATATGGCCTAAAAAGGCCTCTTTTTGTAATGATTGGAACTTGTTGTGCTGCTTTAACTTTGTAAGAGCACTGAATATTTGACTTGTCAATGTATTGTATCTGGAACAAGTTCATAATGATTATCAGTTAGATAAATTGTTCTTCGAATTATGATTTCATTGGCCCTTCGAACAATTAGTACTTGGATAAACTCACAAATTTTATTGGCCTTCGAACAACTAGTGTTATGTTTGTAATAAGGCCATCGAACTTCAAATTGATTGGCCATCGAACTCCAAATTTATTAGCCTTCGAATATATATTACCTAGATAAATTGATAAGGGTTATGTTTTTAATAAGGTCTTCGAATTCCAACTGACTTGGCCTTCGAACAATTCGTACTTAAATAAATTTAGCAAGTTTTATGCTTGCAATAAAGCCTTCGAATTCCAACTTACTTGGCCTTCGAACAATTTTTACTTAGATAAATTCAGCAAGGGTTATACTTGCAATGAGGCCTTCGAATACCAACCTACTTGGCCTTCGAATAATTTTGGGGTCTCCGAAAACAATTTCAAGGAGAAAATGTTCTGATTCACAATTGAGAGTGGCTTCGAGACACACCTTAATGTGACTCGAAGAATAGTTCGAAGGTCCCAAAACATCGTGGCACACTTTAGTGTGACCCGATGAATAGTTCGAAGGTCCCAAAACATCGTGGCACACCTTAATGTGACCCGAAGAATAAAGTAAAAATAATAATAAAAAATATCGCGAGGGACAATAATTCGAAGCACATGTTACTGTGGCTCAAAAAATAGTTCGAAGGACAGCAATTCGAGGCACATGTTACTGTGACTCAAAAAATCGTGCGAGGGACAACAATTCGAGGCACCTGTTATTGTGACTCAAAAAATAGTTAAAGGCAAAGAAACTTTGTATTAAGGGGATCACCGAAACACCTCATTAAAACCTTCCTGTGCCTAACAGGGTAGGAAAGAGTGTGTCGTCACCAAAAATTTTCCCAAGGGATACATAGAAAGTGAAAAGAAATACAATGTCATCTCCGAGCTCGGCTAATCGAGGTACAACTTTAAATGCTCAATATTCCAAGGTAAGCGGAGATATCGTCCATCTTTATCTTTCAACCGATATGTGCCTGGTTTTATCCTTTCGGTGACCTCATAAGGGCCTTCCCAGTTAGGTCCCAACTTCCCCAAACTCTTGTCCTTAGTGTGCAAGAAAACTTTGCGTAGGACCTTGTCTCCCACCTGAAAGTCTCTATGGTTGACTTTGGACGCATATCGACTCCTCATAAGAGTTTGATAGTGAAGGGAAGTCAACTGCGCCCGCTGTCTCTTTTCCTCCACCAAATCTAAAGCCAATGCTCTATGCTGGTCATTTGTGTCTGAGTCATAAGTTGCTATTCGATGTGAAGGGAAAATGATCTCCGGAGGGACCACAGCATCCATCCCATAAACTAAGGCAAATGGGGATACAGCGGTGGCTGTCCGGGGGGTCGTTCGATATGCCCACAATACCTCCTGTAAATAGTCAGGCCATTTCCCCGCCTTACCTTCCAAGTTCTTTCTCAAACCGTCGAGGATGGTGCGATTAGTTACTTCCACCTTCCCATTTGCCTGAGGGTGAAATGGTGCCGAAAAACATTGTCGTATGCCCCTTGACACACAAAAACTCTGGAATTCTTTGTTATCAAATTGTGGTCCATTGTCCGTGGTAATCTGCAACGGTACACCAAAACGACAACAAATATTAGATAAAACAAATTTGATCACGTCTTTGGCCTTTGTTCTCGCGAGTGGCTCAGCTTCCACCCACTTATAAAAATAATCGACGGCCACAATTATCGTCTGTCTGCCCCCAGAGGCCATCGGTAGAGGTCCAACCAAGTCAATGCCCCACCTGTCAAAAGGAACTGCCTCTGAGATGCTTTCCATCAACACTCCCGGTTTGTGAATTACATTAGCATAGCGCTGGCACGTGTCACAGCGTTTGACCAAATATTTTGCATCAGCCGAGATAGTTGGCCAATAATAGCCTGCCAAGAATACCCTGCGTATCAAAGCCTTATATCCACAATGAGCAGATCCTTCACCGTCATGCAACTCGGAGAGGATAATTTGTGACTCGGGCCCACTCAAGCACCTTAGCAATGGTCGACTCAAAGATTTTTTATACAGCAATCCTCCTAGCAAAATGTAACCATGAGACTTGAATCTAATTCTTCTGGCTTCATATTTGTCGACGGGCAAAACGTCATGCGCTAAAAATTCAATGAGGACTGTTCTCCAATCAGGCGTGATCGCGTGGCTTTCCTCCGAGATGTTCATCACATGCTCTTTACCAATTGAGATCGACGGGCATGTCTGGACCAAAACCCAGGGATAATCCTCTGTCCGTGAAACAGAGGCGAGAGAATCCAGGACGGCATTTAACTCTCGTCGGACATGCTCGAACTTGACGCCCTCAAAACCCGATGCCAAATCTTTCATCAGCTTCAAATGCTGTATCAGTGTTTCCTTCCTTGCCTCGGACTCCCCCGAAGCCTGATTTATCACTAGCTGAGAATCACTGACCAATTTTATCCGCCGAGCCCCGCATATTTGAGCTAAACGTAGGCCGGCTAAAGCTGCTTCATACTCAGCCTCATTATTAGTAGCTTTGAAACCGAAACGAATGGCTTGGAACATAGCTACCCCTTGTGGGGATATCAACTGGACACCTGCCCCGCTGCCTGAGATGTTCGACCCACCATCCGTCCGTATCACCTATTCTTCCTCGGCGACTATATCAGGTGCCTCATGCTCTTCCATATCTGAATGGAATTCAACCAAAAAATCTGCTAAAACCTGTGCTTTTATCGCCGTTCGAGGCTCAAATGTTATGTCGAAGTCTCCCAGCTTTACGGACCACTTAGTCATTCTGCTAGAGATGTCTGGTCTTTGTAATAAACTCTTCAGGGGAAACGTCGTTCGAACCATAATTGGATGGGCTTGAAAGTAAGGTCTCATCTTTCGTGCCGCTGTTACCAACGCCAAAGCCACCTTTTCCAAAGTAAGATACCGCTTTTCGGCGTCGAACAAACTCTTACTGACATAATAAATTGGCCTTAGGAGAGAGTCATCTTCTCGGAGGAGAACGGCACTGACAGCACACTCGGATACTGCTACGTAGACAATCAACGTCTCCCCCACCAAAGGTTTAGATAAAACTTCCGGAGAGGTTAAATACTCTTGAATTTGACGAAAATCCGTCGAACATTCTTCGGTCCAACAAAATTGCTTCGCATTCCGCAATATTTTAAAGCACGGAGCACACTTATCCGACGAGCGAGAAATGAATCGATTCAGAGCAGCCAATCGTCCTGTCAGAATTTGCACCTCTTTAATGTTTCGAGGAGGAGTCATAGCGATCAAAGCTCTTAGCTGCTCAAGGTCAGCCTCAATGCCTTTTTCGCTGATCATATAACCAAGGAATTTACCGGACCGCACACCAAAAATGCACTTTTTCGGATTGAGTTTGAGATTGACTCTAATCAAGTTATGGAATGTCTCCGCAAGGTCAGCAAAATGGTCTTCGTCGTGCTCACTCTTAACCAACATATCGTCGATATAAGCTTCCATATTCCGCCCAATCTGCTCCTCGAAGGTTTTATTAACCAGGCGCTGATAAGTTGCCCCCGCATTTTTTAACCCGAACGGCATGACCTTGTAACAATACAGACCTCGCCCAGTAATGAAAGAAGTGCTCTCTTCATCGTTAGCAGCCAGTCAGATTTGATTGTATCCCGAGTAAGCGTCCATAAAAGATAGCAATCGATTTCCGGAGGTCGAGTCCACTAATTGATCAATGCGAGGGACAGGAAAAGAATCTTTAGGACAAGCTCGGTTCAAGTCCGTGAAGTCGATACACATTCTCCACTTGCCATTTTTCTTTCTCACCAACACCGGATTCGACGCCCATATAGGATAATGTGACTCGCGAATATGACCTATGCTTAGCAGCCGTTCGACCTCCGACAAAATCACTGAGGCTTTTTCCGGGGAGACATGCCTTCTTTTTTGGACTATGGGTCGGACATCCGATCGTATCGCGCGTTTGTGACATATAATTTCCGCTGGCACACCAGTGACATCCTGTGCACACCAAGCAAACATATCGAGCTTATCAGACAAAAAAGCAATTAACTTCCCTTTAAATTCAGGGGAGAGGTGGACCCATATTTTCAGAACTTTGCCGGCCGCGAACTCGTGTGTCGCAGAATCTTTCTCGGGGACTTGAAATCCGGGGGCCTCCCTCGGATCATCGCATGGAATGACCTCGGGGGGTGGCCCCTTTAATTGCTATGCTGGGTCAGAGGGCCCCCCTCGAACCCCTTTGGAAGACAGGGCTATCTGGTAACATTCTCGTGCCATCTTCTGGCTACTTCTGACTGTTCCAATATTGTTCCCGATCACATACTTTAGACATTGATGCAGACGCCATGCATCCGAGATAACCAAGAGCGACCCGAGATAGCATTATAAGAGGTTAGTGCGTCAACCACAATGAAGAGTACCTCCAACTCTTTTTTGAATGGTCCACGACCCAACTCTACCATACATTGAAACTCCCCCACAACAACCGCTGTGGCACCAGTGAAACCCACTATTGTCCTGTCGGACCTTCGGATGACCGGTGGGTCAGAAATGCGGCGGTAAGTACTCATAAACAAAATGTTCGTAGAGCTTCCTGTGTCGATGAGTATTTTTTGAATCTGATCCCCAGCAATGCCCGCCACGATCACTACAGCGTCCTCATGAGGGCCTGCAACATTACGCATATCATCATAATCAAAACAAATAATAGGAGAAGGCGAGCGATGCATTTGTGCGGAGACTCCAGCTTCGATCTGGGTGGTCAGATTCACCATGTGCCTTTTGCGAGAGCTGTTAGAATTTCCTGCGATTGTGTCTCCGCCGAAAATTGCTAAAGAATCGAAAAATGCACAAAGGCTGTCCACCCTCCCCCTCGGAATTTCTTCCTCTACCAGGTTTACATTGTTCCTCCCGACTTTGGGGTCCAAATACTCTTGTTCGATGTCAAAATCGTCAACCCCTTCAGAAATTACCATGGCTGTGTCAGTATTCTTCGAGACAGCTTTTACCACGGTATTTTTCTGGGAGTGTTTCTTGACATACTCCAACAGCATTCCATTCTCAATGAGAGCTTGCACCTCCTTCTTCAAGGCTATGAAATCTTTGGTGTCATGGCCCACATCCTCGTGATATTTGCAATATTTGTTGACGCTTCTACTTTCCCTCGGTGTTTGTATGGGAAAAGGTTTCCTGAACGTGACCGAAGACTTAGCCTTATCAAATATCGCAGCAACATTTTCTGTCAACTCCGCAAAGTAATCGGGTCGAGTCCATTTGTTTGACATATATCTTCCCCCTTGATTGTGGTTTGATTGATTGCCATAGTACTGCGGGTTTGACTTTTGCCTCGGAGGATACTGACCCGTGCTTTTAGCTTGAACGTTTGATCGAGGGCCCTGAGCGCTTGGCTCAGTCCTTTGGAATTGATTATGGTCCAATTTCTCTCCGGAACCTTTCTCCGAGGCTTGGGTTTCTTCCACCAAGATTCTCTTCTCAACTTGATCTAGCAATGCTCCGAAGGTCATCGCCTGACTTTCTGCCACCGTGTCTTTTAACAACCCGGGGAGCAAGCCCATCCTGAACGCTGCAAGCGCCACCGAGTCCTTACAGTACTCCATATCTGTTTTGGTTTTGACAAAGCGATTGGTATAATTTTTGAGGCTCTCCCCCACTTTTTGTCGACAGTAGATTATGGTGTCTCCGTTGGCCCAAAAATTCTTGCTCCCCACGAAGTGTTGTCTAAAGATGTTCCAGAACATGTCAAAGTTCTTAATAGAGCCCTGAGGTAGCCTGTTGTACCATTTACATGCCACTCCCTTGAAAGTTTGAGAGAATGCCCTGCACAGAAGCTTATCATCGTCGTCGAAGTTTATCATAAAGTTCTTAAACTGCTCGATGTGATTATCCGGATCCTGAGTCCGTCAAACTTTTCAAGCTTCGAAATGTCAAAGTGCTTTGGAAGGTTCCCTACTAAGATCTCCGAGGACAGAGGAGAGGCTCTCCAATTATGTCCCGTACGATAAATGTTGGACCTCAAATTATCGTTGTTTGAAAAGTACAGCCCTTCCTCGGAGGGCAAAGTATATTGCTGCTGCCATTCTGAATTTCGAGGACCCATATCATCCTTCCCAAGGAACTTCGCCTGATCATGAGAGCGATCACCAACTCGGTCGTGGCGACTCTTTTCCCGCGAGGATTTCCTCTCCGAACTCCTTCCCCTTCGGGCTCCAGTTCGCCTCTGATCACGCTTTTTCCTCTTGTGGTATCTTCGAGGAGATGATTCAGAAGTACTATACCGCGAGTAGTCGCTTGAAGTAGCCGAGTCCGAACGGTATTTTTCTCTCCTCCTCGGAGACCGTCGCTCACGCCTCCGATATTTATCATCTCTCTTCTTGGGACGAATTTCAACGTCCCGCTCCTCCCTTTGTTCGACGGGTTCTCTTCTTATCTCAGACCGAACATTTTTCTGGGCGGCTTCCTTCTCCGCCTTCAACCTTTCGATTTCCAACAGCAGTTCATTCCTCTGAGCCAAGAGAGCGGAGTCATCGAAAGCGTTCTCGACTCGCCGACCTCTTTCTCCTTCGGATTCCAAGTCGTCCTGAAAGTCATCCGCCTCCATGTTTTCCTCGCAGTGATCAATTAAATCGTTATCTTGGCCTTCCATGGTTCTCCTCGGAACAAGAATTATTTCTAGGAAGTGATTATCGTCGGAGCGATTTTCGTTTCCCACAGACGGCGCCACTGAAGAGTTAAAAGATAGTCCAAGGGTGATTTTGTTGTGCGAAGATTTATTGATAGAGGATTTGGTGATAGAGGAATGTTTGAGTGTCAGATCTAGAGAGAGAAAGTGCTACTTGCTAAACAATATAGAGAGAGAAAGTCTCGTACTATTCATCTCGGGATTTGTGAAGCGTGTGTGGTCTTTTTATAGTACAATTGCAGACCCCACACGCTTTAATTCGGTTTAATTACATCTTTTGGTCCCCGCTTTTTGGTTTCTTCCTATTTTGGCTATATCTTTACAATTCATACATTTCAGCCCTTATACATTTATTTCTATGCACTTTGGCCCTTATACATTTATTTCTATGCATTTTGGCCCTTGTACATTTATTTCTATGCACTTCGGCCCTTATACATTTATTTCTATGCATTTTGGCCCTTGTACATTTATTTCTATGCATTTTGGCCCTTGTCTTTTATTCTTCCTTATCACCTTATATTTTTAATTTTGATTTATGAGACATCAACATATTGCTAGACATAATTGTATCCTACGAAAAACAATTCATGCTGCAAACAAAAAAAAACCATTGGAAGTCTAAAACTTTTCTTACAGTGTCGATATCAAACCTAGACTTTGCAAACAACAAAACAACAATCCATTGTAGTCAATATCAAACCTAGACTTTGAAAACTTCAAAACATGCAGACACATAATACTAAATACAGTTGAATCTTAACGATTCTAATATCCACTTACATCTTCAATTCCAGTCTCCACCACCTTCTCAACGCCAGGTTCTGCCTCTAGGACTTCTTGTGCTGCCTGCTCTTGCCCAATAGACGAGTCATCAATGTTTTTGGTTGAATCTGCAGTGGTTTCAACCAATTGTTTTGTAGCTTCTTCTTTACCCAGACCCGTCTCTACTACTTCAAAGTTTGTTGTATCCCCTGCCTTGTTGACGACAGAGTTGTTTCCCCCAATTTCCAATGATTCTCCCTCATCTTTATTTTGTGGTTTCTCCCCTTGTTATTCGATATTTTTGGTTTCATCGTTTTTCTATTCGTCGATCGTTTCATGTCCGTCCACGACTAACTCCTTCCCATCACTCTCGTTAGATCCCACTTCCTGTCACTGTTCCACTATAACCACTTCAGTTTGTACTCTGACAATATAAGTTAGGGGTGCTAATGTGCCACTACCAACATTGTTTGCCTCCACATCCCCTTTCTCCCTATCAGCATCACATTCAAGTATGGTAGGGCCTATCTCCTTCACATGGACAACTACAACTGTCGCTGTTGGTGCAATATCTGACCTCGCAGCAACCACATCCTCTAACATAGTCTCTGGCCTAGGTTCACCAGATGTTTTATGATCGGGTTCACCTGCAACTCCTTGTAAGTTCGCCTCTTCAGATCCTTCATTTTCATTTTTGTCGACTATATCCATCTCCTTCTCTTCTTCCGCTGTTTCCTCCACCCCAACATGCTCTGCTACAATTATTTTTGGGGTCTCTGAAACATCTTGGTTCTTTTTCTGTCTAAATCCATGCTTACGAGATTGGTAAACAATTGTTTTTTTGATTACCTTCTCGCTAGTATTAGCAGCCACACGTTCAGTATCCTCCTTATCTTCATAGCAAAACGACATTGATAAGGTGTTGAGAAGTTCAGGACTATCAGCATATACAGTGTCCTCTGCTACCTCAAGCTTCACTTTCAACATTTTTAACTCTAACTGCAGACCTTCAACCTGTCCAAAGAAGCATGTTAAATAGTATATGTGATTTTTTATACATGCTTTATCCTAAAAAGCATACGAATACTCACTTCTTTATTTCTACGTTCAAGTGAGAACTTCAACAACTTATTTTCAACTTCCAAGCGGTACATCCCGCTTCTCTTTTTCACCACCACCTTGTCACGTAACACCGACCGTGATAGTCCAACAAAACTTGCAATACTTGACCTGCGTTGCCCTTTCTTTTTCTTGCGGTTCACTTTTGTTGGAGTCGAGTTCTTCTTGGCCATGAATTCATGCAGTGTAACGTCATAATCCTCTCCTGCCGCTGACAGTGTTGTGTTGTCCTCAAGCTCAATGTCTGATCTCCTTCTAAGACTTGTTCCAACCTCATCATAGAACAATTTCTTCTGCCTTTTGACTGTTTTGTTTGCAACAGACTTCTTCCTTTTTCGACTTCTTATCTCACTCGTTTGTGCCCCACCTTCAGAGCTCCATCCTAATTTCCCCCTTCCAAAAGCTTCCCATTCAACCTTTGTCAAAGATAGTTCTTCATCCATAACCTAACAAATCAACACAGTTTCTTAGTATTCAGAATCACAAATGCGATTGGCTCACAAATTTTTAATCATGCTTGCAACTTACGAGTAAGTATGTTGCGATTTAGGTTAGTATTTAAATCAATATCTACTCATTAGTAAGGGATTGCGATTGCTTTGAAGTTATAATTTCTAGATAGGTTTGGTCATATGGTTGGGATTTATGTTTTTTGTGTTATTTCTAGATATGTTATATTTTGAAACATTACTAGACCAGTTAAATTCAAAAATTGCTTTATACGTTCTATTACCAACAGCTACGTCTTACCCGCGAGTCTCTAAGTTGGCTGGCCATCTAGATCATTTCCATAGTTGACTCATCCCCCTCTAATCCCCACCACTTATAGCACCTAAGGATTATGTTGGGTCTTGGTATTTGAACCTCCATGAAACCATGCTCCATAAAAAATGGTTGCATACAAAATAACAAAACATTCAAATATGGTTTGAATAACTAACGCAATAACATAAGCCATCGTTCTTGCAAATAGAAGAGCAACGCATCCTATAACTCTACCGGGCTTCCCGACCTTAATACATTTATCCAGTGACGTATGCAGCTTCTCAACTATAGCTCTAGACCAATCATAGTCGTTTATTTTCTCCAGATCCTCCACGTAGAATACTGCGGTCCAGCCCATTATATCGCCTAAGACTGAAAAGAACAGTGTCGAGCATATGAAAAGTATCAACAGACGAGCAACGTCCTTCGCCTCGTCCTGCCCTCGGTCCTTAATTACTTTCTTTATTGATTGCTGCAAACCAAAAAACATCATACTCCTTTATTGCAACAATAAATCAAAACAAATACAAATTTTGAGATTTCATTTACCTTTATCAATGAATTCGATATTGATTTGTCGTTCATCGGCCCGCTCTTCCTTGCGCGGGGACTCAAAAAGAATTTCTGCATTAACACAGAATCGTTCTCAGCCCCGTCAGCGTACCGACCGATAAAGACCCTCGCTTTACTGATAAGCATCTGCTCATCCCCGTGTTTCAGGCCAAAAATCGCCTTCACATCCTTCGTAGTTAACTTCACATACTTACGCCCTATTTTGAAAACCTGCTTTCTCACATCGTACAACTTGCAAATCTCCTCGATCAGCTTGTGGAACTTCTTCAACTTCAAATCCTCGTTCCTTACGTTGAACGATGTTTTGAGAAACGTATAGAACGGAGTATCTCTAGCAGCTTATGTATTATGTTGTAATTATATTTCTCTTGAGAATGTTAATTATACTAACTAACCCAGACCTGTAGAATACACTTGCTGCAGTCATGTATGCGTGCATAAATCACAATTGCTAGTTATATATCAACTCCAAATTTAAAATTTAACATCCTAAATCGTAATTACCTAACACCTCAGAAAATAACATGAGACATTGCGATTGTAGTGGCCTTCTTTTACACACTCTGCTAGACATTACCAAACCAAAACTCATTGCGTTTTACTAACAAAAAACAACATCAACTGACTTACACACATTACTAGACATAGTGTGCCCATACTACAACACTTGCAGACATTGCTAGATACGAGCAAACTAAAGGTAAACAAGTTGCAATTTATGATTAACCAACCCTCCTCAACCTTCTTCTCCGGTTGTCTGTCCGATATATAAGTAGAGACTAACATTACATCTGCCGAAAACCATTTTTTGATCCAAACCTCTTAAACCTTAGACAACTTTAACGTCAAATACAAGAAATTTCAAAAAACATACCCAAATCAGAAATACGAACAAACTGAGATATATGACACTGATAAAATCAACAAAACTTGCATACAACCCACGAATACTGTCTCCTCTGACTATTCGAAACCAAATACACTCTCCAACTTTAAACAACGGTGTTACCATGTGTTTTTCGGCGAAGAAAACGTTAGCCAAAGAGAAGAACTAACCTGTTTGTCTAAAACAGCGTCGAAAAATATCTCGGAATGCAGTTGATGCCGGGAAGGATGTTATCTCACCGTCATTCGGAGTCGGAAAAGGTTATGCTCGCCGGAACGGTTCATACGATGGTTGTATCCGGGCTGGGTTTTTTGGTTCAATATCGAGTTTTGTGTTACTCTCTCTTCAAAATTATAAAAGTAAAATTGAAAAAAATAGTAACCCAAAAGTCAAGGTTAAAAAACAAAAAAAATGGATTCTAATCAAAATGACCCATTATATACTATATATGATGTTTTTGTCCAATATTTAGTTCTAAATATTTTTAAAAACTATCCAATTAGTAGATACTAGTTTGGTATTACCCGATATAAATCCAGATTTCAGGAGCCACTAAAAAAATATTCCAGTGAACCTTTACCTTTTGTTGTAAGTCGGTTTGTTTTTAATTTTCTTTTAATTAACGAAACTCTTTGACATTTCTTAACTCAAAGAGATATTTATTTTCATTTAAAATGGTGTGATTTTTTTTTTTCCAGATTATCAGTGGATGTCAGATGTAGGGTTTGAGATGTCATAATTCCACACCCCTTTGTATGTATATGATCCAAACCGACTTAGTCTATTTATATTTCATGCACATTTGTAATTTTTTAATAATGAAATGCTAAGGCTTAGAACCCTTAGTAATTTAGGAAAGAAGAATTCCAAATTGTCTAATTGGTATTACTTTCTTGCGACTGTGGTTGGTAAAATTTCAATTCTGTAGATGCAATTTATGTTTGTTAATAAATTTGTAAAATTAGATTATAGAACCTATATTCTCTTTTCTATGATAGGTTACAATAATTTTTAGTAGATTACTAACCTCTTTGTTTATTATTTTAAAATAATAGAATAAAGAACGAAAGATTAAAAATAAAATTTAGATAATAAGACATGTATAGTGTAGTGGGTGCCAATTAGGAGAGAAACAACATTTAGTTTTGTTTTAGGTAACAACTCTAAAAACATATTTTTCAAAACGTCTTTTAATGAACTATTTTAATTATGTTTGTTCTGGTAAATTGAAGATATTTTTCAGTATTCTAATTAACAATTTTAATTTTGGTTGTTTTTAATCAATATATACTAAAAATATTTATGTTTGTTTAGCGGAGATTGATAAAGAACAAGAAATTATTTTGTATAGTCTACGAAAACGATCACTTAACTATAATTTTTTCTTACCTACTCTATGGTATCACATTTATCACAACGATCATATAAAAAGAAAATATATATAAAAAAAATCGTGAGATTAACCATCAAATTATTTGAAATGATTATTTTTTTTTCGATTACACTTATTCGATTGATTATTTTCGTAGACGTTTCCGTATGCGAATAGAGTTATATCTTAAAATTTTAGAAGATATATAGAAACAAAACGATTATTTTATGCAAAAAAGAGATTGTTGCAGTAAATTAGGTCTTTCGGCTATACGAAAGACGACGACATCAATTCGTATATTAGTCTATGTATTTTCAGCGGATCATTATGAGGAATACATAAAAATTGGTCCAAGTACAGATATTGAAAGCTTGAAACGTTTTTGTATGAAGGAAAAGAACATGGGTTTCCACGTATGCTTGACTCGTTAGATTGTATGCATTGGGAATAAAAAAATTGTCCTACAGCGTGGCATGGGATAAACGGAGGGCATCGTCACAAGCCTACACTTATAATTAAAGATTTGACATTCATTTTTTGGTATATAAGGTGCAAATAGTGATGTGAATATTCTTGATAACTCTCCATTGTTTGACAAACTAATCAATGGAAAAATGCCTTATGTTGATTACAACGTTAATAATCATTCATACAGTCTTGGTTATTATTTAACTAATGGTATATATCCAAAATGTGCAACCTTGATACAGACAATTACACACCCAAAAACGATGAAAGAAAAGTTATTTGCTAAAAAACAAGAAGCTGTTCGGAAAGATGTTGAACGAGCATTTGGTGTTTTACATATCAATTAGAGAATAACACAAGGTCCACTTAGTACTAGAATAAAGAAAATTTATGCAAGATAATGAAAACATGTAACATTCTGCATAATATGATCATCGAAGACGAACAAGACGTTGAAATAGAAACTCAGACACCTTCACATGACGAACCTATCTCTTCTCCTTCCTATCTTCATGATCCAACAATTTTGGTCGCTAATGTTTCTTCTCGTTTGGATATGATTCAAAATCATGAGACAAACACAATGTTGAAATCTGACCTTATGTATCATTTGTGGAACTATTTTGGTGATGAAGATAAAAACGTGTAATATTTCAACAGAGTTTAATATTATTGCAATTTTCAGTATGCTTTTTTTTTTGCTGTATTAACAACTCATAATTTTAGTTTAATTTATTATTCTTTATTATTATTTTTTGGTGTATAAATAATTGCGACAAATTTTATGTTTCAAATACGTTAAGTATAATTTTTTAGCGAACCTAAGATATATGACAATAATAGTAATTCATATATGACGGTAGCAGTAATTCATATATGACATTAGCAGTAGGATACATGACAATAACAATAATTCATATATCCTACTATGACTGAAACAGTAATTCATATATGACAGCAACAGTAGGTTACATGACAGTAGTAGTAATTCATATATGACAGTAGGATATATGACAGTAGTAGTAATTCATATATGACAGTGGCATATATGACAATAGTAGTAATTCATAAATTACAATTCCAAACGACTATACATACAGCAGATAAGAATCGATCTTTAAATGCTTTAATAGGGTAAAAAACGCCACAAGTCCTCTATGTTTACCACTTGTAACAAGTTAGTCCTTATCGTTTGTCTCTGTAATAAACCGGTCGCTTTCGTTTAAAAAAACAGAACAAACAAGTCCTTATTGACCCCAGTCCATTTTTTCTACCATAAGTACCCTTTGACTTGCCACATCGGCGTGCCACGTGGATCGTTGACGTGGCAGCAGTAAAAAAAGTAAAATTAATTTTACTTTTACCTTACTATCTTAACCTATATTCTATCCCAAACAACCAAATAACCTGACCCGACCCACCTAATAACCCAATCCAAACCCGGTCCAAACCAAACAACCGATCCGACCCACCTAATAACCCGCCCATTTCAATCAAAATTAATTACACATATGTTATAATAAGTTAATAACCCACTAATTCAGTTACCAACTTCATCGTTACACTCGCACTATAATTTGGAATATATCGTCAATTTTTTAATATATTACCGATGTGAGATTGTACGAACACAATATGAAGAGCAACGTGAATCCTACTTGAGCACGAACAAACGAAAGCATTTCCTTTAACGATACAAATGAAAGCATTTTCTTTATATATATATATATATACACACACTAGAGGGCGATAAGTGGTAACGGTTGAGAATGAGTCTTAGAATCCATTCCAAAGTTGACATCATATAGGTCTTGCTGTTCAATGGGCATAATCATATTACTGTCAAGGTTTGTCGCAGATGGTATCGGCATAATTTTACCCACCTGGCGACAGGAGGTGCTTCTTTACTGGCCTTTCGAGTTGCCCCTCTCTCTCTCTCTGAATGCCATAACATTAACTTTTTCAACTTGTAATTTCATATCTTGCAACACGCTCTGGAATTTTACAAATTCTTGCGCTTTTAAATCCTCAAGAACAGTCTGCATTATAATAAAAAGTAAGATAAAATCGGAATGAATATGATTTAGGCTTTTCCTGTTTGGAATCCTTCATACGAACAGACCAAAAATACAAATATAACATGATTTATAAGAAGATAACTAGGCTACCCTTAATCTCTTCTCAAGTTGCAAACCCCAGGTGAGTTCCTCAACACGTTTTTCTAGCTTATCCTTTGCTTCTTTAAGAACCCCAGTGTCTTTTGCAGCCTAAGAAAAAAAAATTAAAGCTTGCTCTTAACACATAAATGTAATTACTTGCTTCCTCAAAAATAGGATAAGATAATAAAAAAACCAAACAATATAATCCACCATTTTTAGTTTTCTGAGTTCTCTTCTAGCAATTCTGCTTCTTCAGCCACATTGGGAGGTAATTGCCGCCTTTTGAAGACTTTTATAATAAGAATACACTTGCCGGTGACGCGAGAGGGCTTGTGACTACCAATGGGTACGAATTAAAGTTTTACGGCGATGCTTTTAACATAATGTTACTCATAATTGGAAAGTGATAAATTAACTTAATTAATTGGAAGTAGATTGTGCATCCATAGCAGTGATCTTCCTTACATAATAAGGAAGGTCTCTGGTGTGTATATATATATATATATATAAATAAAGAAAATGCTCAAGTAGGCTCTTCGTATTGTGTTCATACAATCCCACATCGGTTACATATTAAAAAGGTTGATGATATATAAACAATTCCAAATTATAATGTGAGTAAATTGATTCAGTTGGTAACTGAATTAGACATGTGTAATTAATTTTCCCATTGAAATGGATGGGTTATTAGGTGGGTCGGATCGATTATTTGGATTGGGTTATTAGGTGGACCGAGTCGGGATATTTGGTTGTTTGGGTTGGGTTTGGTTGTTTGGACCGGGTTTGGGTTAGAATATATCTTAAGAGAATAAGGTAAAAGTAAAATTAATTTTACTTTTTTTACCGTTGCCACATCAGCGCATTTATAGTTGTAAAAAAATAGACTGGTGTCAATAAGGACTTGTTTCTTTCAGTTTTTGAAACGAAGACGACCGGTTTATTACAAAGACAAAAGATAAGGACTGAATTGTTACAAGTGGCAAACATAGAGGACCTGTTGTGTTTTTTACCCGCTTTAATATGTGCACTTACAGGAAACAACAGTGTTCTTCAAATATTATACAATCAGGTAACTAAAAAACTAACCAATATACGTCGTGACTGGAAGAACAATTTCATCAGGATCGGGTCCAAATTGTTGATGGTCTGTGAGACAAACAACATTATCAAGCGCATCCTGTAGAGCAGTATAAATTTTTTATTATTCACTCAAGTACAGAAAAACAGGAAAAACGACCCTAAAGAACATGACAATGAGCTGCAAAAAGTTTTGAAAACTGACTACCTTATTTAAATGCTTAAATCGCTGTCTAGTCCTTCGACTATCCGAAAAATCGCGAATCTTCAAAATCTTGAGGATCCTGTAACAATTTTTGTTCGAAATCAATATCGAATTGATGAGACATATCGATATTAATCTGTGGATGATAACTAAATGAATTATCATATTCCCAACTGATATTGCTGTTTTGATCTGCCCTTGACGTAGTACTTAACCCTACACTTCTATTATTGTTTACCAAATTGGCCATCCCATGGTAACTCTCCGTTAAACCTCCATCCACCATTTGGTCTGTGTTGTTACTGTTACTACTAGTCCCATAGTTAACAACACCTCCTCCGCTAATTAACTCAATTTGGAACTTGTAAATCTCTTGTAACAAACTATGATCAGTACTCATTTGTTTATGTCCTAAAAGATTGTACTGATGAACTATCTGCAATGGAGAATCGGTACTACTTGTCGTCGAATTTATCATGTTATGATTTCCATAAACTACTTGAGAAAAATCGTTGAAGGGGTTTTGATTTTGAAGGTCTTTTTGATGGAGTTTGAAAGGTTATAGTCTTTTTTGGTGGTAATTACGGTTTTGGGTTTGTTGTGGTAGGACGATTAGATGTAGTTATATCGCTATTTGGAATTTCTATTAAAAGAACATATCGCTATTTCAACAAAAGATAATCTTCCAAATTTTATTAAAAATTTGAAATCTTAAGAATTGAAAATACCCCAGTGAAGAACACTAGCTGAACAAAGGTAAATTTAGAGTGATATACCTATTAGAAAGAAGTTCTGAGTATAAAATAGAGTTCTTTTAATAAAATAGAGTTCTTTTAATAAAATAGAGTATTGCAAATTTTACGATACTCTGTTTTCATAAGAATAAAAAAATACAAAATAAGGTCAAGCTATATATACCCAAATGTGGTTTAAGTATACTTAGTTTTGAGTTTACTAAAAGGTGGTATAAGTATACCCAATTGTTTTGACAAAAATACCCTTTCAGGGGTATATAGGCCTTTTTTTACTAACCTCTATCCATCACTTTTTTTCTACAACACTTTCTCACTATTCTCAAACCTCTCACTTATCTCTACAACCCTAAACCTCACTTCTTTCAAAACCTCCCACCTCTCTTACTTTTCCGGCAAACCACCACACCTCCACCTCTTCCTCTCATTCTCCTCCTCCGTCACGGTGAAGAACAAACTCCACCACCAACAAAGTAAGTTTCCCTATTTTTAATTTCTGGCTTATTATATTTAGGATTGAATTTTGTGAATTTAGTTAGGATTTTAAGTTTTGTATGAATTAAGGTAGAATTTTGATAGATTTAGGTTTCCAATAAGGAAATTGGGTAGGATTAGGAGGCCATTTTCCAGCCCGATTCCCGGCTAGAAAATGGCTAGTGGGGTGCGCCAGGAACCCCCATCGATGCGATGGGTCTGTACCGCTCAGGACATGGGATGTGCACCTATGGTGCATAGCTTCAAAAATTGCATTTTTTTAAAAATTCAAATTATTTTCAATTTTTTATCGAAATTTTTAAAACTATGAAATGTATTTTATATGGAGGTTTATGTTTACTTTGTAGATTAATTGGGGTTTATGAATTGTATTGTATGTTGTACGATAATATTAACTTTGTTTTTATTTTGTTATTATTTCAGGTCTGATTTTTTCAAGCTGTGACCCGCTGCCTTCCTCGGTCAAGGGTGATTCACCCAGGGAAGAATTTGAAGACGGTACGGGCCATCGAAAATGAAAGAGTCCGTGACGCTAAACACAGACGAGCAACAATGAAGGACACAAAGACTAGACGTCTGAGGGAGGAAGATGAGGAGATGGAAAAATCTAATTGGTTGTTGCGCCGCATAAACCATGTGAAACGAAAGGAAAAAGCTATTGAAAAAAAAGTTGACAACACTAGAGGTAGATGCTCATCAGGGCGAGTTACATCACATGTCCACCGATCACCACCGGCCGCTACTAGTTCACCACCCCTTACGCATACTATTTAACTTCCACCACCTGTTAGTGAGAAGGTGGATGCTACTAGGGATCCCGAGCAGGATGTCATTGACGAGGAGCATATCGATGCTATACATACTGAGGAGCAGCAGAAGACGTTTGCAATTTTGTAATGCAACAAGATACCCCTATTTCCTGACTATAAGGAGCATGAGGCATACCATGTCTTCATCCAGCAGGTAAGTATCAAATTATTATATGGTATCCTATGTTTTAATTTGATTTATGTTTGACTTAGTTGTTCATTCGCAGGCTCGCACGTCGTTAGGCGTCCAGGCACATTATAATGTGTTTCATATGTGGGACCTTAATGCTCAGCCGAAGGTGGAGTGTCACTTGGCACAGACTCCTTTCAGTCCTCTGATTTCTCACTTGCCTCACTGTGTACTTGATGAGGTTTTCATTGAGCGTTGGCATCAGGAGACCAACACATTTTATTTCTCATTCGGGGAGATGACCATTACTTTGGACGATGTTAGCTGCATTACAGGTCTCCCTGTAGTTGGTCGGACTTTGGAATTAATCACGCTTCCACGTGATGAGGCATACAACCACTACGCTAGTATATTGGGTTTGAGTGTTAAATAGGTCGCGCTGAGATCCAGTTCACGAGAGTCATTGGCTTCAAGATAAATTAGTTGCGAGAGACGTTCACTAAGGGTCACTACATTGAGCAGACTGATCCAGACACTATCCGACATGTATCATGAGCATACTTGATGTTCCTATTTGTTTGCACTATATTTGTGGATACTAGTCACGAAATTCTCAAGACTGACTACTTATATGGATTGGAGAATGTGGATTCTGGGTTATGGGACATTTCGTGGGGTACGAATGCATTGGTATTTCTGTTCTGTGGTTTGGGTGATGCTTCGAAAGCATCAAAGAATAACCTTTATGGATTTGTTGCCATGCTAGACTGCTGGATTTGCGATCATTTCTCCGCATTTAGAGCCTCTGAGAACGCAGACCATGTAGCGAGGCAGCCAAGTATTGTGAAGTGGCTGCCGAAGAGGATTGTTGGGCGAAACATCCGCCCCAAATCGGTTATGCATACTCTTCTTTTGGATCAGAAGGAGACAAATGTAAGTGATTATATTTATTAGTAAGTAATATATTTATACTAAGTCATATTTTATTATGTATTCACAGTTTTACTATATTTCGAACAGGTTGTTTTCGAGCCATACGAGGGTATCAAGGTTCAGTTTCCCGTGCAGGAGATCCACACCATCGCTTATCATTTGCGGATGATGAGTACAGTTGAGAGTAATATGCCCGATCGCGTTATGCACCAGTTTTGACGGGTTCATGATGAACCCGAACTCCCACTTGTACTTAGATCGGGTTACATGAATAGAGATTTGGCTAGATACGCATGGCGTGAGAGTGCATGGCTGGATTGGCGTTAACATTTACTTCCAGAGGATCGGTTGACTGTTACCGTCGATACTTATAGACAGTCGGCAATGAACACGTATTAGAGGTACTTAGCTGAGTATGGTTGGCATACGATCAATCCACCCCCGCGCACCACAGATGATAGATGTTAGAGGTCGTTCGATCAGTTGTTACATTGCCTATACATCGAGATTTAGAGGGTGCGCTTCAGTGGAGAGATCGAGTGTTGCAACTCTTCTCTCTTTGGCTAATTGTCCTCATTATTGGACTTGTTTTAGCTATGCTAGGTTGATCTTTCTTTTTCCTTCATGTTTATGTTTGTTATCGCTTTGGACGATTTATTGTATGTTGGTACTATGACTGTTTTATTTCGTTATAAATGTTAGTCTTTTTTTCATCTTTATATTTACTTATTCCATTCAACTATTAGCATCGTCTATAAATTCACCCAAATTATACATACTTCAACAATGAAAATCCAATTCAAATGACAAATTATAAGTATTGAAACAAAAATCAATTTTACGCTTAATAGTACTCATTGAATCTCTTGTAAATTTTACTCGATTATATGTAAAGATGTAATCTTAAAACCGGGAGAGAAGCTGCTTCACAAAGAAGTAACATCAAATGTTCTAATAGTATTACTGACAACGAATCATTGAATAAAATATTGGCAACAGAAAAAAAATACAAGTATCCGTGCATCACTGTGATGCAGTCATGAGAGCTTATGGTGCATTGTACCGACTCTACATGGGGCATGTACCGATCGGTACACGTTGTACCGGTCGGTGCTAGGCACCATTGGTGCGCAGTCATTGGCACCGATGGTGACTCACCTTGCGCACTGTTGGTGCACCATTTATGCACCATCGGTGCGCAGGGTATAGAACTGATGATGCCATCGATTAGGCACCATCGGTGCACCCTCCTGTGCACCATAGGTACACAGTAGGCTGTACCTATGGTGCACAGATTGTTTTCATCAATTTCTTCCCGCCTTGTAATTCTCGTTAAATTTATTTCCCGCTCTATAATTCCCACCAAACTAAAATTTTACTTTTCTATATAAGGATGTCTAAGTTGGATACACCAAACACACAAATTTCTTCTTGCAATCTTCTTCATTTGTTTCTTTATGGAGTGGAGCATGTTTTTTGTATGATGTATTTCATATACTGCGGCATGTCTACGTCTACAAAAATGCCTCAATCTCGGAGTCGTGAAGACTTAGCCACTAGGTGCAGGTGTAAAACTAGTGGACTAATGTTTTTGGTGTTCAACCATTCATCAGACATTAGGAATGAGGCATTCTGATCCTTTGGTTTTATAGTCACAGACTACTTATTTAAAATAATAATGGAATATGTTCAGGATCAAATCACCATGAAGGAGGAAACACTGCGTATCCTCAGCGACAACGAATGATACGATTTTGACGAAAGATTTGTGTAATCTCAAGTTATGGTCGTCGTTTTGTATCTTGTGTAGCGACTATTTCCATTGACAAATTATTGTTGTTTATTTTAATGTTTAATTTTAAGATATGAAATGATAAGTTCCTTAACACTTGATCGGACAGTTTACTGATTTATCATCAATATTAAAACAAGGAACCAAAACACAAACCACTAAGAAATGAAGTACGAAACGTTATAACGAAAAAGTAAATAAAGTGCTAAACAACATACAACCGACCGAATAACATAAAGTGACTAAATAAATTCATCAAGATCAGTTACTTATGGGAATGAAAAAACTGGCTTTCTACCTTCGAGCTCCGCATATGTTTTGCAGGGACCAACTATTGGTAGTTCCCAAGTTGAAGCGTCCTCACTCTTCAACTCATACCATGTAGGATGTATACGTGCGCAAAGACATAAAGGCTTGATTTCTAGCTGTTAAATCAAACAATAATTATAACAAAATATTGTTTAATACAATTATACTGAATATCAAAAGTATGATTCGAATGAATTACATTGACAAAGTGATTAGTATCAACAAATCCAAACCCAATTTCACGTCTCTTGGACATCATAGGTCGTTCACCGCGTAAAGGTAGATATGTTTGGCTGCAGTTATGAGATCCCACAAGTGACACAAAATGAACAATGCATTCGAACTTGGTCGCAGCCGCGATGCCTATCTCCGACATTGTCATCCAATATTTGGTGGATGCTGGAGTTTCGTAGTAGTTTATACTTTTTGCAACCTTCAGGTACTTTTATTTACCGTTATATATCTTGCTATAAGTTGCATAGTTGTCCATTAGTTCACTGTACATTGCCTTCCTAACACCTTGCCAACCTTCTTCATGACCGTACAACCCAAAATATGAGTACAAGGTACTCTAGGCACATCTGCATGAATCGTATTTGCACTAGAAATTGCTTTACGAGAGTTAACTATTGGTGTTTTAAAAGAGTTCATCACTGAGTCAAGACTAGCCTTATCAACATCGCTCACATGTTCTCATTGATATTTATCACGTTTAGTGGATGATACATCGATAATAAGTTTTCATTTCACCTGTAGACAACCGCAGTGTTTCTGTTTCTCCAATGGCTCTAGCAAGGAGGATGTCTCAGGATAAGGCTATTAATTACTTGGAATAAACCATTCTTCAATGCATTAATGTATGTTAGGTGCATTAATGTATGTTAGATACATTAATGCATTGATGAATGGTTTATAACGTCGATATGACTGCTACTTATCTCCGTCAGTAATTAAACAATGGTTGTTTATGCTATTGGTTAATTTATTATTTAACAAGACAAATGTAGATATTGAATAATTACAAATGCATTAACTAGATGTCTAGAATTAATTGCAGTTTGCTAGATTAGAAGTAGCATTGAGTATCCCATCATTACATTACTAGATATCCCATCATGACATTGCTAGATATCCCTGAGCCCCGAAAAGGGTAGCCGAGTTGGTTGAGTAAGGCATGCTTGAGACCAAAGATCATGAGTTTGAGTCTCTCTACAAATGATTTCTTGGCTGAGCAGGTCACCTTGTGTGGTTTACCTTCTGGCGTTGGTTTGTAGGCCATTGCGTCAGATTGATGGTTTACCATGTGCGCACTCGTTGAGTAGCGGCTGCGGGTTCCCTCCGAAAAAAAGATAAAAAAGATAGACTAATCTGCCATTATGACATTGCTATATACCCTAGTATGACATTGGTAGATAGTGGAATAGGGTATTGCTAGATACATTAATATTACATTGGTAGATACATTAATATTGCATTGTTAGATACTCCATCAACTTGTTTTGAGTAATCCTTTAATACACGTTCTACCATTGTTAGCTATGACATAAAAGATGTTCACCCAACACTAAAGTCTAAAGAAGAACTTTACAAACAACATTTGAATTTAAAATGAATTACATACTTAAACAATTGTCCTCAAAAAACAAATTCAAATTTGAATGAAACTACCATCGTCGATTTGTGTTAGAATCATCTAGGAAATGCTTAAAGATTTCAGCTCTACTTTTTGTGGGCATATCATCGCCATATTTCGAAGGAACATACCATTTTTGAATGATGTATTTCGCGTACTCACAAACAAAAATCTCACAGTCAAGCATTTCATTTTCCTGCTGTGGAATGTTTCTCATCGTCTTGATTTTGCATCCATCCTTCACAGCATGTAGGTATTTTTTCTTCATGCAATAGGTCAACTATAAAACCAATGAAACCCATATTACATTGCGATTTATATTATATACTTAATACGATTGCAAAAGAGCGTATGAGTTTGCGATTGTTATGAAACTATTAGCCGTATCTAGCAATTACCCATATCTCACCTGCGATACATTCACATAATAAGGCTGTTGCAAAATATTTCCATTAACATAAATCAACTAAAACCATATAACTAATTACGAGGCCATCAACAATGTTCATTATCTTATCCCAAATGTGTTTGCTCCATGTCAACAGTGAGTTGTAGCTGCTAACAGTACCATTCTCGATGTCAATGACCAATAACGTCCAGTAGTTGATTCCATCATTGTTAACAGTGTATAGAAGAACAACCGCAATGTATGTATCTGGTCTCATTGTCTCAAAAACTTCATCCAAAATGTGTGACATGTCTCCCTTGATGGCCAGCGTTTGCTGCGTTTTGTATCATTACTATAGGAAGTATAGTGTTTTGAGTAACATAAATAATATCATATGCACTTACAGTTGCAACTCCAGAAAGTTGAGTTGCACTGACCATACATGAAAACTTATCATCGAACCCTTGAACCGGTACTTTCTAATTGGCATCATGGAGGAGCTTATATATCCTACCATCTATGATCTGTCAACGTACAATTATATTTTTAAAAACATGTAGATGGAAATGATTATAAACAAACAATGTTATATACGTAAAAATTTAATATGTTGGTCTTCTATGGCATTTCTATAAATGCTAGATACAGGCCATTGCTGGATATCTGATGTTACAATGCTAGATACATAAAATATATCATTGATGGATACATTAATTTGACGTTGTTAGGTAAGCTTTATATGGCATTGGTAGATAGACTAACATGGCATTGCTAGACACCCAACTGTGACATTGCTAGACAGACTAATTTGACATTGCTAGATAGACCAATTTAACATTGCAATATAGTTTCGTTTGACATTGCTAGAATTACTTGGAATGACATTGTTAGATACCCTATTATAACATTGCTAAAATTACTTGGAATGACATTGCTAGATACCCTATTATAACATTTCTAGATACGTCTAAATTGACATTGCCAGATTGACTAATTAGATATTTCTAAATGTATTAGTTAGACATTGCTATATATGCATAGTACGATATTGCGATTGAAATAAAATGGAATATTACCTTGAAGTCTACTTGAGTTTCGTACAGGAGTTCCATTATCTCACTCACACTAATGGAAAGCCTATACGAGAACTCTGGCACTGACAAATACCATACTTCTGGATCGTCCTGCTCTTCTTCTCTGTTAATTTGCAATATATTGTTTTACTCACTTACATCTATTAGTTGCGTTGTGGCTGTACGTTTTGGCCAATCTTCGTAACTAACCTGTGGTTCTCCCACCTGAGTCTGAGTAAGTAAGTCCCACTTTAGAAACTCATCAGCAATCACCTGTAATATATCCAATAAATTCCCTAACATTACTTTGGTCGATAACGTTAAGACAAAGATCCACTTACATCGAGATTTATTGAACCTTTGTCAATAGATTCCAAAGTACGTCGCTTCTCATTTGAATTTTCTACAACCTTGTCACATTCTTCATAAAAGGATTGCGTTCAATCTACAAAACTTTCATAAAAAAATGGTATATAAGAACGTACGGGGAGTGTGTATGATGCTGCTTTATCTTGTTTGGGTGTTTCATACTTAATGACCACTATTTGCAGGTTTTCAGATATCTCTCCACCAACCCGTTTTACTTCTTCTGCTCTTTCAGGCTGCGTAAGTAATTCAGACTTCGTTGTAGGTTAATGTTCTTCGTTATGAATTTGAATAACTTTAACGACTGCCACTGTTTGCAATATTTGTTCGCACTTCGCTACTTGTTCTGCTCCATGGGTCGTTAACGTTGCTATAGCTGCTTGATGCTTGCCTTCAATTTCTGCTACATGTCTTTCTTGCAGTCCCTAAAAATGTAAGAGAAACATGTTACTACGATTTGTTTGGTTATGACATTGCTAGATTATACTACGTGTTACCCATATGTAATGTGATTTACGTGCACAGCTGATTGTCAGACATCCCAGTTTAAGAAAAAATTCCAGCCACCATGCATTGCGATTTACGTGCATTAGTGCTTGCTATATTAGTTATTCGAGTCGGCGCGACTTACGCGCAATTAAGATTGCTAGACGTTAACATATATGAATGTAATTTCCAAATTCAAGGAGTTGAAGGTTGCGATTGCCCCGTAAACCATTCATGCGATTTATATGCATTCAATATCGTTATTCTTTTAACCATAAAATGTGGTTGTATATCAGATGACCAACCTATCATTGCGATTTGTATTATTGTTTTACCTTGTAATTGCTAGATACCTTATATTTGTAATTTCGATTTGTGAGACAACAACATATTGCTAGACATAATTGTATCTTACGAAAAACAGTTCATGCTGCGAACAAAAAAAAACCATTATAAGTCTAAAACATTTCTTACAGTATCGATATCAAACCTAGACTTTGCAAACAACAAAACAACAATCCATCATAGTCAATATCAAGCCTAGACTTTGAAAGCTTCTAAACATGCCGACACATAATACTAAATACAGTTGAATCTTAACGATTCTAAGATCTACTTACATCTTCAATTCCAGTATCCACCATCTTCTCAATGCAAGGTTCTTTCCCTAGGACTTCCGGTCCTGCCTCCTATTGCCCAGTAGACGAGTCGTTAATGTTTTTGGTTGAATCTGCAGTGGTTTCAACCAACTGTTTTGTAGCTTCTTCTTTACCCAGACCCGTCCTACTGCTTCCAAGTTTGTTGTATCCCCTGCCTTGTTGACAACAGAGTTATTTCCCCCAGTTTCCAGCGATCCTCCCTCCTCTATATTTTATGGTTTCTCTCCTTGTTGTTCGGTAGTTTTGGTTTCATCGTTTTTCTGTTCGTCGACCGTTTCATGTCCGTCAACGACTAATTCCTTCCCATCACTCTCGTTAGATCCCACTTCCTAGTCAGTTTTCTGCTATGACCACTTCAGTTTGTACGCCAACGATATGAGTTAGGGGTGCTAATGTGCCACTACCAACATTGTCTGCCTCCACGTCCCCTTTCTCCCTATCAGCATCACATTCAAGTACGGTAGTCTTCGCCTACAACTGTCGCTGTTGGTGCAATATCTTACCTCACAACAACTCCATCCTCTAACGTAGTCTCTGGCCTAGGTTCACCAGGTGTTTTATGATCATATTCACCTGCAACTCTTTGTAAGTTCGCCTCTTCAGATCCTTTATTTTCATTTTTATCGACTATCTCCATCTCCTTTTCTTCTTCCGTTGTTTCTTCCACCTCAACATGCTCTGCTACAATTATTTTTGGGATCTCTGAAACATCTTGGCTCTTCTTCTGTTTAAATCCATGCTTAAAAGATTGGTGAACAATTGTTTTCTTAATTACCTTCTCACTAGTATTAACAACCACACGTTTAGTATCCTCCTTATCTTCACAACAAAACATCATTGATAAGGTGTTGAGAAGTTCAACACTATTAACATCTACAATGTCCTCTGCTACCTCAAGCTTCACTTTCAACATTTTTAACTCTAACTGCAGACCTTCAACCTGTCCAAAGAAGCATGTTAAATAGTATATATTATTTTTTATACATGCTTTATCCTAAAAGAACATACGAATACTCACTTATTTATTTCTCCGTTCAAGTGAGAACTTCAACAACTTATTTTCAAATTCCAAGCGGTACATCCCGCTTCTCTTTTTCACCACCACCTTGTCACGTAACACCGACCGTGATAGTCCAACAAAACTTGCAATACTTGACCTGCGTTGCCCTTTCTTTTTCTTGCGGTTCACTTTTGTTGGAGTCGAGTTCTTCTTGGCCATGAATTCATGCAGTGTAACGTCATAATCCTCTCCTGCCGCTGACAGTGTTGTGTTGTCCTCAAGCTCAATGTCTGATCTCCTTCTAAGACTTGTTTCAACCTCATCATGGAACAACTTCTTCTGCCTTTTGACTGTTTTGTTTGCAACAGACTTCTTCCTTTTCCGAATTCTTACTTCACTCATTTGTGCCCCACCTTAAGAGCTCTACCCTAATTCCCCCCTTCTAGAAGCTTCCCATTTAACCTATGTGAAAGATAGTTCTTCATCCATAACCTAACAAATCAACACAGTTTATTAGTATTCAGAATCGCAAATGCGATTGCCTCACAAATTTTTAATCATGCTTGCAACTTACGAGTATGTATGTTGTGATTTAGGTTAGTATTTAAAAATTAATATCTACTCATAAGTAAGGGATTGCGATTGCTTTGAAGTTATAATTGCTAGATAGGTTGGTCCTATGGTTGGGATTTATGTTTTTTGTGTTATTGCTAGATACGTTATATTCCGAAACATTGCTAGACTGGTTAAATTCAAACATTGCTAGATGCGTTCTATTATACCATCAGCTACGTCTTACCTGCGAGTCTCTAAGCTGGCTGACCATCTGGATCATTTCCATAGTTGACTCCTCCCCCTCCAATCCCCACCACTTATAACACCTAGGGATTATGTTGGGCCTTGGTATTTGAACCTCCATGAAACTGTGCTCCATAAAAAATGGCTGCATACAAAATAACAAAATATTCAAATATGGTTTAAATAACTAACGTAATAACATAAGCCATCGTTCTTACAAATAGAAGAGCAACGAATCCTATAACTCTACCGGGCTTCCCGACCTTAATATATTTATCCAGTGATGTATGCAGCTTCTCAACTATAGTTCTAGACGAGTCGTAGTCATTTATTTTCTCCAGATCCTCCACATAGAATACTGCGGTCCAACCCATTATATCGTCTGAAACTAAAAAGAACAGTGTCGGGCATATGAAAAGTATTAGCAGATGAGCAATGTCCTTCGCCTCGTCCTCCCCTCCGTCGCTAATTGCTTTCTCAATTGATTGTTGCAAACCAAAGAACATCATACTCTTTTACCGTAACAATAAATCAAAACAAATACAAATTTCGAGATTTCATTTCCTTTATCAATGAATTCGACACTGATTTGTCGTTTGTCGGCCCGCTCTTTCTTACGCGGGGACTCAATTTTTTTTTTGCATTAACACAAAATTGTTTCAGCCCCGTCAGCGTACCGACCGATAAAGACCCCCGCTTTACTGATAAGCATCTCCTCATCCCCGTGTTTCAGGCCAAAAATTGCCTTCACATCCTTCGTAGTTAACTTCACATACTTACACCCTATTTTGAAAGCCTGCTTTCTCACATCGTACAATTTGCAAATCTCCTCGATCAGCTTGTGGAACTTCGTCAACTTCAAATCCTCGTTCCTTACGTTGAAAAATGTTTTGAGAAACGTATAGAACGTAGTGTCTCTAGCAGCTTCTGTGTTCAGTCGTAATTATGTTTCTCATGAGAAGGTTAATTATACTAACTAACCCAGACCTGTTGAATACACCTGTCGCAGTCATGTATGCCTGCATAAACCGCAATTTCTAGTTATGTATCAACTCCAAATTTAAAATTTAACATCCTAAATTGCAATCACCTAACACCTCAAAAAATAACATGAGACATTACGATTGTAGTGGCCTTCTTTTACACACCCTGCTAGACATTACCAAGCCAAAACTCATTGCGTTTTACTAACCAAAAACAACATCAACTGACTTACACACATTGCTAGACATAGTGTGCCCATACTACAACACTTGCAGACATTGCTCGATACGAGCAAACTAAAGGTAAACAAGTTGTGATTTATGATTAACGAACCCTCATCAACCTTCATCTCCGACGGCCTGTCCGATATCAAAGTAGAGACTAACATTACATCTGCCGAAAACAAATTTTTTGACACAAACCTCTTCAACCTTAGACTACTTTCACCTCAAACAACAAAAAATTTCATAAAAATTACCCAAATTAGAAATACGAAAAAACTGAGATATATGACACTGGCGAAATCAACAAAACTTGCATATAACACACAAGTACTGTCTCCTCTGACTATTTGAAACCAAATTCACTCTCCAACTTTAAACAATGACGTTACCATGTGGTTTCCTGCGAAGAAAACGTTAGCCAAAGAGAAGAACTAACTTGTTTGTCTAAAACAGCGTCAGAAAATATTTCGGAATGCAGATGATGCCGGGATGACGTTTTCTAACCACCATTCGGAGTTGGAAACAATTATGCTCCTCGGGACGGTTCAGACGATGGTTGTGTCCGGGCTGGGTTTTTTGGTTCAGTATCGGGTCTTGTGTCTCTCTCTCTTCAAAATTAGAAAAGTGAAATTGGAAGGAATGGTAACCCAAAAATCAAGCTTAGGAGATAAAAAAAAAAATTCTAACCAAAATGGTTCATTTTATACCTTAGAGGGTATTTTTTGTCTAATATTTAGTTATAAATACTTTAAAAAACTACACAATTAGATAATTGTTTGGTATTATAAAAATGAGAAAGTTTTTCTCTAAATATGACCGTGATTTCCCGATATAAATCCAAATTTCATTCTACGTGGACACACTGAAAAAGTATTACAGTGAAACTTTACCTTTTGTTGTAAGTCGGTTTTGTTTTTAATTTTTTTTTTATGAACGAAACTCTTTGGTATTTATTAACTAAAAGAGATATTTATTGTCATTTAAAATGGTGAGATTTTGTTTTTCCAGATTATCATTGGATGTCACAGGTAGGATTTGAGATGTCATAATTCCACACCCTTTGTATATATGTATGATCCAAACCGACTTGGTTTATTTATATTTCATGTACATTTGTAATCTTTTTAATAATGAAATGTTAAGGCTTTGAACCCTTACAAATTTAGGGAAGAAGAATTCCAAATTGTCTAATTGGTATTACTTTTTTTGTGACTGTGGTTAGTAAAATTTCAATTTTGTAGATGCAATTTATGTTTGTTAATAAATTTGTAAAATTAGATTATAGAACCAATATTTTCTATTCTAACGATAGGGTACAATAATTATTAATAGATTACTAACTTTTTTGTTTACTATTTTAAAATAATTGAATAAAGAACTAAAGATTAAAAATAAAATTTAGATAATAACAACATGTATATACGTTGTTGTTAAAGTTGTGTTAGTAGGTACCAACTAGGAGAGAAACAACATCGTTTTCATATTTAAAGATTTAGCAATTCTTGTTAAATTTGTTGTTGTTAAAGCCTTGTATTAGCTACCGTTTTTGTTGGTAACATATCTTTTAAAACGTCTTTTAATTAACGAATTTAATTCTCTTTGTTTTTATCAATATATATTAAAGATATTTTTCAGTATTCTAATTAACAACTTTAATTTTGGTTGTTTTTAATCAATATATACCGAAAGTATTTATGTTTGTTTAACCGAACAAGAAATTATTTTGTATTATCAACGAAAAAGATCACAAACTATAATTTTTTCTTACCACTCCTATGGTATCACATTCATCACAACGATCATATAAAAAGAAAATATATATAAAAAGAAATTGTGAGATTAACTATCAAATTATTTGAAATGATTATTTTTTCTTCGATTGTACTTATTCGATTAATTATTTTCGTAGACGTTTCTGTATGCGAAGATATTTATATTTTAAAATTTTAGAAGATATACAGAAACAAAACGATTATTTTATCCAAAAAAGATTGTTGCGGTAAATTTTAGGAGAGAAACAACATCGTCACAAGCCTAGACTTATACTTGGAGATTTGGCATTCATTTTTTGGTGTGTCTGGTGCAAATAGTGATGTGAATTTTTTTTATAACTCTTCATTATTTGAAAAATTAATCAATGAAAAAATGCCTTTTGTTGATTACAATGTTAACAATCATTCATACAGTCTTGATTATTATTTAACTGATGGTGTATATCCAAAATGGGCAACCTTGATACATACAATTGCACACCCAACAACGATGAAAGAAAAATTATTTGCTAAAAAACAACAAGCTGTTCGGAAAGATGTTGAACGAGCATTTGGTGTTTTACATATCAATTGGAGAACAACACAAGGTCCGGTTAGGTACTGGAATAAAGAAGATTTATGCAAGATAATGAAAACATGTCTCATTATGCATAATATGATCATTGAAGACGAACAAAACGTTGAAATAGAAACTTGGACACCTTTACCCGACGAACCTATCTCTTCTTCTTCATATCTTCATGATCCAATAGTTTTGGTCGCTAATGATTCTTCCCGTTTGGATATGATTCGAAATCATGAGACAAACACAATGTTGAAATCTGACCTTATGTATCATTTGTGGAACTATTTTGGTGATAAAGATAAAGATGTGTAATATTTCATTAGAGTTTAATATTATTGCAATTTTCAGTTTGTTTTTTTTCTTTTTCTGTATTAACAACTCAGAATTTTAGTTTAATTTATTTTTCTTTATTTTTTTTGGTGTATAAATAATCGCGACAACTTTTATGTTTCAAATGCGTTAAGTACAATTTTTTTTGCGAACCTAAGATATATGACAGTAGCAGTAATTCATATATGACATTAGCAATAGGGTACATGACAGTAACAGTAATTCATATATCCTACTATGACCGTAACAGTAATTCATATATGACAATAGCAGTAGGATATATGATAGTAACAATAATTCATATATGACAGTGGCATATATGATAATAGTAGTAATTCATAAATTACAATTCCAAACGACTTCACATACAACAGATAAGAATCAATCTTTAAATGTTCTACCAATGTGCACTTACAGAAACAGTGTTCTTCAAATATCATACAATCAGGTAACTTAAAAAGTAACCAACATATTCCATGACTGGAAGAACAATTTCATCAGGATGGGGTCCAAATTGTTGATGGTCTGTGAGACAAACAACAATATCAAACGCATACTGTAAAGCAATATAGAATGTTTATTATTCATTAAAGTACGGAAAAACAGGAAAGAAGACCCTAAAGAACATGACAATGAGCTACAAAACGCTTTGAAAACCAAGACTACCTTACTTAAAGGATTAAATCACTATCTAGTCCTTCGACTATCCGAAAAATCGTGAATCTTCAAAATCTTGAGGAGCCCGTAACAATTTTTTTCAGAATCAATATCGAATTGATGAGACATATCAATATTAATATGTGGATGATAACTCAATAAACTATCATATTCCCAACTGATATTGCTGTTTTGATCTGCCTCTAACGTAGTACTTAACCCTACATTGCTACCATTATTTACCAAATTGGCCATCCCATAGTAACTCTCCGTTAAACCTCCATCCACCATTTGATCTGTGTTGTTATGGTTTCTACTAGTCTCATAGTTAACAACACCTCCTCCGCTTATTTAACTCCATTTGGAACTTGTCAAGCTCTTGTAATAAACTATGATCAGTACTCATTTGTTCATGTCTTAAAATATTGTACTGATGAACTATCTGCAATGGAGAATCGATACTACTTGTTGTCGAATTTATCGTGTTATGGTTTCTATAAACTACTTGAGAAAAATCATTGAAGGGTTTTTGATTTTGAAGGTCTTTTTGATGGAGTTTGAAGGGTTTTTAGTATTATTGGTGGTAATTAGGGTTTTGTGTTTGTTGTGGTAGGACGATTAAATGTAGTTATATCGCTATTTGGAATTTATATTAAAAGAACACATCGCTATTTCAACAAAAGATAATCCAAATTTTGCGAAACAGAGTATCGCAAATTTTGTGATACTTTGTTTACATAAGAATAAAATAAAAAATAGGGTCAAGTTATATATACCCAAATGTGGTTTAAGTATACCAAATTTTGAGTGTACTAAAAGATGGTATAAGTATACCTATTTTTTTGACAAAAATACCCTTTCAAGGGTATATAATCCTTTATTTACTAACCTTTATCCATCACTTTTTTCCTACAACACTCTCTCACTATTCCCACACCTCTCACTTCTCTCTACAACCCTAAACCTCACTTCTCTCAAAACCGTTCACCTCTCTTACTTTTCCGACGAACCACCACACCTCCACCTATTCCTCCCACTATCCTCCTCCATCATGGTGAATAACAAAAATCCACCACCAACAAAGTAAGTTTCCCTATTTTTAATTTCTAGGTTATTATATTTAGGATTGAATTTTGTGAATTTATTTAGGATTTTAAGTTTTGTATGAATTAGGGTAGAATTTTGATATATTTAGGTTTCAAATTAGGAAATATGGTCGGATTAGGAGACCATTTTCTAGCCCGATTGCCGGCTGGAAAATGGCCATTTTTGACAGAGGGTCCCCTTGTCTAATGCCTCTTTTAATTTTAAAAAAACCAACTGATTCACCATTTATGAATATAGAAACATGAACTGAATTGATGACATTTGCAACTAAAGATATAACCCTGTTACTGAAACCATAACATTGTAGAACCTTCTATATAAATTCGTGAGAGAGGTTGTCAAATGACTTAGACATGTCAAATTTTATGATGATATTTCCAGTGTTCTTCTGCAATAAAGATGTTCTCATGGATAAGTCTTCCTTTAACATATGCACCCTGAAACTCAGAGATTAGTTTAGGCAGTAATGAAGATAATCTGTTATTCAGTAGTTTACACTTTATCCTATTTAACATTGCACAAAGGCTAATTGGTCTGAAATGGTTCAAAAAATGAGGAGTATCTACTTTAGGAATTAGGAAAACTCCAGTAGCTAGAATACACTTTGGTATAACATGGCCCTTGAATAAAGATATTATAGAATTTGTGAGATCTTTCTTAATGATATGCCAGTAGGTTGTGAAGAAGAGTCTGTTGAAACCATCAACACCAGCAGCTCCTTCTGAGTTTAGACTATATATAGAACTCCATATTTCTTGTTTTGTAGGATCAGCTAGCATAAAAACATTGTCAGTGCTATCAATGAGTTTAGAAATAAATTTAAAATCTCACTCTTCATATAATTATCCTGCTGATCTTTGTTATTGTAAGAAGGAGAAGAAAGAATTCATTTGAAGTAATCTTCTGTAGATGCTTTAATAGTTTCATTATCATAATACCATTTATTGTTGAGCTTGATACCAGAGACTCTGGATTTCCTTCTTTTCCTCTTTACAAAGTTGTGGTATAGCTTTATATTTCTATCACCATCATGAAGCCAGTTTGAGAAACATTTATGCTTCCAATACTCTTCTTCCATAGAGAGTGCAAAGAGGTGCTTTGCATTTGCTTTGGCTAAAACAATTTTGGCTTTTTGATTATTAGAACTCATGTATTCGAGTTTATTAGTCTTCCAATTGTCTTCTGTTTGGGTCACCTTGTCAAATATGTTTTTAAAATGGGATATGTTCCAATATTTCAAGGCTTCCTTCAACCTTTTTAATTTGTTCCAAATGATGAATAATGGGTAACTATTCATCTGAACATTCCAACTGGACTCGACTATATTCACAAACTCATCATCTAATGCCCAAGCATTGATGAATTTGAAGCTCTTGATAACATTATCTCTATCTTTAGTTAAGGATACACACAAAGGAGTGTGATCAGCACGATCGAGCTAGGTGAGACACTCTAGTCTCAACAAAATAATCAACCCAAGCTTAATTAATGAGCACTCTATCTAAACGCTTCAATTTTGTCTTGTTGGTCCAAGTGAACTTTGTTCCAGAGAAACCTATATCTTCAATAAAAAAAGTATTTAATTACATCATTAAAATTAGAAGAACTTTGATAACAGTAATTGACACAGCCTGCTTGTTCAGAAGGTGATGATACAGTGTTAAAATCACCCATTAAAATCCATTCATTAACTAATTCTGCAATGTTTTAAAGTGTCTCCCAGAGATACATTCTGTTAGATTTTTTGCATTTAGCATAGATACATGTTATAGAGAAAGGTTTTACTAGTAGACAGTGAGAAATGTGAGTATGTATACATTATTCACTGTCTAGAATTATATCTATTTGTAGCTCAGAAGACCAAAATATCCAAATTTTGTTAGATACATTTGCAAAGAAATTTGGGTAACTTAGCCTTGTGGAAAGTGACTCTATTTGGTTGCTTGCTATCATAGGTACATGAATGCATAGTAGTGAGATTATTTCCTTCCTTATAATTAATTTTAGTCTTCTGATTGTGCTTCTGTTTCCAGCACCTCTTAAGTTCCAATACAGAGTTTTAATCATTTATGATTTATTCTGGCTGATCTTCTTGTATTGCAAGGAAGAGATTGAACTGTGAGATGTTTATTCTTTTGTCTTGCCATTTTGAATTTTCTATTGAGGACTTTTTGAAAGCTTGAATCTGAATCCCTTTTGCTAAAGGTTAGAGAGTTTGGAAGCCTTCCCGTATTGTTTTTGTTTGGAGTGGTATATCCAGTGGAGTCATCAGATTGAGAAGAAAAGTGCACAACATCTACAGAATTTATTGCTTCTACTATTTATTCTTCAGACATCTCTTCTGCAGGAGTCTTTAGAGTTTCATGTATGCTTAGCATTTTTGGATTGGGACTTTGGTGTGTTACAGGAACTATCACAGTTTCTGGATCTTCTGATACTTTGGCAACTTCATCAGATGCTTGATTTTCACTTTGTTCAATCACTATTGTTGTATTGTTTGGAAACTATACTTGTACCTCTTCTGGCGTGGTTTGTTCTTGTGCATTGTTCTGGTTCAACGTATGAGAATGTTTATTTATTTTACATGTAGTGTTATCATGACCAACATGATAGCATAAGTCACAGTATGCAGGAACATTCTTGTAACTGAGATTGATCCAAACACCATAGTTTTCTCCAAAACCAAGCCACATTCTGTGATGCAATTTTTTTGAAATATTGATCTCCACCCAGGCACAACAAGCATTGTATAATGCCTTGTTTTTTAGAGGTACCCAATATTTAATTGGATTGCCCAACGCTGAAGCCACAGATTGAATGATCTCTTCATTATACATATTCTCGGGAAACTTTTCAATTCTAACCCAGATTAGTACAACAGGGCACTCAATCTTTTGTTTGAAAGAGGGAAGCCACTTTAGAATCCGTATGGAGTAATGACCAATAATCAGTAGCTTCGAATACATATATTAAAGATGTCATCTTTCAAAGAAAATTCAAGAAAAAGGTGACGGAATCCCAGTTTGAGTAAGAAAAGTCTCATTCGAATTTTCTTTCCTCAAAAAATTTATCAAGAATCTGCTTCTTTGGAAGACCTTTAGTAAAATTTCCGATAAGATTATAAGTAGTGTCAGTTTGAAGTTTTTCAAGGATCTTTTTGTTGAATTGAAGATCAATATGATCATTCTTGTACTTTGTTGCCTCTGGTTTGATATCTCTGTTAGAAACAGGTTTTGTAGCAGCCTGTAGATAGGATTTGTTTGCTAGAAATCATCTTGAAACTTCAGGGAGAAACAGATGATATTGAGCAAAAAAATGAAAAACTCTTCAAAGGCTGAGAAGCGTGATGGTGGTGTATTGTATCCTTAGAAAAGGATAAGGTATAGCTTCGAAGCTTAATGGCTTAGAGAAAAATCAGAATTCTATTTTTTAGAGGAAGATAAGAAAGCTTCTTTCATGTCTCTTTATTGCATTTTTCCGAAGAAATCCACCTATTAGACTAATAAATAATGAGGATTAAATATAAGCCAAATAATAGACATAAAAAAACCTGCTATCCTTTTCTGGGAATTTAAAAATATAATTAAGAAAAATAAACGCATCAATATGGTTGAAACATGGAAAATATATCATCCAACAACATTTTTAGACCGGTGGCAATTGAGGATAAACAATATATATTTTAGGCTAGTGGTAATTGAGGATATTTAATATTGCTTTTGCAGTCGTATTCCAAATATACATTAATATAAATCCTTCACCTTTCTATATATCTATTTATCGGTTTTGATTAAATCGTTAATAAAAATAATAACCACTCGTATTTATAATTAGCTTCGCTTGTTTTTATAATAACTATTATTTTTTATTCAAAATGCCCTCACATAATTTATTAATTTATTAAGTTATAATCTAAATTTCTAACCGGACAAAATTAATTTTGAGTTCAATTTTTTTTCTTTCATATTAATTTTTAACTTTATCTTTAAACCCATGAGCTATCACAAATTATACAACTACTTTCTTCCCACCAAAATTCGTTTTTTATTAATAAGTTACTAATCTATTCGAATCAACAACATCAAAGGAAGAAAGCTAAGGAGGAATAACTTTTTATTTTTATTTTTGATTTTATTAGGTTTTGAAATGGTTTTGTTAAATTTAAGGTATTTATGATGTTTAAATAGATAAATATGTGTTTATATAAGTGTTTTAAGGGATATGTTTTTGTTGGATGGTTCGATTTGATATAAAATATAGAGTTAGGTTGATTTTTATCGAAGAACACATGTTGTTTTCAGGTGTTTTTTATTCTTCGGAGAGGATCTTCTCACCCAGAGGAGAAGTGTATTATTTTGCAGGTTGTTTTTATCCTCTGTTGGGTGAGTCTGGGCAGCCCCAACGGGGGATAAGTACATTTTTTGCTGGTCTTGCATGTTCCCCACTGGGGTTGTCCAGATTGACCCGACGAAACCTATTTATATACAAATTAAATTAGGTTAAAGTTCGATCCTAATGATATTTTTGTTGTCGCATGCAACATGTATCCATGCCGAACAAGGAAAAAAGTCATAAGGAACGGCGTGAATGGGAATAGACCCCACCAACTTCAAAGAAGGTTCTTCCGCATGTTGGTAGAGGTTGTGGGAGTGGCGCCCGAACTGTGTAACTTACGAGGGGAGATCAGGGAGAGCGAGGAGAGTGTTTGGAGCATTCTGACTTATCTGTACGCCGTAAAAATGTATGCAACGCTAGGGAGCATACTTTGATAAAGCGATCACCTCGATGCGATGAGCGTACTCTTAGAGACTTATCAAACGAGGAGGAGCAAAAAGAGGATGTACTCGAGCTACCCGTTTGTAGTCAAGTACGTCCCACCGATTCTGAGAGCTTCAGAAACTTGTTTATTTCGCAAAATAATGTTATTCTTTTTGCTAACTATCCATCACGAAGCATACAACACTTTCATGGGCGACGTAAATAATATATTTTATGTATCAAATAATTATTTTATTTATTTAAATAATATAATTTATTATATATTGATATGTTTTAAATTATTTCATTCCCGTCTTGCCATTACAGTCCAAGCAAAATACGGATTACTCGGTCAATGAGACTTGAAGAACCAACATGGTGTGAAAGCTCTCTTGGAAAGTACTTTATTTTGGCCGTTTATGCACTACTTGCCGATATACAATTCCAACTCGCAGTTGAATGAGGTCTTTATCGAAAGGTGGCATCATGAGATAAACACCTTCCTGCTCCTTCGGTGAGATGACTATCGCGCTGGATGACGTGTATGTCATTACCGGCCACCTGTGGAGGGGAGAATCATCGATCTATTTAGGATCACCTAGAAAGATCAGTGCTACGGTCGATATGTTGAGTTATTGCAAGTTATGCCTGAATAGATTCAATGAGAGATGGAGCAACACGATGGGAGCAGTTTCGGCCTTAGATGGCTAAGAGAACAGTTTTTGGGAGACGAGTATTTGGATGCCAAGGCCGCATGTACCATTGAGATGACTAAACATACCATTCGTGTGTACATTATTTTCTTCTTCGGTTATACCATATTCACGAACACGAGCCAGGAAAACATCCAATGCGATTTTCTCGTTCATCTGGAGCACTTGGATAAGCTTGATGAGTTTGCATGAGGTACATGTGCATTGCGTGGTTGTATACGAGTTTGGGAGGAATTTCGAAGCACTTCTTGAAAAGTCTAGTTGGTTTCTCCGTGTTGTTGGATTACTTGGTCTACGACCATTTGCCATGCATCCAGATTGCGATAAACAGTGATTATATCCTAACTCATGTGAAGATGTTATCGTGGTCGTCCAAAAATTACGGGGTCAAATGTTAGCTGGAAGACTTACTACCGCGAAATCCTTGCTCGTCAAGAAAAAAGGAAGGACGTATTCTATATAGATAACGTTAATTTTTACATCACTGATAAATTTATGTGCTTATTTATTACAAGGTTATGTGTTTTCTTGTTTGTTTGCATATAATTTTTCAGCCTTACCTTGATATTAGAAATACGTTTCCGATGCAAGATTGGGTTGTATCAGAACCCTATTCGCGTTATGTTTATCAATAAGGTATACCTGACGGATCGAGTGATGAGGCAGTTTGTTGGCTTATTATCATACTAAGTTTGTTGATACTATGATTGATGTTTTAGTTACGTACTATCTCAAACAACTTATTAGGTATTTTGTATGTTACAGTATAACTTTGATTATTTGTATGTTGTATTGGATTTTAGATTGATCGGTTACTTATGAACTTGTGTGGTTTTTATGTTTTCCAACATAAGATTGATGGTTTGTATATGATATTGTTGTGCTTGGACTTATTTGTTGGTTTGGTCAACTCCTTACGGAGGATTTAAGTTACTTTATGGTTGAATTAATGCATATCCCCATCAGAGTCGATCACGTGATCCGACTGTCGAAAAATTACCACCCGCCGGGATAGTTTCCCCCTGACGGTTGATAAATCTCGCCTCACCAGAAACCTTACGAAAAACTAACTTATATATTAAGTTGCAATCTTGGTCTCATAACCGGCGGGTGGGAAATTCTCAACCGTCAATATAATTACCATATGTTAGTTGAAACTAACTCACCCGGTATGGATGGAGACATAATTGGACAATTAACTAAGCCAAGTTGTCTTCCCACCGGAGCAGAATACGCACTCCAACAGATGGAACCCCGCCGGTTGAAAAATTTCCACTGGGAGAGGGAGGTTACACCCCGACGGGTGATAATTAGTAACCCCCGATGGGGAGCCCATTATGAATATTTGAAGTGTTTATTTTATTTTTTATCCCTTCACATCGGTTGAAAAATTATAGACGACCAATTAAATTAATCTCCGATGGGTGAGAATTTGTACAACGACGGTTGATAAATTTGCTCTTGCCGGGGATCCACCCATTAAAAATAATTAAATCCTTTAAGTATTTATGTCCCTTGACCCACTGGTTTAAAACTATAGCGCGTCGATTAATTTTATACCCGCCAGTTGAGAATTCATGGCCCGATCGATGAAAATTGCACCCCCACCGAGTGAAGATTGGTCAACATATTTACAAATATTCCGCCAATTTAGGGTAGCCCGCCAAATGTTATTGGATTCCTGCTAAATGTTTAGGATATTCCCGCTGGATACCTCTCTCTAAATAATAGAACCACGCTCGAGCATTATACGTAAAAACAAATTCCGATTGATGATTCAAATTGGAATGTGCACAAAGACGCAAGCCTTCTCAAATATTGTTTGATTGTGAAAGGCACGATGTCGCAAGAGACGCTTGGATTCATCGTTGTTGTTTTATTCAGAAGTTACTTCATGCACAGTATGAAGGCAACGTGTTTGGGTTGTATGATGTTGCGACCACACGGACGCGAAGAAATGGCCGACATGTTAGCTTATTTGAACACTGTGCCAACTATACTGATTGAGTCACTGTCTTACGAAGTCCAATACAGAACGCGCGACATATTAAATATAGCGTTTCAAAGTACTATTATGAAAGATATGCTAGAACATGTGATGCGGGAACTCCAGGAGAAAACTGAAGTGATAGACACGACGTTAGAACTTACCCAATTCCTGATGAAAGTAGCGAGGATGAGGAATATCCTTTCAAGAAATGCTCCGAGCATGGATGGAACTATCCATCACCATGAAATAAATTTAGAGGCACCTCCAAGCCGTTACAAACAAATTCGTAGATATTGTATGAACAAGGTATACAGTGTAGTTTGTATCAGACAATCATAAGGAATGCCGTCCGGAATTATGATGTTGCGGGCACATTCTACTTCTTTAGAAAAAATTTCCAAAATATAGTATGAGAGATTGTTTTTAGCTTCTTGTACACATTGTTAACGAATTTATGTAGGAATAACAAACGACTCTTTGCAAAGGACCCATTGATGTCCCCGTGTTGCATTTTGATCCAAGTATGCACCTTCAACTAAAAAGACTTGAAGTTACCTTTTCTTGTACCAAGGAAATGCTTGAGGGTGGAATAAGTGCTCTTCACGCGGTTTGTAGTTTGGTTACCAAAATGCAACAACTTGTTAGTTCTTCATGTGATAAACTTATCACAGTACGTCCTAACCAACTTTTGGTATATTCAATTGTTTTCAGATATTCTTTGAAGTCACGGGGAATTCCAACCGATAGTTATTGAAGTATAACTCAGTTTCCGGCAACATCATTTGATTATACATTTTTAAAAAATTCGTTGGATACTTTATTATCGTCGATGATTTTTTTTTTCGTTTTCCCTAGTACTTTCATGTTAATGTGCCATCAAAACAACATGTGTGTTGCATCAGGGAACACTTTCTCGACTGTCTTCACCAACGATAAGTCTCTATCCTTCAAAACAATGGAGGATGGTTCGATGAAGTGAGTTACCATCAATGATTGTAAACATTCTAACACCCATTTGTAGCTCTTGAATTTCTCTCAAGACATAAACGTAAATACGACGTAGAAAGTTTTCCTGGTAGAAATGGCTCTAACAACCTCATACAACGGCATTACGTATTTTATTACCTTGTATGTGTTATCCACTACTATGAAATTCGTAAACATCTGTAATAAATCGAAAATAACCGGGTGTGCGAAGAAAACTTCACATTGCACGATCTATGCCATTTATAATAGCTGAACCTTTTTAGTTCACCTAATAAGTATTGGAATTACGACCGACCGCCTTTCTTGATCTTCCATTGTTTTAGTTGAGCATTGTACACAGTGCGCATGGACGACGAATTCTTAGAGTTTATTTTTTTCATTATCCAAGAATATCACGAGAACGTGATTCCATTTTCGTAAAACTAATTACAAAACCCAACTCTTCTTTGGAAAATTGTCCCAAGTATGAATGACTTTAATTAAATTTCGTAGTATAGGGATTGTGAACCCCGCATGCGACCTCTAAGGACCATAAATCATCATTTACCTTATCTTCTTTAAGGGTGAAAGGGCATCCACATTTTTTTGCTCGCGGTAAAGTTCCTCTTAAGACCCTTCGAATCTACCAACTTTGTGTACTTTCTGGATCATTCTAAATCGGGAAGAACTACAAAAATAGAAACCTTATAACAAATTGGTTAGAAATATTACCTTATTTGGAGTTTCAAGCTCTTCACCAAGGTTCTTTTTCTTGCATTTCATCTGAAAATCGTTTTCTAGGGATTCAAGATTTTTTAGAGGTTTTTTGGAGATGTGATTGTTCTTTGAGGTTTTTAGAGGTTTTGATTTTATTGAAAATTTTGTTAGATTTTTTTATAAAAGTATAAGGTTTGAGGATAAAATTTTAGATTTTAGATTTTAGATTTTTAGGATAATTGTACCCAAATTCACTAGAAGACAAAATAAACTCTGTTAAGTAAAATGGGCAAAATAGTAAAAGATTAATTTAAAAAAAAAAAAAGATCTCGTTATAATATTTGTAGGCGAAATTCAGTCGAAGCCTATTTTTATTTTTAGGTGGTAGATTGTTCTAAAACCTACATTTTCTATTACAAAGAAACGATTTAAAAAATAAATAAATAAACAAATTTATATTATAAGAATTTTTTTATAGAACTTTTTTCACATTACTCAGCTTTTCCGTCTATTAATCTAAAATAATAAAAAAAAATTAAAAATTAAAAATAAAATTTGCACACTAATAAATTTTGATCATATTACTTTCTAGTATATAAGAAAACCGATAACAATTTTTTAAAATTAATTTTAAATTGTTTAATAAAAATATTATAATCATGAACTTAAATGTATAAAATTTATTTTATATTTTTAATATAAAATAATAATTAGATGAAAATCTTTACTTATTTCATAAGACTTATATATATATATATATATATATATATATATATATATATATATATATATATATATATATATATATATATATATATATCCGTTTTTTATTTCGAAAAAATAAGTTATAACAAGATTTCAATTTTATAGAAGGATGCGAAAGCTTGACGTAGTAAGCTAAACTCGAAGAATAAGGGCTACTCGGAAAAAACAATAAAATAAATAAATATTCAAACTACATAAAATGACTAAAAATCTATCCTTACAAAATAAAATGAATTATCAACATTAGTATATAGTTGATGTCTTAAAATCTTATTACATGTATGTTTATACACATTGTCGTCGGTCACAACTGGTTTTTAAAGTTATTGTATAATAAATCAAAATCAAACACTATTAAGAAAAAAAATATAAAAGATGGTGCACATGAGTATTTGGACTAAAACAATATTAGAACAAAATTTAGTGGTTCAAACGTTAACGATAACTTTTTTCTATCTATAATTACAGAGGTAGATTTAGAAGGTAGCCAAATATGTCATGGCATACCCTTAATACAATACAAGGTTTAGTATAGTAGTAAAGAATCTATACATATAGTTAATTTATTAATCATAAACATATAATTTATTAATTGTATTTAAGTAACAAATTTTTATACCAAATTTACTAATTAAATAATTATATTTATATAAAAAAATTGTGCATGAATGATTTATATAAAATTGTTGATCATATTTAGATAATCTACTAATCATAGATAGATTTTCTCATATTACTAGTGAATTTTGTTTTGTTTGTCTAGATTTTAATAAATGATTTAATTAGATTTGTTTACAGAATGTTGCACACGTCTTTTACGCCTACCCCTAGAATTCTGAAATTTAATACTTCTATTATCGGAAATGAATCAACTTAAGCACCATCTAAAAAACTTACTTCTACTCATTGACAAGGTGATCCATCATCTTCAAATAACATATTCAAATAGGGGAGTATTTTGAGTTGGATCCTCGAAAAAGAACTGAAATTCTTAAGTATCATCCAAATTATTAAGCGCTTTCAATGAGTAATAGAATGATTCATTTATGTTTGGACTGGTTCATTTTTGAGTTGCAATTGAAACATTGATATATTTATACTATATAATACCCAACTATTTATTTTTTGTTATTTTCTTGGCATACTCTTAATTTTAGTCATAGATCCGCCCTTGTATACATATAAGTTACTAACTAAACTAACAAAACACCCGAATGTTTTATCGATTAACTTAGTGAATATAATCATATATTTTAAACACTGAAACAAGTTAGAACATAACATAAAAGCATACACAAAAACTTACGATGAAATTTTCATATATGTTATTGTCTATGTATCCCAATATACCGGGGGCAATAAATTTTAACTAAACCATTTTCAAAACTCGCATCTCATATTTTTTTACATTCACTACTAGTTGTCACAAAACTCTTAGGGTCGAAAGGATGAACAAGCAGCGCGGTAACCTAAAAAGACAAAATTAAACCATAAATGAATCATAAGTAGTATATAAAACACTAACTTCTAATTACCTACAAAAATATGAAAATATTAGCAAAACTAAATTATTTAGCTGATGATGATGGCCCTCTGAAGCAACTGTTATTTCTCCATTAGTTAAGTCCAAAATGCATATTAGAATACCTATAGAAAATAAAATAAATTATTTAACCTCATGAAAAAATATCTCACATGCCAAGCACGAAGCGATAATTTGTTTAACTCAAAGAAACTAAAAATGATAAAAAAAAATAGTAAAGAAAATTCAAAATATAAAATGAATAGTGGAATTTTAAAACATGTATAATACATCTTTCTAACAAAGATAGGTTTTTTCTGGATTATTTGTTTCATTATATGGTGTACCATAAAAATTAGAAACAAGGGCCTCATCCTTCCGTAAATACGAGTGTATAGAGAAAAAATACCACTCAAATAAATAATGAGAATTTTATTTTCTACACTCCATACAATCCTAAAAAGACGATTTGGAAGATTGACACGATAAGTTAAACTCCAAAAGCAAAAGCAAGTGCTATTCCGAGAAAACGATAAAAAATATCCAAAGTATGTACAATGATTAAAATGATTAAAAAAAGAAGATCTCCCCAAACAAAATAAAATAAATTCTCAACATTAGTATATATATAGTGTGTTAGTTAACCCAAAAAAATATTAAAAAATAGTAAGTAGTATAAATGAGAACTCACATTGGTGTATGGAATTCCAAACCAAACAATTTCATATCCAATAGATGAGTGAATCTTTTGTATTTTGGACTACTATTGAAAATTAAAAGTTTCATATGATTGAAAATGCTGAATATTTTTTTTTTAATTTAAAACATGATATACTATTATCCGATTTTTACATGAATAAGATAATTTGTATGTTCATGCAATGCAACCATCTCTTATTTTTCCTTTTGAGAACCGAGAAGCATGACATCTTAAACCTGTAGTTTATTACAAAACAATTTAAAAAGCTTATCATATTAGAAAAAATATATAATAAAAAATTGCACCCTTACAGAATTATCCGAGCAACCGGTAACAAACCAAGTTCCTTATGTATTGAATGAAAAACATAACATAAAAAATTTGAGATTCTCGTTTCCTAAATTTATAAGGATCTTCAATCTTAGCAGTTCACATTATTAAAAAGTCTACAACTGTGCATGGAATACAAGAAAATAAACATTGGTTTGGATAATATATTTTAGTGGTAGTAGAGCTTATGATAGGCTTTGAACAGTAACTCGTCCCTGGACTATCAACTTTGGTGACAGATAGTTCCTGGACTTTCAAAAGTCCGTTCGTAGTCCCTGGACTATCCAGTTCGGTGACATATAGTACCTGGACTTTCAATAGTCCATGGACTTTAAAAAGTCTGTTCGTAGTCCCTGGACTATCCAGTTTGGATAAACTTAGTCCCATGCGCATGTTTATTAAGAGAACTAACTTTATCAAAAATAGAAAGTCAAAGGACTAAATTTATCGAAAATGAATAGTTGAAGGACATTTGTCACAAAAACTGATAGTCAACACATGCAAGGGGATTAACTTTATCCAAACTGGATAGTCGAAGGACTACGAACGGACTTTTGAAAGTCCAGGGACTATCTGTCACCAAGTGCGATAGTCGAGGGACGAATTACTGTTCAAAACCGCTTATGATATCTCAGATCGTACATGTATCGTCTGTCTACTGATAATCTGATAAGAAAAATATAATAATCGTATCACTTTAAATGAAAACAAATATCTTTTTTTGAGTTAATAAATATTAAAATATCTTGTTCGCAAAACAAAGTTGAAAAATATCCGACTTAAAAGGTGCATCAAGTGTCGGATCCTAGGACCATATGACATTGTAATAAATATTTTAGTGTGTCCACGTAGAATGGAAACTGGCTTTCCAGTCCTCACTAACAATATCAAAAATGATATTTATTTACTAATATGACTCAAATTAACATAAGAAAAAGTTATTTTAGTAATAAAAAACTTACCACATGAATTATCTTGTTGTTAGACAAGAATTCAATAGATTTTAATTCAAGTCACCATTCAAAGCCAAGTTAGGCATATACGTTACTTGCATTTTAATCAATTAATAATTTAATAAAAAAAAATAAGTATATCAAATAAAATATGGTCACTAAAAATTATTTGATAAATAAAAAAGTTATTTTATAAATCTCATTTTGCAGGAGACGAATAGTGGGAAAACAATACGCACTCTCGATCGACCAAATTTTGACCATATGAGCATGGTAGAATTTTAAAAACAGTAATTCAGGGTTTTAAACAATTATTTTGAGGATCCAAACTTAGTGACCAAGCCTATGGCCTCCGTCACGTCCCAGACAATCTATAAGCTCGCATTAACTTTCGATTTGAGTACCCACGTTATCCGAAACCGATATTCAGTTAAACAATAAGGTTCATTTGTATTTTTACAATACTTTTAGATAGTTGTGGGCCTAGGTCACGACATCATCCTCCCATAGTTGAGGAGAATTCACCATTGAATCCATGGAGTCATCGTCATCGAGGGTGAGTAAAAGGCATACCATGTTTCGCGTTGAAGAAATCATAGGTCAATATGTGATTGGACAACTTCAGTCTGTGAGTGTTGGAGTAGATCTTTTCCATAATTTAATAAAGACTCACATTTTTTGCTGTCAGTTTGTTGAATTCATAGGCAGGATAACGATCTGTGTTCAATCTATCATGTGTTTCTTATCAATTACAACTTTATATTTATGAGTTTGTTGCCTTAATATGTTTCCACTTGTTCTCATGAAGTTTTCACAACTCTGCAATAGGTGTTTCAACCCTAATGTTAACAGAAATAATAATTTACATTGACTAAATAATTTATTATAGTCAATATTCAAACGTAATATATTATAGATATTATTAGATTAGATTTTATTACAATAGACTAGTATAATAATAAGATATTTTCAGAGCCTATATATATGGATTTAACTTGTACTGAAATTCTAAGTTATAATAAAATTCATTTCTAATTTTAACATGGTACCAGAGCCATTAGGGTTTCTATTAAAAAAAATTCTAGATGGATGAAAGGAAAAGTATGTCTGATTTGGTTCCCGTGATGACAAAAATCACAGAACAAAAATTGAACGAATCCAATTACTTAGATTGGAGTAAAAAAATTCGTATCTATTTACGAAGTATTGAAAAAGATGATCACTTGATTCAAGATCTTCCTACAGATGACACAACAAAAAATTGGATTCGTGATGATGCTCGCCTTTTTCTTCAGATACGAAATACAATCACTACTGAGGTACTTAGTCTTGTCAATCACTGTGAATACGTTAAAAAGTTAATGGAATATCTGAAATTTTTATATGCGGGAAAAGGTAATATATCGCAAATCTATGATGTCTGCAAGTCTTTTTATCGTACTGAAAAACAAGATAAGTCTCTTACGGCATATTTTATGGAGTTCAAACGCATCTATGAGTAACTTAATGTTTTGTTACCCTTCAGTACTGATATTAAAAGTCAACAGTTGCAACGAGAACAAATGGCTGTAATGAGTTTTCTTGCTGGTCTTCCTTCGGAGTTTGATAGTGCAAAATCTCAAATCCTCGTTGGGTCTGAGATATCATCTCTACATGAAATTTTGCTAGACTTCTTCGAACCGAAAACTCACAGCCAGTACAACCTGTCACTAGTGCATTAATCAGCACCAATAAACCTGATTTTTCTCATAATCGAGATGGACATAATGGCCGTGGTGGTCGCGGCGCTTATAGTTACAATAATCGTAACAGATCTGGTGTTCGTGGTGGATATAACGATTATGGTAGTCGTGGTAGATCAAACTATCGTGGTAATCGTGGTGGATACAGTAATCGCGGTAGTCGTGGTGGATACAATAGTCAAGATGGATATAATAGACATAACAGTTCCGGTAACCATAGTGGTGATCTAAACAATGTCGAATGTTTTTACTATCATGAACGTGGTCATACAAAATGGAATTGTCCTCAACTACCTAAACAATTTGCTAATATGGCAAAGAACAAGGAACCTCATGTGCTTTCCGCTAGGGAATATGCGAACGAGGAACCTAATGTGCTTTCCGCTAGGGAATATGCTCAATTTTCCAAGTACCAAGAGTCTCTAAAGTCACAAGATCTTACAAACCCTACAGCTTGTGTGTCAGGTAACTCAACTACATGTCTTATTTCTTTATCCTCTGATTGGGTCATTGATTCTGCTGCCACGGAACATATGACAGGTAATAAACAAGTTTTTACTTCTCTTTCAAATACACATCATTCTAATGTCACATTGGCAGATGGATCATCATCTCGTGTTTTAGGTTCAGGGACTGTCAATCCCACCAAAAATATCTCTTTGACATCTGTTTTACATCTCCCTCAGTTTTCATTCAACCTTATTTCTATTAGCCAACTCACTAAAACACTAAATTGTTTTGTTACCTTTTATTCCGATCATTGTTTGTTTCAGGATCTTACGACGTACACAATAATTGGTAGAGGGCATGAGAGTGGAGGTCTCTACTATCTTGATAAAGATGATCATACATCTACTGAATTTTCTAGTATTACATCCTCATTTGAAGCACATTGTCGTATGTGTCATCCATCTTTAATCTCTTTAAAACAACTTTATCCTAAATTTCGGCATTTGACATCATTAGAGTGTGAGTTATGTAGATTTTCTAAACATCCTCGTCTTCCATCATATCCTCGTATTAATAAACGAGCTGCGTTTCCTTTTGAAATAGTTCATTCAGATGTTTGGGGTCCTTGTCCCGTTGTTTCTAAAACTGGTTTTAAATATTTTGTTAGTTTTATTGATGATTATTCTCGTGTTACATGACTATATTTAATGAAAAATCGTTATGAGTTATTTTCAATATTTTGCACGTTTACTGCAGAAATAAATACCCAATTTAATTGTCCTATTCGTATTTTAAGAAGTGATAATGGTAAAGAATATTGTTCAAATGCATTTCAATTATTTATGGAACAAAAAGGAATGATTCACCAAACTTCGTGTGTGAACACGCCATCTCAAAATGGTGTTGCTGAAAGAAAAAATAGACATCTTTCAGAGGTTACTCGTGCACTTCTTTTTCAAATGAAAGTACCAAAATTATTTTGGGCAGATGCTGTTTCCACTGCCTGTTTTTTAATTAATCGTATGTCGTCTACTGTCCTTTCAAATAATATTCCATATTCCGTACTTTTTCCGTCTAAACCTCTTTTTCCTGTTGAACCACGTATTTTTTGCTGTACTTGTTTTGTTAGAGATGTAAGTCCTACTCGTACAAAATTAGATCCCAAATCCTTAAAATGTGTTTTTCTTGGATATTCTAGGTTTCAAAAAGGCTATAACTGTTTTTCCCCATCTCTTCATCGTTACATAGTATCTAAGGATGTTACATTTTTAGAACATGTTCCATTTTTTCCTGGTTTGTCTAATGTCGGCCCAGATCAACTAGTGTCGATGATGATTTACTCATGTACACCACCATTCAAAGATCTGATGTACCACCTCCACCATATCGACCTCCTATTAGATATGTTTATTCTCGACGTAAAGCACCTCCTCCATCATGTCCACTACCAATTCATTCGTCTCCAGATCCTGCTACAAACGATAATGAGTCCACTCCTGATCTTCCTATTGCTCTTCGAAAAGGTAAAAGACAATGTACTTATCCAATTTCTTATTTCGCAAAATATGATCAATTACCTTCTTCTACCCGAGCTTTTACAGCATCTCTTGATTCTATTTCTATTCCAAAAATTGTTCACGAATCATTATGTCATTCTGGCTGGCAAGCTGCAATGTTTGAAGAGATAAGAGCATTAGAAGACACTGGTACTTGGAAGTTAGTTTATTTACCCAATGGTAAGAAAGCTATCGGCTGTAGATGGGTGTTTGATATAAAAATGAATCCAGATGGGACGCTAGCTCGTCTCAAAGCACGACTTGTTGCAAACGGATATGCTCAAACCTATGGCGTTGATTACTCTGAAACCTTTTCTCCGGTAGCTAAGTTTACCTCTATTCGTTTATTTATTTCTTTAGCAGCATCAAATGATTGACCATTACATCAGTTAGATATTACAAATGCATTTTTACATGGAGACCTCCAAGAAGAAGTCTATATGGAGCAACCACCCGGATTTGTTGCTCAGGGGGAGATAGGAAAGGTATGTCGTTTGTATAAATCATTATACGGATTAAAACAAAGTCTTCGTGCTTGGTTCGGCAAGTTTAGTGATGCATTAAATGAATTTGGGTTGAAGAAGAGCAGTTGTGATCACTCTGTCTTTTTATAAACGTTCTGCAAATGAAATTATACTCGTTGTTGTATATGTAGATGACATCATTATTATTGTGAATGATACTAAAGGCATTTTATTGCTTAAAATATTTTTACATTCGCGATTTCAAACAAAATATTTAGGACCATTGAAGTATTTTTTGGGGGTTGAAATAACAAGAAGCAACAAAGGTATTCTTTTATCGCAGAGAAAATATGTTCTAGACTTGTTAATGGAAACATGAAAGCTAGGAGCACAACCATGTAATACACCAATGGTTCCTAATTTGCAATTACTGAAAGATGACGGAGAATTGTTTAGTGATCCAGAAAAGTATCGTTGATTAGTAGGAAAACTCAATTACCTTACAGTAACTCGACCAGATATTGCATATCCACTGAGTGTTGCAAGTCACTTTATGTCTTCTCCAACTAGTTAATCACTGGGCAACACTAGAACATATCTTGTGTTATCTCAAATCAGCTCCTGGACTAGGATTGTGGTATGGCAGTATTGGCCATTCAAATATAGAGTGTTTTGCAGATGCATATTGGGCTGGATCTAAAGCTGATAGAAGATCGACCACTGGTTACTTCATTTTTGTAGGGGGAAATTTGGTATCTTGGAAGAGTAAGAAACAAAATGTTGTATCGAGATCAAGTGCTGAAGCTAAATATAGAGCCATGGCTCAATCTACTTGTGAGATAATTTTGATTTTCCAATTGTTAAATGATATTGGCATCAAGACTACCATGCTTGCGAAGTTATGGTGTGATAATCAAGCGGCGCTGCACATTGCGTCTAATCCCATCTTTCACGAAAGAACGAAGCATATTGAAATTGATTGTCATTTTATTCGCGAAAAGATTCAACAAAATCTCATTCATACGAGATATGTCAAAACAGGAGAACAACTAGGAGATATATTCACAAAAGCGCTCAATGGATCACGGATTACTTATATTTGTAACAAGTTGGGCATGATTAATATATATGCTCCAGGTTGATGGGGAGTGTGATTTCGTTTCAGTCTTTCGATCAAGCTTGCACTTCAAGTACTTCAGTTCAAGTTTCAAAGAGAACATTATTATCAAAGCTACGACAGTTTCAAGTACTTTCGCACAAGCTTGAGGGGGAGTGTTAACAGAAATAATAATAATATACATTGACTAAATAATTTATTATAGTCAATATTCAAACGTAATCTATTATAGATATTATTATATTAGATTTTATTACAGTAGACTAGTATAATAATAAGATATTTTCAAAGCCTAAGTTATAATAAAATTCTTTTCTAATTTTAACACCTAACAAGAACCTTTTTTCTACCTCCGAGAAAAATTAATCCATAGGGCTACGAGGATTATAACCATAAACAACCATGAAAGGACTATGCCCCGTACTTCTCTTGTAGTACCCGTTGTACAAAAATTCAACATAATAATATTGTTGATCCCAAAATTTAAAATTTTCAGCCACCTCTGTCCATAGCATGTTTTCCCAGGGTCCGGATAGTCACTTCGATTTGACCATCTATTTGTAGGTGATAGGAAATACTAAATCTTAACTTTATAATTGTGAGCCTCCACAAAATTTGCATAAAATGCCCAACACATTGGATCCCGTTCTGAATTGATATTCAAAGGTAGACTATGCAAACGATAGACCTTTTGAAATTACGATGTAGTAACGTTTATAGAATCTTTCGTATTCTACAATAAAATGAGCTATTTTAAAAAAACGATCTACAACCACAAAAATAGAGTCATCACTACTATGTACCCGGTGTAAACCTGAAATAAAATCCATGTTCATACTTTTCCATGGACCGTCTGGTATTGACAACGTTAAATATAGACCCGCGTTAGAGTATTTTATTGTTCCATCTGATAAGTTCTACATCTAGCTATAAAGTGTACAACATCACTTCTCAAATATGGCCAAAATAATTGACTCGATATGAACTCGTGGGTCTGACATCGACCTTCATGCCCCTAATCGTGTCTTTCTTTCACTATTAATAATAGTAAACTTCGAGTATGAACACATAACAGATTATTTTTTAATAATAGTTGTTGCTCATAGAAACACATGGCCTGAAACCATTCGTAACATCCTCTAAAATAAGACCAAAATACGGATACATAGCCAACAAATCCTTTAGAATTTCAAAACCAGTAACCTCACATTCCATGGGGATCACTATACTTTGCCTAATTAATGTTTCATTGATACACTTAACTACCCCAGACGTGTGTTTATTAAAAAAGGTAAACTATTGTGTCAACACTGCCCAACGAGCGTGACGTGCATATAGTTTGTCCTGACTTTGCAAATGTTTCAAAGCATCATGATTGGTGTAGAGGAAAAATTCATTATACACGAAGTAGGAACTCCAGTATTTTAATGCCCGAACCAACGCATAGAATTCCACATAATGGGTTATAGTTGTTAAGTTTGGTGCCGCTTGACTTCTCACTGAAATAGGCCACCAGCCCGTCCTCTTTGACTCATCACAACCCTAGTAACCAAATTATAAGCATTACAATGCAATTAAAAACCTGTTGAAAAATTAGGTAAAACTAATATAAGCATGGTAGTTAAACATACCTTTATCTCCTCAAACGCTGAGGGTGTCATGAGTTTAGTAAAACGTTTTTCCCTTCATACAGTTAGTGATGAGTGCCATAACAGTGATAAAATTATGAATGAACTACCAATAAAATGAAACCAACCCATGAAAAAATAGACCTCAGTAATAGAGATAGGTAGTGGCCAATCACGAACTGTTGCCATATTGGATTCATCAACCGATATACCCTTTTTTGAAACAACTTATTCAAGAAAGAAGCACACTTGGTCACAAAGGAAACTTTATTGATCCCACTGTAGAAATTTTTATGCCTCAAAACCAATGAGACCTCGCGCAGATACATCAAGTATAAATCATCGCTAGTACTATGGATCAAAATGTCATCAAATAAACAACATAAAACTTCCCAATAAAAGGACAAAAAATATGATTAATGACTCGAATAAAAGTATTAGATGCATTGGAAAGCCCAAAAACCATAATAATCCATTCAAACAAACCTTCCCATTTTTTTGAAATCTGTTTTTTGGCTCATAACCTATTTGAATGAGAATCTGGTGACACCCACTCTTTAAATCCAGCTTTGTGAACAACTTAGTGCCACTTAATTGGTCTAAAAAAATCATTGAGACGAGGAATAAAAAACGATATCTTATGGTGATTTTATTGATAGCAATGCCGTCCATATATATCCTTATCAATCCATATTTCTTTGGTTTCAATAGTGATGGAACCGCACCTAGACTAAAACTCTCCAGAATATGACCTTTAGTCAATAATTCTTTAACTTGATACTCAAGCTCTTCGTGATCTTTAGGACTCATCCTATAGTATGACATTTGTCTGAGGCCATATCAATCTGTTGTTAAATATCACACAGGGGAGCAATACTTGTAAGCAACTCATCCAGAAAAATATCAGTAAATTCCACTAATAGTGACTGAATTCATTCAGGTACCCCACCACATATATCAGTAGCATGTTTCTTAACAACCAAGACATACATAATTCATACATCACTAGTATTCCCTACAAATGCTTTTCATGTTAGCACATTTCTGCCACAATCCTGTGTTATCGGGGTCGCCGGTTTTAAGATCACATCTTGAGATGGCAGTGATGTAATTTTATTATTATTCCACATGAAATTATAACGATAAAAATGTAAAAATAAGATTATGTATTTGAAGACAAAATAGAAACATATAAAAAATAATTTTAATTAGTGGTATAACTAATTACATGATCATCTCATATTCGACTACACTTGATATTTTTAAAAAATCAATACCTTTGGTTAGTATTATAAAGGTCTTCTCCCCATATCAAATGATTTTGACAAACTCAATATCGTTCATTCATTGAATATCATTCATTGAAAACATATATACATAAAAAACTTTATATATTAAAATCTTACTAAATTTTTGTACAAATTGGTGTGTGTTGTAAGTGTGAAAGTTATTGCATAAAAATTTAAAACCAAACATTATAAAAATATAATATAAAAATATGGTGCCATAAATATTTGGACTGAAAAAACATTCAATGGAAAAAACAAAGTTTAGTGGTTCAAAAGTATTAATATTTTTTTTGAATCTATACATCTAAGTTACTAACCAAACTACCAAACATGCTAATTTTTTATCGATTAAATTAGTGAATCTTATCCTATATTGAGGACATAGGTAACACCAAGAAACAAGTAAAACATAACATAAAAGCACACACAAAAACTTACTGTGAATTTTTCATTGATGTTATTGTTTGGGTATCCCGATAAACCGGGGTGCAATAAATTTCAACTAAACCATTTTCGAAACTCACATCCTACACTATTACGCTTATGACAACCATTAATTACAAAAATCTAAGATCGAAAGGATGAAAAACAAACGTGGTAACCTAAAAAAACAAAATTAAAGTATAAATAAACAATAGTTAGTATATAAAAGCGTAACTTCTCATTACATAAAAAAATGTGAAGAAAATAGTAAAGCTAAATTACTTATATAATAAACATGAAGCTCTGAAGCAACTGCTATTTCTCCATTAGTTGGTCCGAACACACATATTGTGAAATCTATCGAAAGAAAAGTAAACTATTTACCATCATGAAAAAATATCGCACATGCCAAACAAGAAGCCATCATCTGTATAACTTAAAGAAACTAAACATGATAAGAAACTCTAAAAATTATAAATGAATAGTAAAATTTCAAATCATGTACTGTACATCTTCCTAACGAGGATTAATTTTCTAGGATCATTTTTTCATAATTGTTTTATATGGTGGATCATAAAAATAAAAACAAGGACCTCATCCTTAGGTAAATATGAGTGTGGAGAGAAAAAAATACCACTCAAAGCACCAATGAAAAATTTATTGTCCATGCTTCATGCAATCATATAAAGAGGATTCAGAAGCTTGACACGGTAAATTAAAATCCAAGAGCAAGTGCTACCCCTGAGAAAACGATAAAAATATATCTGTTTAAACTAAAATAAAATGATTAAAAAAAGAAGATTTCTCCAAACAAAATAAAATGAATTCTCAACATTAATATATAAGTCTGTATATATAGTCAATTTTTAGATTTTATTTTTTTATTAACCTCTTGTACGATCGTCAATATTAATGGAATATTTCATACTTCTTCATCTCGGTTCAGTTATGATGATATTATTAATTTTTTATCCATATTAAATTAAAAAAATAGTGGGGACTAATAATTCAGATTTGACATCTCAAAGGACTTATATAGTAAAATTATCGAACGAAAATGTAAGTAAGTAGGATGAACGTTAAGATTATTTATAGTGCAACAAAAGAATTCAAAATTCATTTTATATAACGTTGTAAATACGTCGACAAAAACATTATATCATTATGGCACAACATAGTAATCTAGGTTCAACTTATGTAACACTGTAAATAATACTAAAAACATTGAATTCTTATGATATACACGAATAATGCACTTTAGTTTCCAAAAAATCACATAATATTCCAATTCTCAATCTTAGATTATTGTACTAAGAGTAAATTTTGATGCAAGATAATGCAATTTAAGTGCTTATCTCTCATCTAATTAAAAATGACTACCTTATTGCATCATATTTGAACCATGATTAACTCATATGTAACATGATAAAATATATCTGATGTCTTACACCAAATAGGTTTTATTCAATTTGAAAAGATTTACCTTTTAAGAGAACTTTCATTTTGATCAAACAGATGATTTTTTAAGACAATTGTAGAACAACTTGCACGCTTGATCATTAAGCTTCTTTAAAATGAATATTAAAATCACATATTGTTGGATGCTACCATTAAGAAAACTTGATATATATTACAACTCAATGACTCTATTAATTGAGTATGATAGGTTGTAAAATTTGACCGATCCACATGAAGATTAACACGTTTGTGACAACCATATGTATATTTTATAGAGTCTACAGTCTGTAACAATTAAAAACTCATTTATAATATCTGAGGTTAAGTGTCTCATTAATGGTATCATGATACCATAGATTTATACGCTCTATTTGTTTTTAGATAAACTTAGTAGAGTATTATAGACTTCACAAGTTCAGTGAGAGTGGATTTAGCTTCACGGTTATGTGCCGATAAATATCATTATCATAAATTATAAGGACATACTACATGTCATCAAGAAATTTCTAATAAAAAATAAAGTGTGAAATTTATGGGTAAAATGTCTCATGTACTAGGAACCAAGATTGATCAAGATTACTTCTGATGTTCAATAAGGTTATCAAAAGAGACATTGATAACATGCTATTCTATTATGGTAAGAAAACAAAAAGCATTTAATTTTTCTTGAGGTGTACTGAGATAATTCTTATCATTCAACATCTCAAGACTAATTTAGAAATTTAGAAGACACAAAAGATTTCATATATTATGGTAAATGAAATTTTGATGTATGCTTAAGTTAGTTCAAAATAAGGTGTAACAACATTCTTAAATAAATACTCAAGTATCTCGTGGATGAACCATTGTACAGTATGGAATAGGTCATCACGAATTCAATAAAAAACATTGCATGTTGACATATAAAAGTCAGACAATTGTATAGATGATATAATATCACGACTTTAGGGGTTAAGTGGATGTTATATCAAAAAATTCATTTATAGCCATAAATTTTATGCGAATAAAATATACAGGACATATTTTTAGTTCTTTAACGTCAAGTAAATAAGAATAAAGCAGACACGAGATCAAACTTCACTATTCAATTAAGATTACAGGAAAGTAGAAAGATTCATCATTCTTCTTTCTCATTTTCCTTTACTAAGGTTTTACCACCGAGAGTCATTCATAAACATAGCATTCATATGTGCATTCTTAGTCCACAACATATTCATATTCAGTGAAATTTTATTTTTCATTCAACCTTTATTTTTTAAGTTCAAATTCTATTGTATTTAGTTTCAGTTCACATACGATTAAAGCAAGACAATAAAATATAGAATTTTCTCTTTTATAGTTGGTGCTATTTATACACATTAGAAATCTCAATTCAATATAGTAGGACCAACTAGAATCTGACATGTATTAATTATAAAATCTTGTTATTTTCATGATTCACTCCATGAGAATTCAGATTACATTTAGGTGGTTGTTGATAATATAACTGGTGAATGAACTTTTGCGCACATATAAGTCATGGTGATACCTCTTTAATATTTTGTTTGAAATCATTTAATGTGATAAGGTGTGTTGTTTTACTTGCAAACCAAAAATATTATATAACACACAATTTGGTGGACACACTTTAGTACATGTGATGATTACAGTGATATATTGTAAGGATGTCTTGAAAATCAATATCTCGTTCATGGAGATTTAGAGTATTTAAACTATTGAAATGGTACGTTCAATCAATTAAGTACAATCAACAATCAATATATTGGACCGACGAATAATTAAAGAGGCTTCATAAAACATATAATATAGATACTAGTTCAATGGATGTAAGATCTAAAGGGAAATTAATAAGTATAATAAAAAAAAATTTGTCGTTGATATTTAAAAAAATTAAAAAAATCATGTTACTCATTCAACATCTCACTGATAACTTCTATCTTTTTCATCGCTTTATTTGGAAACTCCACCACCAACCGTCTTCGTCTTCAACCTCTTTTCTCATCTTGTTGGTCATTCATTTTTGCTGTGAGCTATCTCTTCCGTTGTCGTTTTGATATTCGTTGTAAGAACAAAAAATACAATTATATATCTATAATTTGTATAACGTATTCATTTAATTAATTCTAATCCATATGAAAAATCATGTTTGTATATTTGGATAAATATTTAGATTTTACAAGTTTAACATGATTTAGTTATTGTAACCACATAATGGCTAAATGATTTCTTTTCGCCACTACAAATCAATAATATATGAATTTTTTAACAAACAATTTTGTTTGGATAATACATGGGCTAAAAACTGTGATTGGTCACTAGTGTTTGACACATGTTACAAACCTATCATTAAGGTTCCTTCGTGTCCAAAACTGATCACCTATGTTTAAGACTGTTACATATATGGTCACTAGCGCATGCAAATTAACCATACAATGACATCAGGAACCCAAAGTTATATTTTTTGTTACAAATATGGTCACTGGACATTTCACACCAAAAACAATATTTAAGCTTAATGATCTTAAGATCCACTTACATCTGCAAGACCTTCCTTGCTTAGTTGTTTCACTTCAACTTCTAGCTACTCTGCTACGGTAGTGAAATCAACCGGTATTTGAGGTTGGGGTGTGGTACTCTATGTCTCCTGTATATTATCCTATCTCTCTCCTTTAGCTCAGAATCATTTACACCCACTGTCTATACTGTAGGTACATCGACTCTACCATATAACCCTTTCTTATTTTCTGATGTATCAGTTGTCTCATTTTCAGGTACGTCCAATACTGAAGCCTGTGTTCCTATCGTCTTTTTCTTGGTCCACCAGGCTGCTCAACTAACACACCGTCAACTATTTGTTGAACTTGCACTTCTGTCGAAATCTTGGCTTGCACCACTATTCGTTCTGGTGATGTTGCATCCACCTTCTTTTCCCCGACACAACTGTTGTACTCTTGGGATTTACCATACCTGGTTCCCGTGAGGTTGTATCTTCATCTTGTTTAACGGGTACAAATGTTGTACTCTCGGTCTGTACCATCCTACCACCATCGATACCTAAAATATAAAAACAAAATCATTGAGAATTGTTGCACTATGTGCCATACTATCATCATTAGCTTCATCATTGGCTGCATCTTCAGCTCGCTTAGACGATGTATGTTTTGCATCGTCTGTCTGTTCTGTTTGGTCCTCCGGTGTAGCATCTGCTGCATCATCTTCAGCAACATCCCCTTCTGTCGTATCTTCTTCTGTCTTATCTCCATCGTCTTCACACTCTTTCATTGTGAAACAATGTTTTTGTGAAACATATACGATAGTTTTATGTCGTACCTTCTTACCCATTATTTTGGGTAGCTCTTCATCTACAAGATAGAACTACAGTGTACAATCCTTATTAACTGTTTCATTTGTTTTCTCTTATTCTTTAAGTTTAGAGTTCAAAGTGGCTAACTCTCTCCGGAGATCTTGAATCTGTACCAACAATAACACGTATAATATTAGAACTTGTTTTCCAAACCTGTTCTTATCAAAACAACCTAAAACATTACTTGATTGCCTCTCCTTTCGTACTAGCGATACCTTAAGACGATTATTATCAACCTATTACCTGTACCGTACGTACTACTACTACTATTCTTCTTTTTTTCTTTCATTATTTGTCGTAGAAAAGAACATGCACACCCCTTGTAAACTGTCATCTTCTTCGTTCGGAGACTAGAGTTGTGTTTCGTTGTGCTTGCACCAATCTTCAATCTCATTCGTTTTTTCTTCAAATTTTTTGGAGTACTATTCTGTTGTACCAACCAACCCCAGAGTGGTAATTCAAAGTCATCTTCAGCATCGTCGTAATCCGGTGTGGGTGATTATATTTATGTTGTATGCATGATTGATGGTTCACTTGATTAGGGTTTCTATTTTAGGTGGAGATGATGTTGTTGATGTTAAAAAAAATGGTTGACGGTCTGCTTGATTGGGGTTTGATGGTTGGAGGTTGCCTACTTTTCTTCGGTATTTTGGTTGTTTTGTAGCCCACGACTTTCTTACTTTTCTTAGACTTGGTCAAGTGCAGCCGATACACCTTCTTAGCTTCTGCCAATATCACTACATCCAAAGGCTGCTCTTTCAGCCTCAGTCAAAGATAGCTCGCCCTCCATGACCTGTCCACTCAGTAACAAAACATCACGAGATTTGTTTGCATTACATCATTTTGATTGTAGTTGTTTTAATAAATTATGCGATTTAACTTATACATTTGAACATGCATTTTATTGAGACAGTTATCTTCGCGATTTACTTTATATCACATGTTGGGTTTCATGCAAGTTTATAAAATATTTTATATTATGTCATACTACTACTTAGACCATATATTTTTTACCTCATCGTATCGCAACTTGTCTAACATTTTTATCATGTCCATGGTTGTTTGCACTCCATTCCACACCATTTATAGCATATGGGTATCATGTCGGGCCTCGCCAAATCATCCCCAATAGTAGTATGCTCCATGATGAAGGAATAAATCAAACAAAAAAAATTACATTCACATCAAGTTATGTAAAATAACATATCAATATGAGGCATCATACTCACAAATAAAACAACAACGCAACCAATAACTCGATCGAGATTTTTTTTTCAAACACATTTTCATCAATCGATGGAGCTTCTTGACTATTTCTCTCGACCAATCGTAGTTGTTCATTTGAAGCATGTCTTTTACGTAAAACACAAATGTCCATCCCATTATTTCACCGGAAACTAAGTAGAACATGGTTGAGCAAATGAACAATATCAACAACCGAGCAACGTCTTTTACAACATCCTCCCCTTCATCCCTGATGGCTTTCTCTATACTTTTCTACAATAAAACCGACACCATGCTAGATTAATCCAAATGGTTATCTACCATATAACAGACCTAGAGATGCAGTTACCTCTATCAACGAATTAGATACAGATTTTTGATTTGTCAGTCCGCTTTTTCTAATATGGGGACTTAAGAGGTATTTTTGCAACAACCTCGAATCGTTATCAACACCATCTACGTATCGGCCAATGAAGGCTCTGGATTTGTTTAGAGGAATTTTTTTATTCCATGTTTAAGCCCGAATATGGCCTTCATATTTTTGTAGTCGGCTTCACCAATTCAAAGCCTACTGTGAAAGTTTTATCCTTCAATAAATATGTATTCACAATCTCCTCTATCAGCTTATCATACTTCTTCATGGGAAAATCTTTGTTACGGAGGTCGAACGAGGCTTTCAAAAAAGTATAGAAAGGTGTTTCTCTCGTCGTCTTTATGTGTTTGACTATAATAGTATTTATTCTTAGTAGGTTAATGATGCTCACTAACCCTGATATGTAAAACCAACGTTCGGTTGTCATATCCCCTGCAAGAAAAACCATACGATATGTAATGTACAACTATAAGTAAAAAAATAACTAGTAAATCGCAGTTATGATTTACTTGATATAAAATAGTGTAATGTTAGGGGAGAAACGTACGTGCGATTGTACTGCAAATTTAATTATACGTGTTAGTAATTGGATTTAACTTACCAACTTCATGCAACTAATGCGAGAACACAAACGAAAATCCCACCAGTACCATAACACATTGTATATTATTCAATATTAGATAAAAAAATGTGAGATATGTTTATAACCAAACAAACAAGATGTCATTTACCTCAATGTATCACATGCACGTGCACATAACTCGATACTACATATTCCAATCGAATGCCAGAATAACTAAATAACTAGTCTCTATCCGTTATTCAGGACAACAAATTCATAAATTAACACAGTACGAGCAACTACGAAATCCTAACAACTATGATGAAACATAAAATCAACCCAAACCAGTAACTCTTATCGACGATATATCTTCTAACGTGTACATACACTTACCTAACGAGTACTATAATAAATAATACATAGCCTAATCATAGGAATGATATAAGCATTTGGATTATCTAAAAACAAAGTACACTACCTTCAATTTCGAAATTCAAAACAAGTACATGCGTTGGTTTATCGAAAGTAGAACAATAATTTTGGGTTCGGATGGTGTTCACCGGTTGAAGATAAGCCGTCTCAGATGTTGTCAACGCATCGCCAAAGAATTTAACGATGGTTGTTGAGGTTCGCCGAAATAATTATACTGATTCCTTGCCAAGATTACAGAGTTTACTTTTGAGTATACTGTTTAAGTTTTGCTTCTAATTTTGGAAGGATATTGTTAGGGAAAATTTTGGTTTAAAAAGGAGAAAAATAGGGCCATAGAATTATTTTTGTCCAATTTATTAAAATGTGTTTATGGATAGTTTATTTTTAATCAAATTAACTTATTATTTAAAATAAATTATAAAAATACTAATAACAACGTCCAATTATAAAAAAGTTAAAGAGAAAGAAGTAGAACAAAAGTAATTATACTAAAACTAATCTAAAACAGTCAACTGAATAACTACCATTGTGGAATAATAAGACTTTAAACATGGTCATATACAGAAGGAAATACGAATGGTATGTAGGACTGCTATGGGATCTGGTTTTTACACAAGCGGTGTTAAATTTTTAGTTTTATTCTTTTATAAATCCGACGAAATTCGTTGGACTTTTATCTAGTTCAATTTGATCGGGTCCGATGTGAGTTTATTTTTTTTCTGAAGAAATCCGCCGCTGCTATTTTCAGTAAACTTTTATTTTGACGCAATAGTTTGCAAGCCAATTTTAAAAGATAAATTATATTGGGGAAAAGCTCAGCCAAGATTAAAGTTCGGTCTGATACCCAATCCAATTTATTACGGATTTTCGTATGGAATATTTTCACTTTCACGATGACTTTACCACTTTTAATTATTTAAATATATATATCTTGCAATGACCGGTCTCATTTTCATCCGTTTACTAGCAGATCTACCCTTTCTTCTCCTAGCTTTCAACAACCGAGTTCATATACAATATGCATACTAGCTATACAAAAACCAAAAAAAAATAAAAATCCTGGAAAACACACACAATATTGCTCTTGCCTATATATTATGTATAACTTTATTTTATTCATGTGTAAGTCTCTGCACAAAGGAATGTATATATATAATCTTATTTCTAAAAATCGAATCAAAGAAAATAAAACCACTTTCTACATCTGGATCTCAATCGGTCTTTTTCTTTCTTCTTTCAATTTTCCCACTATTCTTCTGTTGCTATATATATTTTGTAAACAAAACTATTCAAATCAAAATCAAAATCAAAAGAATCTTCTTTCCTTCAATTCTTTAACTTCTGATCCTTTCTTGATCCTCAGTCTTTTACAATTAGTCACAAACATACTGTTACAACACAAAAACATACAAAACATAATTAGTTTAATACAATCATTTCGGGTTAAACCCATTAAATTAAAATAAATAAAATAAAAATATAAAGACAATAAAAAGAACTTACCACCAAGGAACATCTCCAACAAGCATCCAATCACCTTCTTTGTCTTCATAAGTAGGAGCATATTCAGATCCATTGTATCCTTCTCTTTCTGTATATTCACCAATGGTGAGGTTGAACATACTCTCCAAAGCCTTGAGTAGTTCAGGATAGCTTGAGTAAACCTTAAGATCAATCTTCCTAAGATAAGGAGCACCATCAACGCTAACTTTTACGAATATCCCTTCCATTTTGTTTTGTTGATCCATTGAGTTTTTGCGGTAAGATCTTATCGGTGGCCATCCCACTACTTGTGCTCTACAATCATATAAGAAAAGACTCGGGTTAAAACATTGAACAAACTTTTCATTAAAACTAATCGGATCATAATATCTTTATACTCAATACTCACTTGGCAGGCGGTGCCGCAACATCCCTCACGCTATTCGCGTTCGAAACGCAAGAGTTGCTTGTCGAGATTGATTCCTCCGGTGAAACCCTTTTCTTACTGTTTTTAGAGCTTCCCGGTAACCCTAGTCGTAGTTCGGTCGCATTTAGTTCGTCGTTCTTGTAAGACATTTTTCTTTATTGAAATTTTGATGATTCGATTCTTGAATTGAAAACCCTTTTGAGGTTTGGAATAATGTTGGAATGAGAGAGGAGATGTGAATTTGTTGATGAGAAATATGTGATGTATAATAAGAGTTTTATAGGAGGTTGATTTAAATATCTAGGTAACATGTTCTCTTGTGCATGCATGTGGATGTCACATCGTACGCGCTCTGGCACACGCGCTTATGATTAAATTTCTGCATTGAAAGAAGAGGCGCGTGTAATAGTACAATTATTATTGAATGCAATGGGGACAAGTAAATATACGATTGCCTGTCATATGAGGGGCATCGTGGAAATTGGTGTTGCCATATGAAGGGGACAAGCAACAGCCTAACATATTCAACGCAGCAGACCGGAATCTCACGGTCTAGATTTACTCATCTCTAGATATCTAAGAGATTAGGATGATTCGACCATAAACTATGTCACTTTACCGATAGGATAAAAATTAGAGAAAACTTTCCACAAATATATTACTCTCTCCTACCCTCAGAATAATAATAATAAGGTAATTGTTTGAAAAGTCCATAGATCCCTCTGGAAGAGCTCTTCGCTCTAAGATTGCTTCTTCATCGTTCTTTGATTCTTCCTTGTTTATGTTTAGATCATCTCTGATTTTTGTAGTTTTTCGTTCTTTGTGATTCGATCTCCTCTCTCTGGTTCTGTTTTTATGAGTTTATCGATCCACTATTTTCGGTGTTTTCTTAATCGGAATTTGTTATTGGTGGTTCTTTTCCGGTGTTGTTTTTGGCTGGTTAAATCGTCGCCGGTCTGTCTGGTTGGACATTGGTCGCTGGTTTCATTTTAGAATCTTTACTCTGTTCTTTAGAGTTTATTTGGCTCTCTGTTTTTTGATGAAAACCAGAAGAACAGGGCTTTCTGTTTATTGATTTTTTCTTCATCATGAATCTTCAATCGAATGAGGATTTTCCTCCTCTTAATCCTGATTTTGGTATGGTTAAGCAGACTAACAAGAAGTTTTCCGAGTTGTTTAAATCTGTCGATGACGCTCCTTCATTTAAGCCGGAATTTGTTAAAGAAACAGAACATCATTACATGGTGCAATTTAGTGATCAGGATAAGCAATCTTTGATTTCGAAGTCGAAAATTACTCTTATAGGTAAGTTTAGTTCTGGGATTCCGAAACAACAGAAGTTGGATGCCTTCTTGGATACTTTGAAGTTTAGAGGACCCTTCTGTTACAAAGTTTGGGACTCCCACCATGTTTTCTTCGAGTTTGACTTGAAAGAGGATGTGGCTAGGCTGTGGTCTCGAAGTATTTGGAGATTTGATGACATGGTGATGCGTATATTGCGATGGAAGCAGAGTTTTAACAAAAAGGTTGAAGACCCTACTGTGTTGGTTTGGGTCAGGTTAGAGAATTTGCCGGAGTGTCTGTATAATGATTCTTTGATTAATGGAATCGCCTCAGCTATTAGGCCTGTTTACAAGGGGTTGGTGCCAAATGATAATCGCGCTCACACAAATGCTTGCTATGCCCAGGTGGAAGTTGATATATCAAAGAAACTGCAAAGGAAAATGTGGATCGGTTTTGGTGTTAATGATGGGTACTGGATATCCGTTAGTTACAAGAATGTTCCTTTGTATTGTTTCAGCTGTTTTCATATTGGTCATTCTCAATTGATGTGCAAGAAAGTTGCCAAGGAGAAGGTTGCTGTTCCTGATAATGCAAAGATGGTTGTTGATGGTGAGATTGAGAAGAAGAAAGAGAAAGGCCCTTCTGTTGATATTTCTAGAAACACTATAAAAGTTTATAAGCGTAAACTTAAATCCATTGTTACGCAAAAAAACACTGATGAAGGTTATAAAGATTCTGAGGATGGAAATAAAGATGGAATTCAATTAACTGATTCTCATATTCAGAAAGATAGAATCTTGATACATGATTCTGATAATAATATGGTTGGTTCTCAGGATAATACACTTGATCCTAGTAAATAAGTGATTGAAGCCATTAACAGGCTTGATGATATTACATATAGTGAAGATGTCTCTCAAGAAAACCATAATAAAGAAACTGGCAAGTTAAATGTGGTTCACTGTCGTTCTCCAGATCCCAATACAGGCAGCTGCTCTCCTACTCCAAGGCACTCTCCACAGCATGGTTTCACTGAAGTCCTCTCTTCCAAATTAAAGGCTGCAAAAAAGAAAAGATCAAAAAACAGGTTATCAATTAAGTCTCTTAGTTTAAGAGATAAAGTTTACAAGTCTTTCTCTGAAAATGATCAGAGTGATTAATTGGAATGCTCGAGGTGTGACTAATAAGCCCACCTTAAGAAGACTTAATTCAATGAAGAATTCTGAAAATATTAAAGTGTTGGTGATTCAGGAGCCTATGTCTAGGGGAGATAAGATTAAGGTTGTGGCTGAGGTGCTGGGTTTTGATAATTATGTTGCTAATATGTCTGATAAGTTGTGGGTCTTTTGGGTTTTCGAGGTCAACATTAGTGTTATTCTTGATGTTGATCAATGTATTCATATGGAGTTAACCTATCCTGGTATCAATGACAAGTTTTATATAAGTGCTGTGTATGCTAAATGTAGTAGAATTCTAAGGTTGGAGATGTGGAGTTGTCTTAAGGCCATCTGTGTCAATGATAGGCCTTGGTTATGTGTTGGGGATTTTAACACTATTTCTACTCATGATGAGCAGTTGGGATGTTATTCTTCTTGCCAAGCTAGCATGAATGATTTTAATGAGGTTATAAGATGTTGTAATCTGAATGATGCTGGGTATTGTGGTTCGAAGTTTACTTGGGCTAGAGGTAATAAGTGGAGGAGGCTGGATAGGGCTCTTCTTAATGATAAATGGATGTCTATGTTTTCAGACACTCAAGTTCTTCACATGGCCAGAACTTGTTCTGACCATGCTCCTCTTCTTATAATTGTGAATACTAATTCAAATAATGCTATTAGCAGGAAAAAGAATTTCAGGTTTCTTAATTTTTAGTGTGAGGATGATTCTTTCTTAAGTTTGGTTGAGCAGGATTGGAACCAGCCTCTTATTTGTCATCCTAGTTATACTTTTTGGTATAAGATTAGAAGACTTAAAGGATGTCTAAAGCTTTGGAGCAAGGAAAGGTTCGGTAATGTTTTGGATAGTGTTAAGGAAGCTGCTTGTAAGGTCAAGGATATGAAGATCATTCATTATACTAATAATGATGCTCAGTCTGCAGATAACTTATCTAAGGCTAATGGTATGTACTTAAAGTCTTTAAGAAATGAAGATTCGTTTCTAAGGCAGAAGTGTTTTAACAGTTGGCTTCATGAGGGAGATGGTAATTCTAAAATGTTCTATGCCTACATTGCTAAGAGGAAAAGGAAGAATAAAATTAAAAGTATAAGAGATGGAGTTACCTGGATTTATGATAAGAAAGCTATTGGTGAGTCTGCAGCCTCTTACTTCAAAATAATTCTTGCTTCTGTTCCCTACAAAGACAAAGATGAAGAAGTTAAGTTGCTGTGTGATAAGAGCTTTGATTGTATTCCTCATCTGGTGACTATTGAGGACAACAACAAGTTACTTAGCAATACTACTGAACAAGAGATTTGGTCTGTGATTAGTAGGATGAAGAAGGATAGTTCTCCTGGTGTGGATGGTTATAACCTGGTTTTCTTTAAGCATTGCTGGCACATAATAAAGGGGGATCTTTGTTCTGCTTTTAACTCCTATATCAATGGTGGTGCTATTCCTACATGGCTTTTTGCTACGAGCATCTGCTTGGTTCCTAAGCATTCTAATTCTACCTGGTGGAGCAGTTACAGGCCTATTGGTCTATGTACTTTTGTTAACAGGATATTCTATGGTCTTATAAACTCTAGATTGTCTAATATTCTTCCTGAAATTGTGTCTAACTCTCAATCTGAATTTGTTAAAAATAGGCTCATTCAAGATAATATCCTGCTAGCTAAGGAATTGTTGTTTGATATTAATAAAAAACCTAAGAATGGTAACACTGTTGTGCAGTTAGATATGTCGAAAGCCTTCGACAGAATTTCACATTCTTTTATTCTTAAAGTGTTACATTGTTTTGGTTTTAATAATAAGTTTATTGAACTTATTAAGGGTCTTATTTCTGATGTGCATGTTTCTATGTTAATTAATGGGGAAACCTATGACTACTTTAAGATGAAAAGGGGTCTTAGACAAGGAGATCCTCTCTCTCTTTGCCTGTTTATTCTAGGAGAAGAATTATTTAGTAGAGGCCTTAGTCTATTATATATGGCTAATCCTTCTATTAACTATGTTTCTAGATGTTCTCTGGTTGTCCTATGCATAATGTTTGCTGATGATATTCTGATATTTACTAATAGTAATGCTAATTCTATTGATATTCTTAGTGGCTTTCTTGATCTATATCAGGTTTCTTCTGGACAGGCTATTAATAAAAACAAAATTAAACTAATTGTGTCTCTTAAGCTTAATACTTCTAGGCAGCAGAATCTAAGGTTGCAGACTGGATTTGAGGTGGATTTCTTACCTTTTTCTCATCTTGGAGTTATTATATCTAATAACAATAAAGGGAAAGTTTTTACTTCTATTCTTAATAAAATAAATGATAGAATTTCTGATTGGGATACTAAAATTCTATCCTATGGTGGTAGATTGTCCTTAATTACTAATGTGCTGCTTCCTATTGCCTACTATTGGGTTCAGTGTTGTGATATGCCTAAGTCTGTTATCTTCAAGATTGAGCAGACTCTTAACAGGTTCCTATGGAGAACTAAGTAAAGTCAAAGGTCTGTTCACTGGTCCTCTTGGCATTACATTTGTAAGCCTTTCAGTGAGGGTGGGTTGAATGTCAGAAAATTACTTGATGTTCAAAATTCTTTTTCCTATAAACTTTGGTTTAAGTTCAGAAGTAATGAGTGCCTTTGGTCTAATGTTATGAACAATATATATTGCAAATCTACTCATCCTTTATATACTAATAAAAACGGTTCTCTTGTTTGGAAAAGACTATGTTCTATTAGGCAACAGGCTGAGAAGCACATTACCTGGACTTTGGGAAGAGGCAATGTTGATTTCTGGAAGGACTCCTGGCATGGCTTGCCTGCAATAACATCTGAGCAAGGCTTGTCCTGGTACATTGATGTAAAAGTAAATACTTTCTGGCATAATAATATGTGGTGTTTGAATAATGTGAAAGACAGTATTGATAATGATAGATTATTAAAGATCATGAATACTTACATTTCTGATAAGGAGGATACAATATCCTGGTCCCTTTCTGATAGGGGTCAGTTTAATTTGAAGGACACCTGGGATCATTTAAGAGATAAGTTTGTTAGTTCTAGTCTTTACACTAAAATTTGGAGTTCTAAAGTGCCTAGAAAGTTTTCATTTTTAACTTGGAAGCTTTTACATAATTTCATTCCTGTTGATTCTATAATGATTAAAAAACATTTCAGTATGGCTTCAAAATGTTTTTTTTGTGAAAACAGTGAGGATGTTAATCATTTGTTTGTAGATTGTTCCTTTTCTTGGCAGTTATGGAATTGGTTTGCTAGCCTTTTTAAAATCGGAATCAAAAGAACTATGGTCCTTACGCATATTCTTAGGTGTTGGTTTGGTTTTTCTAATTCTAAATTTCATGTCTCCTATCTCATCCCTCAACTGATTTGTTGGATGGTTTGGAAGGCTAGGAATTCCTATAGGCATAAAGGGGTTCTATTCAGTGTTTCTAGAGCTATTGATTATATTATAAGTATTGTTAAGGGTTTAGATACTAATGGGAGTCTCAGTTTTAAGCATTGGTCTAGCGTTCATAGTGCAGAAGCTATCTTAGGTTGCAAATCGTCTAATAGAGAGAGCAAACCGGTTTACCTCAGATGGAGTCGTCCTGATAGTGATCGACTGAAGATGAATGTAGATGCCTCCCGCATTTTTAGTGGGGAGGCATCTGCTGGTATAATCGTCAGGAACTCTGAAGGGGATATCAGCGCAGCGTACGAGTTCCTTCTGGGTAAAGCTTCTCCTCTCCAGGCTGGAACTTTAGCCTTGCTCCATGGTCTTATGATTTGTCATCAGAATCGTTGGTCTTCTGTTGATGTCGAGACGGATTCTCTGGTCCTTGTCAATCAGATCTCTAACTCAAGGTCTGAGATGGAGGACCTGAATCTGAGTAGCTGTAGAGACTTTCTCACCAGTGGCATGTCTCTGAAGCACATTTCGAGGGTCCAAAATCAGGCTGCCGACTGGCTAGCCAAATGGACCCTCAAGTGCAAGCAGAAACTCTGCTTTCAGCAAGCCAATGCCCCTTCTGAGTTGCTTGCCATTTCCTTTCTCGAAAGTCTTGACTTGGGATATTTTAGCTTGTAGTACTGCTAGTTTGTGGTTTCCTTTTTCAGATCTGGTGAGAGGATGGCTGATTTTGGATGAGTTCGATGAGGTTTGGTGGATTTGAAGGTCGCGATTTGGGAGCTGGATCTGAATCATTGGCTGTTTTGAAGCTGGAATTTGGTGTCTCCCTGAAGATTTAGTTGGCAATCAAGATTTTGTTGGTGATGGCAGTGGAAATCTGATGATTTTCAAGGCTTTAGGGTTTCGTTTTTGGCGCTGAAGAAGAAAGAGAGAGTGAAGTCGATGAAGAAGCTGTTTTTTCTCTGTAATTACTTTAGGGTTAGGGTTCAATTTGACTTCTATGTCAATTTGGACCCCTAATTTCTATTTGGGCTCATTTACATCATGGTTCTGTATTCTGTATTCTATCCCTATTGGGCTTCTTTAATGAAATGGTTCCATTGATTAAAAAAATATATTACTCTCTCCTTTCTGGTTTAAGAGTCGTTCTTGAAAAAGTTTAATATTCATATTTAAGTGTCATTCTTGTATCAATGGATTTTCAATGTATTTTGATCAATTAAATTAAAAAAAAATTATTAAGTGGTAATTTTTAATAGTGACCAATTAATTTTTTTTATTTTTTGTTTTTTAATTATAAAAAAAGTTATTGAACTTATTAATATTTCGTGTCCATTCTTTAAATGAGATTTATAAGAATAGAGGGAGTATTTCGTGTTACTGTATTTGGAATTTAAAAGCACACAAAAATATTATGAATACCGTAAGTAGTTTTTGGAATTAAAAAGTAGGCTAAAATACTCTAAATATTATAAATATGATTTTTTAGGTTTAGAATTTTTTTTTTCTAAAACATTTTTTTACTATTCATTCCTCTCAAATTCATTAAACCAATTTGAAACTGTAAAACTACGGAATCCTAAGAACCAACCCAGTAATTCGTGGAGCCGATCAAACTGATTTGTCTTTCCAGCGAAACCACCGACCGTTATTACTCACTTCGGCAAAGTGTTGACCACATCGCATATCGTTTATCGTCCACCGGAAAAGTATATTAAAAAATTAACTCAATGTTAAGCCTCGATAAATACGTACGGGTGCTGGTTTTAAAGTTTTAAACTTAAGTCAGCGTAATCTGTTACTTAATGTATGTGATTGTTGGTTTCTAGGATTTGTATAGTGTATTATAGTGTTCGTTTGATCCGTGTATGTATAAGTTTGTAGGTATATCGTCGAATAGTGGTCGTTTATGGTTTTGGTGGATTTTCCGTTTTATGTTATTTTTTAGGGTTTGGTAAGTCTACATACTGTGTTCGTTTTGATTATGTTGTGCTCAATATATATATAAATTATTGTTTAGTTCTTTGGTTTAAGAATGGATTCTGGAATGTCCAATTCTGTGAACGTGCATGTGTAATTAATTGGTAAATCGTATCATGTTGATATGTTGGTACACTGATATCACATCCTGTTTATATGCATAATGAATAACGCGCAATGTTAGATTGAGGCTGGGGGATGGGGTTGTATATGCATAATCGAAGCAATTGCAATATGTGGTTGTGTATGATAGATTTATTTAGTTTCAAAGAAATTGCACGATTGATTTGATTTATATAGAACTCACGTTGTGTTTTATTAGGGTATCAAATAAGTCGTAGGTGCGAGTGGCATATAATTGTTGATGTTGGATTATCAAGCAACTCACATATGTCTTTATGCATGAAATATGACTACGAAATGATGGTTTTACAAATCAAGTTTAGTGAGCATCCTAAACCTACTTAAAAGAAATATAATTACGGCCGAAAACATAAAAGTTGCGAAAGACACTGCATTCTACACATTTTTGAAAGCATCTTCCGACCTCTGCAACAAAGATTTGTTGATTAAAAAGTATTATAAGTTGATCAAGAAGATTCTGAAAGCGTATTCGGTCAAGGACAAGGATTTCTGAATCGGCTCTAAACTAGTGAAGTTAACTACAAAAGATGCAAAGGTAATATTTGGACTTAAACACAGGACAAAGGAAATACCTCTCACCAAAGTTGGAGGATTCATATGTCGATTTGTAGATGGTGCTGAGAATAATTCGAGGTTAATGCAAAGGTACTTCTTGAGTTTTCGGTTAAAAAAATGGACCGACAAATATCAAATCGGCATTCAATGTGATGATAATGGTAACTGTATATCTAGGGTATGTTATATGTGTGATGTAATTTTGCACTAATCTAGCATGGTGTGCGTTGTCTTCTAAGAAGGTATAAAGAAAGCCATATGAGAATGAGGGCAGCATGTTTCGAAGGCCGTTGCTCGACTGTTGTTGTTGTTGTTTATTTGCTCTACCTTGTTTCCAACATAGTTTTGGGAGATATAATGGATTGGACAGCAGTGTATTATGTCGAAGACATGCGCAAAATGAAAAATTACGATTGATCTGAAGCAATATTGGAGAAACTCATCTGGTCAATTAGAAAATATGTTGTTGTAGAAAATTCTGATAGATTTATTGGCTGCGTTGCTTTTTTATTCGTAAGTATAGTGCCCCGCAATCAAATGCGAGTCTAAAACAATTCGTGGTAATACTATTGAAATTTGTGATGCAACCCTTCATCATGGAGCATAAAACCATTGGGGTTGATCTCCTCAGGCCGGACATGATCCCGAGATGTTATAAATGTTGGGGTTGGAGTGCAAGCTGTCAACCATGGAAATGATTAAGAGAATCCATGAGCTACGAGATTATCATATTCTAAATAAATATTGTAAAATGTTATTGGTAAAGAACTCGCACAATAAGTCACTTAAATGAACACGCATGTATGTAATATGACATAACAAACAATAGGTTGGTATAATATAGCACACATTTAATATTTTGAATAGCAGACGCATGTATTATGTGACTAACAAAAATCGCATAGATGCATTATAATTGAAATCACATTTTTAGTAAACCAAACGAATCACATAGTATAAAGGAAAATAGTAAGAAGGCTAGTGACATCTGTTTTAATTGTTTGTTCTTCACTGATAGGTTTTGGAGGCTGAGCTAAAGTTGATAGAGGTTGAAAGATCATTTGGATGTTGTGAGGTTAGTGGAACCACGAATGTTGGACCGACTATATAGGAGGAAATGCCTAGGAAAAGGAAGAAAAATGTGGCCCAAAAAACAAGCAAAATACCTAAGAAAACAAGCCAACCTCCCACCACCAAACCCCGATCAAGAAACCTCTCTACCCTTCCTACAACAACAACACACACATTCTCATCTGAAACAGAACCCCGATCTAACGACATCTCAACCTTGTCTATAACACCAACATAAGCATCCTCACATGACATCGGGGGCGCATAAGATGAATTTGAATTAAATCTCAATCATTTGATCATCCAACACAACCGGACTCTAAAAAAATCAAAGAGAACTAGAAAAACATCAAAAAATGGTGCAACGATATTGAAAAATTGGACCATTATCCGTACGAAGAAAATAAAAAATTTCAAGAGTCGTACATGTTCTTTTTTACGTCAAAGAGTGGAATAAAAAAAGAAGACGAATACGTATATAAAATCAGTTGAAAATCAACGTTTAAAGCATTTGCTTGGCAAAAAAGAGAGACAAGTATATGTCTTTGATGTCTTTGATATTTTTTGTATTCAATATATATTATAGTAAATATAAATATGGAAAACAATTTCTAATATTATGCGTGGTATTACTGTCACATATTCGACAGCTATGGAGAGAGTTAGCTGATTTGAATACAAAACTAGAACACCAAAAGAAAACGATTGAAGCTGAAAATTAAGACCTTGAGGATATGTTTTATATGTTTCAAGTAAAGATGGTTTCATGATGATACCGCCTGAAGAGGATGAAGATACCACAACAGTGGACGAAACTGAAGAGAAGGGAGATGCTACACTATTGGACCAGAACATGTAGAAGTCCAGACCGTACAAGCGAGAGAACCTACAACCGCGGAACAAATTGAAGAAGTAGCTGAAGATATGCGCCTGGTACCAACTAAAACGGTAACAACTAAATCTGCTGTATATTTTGTAGGGATAAATGTTGCAACCATGGTGCAGGCCAAGAATACAACAGTTGTACCATCTGAACAAACAGGGGACGTTATAATATTTGAGTAAAATGAACATGTAGTGGACCAAAATAAAGATGATGGGGAAACGACAGAAGTGCCTACAGTAGTGGACCTACCTTAAAAGGAGACAAATGCAACATCACACGAACCAATGAAATATGTAGTGTGTAAAAATCAATCTACTACAACAGAGGTACAACATGAAAATATGGCAGACGCTGGAGTAGTGGTACCACCTGAACATGTAGTGGGTGCAAATGAGTTTGTGCTAACAAAAGGGCAGATACTACATAATAGCTACAACAACTACAAGAGGCAGAAACAACAGAATTAGAGTCACTAGTAACAAAATAGGCCACTATACAGGAGATATAGACTACACTATCACTACCCAAATACAGAGGCATTGACTATAGAAGATCACATGGTTGTCTATAAAATAAATCGACGGTTAAAATTTACAAAGATCAATCTTAGTCAATATAACTATTATATCGCATGGTGAAGATAATGAAGAAGTTGTAAGTAAATAATTATGCAAATCGCATAAACATAATATCACAGCAGTATCATGCATATAATATCATACATGTAATATCACAACAATCACATGCATATAGCGGCACAACAATAACACGGTTATGTAACGTAGCAATCGCAATGTCGTACTGAAACATAAATTTTTTTGTTATAATTACCGGATCAATCACATCTCGTTAAAAAGGGTCATGAAGTTAGAACAAACCACCCATAGAAAAGCATCACATCTGCTGATACGACGAACGAAACAGTATTTTTTAAACTACCACTCTTAGATGATTGTTTCATACAATGTACACAATACATTTTTAACGAAGTTGATAGGGTTGAGGCAAATGTTATTGTGCAACGAAGTTTAGATTATATCCTAGAGGCTAGGCTTAATCAAAATTTAGGAGATGAGGTTGTTGACAAGCCTGTAGAGGAAAAAACATCATTGGTACTTATTGGGGATCTTGTAAGTGGATCTTTAGATTATTAAACATCCAATATATGCAGTCAGGTGGTTATAATATGATATCCATTTCTCTATGTTACAGGTAATAGAGGATGAGTATCCTAGTTGGGATTTAATTAGTCAGAAACAAGAGGCAGAGGTTAATTACCCGGATTGGAAAAAGAGTACAACGATAATGCAAATTGTCGCAGTTAGTGAATACCATAAATTCCTTCAAATATAAAGAATAGAAGATCAAGAAGATCCGGAAGTATGATATTTACCACAATCAGAGTTATCTTAGAGACTTAACATGAGTATGAGTGAGGTAATTACACTACCATACGAATGACATGAAATTCAAGGTAAAATACATAATTATAGCTAAGTAACGATGGATTTAAACGTATAGCATGCTTAGTTATACTACAAACTCGCATGTTTATTAATCTCTCATCTTTGGTTATAAGCCACAGACTTTTCATTTTGTAGATTATCGATGCTTGGATATAAAGGATGCTTGAAGAAGCAAATTGGCTAGTACCATTCAAATGTTATGAATGTTTGTATAATTGTAAATACAACACGATTCAAATTTCTTTCACTGCAACGGTAAATGCAACTTGATTTTGTAATCTTTATTTTATAATAATAATGTTTTTAATCTTAATCCATAAAGTAAAAAACATTGGACGAGAAATGAGATATTTCAAACCAATTGACGAAGTATTCGAGAAAATGAAGGCCAACACCTATCTCGCGTTCGTTCCGGTGTGCCATATAAACAAGGACACAATAAACTACCCAACCTTGGTAGTTATTGATTTGGAGAATAGAATGGAAAAAACTATGACCCACTCATGCCATGAAGAAAATTCACTCCATACTGGACACGAAAAAACTTTCAATGCATTGGTAAGTATTTTTCAAAGCAAACACATGGTAGTTGACTCGCATACATCCCATGAAGGATTTTTGAACAAATCGATATAAGAAGTTTTCAAAGCAATCGCATGATTTAATTTTCAAACAACTCATTGCTTGAATTTTTCAAAGCACACACATGTTTTTTATTTCATAGATATTGCAATCTAAACTTTTTAAGAGCATCACATGTTTTCTTTTCAAACAAATCACAACCTAAAGTTTCAAACAAATTGCATGTGTAGTTGAAACATCAGTACTGTTAACCGATCTTTTATCATTTAACAGTTGACATATTCTATGAAGAAATTATACATATCTAATATAAATAAAGGATATATAGTGAAGTCTTTAAGAGATATACCATAACAAAAAGTAGGCAGTCTCGACTGCAGAGTTTTTGTTTGCGAATACGTAAAAGATATATTCCATAAAGGCTTTGTATCTAAGAATTACAGCGAATATATGTGTGCAACTACCAACGCTCAAATGTTTTATTATTTCTTAAATGATTCAAACACTAACGGTTGGTGGTAGCTAGCTTGATAGAGTTTACTCCGGTTCCCACATTTTTTAAAAATGACGGATTTGGTAAGTAATTCCTTATTATTATAGTAAGGTGTGTAGTTTGATTTGGGTGTTTAACACTATTATGACTGATTTTGTAAGTAATTATTTACTATTATGGTAAGTTGTCTATTTCATATAGTGTATTATACTATTAGCGCACGATTGACGTGTCAAACAAATTGCAGTTGTGACCCAGTTATGTTGTATGTTAACTAAATTATCTTACTAATCTTGAATCTTTCAAAATTACAAATAAATCGCACGGAGGAATCAGTTGTTCCATTAATCTCGCATGTTCAATTATACAAATAAATCACAAATGTTGTTATTTAAAAAAATTGCCCCGGTAACTGGACTATACACTAATGACGCAACGTAATTAATAAATGAAATGACAACGAGCTATCTAATCATATCAGTAATTAAAGTTAGGGTTGTTTTCTTATTGGTTAATTTATTGTTTGACACATGAAAAATATAGATATTTAATCATCACAAAGCATTAAATATATATTTAAATATGGATATTGAGTTAGATGTGAGCTATAATTGAGTTGGATTTCTGAATATGAATAAGAGTACGAAATTCTGCCTATTAACTCATAAAAGAAAACATGAAACATAAAATATTAATCTTCTAATACCATGACCCCTTCCTCTCCAGACTCTTACAGCTACTCATCCTCCGATGATGGATTTTCTGATTAGTCTAAACAAAACTTTGACTACAAACGCAGCACAACGTCCGAGTACTCATCGGACACTTCAAATGGTGGGTCCACATTCTTGTTCTTGTTCAAAGATGAATACAACTCTGGTGATTCGTGATTATTTTTGGATTACGAACCTGACCCGAACAAGCTTCCAAAAAGTAAAAGGAAAAGAGACCAGTGGGATGATGAGGAGTTTGAAGATGTACCAGACTTGGAAAATAATGTCAAAGATGAAGAGGCCAACGAAGAGATGGACACGGAAATCAAAGAAGATAATGAATATGTTGAGGAGGAAGAAGAGGAAGAAGATCAGTTTGACTCAGAAGACTCTTTTGTTGGTTGATTATTTTGATGGTTTATTTTTTTTAGTTTTGATTTAAACCTACCAACCATAAAGTATGATGTATTTTTTGTTTGGGTTGAGTGGTTAGCCCTTATTAGGGCAATGTAATCCATTTTTAGTACAAAAAAATTATGATCTTAACTATGCTTTAGTAGTTAATGGGATGGTTAATTTTGCAAAGGAATCACACGATTGCATTATAAAGAACTTGATCTATTATAACTAAACTAAAAATATGCAGTGTTGAATGAACATATCTCGCATCATATCATGCAAAAGGTTATAGTGATGTACATTGCAATCACATGGTTAACTTACAAAGCAAATGAACGACCTAATTAAGAATAACATGCACGATTGAAGCTACTGATTTACATAAAAATCGAGTCGTTGAAGTTCCAAATAACACGCACAGTTAGATTACAAATATATCACAACAGTAATTATTCAATAAAATCGCGCAACTATAAATTAGAAAGAAATCGAATCGTTGAGAAATTAACCCAAACCGCACGATTTAAAATGGTTGTATCCCGTAAAGTAACAACCAAGTTTTAAGTAATAACATAACTTGCATGAATGTTTTACAAAACAAATCCCACTGTTATGACAGTAAGAAATAAATCGTGTCGCCATGCCCCACAATAACATTTGAAATCTAGGATATTAACAACCATAACAGGGTCTGAAAAAACTTCAAATAAAGCTGTAGAAGACTTACGGACTAGCCAGGTACGATAAATTTTGACATTTTGCTTTAACTTCTTCTTATACTTGGTCGGGGCATAAATTTTGTCCACCAATTCAATGATTGGGTAATCTGCATAGATTTTTTATATGTGCGTTAAACGATTCGACCGTAGTAGATGCTATAACACCATATCGTGTCCCTTTAACAAATACTTGAGCATACTTATCCTGAAGTAAATGTTCAAGAATTGTTTTAATCTACTACCACATTCACATTGAAATTCTGAAAGATAATCATTAAAAATATCTACCGTCGGAGCATAAACACATCAATTAAATAAACATATTATTTTGGCTTTATACTCTTGGGTAGTATGATCCAGAGCACTCCTCAAACTCTGAATGAAATGAAAAATACAGTACGCATGATAGCAATTTGGATACAAGACAAAACGACATTAATGATACCTAAATGACGGTCCAAAATAAATATTAACTAATGCTCTAACAAATGAGGTTTCTGACTCTCTAAAAACCATAGCCAATTTCCAGAATATTCACTACCAATAATACCAAATGAAAAAAGGGATATACTTGCAAAATCGAAAGAGTAAACTGCTCATACATGTCTATCATCGTAAAAATACAAACAACTCACATGTTTATTATACAAAAGAAATCGCTAAGTAATTAAATAACAAAATTTGTGTTAGAGTGGCGACCAAAGTCCCACATCCCACATCGGTTAAACATGGGAAGGATCAATGGTATATAAGTGAGAACATATCTCAACTAGTATGAGGTCTTTTGGAAGTGGACAAAATCAAAGCCGTGAGGACCTTCTGGCCCAAAACGGACAATATCATACTAGTGTTGAGATCGGTTATTCTTACTTATATACGAAGACGAGATATGCGGTACCCATATTCCCAATAATTTGCATGTCTAATAACATCTTACACATGTCTAGCATGGTTAAAAAATAAGCAAATCGCATGATTGGCTTATGAAAGAATCGTACCTTAACAGTTTAAACGAAGAATCGTATAGAAATAATTGTACATATCTCGAGCGGTCTATTACCTCACAAGTATCAGGGTTCAAATACAAAAGACCTCGCATGATCTCCGATATAACACAACTCTATTCCTTAACATACATTAAAATCATATGATAGTCTATCCTCGTTTTGCACGTCATAAGTAAATAATAAAAATAAGAAACTAACTGTTGGTGCCATCATTTGCTACAGAATATAGTAATACACGTCTATGTTTGTCGGTTAAAAAGGTTTCATCGACATATAAAATCGGACGACATGAATGAAAACCTTGAAGACACAAACCAAATTTAATAAAACAACGCCCGAATACGTTTTCAGCAGCTAATTCAAAGTGGTAGTCAGTCGTGATATCATGACTCTTTAATCGTTTGAAGTATCCCGTTGGTAACACTTGAGACTTTATTTTCACAATAAACGGTGAGCTTACTTATTATATTATGCATGTATTTGGGAAAAAAAACCATGCTCTAAGGCATATCAGCATAAGGGTAACCTTAAAGTTGCAACACCGTCATTAAAAGTTTGACCAACACATGTGATAGCATCAACCAAACTAGTATTAGTAAGTTGTTTTTTTGTGATCAGAAGTAACTAAACCATTACTACTATCCCCACTAGTTAGTTGATTATGAGAGGGTTCTCTTAAGTTTATGCTAGGTTGTTGATATTTTTTACCAGAAACTTTATCAATGAGTTGTTGTTCTATAACAAAGCTAACATTTTTAGACACTCCACATCAAGATATACCTCTAAACCAACAAAATCATTCTCATTATTAAACAAATAATTCTTGTGATTACCGCATGAGTAGGTAATAATGTAGTTACCTCTTACCAGTTTGTCCCATCTGCTTTCAATATACTTTTAAATACTTTAAAAGTTTTCAAACTCGGTCAAAGGAACAATTGTAGTTTGGTGACCATATTTGAAAATATAAACTCGTGGTTTAGACATATATTTACATGTATTGTACAAGTAAGAAACATTAGGGAGCATTGGGTTTCCATAATATAACTCGCATGGTTGTTAACCCTAAACTCGCATGATTAGTCTCTATCTTAACTCGTTTTGTTTTAAAAACAAAGCAATCATATTTATAATATCATAAGTAAATTGCATAGTCTGCTAACAAGGGAATAAATGTGTGAATCAACATAGAAAATACATGTTCATCATGTTCAAATCTACAACTAATCTTGTATCATGGTTCCTTGATAATTCACGATGAAATTGCATAATCTCGCACCCTCTACACATAAACTCACATCTCCAACATCACATACATGTAAACTCGAAACTCCATTCTATACAGTATACCGCACCAAAATTAGCTATACTAAATGAATTAAATACACAATGCAACCAGTTTATAACTTAGCAATCAACAAAAAATCATAAGATCGTACTATTACAAATCTGTTTAAAAAAAACAGAATAAAAGAGAGTGTCATCAACGTACGAGGAATCCTCTCCTGACTGATAAACCACTTGGAAAAATAAATCTGTGATGATGCAAGGATTAAACAAGCCGAAATAAAAAAATGGTAAAAATGAAACAAGCTGAAATCAAGAAACGTAGATGAATCCACCGTTACTCACAAACTCCGACGATGGCCAGTTCCCAGTGGTCTGTTATCGACGATAAACTCCTCCTATCGAGTAGGTAGAGTTGTCGACGTATTACTCCGATCACCTGTATATTTTTTTTTGAAAATCGACTTTTAAAAAATTGGGTATTTTTTCGGGTATGAAGAGAAAGAGAGAGACGACTACTTACAAATTCAAATATTTAAAAAGATCCAATTGGGGGAAAAATCAGCCACTCACAACAAAACAAGCTTATGTAGTTGGTAGAGGGTATTTATGGTATTGAATAACTATTGGCTATTGAGTGTTAGTTATTTTGTTAAAATGGGTCTTAAGTAAACATAAATGATAGTTTGGGTATTAGATGACAATATAGTTTGTGAGTATGTACTTATATGATCATTTCCTAAAAAAATTATCATACTTTTTCTATCAAATTGTTTATGAACTGACATTACATTACTTTATTAATATGGTAAAAATTATCACTCGTCTTCTCTATCAAATTAGGTTGTTATGTTCTAAAAGTGTGCATGTTTAGTCTTTTCGTACATACAATTGTTTATAAATTGACACGTGTTATCTCAGATAATAGATTTTTCTCACACCTAAATATGGTTTTTTTGAAAAATCAGATATTCTTTTAGGGTATGAAGATAAAGAGAGACGGCTTCTTATAAATTCAAATTTTTAAAAAGATCAAATCGGAAGAAAATCAGCCTCTCACAAAAAAATAAGCTTACATAGTTGGTATCGGATATTTAGCGTATTAAGTAACTATCGGGTATTGAGTGTCAGTTATTTTGTTGAGATAAGTATTAGATGACAATATAGTTGTGAATAGGTACTTACATGGTCATTCCCTAAAAGATTTGCATATTTTTTTTCTATCAAATTATATTTTTAGTAGTTTTTAATATTTTAAAAATTTGTTCGTACGTCCAATTATTTATGAACTGACATTTCGTTACTTTATTAATATTTAATATGGTAACCGGTCTTGTGTATCAAATTAGTTTTTAGTAGTTTTTTTATATTTTAAAATTTTACATGTTTCGTACATGCAATTGTTTATAAATTGACACATGTTATCTCATATAATAGACTTTTCTCCCTGTTGATTTTTTTTACCAATAATATTTAATTTTAATAATAAATATTACTGATAAAAAATAAAAAAAATCAAATATGTGGTGAAAAAATTATTGTTTAAATTAGGACGTGACTCCTAAACAAGAGCTCATGAAGATGATTAGGCATAAAAATTTAAAATGTATAAAATTAATTAATTTATCTATATCAGTGGTATGAGACCTAACATTACTGAAAAACATAGCATATATATAATTTTTGCAAATTTAAAGTTTCTAAATATAATTTATAGTCCTCTGTTTATGTAGTAAACTATAAATTACAAGAAATAAAATTTTAATTAGATATGTTTCTAAATTTATTATTCTCACTACACTATAGGTACTATATTAGAAATGTTATTCCTTCAATCATTTTTAGCCTGATTTGGAAATACAGAAATTATTCTAAGTTTAAAAATGTAAGCATGTCTTCAAACTTCATTATAAAAGAGGTTTACAGAGTCATAACCTATATGAATGCTGCTGGTATCTTTAAATCTCAGCACTGGTCTAATGATAGAAAAGTGGCTATCAGCTTTGGTCTCTTTAACTTAGTCAGTAGTCCCGTTATTAGACCTCTTGTGTCTAAATGGATCGCCCCTAATCCTGGGAGGCAGAAACTAAATACTGATGCCTCAGTGATCTACAATGGAGAAGCTGGTGCAGGTGTCTTCATCAGAGATCATGAAGGTAATCTCATTCATGCTTATGGTAATGTTTATGGTAAGCTTTCTCCCCTTATGGCTGAAGCCCGTGCTCTAATGGATGGTTTGTTAATCTTAATTCTAAAGGTCTTGGGAATATTGACATTGAGACTGATTCTTCTTTACTTGTTGATTTTATTAAGAATGTTAACCATGTAGCAACTCCCTGGTCTCTTTCTCCTCTTTTAAATTGTTGCAGAATGTTAATTACTCCTTCTATGACTCTAAACCATGTTTATAGAGATAGAAATAGAGCTGCCGATTGGCTGGCTCGGTGGACGCTTAAATGTAAAATGAAGCAGGCTTATGATTTCATCTTTACTCCTGTTGGTCTCAAATCTATTCTAGTGTTAGAAAGTTTAGGCATACCTCATGTAAACGTTGATTAATTGTCTTTCAAACTTGTTCTCACGACTTTCCAAGTTTTAAAGTTTTCAGATATGATTTTTGCACTGATTCTAGGTTGATTGGAGCTAGTAGCTTGATCATCTCTCTGCTGTTTCAACCTCTTGGTAGCTGCTTCAACATGCCTGAAGAAGGGTCGTTGTTGCTGTATTCAATCAGTTGATCCTAAGCTTTTTCTTAAGGAGAAGTTGCTGTTTCGCTATGATATGCTGTTGAATGCTCTCGAGCAGTTGTCTTCATTTCTGCTTAAGGAAACGCTTGTGATGTTGTTCAAGAGGATAAGCTCGCTGTTCAAGTTGCTGATGCTATTCTAGAAGTATGTCTTCAATGGAGTTGGCCTAGACGAAACTGAAGCTTTAAGAGCTTTTGTTAAATCCTTCAAATGCTTGTAATAGGTTGATTACATTTTGTTTGGTTTTGAAGGGAGAATTGGCGCCAAAAATTTGTACTCAAACTTAAATTTTATATCAAATATAAAATCTTTGCTTAAAATAATAATAATAATAATAATAATAATAATATACCATTAATATTATATATACCATCAATCATCATGAGTAATAATAGATATAATAATAGAGATGACCCTAATTGTAAGGATTTTATATGGTTCGTGACCAACTCTAACCATCTTCATCTTTGATTTTTTAATTAATAAAATTAACCATATAAAAACTGAGTTTGATGACAAATACCGAACTAATTTAGTAAGCCAATATCCTAACAAATAGTCTCATACACAGCTGAATAAATATTTTGATTTAAAATAATAATATTAAATTTTATATTATAATATTAAAATGGCAAATAATATACTGTAGAACATAAAAATAGGAGACATAAAATACTTGGAAAAAAGAATATTTGTTAAATGAATATACTACTAAAAGGATGATCTAGAAGGAAGGCGTAATACTAATAGTTTAAGAGACAAGTTTAGCATGTGGTTTGACCAAATGGACCCATGTGGATGTCAACAACCGGCCTAACAAAGCCATGTGGGTTTGTAGACATGTCTTCAATTCAAGTTTGGTAGCCTTCATATCTGGTGCATTGACATGTGATGTATCATATGCCATGCTCTCATGTTTCTTTTCTGTTTTCTGCTTTTTCAATCTATTTTTCTCTATTTTTCTCTTCTACTGCTATAACCTGACAGTCAATTACTTCGAACATGAATCTTGCTGGTGTTGCTTGCGTAGTTTGACCCTAACTTTAGGAAGCTTGACAAAGTCAATATTAACGAAGTAATATCCTTCGGAGGAAGCTAAAACAATGGTACCTGCTTCAATCACTTTTGATGATATTATATATATAAGTTATAAGATTTTAAGCGGACTTTGAATTCTTATTTTATGTTTTATTAATTTCTTTCATCTACAAACTCTTAATCACAAATTAGGTTAAGAGTCGGCCATACAACTCACAAGCAGTTCATGTTCGGTAACTATTCTCATTTCCATATTTCATATATTTGTTTTCAACTTTAAGTCTCTCACTTGCTCATCTTTTCGTCTTCTTTATTGCATATCAATTTTCTGCAAAAGCAAACTCTTATAAACATGAAGAAAGTTATGTAATACAACCTATTTTCAGAGTTGTTAGAAATTATTTATTTGCTCTTTATGATTATAAATAAATCGTAAAAATATGTTAAGATAATTGTGAATGTGTTATATCTATGGAACAAATGACGGTGGGATCTGAAGATATTGATAGAAAAATATCATTCCATGATTAATTCAAAATCACAAACAAAACATTTGAAACATTGAGTGAATGTCTCACATCTTCACCCTTTAAACACATAAACCAAATTACCTCTCTAGACATTTCACAATTACAATGTATATATATAGTGAGACACATTATAAACCCTAGCCCATAAATATTAAATAGCCCATATACATTTTATTCTAACCGTGACACTCTAACACCCCCTAAAGTTAGAGAATGAAGATTATGAACCCAAATTGCCAAATAAAAACTCGAACTGCTCCTTGCCTAGTGTTTTGGTTAAGATGTCTGCATGCTGAGAATGAGTGGGCACGTCAGATGCGTAAATAACCCCATCAAGTATCGTATCCCGTATAAAATGACAATCTACTTCAATATGCTTCGAACGCTCATAAAACATAGAATTATGGGCAAGATGTAAAGCCAACTGACTATCACAGAAAACTTGCATAACCCTTGAGTGTGAAACCCCAAAATCCTTGAGCGAACCGTGCAACCACTTCAACTCACAAGTCAATCCTGCCATAGACCGGTACTCTGCTTCAGCGAAAGAAAATGCAACAACATCTTGTTTCTTAGTCTTCCAATAAACAGAGAATCACCCAAGAACAACATCCAACCACTCACATTGCGCTGAGTCTTAGGACATCCAGCCCAATCAGAATCACACCAGCCTGTTAGAGTTAGATTACAGCTACTCGACGTAAGAATTCCCTGACCCGGGCTCCCTTTCAGATAACAAACAACTCGTAATGCAGTATGCCAATGATCCTCCTTTGGTTTCCACGGAAACTAAGATAAAATATGTATCGAAAAATAGATATTTGGCCTGTAAACACTAGATAAATCAGTATGCCCGCCAACCTATGGTACGTGGACCCGTCAATGAGTAATGTTGACTTGTTATTGCCGAGCTGGTGGTTTTTCTCCATGACAAATGGTGCAGGCTTGCTGCCAAGTAAAATTGTCTCTAAAATAAAGTCTAGAGTATATTTAAGTTGGCAAATAAAGCTACTCGCGGGACTCTGTGCTACTTCAAATCTAAGAAAATATTTGAGATGACTTAAGTGCTTCATATGAAATTAAGTGCTCAAGTATTTCTTGAACTCCACCAATGCACCATGGTCATTCCCATATAGAATAAGATCATCGAAATACACCAAAACATGCATACGATAACCACTAATGGAATAAAATAATAAAGAATAATATGAATAGGATTGAATAAACCTGTACCTCTTCAGTGCAGCCAGTAACTTGGCAAACCAACATCGAGGTGCCTCCTTCAGGCCATACAACGATTTGCGAAGGCGACAGACCAACTTTCACGCCCACTTTCAAAACCTGGAGGAATTTTCATGTAAACTTCTTCATCCAGATCACCACGCAAAAAGGAATTATGTACATCCATCTGATGTAACTCCCAATTATGAGTGTCTACAACCGTTAAGAAAAGATGTAGAGTAACTATCTTGGCAACAGGGATAAAGATCTCTGTATAACCAACCCCTTATACTTGGTGATTACCAAACATGACCAAACGAGTTTTGAGGCACTCTACTCTCCCATCAGCGTGATATTTAATTTTATAAATCCACTGACTCCCTAAAGCTTTCTTCCTTGGAGGTAGATGCGCCAAGGTCTAAGTATGATTATCTCTACTACCAGAATTTTTTGTTGCATTGCCTCTCTCCAACCAGGGTGTCGCATAACCTCTCAGAATGACTTAGGCGCATCCCTAGAGGTAATAGATGCAAAAAAGGGTTTTGCCAACAAGAAATGATTTTTGTATATATAATGAGTGAGATGATAAGGCATAACGTGATCATGAGATGGACTAGAACCGGGAGCAGGAGGAGCGAATGACATTAAATGTACTACTGTAGGCATTACAAAATCCTTCAAACGAGTAAAATGAATTTTACTATGCTTTCCCCATCCAAGATCTGAAGAAATGATTGGAGTATCTGAAACAACATCCAAAACTACTGGCAGTTTTGAGACACCGCTGCTACCAACTGGAGACGGAGATTGCGCATCACCAACCTCGGCAACCTTCACGAGTGGTGCTACTATAGGGACGCTGCCATGCTGCGGCTCTCCATCTTCAATAAGGGAGACCTTCTCAACTTCCTTCCAAAACACCAGAGCAGTAATAGAAGGTGCAGTGACCCAGTCTCAGGACAAGCCAACTCAGAAAGCATGGTAACAGATGCAAATGGAAATATATGTTAAAAAAAATTCACATCACGGGAAACAAAACAATCTTGACTCTCCAAATTATATACTTTCCATCCTTTCTTGCCATACAGGTAGCCCACAAAAACATAGAGACGACTATAACTCGAAAACTTGTCACCTTTAGACCTATGATCATGCGCATAACACAGAAACCCAAATACATGAAGCTCAAAGAAAATAGGAGGCACACAAAAAATCATCTGAAATTGAGTCTTGGAACCCAAAAACTGAGAAGGAGTTCTATTAATCAAATACCCGGCAGTCAAAATAGACTTTCGCCAAAATTTAACATGTAAGTTACCCTGAAACCTAAGAGCACGGGAAACATTCAAAATATGCCTATGTTTCCGTTCGACATTACCATTCTGGCTGAGGATTATCCACTCATGAAGATTGAAAAACAATACTCAAATCATAAAAAACATGGCGCACAGAGAAAAATTCAGTGACATTGTCAGTGCGCACTGTCTTAACAACTCCATTAAATTGTTTCTTAGCCATTGCGAGAAAATGTAAAAATATTGAAGTTGTTTGTGTTTTCTCAGCCAACAAATAAACCCATACAACACGGGAGTAATCATCAACAATGGTGAGAAAATATGGTGCACCAAATGCGGTCAAAGTATGATAAAGACCCCATAAATCACAATGAATTAATTCAAAGCAAGCAGTCACTTTAGAATCACTGACAGAAAAACACTAACGAGTCTGTTTAGCTTGAAAACAAACATCATACGTGTGAGCTACACTCCTATCACTAGTGCTAGAAACAAAAGGTAAAGACTGAACTATCTTATCTTAAGGATGTTCCAACCCACGGTGCCACAACTCATCATCACTATCAACCTCTGCAACGCTACAAACTTCGGTTTTCTCAACACCGCTGAAGTAGTACATTCCACCTCTCCGATCACCTAGTCCAATCACAGTCGTTGGTCTCTAGTTTTGAATAACACAACCAAACTTAACACAGCAAACATTACAGTTGAGATCATCAGTCGAGTGAGATACTGAAAACAGATTACATGTAAGCTTGGGAACCAAAAATACATTATGCAAAGACAATTGACAAGACAAACGCACATTACCATAATTTGCAGCAGTAACCTGAGAACCATCAGGCGGAAATACTAACAGTAACATTTTACAATAGAGAGATGTCACATGTCATGTGATTAGAAGTCCTAGTCGGGTATTAAACAAGTCACTACTCAGAAGCTCATCAGTCTAGGAAACTTTGTCTGTTAAAAGAAGGGAAAGAAATTGCTGCAACTTACCAAGAAGATGAGAAGCTTCGTCAGTAGGTAACTCGTTAATAATCGCAACTAACAGACCCATGGTGGTTGTCCCTGTCGTCGTGCTGCGCGGCCTTGGGGAACCGCCACCGCTTGGCGGTCCACGCGGACCTCTCTCTACGGCCGTAAGATGGTGTAGCGCCCGAACATTTCACCCAGATTGCAGGATACCCATGTTTGGCATAGCAATTGGATTCCTCATTACCAATTTTGTGACAATAAGTACAAAAACACTGAGAATAATGTGTGGCAAACAAAGAAGTACCTCGAGGTGTAGACTGAACCGAAAATTCCATGAAGGTCCTTTGACAAGTTACAAAAAAAATGTCGGTGATGAGAATACAAACAATACTACACCAGTAATACGTCAGCGCAAGAGAAAAAATACCGAAAATACGTTAGTCTCGAGAGAACAAAAGTTGGATAAATGTCGGTTGATGAAGACTATGCCAGAAACACGTCGATGCAAAGGGAAAAAGACCGAAAAATACGTCGGTCTCAAGAGAAAAATATCGAAAACACGTCGGCTAATGAAAGTTATACCAAAAACACGTCGGCGCAAAGGGAAAAAGACCAGAAATACGTCAATCTCGAGAGAAAAAATGTCATATAAACGTCATCTGATGAAGACTATGCTGGAATCACGTCAACGCAAATAGAAAAAGACCGGAAATACTTCAGTCTCGAGAGAACAAAGGCCAGAAACACGTCGGTCTAGAGAGAACAATGGCCGGATAAACATCAGTTGATGAAGACTATACCGGAAATACGTCGACGCAAGGGGAAAACGTTTGGAGGCTAGGGTTTTGGAGGCTATAGCTTTGATACCATGTTAAGATAATTTTTAATGTATTATATGTATAGAACAAATGAAGGTAGGATCTGAAGATGTTGAGTAGGAAAATATCATTCAGTGAATAATCCAGAAGCAGAAAGAGAACATTTGAAACGTTGAGTGAATGTGTTTCTCACATCTTCACCATTTCAACACATAAACCAAATCACCTTTCTAGGCATATCACAATTACAGTGAATATATATAGTGTGGCAGAAAGTAAACCCTAGCCCATATATAGACTAATATTAAATAACACATATACATTTTATTCTAATCGTGGCACTCTAACATGTTGAAGAGTAAACTTCATCCCATACTTGGTCAAGAATCCCACATTTCTAATATTAAAAAAATAATACAGTGTATATAAGTGTGAACCCACCTCAAACTAGCAATAGGCCTTTTGGGGAATGTACCAAAAGCAAACCTGTGAGGCAGCGTCCTTAGTTTGACCAGAGGCTTCAGTCTCGAACGGGGCCTCTTCGATGCTATCTTCCATTACTTCTTCCATCACTGTGGAAGTTTTGTCAGTTGTTGAGGATGGAAGAGTATCAGCTTGTGGCTCAGTAATCTGTCCGGATGGCTGAGCACCAGTTTCTTCTAAAGGTCTGGTGTCTGGTTGGTGCTCAGTTCTGGAGGACTTTGTTTGAGAAACTATTTTAGTTGCCTCCGATCCGGAGGGCTTGTCTCTGGGGGCTCTTATAGATATTTCCAATCCAGAGGCTTTATCTTTGGATGCTGATTTAGAGGCCCCCATTTTGGAGGACTTTGGTTGTAAGCCAGTTGCTTGGCCTTTTACCAATGTTGTCCGGTGAGGATTTCTTTTCTCAGGGGAATTTTCAATATCAGATCCCATGACGATAAACGGAGAAGGTTTCCTAACACTTATACAGCTTTCTCTGCAGCAGTAGAAGGTTGAGACTCCTGAACAGAGGAGCCTAATGGGATTGTCGAGAGGTTTGGCTTGAATAAACGTTTAGGTTTTGCACTTTTGGTAGAAGACGATCCTTGGTCAGCTTCTAAGGATGGGTTTTCAGACTTATTGCTTGGAGAGACTGGAAAACCAGCAGCAATGCGTCTCTCTCTAATGACTTTATTCGCTTTCTCTAGTTCAGAAAGATTCAGCCAACCGCCTTTTACAAGAGCATTTCTCGCTGTAAACATAAAACTATCTAAGAGAGGTTTTCAAAGAAAATGTGAAAAGCTCTGAGAAAAGAAATTGTAGAATGGTGAAGATGGTGTAACACTAAAAGAAAGTAATTTATATATTAGTAAGGAAAAAAGCTACTGATACCTAGGAGAAGACGAAAAGATTCAGGTAATGATTGAGAACGACGCTGACGTAAGGAGCATTAAATGCAGAAGTTACTTTTTAGGCTTATTGGGAGCATCGTTCTAGAGAGAAAACGGCTGGTAGAACAAATCAAATTGTGACACGTGTCCCACGATCCAAAGAAAAACTCTTAGAATTCTGGGAAGAAATCAGTCTGAATAAACTTCGAACCAAACGCATAAGCGGGCCGAAAAATGTTGTTACTGACTAAATGAGTTTTCAGCCATGCCAAAGACCTTTGACAAAGCCTAAAAAATGGGCTACTGATGAGTCCGGATTTATTCACCACTACTCACTGAGAAATCGAGACAGGGGTAATTCAGACAATAAGTGCCCACTGAACAATCCGAACAAGACAAAAGTATTAAAACACTAAGCACCTTTTGACTAAGCTAGATGTTAATCTACTTAAAAACTAATGTGTCTTTAAACTCGACCCGGTTTCACAACTTGATCCGAAAGCCCATTGGTGCATAATTAAGGGTATAAATACCCAACTACTTTCATTAATGTGGGTAATGAACATTTAATACAACCAGACAACTTAAATATATCACTACAAAACACTCAAATATTTAATACCTTTGAAACTCTTTAAAACACTGGACAAAATTACCCTCAGACTAAAATAAACCACACCAGTTATTAAATATGTACTTCAGGTTTTTTCCGTATCAGTTCAGTTGTGTTGAGACTCCGATTTTATTTGGTAATGTAAAACTTACACAAAATAAGAAAAATATTTAGTTTGACCATGAAGATAATTTCATGGTGAATATCTCAAAAAATATTAATAACTGAAGAGGATAATTCAGTTGTGTATGGTTTCAAATCTTAAATAGATTAAATAAAAATGAGAAATAACATTGAATTTCTTCGGATAATGTATGTGATAAATTGAGCAAGGTGTGAATGTTTTAAGACTTAGCTCTGATGAGTCCGAATTCGAAGTGCTCCCCGGAAGGGCAGCCCAAAGTAAATCTCTCCGTAAACCGGACAGGATCCAAGAGCCTAATTCGGACAGGACATTTGAACCGGGCAGGTGACTTCGAACACTGCAAGCCCAAAGTAGTTCGAACTATGACTAAAGTACTAAAAAACCTAAACACTATCTGACTAAGCTACCTGCCCATCTGCTTAAAACTCATGGGTCTTTAAACATGACCCGGGTCCATAAAACTTGACCCGAAAGCCCATAAGGGCCCAAATTACATACTATAAATACCCAACCACCAGCATTAACTATGGGTAACAAAAATTTACTGGTGCCAAGCTGCTCAATTCTCTCTCCACATTAAAAGCACTTTGAAACACCCTTAAACACACACACACCACCGTGAAATACCCTCACGCCGCCTTAAAACTCCACTTGAAATTACCAGCCTACCCTCAGGCTACTTTTATCCTCACCAAGCTCAACCAAAAACATTTCCATCACATCCATAATATGGTTCACATATCAATTTACTTTCAAAATATACATTATTAAGTTGTATACTCTAGTCTCAAGCGTTATTAAATGTGATTTCATTTATTGTTATTGTATTTTATTTAAAAAAATCATTTCATTTGTTTTGGGATGAGCTTTAGTAAAATATTATTGATTTACAAGTTTAATAAAAAGTCGATTTGTATTTAGCGTTGTCATGATATATAATTTATCATAACGAATAAAAACTTGTTTCCTGGTACCAAAATGTTTTTGAAGCAATTAAGTATAAAATATATGGGTGAGGTATATTATATGTTAGAAATCTAGATTTGTTAGTATCTTTCTCTCGAGGTGCATATTGAGAGTACGTTGTAATAATATAATATGGAGAACAATACACCCCTATATAAAATGAGATAATTTATCTCTCAACTAGTGTCCAAAGACGCTGAACATTTAGAGACACAAAATATTGTATATGCTTCGACCATTGATAGTTTGAACCAGTTAGTGTATATAATTCATAATGGTAAACCTATATAGATACTTAAACACTTCAAAGATTGACATTTATATGAAATTAATAAGGTCCTCCGATATTTTGAAGAATAAAACATGTCATGTTAATATAAATAAGTTAAATAATTAAGAAGATCATTTGTACTTTGAACTTAAAGGTTCAATAAATGGTACTCCCTTCATTTCATAATATTAGTAGTTTAAGGTTGTTGCACGGGTATTAAGGAAAGTAATAATGGCTTTGAAATAATAAAAGAAAATAAATTTGATTGGTGGAGTTAATAACTTGTGCAGAAGGTTAACTATTTTATTGGCTGGAAGTGGAATATATGTAATCAATGCTGCATTGGAAAATGAGAACGACATATATTATGAAGCAAAAACTTTCTTCTAAAAAGACTTATATTATGAAACAGAGGGAGTAGAACACTTAGTGTTCACATTAAGAATACATATTATAAAAAATGAACTTTCCACATTTAGAAAAATCTACATTTATCGCGTAATGATAATGTTTGTAGTTATGTTTATGTCATATTATTATTATTTTTTATTTTTAATTTACCATTGTTACGTGATAATGACTTTTTGTGGTTTTGATTAAACATTATTTATATCTGTTTTTAAATTTTGATTTTTAGCTTTCCTCTTTGATATAAGTTCTTCTTTATATATTTTGTTGGAACTTTGTGGGATGCATATATGTTTTGTATATAAATATGAACAATCAAATCTCTGTACTAGTATGATATTGTCCGTTTTAGACTCCAACACGCGCAAAACTTTTCATTTGGTCTTAAAAGATCTCATACTAGTGGAGATATGTTCATACCTATATATCATTGATCCTTCTCATGTTTAACTGATGTGGGGACTTTGGTGGTATTCTAACAATAATCTTCTCGAACAAAGTAACACTTAATATTTTCTAGCATAACTTTTAATTTGTCTACTTTAATCAGGTTATGCACCCTCTGAGCCATACTATAGATCTATCTGCTCACTCTAATCAGACCATACTTCATATTCCATAATGACACTCCAATCAAGTCACACCACCTTAATACAAATAGTCACTTCACCACAATTAGGTCACACTACCTGTTACATAAAGGCACTTCAAACAGTTCATGCTAGTAATCTATAGAGCTTAACCACAAATCTTTCATCTTGATCATGAATATTCTACCATGTTCGAAACTCAAGAATTTCACTCACAGAGATTTAAGGTTGGGTTTCGAGCTCTGATACCAATTGTTAGGAATATGAGGACCGCATATTTCAATTTCGCATATAAGTATGGACTAACCCAATCTTTGCACCAGTATGATATTGTCCATTTTAGGCACGCATGACTTTGCTTTTCATCCATCCCAAAAGGCTTCATACTAGTGGAGATGCATTTATACTTATATATCACGATTTTTCTATGTTTTAACTAATGCAAGATTTTGATTGCAAGAAAAATAACACATAATTTTAACATGGTTGGAGATTATGTCTACATCCACTGACACTAACAAAAACCAATATATATCCTGAATTTAAAAATAGTTGAAATTGATATATAACTTCCACAAGGCATGCCATCTTATCCATAGTCCTGATCAAAGTCTCACCATCACTAAGAGGTCTGTTTTGCTCGATTCATTCGAAGAAACACACTCATGAATTATAATTGTTGTATCAATCTACCATGTATCCTTCGTCATCAAAATTAAATTTTCTTTTGAAGTTACAACTTAAGATACTTTATCGTTTTTAGAAATTTAGGCCTTTCATTTCCGGTAGTTTCTCCTACAATGACTCAAGATCTTGCAATAGAAGAAAAACTTGTGTAACCAAGTCCTCTAAGGTTATACAAATGCTCTTCATTTTTTGTATATCTTTATAGTTTGTCATTCTTTTCTAGTCTTCTAGAATTTGGATTTGAAGAATGTTATTCTTTATTTGGTTTATAAGCCAACTAGTCTGGTGGTAGTATCACATAGACCCTTTGAGCTCTCTTCTTCCATTAGTTGAGTTGCCAATTATATTCTCATTATGCTACACAGCCAACCTTAGAGTATGTGATATGTTGTAATTCAATAATCATATTCTAGACTTTTAATTTTGATGATTGATTCACTATACGTTTGGTTGATCAATGGTGAATGATATAGTTTGTCTCCACTGATAAAACCTCATAGTTTGTGACGTCTGATAGTTGGAGGAGTCGTGGTTTTGCATAGTAGATGATTTGTTCTATTTAGCTTAATGCACTTTGTATTGCTCATCTGGCAGGTTGTGGGTGTTTTATTGCTCAGGTGTTAATCAGAAGGTGACATTTGAGAGGCTGCAATGTAGTATTAGACATATGTGAGTTTTTTTTTGCTTATATGGTGAAATAAATCTTGGCTCTGATACCAAGTCAAAGTAGTAAATATTAGATATTTTTCATTGTAAATAATTTATTATATTATTTATTATGTAATTACATTTGATGGCGGCAGATTTATATATACTTTGTTACATATATTCAAAAACCTTGGTAATACTCGCATTATGAACAAATGTGTAAAATATAATATCCTCAATATTATTCTCCTTCTGGAGACTTCCGTAAGGCTTATGTGATCATATTTTGTATTTGAGCCGAGTCCAATATATGAAGTAAGTTGTCCTAATCAACTAAGAGTTTCAAAGTTTATTTACTTGTTATTGTAAAATGAAGTTTTTTTTAATCCTTAAGTACATTATTTCCCTAAAGAGATTAAGGTTAGAATTGAATTCACTTTCAATTCTACCATAACAGCTCAAACTTCATTCTTGAGTAGCTTATGTAACCATCTTCGTCTCTAAGACATTGTTCTGCTTTTTTTGTTACCACATTCTTTTTCTTATCTCCTAACACACTCTTCTTAATAGTTGGCATTCTATTTCTTGGCGTGATATTACTACTTTAACGTCTGGAAAAAAAATTGGGTTGGATAAATATTTTGCAGATTTACAGAAAGATCTTATTAGACGAGTCAGAGACGTCGTTTGTTATGAGTCTAAGGTAAAAATATTAAAACAATAAATTTCAAAAATCATTAAAAGTCGTGGCTTGGATACCTTCTCGTAACTCTTTAGTGGCTAATCATCATCTTCTTCGGTGATTCATACATCACGGTCTTTGATGTTATTTTGCATGCTTAAAATATTTCTTGCAAATAATATTACCACTTTTATTAAAATAAGGTAGGTTCGGTTAATGACCTCTACTTTACCATTAGCTTGAGGGTTATACAAAGCTGAGAAATTTTACCTAACTTCAAACCTTGAGCATAAGGTAATAACTCATTTGGTAATGGGTGGTTCTAAGATGAGCATTAACCCTTTTTTCTTCTATCAAGTCCAACTGACTTCTGATTGCCACTTCATTAGCCTATTCAGAATAATTGTGGACTCTGTATGATGGAAGAGTTGCCTCTACAGGAGTAATTGCATCCATCCCATATACCAAGGAAAAAGTAGATTCTTGTGTAGCAGCTCTAGGAGTAGTCCGGTATGCCCATAATACTTCTTGTAAATAACTTGGCCACTTTCCTGCAGCCCCTTCTAAATTCTTTTTTAAACCAGAAAAGATGGTCATATTTGCCATTTCTACTTGCCCATTTGCTTGTGGGTGGAAAAGAGAAGAAAAACAATGCTGAATTCTCCGGGAGGCACATAAATTTTCCATGTCCTTGTTAGCAAATTGTGGCCCATTATCTATGGTTATCTTTTGTGGAACCCCAAATCTGCAACAAATATTAGATAAGATAAATTTTATAATAGCTTTCAAAGTAGTTCCTGCCAGTGGGGCCGCTTCTATCCATTTTGAGAAATAATCAATGGCTACAATAATAGTCCTACACCCTCCGGATGCCATTGGTAGAGGCCCTACTAAATCCAGTCCCCAACGAGTAAAAGACATCGGCTCAGAAATTGATTCCAGAGGAATAGTTGGGATATGAATTTCATTACCATATCTTTGGCATGGGTTAAATTTTTCCACCAACTCCTTGGCATCTGTCATTATGGATGGCCAATAGTACCCGACCAACAACACCCTCCGGGTTAAAGCTCTATAGCTACAGTGTGCTGATCCTTCTCCATCATGTAGTTCAGATAGCACAACTTGGGACTCTTCAACCCCCAAACAACGCATGAGAGGTCTACTAAATGATTTCTTATAGAGGACATTTCTTATGATTAAAAAACCACGAGCCCTATGCTTCATTTTCCTTGTCACGGCTTTATCCGGAGGCAAAATGCCATCAGAGATGTATTAAAGAAGGGGGTATCTCCAGTCTTTGGGTTGAACCACTTGTATATTTAAACTTTCCTCTTCTTCCTTGCTCTGATTGAGTTGTATGGATGGACATTCTTGAACATGAATCCATGGGTAGGACTCAGAGTATGCTATGGTTGCCAAATAGTGTGCTAATGTGTTCTCCGATCTAGGTATATGCTCATAGCTAACATTTTTGAAGTTAGCTACCACTTCTTTAAAGATAAATAAGTATTTGATCAACTGGTCCTTTTTGGACTCAGATTGACCTTGGGCATGATGGATAAGAAGCTGAGAATCACTCATCAACTTGACTCTTTTAGCCCCACATAGAGAAGCTAGCTTCAGACCAGCTATAGCAGCCTCATATTCGGACTCGTTGTTGGAAGCCCTAAAAGCAAAATATATAGCATGGTATAACTTATCGCCATACGGAGAGGTTAAACATATCCCAACGCCACAACCTATGGTACTTGATCCACCATCCGTCCGAACAACCCATACTTTCTTAGTTTTTTTATCTGTTGCTTGCTTAATACTTCTGTACGAATGGAACTCAACCAAATCAACAACAGATTGAGCTTTGATTGCAGTTTGGGGGGCGAAATCAATATCATAATCACCAAATTCTACTGACCATTTGGTCATCCTGCTTGATATGTCTGCCTTCTGAAGAACATTTTTCAAAGGAAAAGACGTCCGGACGATAATAGAATGAGACTGAAAATACGATCTTATTTTTCTGGCAGCAATCAACAAGGCTAGTGCCAGTTTTTCAAGCTTTAAGTACCTTTTTTCAGCATCTATCAGACTCTTGCTGATGTAGTACACCAGGCGAGGATAATTGTCCACCTCTCTTACCAGCACAACACTTATAGCACATTCACACACAACTAAGTATATGTATAGTGTCTCTCCTTCAACAAGTTTGAAAAGGGTTTTGGGGGAAGATAAATGTTTACTTATTTCATTAAACGTCTGGTCGCACTGTGGAGACTAGTTAAAGTCTTTAGCATCCTCTAAAGTCTGAAAAAATGGGGCACACTTATCCGAAGACCTTGAAATAAAACGATTTAATGCAGCCAACCTTCCTGTCTACCTTTGTACCTCTTTAACACTTCAAAAGGGTCCATTTTTAACAAGGCATCAAGCTGATCCGGATCAGGTTGTATCCCTTTCTCACTTATAACATACCCCAAGAATTATCCGGATTGCACCCCAAAAACACATTATTTAGATTCAACTTTAAATTAACCTTTGTCAAATTGGCAAAAGTGTCTTGAAGATCAGCTAGGTGCAACTCTTATTCTAAGTTTTTTACCATCATGTCATCAATATATACTTCCATATTTCAACCCAAAAGGCATCACCTTATAGCAATGGAGACCCATACCTGTAAAAAAAGTAGTATCTTCCTGGTCCTTTGGATCCACCTATATCTGGTTATAACCGGAGAAGACATCCATGAAGGACAATAACTTGTTCCCAGATGTGGAGTCTACCAACTGATCTATCCGGGGAACTCGATAGAGATCTTTTGGGCAAGGTCTGTTGAGATTAGTAAAGTCAATGCACATACGCCATTTCCCATTCTTTTTCTTTACTAACACTGGGTTGGATGTCCACAAAGGATAATGAGACTTCTTTATGTGACCCATCTTGATAATTCGGTCAACCTCTTGAACTATGACATCAACTTTCTCCTTAGAAAAACCTCTCCTATTTTGCACAACAGGCGCAACATCTCTTTGGATAGACAGTTGGTGTGATATAACACTTGCAGGTACTCCGATCACATCAGCATTGCACCAAGCAAACACCTGTTGTTGATCTGTGAAAAAGGACAACAATTCTTTCTTCAATTTTGGTGCCATATTGGAGCCAATTCTTTCCTTCAGCCAGAGAGTGCGTTTCAACTTCTTCGATTGGTATCAAAATGCCAGGGGTCTCTCTAGGGTCATCAATTTCACCCTCACCCTCAGAGGGCCCCAACAACTGCTAATCCTCATTAATCCGGACTGCCCCCAGAGTTTTAGGGGCAAGGGCAGTTACATTACATTTACTTGCTATTTTTTGGCTACTCCGGACAACTCCCACTTGTCCTTGAACTGTATGCTTTAAACATTGGTGAACTTTTGAAGCCGCAACATGCATCTTGGAGAGCCAGGATCTCCCAAAGATTGCAGTATAACATGTGGGGAAATCTACCACAACGAAAAGTACCCTAGCCATCTTCTTGAAAGGGCATTTGCCCAATAATACCTCTTCATCAAATTCTCCGATCACATCCGCAGAGCTCCCAGTGAAACCCACAATGGATCTGTTTGAACGTTGAATCACTGCTAGATTCTTCATCTGCTTGTAGGAAATTAAAAAGAGAATATTAGCTGAGCTGCCAGTGTCAATCTAAATTCACCTGATGTCATTGCCCCCAATCGACGCTCCTATAACCACAGCATCCCCATGGGGCCCAACTATATCTCTTAGATCATCTTCATAAAAAACAATGAAGGGAAAAATAATTTGGGATTGATAGGAAGACATGCCTCCCTCTAACTGAGTAGCTACAGTGTGAACATGTCTCTTCCTTGAAGAAGGAGTGGGCACTATCATAGTGTCCCCTACGAATATAGTAAGTGACTCAAAACGTTTATGAGTCCAGAAACTGTCTTGGTATGTTCTGTTATAACCCCTACTTTATTCCGGGTTGGATCAGAATCCAAGTACTCTGATTCAACATCAAACATTTCAATGATTACCATAGCCCCGTCCGGAGCAGATGTTAGTGCATTGTTCCTTGGGGCAGTACGGTGAGCGTTGTCAGGCTTTTTGCCACTTCTTCACTTGACATAAGCTCCCAGCTCCACCTTTTCAATCAGATTCCACACCTCTTGTTTCAAGGCGATGCAATCCTTGGTGTTGTGGCCAATATCATGATGATATTGACAAAAACAAGTATTACGACTTTCCCTAGGAGATTGAAGCGATGTTGGCTTCCTGAAATGTACTTCATATTTAGTTTGGTCATAGATGGTTGCCACATTTTCTTTCAATTCAGCAAACCACTCCCGTTGGACCCAAGGTCCTCGTTTATTTCTGGACTGCTCGCTTTGATCTGGAGCTGGGTGGTATTGAGTCTATTAAGCCTTGTATCCGGACTGGTTCTGGTTTGGAGTAGCTGGGGCAGATCTCACTTGCCTGTGTACTTTAGTCTTCTTTGTTTCATCTACATTAATATGCTTTCCCACCTGATTTAGCAAACCACCCCAGGTCATAGCCTTTTTTCGTGGTTACCGAATCGGCAATATTCTCAGGGTTTAATCATTGTCTCAACGAAGCTATTGCTACCTGCTCAAAGCAATCAGCTAACCCATTCTTTGTGTTCACGAACCGACTTATATAGTCTTTCAATGGCTTATTTGGCTCTTGGGAACAATGGTTGATAGTATCGCCATTGCCCTTCACCTCCTTACTTTCTATAAACTGCCTCCGGAAGGCCACCCAAAACGTGTTGAAGTTTCTGATACAACCCTGTGGCAAGCTGTTGTACCATTTCAAAGAAATTCCCATAAAATATTGAGAGAATGGTCTACAAAGCAGTTTGTCATCATCATCAAAATTCATCATATTTTTTTTGAACTGTTCCAGATGGTTGTTCGGATCTTTGCTCCCGTCATACTTCTCCATTTTAGTATTTTCAAACCTCTTAGGAAGGTTTCCGGACAGTATCTTGGACGAAAATGGGGATTGCCTCCAATTCCGGCCACGACTAAAAACATCGTCTTTATTAGGTGTTGCAAAAATACCTGGCTTATCATGGAAGGCAAAGGGATCCATCAGCAGTTGATCCACATACCTGCGTCTATGGCTGTGGTTGTGAGATGACCCTTTTCCTAGATGTCTCTTTAATCTCCCATGCCTATCCCTCTTTCTTGGATATTTTTTAACCAACTTTTGTTTCTTCTTGGATCTCATCTCATCACTGCTGGATGATAAGGACTCCTCAAGCCCATCCTCATTCGAGGAGCTACTAGAGGACTCAGACTCAGAGCTCTCCACCTGCTTGGACCGGTGAGATTTCTTGGAACTGACATAGGTCTTTTATGTACTCAAACGAGTCCTCGCTGATGGGTCATTCTCCCTTGGGTTGTCAGTGTGGTGAATGGCTGACACTTTTGACTTTTCCTTTAAATCCATCTCTGCCTTTTTAGCGGCCCTCAACACTTCTATTTCAGCTTTCAGCCTGTCTCGTTCTTCAACCGTGTACTCATTGTTCTCTCCCACCACCTCTATCAAAGGTGATGGCACTTCTTGCTCGTCCGGATTCATCTGAACTGGCTTTTCTTGCTGGTTTCGAATGCTTGATTCAGGCACCTTCTCCTCCCACTATGGTCGCCAATTTGGTGTGGTTTATTTTAGTCTAAGGGTAATTTTATCCTCTACTTTAAAGAGTTTCAAAGGTATTAAATATTTGGGTGTTTTGTAGTGAGAGATTTAAGCTGCCTGGTTGTATTAAATGTTCATTACCCTCATTAATGAAAGTAGTTGGGTATTTATACCCTTAATTATGGACCTATGGGCTTTCAGGTCAAGTTGTGAAACCGGGTCGAGTTTAAAGACCCATTAGTTTTTAAGTAGATTAGCATCTAGCTTAGTCAAAAGGTGCTTATTGTTTTAATACTTTTGTCCTGTTCGGATTGTTCAGTGGGCGCTTATTGTCCGAATTACCCCTATTCGAATTTCTCAGTGAGTAGTGGTGAATAAATACGGACTCATCAATAACAACACCATCATAAATATCAATCATAAAGAACTTTGAACATGACTCCACTATAAGTGTAATTAATTTTTACAAATTGTTATTTTCCCTATACTTAATGAACTGTTGTCTTAACAACTAGGGTTTTAATCTTAACATTTTAAAATTTATTTAAAACGAAAAATATATGAATTAGCAAAATTGATAATTATTTTAATAATATACTTAGAGAATTTATCATAATATTCTTCACGAATATCCCAGTATATATCATGAAAAAGGTTTGTTCACTGTCATAGTATGGGAGATATCATCACATTCCTAACGATTAAGTATATCATATTTTATGCATACTTAAATATTTCTGTTATGGTTTGTAATTTGGTTTCCTAAAGCGTATAGTTAGAATATCGGTTTAAAAACAAGGTAACAAAATGTATATAATCAAACAACACTTAACTAAGTCATTGCATAAGTTGATATAAGTGTTTATTTAAATTATCACGTCGTAGTCCTTGTTGTTACACCTTTAGGTCAATGCTCTATATAGTTAGTCCCCTATGTATGTTGATTATCTGTTTTTATGACAAATAGTCCATCGACTATCCATATTTGACAAAGTTAGTCATTTGACTATCCATTTAGAAAATATTAATTACCTAAATAAATATGCGTGTAAGTAATGCTATACAAAATGGATAGTAAAAGGACTAAAACATAACGATATTTAGTCGATCGACTATATGTTACAAAAGTGGATAGTCAATGGACTAAAATTAGATGTTTTTTAATTGATGGACTATTTGTTAAAAAATGGATAGTCAGTGGACTAATTACTGTTCAAAGCCTAGTAATTCTATATATGATTTTAACAAATTTAATGTTTGTTCACTGTCACATCTTTAAACAAGAGACCTTCATTTAGGTTGAGCCTTACATTTCATGAAATTGTATGAAACCATTCAAGAGCGAATGTTGAGCATGAACGTGCAATATTTTAGTATCATAAATATATCATGTAAGGGTGTTTCACTCATGACATATGTAAGCAAAATATTTTTTTGGACCAATTTATATAAATAACAAGGCATAATGTGAACGTCCAAAATGCTTCAATAAATAACTACGAATTCGAATCATTTTGATGATATATTTGGCTTTGTAATTTTAGCTTGGGACATCTAAATTTTTTACTTGACTTATGCATAATATAACCTTATAAAAATGGACAATTCATGTTTCCACCTCAACCCAAGATAAAAAATCTACATACATCATCGCTCTGATTTCTCACGTAACGACTTAATCTATTGAAGGATAACTTATTTTCCTCAATTTTTTAATTTTGGAATTTTTTTTATCCTAAATTTTAATCTAAGAAAAAAATTACATATTCTCGTACAATCACATCAGATCCAAAATATGTAACCATCTATAATTTATGACAATATATCATAAATATCATTGAATCAAAATATCTTTGAATCATATAGAAAAAATATAATAAAAAATCTAGGCTTTGAACAGTATAGTTCGTCCCTGGATTATCGATTTTAGTGACAGATAGTCCCTAGACTTTCAAAAGTCCGCTGACAGTCCCTTGACTATCTAGTTTGGATAAAGTTAATCCACATCATCTGTTGATGAACATTATTTGATATAATTTGGGATCAAAGTCTAGATTTATTATTATATTTATACCAAATGATATCCTCTAAATTGTCAAAATTAAAAAAAAAAACTGAATCATAAACTTCAGTGTATGAATCAAAATATTGTAATATCACTAATTGGATTGATATGCGCAACCATCTACAAATTATATATAATATAAAGTAAAACACTGATTCACTATGCTTATAAATAGGACTGCCAAACGAATATTTCGGATACGGATTTGCCTATATCTGAATCCAAAATCCAAAGTCACTATCCAAATCCGAATTCGAATCCGATTTTTTTTAAAATTAATATCGGAACCCGTATATGACAAAATACTATCCGAATACGAATAATATCTGAATTAGAACATCTGAATTTCCACTAACTATTTTTAACTAATTGCACTATTGGTTGAGCTGCTTTTATAGGCATCTTAGTAGAAATTAGTATTCTCATTTTAGATGTGGGATAAGGCTAAGAAAAATATATTTATTTTGAAAAGCCATTATATCTTTTATAAAAAGTTTGGTAGCAATTGTTTTCCACATTTTAGATGTGGGATAAGAGTTATAAGACTAGAAAAAATGTACTTGTTAACTTGGTAGCAACTCTTTTTCCAACTTTAGATGTGGGATAAGATACAATTTTTAAAGAAGCAACCCTCCATATTTATGGCCAAATTTGTTAGGAATTTGTTTTGCTTTTTACAATGTGGGATAACTAAAAACATGCTTAAATGAATAAATAAAATTATTTATAAAATTTTGGATATCGGATATTTCGAATACAGATATAACTATATCCATATCTTCTATTTTCGAATACGATATGAATATTATCTGTTTTCTTTCGAATATAGATATTATCCATTTTTTTCGGATTCGATATCGAATATTTCAGTCGGATATCAAATTTTTCTGATTTTTTTGACAGCTCTACTTATGAACAGTAGTGTTTTATAATTTTATCATTTGGTATTATTAATAATCATTATTTTTCTGTTTTTAGCCCATACAATATATGGATAATGCTAGCTCCAAAAATAACAACCACCAAAAGTGTAAGCCCATATGTATTCAAAACTTAACCGTATTGTTTATAAAGTGCTTTTAGTGTGGCATTATATTTTCTATTTCTTCTTTTTATTTGTTTATATTTCATTTGTTTAATATAGATATCTGATTATTATTTTTTATGAGTAATGCTATTTTTTTTCTCATTACATATACGCTATGATAGAATTCCACAAACATTAAGGTAATTGTTTGAGTATATTGTTTATTTGATATGAAATTAGAATTCTTTTTTGAGTTTTGGGTTTTAGGTTTTAGATTTATAGTTTCCCTAGCAAATTTAGATCTCTCATTAAATGTGAAAAACATGTAAAAAAAACGATAAACTAGATTTTAAAAATATATAATAAAGAATGGCATTGATTGAGTATGACATTCTTGTGATCAAAGGTCGTGAGTTCAAGTCCCTCTACATACGCTTTCTCGACTGAGTCTGTCACCTTGTGTGGTTTACCTTCTGGCGTTGGTTTGCAGGCTATCGCGTCAGACTGAGGGTTTACCCTGTACGCACTCATTGCACTCTGAGTAGCGGCTGCGGGTTTCCTCCGAAAAAAAAAAGAAATTTTTAAGAGTTGTTATTGTATTTTTAAAATTTATTTTAATAAACAAAAAAGTTACTTTAATATATCAAAATTAATGAGTCGTATTTTATACTTGCCAAGGAAAAAAAAATTAAGTTACTAAAAAACCCAAGAGTCACAAATAACTATAAATTGTATAAAAAAAATAATATATACTTAATATGATCCGGCTATCCTATACAAATTATAAAATATGTATAGATCTTTTTTAGAATCAATAAATTCTAATATTATTTTTTTATATGTGTCTTTTGTTGTTACAGAGAAAAACAATTATGGAAGATTTATGATATTAACCTCAAATATCAAAGCAAATTAGGCATTTTAATTTTTTAAAGTTATGTTTTTATATTTGTATCATTCGAAATTATATGAGATCTATGCGAATGACACATTAATATATTCTAATAAAAAATAAAGGATAAAAACGAATGACATAAGATTTGGTACGTGTGCTTAATATATTTTTAGATCTTATTGAATATTTGTATCATTTTAATTTTCATATATCTTGATTTTATAATTTATAACTTAGTGCCTGCAAAATATATCTATTAAATATTTTTAAACAAATATAAATAAATAGTCACTCAATAGTAATAATAAACTAGTAAAGATTCTCCTTACTTCTCATATTGAAAATAGAATAAAATAATCTATTATGATAAAATAAAATAAAATATTCTTAAAGTAATTAAGAAAATTTATTTTTTCACTAATTATTATTACTATATATTTTTGAATTTTTTATATTTTGAAATTTTTTTCCTTATTTGTAGAAATTAAATATTTATAAATTTATCACACTTAAACTAAAATGTAATTAATAGTAATTTTATTTTAAAACATTATTAAAAGAATTAAAAAATTAAAATTAAAAAATTAAAATTTTAAAAAAGCTTAATAACCAATACTCTTACACAATCGTTTTATAACATATAAAAGATAGATTATAAGTTTATCTCATTTCTTTAAACGGTTTACAAAATAGAAAAAATAAAAAATAAAAAACTACTATATATATGATTATTATTTTAAACCAAAGCATACTTTTTCTAATTAATTTGTGGTGGTAAATGGGAGCCACCACAGACCTTACATCATGAGTACAACAATTGCAATTAATAATTCATGACCCGACTAATTTGTATTAAAACCAAAACTCCTCAAAGCAGCTTAGAAAAGCTTAGAAAAAGAAAACTCAATTGAATACGATTTTTCAAGAACTTCAAATTCTTCATTGGCATCTTCAAGCTTCATCTTTCTAGAAACATCAACCTTTGACCTCCTCAAACTTTTTAATAGAAGAACCGGCCACATTTGATAAGATGGATTGAAGAAAACTACAGAAAAAAGTTGCAACAATGATGAAAGGACTAATCCGAATTTGAGTTTAAGTAACCTAGACCCAAACTTTCTAGAAAAGTAATTGCCAAAAGTTGATTTGGAGCTTTAAGATAAGGGAAAGTTATCTTGTTTGCAGAGTTTAAAGACCATTTTTCTAGGAAATCTGCTGCCTGATTCTGAATACGCGATATGTACTTGAAATTCATCTTCGAAGAAATCAACCTTCTGCAAAGCATGATTAGAGGCGAAATATACCAAAGAGATTTTCCATCAGCTAGTAGATTAATAAGGAGCAAACAATCTGATTCGATGTCAATATTGGACCATTTGTTTTTTGAGCAAGTGACTAATCCTACGAGAAGCACTTTGGCTTCAACTAACATCGGCGATAGCTTCCCGTAAGTGTTGCCAGAACAGCGAATGATATCTCATTTGCTATTGCGAATAACAATCCTACCACTTGACTCTCCATTGCTGAGGTAGGCGTCATCCATGTTCATCTTCAATCTATCAGCTTCAGGCGCAATCCACTTAAGGTAATCAACCTTTCTGATTTTTCAGAGAGCAGTGGAGCTAGGCATGGGCATATGGGAATGGAACCGAAGAACCAAACCGAAATAACGGATTCGGTTCGGTTCCAGTTCCTTATAAATACTCGTACGGTTCCTTATCTTAAATACCCACGGTTCTCGGTTCGGTTCGGAACCGAGAACCGAATAGTACCCATAAAGAACCGAATAAGAAATAGTACCTTTGAATATCCATGGTTTTCTGTTCGGTTCCAAACGGTTTTTTTGGCTACAAAGTAACCATTTGGTTCTTTTCGGGTTCAGTTCCAAACAGTTCTTTTGGTTAGAAAGTAACCATTGTTAGGTGCGAACAAAGTACCACTCTAGCCTCCTCTCAATTGACTTCCATCCACCTACTCTAGTCAGGTGGAGAGAAACCTGACTTTGGTCGCACCTAACAATCCTCCTCTCGAGCAATGTACCACTCTAGCCTCCTCTCAATTGACTTCCATCCGCCTACTCTAGTCAGGTGGAGAGAAACCTGAACTCTAAAGCTTTAGGGCGGATCTATCTGCTCACACTGTGCCGCTCCTTGATCAAACCACCTGCTTGATGAGCTATTAGGTACTCCATCTTTAGATGAATCTGCGCCGCTCCTTGATCAAGCCACCTGTTTGACGAGCCATCTGGCGCTCCATCTATCCAGTAGATCATCACAACCCACCACATCGCGTTCTGTCTGGGCCTGGTGCTCTGATACCATTTGTAGGGAATATTGGGTCCACATATTCCGCCTTTTGTATATAAGTAAGAATACTCCGATCTCCACACTAGTGTGATATTGTTCGTTTTGGGCCCACTGACCCGCACGACTTTGCTTTTGACCCACTTCTAAAAGGGCTCACACGAATGGAGATGTATTCTTAACTTATATACTGATCTTTCTTCCCATGTTTAACCGATGTGGGATGTGGGATGTGGGACTTTGGTTAGAAAATAACCATTTGGTTCTTTTCGGGTTCAGTTCCAAACAAGTTTTTTGGTTAGAAAGTAACCATTTGGTTAGAAAATAACTATTTCGTTCCTTTCGGGTTCGGTTCCAAACGGTTCTTCTGGTTACAAAGTAACCATTTGGTTAGAAAGTAACCAATTGGAACCGAACCGAACTGAATTTTAATCAGTTTTAAATGGGTACTAGTTTTAAAGAACCGAAAGAACCGAGAACCGAACCGAACCGAACTGAATTTTAATCGGTTCCTAAATGGGTACTAGTTTTAAAGAACCGAAAGAACCGATAACCAAAAGAACCGAACCGAAGAACCGAATGCCCATACCTAAGTGGAGCAGCCCAGACTGATACTTGCATTTATAGTATGATTCCAATGCTTACTTTTAAGTTTGTTAGAAATATCAAGACCAATAATAACTCTGTTTATATTGTTAATGGTCTTGGCAACATAGTCACAATTTCCATTGAATTTATACCTATTTCATTTTTTCTAAATCATGTAACAAATGATGGCAAGATTAATGTGAGTAATATGAACATTGAATGTGGAAAACCAAAACCCGTTCCTAATAATATGCGTCAAAACCATATGATTTCCAATCGGAATGTTAAAAAGGCTATTGAAGTGATTCTGAATACTCCAAAAGTAATGACATCTAACAAAGATATGGTTAGCGTCCTCAGATTTAGAATAAAATTGGCACTTGGAAGCTAAGATTAACATGTCTCCTTTGTAAGTTAGAATCAGTAGAGATAAAATTCTTAAGTAATTTGAATAGATGAAAAGAATACTTTATTGGGGTAAGGTGATTCCAAATCTTTTTGAATATGCCCTATTTGTTGAAGTGATATCTAATTTTGTTCCATGTTAGCTTAGTATTGAAGTTATAGTCTTGGAAAAGAGCCCAAATCATCTTGTCTTCCTTTTTATTTTCAACTCTGACCGTCTGAATACGCTTGATTCCATCTTCTGGCCGGAAGTTTCTCAGTCGATCAGTGTCTCATCGATCATTTTTCCAGAAGGTGTTAACCTTAGCTTCCAAATACCAGATGTTATTAACATTATTGCTGTGCTTTAGGATAGGATGGTGATTGTGTCAGTCTTTTCTCCAGAAGTCCATCTCACCTCTTCCAAAAAGCCAATTTATGTTGCATTCAGTAGAATCTTTAACTGCAAGCATTCTTTTCCAAGTAAGAGAAGGATTCTTGTTAGTATTAGACATTAAAGGATGCTTGTTGTTATTGTAAATATTATGCATAAGACTAGCCCACAAACGGTCATTTTTTCTGAAGTTAAACCATAATTTGTGAGAGAAGGTGAGCTGCAAATCAGACAGATTCTGATGTTGAGCCCACATTCCTCAAAAGGCCTACTAATCTTAGACCAGGAACACCGGTGAGTACTCTTCTCACTATAGTTAGATATCTAGATTAATCTATTGAAAATTAATTCCAGTCTTCTTATAATACAGGTGGGAAGATTAGAATTTTTCATCCAGTATCCTGGGTTGGCCATAAGCACATAGGATATCAAAGTAATTTTACCCCCAAATGTTAAGTGTTTACCATTCTAATACTGGATTTTAGCATTAACTTTATCAATAATACTATAGTAATTTCTTAAAACGTTGTTATTACTAATCATAACTCCAAGATAGCTGGTGGTAAGAGACTCAGTAGAGAAAGCGGTCTAACATTCAAGCTTATGGATTCTGGTGGAGTGAAGCTTGCAAGAGGTAATTGTCTTCGTCTTTTCCTTATTGATTGTCTGCCCAGAAACACCCTTGTGCTGTCTAGAAACTTACTCAAAATATCAATAGAAGAGTGCATATTGTTAGTAAAAACAAGGATGTCATCGAAAAACGCCAGACAATGAATCAGAAAGTCAGTTCTTGAAGAGAACTTCATTTTAAGGATTATTGTTAATAAGCTTGTAGAGGCCTCTGGTTAAGACTTCTTCCCCAATAATGAAGAGACTTGGGGACAGGGGTCCCCCTACCTCAGGCCTCTCTTTGGGTTGAAGTAACCTAACACCTCACCATTAATCAAGATGGAAATGCTAACATTAGTAATCAACTTGCTAATTAAGGTAAGAAACTTGATGGAAAATCCCAAAAAAGACAAAACTTTCGTTATAAATGAATGAGACATTTTGTCGAAATCGTTCGATATGTCCAATTGGATGACAATGTTACCATTGTTTGGGTTTTTATTTATGTCATGAAACAATTCCCTAGCAATCGAAATCTTCTCATGAATGGAATGACCTTTAACAAAAGAAATTTGATTCTTATAAATGATTTTAGGTAAAATTTCAGCTAGTCTAGAGTTTATAATCTTAGATAGAATTCTGTTAAACATGGAGTATAGGCTAATTGTCTTATAGTTGCTCCAATTGATAGGGTTTGAGGACTTTGTGATCAGACAGATCCCAGTTGCAAAAATTCCATTGAGGATGTTATGGCCTTTAAGGTAAGAATTGAGGGCAATTCATAAGTCATCCTTAATGATATTCCAGCAAACTTTGTAAAAGTGGATGTTGTACCCATCAAGTCCAGCAACACTGGCAGAGCTCATGCTGTTGATAATTTTCCAAAGCTCCTTGTCATCAATCTCCTTAAGTAACTTGGTATTATCCTCCTTGGTGGTACAGCTAGGAATGGTGTCAAAGATATCATCATTCATAAGCTCCAATTCTTTCTCTTTGATGTTATAAGGAGCCTTAGTTAAGTTTTCTTTAAAAAAATTAACGGCATAAGCATCTATCTTATCCTGGTCCGGGTTCCATACGTTGTTCTCTTTGATGCCTTGAATTTTGTTCTTTCTCCTTTTCTTTGTGACATAATCATGGTAAGTCTTCGTGTTCACATCACAGTCTTTAATCCATCAGTTTTAACATTTTGGTCTCCAAAAAGTTTCTTCATTTCTTAAGGCCTGAATGTAGAGACTATTTGCCTTCGCCAAATCAGCTTTAGTGTTATCATTGTTGAAATTGAAATGCTTATATTCAAGTCTTCTCACCTCAGCTTCAGTTTCTTTAACCTTATTGAAAATGTTCCCAAAATGCCTAGTATTCCACTCTTTAAGACATAGCTTAAGCCTTTTCATTTTAAACCAAAAGATCTGATTTGGCTGCCCAGAAATCTTGATATTCCAGTTCTTATCGACAACACTGAGGAAAATTTCATCATTAGTCCACATATCCATAAACTTGAAGTATTTATTTTTGTTAATGTTTAAATAATTGTTAGAGCAGACTATTATAAGAAAATGAGACTGGTCAGAACAAGATCTAACCATGTGGATAACTGTAGGGTCATTGAAGATGTCAGTATAATTATGATTGATCATGGCTTCATCTAACCTTTTCCACTTGTTAGATTTGTTCCAGGTGAACTTGGATCCAATGTATCCAGCGTCTTCAAGGTTGCAGCTTCCAATCATTTCATTGAAGTCTTCCACACTGTTTTGACATATAGAAGTATAGCCGATTTGATCATATGTGGAAGCAATCACATTAAAGTCTCCTGCTGTAAGCCATGTTTTCTATGTTGTAGAAATGAGCTTAAGTTGATCCCAAAGAGATATTATATTAACCCTTTGAAATTTAGTATATATGATAGTAAACATAAAATTAATGTTAGTAAATGTATCAGTAACATCACAATACAAGCACTGATCATGATTCGCAAGAATATCTATCTTAATATCATCAACCCAAGAAAGCCAAATCTTATTAGAAGTATTAGAAGCAAAGTTGTTGAAACCCAGCTTAGAAACAATGCTAACTCTCTTGTCCTCTTGCACCATAGGATCCTGAATAGTGAGAATTCTAATATTTTCATTTTTGATAATAGATTTCAGTCTATTGACTGTAGACAAATTTTGGATACCACGCAGATTCCAACTAAGAATCTTTATCATCATCAGAAAAGTATTTGTGGTTTTTGTTGATCTCCGAAACTTTCAGAGACTTGATTATAATCTTGTTTGGTTTTTTTCAATTTTTTCACAGATTTCAGCTTTCTGTTCAGGAGGACTTTAAGGTCAGGATCATTATAATCAGCATTGTTTCAAACTGGAGTGGCCATGATACTTCCTATGTATTCTTGATGTGGAGAATTATTTCCAGTTCTATTCTTGTCTTGTTTATTTTGATCATCTAAAGAGTAGCCATGTTTCAAACATTTAAAGAGCCCCTATTATTTCAGATTCTTCTGACAGAGAGACTTCATTGTTATTTTTAGAGACATCTTCTTTTTTATTGTTTTCACTTGATTGAGATTCCTGATTTTGATGAACCACAATAGATTGAACTTTTGGCTCGTATACAAGATTTGGCAATCTTTCCATGTTTTTATTGCTTGTCTTTGTTATCAGTAGCTTTCTAAACACTACTATCATTTTCCTTTACATTTCCAAGGTAAGGTTAAAACTTATTGCAGTTAAGACTTTTGTGACCCATATGCAAACAACAATCACATTAATCAGGTAGAGTAGAGTATTATAGTGAATATTCAACCAACATCCTTCATTGGATCCAAATCCAATCCATATGCGATTATGAAGTTTTTTCTTGACATCGATTTCAATTAAAGCTTGATAAGCATTTGATGAAGCTTTGTTCTTGTTTGGTATCTTGATTTTATAGATCGTTCCTAATGATTTTGTAAATCGTTCCCAATGATTTTGATATATTGTTTAATGCCTTAGAATTATAAAGGTATTCTGGGATTTTCTCAATTGAAATCCAGATTAAGGCAACAGAACTCCATTTTTTATATTAAAATCTGGAGTCCATCTCAGAAGCTTCATAACAGAGTTGTCAAAGTTACACACCTTTCTGGACCAAAATATGCAAACATCATCCTTCAAATCAAATTCAAAGAAAATATGACGCGAACCCCAGTTGCTCACATTGTAATTTTATTTAAATTTGAAAGTGCTAAAAAAATTGTTCAAGACATATTTCTTAGGAATGCCAGCAACAAATTTCCAGACTAGTGTGGTTTTCATTTCACAAATCAGAGTATCCTTGACAGATTTATCATATTGAAATGATATGTGATCTTCTTTCATCAAGCAACCGACATGATTTAGATCAGTATTTTGGTTTGACGGCTTCTAGATAAGATTTCATAATCTGATTAGTCGCAGAAGCCTAGGTTTTATTTCTTGAAAGCAGAGCATGATAATTCTCTTCTTCAAAAATTAAATTATTATATATTTCCATATATGCAACGCGAAATCAGGAGATGAGGAGGAGGAATGATTCAAAGAATGAATCGCAATGAGAAGAATCACTAAAGGATTATCTATATTGATTCTTGATGCAGATCACCATTCTTGGAGAAGCTCCTTTCAAATTTTAGGTTTATCAAACCGAGATGACCTTAAGCCGTTCTAAGATATATGTTATTATGTGATTCTTTTTGGTGTAAAAAGCTATAAAAAATATATGTCAATATGTAACCTTTTTTTATCGTTTGTTCCATTAAAAAAATTGTTCGTTGCGTTTCAAATCTATATTGTATTTGTCTAAAACATGTATGGACCACGGTCAAACTTACATATATTATTTTTGTTCAAAAGTATAAAAGTATATTGGCCAAAGCTATTTGCTCCATGTTATTTTTTATTTCCTCCCTCATTCAAACTTTCAAAAACACTAGACTTGCTTTTACTAAGTTATCCTTATTTTTATTTCAAATTTAACACTAGATTCCATTGATCTAATAGATAGTCTTATATGAAAAAACACATCAATAACCTAACTTTAATCCAACATATATGATTCTACCTCTAAAATTAACCCTAAAACAAAGAACTTCAATTTTATTGAAGATTAATAATGGAAAATAAAGAAACCCAAACTAAACTGGAGAACAACACTCAATCAACGAACAAGGTAATTTAATCTTTGTTTTTTAATCTTTGTTTTTTTGTTTTACCATTTCGAAACTTTTTTTTTTCAGCCAAACCCGATTTCTGCAGTTCTGAACGAAAAACAACTGATTCTGAGACGGTATCTCAGAATCAGTTGTTTTGTTCAGAAACAACTATTGCTAGCCAAAAATTTTAAACATTAGCATGTAATTCCAAGATGGTATCTCGGAATTACATGCTATTTTTTTTTTAACGAAAGCATGTGATTCCGAGATGGCCTCTCGGAATCACATGCTTTTGTAAAAAAACAAAATAGAAAAGAACAGCTATATGGTCACAAAATCAAACCAAACTCGAAAACATATCCAACCAAAAGCATAAACCCTAATCGAACTCTAAATCTACCAAATAAGAACCCTAATCGAACCTTAAATCTACCAAATAAGAACCCTAATCGAACCCTAAATCTACCAAATAAGAATCCTAACCTAACCAAAACAGCCATAGCGAAAAAAAACTGGAAAACAAAAGACAGTAGAAAACTGAAGAGATTAGGGTTTTGAAAGGAAACTGGAAAACAAAAGACAGTAGAAAACTGAAGAGATAGATAAGTATGGTTTTTTTTCTTTGAATTTGTTAATGGGTAGGATAATAGAATAATGGCGTTCTTGAAAAAGAAAGATATACAATAAATGGGTAGAAGGACAAATGTGTAATTTCCTTTATGGAGGAAATAACAACATAGGATTATTTTCAAATTATGGAAAAAATAAAAATTATCATTGAGGAAATAGCTTCGGTCAAGTATATTTTATAATTTAATTGAAACATGGATAAATATCGTATGATGATAATCTAAATATTTTTTTTACCACGGTCAAACCAAATAATTAAATTGAACGTGTATTAATTTTGATATAATTTTCATTAATATATCTAGTAAGTTTCCCGTTTAAATCTTTTATAATTGTAAAAGGTCAAACTAACATAGGTTATTTATATTCATTAATATTAATCAATCTTTTATAATCACAAATAAATTAAATTAATATTTTTCTAATAATTCCTCAAAAGTAATTAAAACAATTCTATATCAACCAAATTTTACTGATTATCAATAACCAAATAAACAAAACCACAATCAATATATTTAAATGATTAGATATCAATCAAATTTATACCTCAAATCTACTCAATATCGATTTTTTCGGATATTATTATATAGAGATCTAATTAGTAGATCTATTAGTCTAATTATATAAATTTTGGTTTATTTCAAAGCATGACATTATTTTATTACGTTGATGGTTTAATGATGACGATTTGTTTTTTCATTTTTTAGTTAAACTGAATAATTTGTGGATAATGTTTTTTTTATTGTTTGTTCAAGATATATTTGCATTTTCCATATGAATAAAAGACTAAGGAAGCGTAATATTTTTATGGAGACTCTGTCAATCTTCTAAGATGGATGATAGTCTAAATGTTAGGCTAAGATTCAGTCTAGCCATTCTTGTTAGGACTTGTCTGATCTTGTTAATTTGATGGTTTCCCTAACAAGTGGTGTGGTGAGTGTGGGTATCAAATATCAATATTTTATGTTTGTGAAAAAAACAAAATAGTCCTATATTATTTGGATTTCCTATATTAATTGGAGTAATACTAATTGAATTTTTTTATATTAATTGGATTTCTTATATTAAATAGATATTCTATATTAATTAGATTTTCTATATTAGTTGGATATTATATATTAATTGGATCTTATACATTGGTAATAAGCAACGGAAAAATAAAAATATTGGTCTATTTAATTTTATGTTTGAAAATAATATATATTTTTATAAATATTTATTTAGTATATTTAATTTTTATTTTTTAAAATTACGCTTGTTTTTAATTAGGAGAAAATGAATGTTATGTAGATTTTAGAGGAAAAAATATTGAATGTGAATATCTGATGTTTTATTTTAGCTTAACGAATCTCTTAAATGTAAATTAAATACGATTATCATAGCTTAATGCTGTTTTTTTTAATAATTTAATGTTTGCATTCTCTTTCATTAATCATTTAATCATATCGTTAGTACCACACGGTGAACAATGTCCAAAATTTGCTAAGTTATATATTTATAATACTCACAAAATGAGTTAAATAACCGAATAAGATTATCTTGAACATGAAATTATGGACGGTCTTATAAAATGCTTGATGAAACGAATAAATTAGTCAAATTATTCCGCGGTGATAAAGATAGAGTTAATGAAAACTTAGTTGCTTCATTGAAAATGAGATTAGTAGGTCGTAGAGTAACAAACAATAAACAATATGACCAACCTTCTTCAAAGAAAATTGGTGGTTTGATAGTAGGAAATCTTGAAGAGTTCAGTTATGAAAGAAATATCATAATACAACATAAATCTATTTTTTTTACAAATAATCATGAAATTACATCTTAAATTTATGTCATTGCAATATCCACTTATTTTTCCTCATGGTGAAGATGGTTATAAATCTGATTTAAAATGGAAAGAAGAGTTCAAAAGCTAAACACCAAAATATAAATAAGACATTTATATCTATATCAAATTCAAGATACAAAATTGAATGATGTTTCTTTCTCAAAATATGGTAAGTTGATCCAACACTATTTAGTAGATGTATATACAACTCTTGTAGAAGACGAATTAGATTTTATTAAAAAAAAAAAAAACTTTTAGGATTGAGATTTATAAAAGAATACACGATGCAGTATTAAAAAGAGATATTGGAAAATGATAATTTTATCGTCTCCCCACACCAAAAGTGTTAGGTATATGATAAATAATTATCAGGATGCAATGATAATTTGCCGACATTTTGGTAACCCAAATTTGTTCATCACGTTTATATGCAATACAAAATGGCCAGGAGTTATAAAAGAACTCTCCATAAATCATGGTTATAAAGCTTAAGATAGACTTGATATTGTCACAAGAGTATTTAAAAAGAACCTCGATAATATGATATCCAGCATCAAATCAGAAAAATCTTTTGGAGCAGTCAGATACGTTATTTTATTATAAAAAGTTATTTTATTTTTTAATATAGTTATTTCCGTAAGTCATATTACATGTTGGGAATATGGGTATCGCATATTCCACCCCTGTATATAAATAAGAACAATATGATCTTAACACTTGTATACAGATGCGGAATAAGTAGTACCATATTCCCAACAAATGGTATCAGAACTCCATGCCCAGACAAAAACGCAATGATAGTGAAATTCTCGGAGGTCGAACATGTTGAACCAGTAGTCATACTCAAGAAGTGGCACTTGATTGGAGTAGTGGCGCGAAAGAACAAGATAAGTGGTGGTCTAATAGGAGGTGAGCATCAACATCCGTAGTGCCTCTATGGTTCAGGTATTCCCAACCTTATTAGAGTGGGCGGATGAAAGTCAATTGAGAGGAGGCTAAAGTAGTACTTTGTTCGAGAGAAAGATTTGTTAGGGTGGCGATCCAAGTCCCACATTCCATATCGGTTAAACATGGGAATGATCAGTTGTATATAAGTAAGAACATATCTCAACTAGTATGGGGCCTTTTGAAAGTGGACCAAAAGCAAACTTATGCGGGCCTTTGGGCGCCAAAGCGGACGATATCATACTAGTGTGGATATTGGTTGTTCTTACTTATATCCGGAAGCGGAATATGAGGTACCCATATTCCCTACAAATGGTATCAAAGATCCAGGCCCAAACAAAACGCGATGGTGGTGACATTGAGGAGGTCGAACATAATGAACCAATAGTCGTGCTCAAGGTGAAGGGCCTAAACAGAACGCGATGGTGGTGACATTCTGGAGGTCGAATATGATGAAGGTCGAACATGATGAACCAGTAGTCGTGCTCAAGGTGAAGGGTCTGCTCTAGAAATCCTAGTTCGGAGTGCATGTGGCTCATCAAGAAGTGTGACTTGATTGGAGTGTATCAAGGCAGTGGTGCTTGATTGGAGTGATGCTAAGGAACAAGACAATGATGGTCTAATAGGAGGTGAGCAACAACATTTATAGTGTGCCTCTATGATTTAGGTAGTCAGCAACCTAATTAGAGTGGACGGATGAAAGTCAATTGAGAGGAGGCTAAGGTGGTACTTTATTCGAGAGGAGGATTTGTTAGGGTGGCGACCAAAATCCTACATTCCACATTGGTTAGACATGGGAAAGATCAATGATATATAAGTAACAACATATCTCATTAGTATATGAGACCTTTTGGAAATGGACAAAAAATAAACCTGTGGAGGCTTTGGAACTCCGAAGTGGACAATATAATACTAACTAATGTGGTTGTTCTTACTTATACGTGAAAAATGCAAAACAAAATAAAAATTAGACATTAAATTAGCCATTTTCTATATCTTTAATTCTATTTCTAAAAAAATATGCAAATTTATTGTCCCTTTTCTATATCTTTAATTCTATTTCCAAAAAAGATATACAAATTTACAATTAGAATAAATTAAATGAAATTTCAAAAAATTCAATCAATCTAAATTTAAAAAAATCTCAAATATGAAAAAAAAAATCTGTAATTCAAAAAGTTATAAACTTAACTACATTATAAAAAAAATCATCAATAAAATTTTGTTTATTTAAGAAAAAAATTAGAAATTGATGGAATATTGTTGCTATTAATAATTGAATAATGTTCCAACGATAAGCACATCTCACTCGAAAGAATAAAACATATAAAGGAACTTCATCACCTGTCCATTCAACCAGATCAGCTGTTTTATAATTTTGAATCCGAATCGTTTCGTTGATGCCAACCAGATTTTGTTTGGATTGGGAGATTGTAGTGATTCGAACCTTTGACCGACATTGAGGAATTGGTCTAACACGTGGTCCGTCCCACCGGTGACTGTGATAGCTTAACCAGGCCATTCGTGCCCTGCTGCCCAATTATTTGGACCATCTAATGCATAAAGCCAACCCATTCCATTTAGGTACAGACCATCAAGAATTGAATAAATTAATTTCGAAATTAAATTAAGTTTGACCATCTATACATTCTATATATATGGTCATTTTATTTTATATTTGTTTAATAAATCATGTACAGTAATTCAAAATATATTATGTCGACAACTTTTATCAGATTTTAGTATACTAGGAGCCTCGTTATTAGGTTTAAATCACGAAACAGCTCATCCACTATTTATTATTTCGTTTTTTTTTCATTTAGTTCAACGAGTCTAAAATTATCGGATTTCTTGACAAATTTATAATTTTAGTCTATGATTTATAAAATTTATAAATTTAGTTTCCGATAAAGAAAATTTTATTTAGATTCATGGATTAAATTTATAGATTTTGCGAAGTCGAATGACTAAATTTATAGATTTCGTAAATCATGAACTAAACTTATAAATTTGCCAAATAGAGAAACCCTCACCATATAAAATAATATATAGTACAGAGTCTATTATATTTTTCATTTTATTTTTATTAAAATAGATGTTTGTTTAATAACGTTGTACACATATTAAAAGGAAATGTAAACAAATGTGTTATTAAATCGTAAACAAACGTGTTATTGAATCACTATGCAATTATCACAAAATAGCTCAAGCACAGAACATATGTGAAGGATATACTGAAATGAACACAAGATTTAACATGATTCAACAATTGTCTACATCCACACGCGCCGCCAGAGAAAAGAGTTTCACTATGATATAAAACGGTAATAAATTTCAAATTGTGTTTTGTGTAGTCCTAGTAGTCTATTTATAGGGAATAAATAGACTTACTAGACAATGGGCCTAATAGGCTCATATACACTAATAAGAAAACCATCAATTGTATTACAGCTTACTATCAATGACACAAAACTGTATCGCCGAGCACGGGACACTGTCAATGCATTACTCGACATATTCACAACAAATCTTCCCCTTGAGGCGAATATCATTTCTTCACTAACAACAAAGAAACTTCTCTTTTTCTGACTCATCAAATGCCCATAAGGCATTCACTCTATATTGCGAACACCAATCCAGTTTAGGCACTCCCTAAACTTTCGAACTGATACTGTCTTACTCATTATATCTGCTGGATTATCGTGTGTAGACAATTTCTTCACATAAACAATTCCTTGTAAGGTGTATGGTGTTTTAACTGTCATAAAAAAGTTTGGTAGTAGTCCTATCCAAGCCCAAAACTGCCACCAAACCTTGCAACCATATTGCCTCTTTAACTGCTTTTGTTACTGCCATGTACTCTGCCTTTGTTGTAGACAAAGCTACAGTAGCTTGCAATTGTGCTTTCCAACTGATTGCACTCCCAGCTAGAGTAAATATATATCATGTCAGATATTTTCTTTTATCCATATCACCTACAAAATCAGAATCAACAAAACCAACCAATGATCCTGCAACATCATTCAGCGTTTCACCAATATCGGTCTTGTTAAAAGTTAAGCCAATGTTCACAGTATTCTTAAGATACCGAAGTATCCATTTCACTGTCTGCCAGTGTTCTTTCCCAAAACATCCCATGTACCTGCTAACTGCACTAACTGCATGTGAAATATCAGGACGTGTGCATACCATAGCATACATGATACTACCAACTGCACTTGCATATGGAACCTTTGACATTTGCTCCAACTCAGCATCGTCCTTGGCCACTCCTACTGAAGACAACTTGAAATGAGTAGCAAATGGAATGCTAACTTCCTTAGCATCAAACATGTTGAATCGTTTTAACACTTTATCAATATAGCTTCGTTGAGACAAGTGTAATGATCATACACTTCTGTTCCTGATAATCTCTATACCAAGAATTTTCTTTGCTCTACCCAGATGCTCCATCTCAAAATCGGCACTAAGCTGCTTCTTTATCTGCACAATGTGTGACATACTACAAGTAACAATAAGCATATCATCCACATACAACAATATGTAAACATACGAATCATCTCACATCTTTTGATGATACACACAACTATCATATGGACTCCTCGTGAACCCTTTTGACACCATGAATATATCAAAACGTTTGTACCATTGCCTAGGTGATTGTTTCAAACCATACAGTGACTTTTTCAGCAGACAAACTTTGTCCTCCATATTAGGTTTGATAAATCCCTCTGGTTGTCACATGTAGATTTGATCATCTAATTGACCATGTAGAAACACAATCTTCACATCCAACTGCTCAAGCTCTAAATCTTACAAAACTACTATGGCTAACAAAACTCGAATCAAACTATGCTTCACCACTGGAGAAAACACTTCATTGAAGTCGATTCCTTTCCTTTGATAAAACCTTTAGCGACTAGTCTTGCCTTGAATCGAGATGTCTCAACCCCTGGATTACCTTTCTTTTTCTTGAACACCCATAAACTGCCTACTATCTTCTGTCCTTTAGGCAAGTCAACAAGCTTCCATGTTTGATTCTTATGAAGAGATTCAATCTCTTCTCCCATAGCACCAATCCATCGATCTGCCTCTAAACTCGCTATAGCTTTTCTGTAGCTACTAGGTTCCTGCATCTCAACTTATTCTGCAACTGACAGAGCATATGTAACTAGATTCGTATACCTTTTTTGGAGTCTAATATCTCTTATTTCTCTGCCCAATGGTATGCTATAAGGTTTTTTTCTGGTTCGGGCGCATGATCGTCACTATCATCCGATGTTGACGCTTCATCTCCTCATTCTGGATCCACCTCAGAACCAATTGAATTATTGGACCTGCTAGAAACTGATTCTACTTCAAGCTCCACCTGTTTACTTACAATCGATCCTGATTCGACCATTTCTCATACTTCCTTCTGACTGTCTATCGAAGGAAACTCATTAAAATTAATGTCCCTACTGATAAGAAAACCTGGATACTTCGGAGAGGTACACCATAACCTATATCCCTTCACTCCAGTAGCATATCCTAGAAATATGCACCTCTTTGCCCTCGGCTCAAGCTTACCATCTCTCACATGAGCATATGCAGGATAACCGAACACCTTCAAATGTTCATAATCAACTGACGATCAAGACCAAATCTCCAAATAAATTTTACAATCAATAGCCGTTGATGGAGGCCGATTCACCAAGTAACACATTGTATTGATAGCTTGAGCCTAAAAATCCTTTCTCACACCGGAATGCAGGAGCATACTTCATGCATTGTCACAAATCGTTCTGTTCATTCTTTCTGCGACTCCATTCTGTTGTGGTGTTCTAGAACAAGTGCGATGGCGCACTATTCCTTCAGCTTCGCAAAACTCGTTGAACTAACGATTGCAATATTCTAACCCATTATCTGTCCTAAGACGTTTGATTTTTCTTCATGTTTTCTTCTCAATCATCGTCTTCCATTTGACAAAGGTTGAATATAACTCATCTTTCGTTTTCAGAAAGTAAACCCACATCATCGTTGAAAAATCATCAATCAAACTCATGTTTTCTTCTCAATCATCGTCTTCCATTTGACAAAGGTTGAATATAACTCATCTTTCGTTTTCAGAAAGTAAACCCACATCATCGTTGAAAAATCATCAATCAAACTCATGTAGTATCTGGCTCCGCTCTTGGATGAAATTCTGTTTGGACCCCAAAGATACGAGTGAATGTAGTCCACTGTCCCTTTAGACAGTTAAACATTCTGATTCTGACGTTACCGATACCACCAACAGTCAACGAATAGGTGTTCCCTAAATAGACAGTTCCCTGCATTGGCTTGTAAGTATCAAACCACTGCTTGAACTGACATATGTAATATGTAGCGCCAGTGTCGAGTTCCTAAGAGTTTTACCCAACGTCTGAACTCACAGACAATACATCTCCTCCACCACTAATTTCACTATCGTCGGAATCGTTCACACCTTCCACAATGTTTGCTGCATTTTCCTTTTGATTTCCCTTCTTACCATTCAGTTTGGAAAATCTCTCCTATAATGACCCTGCTCACCGCATTCATAACATTTTGAGTGCTTTACCTTTGACTTAGACCTCCAGTTCTTCCTTCTTAAAGAATTGCTTCTAGATCTTCACCTAGTCATAAGACCATCCCCTTCAGCTTGATTTTCTAGCTGCAACTGTCCCATCTCCTTTGATTTAAGTGTCCCTTTGACATCTGCTAGCGATAACTAATCATTACCACACATAATGGTATCTACGAAGTTTTCATAGAGAGTTGGTAACAATCTCAATGCAAACAAAGCTTGATCATCATCCTCAATATTGCTATCCATGTTCTTCAAGTCCATTATAATTGATTTAAAATTATCTAAGTGCTCAGTTATGGACATACCTTATTTCAATTTGAAAATCGTACAAACGCTTCTTCAAGTATAATCGATTTACTACTGATTTCTCTGAGTAAAGATCTCATAGCTTATTCCATGCGCAGGAAGCAGTTTTCTCACTCATTAAAATCTAGCACAAAGCCCTTTCTTGAAGATCTTGCTTCTCCTCTGATACCACGTGTTTGGAATATGGGGGCTTGGTCCACATATTCTGCCTCCGTATATAAGTAAGAACAATACGATCTCAACACTAGTATGATATTTTCCGCTTTGGCGCGCGAAAGCCCGCACGACTTTGGTTTTGGTCCATTTCCAAAAGGCCTCATACTAATTGAGATATGTTATTACTTATATACCACTGATCCTTCCCATGCCTAACCGATGTGGGATGTGGGACTTTGGTCGTCACCCTAACCAATCCTCCTCTCGAACAAAGTACTACTCCAGTCTTCTCTCAATTGACTTCCATCTGCCTACTCTAATCAGGTTGACAGTCTATCTGATGTCTAGAGGCACTACAAATGTTACTGTTCACCTTCTATTAGACCATTCTGTCTTGTTCCTTAGCTTCACTTCGCACTCCAATCAAGTACCGCCGCTTGATGAGCCACGAGAACTCCGAACTAGGATCTCTAGAGCAGATCACATTGAGCATGACGTCTAACTTCTTCATGTTCGACCGTCGCGCGTTTCGTCTGTGCCTAGCGCTCTGATACCAATTTTGTTATTAAATCACTATGCAATTATCACAAAATGGCTCAAGCACAGAACATATGTGAAGGACAGACTTAAATGAACACAAGATTTAACATGGTTCGACAATTGTCTACATTCACACACGCCGCCAGAGAAAAGAGTTTCACTATGATAGAAAAGGGTTGCAGATTTCAGATTGTGTTTTATGTAGCCATATTAGTATATTTATAGGGAATAAAAAGACTTACTAGAGAATGAGCCTAATGGGCTCATATACACTAATAAGAAAACCATCTATTGTATTACAGCTTAGGGGTGAGATTCGGTCGGTTCGGTCGGTTTTTTATAAATTTTTAAACCGAACCGAAATAATTCGGTTTGTATATTATTAAACCGATTTAGTAATAAAAAAATCGATTTTTTTCGGTTTCGGTTTTTTCGGTTTCGGTCGGTTTCGGTTGGTTTTCGGTTTTAACAGAGGTGCGGTTCGGTCCGTTTGGTCGGTGCGGTTCGGTGCGGTTCGATCCGGTTTTTTTCGAATTATTTATTTAGTTAAAGAATTTTATAAAAAATTGCAAAAAAAATTATAATATAAACTAATTATTAATACTGTTCGGTGCGGTGTGTTTTGACTTTATTGATGTTTATAAATCGATTATGTGGTCTAAGAAAAAAGGGATGCAATTTCTTTTAAAATACAAAGTACAACATGTCCCTAAAAGAATCTCGAACATTCATTGGTTAGATGAGAATTAGTCGGATCTGTTGTCCAAATAATGTTTATGTTCTTAAGTTTAAGTTTGGATTCTTTTGTTTTTGCATTATTTATTTATTATATTCTCATTTGTTATGATTAACCCGAATTTATTTCAATAGATTCGACCAATTCAATACTAATCAAGAATACTTAAATCAACGCAAGTCCAAAATTAAGAACACATAAGAATAAGTTACAGTAATTACCAAATCGATAATCGATTACGTGGTGAATTTAAACGAATATTCAAATAATTGATTTTTCATGATCTGAGTCGTCTTATTGTTGGAAAACTCGACCAACACCAGTACATCATTTTCTTTGGATTTATGTAGATTGGAAAAACCACTCCTATTGGATGGATCTCAATCATGTCGATATAACTTTTATTTAAGCAAACCGATGGATCTCTAAAGTAAACCAAAACGACCACGATAAAAAGTTTCCAATTGGATGGATCTCAATCATCGATATAACATATCATGATTCGAGATTGATTCTCCTGTTTGAATTTAAACCTACAGTTCATTGGATTGAATTACAACCAAGAAAACTTCAAATACAACGAAATAAAATTCAAAGCTCCTACTAGATTTGTTATTCATTCGTCATTAATTTGTTTCTCTACATTATTCATTTTTTTACCATTTTTTTATCGTAACATATTTATTTTTAAAAATATTTCTCACAAAGATATTATAACTTTTGGTTAAAATAATGAGAAAACAAAAATAATGAGTTGGAGAGTTTTTTAAATAAAAAAATAATTAAAAGATTAAAATTGGAATAAAGGAAGTAGAAACTCATTTTGGGTTGTTTCTTCTATATATAGAGCAAATATCAAATTTACAAATGTAAAATACTAACACACCATCATATAGGGGTGAGATTCGGTCGGTTTTTTTATAAATTTTTAAACCGAACCGAAATAATTCGGTTTGTATATTATTAAACCGATTTAGTAATAAAAAAATCGATTTTTTTCGGTTTCGGTTTTTTCGGTTTCGGTCGGTTTTTTGGTTTTAACAGAGGTGCGGTTCGGTCCGTTTGGTCGGTGCGGTTCGGTCGGTGCGGTCCGGTGCGGTTCGATCCAGTTTTTTTCGAATTATTTATTTAGTTGAAGAATTTTAAAAAAATTGCAAAAAAAATTATAATATAAACTAATTATTAATTTTTTATATTTATAATAATAAATTTATAGTTATAATTTTAATATAATAAATACTATAATATATTGCTATTTAAGTGTATATATGATCTCATATCTCTCCCTCCTTTCTTTTTCTCTCGCTTGAAAGAAAACAATTCTTTTTCCAGCAATGGACTTATTCTCTTTACACCCAAAAGTTTACTCTGCCCGATATTTTCATGAGTTACAAAGGTCGCCGAGCCGGTCTGATTAAAGCTCTCACTACTGATTTTGAGGAGTTTTTCTACAAGTGCCATCCTGCTGAAGATGCGGTGTGCCTTTATGGTTTTCCAAATGAGACGTAGGGAGTGTACGAATTTCCTAAGACGGTTCCGATATACGGTATAAAGAAATACATAAAAAAAATTGCTGAAGATGTGGTGTGCCTTTATGGTTTTCCAAAGGAGACGTAGGGAGTGTACGAATTTCCTAAGACGGTTCCGATATATGGTATAAAGAAATACATAAAAAAAAATTAAAACTGAAACCGAATATTATTATTTTTAGACCGATGTGGGATGTGGGACTTTGGTCGTCACCCTAACCAATCCTCCTCTTGAACAAAGTACTACTCCAGTCTTCTCTCAATTGACTTCCATCTGCCTACTCTAATCAGGTTGACAGTCTACCTGATGTCTAGAGGCACTACAAATGTTACTGTTCACCTTCTATTAGACCACTTTGTCTTGTTCCTTAGCTTCAATTCGCACTCCAATCAAGTACCGCCGCTTGATGAGCCACGAGAACTCCGAACTAGGATCTCTATAGCAGATCACATTGAGCATGACGTCTAACTTCTTCATGTTCGACCGTCGCGTGTTTCGTCTGTGCCTAGCGCTCTGATACCAATTTTGTTATTAAATCACTATGCAATTATCACAAAATGGCTCAAGCACAGAACATATGTGAAGGACATACTTAAATGAACACAAGATTTAACATGGTTCGACAATTGTCTACATTCACACACGCCGCCAGAGAAAAGAGTTTCACTATGATAGAAAATGGTTACAGATTTCAGATTGTGTTTTGTGTAGCCATAGTAGTCTATTTATAGGGAATAAAAAGACTTACTAGAGAATGAGCTTAATGGGCTCATATACACTAATAAGAAAACCATCCATTGTATTACAGCTTACTATCAATGACACAAAACGGTACCGCCGAGCACGGTACACTGTCAAGGCATTATTCGACTCATTCACAACAAAACGTACCAAATATTAAGTTTTATTATCGTTTCATATTCTTAGGTATTATTATTATCTTTCTTGTATTTTTTTTTTAAATCTAACTCAATATTCGATTTTTAATAATACATCAAATACACATGTTTCAGACACGTCTCTTTGTTTGAACCAACACATCTATTTCCTACTTTTTTTTATAGCTTGTGTCTTTCAAACAGGACGCTAAACCCAGTGATTCTGGTCTCATAATAATTTTGTATGGTCTCACATTTCGTACTTTATTTTTCAATGGTATCGCATGATGTAATAGATAAATGCGAGACCAGACATGATGTAATGAAAAGATGCGAGATTAGACATGGTGAAGTGGATTGATGCAAGACCATTAATGATGAAAGAAATAGATGAAAGACCATACATGATGGAGTGGAGAGATGCGAGGACATGCATAATAAAATAGATAAATGCGAGAACCCGCATGATGAAGTAGGAAGATGTGAGATCAGACACGTTGAAGTAGAGAGATGCCAGACATGTACTAATTGATGATAAAAATGCGAGATCATACATAATAAAAATGAAGATACCAGGCATTATTAAATCATGCAAGAATATATATGATGAAAATGGATAGATGCGAGACTAGGCATAATGAAACAAAGAGATGCGAGACTTTTACTAATTCGATGATAAAGATGTGAGACGAGGATTACTCGGTCTGATTTAAAATTATCATTCATGAATTTAGTTTTCTTTGTTTTAATGAAAACAAAATCGATGATATTTCATTTTTTTCGAGCTACGGTTTGAAAAATATGAACTATTTTTTTGAAAGTAAGAAATAGATAGTTTGATTCAAAAAAAGAAAATGGTTACTTGTGATTTTTCTCAATAATTTGTTTTAAAAACACATATTAAAACTAAAAATATGTAATAAATAGGTATTGCATTTTTAAAATAATATTTATTTGAAATTCAAAAGCTTTTAGAAAAAAGACTTATTTTTAGATGTGAAGATATCAAATCGTTTATATATATACTTAGATTTTGAAGCATATTAAAATGGTTTGGCTAAACTTTTACCCAATAATTGCCCCGCCACATTCATTACACGATACCCATTGGATAAAAATATTTTATCTTATTTATAGGTTACAGAAAACTTTAATTCATCATCACATGCTCTAAATTAAAGATCATTAATCAACGATTGAAATAATTGTTAAGCCGTTAATATAAAAAAAGTCGTATATTACAAGTCCTAATTAATATAGAATACCCAATTAATATATGAAATATAGTCAATATATAAAGACCAAAATAAGATATCCAATTAATATAGGAGTCCTAGAACTACATTTTGGTCCAGCTATGGTGCTACGATCCAACTCGCTTCGGGTCAAGTGGTGCTTCAGATCAGCTTTTTTTTGGACCACCCTGCTTCAGGTCAGCCTACTTCGGCTCAACACATATTTCCTTTGAAATAATGGTCACGAGTATTTGATAGGTTGTCTTGGCCATTATGATCCAACAAACATATATGCCATTAAGTCACTACTCAAGCTTCACCTGAAAAGTTTCAACAGTTCTTGCATAACACATGTCATAGTGCATCCAACTATGATCATGTAGTCCTTCGGCAATACCTCTATTGATGAGTTACTTCTAGTCTACACCTAGAAAAATCAAAGGACTAAATTTATCTAAATCGATAAGTCGATAAAGGTCTAACTATAAAAAATACACTTTTTGTTGGATCTCTCCCTCTACCCCGTCTTTTTATTCAAACTCAAACTAAAAAACCCATTAATACCCTTGTTTTACCAAGTATATACAGAATTATCATTTTCATAGAAACTAACTCTAACCTTAAACCCTAACAGAAATCTAACCCTAAAGTCTAACATTTCTCTACCATAATATAAAAAACATAACAAAATATTACCTTAAACCCTAATTTTTATATCACAAACCAAAAAAATATCAAAATAATATGGAATATAAGAAAATGGGTTGCTCATTGGAAGACTTCATTGATGAAGAGCACTTATATCCGTTGGAGGAAACTTTTTGACATTTAGTTATTGTTTTTATTTGAGTCGCATGATAGGCGCGTTGAACATCTTCATTTTCGTCCGACATATGCAAGAATGATGGTGTTCATCGCGCTAAGCGTGTGAATTATGTGGTGTGTTCATCGCTAAGTATATGCGACTTAGTGTGATAGTTTTGTATATAAGGTGCAATTTATGCATTATGATATTTACTTAGAATATTGTTAATTATTGTAGGAGGAACCAAGCCACCCACCATATATGATGATTGATTACACCTAAAGTTTTACAACTGATAGACTTTTTACAAAGCCAAAAATGAATGCTTTTGTAAAATACGAAGGGAAAAGTATAAAATTTGTCAACATTATTATCCTATATGAATATGAGAGACAAGGAATAAATCCTAGGGTAAAGTACCAACGCGAGATATACAATTTTTTCAAATCAAAATCCAAGATAAAAACTTTAAGAAGGCGAAAATGTACAAAAAAATGTAATTTCCCGTTTGAATTAAGAGGGAATCAAGTTGACGTACTAGCTATGCAATAGCGTTTGTCCATTAAAAACGAGAAACACAAGCATGAACCTTATGTTCGGTTAGACGATCGTTCCCGCGCTTGTAGACTCAAGTTGGAGAATGTTTCCAACATGAATACAATCTACAACTTTTTCCAAAAACATCAGGATGTTGATCATGGTGGATAAACTCAAATAAAATACTTGTTGACCAAATTGAAGAACTATGGTTACTCTACGTGACAAGGGTTAGGTGATGAATCAGACATGATCCTTGATTTTTTTTGCGCATCCTACAAATATAGACTTGTTGCGTACATCCCTGCATGTGCTTGTCATGGATTGTGTATAAAATGACGAGGTACATATACCATTACTCGATATTATTGGAGTAACTTCGACTTCAATTATATATATTATTTCTTATGTGTTTATGAGTGGGGAGAAGATCAAACACAATGGTAATAGTACAACAAATAGGTAAAATTTCATTCGTTGTTATTTTTTTATAAAAAAAATCAATATCGTAATTATTTATTTTCTTCATATGTGTGGTAGTGCTCACTAGGCCCTTAAAAATACATTGGTACTAACCAATAAAATTTTAAAATGTTTTAGAAAAAGTTCATAAGCTCCTAATGAAGTAGCATACAAGGATTCTTGAATCTTTTGAGTGAAGTAAGTTTCGTACTCAACCGGGTAACGCAAATCATTTGACCTTGCAGCTAGTTGGTCATGTATCGAATGCAGACCTAAAAGAACTGTCCTACACTATTATATGTTTTAACAATATAAGCGTAGATAGAGTAGCATGTGGTGGATGCGCCCTTAGAAAAACACATGTTATCCATTGCGCATGTGAAATAGCTTCAATAGCAAAAAAATGTGGAAGCATTCCTAGGGAAGATATGGATATATTTTAAAGGACTATATATATTATTCATAGAGATTCCACAAGGCAAGAAGATGCCTTGTTAAGAAAAACTATCCATCATAGATGATTTCATCTGTAATTACGACACTGAATAACAAGATCATATTATCAATAGGATTATGCAACTGTTAAAGCCCGAAAGTAGTTACGCCAAAAATCCTAAAGAACCGGTTAGAGCTAAAGGTAGGCCAAAAACTGGCGTGGATTGATAGACTAAATGGAACCCTAGTTTGTGAGAATATGGCATTGTACAAGCCGCAAGTGCTAGCACACCCACAAAATGTTAGGTAGTCACCCATAAACATGTTAGGCAACACGTTTGCCTCAAAAGTGTCTTTGTTTGTAGTACCTAAATCTCTAGTCACAAAAAGGAAAGTAGGTCGACTCAAAAAAATTATCAAGGAAGGAAAGTTAACGTTATACCCTGAGTGTATCCCGGCGTTTTTACATCCTTATATTACAAATTTGGTAGATCTTATGCAAGAAAGACAATACGGTTATTGGCCCATATCAAGTGTGATATACGGTAGCGACGATAGTTAGCAAATTGTTATACGCGGTTTGTTGTTAAAATTGCATGACCATCGTGCTTTATGGTTGGAGGTTTACGGTTCGTCTGATGTTTTGGATGATATAGTACATATGTGAGTTTGCTATAAAATTTATTCTTCAAACAATTATTGGATGACATTTCTCGACATTGGATTAGTGATAACAACAAAATATCAATGTTTGGTATATCACGGCTCTCAAATAAGGTCTTTCACTTATCTACTAATTCGTGAAGGTCTACATGTTAGTTCATTAACTATTATAGAAATTGAAATTTCTTTAGTACATGGTATCAAATTCATAAATATAAGTATATCAGTTTGATTATATTATTTATGTATGTTTTTTTCTCTCTAATTTGAAAATTTAATTTTATAGATTATGACTTCTCCTGATAGACCGTTGTCGTCGTCATTATACTCTGCATGAGATACCCACATCACCGATGAAATGAGTCAATGGACGCATCTGTACTACGGTAGATTCAATAATTATACCCAAATTATGCCAGCTAGGAAAGTGAATCTTCACGAAGAGTCATTGTTTACTGATCTCACCAAAGATGACAATTGATCTCATGTTAGTTTACATTTTCAAACTTATTTGTTTTTACTACAATTTACGTTATAACTTAATTATGTAATATCTGAATTCCCGCGTAATATTTATTATCGTTTTCATTTGTCTTCCTGCCTATTTATATTTCCCGCCAACTTTGGATTCCCACCAAGTTATATTTCCCGCCAATGTAAGATTCTCACCCATGTTGGATTTCTCTTTATAAAAAAACTTAATCATGTCGTATTAATTCATCCACCAAATCTTCTGAAGTACAAAAAAACTCGAAGAGTCTTAGGTATGGAATGGACCGTTGGCGAAGACCACCACATGATTCAAGCTGTCAAGTGTGTTCAAAGAAAAATATTCGATGAGACCAATATTTCTTTTTTTGAGGACCTGCTTTGTATGATGTACTATATCTACGGACGTCTAGGAGATGCATATCCAACTCTAGTCGTGCAAAAGTCTATACCATGTACAATATTTTAAAATCTGAATCAATGCGTCGGGTGTTTGACTTATCGTACGAGGTAAGGTAATAGGCCTTTAAATTGTGATAGTTAAAAGTTACTAATTTCATTACAAGAGATATGAGAGATTATTTGGAGGAGAGTCTTGCTGATAAAATGGATGTGTTTGCTAATTGCTCACCTGTTGATTTTAACCTAGGATATGATTTTGACTAATAAATTATATTATATTATTTACTTTTTTTGTTAATCTCATCTTGTTTTGAGGCTTTTTATTTTATTATATTTTCAAGTTTAACGTTATTTTCATTTAGGATTAATATATGATTATTTTATCGTATTAAAAATAAATTATAATTTTTTTGCATAAATTATGGAAAACGTGGCGAGTTTGAGTATTTGGAATCACTTTGGTAAACTAAAGAATTAAATTTTTTAGAAAGAGAAATAGATTCTAGAGAGAGAAAATTAAAGTACACAAGTATTCTACTTTAGAAATCCAACCCCTTTATTAGTTCAGCTTTGGCCTTTATATAGAGGCGTAAAGACTCAACTTATAACTGAATAAAGTTACATGAAAAAGGTAAATTACACTCTTAGTCCTTGACAAAAATACATAATCATGAAGTCCTCTTCTAACTTTACCATCTGTTACATAATGTTTTATTATTTACATTTTAGTCCCTGAATTTTCATTTCCTTATCAAAATCAATAACTATTTTTGCACAAAATACCCGACCACATGCTACAGGGTTTGCCATAAAAAACATAATTGTTGATTTCGTATTGTCAATGTGACAATATGTGTATAAGTCGAGTGTGCGATGGTAGGTTTAACTTTTGGCTCTTAAAATTGAACAGTGACATTGATTTCACATAACATGCGTGATACGGATAAACATAATTGTGTATGATGTACAATTCTACCATAATATTGTGATAAGTTAATTGTATATTATTTTGTGTTATTATCCTAATTTTGTATTGTTTTACTACTATATGATTTGTTATTCTGTTGTTTTACTCCTTTATGATTTGTTGTTGTGTTGTTTTGTTCAATTATGATGTTTCGTAAGAAAAATATTACCTTTATAATAGAATTCACAATCAAATATCGTAATACACAAGAATTGTAAGGCTAACACAAAACACATCGGAGATACCAATAGTTAAGACTAACAAAAAAAACATTGGCGATACAAAGATATAAACACGAATCACATGTGATCGTAAACAGAAAAATCAAACAAGTAACACATATACACAAGTCAATAAAATGAATCAAATAACCTCGATATCGCTCGGCGGTACTAAAATACTCCTCAAAAGAATTGGCATATTTCTATAATATCGTTGTGGCAATACTTGAATGATACGCGCATATCCGATCTAATGCCTTCATATCAATTTTGTGCCTGTGTACCAGAGTGTTTCCTCCAACATATCTATCAGTATCTACTGAGACCGGGTTGGCGACTATATACCATAGGTTAGTTCTAACCCAAATTGGGTACATCGGGTACGTTCCATCAAGCCCACCCTTGAATGGATAATCCAAAGCCGTGCAAATATGGTACTGCCAAATTTCTCAAATTAAACGATCCTATGGTAACTTCTGGATAGATTTTTTACCTCTTTTCTTGGTCGCGGTAGGATGTATATGATACGATATGATTTATATGTAGCCCATCTGACGGGTCATGCGATAAGGATAGTAAAAAATTACTATGTCGAACGAATTCAGAGTACGCTCAATCCAACTTACCGGTTCAAATGTCAGCATACCTCGTAAAAAATCATTGGGAAGAAAGATGACATGAAAGACATTAAAAAATTAGTATACTTTGAATTTAATAAAAGTAAGTATGGATTAATAAAACATAATGAGACTTACATTGAGTACGTTACACATAGCTAGGGTGTGTTTCACATCCGTGCGAACAATATGAGAGGAGCTAAATACATGTGAAACATTGTGGCAGATATGCGGTGAGAATATAGAAAATGTATCGTACAATGGAGAACTAGCAGACCTAAAATGATAAAAAAAAAGTCATGCCTCGAGCACCCTAGTGTAACCCATATATACCATTAGTGCCATGCATTGAACTTTGGCCAAGCGCGTGGTAAAGTTGTGCCAAAACCAACTAACCTCAGTTATACTTACCATCATCTGATAATTATTTAAAAACTGTAGGTAATCAAACAAAACCCCCATTGCCAGTTTTATTGGCGCATATAGTAGCTCATAAAATGTAAAGTGTATACACTTAGGTAGCATTATCACATATGTCATTGTCGGCCTTACTATCATTGTATCGCCCCGTTGAAAATTTATCCCGCAACTAATGTAAAGTTAAACTACTCTCGTCTGGTAGGCTGCTACCTAGGTCGGAATGTCATATCCCAAACACCCTACCATAAATTCTAAATTTCTCCTCCCCATGACTAAAAGAAAGAACTCTGAAACCATTACCTATAACTGGGAAGACGGTATTCTCACCCAACAAGAAGTATAATAAAGATATATACTCATGCCAACACTCGAGAAACACCTTTATTAAATGAATGATGGTATGCCAACAGGATAGACTGTCGATTAACGATTCTATAATACGTACTCTAGACTGATTACGACTCAAGTCCCACTTATGGAGATTTTCGTACATCGAGAAAAACCATAGGCTTACTCTCTCCTACAAAATGTAATAAACAAAAAGACTATAAATAATAAATTTTTAAATCAAAATTAAATTGACACTAAATTAAAACAATATGGTTTTAAATACTAAAATTTTAAACAAACTTACATCGTCATGGAATACGTTGTACGCCTCATGGATGGTGTAATCAGGATATAAGCGAGGGATGTAGAGATTGGCTCACTCAAAGCCGTCATCACACGCTGGTTGCGAAGATGACCCATCACCACTACTGCCAGCTGCAGCCCACCATGCAAGTTGACTTGTATCATCAGCTGCTTCGTGACAAATACGTCATCTAGTACATGATCTCGACTCTGTAGGGACCATTTTCGTGCCTTCGGTGCAACAGGGGATGAATCCTGACATGATATCTACTCGTTGTGGTCTTTTTTCTAACCATGTATGCAAATACAAAATATAACTGGTTTACGAACTAATAAACGGAACAAAACATATATTTTTGAATAAATACTCAAATCATAAAGTAAAAACTATATACGAATCATGTAAGCGTAGAATAAACCACCAATCCAATCTACAAAACATGTAATGAAACAAACGTATAACACCATGGAATGCACATAAACTATATGAAAAATATTAAAATTTTACATACAACTTGTATTTTTGGGTTGGCTTGGCACATGAATGTTTGCTACAAACCATCATTGTCGTCCCACGACATGCGCAAAATCATTAGGTCTAGTCGTTTGTGTCGTGCGACGAACACAAACCCAGAAACCCATATGCCATAAAACTTAACTACCTAAATCTTGCACCATTCAACACAAAATTACATGCTAAATGTAGATCTTCAACTCACAAACAATAATAACTTACCAATTCAACAAAACAACAACTTAAACCATAGAAAAAACCTATTTTAAAAAAACAGATTTTATAATTTAAATATCTAACAAACTAAACAACGAAATCAAATAAAAACTACACTATTAAACTTGTATGATATACTTTAACGTTGTTGTGAGGTCCGATTCAAAAAACTAGGTGTTTGGAATTTAGATTTCTAAAAAGGTTTTGAGAGAAAAAGGAAAATATTGTGAGAGACCTAACAAATTGTATTTTTTTTTATGAATCTAACAAATTGTATTTAGACCATCCACAGCAGTGGGGATATTTCATCTCTCAAAAGCGCGCCACATCAGCGCCACATCAGCGCCACATCAGCATACTCTCCAAATAATTCTGCAAAAATTCCCACTCCCCACAGCAGTGCATATTTCATCTTTCAGCATACCCCACCATATTTCTCTCTCTTCCACGTCATTCTACCATACAATATCCTACCATATATTTTTATTTATCTTTCTTATTATTTACTATATATTTATATTAAAATTATATATATTAAAATAAATAATTTTTTTAAATTAACATAATATATTTTCTTTACAAATAAAAACTATAGAATTGAAATAATTAAAAATATAATACATAATATATAGTATATTTAAAAATCAAAATTAAAAATAAAATTGGTTTGATTTCCGAAAAAGTTTTAACTTTTAATAGAATAAATAATTTACAAATTTAATAAAATATATTATTGATCACCTAAATTTATTTGTTTAATTTTTATTTACCAAATTATTACTTAAATTATCGATGATTTAATTTTTTTTAAATGTAACTATATCGATAACATTATGAATTTTAATTTTTTAAGTTACAAAAATGTTCGGAAAATTGTTTCAGAAATACAAAAACTTAAAAATTTTCGTTGTCCGAATCAATCAAACCAAGTCTCTATTTATAGATTTCAAGAAATTATAAATCATGGTATAATTTATTTATTTTTTTAACTTACAAAAATGTTCCGAAAATTGTTTCGGAAATACTAAATAAATAAAAACTTAAAATATTCCGTTGTCCGAATCAATCAAACCAAGTCTCTATTTATAGATCTCAAGAAATTATAAATCATGGTATAATTTATTTATTTTTTTAACTTACAAAAATGTTCCGAAAATTGTTTCGGAAATACTTAATAAAAAAAACTTAAAAAATTTCGTTGTCCGAATCAATCAAACCAAGTCTCTATCTATAGATCTCAAGAAATTATAAATCATGGTATAATTTATTTATTTTTTTAACTTACGAAAATGTTCCAAAAATCATTTTGAAAATACTAAATAAATAAAAAACTCAAAAAATTTCGGTGTCGGAATGAAACAAACCAAGTCTCTACTCGTAGATATCGGAAAAATATACTTTTTTTAATTTTTTGACTAACCATCTCTTTTGAAAAACCGTTTTTTTAAAAAAAAAGAATGGGTAGACTGCAGCATGCCAAATGGCATGGTGCAATTGGTTCTTTAAAAGATGGTTTGAGGTTCATCTTTTGAACCCCAAACCATCTTGGGCAGCCAGCGTGTATAAATACACGCTACTGCATATGGTCTTATAGGTTGTTTTTCTGAAAATGTTAAAATAATCCAAAATTTGGTGATAGACTCTAACAAAATTATTCTAAATCCAACTATACAAAATCTAACAAAAATAATCCGGAACTACCTAGACAAAAAACTTTCACAAAATATACTATTATAATCAAAAGACCGATCACGAATTTAAACAATAAAAACATTATGATTTTAACTCTACAGTCTTATATCCGACCCAAAACCATAAACTATAATTAACCCATCAATAATGGACTTTTGTGATACACGATTTCACTGTTACTAAATTTAAACGAATTAAAAATAATAATAAATGCTTGATAATTCAAATCAAGTTTTCGAGATAGGCTATTTTAATGGAAGAATGAACCAGTGTTCTATGCTTCTGCCGGAATCGTAACATTCATTAAACTCTTTTGACCAATCTATAACTTGGACATGCTCAGATTTTGCTAATTCATACACAATCAATTATGAAATTTGGTAACAACTTTATATGCAATAAATCATTTAGATGATAAGTTCAGTACCTAGAGGCAGACAGTATGAATTACGATGGCAGCAATGTACTGATGCATTCATATCAGTGACAGTGATTAGTGTACTATACTATTAGTACTGCTACAGGTGAAGTCAATGGCGGTCGGTTTTATCCGCTGACTATTCCAAGACGGTTAATCAATAATATGATTAGTTAGTATGACAGAGTTCAAATTGATACAACTAATCTATTTTTAACCTGTTTTCTTTTAAAATCATAATTGTGAAGAGTATCTATATCATGCCATTTTAAAGATTGCGGTTGATATAATTAATAGTATCCCGATATAATGGGACTCCATTTATACTTATTTACTTGTTTGGGAATGAAATTATAAAATATAAAATTTTAACCAAATTTTAAAATGGTGATGACATGCTGTAATAATAATGAATTGAATTGGTATGCGAAGTTTATATTTGATGGTAATAATATACACTAATGATAAAGTAATTATATTATATATAATTAAATATGTATGGAGAATGTATGGGTGAAAATGCGCTGCGGAGGTATAAGTGTGGTAATCAAGTTGAATTTGGATACTGTGAATGATTAGGTTCAAATCTCAATATTTAAGTCTGAAGTGATAATTAAAAGACTAAATTGATAAAAATCAATTTAGTGGTTATGATCTCCGATCACAAAGCGGACAAAGTAAATGACCTTTATACAAATATGCTTTCTAGTTGTGTTTGTTTGTAAAAGGAAGACTATAGTTCACACATTCTTTTAACCTAAACTCAAAAAGACGGCTTTGTTGAGAGAAAGACTAACAACTGTTTTATAGAAACTTGAAGAACTTCAAACAAGATTTCAAGTCATAAGGAACTTGAAGCAAAGGTTCTAACAAGATTATGGATAGCATCACGCAAAGCAATGAGTTTATTGTATTCTATGTTTATTAGATAATCATATTGAGGGTTCAATATTCGGCTTTGATAAACTAAATTAAGGCGATTCAGTTAGTTCTATCAATTGGTATTAAAGCCAAGAACCTTTTATGTTTGATAGGTTGAATTGAATGTATATCTATAATTGAATCTGAAAGTATGTTTTTCTTTATGTATAGAATCCATACCATTGAGATTAATTGACTTGTAGGGTATGGATTTAGAGTTTATGTGAAAAATATGTATACAATGATTAGTTCATAAGAAACATTGTTTATGTGTTTAAATTCTTTTATGAAAAAATATATTGTGTGGATAACATTTGAGATTTTTTCCCTTTAAATGATGGTTTTATTGATTGCTGGAAATTTTCTCCCAAATTTAGAATTAACAAAACCCTAATTTAACAAATTAAATCAAATCTATCGAGACAATGGATCATTAACCACATAACCTCATATATTATCAACGATCGAATGTGGTCCGACGATATTCGTTGTTGCGAACAAACTGTTATCACTTCAGATGAACGTCATGACTTAAGCAAAAATCACAACCCGATGTTTCGCTCAGCGACAACAACAACTGTTGCTGCTGGATGGGTGGATCGCTCACTGACAGTAGCAGACTGTTTTGTTTTTATTTCCAATATATATATCTATATATATATATATATATTATTTATTATTTGTTAATTAATTAATTTAATATTTTTTAAATTTGTTTTACATGAGAAATTGTTTTGGCATACTCTTTTTTGTATGTGCTTCTGATTAAATAGTTTATGTGCTTGAATGTTTAAATGGACATGCATGACTAGGGTTTCAGATTTCAGTACATGAATCATGGAATCGGTTAATCGATCCTCTAGAAGGTTAACTAATCTCCATGAGGATCCTAGGACTGGAAAAAGTTCAATGGATTAATTCAAAATAAAAATAATTATGGTCTTTCGGAAGTTTAAAATTTGTATTTGATTAATCATGAAATGGATAAATTTACTGTAAATTTATCCGTGTGGTTTTTAAAATTTAAATAGGTGAAATCATCTCTCTTAAGGATTTCACCAGTACTTAGGAAAATAAAATTTATCCTTGCATTTATTTTATTTAAGTAGGTAAAGTCAACCCTCCGGAAGGTTTCACTAGTACTCAAGAAAATGAAAAGATGATCATTATAATTTTCTCAAACTCATAAATACATGCTAGTATAATTTGGCCTTCAGTATTCTATTGCCATACTATATTATGTTTTACGTGTATATACCATATTCAAGCATGTTAGATGTTATATGTCAAAATATTTATGTGTTGTGTGTTATTTGTTTCTTTTCAAGTTTATATGATGAGTTAAAATTTGTTGGGGAAAACCCTTAATGTTGGATGGCTCATATTTTAACCAATGAAAATAGGATATAAAGTTATGCTTGAATTGTCATGACTATACCCACGCATTAATAAAACTCAAACCATATGCTATGACTCAAGAAATTTCACCTGAGAAAACCAAAAAGTATGAAACATGGGGACGATCTAATCAATTATACTTGCCAATATACTTCAAAGAATAGCAACGACATTTCATAGCGCTATCCAAATAGATGCTATAATTTCTTTGGAATTTCTCCTGATTGAGAAAGAATTTACTAAGAATGACAAAGTACAAGTACAACATCTCATTAATGAGATATATAGCAAGATAAACACTAGAAAATGTATTATTTCATAACATATTATGGGCATGTATATGATTGCAATAAAGTTAAAAACAATCAAGGTAGACTTAACTGAAGAATATCGAAATCATTTTTCAGTCCCTCTTGCAAAAGTTTAAGCATTTCCAATCCATATCTAATTGCATACAAGAAAAGTAGATAATTAATGAATTTATTGCACACGCTGCACAAAAAGAGAAAAATACTTAAATGAGAGGTATCTGAAGTGAACATGATAATGTCCAAGATGCGAATGGGGCCAAAGTGAAAATTTTATGGCAAATGACCAAGAATGGTCCCGTTAAGAAGAAAAAGCCTCAAGAATTGATAGTTTTTTTTATGCTTTTCTATAAATAGAAGGAACATCTCAAGAAGAAATGTGAGAAATGCTAGGCTTACATACTAATAAAAGGTAATCTCGTGTCATTGGTTGTTTCAGAAGTTAATCTTGTTATTGTGGAAATAATGCATGGTGGTTTCATTCGACTGCAACAACTCATGTTTGTATTTATTTACATGATACATTAAGGAGTTGGAGGCTAAATAAGGATGAAAGATCCATCTTCACATCTGATGGGAGTTCATGCCAAGTGTTGGAAATTTGATAGTTGAATTCAAACCTTACAACTGAACATGTATTATCTTTTGATAATGTTATGTTTGTTCCCATTTTTCGAATGAACTTAATTTTTATGGTTTTAGACATGTTTGAATATTCTGGTCTTATAAGAAATGTTGAATTAACTTTATCTTATTAGATATGATAGTTGGTCATGGTAGTTTAATAAAGAAGCACAACTCGTATATATTAAATATTGTTAATAATCACTTATAATGATCAATATTAATAAAACCAAAATATCATGTACACTATAGCATAGGCGGTTAGGGCATATATCCTCTGTTAGGATGGACAATATTGTAGTTGAAGGTTTATTCGGTTTGTTTGATCATTTCGATATCAGTACATGTATGGCGTGTGTCAAAGGGAAACAGACCAAAACAAAAAAGGTAGGGGCACACAAAGCGATTGAATTCTTAAAATTTATTCATACCGATATTTGTCGACCGTTTCGAAAGGAATCATAGAACGGGTGGTGGTATTTTATATAATTTATAGATGACTTCTCTTGTTCCGGGTACCTCTACCTTCTTTATGAAAATTCTTAGGCCCTAGATAAATTAAAAACTTTTAGGAATGAAATTGAAAAACAACTAAGTAAGAATATTAAGAGCGTTAAATCTGATTGTGGTTGTAAATAATATGGTAAATATGATAAGTCGGGTGAAAAACATCAAGGGTCATTTACAAAATACCTAGAGGATAGTCTCTCAATATACAATGTCATGTTCATCCCGCATGAATGGTATATCTGAGAGACGAAAATCGTTCACTATAGGATATAGTTAGAAGTATGATAAGTGACTAAACTTTACCATTATCTTTCTGGAGGGAAGGCCATAAAATATGCCACATATATATACTCAATAAAGTACCCACTAAGGAAACCCTTAGGACCTCATATGAGCTTTAGAATTGGTGCATAACTAATTTAAAGCATATATATGTATGGGGGTGTCCAACTGAGGCAATGACATAGAAACCTCAGGATAAGAAACTGAACCCTAAAACGATTACCTGCTTCTTCATTGGTTATTGCGAATATTATCCGGTAGTATTTTTTAGACGAGAATGAGAATTTTTTTGAGAATGTTGAGTTTGGGGAAGAATAATGGAACAAATGTTCATTTTGAGGAAAACTTTGTAAAGATTCATGAATGTTTTAACGGTCCTATTAAAATAAGGTTATTCAGAATAACATTGATGTTCCACTTGAGGGTTCTAAACATAATACGAATATGGTCCACTTAAACATGATGAGTCTCACTGTAATCTTTCACAATAATATCAAAATGAAATTCTTCATGAGGATCAGGCTCTACCTCCTTAAGAAGTACAACAAAAAGTAATGATGCTCTTAAGAAGGCATGTGAGAAAAATTAACTATGATATATATCCTGATTATATAGTATATCTTCAGGAACATGAAGCTTCATGTGCTGGAACTGTAGATGATACTTCAAACTACAAACAAGCCATAAAAAGCTCTGAATTTGGATTGTTGATTGACGCTATGAAGGTAGAGTATAAATCGATGCAAGACAGTGTGTTATAGGATCTTGTCCCATTACCTGAAAGGTAAAATATAAACGCAGTTACATGGGTAATGTGGAAAGACATAAATCACACCATATATCAATAGGTTATACCTAATATAAATGGATTGATTTTAAAGAAATATTCTCTCAAGTATCGACTAAGGATTCCTTTAGATTAATTATGGCAATAGTTGCACACTTTGATCTTAAAATTCTTCAAACTGATATAAATACCGCGTTTCTCAATGGTAAAATTGAGGAAACAATTTATATGGTGTAACTTGAACCCTTTGAAATATGTAACTCAAAGAATTCGGTATGCAGGCTTAAAAAATCTATTTATGGGCTCAAACAGGATTCTCCTAAGTGGTACCACCAATTCTTTGAAGTGATAGTATCTTTTGACTTCAACGTCGACTCAGTTGATGATTGTATATATCATAATTTTAGTAGGAGTAATTTTATATTTCTGGTATGATATATCGATGACATCATGCTTGCCTCAAACAATAAGGAATTATTACACACTATAAAGAAATTTATATTATATAAGTTCAAAATGAAGGATCTTAGTGATGTTAGTTTTGTATTAGGAATCCAAATACGTTGGGATCGTTCTCGTGGTATTTTTAGATTATCACAAAATACATATATCAAAAGTGTGTTATAATATTATAGATTGGCTAACTGCAAATTCCTGTGTACCCCTATAACAAAGGGTGGTAGAAAATGTCCAAAGATAACACTTGAGATTGAGGAAATAAAAATGATCAGTTATGCTTCGACAATTGAGAGTTTAATGTATGATCAAGTTTGTAGTAGGCCATACATTGTTGTTGCTATACTGTATGAATAAACGTTTATTTTAATACATGGATTGGTTAAATTTATTAACATATGTTACTCTATTAAATCTCCAAAGGTATGACCATTTAAGAGTAGATATGTACGATTACATTTCATATCATTCTTCAACTGCACATCATAATTGTGCTAAGTAATTGATTGATCAATATAATATGATTACTGTTGTATCATATTGTTCACATTACGAGAAAATGATATTTAGTCTTTTATTACTTATGATCATGTACGAGATATACCGTTCATCTTTTGACAGCGGCTTTAGGGCCTCATTGAAGTTAAATATATTTTTGAATATCATATGACCATCCAAGTGGGATATTATTAGAATAGTTATAGAGTGTTATTCTAGATATATATTATGGCAATTTTTATAAGGTAGTCCAATAATAAATTAATCGGATTAATTATTTTATATATAATTTAATAAGTATCGAATATATATGTATGAAAAACCGATGTGGAGGTATAAGTATGGGAACCGTGTTGAATTTGGGCATTGTGAAGGATTGTGCCTAAATCTCAACACTTAGACCTGAATTGATAATTCAAGGACTAAATTGATAAAATAAATTTAGTGGTTGTGATCTCCGATGACAAAGCAGATAAAGTAAATAGGTTTTATTCAAGTGAGATTTCTAGTTGTATTTGCCAATAAAATGAAGACTATAGCTCAAATATGTCTTTAACCTAAACTCAGAAACACAGTCGCCACTTTGTTTAAAGAAAGACTAACAACTATTTTACAGGAACATGAACTTAAAAAACTTCAAACAAGATTCAAGTCATAAAGAATTTGAAAAAAATATTCAAATAAGATTATGAATATCAGTAGGCAAAGCAGTAAGTTTATTTTATTCTATGTTTATTAGATAATCATACTAAGGGATCAATATTTTGTATATTGGATAGACTAACATGAAGCGGTTCAACTAGCTCTATCATAAAATATTGATTTTGAACATTTTATTATGTGAAAATAAAATTAGTTTGGTTTATGACTAACTTTTTAATGTTTTGGCCAAATCTTCAACAAATAATTTTTTCTTTTTTCCTTTTAAATAAATAATCGTTCAATATATAAATTAAAGATATTGATATTGATTATAATAACGATATCGATGATAATGACGTGATCGATCTTGAACTCGATACGGAGTTGAAGCTTTTAACTATAGATATGATGTAGAAAACATAAGAATGATGAAATATTCAAAATATTGATTAAGATGTAACGTGAGTAGAGCAATAAATGTTTTGATGATTAGTGGTAGCTATAAATATATTTTTTAATAACAATTATTTAAATTTCGAATTTACTCTTTATTTATAGTAGTTTATAAATGTAAGTGTTAATATTATATATATATATATAAATAAATTATACTTTTTAATAATAATGGTGAAATCACAAATAGTTAATTATATTATTAATAAAATTGAACTATTAATCTTTATCTTCCCTTTTAATTATGTTTTTAATATTTTTATCGTTATAAGTTTTTATAGTTTGGACATGATATTATTAAAATCAGTAGTTTGGGTTAGAGATTTTTTTATTATCAACAATTGATCGAACCTTAACCAATAAAATTACGATTTATACTTATAATTTGTGTATAAATTATCTCAACTCTTTTATTATTTATTCATGTTATGAATTATTTGATTAAAAATTATCGGTTAAGAGTTAAAAAAGTTAGAAAATGTACCGTATATTATGGTATCCTCTATTATAAAGATACATCAGTCAATAATATACAGTTTGATTGTTTGAGATGAGTTCGATTAAAGATGATTATCTACTTATTACACTTTATAGCGCACGAAATCAGACATTAATAGTAGGAAAAAAAGACTAGTGTGCTTTGTTATTAATGAATCATCACGTGTTGATATTAAAACGTAAGTTAGTTTTAAATCTATGAAAATAAATACTTTTTGTGATACGTAGGTCGAGTTTGTAGGTTTGTATAATATATTAAAGCTTTAAATATTACGGCTGCTTAAATTCTAATTAGCTACCTTTCACTCTAGTGGCACACATATGGCGAATATAATAATAGACTTGGTCGTTATGGTGTTGTTATTGTAAAGTATTGATTCATCATCGTAGAAGGATTCCTTCATGTCCATTAGCCAATGTTACTTTTATTTGTTCTTTAGAATGATTGACAACAATTATGGGTTTTCTTCAGGTTTTTGTTATGGATGAGATTTCCTTATGTTTGGATGGACAAAAAATTAGTAACATTTTGCTGATATCTCCTGTATCAGATGTCGTATGTAGTAACAAAAAAACTAGTAACATTTTAGATGGACAAAAAAATATAATTAGCTAGCTCTCACTCTACTGGCACACATATGGCGAATATAGTAATAAACTTGGTCGTTGTGGTGTTGTTATTGTAAAGTATTGATTCATCATCGTAGAAGGATTCTTTCATGCCCATTAGCCAATGTTTCTTTTATTTGTTATTTAGAATGGTTGACAACAATTATGGGTTTTCTTCAGGTGTTTGTTATGGATGAGATTTCTTTGTGTTTAGATGGATACAAAATTAGTAACATTTTGCTAATATCTCCTGATGTATAAGTCTCTTCAAAATGAAAAATCAAAATCTATAAATATATCCCTACCAGCCAGCTCAAGAACCAATAAAAACCGATCAATATCTTTATCATACCTTATCTGAGTATAATGTCAAATTAAACATTTATAAAAATAAGATTATGTCTGTAATCAACCGTTACAACTATAATTTTATGACATTCAAAACTCTCACCTAAAAGTATTTGTAAGGATCCAAAAATTAATCAATAAGTTCAAGCTTCATATGAAGTCCAAAACTACATTCGAAAATATGAAATATGGATAATCATACATAAACCAATGGAAAAGACATGTCAGATGCACTAACCTCAACGGTCAGCGATATAATGCCCTACAAATTCATGTGAAATGAATGACCATCGATCTTGTTATTGTTGATGCTTCATTACCAATTTAATGAATTGGTCTTGTGTGCATAACACTGATTTCAATTTTTCTTTCTTAAAATCAAAGTCACATTATTTATGATTTTGTCGCCTTCGATTGGGGTGTGACACACAAATTATTTTGACCGAATCGAAACCATTATATTTTATGATATCTAATAGTCAATATGGGCATGAATTATTTGCTCTCTTGTTCCTCCACTCATGAGAAAACGTTACACAAAATTTCAATCAATATGAATTCAACAAGTATGATTGAAATGGAAAGCTCAAGCAGCATATCCGCCAATTTCTTAAAATAATTATTTCTTCGGTAGTGACAGTCGTTTCATGTATCAACCCATATCTATAAAAGTTACCAATCGACTTTTTTCGAATATATCAGAACCTTTGAAAGCTTTTGATATAATTGTATGACCAACTTATAGAAAGCAATAACATTGAAGACAAAATCGATTAGATCATGAACATTCTCCAAGACCTCGACACAATTTTATGAGATTATACTTGATGATTCAAAAATGTTAATAATAGACTATGAATTGTAATAAGATGGTGATATATGTATTTTATTGTTAAATATTTTTCTCGGCTCAATTAGTAGAAGATGTAATAAAAAAGAAGTCGAGCATGTTTGGCATATATTTTTCTCAAGTTGAAGAACGTATTAAGGTAAAATAAACACTTGGGAACCAATGAAAGGTTGATGTCAATCAAATGATTACAAGATTTATGCCGCAAAAAGAATCTTTATCTGGCCAATGCAGATTATAAAAGAGTTAATAATAAAGGTCGAAGTATGTTTAAGTCCAGACGTAAAAACAAGGGCTGATATGAGGCTAAACAAAGTAATTATTTGGATAATGAAATATTTAGTAAACTCACTAATAATTTTCTTATTATCAATGAGAAAGCTAAAGCTACAATTTTCTTTCGCAAGTCGAACTAGGTGTACGCACTACGTGATCTGCTGAAGAAACATTTATTTTGTATATAATATGATTATTATGGGCACAAGAAATAAAACCAAATATTAAACTTCGTCAGATATAATAGAAAAACCAAATATTTTTTGAGGTTGAACAAAAGGAATATGGTCAAATTTAAGATGAAAGAGATGACGATCATTACCAAAAGTTATGAAAAGTATATGAACTATGATTTAAAATATAAAAGTGATATTAATAGTTTATGGTGTATATTCTCTCTCTATATGATACTTATTTTCTAAAAAAACATGTAAAATTTGTTGAACTACAACACCAATGATGGACATTTTTGTATCACTATCATAAAACTTATCCCAATATTAGTTTCGATGAATATTTTTTCTAAGAGTGGTTGAAATGATTGCGGATATCGCTAGTGTAGAATTCTAAAAAATTATGATTGATACAAACAATTTGACAAATATCTTGTTGAAAATTAGTTATGATACTATGTGAAGATGCTAGATATTTGTCCATTATATCAAACCCTAACAGGTTTTAAGGGTCAATAAACTACTATAATGATAAAACTAGAACTGGAGGTAATTCTCGACCAGTGAGAGTAGATGAAATATTTATGATCCTTAGTTATAATGGTGAATGTCTCGTTCTATTAAAATATTATTTTGGATATCTCATGACTTAGCCAAGTGCATGTTAGAGAGTCACTAATCTACCAATTCGTCCGATTATAGTAGACGGTCAGACCGGTGTCGTCCGGAGTAATTAAAAAGGTTGCACAATAATTACACCGACTATATAAATTTATCATAAAAATTAGCAGTTATATGGGTTTTTATTCTCTCCTCAAAGAGATACACAACTTACGAGATATTTTTTATTTGGTCGAACTTGTAGAAGAAGTAGACTTTTTATCGATATTTAATGGTCAAACCATATGTGTGGGTTGAGATTTTCCAGATAAGTTGTCTACCGGTCTATAACAATAAATTTGATGTTTTTGCTTGGAAAACAAGAAAAAATATTCTTCATGAGTTGATTTACTTATTTATATTTATTTTATTGTAATATTTTTAAAGTTGGTTCGAATCTGACACGATATAGAAATTTAAGAAAAATGTTAAACATTAAAAGAAAAATAAAAACATAAAACAAAACAATATTTATTTCTTTGGCGTATTTTTGTTTTAAAATCTTTTATAGAAAACTCAAAATGATCAAATTACACATAAACTAAGTTATTAATAGTAAAATTTTAAGCTAATCCTATTTTTTCACAGTTTGAGGGGAATGAAAGATATTATTCAAATGCAAGAGAGGTTTTGAGATGATAATTTTATGAAAATAATCATGAAACTGGAATTGAAAGACCATTATCGACAATAATGCTACTAGTTTTTCTCAAATTAAAATAAGATAAGGGGTTACCGTGGACATAAGTCATGTGAGAAGTGGCACTAGTATACATGTACCAATTTGCATCCGACATGTTTTCCCATATATTTATAACAGAATTGATGTCAATTGAACGTGGTGCTTATGTCGATAGGTTGAATATGGGGGGAAGGGGTTAGTCATTAAGAGAGATTTGTCATGACTTGATTATTGGATAAATCAATAGAGTACATGCTCATGGTTCCCATGGAAACAAAAAGGATTATTTCCATTGGTGATACTGAATACCACAATTACTACCCATGTAATATTCGACTGAGCTGTCATCAAAGTGACTTTTAGATCATTCACCGGATTTTGTACTTTCTATTATGAGTTCCACAAAAAAATATTACATGATAATTTTGAGAATGATTCTCTTGATAAAAGTTACGAGTGAACATAACATGGGAACAATAATCGGTCGCGGATCATAAACGGTGAAGGTAGAATGACCAATTTCATGTTTAACACATTTTTGTAGGTTATTTTCCACCAATGCAAGTTTGGAACAAACTGCGGCGAGAGTATTTTTTTTTATATTGTAGATAGTTATAGAAAAATATTTGTATGATTCATTTAAATTTTGAAATAGATTCAAAACCGTAGTATGATCATTGATGGAAGCCCTATCATTTGCTAGTTGGTAGCGAGACTCTTGAAAAGATTGAAATATGCGCCGGTGATAGAGAAATCACCAAGCCCCATCATAGTGAACTCATGATTGAGATACATAACCCACTAATGCTTGTTATCATGGAAGATATTGTACACTCTTCCAAGCATGTTTCATTGTTTCATCATCAACGATAATAAGATCAAAGATGTCGGGAGAACAGTGACATAAATCCATTGGAAAACACGGTGTCGAGTCGTTTCCAAAAAGGACGGTTTGTTGTCCTAGCATCCTAATAATGTTTTTTGTGTGTCTCTTCCTTCACTGGTGTTGACCAGATTCAGTATCCAATATGATATAAATTAGATATTTAACATTCGTAATAACCAAATCATAATGAAATTTAGAGATTTGAGTCGACGGTGAACAAACAAAAAATATCGATTTTAGTTAAAATGAAAGAGTTTCAGTGAGAAAGAAGATGAATCGATTTTAGTATATGGGAAATATTTTTTGTGAGAAAAAAATAGTCGATTTTATTAAAATAGAATAGATTTTGGTGATGAAGAAGAAATATCGATTGAAATGAGATGTAATTGTGTTCATAAAATACAAAATATCTAATAATGTTGTTTATAAATGGTGTTTTTTTTAATTTCTAAAAAAAATCTATTTCTAAATATAAATTAGGCTTTGAATAGTAACTCGTCCATCGACTATCAAATTTAGTGAGAGATGGTCCATGAACTTTCAAAAGTCGGGTAGTAGTCTATAAACTAGGCTTTGAACAGTAACTCCTCCCTCAACTATCGCACTTGGTGACAGCTAGTCCCTGGACTTTTAAAAGTCCGTTCGTAGTCCCTCGACTATCCAGTTTGGATAAAGTTAATCCCCTTGCATGTGTTGACTATCAATTTTTGTGACATATAGTCCTTCAACTATTCATTTTCGATAAATTTAGTCATTTGACTTTTAAATTTTGATAAAGTTAGTCCCCTTAATAAACATGCGCATGAGACTAATTTTATCCAAACTGGATAGTCCAGGGACTACCAACGGACTTTTGAAAGTCCAGGGATTATATGTCACCAAACTGGATAGTCCAGGGACTACGAACGGACTTTTAACAGTCCAGGGACTATCTGTCACCAAAGTCGATAGTCCAAGGACGAGTTACTTTTCAAAGCCTATCAATTAACTTAGTCCTCTTAATAAACATACGCATTAGACTAACTTTATCCAAAATGGATAGTCCATGGACTACCGTCGAACTTTTGAAAATCGATGTACTATATGTCACCAAACTGGATAGTCCTTGGACTACAACCGGAGTTTTGAAAATCCAAAAACTATTCCATTAACGAATTATTGTTCAAAGCTTATAAATTATATTATTAATCAAAATTATTGACATATATATTAGTGACCATTTTTTAAATGTGAAAAGTTCATATTATTTAATTTAAATGAAATCCATAACATCCATAAAATTTCTCTAAAATATATTAGTGACCATTTTTTAAATGTGAAAAGTTCATATTATTTAATTTAAATAAAATCCATAACATCCATAAAATTTCTCTAAAATATATTATTTAATTTAAATGAATCAGTGAAAGAAAAATGTACCACTTAAACATGGTAGAAGTTAGAATTCATTATATTTCAAATTAATTCATGGTGAGAACTAGTATTAGTTATCGGGTTTTGCTAACTGGATAACGACACTTTTTGAAAAACATTAATAAACTAATTAAAATTTTAATTTTGGATAGTCTTCGTATATTATCTAAAAAATATTTAAATTTCAATATATTAAATATTTAATTTATACATTTTTGCCGAATGTCCTTAGACATCGGTTAGCACGTGACTTTTTATTACGGAGAATGAACAATCGGTCTTTGTTCGGGTCCGAATCCTAACGTTCATTAAACTCTTTTGACCAATCTACAACTTGGACATGTTCAGATTCTGCTCATTCGTACCCACTTAGCTTAATTATGATACTTAATATTAACTTTATAGTATACAATAAATTAATTATGATGGAAGCAATGTACTGATGCATTCACATTAGTGATTAGTACTATTATATTAGAACTTACTCTTAATCAAGCCAGGTGAAGTCAATGTAGGTCGGTTTATCAGCTGACTGTCGCTGCTTAATTAATAATGAGATTAATTAGTAACAGCTGAGTTCAGATTGATATAAGTACTGTGTTCTGAAACTGTCTTCTTTTAAAATCCTAATATTAGAGTACATTTTATCACGCAATCTTAAATAATGTTTGGATATAATATGAGCAGACTTATTTGAATTGATTTATTTAATGAGATTATAAAATAGACAATTATTAATCGGATTCTAAAACGGTTATGCATTATACTAATGAGTTTTAGAATGGTATCATATTAAAAAAAAACCAAAAATATATATCATTAGTTGTTTTTATATTCCCATGTTAGTGAATGGGAATTAACTTTTATACATATTTTAGTTACCCAATTCAATTTTAGGTTTACTACTAATTAAAATCTAAAAATTAAATTACTATCCGCTTATTATTTTTGTTTTCATATATGTTTAAAATATATTTATTTAATTTTTTAAATTTATTATCTAAGATCCAAATATTTTCTATAATATCTAAAATATTTTACTGTTAAGTGGAAAAGTTTGAAATGATTGAATTAACGGAGAAGTTAGTTTATAGAGATGATGTCTGTCAAAAACTTAGTCACGTGGAGTGGAATGGAAGATGTTTAACCTGTTTATAACACTTATTTTGAACTTGAAATTAAAGATATAAAGAAATCTTATCAAAATCTTTTTTGTTTTGTTTTTCAACAAACTAAAATTTGGTCAAAGTTTAAAGGATCCGTCTTGTCCAGGTTTAAAGTATCGCATTTATATTCCGGCTCAATATAAGATGTTCTAGAATTATAACCTTGAGCGTTGTCGGATTTTGACAGTTTTTGTTTTAGAAAAATACCAAATTGGGTATGAAACTCTAATACCAAAGTTTTGCGTTGTTTAAGGTTAGTTTTAAGGCGTATAATGTTGATAATCTCACTACCCTCACAATAGAAGAAAAACATTACGCATATTTGGCCAAACCTTTAGATTTATTTGCTTCGGGAAAGAAATTATTGATTTTACTCATCTTGCACGTTATGTAGAAAATTTACAACCTCATAATGGTTTTGAAATTGTTCAAGAAAATGATGGAGCATGGCACAGGGCCAAACCCTTCAAGTTTGAGCAGTGTTTTGCTTGGTTGGAGTGAACTATCTGCGTCATAACTTGTGGAGAGCAAGTTTATCAAAATTATAACGATGCGAAACCACATGATGTGAAACAAGACCAACTATGATAGATGTTAAACCAAGGAAACTATGATAAATGCTAAATCAGGTCAACTATGATATATGCTAAACCAAGGTAACTATGATAGATGCTAAATCTGGTCAACTATCATAGATGCTAAAGCAAGCCAACTATGATAGATGTTAAACCAAGCCAACTATAATGGATGCTAAACCAAACCAACTCTGATAGATGTTAAACCATATAATGAGAAACTTGTATTAAAAAAAATCATGAATGTATCTAGTTTTGTTCATCTTTGAAAAACAAAACCAATGATATTTTTGGATTTTTTTACGGTTTAAAAAATACGAACCTTTAAAATGAAATTAAAAATAAATAAAGGAAAAGGATGTGTATAGTGTGTGATGATTTTATATAGAATGATATTTTAGATACATAGTTTGTTAAATTTGTTGGGTCTTAATTAGTAATAGGTTTATAAAATGAGTTTTGATTAGAAACTTTCCCTTTAATTTTACTCTAATAATGTTTTTTAAGATATCATCTAAAACATCTTTTAAATAACCATTTTTATTTTGTTAGTTAATAATGAAAATAATTTTATTTTATTTTATTTTTGAATGAGTTTAAGATGGATTTATTAATCAATAATATAACAATATAGATATTTAACAATTGCTAAAAATAAAATTGTTATTAACCTTAATTATTAGTTTTATATAAAAAGAAGTTTCTTTTTAATGATAAAAATTTCCATTATATAAAATATAGATATTTTTAACTAGTATAAATATTATTGGTACACTATTAATTACACTAATAATAATTATAAACAATTAAATATATTATTATATAATTAATTAGTCTATTAATGAAGTGATCCTTCTTTTAAATGTAGTAAGAGAATACGAAACTCAGTTTTAGCAATTAAAGAGATAAAAGATAAACAAATCACTAGATATTATTTATTTTGTGTGGAGGTATTTTGATGGAGATCTAAGAGGTGCCGAAAAATTGAGAGCAAAATTATAAACAAAAATAAAAAAATAAAAAAATTGGAAGTTGTAGTTATACTTTTTAGCGATTAGTTTAAGTAGTGCTTAAAGATAGCATTACTTTATCCTATTTTATGTGGGGTGGAATACAAAATCAAATCAAACTAAAGATAGAATCATGTTCGACAGACAATTGCTATAAGTGATATGGATAAAATCTGGTGGGAGAGTATTTTTTGTAATTGATTAGGTGGTGTATTAAATTCAAGGTAAACGTTAGAGTAATAATTGAGGTTCTAGCTATTAATTAGTAGAGAGAAAAAAAATTCCAACCATTAAATGTTATTTTTGGATTATTTATAGGTCAATTTGGATCCAATGGTCAATCAGGTCGGATCGGATATACAGGTCAGTCTCATGAGCCCCAAGTCCAAGTCTCATGAACCCCAAGCCCAAGAACATATGAAGCTGATACACAACTTAGTCACCTAGCTCCCAATTTACTCCGCATGGTTCTTATTATGAGTCTAAAATGCCCTCTAAAATAAATATGATCCTAACCTCCAACGAAATCTAACCCTATCAATAACTATAACACTCTTCTCGAACATAATAGTTATTATCTAAAATTTAATTAATAATTAAAATTTCATACGCAATCCAGACCATATTGAAAAATTGGAGGGTTGAGAATCAAACAAACACCAATGAAAATCAACATCTCATCTGACACGCAAACTCCACTAGTCTCGTTGTTGTCGATACTCTCCTATAAAAAAACAGTAATTGATCTTGTCTCTAGAACTCTCTGATTTCAAATTCGATTGTTGAGAATCACGATAAATGTACCATCTTCTCAATCCAGTCGTATCGATTGAGGTGCGATAAACAAACCCATTCGACCGATTTGAGATTATAATGTCCTATGATAACATTTCAAGTAGTCACTCCAAGAATTAAATAATAATTCTATTTCTCTTCCTCTCGCCCTGCACTTTTGAGACCACAAAAGATACGTTACATAAAATTTAAAGAATGAAGGAGCGCAATTTAACTAGAAATCCCAAGTATCGTATCTTGCAATTTCTTAACAAATTTTAATAATGATCGGTTTATGTACTAAGCCTTATTTATGATATTTAATATAGAGTTTTTGCATGGTTTGACCAGCTTATTTTCGGATGTATCCAAACCTTTAAAAGCATTTTGACATGTTTTTTAAACCAAACTATAAGAAGCAAATACATTTAGGGTGAAAATTATTACACCATGATTGTTCATTAAAAACTAAACACAATTTCATAAGATTATACACGATGATTCACTAATATGAATAATGAACTGCAATCAGTGATAAGGTGCAAGTATGTGTATCAAATTATCATAAAATATGCGCAAATTGATTGGAAACATATTTAATAAAGAAGAATGCGTGCACGGTTTGCAGACTTTTAACTCAAGTTAGAGAACATAACAAGATAAAAAAAATCACTTAAGCTCCAAAGGAATGTCAACCATGATCAAATAGTTTCCTTCGAAAGTAAAGCTTTTCCTGACCAATATATATTCTGAAAGGTGGGTAATAAAATCTAGACATGACAATAAGGACAGATATGAGCCTAATAAAAGTAGTTATTTGATGAACAAGCGTATACTAAAATCATTAACAATATTTTTATTATCTACGAGAAAACTAAAGTTAATGTTTCCTTCTATAAGACGAACCAGATGTACACAATACATGACATGCTGAAAAAGAAGAAGTTGTTTTGTATATACACTGATGATCATGGACATCATATCCAAGACTAACGATTAAAAAATGAAATACATAATTTAGTTGACAATGTAACTTTTTCTAAGTTCGTCTGACACAATAAAAAGGCCAAATATTGTTTGAAAGACATAACTGAACCTATAAAAAATATGACCAACTTCAAGAAGAAAGAGACGACGAACATTACCTAAAGGTATGATAAGTATATGATATTTGTTCTAAATATACAACTGCTTTTAATAGGTTACGAGGATGATTTTCTCTTTTTACCAACTTATTTTTTTTATAAAAAGACATGTAAATCATGTTGAAATACAACACCTATGATACACCTCGTCCTATTATTATCGTAAACATTATCATTTTCAATTAATATATATTTCTAAAAGTGGTAAGTGGTTGAATCTCAAAACAATACAATAATAATAATAATTATAAATATCATAGTATAGTAATTTGAAGAGTGATTATGAAAAAATGTATTTCGAGAGATTACTTGTTTAAAATTACTTTTGGAAATATTCGTGGATGTTATTTTTTGCTCAACAAGTCAAACTCTAAAATGTTTTATTGGTGAATAAAATTTTATAACCGGAGAACTAGAATTAGAAGTTATTCTCAACCAGAGAGAGCAAAAGGAATAGGTATGCCCCTTGGTTATAATGGTGGACGTTTTATCCTATTATAATATAATTTTGAATATGTCATAATTCAACTAAATGTATAGGTCATAATTCCATTAAATGTACATTATAACATCGCTAGGCTAATTGGACGTCTGGTATATGGTAGATAATCGAGTCAGTGTTTCCTAGGTTGATCAAAGAGTTGCATAATAATATTACATTTCATATCTCCTTTAGAAAATAACAACTAAATAGGGTTTTCCTCTCTCCATAAAAGGATACAAGACATGTGAGATACTTTCTATTTAGTCGAGTCGTTGAAGAAGTAAAATTGGATCGATATATAATGGCATACGTGTGGATTAAGTCTTACAGTCAAATTGCATATCAATCTATGTAACTTGGTAATAATAAAATTGATAGTTTTTCTTAGAAAGTGGAAAAATATGCTTTGTTAGTTGAATTATTTATTTGTTTTATTATATTTACTAGCATAAAATTTAAGCAAAAGCTGAAAAATACAAGAATAAATAAAAACATAAAACAAATAATGTTTTGCATATACAAATAAGTGTCTAAAATAAACTAAACAGTAAATAAACGGTTTTAACTCACTATATCGATATACTATATGTCAAGTTTAATACACGAATGGACAATAGGTTTCGATGGACAATATTAAAATCAAATATGTCATATTAATACATTAAATAACCATTCACTATTTTTAGTTGTCTATATCAACATCAAATATAAACATAGTTTGGTCCTAGACAACATCTTTGGATTAATTTTACTTGGCAAACTTCACTCCCAATGCGTTTGAGATGTTTTCTTTAATTGTTCGGTCTCATATGTTTCATTCACAAAGAAAAGCATTTACTTATAAAATTTATTAGATTGCGATAGATTTTCTATCACTTTACGTGAGTTGAGGATGTCGATGTAGTTTAAATGATACCAAATGGCCTAGATAATAGTGGCATTTGATAATAGTTCAACCACCGTGAATACTAAACCACAAAGTCTGAAAGCAATGGTCGTTGCAACCAACAACCTCCATGTGTTTAATATCAACATGGTTAAATATGTATTTACAATCTGCAAAAAAAAGATTAAAAGTCGATGATACAATACAAACAAAAAAATGCAATTTATTTTTTTACCTAATAAGGCCTTTTCTCTCCCACTTTTATATTTTTATCAAACAACTCTCTTAAAAATATCTTCACCTAAAAACTTTGGGCCAACCATTGATGATCCTCACTAAAATAATCAATCTATCGTTAACGACATATGTGAGAATGAAAAAGGTATTTGAGGGTTTAACTTTTTGACCAAAAATCCAATGATATAATCACATCCGTACAAGTAAAGCTAAGGATCATAAAAATTATATTTTGCTTATATCTTGCATTTTTTCTTAAAGCAATGACTCGATAAAACTGTAATGAAGATGTAATCATGTCCAACTATCAGTTGTTGCAACTACAATTTGATGACCTTCAGCACACTTGCGTGGCATTAATAATAAAAACATGAAACTTGATTTATAAGCTACAATCACAAAAACCACTCAAATAAAGTTTTAAAAAGTAAGTTTTAGAATCAAATAGAATTATGAAAGTGGTGTTATCAGAGAAGTTGAATTTTGATGACGAATTAGGACTGCAAATTATTTCATTTTGGAGTTTTTTAAAATAAATATAATGAAACTGAGAGTTTCAATATAATAATAATACATATCCGGTACTATTAAAAGAAAAACCATGATTTGTTTGGTGTTGGTTTAGGTATGATTTTATTCTGTTTGGGTGGTTGGCATTGTAATTTTATAATAAAAACAAATATATGAATTTTTCTAATATAATTTTTAAACTATCGTAACATATTATGGTTAATGATTTTCATAGAATAATTAACAAGAACTTTAGACAATCCGTCAGCTGATTGAAGTGATGATCAATGTCTTCCTCTTAAGCACTTGTGGATGTGAGTTTTGTGCTCTAAAAGAAAAATGGTTAGAGTTATCTCTTTGTAAGTCCCCTAAACAACGACTATATTTTCTCAAAATTTATAATCTATTGAAACATTAATAGAATTTATTGTATTTCATGTTGAAGTCTTATAGAGCATGCACTTCATCGCACATCTAACATTTAATATAAACAAACTAAAACGTGAAGAAATATAAATTTCATCACCTTATTTTTTGTCTCGTGACTTAACTTCGACGAACGAAAATTTAAGTTTTTTTTTTCAATTACCTTGGAAGACAAGATAACTATTTTAAATCTTATTTTTTAATATTAGCACAAATTCTATCTTGTTAATTGTTTAGTTTATATGGACTAATCAAGTCGGTACTTTGTAGGAAAACTCTTCGAATATCAACTCTATGTAATTTAATTTAAATTTTAATATATTTATATTTGCCTTATTTTTGTATTTTAATATGTTTATATTTTTGTTATATAATCTAGTTTTTGAAATCTGGTCTGGTCAGGTTTGGTACGGTTCTCGGTTTTGATAAATAATTAACTATAACATACCGGTTTAGTTCACATTTTTTCATTTGCAAATCATAATAGTCGAATATATTTGGATAACCGCATATTTGGTTTTTGATTTGGGTGGTTTGGATCGGTCTGGTGGATTTTTACTGAACTATTTACCGTCCTATGACGAACATTAGCACGCTCTATGAAGTCATTTGCTAAAAGAGCCACTACTTTTCTCATTGTCGATGCTCATGTGTAAGGATTATGGATCTTCCTCATAGGCTTGATGTTGATTTCGAAGTTGATCTTTGATAGCTCTAATGTTTCAACACGTTTATCATCCAATTATCATCGCTCAAAGCATGACATAGAACTATATTTAGTTGACTAGGAACCACCCTATTCGACAACCGTTAATATAATAGTTACTATAAACATGAATTATATGCTTGACCATTCTCCCTCACTCTAGAAATATTTCTAAAATATTTTATATATAAGTTGAATCGATATATTAGGAAAAACCTGTATGGAATTAGCATCACGAGTATCATATCTATAAATTTTATAAGAATATGCTCTATTTCTTGTAATGATACTTTTTTATGTTAAAAATTCTCTATTAAATATAATAAGAATGCCTTTACATGGTTTAACCATGTATTTTTTTTTTGTCATCTAAACATTTGACAAACTATGTACCTAGATTTATGACAAATTTATATGAAGCAACGTGACTTGAATCAAATGTGGTTAGATCGTGAACGTTCATCGAGGCTATAATGAAGTAGTGAGATTATATCTAAAGTTTTATGGATGTAAAAAATGACTTGGGACTACAATAAGGTGGAATCATACGTCTCTTGTTATCAAATATTATCTGATTCGATGGGCATATAACATACTGAATAAGAAATCAAACACATTTTACATGCTCTTGGACCACAATAAAAAGGTTATTAGTTCTTAACAAAACATCAAGAATTTCATGATCAATATAGATTTTGAACGAGCTAATAACAGTGAAGACTAATGGCTCAATAAAATTTGTGGCTACTGGTTTGACAACATGACAAGTTAAATTGAGTAGAAAATAAGAATAGCAAAAAAAAGTGAAAGAGACAATGCAATTTAGAAAAAATACATCAAGATCGATCCATCTTTCCATGCAGGAAGACACAAGCCTTATTCCAACGAGATGCGACCCTTATTCATAATCCCACACAAACATTTGATTCAACCTAGGTAACTTTTGAATTTCAAATCCATATTGTACAACAATCAGATTTATTGAATGGATAAGGCTAGTTTTATATTGTACACTAATACTAGGAATATTATTTCTGTAAAATATTAATATAAGGATCTCAAAAATGGTAATTTTATAAGGAAAACTGGGTGAAGCTTATGACTGTACTTTTGTTTCATTAATCTTCTTGGTTTATCATTAAGTTTGAATCTTTTGAAGTTGGAGCCTCATAATAGTCTTAGACTATAAATGAAAATTTAAAGTAACGATAGTTTTAATGATTTAAGAGCTCGAACAATCCTTAGTTAGAAGGATGGACAATGCATTATTGATAGCTTCAGATGAAGACTTATTGATCGATGAGAGTCTTAGTACATTAAGGAATCAGATAACCCTCAACACAAAGGATGTGAAATGCAATACTAATAACTTTTGATGAAGACTATTGACCCGTGAAAGTCTTAGTGCTTTAAGAACTCGGTTAATCCTCAATACTAAGGATGTTGAATGTATTTCCAAAACTCTATTAATCCAAGTAAATTGATCACTTCTGATAGCAAAGATGTTTTGTGGGAGTGCATGGACTCTTTAATGTGTAGAAAATTGTTAAAATTATGCAGACACTAAAATGCTTGGAAAGGTACGAATAATATGTGGGACTATAATTAGATTCATTTAGATACTTAGATAAAAATGAAAAAAAAATGATTTTAGTGATGTCATATACCTCATTAAAACCTTCATACATCACCGGGGTAGGAAATAATGTACCTTAAAAATGAAAAATAAAATGTATGGATTTACAAGTGAAAGAATAAAGCTATATGATATTTTATAAAGTATAAAGCTTCAAATGCTTTATATTCCATGGATACCTAAGTGGTCTTCCTTCTTCATCAAACAATCTGTGTGTTCCAGATTGACCATATGTTTAATCTTCTATATTAGTCTGGATTTTATAATACATTCACCAAGGGAGAGAAATTTCATACTAGTATAGTATAGGCTTGAAAATGACGTGTCACCTTCTTAGAATATACTACAAAATCCAATGTAAGTGATATATATTGTGTCTCAAAGTCTACTAGGTATATAATTACACAATTTATACAAATAAATACTCACCTGACTTTGGCTTCATCAATATTTTGGATGATACTAGGAATTCATTTATCATATTAAATGTTTTATCGTATGTAGGAATCTAACTGAAAGGGCCAACGTTTTTGAGTATCTAGAAGAAGGGTTAAAATTTGTCCAAAAATGAGAGATAAATAGGTTTAAGGCAACTACTCTTCTTGTTGGGATATGGACTTTCTTGATATTGCATATTGTCTCCGTTACAACCATGTTTGATAGTTGTGTATGGTTTGATTCTATCTATATCTCACTCAAGGTACCCTAAAAATGTTTTAAACTAAAATTCGAAGTTATATTTCTCGAGATTCAACTTGAGGTTGACTCTTCAAAGGTTTGAAAAACTCATGACAAGGTTTTCTAGATGATCTGCATTCTGAAAGCTTGTGATCAGTATGTCATCTATGTAAGCCTGTAAATTACGGTGATCTAGCTTGAAAAAATATTGTTAACCAGCCTTTCGTATGTAGCCCCGACATTCTTTAGCCTGAAGGGCATAAAATTATAACAGTACAATCCTCGTTATGTGATGAATAAAATATACTATTGATCTTTCTCATACATCATGATCTGATTATAACCCGAGTAACTGTCCATGAGATATACTATATGATTCCTAATGTTTATAAACTATTTGATCGATATGTGGCAATGTAAAAGGATCATTCAGACCAACATAATAGAGATCAATGAAATTTATACACATCCGCTATTTTCCATTCTTATTCTTGACTAACAGTGGGTTGAATATCCATACTAGATAAAATACTTCTCGAATATGGCATACTTTGCTTAATTTACCAAACTTGGCTACTATTGTTTTAACCTTTTTATGAGAGAATGGTTTTCATTTATTCTTTATAAGCTAAAACCTATTATTTATAGATAGTGTATGGCACATCACTTCGATAGACACACCCGTGATGTCTTAGGAAGCTAAACAGATATATTTAAGTTTCTTGGGAAAAAATGTAACGATTCGGCTCTGTTGTTAACTCACATGTCTCGGTTGAGGTGTATGATTTTTTTTATTCTATTATTATGCTTTCCATATCTTCCTCTGGCTCGATAAAGTCTGGGGGATCTCTTGAGTCATCTGTATCATCGCTGATGATTAAGGTTTGTGCTAGTTATTATTTTTAAGGCCAAAGAGGCAGAATAACAATCCCTTCCAGTTCTTTGGTTACTTTGGATGACAATAACCCAAATGTTGATTATATAGCAAAATCACTGGGTACGTTAAAATTATTGCATAATTTTGGTACACATGGCATACCAAATGCCATGTTATAAGAATAAGGAGCATCTATTACCATACACATGCATTAGATCTATCTCTTGTACTCTTGTTGACATAAAGCTATATCTAACATTAACTCACCCATGAACGAGGGATGTTTATCCTGATGAATACAGTTAACACTCTTTTTAATTGTGTAAGTATTGGTATGCTATAAATCTTCTCAAATACTTATAAATAAAGTATTGGTCAAACTGCTAATGTCCAACACGATTCTTCTAACAGTTATCTTAGCAATCTCAGCTAAAATTATGACCGCATATTCATATGGTGTCGCGATCCTCCATTAACCATCTTTATTAAAACTAATAGCATGGTCTAGGTTTCCAGCTGTTGATGCTCAACCTTTGTTGGTTGGTAAGGCTCGATCGCAAGTTGTCTCTAATCGTCCTTCGGACTCTTATTAATAAGTTCTCGTGAGTTTTCTTTTAGTATTTCAATTATGCAGCTTGTTCTTTAGATAAATGCAATATCGTGTCTAATACTCCACAATACTGTGGAATTTTAAAAACAACATTTATCTCACATTTTCCTAAGGGTCCACATATTCTTAGGTTTATAAAACATGACTATATAATTTGATTTTTCATCGTATTCTATGTTGGTTTTAAATAAAAATTCATATTATATCATTATGGTTTACAACTACTATTGTTATAATTTTTGTTTAACTTGTACTTGCCTCTACATCGGACCTTGATTCTACTACCTAGACTGCACGAGAGATTCAGTCATGGGATTGGATATCGACAAATGGTGGTATGGAGGTTAGGTCTTTGTAACTCTCGGAAGTCTTACTTACATTATCCCGCCATCTCGAAATACTCATCCACATGAGCCAACATAATCCTTAAGTTTAATGCGTTCTTTTTCATACAGATGTTTCCCATAAAGTCTCGATAGTATCATATGTTTTTAAGCTACACCTGACACCAAATTAGGGAAATCTTGTAAACTATTTTTTTATGATGAACTATTGAGTGTACTCTCGATGAATCTCCTGTGTTGCATGCTTGTAGTGGATGATGTAACCATTATCTCCTTTGATGACCTTGGAGTCAACGAACTGGTTCCTGAACATAATTCATAGCATGTTGAAACTGATAGGGTCGAATATCTTTGGAACTAAGTTTAAGAAAATGTCAAAATAATTTGAAGGGAAATTTAGACTATCATCCAAAGGGAATTTTAGACTAAAAAATAAAGTTACATTATTGTCTCATGACTAAGTATTATACATGCTATAATGGGCCAATAATCTCCTAAACTTGGATTTAGCCCATCGCCCAAATGGGTAATTGATACTTATACCTTTGACCCGACCCATGACCCTAATTCCTACTATAAGTACCCTAAGAAACCTCATTAATGGGGGGGGGGAGACAAAATTTATTACGCTTAAGATCCAAACCAACTTAATTATCTCACTACTCACTGCTAAAACAATAAATAATTTTCATCAACTACCTAAGATACCTTTTAGCATATTTTCACCTTACCATATTTACCCTTCAACATAGTTTTACCATTGGATACCATAATGGGAGCAAGGGAACCCGGATAACAAAAATCCAAAGCTTAGAACAATTTTCGAACTCGATCTGGAAATAGATAGTAAAATGAAAGTCGATATGTCCCTAGAGATTGAAGGGGGCCAGGTCGGAGAAAGACATATGAGAGCCTCATCTGAAAATGATGAACGTGAGGAAAGAACCCAATTACGAGATGAGCTTTCCGAACTACAAAAAGATATTGAGGCAATAGACAAGCTGAAAGGGATTTGGTGGTTCCAACATTTAATGAATAATTCACCTAGAAACCATCAACTCTCTAGAAAAGAGCCTCATATGGAAAACAACTCTAGCTCTTCTTAGTCGAGTAAAAACTCATCGACAGATATATCTTTGTCTTCCTCAATTAGCGACTGCTATAAAAAAAGGTAAACTTCAATATAAGCGTCGGGGTAAAAAAATTGCTAGTCGGGGTAAGAGGTTAAAAAATTGGGATACTTTGAGAAATAAGCTCCGAAAATATATCGGGGAAAATCAAGGGGTCGACTAATCATAGTATAGACCAGTTGTTGAATGACCCATTTGTCTTCCGATCCAAACCAGGTTATTTGCTGATTCTGGCAAGATCCATCAATTCAATCAGGGGTGTAATTGGAGGCAATCACCAATGTCAACAAATATTTCATCCGAACACCTCCCTAAACGTATGGATGTCTTCAAAACGGAGACGTACGATGAAAGTAAGGATCCGGACAATCACTTAGAACAATTCAAGAATTTTATAATAAGTTTAGATGATGATGATAAGGTTTTATATCGAACATTCTCTCAAACATTAAAATACAGTGTCTTGAAATGGTATACCAGGCTTCCAGAAGGATCGATTAAGAATTTCGACATGTTTTGGATGGTCTTCCGAAGTCAGTTTGTGGGAAGCAAAGAAATAAAGAGAAATGATGACACAATAATTTATTGTCATCAACTTGCTTCATAAAATTTAAAGGAATATGTTAGTTGGTTCGTAAACACCAAGAACGGGATAGTTGATTGTTACAAACAGATGGTCATAGCTTCCCCCGGGCAAAGGTTGTTTTCTGGAGACTTAGCTTATACAAATTATTGTAGAATAAAACTAATCTATTAAGGCAACCTCGATTGAATAACCCACTTACAATTACTTCACAACACCAAGATGGTAGTCAGTTTCATGTTTCTTCGAGCGTTCATCCTTGAGAATCTGTTCAGGGTTCTAGTCGATCCAAGTCGAACCAATTTAAGCAGTCCAGGCCAAGAGGAAATAAATGGATTCAACCTAGTTATTTTGCGGAGTTAATTGAAAATACGGCGACAATCTATGATAGGACCAGTGGTTATGTACAATTTCAAAGACCTTGACCTATCTAAACGCCAAGAAAAAACCGAAACACTCGCTTTTATACATATCACGAGGATACGAGGTACGACACTAAAGATTGTATAGCTTTGAAACAAGAGATTAAATTGTTAATCGAGAATGGGAAATTAACATCTTTCATAAAAGTGCAAAGTACGAATATATCCTAAAGTTTGAACAAGCTAGTATCTAACACTGGCAAAGAATAAGCAGCCGTATTGAATGTTTGAAGGCTGCATACAAAAGTTTCTAATGAAAAACAAGCCATAATAATCACGGAACATATTAATGAGCTATTCAATGTATATTCATAAATCTAGATTCGGATCCTAACCGATGTCGTGTAAATATGGTGAGTGGAAGCAATAGAAGGGTTTCCCATTTAACAATATTCGGAGGGGATACAGTAATAACCCATTCGAATTATTCTAGAAAGAGGTACGTAAACACTTTTGATTTTCGATTGGAAGGAAAGACTTTGAATCACTTATAGGCCCCTCGCAGTTCATAGCTTTTTATGAAGATGATCTGAGAGACGTTGCCGAACCGCATGAAGATGCTGTGGTAATAGGACCATCTATTGAAAGTACAAAAATCTGAAGGATCCTTATCAACACCGGTTGCTCAACCAATGTATTATTTCTATATACCTATAAACAAATTAAGAACCCTCAGTGATTCAACCTTCAAGCCGAACTATTGTAGGGTTTACATGAAATTCTACAGATGTAATTGGAGAATTCGAATAGAGGCAATCCTTGGCAAATGACCTTTCAAGAAAACGGTTAGAATATTGTTTGTGGTATTAAATTTTCCAACTTCATATAATGCTATTTTTGGCAGGTCTTGGCTCTTGAAGATGCATGCTGTTGCATCCAACGTTCATTAATGTTTAAAATATATTATTAGGAGTTAGGTCGGATTAGTTCCAAGCAGTCAGAAAGTAGTCAGAAAGTGCTATGTCATAGCATTTGCCCTGAAAACTCTAAACCATCTAGCTGGCAAACCAGAATAGCAATTATTAGAGTCCTCTTTGGATTATAATCATATTGATGATCCAAGAGATAATCCTAGTGCGGTTATTCTTATTGAAGAAGTATAAATTCATAGTTTAGCTAATGGGAAGAATATTAGAATTGGGTCGAGTTATCGATAAAATTAAAAGAATAATTATTGATTTTTATGTTTAAATATCAACATGTGTTTGCGTGGTGCATTGAATATGTAACATGCGTGCCAGCCGATATTATTTGTCACAAGTTATCAGTACGATCTGATGCATGCCCTGTGATTCAAAGAGGGAGGGAATTTTTAGATAAAAAATCTGAAGTGATTTGTAAAGAAGTAGATCGATTAATCAAAGTGGGCCATATTATGGAGTCACAATATCCTTTATGGACAGCAAAACTGCATTACCATAAGTTCATGCCTTTTAGTTTGAACAATGAAGAGACCATTTATCAGCGTTTGCTGAATAAGACATTTGACAACCAAATTGGTAGAAACATAGAAGTATAAATCGATACTATGATGATTAAAAGCATTAAGGAATAAGATTATTTATGTGATCTCAAAGAAAATTTCTCCAACCATGAGGTCGTTAATTCAAAATTAAATCCAGATAAAAATATACTTTTGGTGTATGATTTGAGAAATTCTTAGGCTACATTATCAATGAAAAGGAAATCCAAGTGGATCGGGCATAATTAGATGCCTTGTTAGCCATGGACGCCCATAGGTCTACAAAGGAAGTTCAAGTGTTAACGGGAATATTAACAGCCTTGAATCGATTTGTGTCGAGATCACCAGATAAATGTGCACAATTATTTCAAGTATTAAGAAACTCCAAGGAAGTGAACTGGTCTTCGAATTGCGACAAAGCTTTCAATCAAATAAATAAACATTTATCTTGCCCCAAAACTTTGTTTAAACTAGTAAAATGAAAAAGACTTTATTTATATTTGGAAGTTTCAGATCATGCTGTAAGTATCGTGTTGATTCGAGAAATGGATAATTATCCTTGCTCAGTGTACTACATTAGCAAAACCTTGCTAAGTGCATAGAAAAAGGTACCTAAAACTGGAAAAAAATAACATTGGGTTTGGTTATCGCAGCCGAAAAGATGCAACCATATTTCCACGAACATTCTATCATAGTTCAAATTTATTTTCCTGTAAAAAGTATGATATAAAGGCCAAATATATCGAGTCGAATGATGAAGTGTTCTATTGAGTTTGGGGATTTCGATATTGATTTTACTCTTCGAACAACAATTAAGGGCCAAACAGTAGCAGACGTTTTGGTATAATTCCATTCAAATACGATGTACTTGGAAAACCCTACTGATTTACCAGAAAAAGAATGGGTGGTTCAGATAGATGGGTGATCTAGTATAATGGGATGTGGGCTCGAATATATTTACTTTCCCCTTTTGGGGATTCAATGTACCAGGGTATTCGTTTCAATTTCAAAGCATCAAATGACAAAGCCGAGTATGAAGCAGCTATCGCTGGTTTAAGGCTTGCTCAAATATGTGGGGCAAAAATAGTCTGATTGATAAGCGATTCAAAGTTGCTAATACATCAGGTTCAAGGTTTCTCTGAAACAAAAAATAAGCAATTAGTTAAATATCTCCAAGTATTAAAAGAGGTATCAACATACTTCAAAAATGTAAGGTATGAGCATGTACACATGGCTGAAAATTCGATGACCGATTCTTTGGCCATTATTGCGTATGCTGAAACCTATTCATGGATCTTGATACAAGAATGTCCTTTGATCAAAACAGTTTTTTTGAGCGACAATACAGTTGTAGAAGAAAATTTTCAGCTTTCAACTATTGCAAGCTCAGATTGGAGGTATGAAATCAAATCATTACTAGAGGTATCCTTCCTGAAAACAAAAGTTTAGCTAAGAAATTAAAATCTAAAGCACATGAGTTTTGGGTTCTGGGAGAAATTTCTTATAAGAAATCATTTAGCAAGACGTTACTCCGATGCTTTGGGTCTGAGTTGCATGATGGAGAAGGTTCAGCCCACTACGGTTATAAATCTTTGACTATAAGAGTTTTGCTAGCAGGATATTACTGACCTTCCATCATGAAAGATGCCAAGGAGTTGGTTAAAAGATGTGATCCCTGTCAAAAGTTTTGAAATACAATTCATGTTCCAGCTGTTCTAATGGAAAACATATTGGAACCAGTGCCTTTTGACAGGTGGGGGCCTGATTTAGTAGGTACACTTCCTACAGGCTTTGGAGGATGTCACGCTATTATTTTGGCAGTGGATACAAAGTGGGAAGAAGCTGCACCTCTTTCTATAACCACTTCTAAAGAAGTAATAAAATTTATTTTATCCAATATATGCTGCCGTTTTGGAATACCCACAGGTATTACAATGACACCCATAAAATGTTGAACATCTTGTAAATATTTACTTTATCCTTATTTAATGTAAAAATTTAAAAGGTATACTATTTCCTACCCTGGTGGCTCAGGGAGGTTTTAACGAGGTGCCCATGTTATCAATCTACCACCTTTTCTCTTTAGATACCTCTTGATCCCAAGTAATTTTATATTCTTTTGAATGGATTACCTTCGAAGGTCTTGTATTTGAAATTGTATATGCCTTCGAATGGTTTGTGTTTGAAATTTTATATGCCTTCGAATGGATTATATTCGAATGGCTTGTATATGCCTTCGAATGGATTACCTTCAAATGGCTTATGTTTGAAATTGTATATACCTTCGAATGGACTTCGAAGTGCGTGTTTAAAGTTTTATATAACTTTGAATAAGTTATCTCGAAATGGTCTATGTTTGAAGTTTTAAATGCCTTCGAATAGTTTGTTCATTTTATAATAAATTATTCAAAGTAAATTAGAAATTCGAAGCGAGATTATTGCAAAAAAAAGAACAGGGTTCTTGAAGATTAAAAGAAACCAGATTTGAAACACTAACATGAATATTCGACATAACATTATTAAATTCATTGACCATCCCAATGACTTATCCAAAATTAATCTGAACTAAACGAAAAAATTGCCTTGCACTTTTCAAGGGCTTAAACAAACATTGAAATTGGAATTTATTAATCTATGGGCTTTATCCCTTGGATTTCTCCCCTTTCCAATCTGAACTTCCCTCTTTGGACTCTATTTTGTCATTTCCTTCATGACTACCATATGATGACTCTTCAAAAGCAGTCATCTCATATGCAAGGATACATTCGGTGGCACAAATTTCTCTAGAACCAAACCCCATAGAGATCCAAGACTCAAGTTTGGAAATTTTTATGGAATACTAAGACCATATCCGATTTGATCGAATCATCACAATCATTTAGTTTGTCTACAGTGGCATCGACACATGCCTCCAATGCATCATCATCTTCTTGAGTTGACTTAGCATTTAAAGACTTGATATATTCTTCTAATTTTCCTTTAGTCTTTTCTAAAGCTTCTTTTTCACCTAAGGTATGATCCATAGACTCTTTACTAGTCTTTTGTTGATCTTGCAATATAGAGATATCAATGGAACTAGAGGTTTGCAAATCGTTAAGCTCTGTTTGAACTTTTGACACCTCTTCCTTGACCTTCACCACTTCCGATCTGAGTGTATCAACCTCTTTAATCACACTGTTAGATTTAGGTTTCTCCGCTTCAAGGGAACTTTGAAGTCTCTTGTTCTCCTCTTAAAGAGCTGAAATGGTTCCTCGTTGAGATTTAACTTACCTTTCCAACTCGATAACATGTTTTACACAAATAATTATCGAGTACCTTATTGTGTCGTTTTCTTTTGAATCTTCAAATGAGATGCCATTGTATATCATATTAGGGGATGAAATTGGAAAGGCCTTGTCAAAATCCTCGTAATCAAACCCTATGAACTTATTCATTGGAGTATTGACCCCACCTGTGGCCTCACTCTTGAAATTTGGAAATAAAAAAGAGGGATTTGGTGCAAGAATAGTAGGAACATGAATATCCAGATGTAATGCCAAATTCGAACGAGTTGAAGTCTTATTTTTCTATTTTCTTCTCTCATCACTGCCTTCTTTGTGTTTTTTTAACCTTCTTATTAGCCTCAAGCACATATGTGGGCATATCAACTCCGTCCAAGTTGTAGTAACTACATCCCATAATGATGCATCAATCTCTTGTGATTGCCCTTCAATATATTTTTCAGCAACAATTTGCAAAGTCTATTTCTTCATTTATCTATCAATGTGACCGGGGCTCTTTTTCTCGTCGGAACATATAACTTCCCATATTCAGATTAAATTCTTATCAGGGGGTAGTGGAAAGTGGAGGAGTGATAAATTCTTTCCACGACAATGACATTTTAGAATTAGTCCTCCAAATATGACTACGAGTCATATTTGCTAGGGTAAAACATTCATGGAAATCATCGCCCCATTTTTTCTCTGCCCAGTCGTGCAGCATCCTAAAAGTCACTCGTACATTTTTGAGATAAAGTGTAAAGCGGTTCAGAATAACTGCAAGGGAAGGAAGAGAGATCAAAACCCAAGATAAAAAATATAAATAAAATACCATATAAGTTTTAATATAAAATTACATGGGTTCTTCTAGAATCTAGTAAGTTGGCTTGGATTTCCTTTTGAGGAAGAAATATTCTGACCATTTTCCCATGGTCTGTTGATGAACAAACTCTGTCTTCCATATCATATCTGATTCTAGTAGATCATTGACTACTTTTTAGTCATTTTCTACATTGAAATGATAAAAGAGGATCTTAGAAATGCTAACCCTGTAATAATTGCAATGTGCTCTATTGGTATATGCATTTTGGAAAGCCTTGATGCCATTATGCAGGCAAGTAAAGTGAACCAAGCGTTTGGACTGGCCTGACTCGAACACAACCGAACCAAATAGAAATACCTAACAATTTCAAGATCTAAGGGGAACCTAAGATCCCAGTTCAGCACTTCAGTGTAAACTACTAATTCGTTATAACAACAATTCATCGGACTCTCTCTAACCTTAGGCAACCTGATTATAATTGTATAAAGAAATCCACATTTGGTATAAACAGCATCTAATTATTTATCATGAAAATAAGTATAATATATCTTATTTAGTGCTAGGAGATATTTTACACTTACTTTCTTAAAGTTAAGACCAACGCGTCCAGCCAGCAAAATGAGAATCTCTTCAGATTCTTCCTCTATGATATCATTCGTGCCCCGAGTCGTATTTCCCGTTAAAATTCTATCAATTAAAGGTTTAGAAGTTTTCCCTGTTTGACCGGATGTTTTGAGTTGAGAGTCTTTATTCAAATCCTCCATTATTTTGGGGTTTGGTCCTAATGAACCAATGCATCAAGTACTAGCATCATCTTCTAAGGCAGATGGGTATTCATTTGGACTCAGAGAAGAAGGAGAAATAATCAATATTAATGGTTCTACGATAACTTTAGCTTTGGGTGCCGATTGTCTAGTTACCGTAGTTGGGATGATATTTTCTAAATTCGATCCCATTGATTTGAATCTCGAATGTATCTGACAACTTGAGGCCTTTGAGAGTGAGAGGGTTTTGAGGAGTACTGGGGTGAAATGGATGATTGAGCGCTTGTAAAAGTCTCTGGGGGAATGTTATGATTATAAGGATAAGAAGCATCGTATTCAATAACTTGAGTAGTAACTACTGGAGGTAAAGAAGAAGTCAGTCCAACAACGATTCGACCTTTCTTTTTCTCTTACTCTAACTTAGATAGATTCAACGAGCCACCTTTGACTAAAGCGGTTCTAGCCATAGACATAAAATCACCTAAATTTTTATTTTTTTTCTTAAGTAATGACTCTCTCTCTCTCTCTCTAAAAGTATGTAAGACAGGGAAAATAAGTGATTAATTTATATAGAAGTAACTAAAAAGGTACTTAAGAACTCTATTAATGAAACCTTAGGTCTTTTGAGTTCCCTAAAACCTAGGTGGAGGCGTATTCACTACAAAATCTCTAGAGAAGTCGCAACGTCACCTAAGAAGTGGAGACGTCACTCATTAATTGGCCTACGTCACCTATGGCAGATTAAATTCAGATTCTAAGGGGGCTATATGATAGGGTCGAATATCTTTAGAACTGAGCTAAGGGAAGTGTCAAAATAATTCAAAATGAAATTACGACTATCATCCGAAAGGTAATTTAGACTAAAAAATAAAGTTACTTTATTGCCTCATGACTAAGCATTATACCTGCTAGAATGGGCCAATAATCTCCTAAACTTGGATTCGTCTCATGACCTAAATACATTATTGATACTTATACCTTTGACCCGACCCATAACACTAATTTCTACTATAAGTACCATAAGAAACCTCATTAATGGGAGGAGAGACAAAATTTATTACGCTTAAGATCCAAACAACCTGTTATCTCACTACTCATTACTAAAACAATAAACATTTCTCATCAACTACCTAAAATACCTTTAAACATATTTTCACCTTACCAGATTTACCCTGCAACATACTTATACCATATCGTAAACCATGGATATTTCTCGAATGGAAGGTAGTTAAACCATTTTGTCTCCTCTGAATCCAAACATTTCACTACTGAGTTGTTTGATATGGTGCTCGAAGTCTTATGTTTCCATCATACTTGTCCATATTGTATTGGTTGAACATTGGTAACAAGTCTCTATATAATCTCTAGAGCTAAGGGGAAAAAAGAAGTTGAATCTCGGCTCGGCAAGAACAAGGCAACGATAGTCTGGTTTTTTATCAAACTAAGTGATGCACCGTTTGAGATGGCTTGCCAAACCAAGGTTGGTCTACAAGGGATAATTATAGTTCCATTTAGGTTGAGGCTAGTAACCTTGAGAAAATGACAGGGTTGATGAAAATGCATTCCAGAGGCTCACCTGACTTGTTGGTGAAAATGTTGGAGTGTTCTACTGATTCAGATGGCTTAAAAACAACGTCAGAATACAGTTTTGATATCTTAGCTAATCGAGAGGGGTAGCATGATGATAATCAGGAATGTTGATTCCCTCCAATCACATTAGGCAAAGCTTAAACATTCACGATCCTTTTGCTTTCTCTCTGTGATAATTAGAGTAAGGTGTCATGCTCTTCTTCTCATGCCTAGAATGATCACGGTAGGAGCGAGGTTTTCCAATATACTACTAGAATTGTGATCTAACTCTTTTTTAGAATCTTTCACCATTTAATGCTTATTATAAGCATGCTGATGGACGTGGTAACGCCTGAAAGCATTCTGCCTACAATTCACGAGAATGAAAAATATGGTATTATCTTCTTATTTATTAATATTTATGAAGGGATAAATGATAGAACAGAGTTTATCGGTGTCAGTTTGATGATGAGTTTTAGTGGAAAGACCAATTCTAATAAAAAACTTATTAGAGTGAAAAATAAATTAAACATTTTACTCAATAAATACTCAAAATTCAAAACAGTAGTGAAAATAGTGCATGAAGTTAGTTCAAAAGTAAATTAATGCGATGGAATCAATAGTATGTATGTATCTAAAAAATATGAGAAAAATGATAGAAAGATAAAAAAGAATTATTAAAATTATAAATAATTTTGTTAAAAGAACCTTTAACACTAAAAATATTATTTATGTTTATATACACCGTGTTGGACATAAAACCTCAATACGTTTTGGATCTTCAGCTTCAAATTCTGTCAATATGTATCTGGACCTAAAAATGGATAAAAATACCTGCACCAGTATAAATAAGGTATTTTAGGTTGTAAACATTTTTTTTTCTATTTTGAACCAAAATGTTTTAATACGCATTCCCTCTCAAACTCCCTAAACCTAGTTAAACTAGTAAACCCACAAAACCTATAGTAAACCCACAAACCAAATCCCCATTAACATTATCGGCTACCTCCTCCGACGGTTTCTTAGTCTGACGAAGCAATGAACACATCTTCGGCTGTTTTTCATCGTCCAAGATTTGATGATTCAATCGTCATTAAGACCTCTTGAAAACCATACAGATTCTAATCGTAGCAATAAAAAAAACTTTGTATTTCCTTGCTTTACCAACACCTAGTTTCTGCATTTATAAGTTTGTTTTGTGTTTATATTATATATTGATGGTTCATTACAACTACATTCTTAGTTAAACTGATATTGGTATATCGTCGATCATTGGTAGCTTCTGGTTTTGATAGACATAATGTTTTCGGGTTCTTTTCTAGGGTTCTTAAGTGCATATATCGTGTTATATTTTAATGTGTTGTCTTGTTTCTAGGTTGTAATGTAGATTGTTCACAAATATTCTTCTTTTTTTCAGACTCAATTTTCAATTTTATGTCAATGTGCATGTGAAAGTAACACTAATATCGCATCTTCCTCATATGAAAATACACCAATCTCGCATCTTCTTTACTTGTTGTATGAAGGAAACACATAGTTATATTATGGTCGTGCATTCTGTGTTAGTCAAGGGAAACACATTATTGTGTTTATGTATTTGTTTTCATCTAAACTTGCATGGTTAATTTTCTCAAGAAATAGCATGGTTTATTTGTGGTGCATAGAATTAACATGGTTGATGTTTCAAATAAATAACATGGTTAATTTTTCAAAGAAGTAGCATGGTTGATGTTTCAAATAAATAACATGGTTAATTTTTCAAAGAAGTAGCATGGTTGATGTTTCAAATAAATAACATGGTTAATATTTCAAGGAAGTAGCATGGTTGATGTTTCAAAGAAATAACATGGTTAATTTTTCAAAGAAAGAGCATGACTAGTGTATCAAAGAAATAACATGGTTATTGCATGTTTAATCAACGGGTGTCGAATCATATTTTTGCATAAAATATGTTTATGAAAGCATATATTTAAAGATCAGGATTAGTCAGTATCCTAAATCTGATGAAAGATAAAAGAAATATCATTACATTGGAACACATCGAAGCTACAAAGAAACACAATTCCATATAATTTTGAAAGCCTCATTCAAACTCTGCAACGAGAAGTTCTTATTGAGCAATCATTATCTGCTTATTGAGAAGATTATAAAAACTTACTCGATCGAGGAGGATATTTTTTGAATTAGGTCAAAACTGGTCAAGTTAACGACCAACAATGTAAAGGCTATTTTCAAGCTAAAACACGACACCCGAGGAATTTCCTTTAACCAAATCAGGAGGATTCTTACTTTGTTTCGAAGAAGGTGCAGAAACGGAGCCAAGATCATGCAAACATACTTCCTGGGTGAAATTTCAAGAAACGTCGGCTCTGCCGAAAGAAAATTGGTATCAAACGCTATGATAAAATGATAAAGGTACATCTATATCTATGGTCTGTTATAAGTAGGATGTTCAGTTGTACTAATCTATGATGGTCTGTTATAAGTATAATGTTCATTAACACTAATATCACATGATCAGTTTTAACTATGATGGTTAGTATAATGAATTTGCATGATTGTTTATATGTCATGTAATTAACACTGAAGTTGCATGGTGTGCAGTGTTTTATAGTATGAAATATTCAAACTCATCAAGGAAGGTGGGGTGAATGCTGCGAATGACGTTGGTGGTTTATTGATCTTGTTTCTTTGCTCTATCCTGTTCTACTCAGCATGAGGAGATATAATGGGTCAGCCAGCAGTTTATTATGTCAAAGACCTTGACAAAATAAACAACTACGATTGGTCTGGAGAAATATTGCAGAAGCCTCTTGGGTCAGTTAGAGACTGTTTTGTTCCTAGAAAACACGATAGAGTTATCGGTTGTGTTGTACTTTTATTTATAAGAATGTTGCCACATAGTTAAATATAAGTTTAAAGAATATGTTGTGATGCTAATAAATTTTTGATACAACCCTTCATTATGGAGAACACAACCATTGTAAAAGCACTCACCAAGCTGAACATGATCCAAAGATGCTACAAATAGTAAGGATTGGAGTCCAAACCATCAACCATAGAGATAATTGAAAATATTCACCTGCTAGAAAGAAGATAATGAGGTATCAAATATATTCTCAAAAATAGTTATTATATTGTTTATAGAAACGCATGGTTAAAATATTAATGTCTAGCATGGTGTTGTAAGATATTTTGCACTAAAAGTACCATGCCATTCTATATACACCATGCGATTATTTTGTAATAGAAAAAAAATCGGATGCGGTGAAGTAAGTACGAACCCATATGTTCTACCAGATGAAAGACCTAGGAAAAAGACTAAAATTGTAGCCTAAAAAACAAGATAACGTCCACCACATCCAAGGAAACCACCAATCACTCAACCCCGAACAAACCAGCCCACAACCATTCCCCTCAAAATCAAGCCGGACATCCCCACCTGAAACCGGGGAGGGGGGGGGGTAGAAGATGACTTCCTTTGAAACCTTAATGATTATTTCTACCAACAAAACCTGACTTTACCAAAGTCGAACAAGACTCGAAGGACCTCAAAAAATGTTACAATAACATTCAAATCTCGTACCAACATCCGAACAAAGAATATGAACACTTTCAAAAGAAATTCTCTTTTATGTCAGAGAGGAGCACATAAAAGAAATAACACTGGATACAAGAGGTCTCTTGAAGACAAACGTATATGAAGTTTGCCTGAAAAAATGGACAAACAAATAAGTACATATCTCTTATCTACTCTAGCTTATTATATATGTTTTATTTATTTCATCCTCACATGTCTAATACCAATATGCCTGGAATTTTTGTGACAAATTGAATAAGTACAAGAAGATTTAGCTCAATTACGTTAGAGATTTGAACAAAACGAGCTCGAAAAAACAATTTACGTTGAACAACAAGAACTTGAAAAAACAATTTATCTATATATTTGTTATACAAGAAGCCTTGACACAACAAGACCAACTACACAAGTCGATGAAGGAATCACAAAAGAATCACTTGTCCACGAAGATGTTCCACCGGTATCAACTAAATAGGTAGTGGGTAGAGCTAAATATTCTCTAAAGGAGATATAAACTACACCACTGGTACCAACTAATTAGGATACAAAAACTACACCAGTGGTACCACATGAGCAGGTAGTGGGTACAAATGAATCTCTTCCAAGGAGACATAAACTACACCACTGGTACCACCTGAAAAGGAGGCCGAAACTACAGGAGTGGTACCACTTGAACATGTAGTGGGTACAGATCAATCTCCTTTAAAGAAGACAAAGCTACAAAACTGGTACTACCTGAACATGAGACGGAAACTACAGCAATGGTTCCACCTGTATAACAAGTGGTAATAAATGAATCTACTCTAAAGGGGGCATGAACTACGCTAGTTATACAATTTCGTAAGATGTAAGTGTATATTAAGGATATTAAGATTCAACATTTTGAATATATATTTGCATACACTTTCTGTTTCTAAAGTCATATTTTCAAGGGTTGTAAAGTCAATTTTGGATTTCATGTTATTCACACCAGTATATATTGTTTTGTTATACGTGGATCCGTGATGCCTAAAATAACTTGGTTAATATTTCAAAGAAGTCTCATGGTTTGAATATCAGAAGTCGCATGGCTTAAATATCAAAGAAGTCGCATGGCTTGAATATCAAATGACTCGCATAGTTTAGATATAAAATCAATCGCATAGTTTAAATATCAAATAAATCGCATGTTTAAAAACTCAACATATCGTATGTTTAATATACAAGAACTAACATGGTCTAATATCAAAACAATCGCATGGTTTTATTTCATGCTTTAGTTATGAGAACTCGCATTATTATAAGTGTACTGAGGTCGCATGGTCATCATATAAGGAATAACATAGATATAATATAAATACAATCACATGTTCATCGTGCAAGGTATCGCATGGCCAACACGGTAGCCCCAAAATGTAGAAATCTGATGAAGTTAAACAAGTGAACCAACAGGAAGCCTATCACCATCAACCCTAATAAGAAGAAGCCTAACACCAACACCAACAAGAACATGATGGCCAACAATATCAACCTAACACCATCAACCTGAAACACCAACAAGCCTCCACAAATGGAGAACAACTCACCCAAACCAAAGAGCACCAACATTCTCATAACGAGCTGAAAAGGAAGCCCAACCTCAACAATAAGAACCAACCTCCACAAAAGGAGAACAACTTACACAAACAGGAGCATGAGGTGCAGTGTTACAACCAACTGAAGAGAAAGCATGATACCAACAAAATCATCAACACAAACAACCCTACATAAAGGCAGAACAACTCACCAAGCCAGAAGCAGCAACAAAAGTCTCACAACCAACTTAAGAGGAAGTTGAACACCAACGACCAGGTTTCACAAAGTCTGAACAACCCATCCAAGGAGAAGTGGTAGCAGTACTACTACTGCTAGCAGAAAATCACGAAGGACAAGCATCACCATCAACTGATACGCTTAACAAAAGAGTACGTTTAGAACTACCACTCTCTGATGATTTATTAATATAATATACACGATCCTTTTTTGATGAAGGTGATCAGTTTGATGAAAATTTTGTCATGCAGCGGAGTTTGGATTCTATTACAGAGGATATGCTTGCTTATAATTTAGGATATGTTGTTATTGACAATGTTGTAGAGGCGACAACATCATATGTATTTGCTTGTGATTCTGTATGTGGATCTTTAGTATATTAAAACTATTAAACATAGAATATATATTGTCAGGTTGTTTAACTCTCGAATGGTCTAATATACTTACAGTATCATGGTTTTAGTATGCTTCGAATCTCATGGTTTGTTATATATGGAATCGTATGGTTATAATATGCTTAGAATCTTAAGTTTATTATATGCTTGAATCTCATGGTTTTAAAACGACACCAATTTTATATGTTCCAAATCACCAAAGAAATAATGGAAGAGAATAATGTGTGGCCTCATTTGGATTTACTCGGTCATACACAAGAGGAAGAGGTTACTTTCCCTGATTGGGAATAGAGTACAACAACAATGAAGATCGGTTAGGTTAGTGTATACCACAAAATTTTTAAGATAGCGGACGAACAAGAAGATCCAGAAGCATGGTATATATTATTATCATAGTTATCCTATAGACTGAACTTGAGTCTAAGTGAAATGTTGGCACTATCTTAAAAACGTGACCTGGACTTCAAGGTAAAATATACAAGTGTAGCATTGTAACGCTGGATTTAAAGGTAGAATCGCATGTTAGTTAGGTTGGACTAATCTAACATAATTACTTATACGAGAACCTCGTGTGTTTAGTAATCTCGCATGGTGTTCACTTGAGTAAGGTCGCAAAATTAAATTGTACTAATCGCTCATCTTTAGTGATACGCCTCGTACTTGTTATTTGGTAGACTATCGACGCTTAGATTTATAAGATGCTTAAAGAAGCTGATTGATAAGTACCATTTAAAGGTGTCAAAGGTTCTTACAGTTGTAAATATAACGCGATAAAATTGTATGCCCATGCAAGGGTAAATGTAACTAGACTTAGTTATCGATTATTATAACAAAACTGTTTGTAATAATTTTTCTTAATGCATAAAACACTAGGAAAGAAAAGAGATTTGTCAAAATTTATTGACGAAGTATTCGAAACTATGAGGCTCAAAATGTATTTTGCGTTCCTACCAGTGTGCCACATAACGAAGTATACAATGAACCACTGAACCTTGGTGCTTATTGACAGGAAAAATAGAACGGAAAGAAGTTATAACCCACTCATGCCAAACAGTAAATACACACCAGACTACATGAGAAAAACGGTTGAGCCACAGATAAGAATTGGTCTAAACTCTAAACTCTTTTTAATAATTTGCCTATTGTATGAAAAAGAATACATCCCTGGTGTAAAAAAAAGGATATATAGAGAAAAGTGAAAGAGATATCCCACAATAAAAATCAAGCAGCCTCGAATGCGACATTTTTATTTGTGAATACGCTATAGAAATTATCTAAAAAGGCTTCATATGGAACACTTACAATGAAGATATATGTCCAACTAGTAAATATCAAATGTTTTATTTCCTAAATGATATAGAAATTCCGGTGGTAGCTCTCTTGATAGAGATTTTGATGTGACCAAATTTGTAATTTGACATATTTTGTAAGTAATTTGGTAGAATAATGAGTAACTCTAAACTCGCAGTGTTGATTAACATTAATCTCGCTTGATTAGTAACAATACATAAATAACATAGTGGTAAATGCCTAGAATCGCAAGGTCATCATATAAAATAACTCGCAAGGTCATATAAGTTGTGTTGTCTGTTAGGTTAATATACCAAAGTCACATGGTTAAATTGTAAAGACCTCAAATGTTTGGCTATTTTTGAAATGCGTTGGTAACTGGTCTCACCACTGGGTACGCATGGTAATTAATACAGGAAATGTCAACTAGTGGTTATATAATCATGTTAGTATTTAAGCTTTTAATTATTTCAATTGATTAAGTTATTTCTTGATTTGACACATGTAGAAATCTAATCATGATTAAAGCAATAACTGCAAAACAAAAATTGAGATTAGGTTAGAGTTTTGCATATCCATAAGAGTACCCATATTGTATTATACATAAACTCTTAAAAGTATAAAACCCATAAACTCTTCATATTCAAAAACCATGCCCTATTTCTTATCATCTGATGACTCATATGGCTAATTATCATCTTCAGATGATGGTTTTTCTGAATTTTCGAACCACTTTTTAGACTGCAAACATTCAACAACCACCAAGTACTCGTCGGACTCTTCTAGAAACGGGTCTATATTTTGCTTCTTGGATGAATATATCTCTTTCGACTCTGGTTCATTATCAGGAGATGACTCAGATCCTAATGAGCTTCCACAAAGAAAACAAAAGAGAGAGGACTCAGAAGAAGAAAAAGTCCATGACACAGAGGAAGGAAAATACTAGGCTGATGACGAGATAGAGGAAGAGAGTGAAGAGAAGGAAGCTAATAACAAGATGGATGAAGAGGAGAAATCTAAAGAAGAAGACTATTCTTCTAATGGTTGAATGTTTTTTGTTTGCATATTTTTGTTGTTAACTCGTTGTAAACTCACCAACCTTAAACTGTAGTTGTATTTTTTGTTAGCGTTAAAAGTATGAAGATTGTTATTTCTTTTTTTTGTTCATTCCATGCAACTTGTAATCTCTATTTAACTAATATAACAATTTTATGATCTCATTTGAGCCTTTTAATTAGATATGATGTTTCAACATACAAGAAATATCATGTTTGATATATCTCTACTATCGCATGGTTAGATTATATATAAGAAGTAGCATGTTTAATATAAAAAACTAGCATGGTCAATATATGTGAACTCGCATAGTTGGAAATATAAGATCTAACATAGTTAAAAGACTTAAAATCGAATAATTTAATACAAAAAGAATCGTATGGTTGGTTTATATAGAAGAAGTAGCATCTTTAATATACAAGAAACTCGCATGGTCATACTACATGAACTACCATAGTTGGAAATATAAGATCTAGCATAACTAATGGACTTATAATCGAATGGTTTAATCATGTCAATTAATTCAACAATGGGTAGACTACACAGTTTTTTAATCTGATTGTTAAACTATTCAGCCACAATAGATATCATAGCACCAAATTATTTCCCTTTAATAAATGCCTGAGTATACTTCTCCCGAGGTAAATTATCGAGAAAATTTCCATTTATCTTACCACCTTCATATAGAAATTCTAAATAATATTCATTAAAAATATCTACAGTTGGAGCATAAGCACATTGATTAAACAGACTTAACATCCTAGCTATAAACTCTCTATTAGTATTATCCAGAGCATACCTAAAATTTTGAAAAAGATGGAAAATACAGTAGACATGATAGCAGTTTGGATACAAGACATAATCAACATTAATGATACATAAATTAGAGTTCGAAATAAATATGATTTGACGCTCCAACAAATGAGGTTTCAAACTCTTCAAAAACTAAAACCAATTGCCATCATCTTCACAACCAAATAATACCAAATGACGGGTCGAAATAAATGTGATATGATGCTCCAACAAATGAGGTTTCAAACTCTCTAAAAACCATAATCAATTGTTATCATCTTCACAACCGAAAATGCCAAATGCAACATGAAATATACCTGCAAAACCAAATAAGTAAATTGGTTTTACATGTCTAGCATGGTCAAATATACAAGAACTCGCATGGTAAATGTATAAGCAATAACATATTTATTATTCAAGAACTCGAATGGTTAGTGTAATATACTAAACAAGATATAACATAGTTAATATACAACGGAAATGCGTGGTCTATTTATGGACAAGTCGCATGTTTAATATACCGAAAATAACATGGTTAAATATACAAGAAATCGCGTGGTTTAGTATGCAAGTAAACGGAATGTTTGGTGTAATAAACTAAACAAGATCTAACATAGTTAATATACAAAGGAAACACAGATTCTGTTATATGACAAGTCGCATGTTTACCAAACCAAAACTAGCATGGTCAAATATACAAGAACTAACATGGTCAAATATACAAGAACTCGCATCGTTCAGTATACAAAAAAATGTCTACTATAAAAGACAACTCTCATTATCGTCAACACTAGAATTGCATGGTCATTAACAATTATAATTAAACTCGCAAGTCATCTAAATATAATAAAAGCATGAAACTAACCATTATTACCATCATTTGCTACGGTAGATAGCAATCCACCTCTATGCTTGCTGATTAAAAAGGTTACATTGACAAATAAAAGTGAACGACATGAGTGAAAACCTTGAAGCCATGAACTGAATGCTATAAAGCAACACTTGAAAATGTTTCTAACAGCTAATTCCAAAAAGCAGCCGGTAGTAATATCATGATTCTTCAATCGTTTGAAGTATCCTTTGAGTAAACTAAATGAACTAGTACTATCTCCCAAAACTCCCATCTTTGCCTTCTCTAAAGCATTCCATGAGAGACGGTAAGAGATGTACATACCCTAGTAATGTTTAACAGACGATTGTATACTTTTTTCTATTACATAATATAATGTTTACAATAGAATCATGAATTTTGTAGCAATCAAATCCGATGTCAAATGCCTCTGATGTTTTTTGGGAAAAAATAGGGCTGCAAGTATGTCTTCTAACAAACCGCTTAATCATTATGAAGTCGATGCTAGAATCAACTGATGCATAAAGTCTCTATTTAGATTGAGTTGAGACTTTATTTTCACAATAAGCAGTTATCTTACTTATTGTATTATGCATGTATTTGAAAGAAAAACCATGCTCTAAGGCATATCGACATAAAGATAACTTCAGAGCTATGACACCTTCTTTAAAAACTTGACCAACATCTGTAATTGCGTCAGCCCAACCATTTTTTTTTATGATCCAAAAACCCTAAACCATTACTATGCTCCCCACTACTTAGTTAATTATTTGAGGGTTCTCTCAAACTTATACTAGGTTGTTTACGTTTTGAACAACAACCTTATCAACGAGTTGTTGTTCTATAACAAAACTAACACTTTTTAAACGCTCCACATCAAGATATACTACCAAACCTACAAAATCCTTCTCATTATTAAACAGAAAATTCATGTTATAACTATAGAAGTAGGTAATAATGTACATACCTCTAACCATCTCATCCCATCTATTTTCAATGTACTCTTAAATACTTTCAAAGTTTTCAAACTTGGTAAGAGGAACAATTGCAGTTTGGTGACCATGTTTGAAAATACAAACTCGTGGTTTATACATATCTTACCCTGCATTGAACAATTAAGAAACAATTAGGAGCATGGTCTGTTATATGACAAGTCGCATGTTTAACAAACTGAAACAAGTATGGTCAAATATACAAAGACTCTCATGGTTGAGTATACAATGAAATAATATGTCTATTATACAATACAACTCTCATTGTCATCACCACTAGAAATCACATGGTCGTCAACACGACTCTCATTATCGTAAACCAATGACATATATAAGAATTGCATTGTCTGTCATAAAAAAAATCACATAGTAAATCACACAAAAAAAAAACGCATAATAAATCACAAAAAAACTGCATGGTCACTACAACTATTCTCCAATAAACTCGCATGTTCATATACAAATAAATATCTTAAAAAAAATACACAAATCTCGTACCAGTTTCCTATAAATTCGTATCCACAACCGCACATATTTGGAAGCTCTAAAAATAATTTTATATATTCATACACAGGCAATACATATATATTCATAATTATCCATAACCACTGTCGCTATTGATATAGCATTACTAACAAAATCATTTATTGTTTGGATCATACATATTTTCGTTTGTTGTTCAGAGGAATATGTAATTGAAGAGGTTTTGTGATAATGATTGGATAATCTATAACCTATATAAATAATTGGAATGATAATCTATGACATATATAAATTAAAGAATTATCTACTGTTTTTCTTCTTTTTTTAGTTACTTAAAGCCGTATTTGTTATATATTATCCGAAATCGCATCAGATAATATATAACAAATCGCGGAAAAAAATAATAAAACCCTTTTTGTTAGATTCATCTATAGAAGAAACAAAAAAAAACAAGAATACTTACGGGTTTGCCTGCTGCTATCCATTTAGTATTCTCTACAGTTATTTTTTGCGTTCTTTAGCGATTCCACGTTCTCCGGCGAATCCGTTTATGAAACTAAGAGACCTGCAGAATCAGATTAGATAAGAGGGAAAAGTTTCCAGACACTAAGGAAGCGGCCGTATTTCTGATTAGGGTTTAGAGTGATGAAATACCTAAACCTAGCCCCTTATTTATAGATTTTACAATGTGAAGCCCAACATTGTAAAGCCCATCCTTTGTTACTTCCTTGTGTCCGGGACCATAACCCAATAAATTGATAATTCAATTTATATCCCTGATTTATTAATTCAGGCTTAAGTGTTGAGATTTGGGCCCTCTTCATCACAGTGCCCAAATTCAACCCGGTTACCACACTTGAGCCCATAACGCCTTTTTTACCCATAGGTCCAATTTAGTTAATTAAATAATTAACTCGACTACTTTTAATTTGGACTTCCTTAAGACAATAACCGAATATGTTTATTTAGCATATCGGTCCAAATTATTATTAGTCTATAAATATATTAAATAAATATATTCCAACAATCTCCCACTTGGACCGTCATATGCTACTCAAGAATACATATTCAACTTTAATGGGATCCCTATATTCATTGTCAATGGGCAAACGGTACAACCCCGTACATGATTGATAATAATAAAGGACTAAAGACCTCTTTCTCGTAATGTGAACAATAGGATGCAACAGTAATCACATTACCATAATCAATCAATTACTTGGGCCAATTATGGAGGGTGGTCTAAGAGTAATATGGCTTGTAATCGTACATATCTACTCTTAAATGGTTCCTACTTTTGGAGATCCAATACAGTACAAATATCAATAAATATTTCCAAGCATATATATATTGCAATAAACTTTAATGTGCACAATACTGCAATATATAACATCAGATCCTATTACAAACTCTCCCACTGAAACTAACAATCCTCTAAATCAACTACACCCATATTGATGGTGTGTTCCTGGAAAACCTTAGGCAAAACCGCCTTTCTTAGGGGATCTGTTATCATGGAGTTTGTACCGATGTGCTCTATACTTATCTGACCCATCTGTACTCTTTCTTTAACAGACAGAAACTTTATGTCTATATGTTTGGATTTAGACGCGCTCCTGTTGCTGTTAGAGTACTGCACTGCGGAATTGTTATCGCAATATAACCTCATAGGGATTTCTATCCCTTGTACAATGCGTAATCCAGTAACAAAATTCCGCAGCCATAGTGCCTGGTTTGATGCCTCAAAGCATGCAACAAATTCTGCTGCCATGGTGGACGATGCAATAAGTGTTTGCTTTACACTTTTCCAGGATATTGCACCTCCAGCCAATGAGAATATGTTTCCTGACGTGCTTTTTAATGTGTCTGCGCATCCACCAATATCCGAGTCGGAATACCCGATGATCTCCAGTTTATCCGACTTCCTATATGTCAACATGTGCCCCTTTGTTCCTTGCAGATATCGGAGTACTCTTTTAACTGCTTTCCAGTGATCCATTCCTGGGTTACTAACATATCTCCCCAACATGTTTACAGCAAAGGCAATGTCCGGCCTAGTACAAACTTGAGCATACATTAAACTCCCAACTGCTGAAGCATAATGGACAGTTTTATTTCCTCAATCTCAAGTTTTGTCTTAGGACATTGACTCAGACTAAGTCTGTCACCCTTTGCTATAGGGGTACTTAGGGGTTTGCAACCTGCCAATCCGTAACGTTGTAACACACTTTTAATGTATCCTTTTTGTGATAATCCAAGAATACCACGAGAACGATCTCGATGTATCTGGATTCCTAACACAAAACTGGTATCACCAAGATCCTTCATATCAAACTTGTCTGATAGAAATCTTTTTGTAGTGTGTAACAATTCCTTATTGTTCGAGGCAAGCAATATGTCATCCACATATAATATAAGAAATATGAAATTACTCCCACTGAACTTGTGATAAACACAATCCTCAACCGAGTTGATCTCAAAGTCATAACCGACTATCACCTCAAGGAATTTGTGATACCATTGACGAGAAGCTTGTTTAAGCCCATAAATGGATTTCTTAAGTCTGCAAACCAGATCTTTTGAGTTACTTTCTACAAAGTGTTCTGGTTGCATCATGTAGATCGTTTCCTCAATATTACCATTGAGAAAAGCGGTCTTAACATCCATCTGATGAAGCTCAAGGTCAAAATGTGCAACTAATGCCATGATTGTTCTAAAGGAATCCTTCGTCGATACTGGAGCGAAAGTTTCTTTAAAATCAATCCCTTCACGCTGAGTATAACCTTTCGCTACAAGACGTGCTTTATGTCTTTCCACATTACCCAGGGAATCGCGTTTGGTTTTGTAAACCCATTTACAACCAATTGCCTTTTTCCCTTCAGGTAATGGGACAAGATCCCATACCGCATTATCCTGCATTGATTTATACTCTTCTTTCATAGCGTCAATCCACTTTTGAGATTCAGAGCTTTCCATGGCCTGTTTGTAGGATGAGGGATCATCTACAGTTCCAGCACATAACTCATCATGCTCCTGAAGATATACTATAAATTCTGGACCTATAATACTCTTCCTTTCTCTAGTGGACCTTCTTAATGGCACTATTTCCTCTTGTTGCACTTCTTGAGGAGGTAGAGTTTGATCATTATGAACGATGTCATTTTGATTCCCTTGTGGAAGATTATCTTGAGGTTCCTCTTGTTCTACCCGAATCTATGTATCCTGGTTAGAACCCTCAAGTGGAGCATCAGTGTTAATCTGAGGATTACCTTGTTCTAATGGGATCGAAATTATTGGCATTACCGCCCAATCTTCAGATATCTCAGTATCCCTATTAAAACCTTCATGAATCTTTATGGATTCTTCCTCAAAATCAACATATGTTCCCTTATTCTTCCCCCCAAACTCAACATCCTCTAGAAACTTGGCCGTTCCTGTCTCAAATATTTTACCAGTGAGAGAATCATAAAACTTAAACCCTCTAGAATGTTCGGAATAACCTATGAAGAAACAACTAACTGTTTTTGGGTCCAGTTTCTTTTCTTGAGGTTTGTAAGGCCTCACCTCAGCTGGACAACCCCACACATGCAGATGCTTTAAATTAGGTTTACGCCCGTTCCAAAGCTCATATGGAGTCCTAACAGTAGCTTTTGTGGGTACTCGATTGAGTATATAAGCGGCACATTTGATGGCTTCCCCCCAGAGAGATAATGGTAGAGATGAGTGACTTATCATGCTTCTAACCATATCTTTTAGTGTTCGGTTCCGTCTCTCAGATACACCGTTCATGCGAGGTGAACCAGGCATAGTGTATTGAGGGACTATTCCACACTTCTCTAGGTACTGTGCAAAGGAACCTGGACGTTGTTCACCCGATCCGTCATATCTACCATAGTATTCACCACCACGGTCAGATCTAACGGTCTTAATGCTTTTACCAAGTTGTTTCTCAACCTCGGTCTTAATTGTTATGAACTTATCCAGGGCCTTATACCTTTCTTGTTGACCAAACCTTGACCCGGTCCTTTGCCATACGCCTTCCGCTTAGGTCCTGCCTTATTTGGTGATGTAATCACATTAGCCTCAAGCGCTGTGCCTTTAAGTCTTTCCTCCTCCTGTGCAGCGTGGGAAATCAACTCATTGATATTCCACTTTTCTCGCATGCAGTTATAGGTGGATTGGAAATACTTAAACCGGTCTGGCAGCGAATGAAATATGAATCCCACTATGCATTCCTCAGGTAAGTCTAAACCGATTGCCTTTTAACTTTTGGCCAATCATCAACATTCCCAGAATGTGCTCCCGGATTTTACCTTTGCCATTATACTTTTTGGTAGCTAGCTCGATGAGCAAACGCTGCATCTCTACCTTTTCATTTTTGGCAAAGGCTTTCTCAATCTCCGTGAGAAAGACCGAGGCAGTGGTAACACCTTTATGGACAGCCCCACGCAATGCTACTGGTATACCCTGTAACATGAGCGCCATGCATAACTTATTTGACCTTTCCCACTTTTCATCAGCCTTAGTTTCATCCGGTGTACTTTCCGGACTAAGGGGAGATGGTTTGGGAGTTAACAATGCATAGTCGTAATCATGTACAGATAAAAACAGCAACATTTCTTCCTTCCACAATTGGAAGTCCGAACAATCCAACGTCGGTGGACGATTCCCCAAAAAATTGTAACCCATGGATACTATAATAGGAACAAACAACACAAAGCACATCTAGCATTTTGACATATAACTGAAAACATGTGCATAAACATGACAAATACATGTAAAACATAAAATTCATTGATAATAGATACCGGAGGGCAAATCAAATTAACATGAAATTTTATGAGTTTGAGAAAAATACTATGATCATTATTTTAATTTTCTAATTGCCAATGAGACCTTCCGGAGGGCCGATGTCATTTACATATATTAAAATAACCATAATTTGATTTTCTTAAGTACCGATGAAACCTTCCGGAGGGCCGATTTCACCTACTTAAAATCAAAAAATTGTAAGGCTGAATTTAATTTATCATAACTACCGATGAAACCTTCCGGAGGGCCGATTTCATCTAATTAAAATTAAAATCAGCACCAAGACCATTTTCAATAATTTTCTCCCGTTCATGATTAATTTAAACCCAAACGTGAACCTTCCGGAGGGCCGATAATATTTGAATTTAAATTAATCCCCGAACTTTTCGAAGCCTAGGATCCTTAAGAAAATTAATTTTAACCTTCCGGAGGGCCGATTAAATTAATTTCTTAGTTTCACCTACCGGTCTACGAAACCTTAATCATGCATCGTCATTTAATCATTCACACACACACAATTTAATTCACAAATAAACATACAAAAAAAAATTGCATGCCAAACACAACATACTTGTGAAATAATTTACATACAATATATATATTTCCGAACAAAATATGTACTTTCAAAAAAAATAATAATTAATTTTTTTTTTAAAAAAAAAAATAAAAAAAATAAAAATAAAATCACAGCAGTGCAGTGCAGACACCTGCTGTTATTTCCAGCGGGCCCCTGCTGTAATTTTCAGCAGACCCTTGTTGAAATTGCAGTAGGTCCCTCCTATAATTTCCAGCAGGCCCCTGCAATTTCTAACGAGCTGCAAATTGCTGCAGCAGTTTTTTTTTTTCGGTTACCGTGATAATCAGCGGACAGTCTTCGATCAGCGTTAACATCAGGGGTTAAGCTGTCGATGAGCCACTGTCCCAATAATTTTGATTTTATTCGTTATTTTAGGGTTGATTTGATGCTAATTTTGGGAGAAAAATTCCAGACATCAATAAACCCTAATTTTACCCGAAATAAAAAAAAATCCTCAAACTATAAAAATTGCAATTTCAATAAATCACATAACATGCTTTTCATACAATCCCTAAATCCATGCCCTACCAATTCAATTAACACATAATCCCAATGACATGGATTCTTTACGATTAAGAAAAATATGCATGTTTGTCTATCTCAATTTGATTATTCTACTGAATCCAAAAAGGGTTTATTTGGCTCTGATACCAATTGTTATATATTATCCGAAATCGCATCAGATAATATATAACAAATCGCGGAAAAAAATAATAAAACCCTTTTTGTTAGATTCATCTATAGAAGAAACAAAAAAAAACAAGAATACTTACGGGTTTGCCTGCTGCTATCCATTTAGTATTCTCTACAGTTATTTTTTGCGTTCTTTAGCGATTCCACGTTCTCCGGCGAATCCGTTTATGAAACTAAGAGACCTGCAGAATCAGATTAGATAAGAGGGAAAAGTTTCCAGACACTAAGGAAGCGGCCGTATTTCTGATTAGGGTTTAGAGTGATGAAATACCTAAACCTAGCCCCTTATTTATAGATTTTACAATGTGAAGCCCAACATTGTAAAGCCCATCCTTTGTTACTTCCTTGTGTCCGGGACCATAACCCAATAAATTGATAATTCAATTTATATCCCTGATTTATTAATTCAGGCTTAAGTGTTGAGATTTGGGCCCTCTTCATCACAGTGCCCAAATTCAACCCGGTTACCACACTTGAGCCCATAACGCCTTTTTTACCCATAGGTCCAATTTAGTTAATTAAATAATTAACTCGACTACTTTTAATTTGGACTTCCTTAAGACAATAACCGAATATGTTTATTTAGCATATCGGTCCAAATTATTATTAGTCTATAAATATATTAAATAAATATATTCCAACAGTATTTACTTAATAGTAGCTCCGAAGGAAATATGTTCAACTCTTATAACATAGTCTAACATATTTCAGAAGATGTTTACGAAATAATATACTTTCAAAAATTGAATCAATACGCAAATCAACGAATTTTATGTTCCCAAACATACAAAAATGAAGTTTATTAACTAAAATATATACACAAATAAAGAATATTTTCTATAATAATAAAAATAAATAAAGAATATAAATGTAGTGCGTGGGGATCCCTGAAACGGCGCACATGGGTAAGGGTCGCTAGGCCCGTGATCCAACAATTTCACATGGCCGTCCCGGTGGGGCCCTACTTCTACTTCTCCATCCATTCACATGGTTTATATTTCAATTAGGCCCCAACCATTATTAGTTATCAATTTCTAATCACAAATTTACGAAATAATTACCGTTTTCAAACTCAGTCACAAACAAATCTTACGACGTTTCCTTCGTTTTATTTCTACCTTTACATTTGATTTTATATAAAACGCATTTACTTTATAAAAAGTTAACTTGTTTCGAAATTAGATTTAGGGTTGGTTTAAATTAGATATTAAGGGTTGGTTTGTGGAGACCGTAGACAGTGGCGGCAGAAAAAAGAATTATGTTATAAAATAAAAATATTTTCGTCAATAAGATTATTAAAATAATTTATAGAAAAAAAATCAAAAAATCCTAGTTTTAGAAAAAAAATAGAGCTTGAAAAATTTATTAAGAAGCGAAGAAACAAGATCAATCAATATAGGAAGGAGAATTCTCATCACCACCTCACAAACAAAAAGTCTATCACTCAGGTGTGTGAAAATGCTCCTCCAGTTCAACATTAAATCAAGCTCATGTTCAACGATACAAGATCGTACGCTCATGTTACCAGAATCAAATATAATGATTTCATACACGACAAGCAAGACTACAAAGCTATCATTTTCCCATAAAAATATAAGATTAAGCTTCTCTCTGCATCTAAATTTATATTAGTTTCCAAGTTCTCTTTTGGTAGAATCAAAATTGGAAAAAAATTAAAATATTTTTGAAATACTAAATCATAGGATTGTTCATTATTTCAGTATGAAATTTTAGGAACATATTAATAGAACTAGATAATAGGAAAAACGTTAAAAAACTATGGAAACACAACGTTTGGACTATAGGTAGTTCTCCTTTAGGCTACTCAAATGGTACCTAGGCTTCAATCCTAGGATTAAGTCTCTATTAACTCGAGTTCGGGTATTTTTTCCAAACTTCCCTGAATATATGTATGATCATGATATTATAACTCACATTGGCAAGACTATAGGGTTTCCTCTCTCACCCTGGGTTTCTTTGAAAAAACTAAAGTCAACTTTAATTGTTGCAAAGGGTGGCTGGAGATGGATGTATCTAAATATTTTTTCCAAAATGTCTGGATAGGCTTTGGGAGCAGAGATGGTTATTGGGAAGATATCACCTATGGTGATATGTCATATTATTGCCTAAAGTGCAAGCATTTAGGACATAAATCTAATAATTGCAATAAGATGCCTACTAACAAACATAGGCTACTTGCAAATGATAAACAACAATCATCTAAGCATACTGAAAGCTCTAATTTGAACCCATTTCCTCAAATGAAGACATGGGTAACCTAAATTAAATCAGTAATTGTTAAAAATATACAAAGTCAGTTTAATGATAACACTTCAACTAAAGTTCATGGGAATATAAACTGCAATAGTATCTAAAAGACCGATGAAACTGCTTTAATAAAAAAAATTATGCATCCTTAAATTTCAGCCAAAACCAAAGTCAATCCAATATTGAAAAACAATAAGGATAAGGAATATCACTCTGTTCAAAATCAAGATAAAGAGAATATAAATTGGAAGAGTGAACAATAGATCTTGACTCTACTGAAGTTACAAGTAATGAGATAATAAAGAATTTACATACAATAGAATTAAGTAACACATTTACCTCTGTAAATGAATTAGAATACCTTGATAATAGCCCAAAATCACCTAATTTTTCAATAATAGGTAGCTTACTTTTATTACTAGTACGTGAAATATAGTTACAAAAAAGATACCAAAAAATCAATAATAAAAAGTTTTAAAAAAAATCAAAAACTAAAGCCTACAAAAATCCTATTATTATAAATGTTTTCCATTTTAAAGGATCTTTTGAGTCCTTCCACTCTATCTTCAAATGACATTAACAATCTTGAATTGGAATGATCAAAGAATAGGCAATAAAAGGACAATTCGTAGACTCAAATCTATTATTAAAGTTGAAAAGATTGACTTCATTGCTCGTTAAGAGCCAATGATTTCTCATGATAAACTTGACAAGGTCTCTAAAATTCTAGGCTTTAACTTTGGAAGTGTTAATATAAGTAACAAAATATAAATATTCTGAAAACAGAATTTACAAGTTAATATTATTTTAAATCATGACTAACTCATCCATATGATGGTCAGTCACTCCTCTATTAACAAGGAGTTCATTGTTTTACTATAAGTTATGTTAAATGCACAAGAGTCCAAAGGGTAGTTCTATGTGATAAGTTAAGAAAAATATTTGTGACCAACAAAGAATGGTTAATAGTTGGGGATTTCAATATTATAACTAATGTTTTTGAGCAGTTGGCTTGCTCAACCCTTTGTTTAAAAAGAATTGGTGAGTTTAATAACATGATCTTTGACTGGCAACTTGAGAATCTAGGCTTCTCGGGTTCTATGTTCACATGGTCTAATAATCAAAATTGGAAACGCTTAGATAGGGTATATATTAATATTGCTTAAAAGACTGTTTTGATAGCACAAAGCTCAAACATCTAGCTAGATCTGGCTCAGACCACTCACATTTGTGAATATCTATATCTTTTTGCTATCAATAAATCAAAAACCTCATTCAAATTTCTCAATATGTGAATTTTCACTCTAAATTTCTTAAAACTATAAAAAAAACAACTGACAAGAGAATATTTATGGTCATCCTATTAATATTTTTTGGTCAAAGCTTAAAATATTAAAACAAAAGTTAAAGTAATAGAACATGGTGGTCTTTGGCAATATTTTTGATAGTAATTCTCAAGCTGAAGATGAAGTCAAATATGCTGAAATCTGTTATGAATAATCTAACCCATAGAAGATAAAATAATAGTATCCAAAGTTAGAGCAAATTGTATCAATGTACTAGCTAGAGAAGAGGAATTATGAGAACAAAATAGTGCAACTAACTGGTTTAAAAACGGTGATCATAACTCGAATTTCTTTCACAATTACGTAAAAAAAACAGGATTCATGATATCATGATAGATGATTCTTGGGCTGACGATCAATCCATAATTGGAAATTTTGTTGAAGAGCATTTTAAAGCTCTTTTATTCATTCAATCTAATACTATAGGCATTGATAACCTTCAGAATATTATCCTAAAACTTATAACTAGCTAAGATAATCAAATCATATTAGTTATACCTACTTTTGATGATATTTTTAACTCAATTAACACACTTAATCCAAACAATGTGGTTGGAGTTGATGGATTCAACTCCAAATTCTACCAGACTTGTTGGCCAGTTATACACAAATACTTGTGTGAAGCTGTTATTGCCTAGTTCAAAGGACACATTGCTCTCAAATGTATATATGTAACATAGTTATTCTTATTACATAAGATAATTTATCCAAAAACTTGGCATGATTCCAGGCTTTATCAGCATATGCACAGTTTTTATAAAATTCTCTCTAAAATCATAAATAAAAGGCTGACCATAATGCTTCTTAAGATTATTTTTTAGAATGGATTTGTGAAAGACAAGAACATCCATGAAAATATACTAATTACTCATGAACTCACTCATGACATTAGTGATAAATCTAGAGAAGGAAATGTAATTCTAAAATTGGATATGACTAAAACCTTTGACATGATATCTTTTAAATTCATGGTTTACTTAAATCATTTGGCTTCAACAATCAATTTATAGAACTAATTAAAAAAAGAATCGATCCAGCTAACTTCTCAATAATTAGTAATGGTACACTTTGTGACTATTTGTTTTTCATCCAATGGTGTTAGGCAGGGTAACTCATTGTCACCCAGCCTCTTCATCATTGCTGTAGAGTATCTTCTAAGAGGTATTACAAACCTTTTTCAAGATAACAACACTATGAGATATCATTCAAGAAGTGCAATCAACATATCTTGCCTAGTACTCGCAGATTATCTAATCATCTTTATGAATGCTTCTTCAAATAATTTAAAGAAACTCTGTATATTTCTGGATCATTATCAAAATATTTATGGCCAGCTAATAAACAAGCAAAAAATAACTTTTATCTTCTCTATAAAAGTGCCCAAACATATGATTAAAACAATTGAATCTATTATTGGCTTTAAACACAGTTCAGTACCATTCAAATACCTTGGTATAAATATTTATCCAAGTAAAAAAAATATGTCACAACTGGTTACACAAATAAGAAACAAAATTTTGGATTGGGATAGTAAAACGTTATCTTTGGTGAAGACTGGTCTGAATTCAATCAGTCTTAATGACGATTCCTATATATTTTGTTCAAAGCTACTTACTATCCAAACAGTAATAACTATAATTAACATGCTTCTCAACAATTTCTTATGGGGATCTAAAGAAAATACTAAAGCTTTAATTTGGTCCAAATGGTCATATCTCCACAAATCATTTGAAGAGGAACGTCTTAACTTAAGAAAGATAAATGATATTCAGAGCTCATTTTTTTTGCAAATTTTGGTTGAATTTTCGAGAACATAAGCACCCTCTCTAAACTCGTGCCCAAACAAAACAAGTGGTAGAAAGAAGAGAAAATATCATATTATTAGAAAAATTGTTCTTGGAATCTTGACAATTTATAGGACAATGTACTATATTCTCACATTGATAGAATAATAAAATTCACATTACATGAAGACATAGAGGACATTATCCAATGTAATGGCTCTCTTTTATGGTTGGTTAATATAAAAAACACATGGAATAACATTAAATAAAATGGGACACAATCTAACTTATATAAGAAAATTTAGAATAACATTACTCCAAAGAAGTGTTCTTTCACTCTTTGGAGATTATTTAAGGGATTAATTTCGGGAGACACTATCTTACAAAATAGAATTTTCAGTTTAATATCAAAATGTCAATGTTGCAATAACATTAAATCTATAAATTATCTTTTTTGTCACCTACAACACTACATGTGAAGTTTGGAAATACTTCGCATGACTATTTAGCATTATAATTGACAACTATATGTTATTAAATAATATTATTAGTTAATGGCTTTTGTCAACTAATAAGCCTATACATATAAGAATTATATTTCCTCCAATAATTTGTTGGGCTATCTGGTCAGCTAGAAACAACTCAAAATTCAATGATCAAAATATCTATACAAATGAGATAATAGATAAAATACTATATATTCAATCCAAACTGGATTGCGTTAATCTTATTATACGGGAATTCTGAGCTTGAGATAAAAAAAATAGCCAATAAACAGGTTGCTTCCACCATCCCCTAATACTAGGAAAGACTTATCAGTCCAATGGAATATTCTCCTAGATTGAAACTTAATAGTGATGGAGTTTGTTTATCAAATGGTGAATCTAGTGGTGGTATTATCATTAGAAATAGTAAAGGTGATCTGATAAATTCTATACGTTGATTGTATGGAAAACAATATCTTCTTATAGTTGAATCTAGGACACTACTAGATGGTCTTTTATATGTAAAGGAAATGGGTTTAAGAATATAGATACTGAAACAGACTCTCTCATTCTATATAAAAAATTTGGCAATGGGAAAAGTCCCTGATATCTTAATCATATCATCAATTACTGCGGAAAATTAATAACTTCTTCAATGACTATTAGACACATATATGAATAGCATAATTTTGTTGCTGATTGGATTGCAAAATAGGCTCTAAATCTTAAAACAAACAGTGACTTTACATTTTTTAAGCTCTAGCTTCACTTAAAGTCATCCTACTTCTTGAAAGTCTTGATGTAGACTATTGGCGTCTAAACAACTAATAGATTAGTATCTTAATATAAGTCACTGTATACAATATTATCAATTTCATTTCAATAAAACTTTATAATCAACACTTTCTCACTAACATGATTTTAAGCAAGGTAATACTTGACTTTCTAGCAACTAGTAGATGTATTAGTATTGCAGGTTCAAAGACACTCAATTTGTTCAAGGTTTGTTAGGCAGCTCATGTCAATCATCATCAATCAAAGAACACAAGTAATCTGAGAATCAAAATCAAAATCACAATAAGCTAACATCCAGTATCTCAGAATTGAGAGCTAAAATGAAGAATTAGCTTATGATTAAAGAATTCCAAGATGAGTTTACTCTTAAAATGCAGAAGAACTACTCCAAATGGGAGTAACATCTGAGCCTCTGCTCTCCAAGTCATAGTTAGTTTGTTATCCTTTAAATCTATTATTATTTGAAGATGAAATACAATTACAAGAAAGTTCGACGAACGATAATCACATTGATCTTTAATAAGACTTCAAGCTCTATCTTTTAGTGGATTCAAAGTAATGACCTTCGAAATCTACCTTAAATTTTAGGCGGCGCCTAATTAAAATTCCATGTAACATTCCATCTCTTTTGGACCAAATAAACCGTGCCCATATTTTATATTACTCAAGCCCATTAGGCTTTGATTTACAATAGTTTATCATTTTCGTTAAAATGAAATTAAAACACACACAAATGTTTTCTAAAAATGAGTCATATATGCATTTAAATATCTAGATCTTCATCAATAAAGTTCATAAACCAATATGAATTTTCTGAAAAAAAATAGTTTATCCCCAACTCTTTTGTAGACCCATTTGAACTTACACATAAAAATGGCACTAAATTTTTATTAAGTTCATAATAAATTGAAACATAAACTTTTTTAAAAAATATATTGAAAATAATACTTATAAATGACAAAAATAAATTATGAAATATTGATAAAAATTTATCGGAAAAATACAATAAATTAAGAACTTATATTTAATAAAAGAAAATTATTTTGATTATTTTATTGATTTAATATTTTTGTGAATATTTTATTTGATATAATAAATTTTATGATTTTCGATACAAACAACTAAAAATCACAAATTAGAATTTGATAAAGCTTTTTAAATAGACACATTAAATGCTTAACATATTTAGGAGATGTTGTAATTGTGTGTAGTTTATCTCAAAACCTAATAGCCTATTTATAAGATTTTATAAACCATTATAAAACACCAAATTTAACCGGAAAATATATTATTGTAAGACACATTTTTTTAAAGATTGCAATCTTTCGAAAAAGCACATGTTTGATGTCATTACACCGTCGTAGTTACATGTTTGTCGTTGCTGCAACAACGACAAACATGTTTTTCTGTGGCAAGGTAACAATTTATAGTCATTTCTCTTAACTGGAGCACCATTTTGTTGAGCAAGCTTTTCTATGTCGTGGCAAACAGACATTTTATCGTGGCAAAACCCAATATTTCACGATATAATATTTTCTGTATATCCAAAAATTTGTAGTGCATAATTCTTCCACACAAACGTGCCTCGTTGCAACGGTGAAGCCTCGATATTGTGGAATCGTTCCAGAGGCTTGTATGCTACAAGTATTCATGCCAAACCATGTTTTATGCCATAAAGATCTGTTTTTTTTCGCTTTGATTTGACCTATTTCTTGAACCTTAGTTTGGTGCTTCAATCCTTGTTTCTTTCTGATTATCTGGACTCGTCTTCAGATCAATTTCAATTGTTACATTTAACCAAATTTTCCAACAATCCACCACTTGATTAAATGACATCTCTTATCTTATCATTGAGATAATTTTTATGCATAAAACAGAATATCTTTCAGTTTGATTTTTGTCTTAGTTCAAAGATAACAAAATTTAATATAAAATTATTGGTAGTTCCAATAATGTTACCAATCATATTATCAATCTCCCACGTGACATAACGGGTTATCTCACACACTCAATCATATTACCAATCTATTTTTTAATAGTTCATATAAAAATATTTTAGTCATGTATTTTATCCATTTCAAGAACCATTAGTTGAGAGGAACTCGTTCTCTGGTGAGAGGTGGCACAACCCCTAGATTTATATTGGTACAATTCTTGTAGTATTTTTGTTATCTTTATAAACACACGCCACACATAGACCTTGTTGCATAAAAAGTTATTTTGAACTTATCCATCCATGATAGCGACCAATATCTTAGACACGCATCACATATAGAATTCAACTTATATATGCTAAAATCTTTCACTAATAAATTATTTTTATCCATTAAAAGTCCGATGTATAGGTTCTTTATAATCAAATTAGATTTCTATTATTTGCAAAATTTCAATTTAAAACTTTTAGTTACATCCTTCTAGATGTAGATTTTATCAATTCTTGAACAAATATCTTAGTGAATGGATTTTTTAGGTACTCACTGGAAAGTGCGTACGAAATTGGTATAATTCCATTTTGAATTAATTCTCTAATGCACTCATGTCCTAGACTTATATGTTTATACTTTACATTGTAGATTTTGTTGTAGGCTCTACCTAAATTTGATTTAATATCACCATATATTTGGATTATCGTATTTCCTTTAGAGGTGAATGATACTTCTAGCAATAGATCTCCTAACCATTCAGTCTATTTTTATGTTGCGATTAATGTTATAAACTCATATTCTATAGTCAAATAGGATATATAAATTTATTTATTTGATCCCCAATAAACATCAAACACTCACCAGTAGACGATTTATTATTGGCTAGACTGGTGACCCAACTTGCATATTTGTATCACTCAAGTACCCTAAAAAAATTAAAATATTATAGGCTCAATTTTATGACATTCTTCTAGTACCCTAAAACCCTTCCACATACGTTCCAATGTTTAGTATTCACATTACTCGTAAATTAAATTAATTTACTTAGAGTGAATAAAATAACCACCCTAGTTTATAAAGTTGCATACATCAAACTTTGTATCCCACTGGCATGTTCTAATTTAGTTGTAACTATGATCAAATAACATATGTACTTTTTTAAATTTTACATTTTTGTAATTATCAAGTACTTTTCAATAGAATGAGATTTACTTAGGGTATAACATTCGTCAAATAATTTTATATTTGTTTAAGATCCTTCACCTCGGAAATAGGGGATAAAAACTTTTTTATTTCAATAATCTTATACATATCATTACTTAACATGAGAATATCATTTACATAAAGAAATACTGCAACGATTATGTCACCATGAAACGTTTTATAAACACATGTCCATTATATTATGTCTAAACCCATCAAATAAAATTGTATGATCTTAAGTGCATGCTTAAGATCGTATAATGCTTTGAAAATCCTACATAACGTAGATTCATTTCTCGAAAATACAAAACCTTCATGTTATTTTATATTGACCTCCTCGACAAGATATCTAGTTAGGAACGCCAGTTTTGACATCTATTTTATGAATCTTTAAAGTATATATCAACACAATTATAAAAAGCCTTCTAATTCTTGTGGTTGTAGCAACCAAATCATAGGTTTCAAAGTAATACCCATTTTATTTTTATTAAAAACCATTGGTTACCAATCTTGCTTTCAAATGACAAATCTCGGGACGATATTTTTATATTATAAAATTTAGGGCCAACTTCCAAACAAATCACTACTACAAATTTTCAAGGTGATTTATTCATAAATTCCTCTACTAGATATAAAGAAATCATTTGAGAATCTATCTAGATGGATCCTAGACCATTAGGTATTTTCTCGCTTTGACTCCGATGAAGTTTGTGTGGTTAATTTCAACCAAGTATGCTTATTGCAAAGTCGTTATCTTGATTTCCAATGCGGTATGAGTCATATTATTGTTAAATAATTTGGATTAAAAAAATTGATTTTTTTAATGCAAAACCCACATTAGACTCCAAGTCTAATAAACTATAATCCTTGTTATTGGTTGCATACCCAATAACCACACATCATATAGCTTTAAAGCCTAATTGTATTCTTTTTAGATCCGTATTTTTGAAAATGATAAACACTTTCAAACTTCATAATATTCAATATTTGATTTAAACCTTTCTATCACTTTTAAGTGGAATACGATTAGTTATATGACACACGGTTAAATAAACCGAATTCAAGCCTTAACAGATAGATCACCAAAGACTAAATATTTACTCATTTACAGTACAAAAATACAACAGTTATACTTTTACCTATAGTAATCACTAACTCTATATTTTCATATTCTCTCACCTTAGACTTGTTTGTGTATCCTATTTCTTCATCTTTTGTGTTATTACTCTCTTCCATTATTCTAAACAAGGATTTTTCATGGAGGACATGAACGAATGTGCATGTATCGTACCACCAACACAGTCTTGTTTTCATGACCTATTTCACCACTACAAAAATATCTTCCTCGATATAGTATATATTTTGACTTTTCTTCTTGATGTTCCAATCACGAGAAAAGTTACCAGATTTTCCAAACACAAAACAATTTATCATTGTAGTCTTAATGGTATTCCATTTTCTTATTATAGATATCGTGTGGCCGAATTTTTGTGCTTTGGATTTTGGTTCTATTGCATATACACTTCTAGAAGACCCAACTTATATTCTTCTTCCCCATCTCTAGTATACAAATCTTCTTCAATCTTCAAGTGTTTTGGATGTGTCCCAAATAATACTCTTTAGATTTATGAAGTATCCTCTTTTGATATTTTTTCCAAGTTGGGGGAAAATTTGTTATGATTGTTCATACTTGAAAATTTTCCGAAAGCACTACGTTGATGGATACAACATTATTGATATGATTTCCAACTCATGTTTTTTGAGTAGAAGTTGTTTTCTATTTACATATTTAAAATCAAAATACTAAGATATTAAGAACTTTTTTCGTATATTATTCTTCGGTTCTGTACTTTTCTTCAAGTGCATTCATAATCTTTTGTGGTGGAGCCTAATTTTTGTAAAACTGGAATAGACTATTTAAAAAAGCGTACAAGATATGTCCTCGGCATATTAGATTATCCTCTTTTTATTTTTATTTTTTCCTTGATCTCTTCAGTTTAATCATCGATATCCTATTAGATCTTCTTCAGGTTTGGATCAAGAATATAGTGGACTTATACAACGATCAACAAAAAAATTATTTTGACTTGCGAACGGGTAAAATTTCATCTATGAAAATAATCAAATCTATGAAAACAATCCAATCTAACAAGATCTTAGTTCATTACATTAATGGTAGTAATAGATGTCTCTCCTACCATTACTACAAATTCGTTTTTATTGTTAAAAATAGAATACTGAAAAAGCAGAAAAACTCTCACCGAATTTTTTTTCAGAAAATTCAATAGACTTAGATCACGTATTGAATATATATTTTAAAAAAAATATTTCGATCACTCTATTTTGTTGATCTGATTGTGAAAGTTCTTTAATGATATAACAATAAGTCCAATATAAGCAACTTGACATCATAAATCATAATTTGATAAAGTTTGGTAAATAAGAAAGTGAATGATTAAAAGATTTATGAGGTTTTGACCTTGTATCTATGGTATATCTTAGTCTATCAGTCTAACTGTAGGATTCAATAAATGTTTACAAAAAATCGCATCTGATCTTATCGTAAAATACATTTTTTTTAGATTCACAAAATTTTATATGGACACATAGTCGTCATTTTTGAGGCTATAGATAGGGGTTGTCAGAAAAAAAAAATAGTTTATGATGAATACCTTTAACCGAAACATCATTTATCGCGACATAACAATTTTTTGTTGGAATAAAACCAAAAAATCACCGCAAAATATATTTTAAATTTTGTTTAAATTACAGTATTTAATGTTAGATGGCAACCGGTCTTATTACCACGATAATCTTTCAAAAGTTCGGTATTGGACTCTCGTAATCAGTAGTCTTTTAAATTTTATTCTGATTTAACCTATCTATTTTTTAAGTTCTAGTTTATTATTTATCTAAATTTATTTTCTGACTAAGTTAAATTATTTTATACAATTTATATATTAAAAAAACACACACAAAACATCATTATTTAGTTTAAACAACAAATACCGATGTTCAACTAAGAAAAATGATAAGAGAAAATTGAATGAAAAAAATATCGGCCCCGTAAACGAAGTTTGTGGTGTAAGTCAACCAATGTCCCTAACAATTTATTCAAAAAATTTGGTATCGAAAATTGAATGGAAAAAAATATCGACCCGTAAACAAAGTTTATGGTGTAAGTCAACCAATGTCCCTAACAATTTATCCCAAATAACAAGAATAAAATTTGGTATCGTAGTTTTGACTTGAGTGTAAGAAACACATATAGTGTGGGTGTCTAAGAGCCAGCTATCAATCAACATCAATTTGTAGGCTGTACATACTCAGAATCTCCTTATAACCCAACATTCACTTTTAAGTTTGTCAAGTGGTACGTTATATACATATTTATGAATCAATAGCGAGTTAGTTATAACTCGTTATCATGCCAAATCAATATCGACACTATATTAATATCGCAAGTAAGAGTGAAACTAGGTACCACAAAGAAAGTTGATTCCCCCGTGTGCGTGTGTGAGTAGAGCATAGTGTTTTAGTTTCAATTCTTTTGATCAATTTATTTATTTTATTTTTAAAAAATTATATTTTGAAAAAATAAAACATTTCATCAAATGAATTTTTAAACTACAAAACAAAAACAAAATACTATACGTAAGGGGTAGACTAAAAATAATTAGAGACAAATATACTCTGGAAACTATAAAAAGTTAAAAAAAAATCGTAGATTTATAAAATATGAACGTTTTAAATCTCGAATTGATCTAAAATTTAGGGATAAAAACATTCCGTGGATCTTAAAATGGAGATCCAGTGAATGGAAGAAGAATATTTCGGCTAGAGCCGAAGATGTTTCCGAAAGAAGATATTGTTTCTAGAAGAAACTGAGGTATTAAAATATATGAATGAATGTATAATATCAATTTTTTATCAAATGACATTTGATCATAGCGTGCTTATTTTGGGGCAGAGTAGTATAAGGAAGCGCCACTACTAGCCATACGGATGTCAGCGATGTATCATATCCTTTTGTGCATGTTTGTTTGACCAATTGAAGAAATGAACTATGAGTTCCTATTTTGCGTATGAAGAACAAATACACACCTATTTGATCATTTATAAAGAGTGAGACAGTAACCAATTGAAGAAATGAGCTATCAGTTCTTATTTTGCGGATGAAGAACAAATGCACATCTATTTGGTCATTTATAAATAGTGAGAGAGTAAGTCATTATCGGAATTCTAAATTAAGAATAACTGTAGAGAGAAATCTGAAAGTTTTTAATTATTGAGAGATAAATGATACACACTTGAAATACTCTAAGATCCATAGTTTCTTTTCTAAGATTTGAGTACTTTTTAACAAAAGATGAGTGGTTGAGTCTTATTGTTTAAGAAACTCCGAACCACGTTAAATTTGTCTTGTATATGCTTGGTTTAACATTCTTGTTCTTATCACTTGATTTGTTGGTTTTGGATTCATATATAAAGATTTGAGTAAAAGTCAAAGTTGTGTGACTCCATGTTTCTTATTTTAGGATCTACTCTATTAACGATGTCCTAGGTTTTCCTATTGTTGGAACTTGATATTGTTGATTGTTCTGAAGTGAGTATTTTGGTGTTTCCTCAACAAATGGTGTGGTGAGCGAGAAAATCTGGAGCAATATTACTTTTAGTGTTGTTCAAAAGTAAGGATGACGAATGTCATTTCAAATTTTAATGTTAGAGAGAAGTTTCTCACCGAGAAACCAAGAAAATGCACCAAAATGAATTCCATAAAGCTCAACCTAGAAATAGTTAACAAAGATAATGATTTCAACCTCTAGACAATTAAAGTTTGATATTTCCTAGTACATAAAGGATTGGTTGTTTTCATGATGAGAAATCTATAGAGAAGGTTGATGTCGAAGTACTATCCAAAGCTCATAGTGCACTAATCTTGAGTTTGGGGGATTAAGTACATCGAAAGATACCTAAAGATCATACGAAATTCGGGATGTAGAATCGGTTGTAATCCATTTACATGAATAATTCATTGGTCAATAGATTGTATATCATGAAATAGTTGTATACGCTTTCAGTGGATATTAACAAGAAGATCCAAAGACATCTAAATAATTTCAATATAATTATTTTTTATTTGAGTGTAGTTGCTGTAAAATTAGAGTACGCAGATCATGCCATAACCCCTTTGAGTTCTCAATTGAAGGTGTACGATCACTTTGTTAACACTAAATTCTACGAAAAAAAGTCCCATGTGATAGATAAATTAAAAAGTGTCTTAAACTTAAAAGATCTTCAAATGAAGAAAGTTCTGAAAGGTGACTCTGAAGGTCTTAGACTGAGCGTGAGAGGTAGGTCATGAAAGAGATATTCAAACAAGAAGAGAGGAAACTCTCAGTCAAAATCTAATGGATTTGTTAGTGATTCTAAAATGAGATGTTGTTTATGTAAGAGTGAGGGTTATATTAGTAGAAAATTCATAACGAGAAGAAGTAGGAATAATTATCAGATGGATGAAGCTGGAGATGCTGCAATTATTTTAGATGATTATGAGTACAATGATATTTAATGACTTATATTTTCATATACAGTGATAAGTGAGTGTTGGACTCAGGTTCTTCATTCCACGTGAATTTAAACAAACGTTAGTTTGAAATCTTGAGATTGTTTGATGGTAGAAAGGTCATCCTCGGGAATGATGAGCCATGTGTTGTCAAATGAATGAGAACTCTTCGGATCAAGTTACCTACAAGACTTGAAGTTCTAATAATAAGTGTGATGTATATGCCTAAAATTATACAAAACCTTATATATTAGTATATTACATGAGAAATGATATACTTATAAGGATAAAGACGACATATTTAAGGTCTTGTAATGCTCACTTGTTATTATAAAAGCCTATAAGAGTAATGGTGTATTAGTTTTTGAAGAGAATGTAGTGGTACATATGGTGTCTAGTGTAGAGAAAGACTCAACTAAGTTATGACATGTGAGGCTTGGGCATATAAGTGAGAAAGGCCTTTTTGAGCTTAGCAAACAAGAGTTGTTAGATTGTAGCATACTTCATGAGTTAAGAATTTGTAAAAGTTTTGTGTTAGGTAAAAGAAAAAGGGTAAGTTTCTGCCCAGTGACTATACAACCAATGACGTCCTTGAGTATGTTTATTCGTATATTTGGAGTATGGCACCGCAACCCACAATGGATTATGCAAGGTAATTCATGTCATTGATCCACGAATATTATAAAAAAGTATGTATTATGCTTCTGAAGACCAACAATGAATAATTTGATGCTTTTAGGAACTAGAATAATTGGTAGAGAATTAGACTCGAAAGATGTTAAAAAGGTTATCGACTGACAATGGCTTAGAAAATAAGAATGATGGATTCACTAACTATTGTTTTAAACTTGGAATTTCTAGAAACCAAACCATGAGAGGAACTCTCCAACATAATGAGTTTGTTTAAAGAATGAATCAAACCTTATTGGAAAGTGTTAGGTATATGATTCAAACAACTAAAATGGGTTGAAGGTTTTTAAGGAAAAGTTGGGAAAATGGTTGTGTATATCATCAATACGAATCCATCTACGACACTAAATTTTCTTTGTCCTTTATAGGAATGAACTGTAAAGAAAAAACTCATTTGAAACATTTGAGAGTGTTTGGATGTGCTATCTACGCACATGTGAAGTAAGACAAATTTTATCCGAGAGCACTAAAATGTTTGTTCTTTGGCTATTAGGAATAAGTAAAAGGGTATAGGTTGTGGTACATTGAACTTAGACGTCAAAATGATTTGATAAATAAAGATGTGATTTTAATGAGGAGGATATGCCATTGAATAATGTGATGCAGACCAAACCTAGTACTGCCAAGAACATATGTTAAGTTGATGATGAGTTTGATCTAGAGAGTGGAGTCGAAGATGCTTATGCAAAATATTATTTTGGACATGGTCCAGCTTCGGCCAATACATACGAAGTTTATCCATTGCATGTGTCAAAAGATGGTCGAGTGTTTGATGTTCTAGAGCCTTTGGATGATCAGACTATCAAACAACATAGTATTGATAGTTACCAATTGGTGAGAGATGGAGCACGTACACTAAACAAACCTACACAAATGTATGGTTTGTTTTATGTTATTGGTTATTTATTATTATTTATCAATTAAAATACAGGCAGATGTTCTTGAACCCAAACTTTATCATGATGCTATGAAAATCGATGATAAAAATAAGGGTTGAATGGCATAAGGGAAGAACTGAGATCTCTTAAGAAAATTGGCACTTGGGTTCTAATGAATCAGTTGAAGGGTCTATTGATTGTTGGGAATAAATGGATAAATTCATTCTTGGAGTTTCGTTATCCATATACAAAGCTAGGATAGTGGTTACGGGATTCACACAAAATAAAGGTGTTAATTTCAGTGAGAAATTTTCACCGGTTTTGAAACAAACCTCGATAAGGGTTCTACTATCAATTATTGCTAGATTTAATATTAAGTTAGATCAAATAGATGTTACTATTGTATTTCCACATAAAGAATTGAAATAAACCATTTAGCATTTGTCATTCGAAAAGGTTTTGAAGAATGGATGGAAGGAGATGTGTGTTTGTTGAAGAGACCTTTATATGAGTTGGAATAGTTGTCGAGGCAATGTAAAAAAACATTAATTGTTTTATAAGATCCATCAACTCTGTAAGAAGCCATTATGAAAAATATGTTTATTGTAATGGGAAAATACACATGGAGAGACATATCGTATTGCTATTGTATGTGAATAATATCCTAATAGCTGGAAAGGACATGGAGAGGATTGAAAAGGTGAAGCCTCAAAGAAAGAAAGAGTTTGAGATGAAGAATATAGGATATGCTAAAATGATACTTGGTATTAAGATCAAGAAGAACATGTCAATGGGTATTTATCTATACAAATGAGGAAATTCTGAATGTCCAAAGCCAATAAGGTTGGAAATCTCATTGATGTCCAATTCAAACTAAGTGTCACTCAACACGAATCAAAATAAAATATAAGAAGTTCCTGCAATATATACATTATGTCAATGTTATTGGAAGTGTTATGTATGAAATGGTATGCACGATATATGATCTTTCCTAATCTAATGGTATTTTGAACAGACATATGTTAAATCCGGAAAAACCTCAATGGCATGCCCTTAAGTGGCTCATGAGATACTTGAAGGGTCCAACTGATGTAGGATTGTGTTGTAACCATAAAAATATAAGTGATAAAATATTAGAGGATATGTTGACTCTGATTAAGTTGGTTTCTTAGACACAATAAAGTCATATTTGGTTATCTGTTTATTGTGCTTGGAGGAGTGGTTAGCTGGAATTATTATACACAAAATATAGTTTCCTTTTCATTTACACAAATCGAATATGTGGATGTTATAGAAGTAATGAATTAATATGGCTGAAGAGATTGTTGAGTGAGATCATTGGTTTAGAATAATATGTGGTTGTGTTATATGATAATACTAGTGATATTCATTCAATAAAGAATCTGAACTTCCATGAGAGGGCTAAGCACGCATATATTAAGTTGCACTTCATATGCGATATGGTGGAGATAAATCAAGTGAAGATGGAAAATATTTCAAGTGAGGAAAATATGTATGATGTTCAGACCAATGTATTATCGGTTTCAAAGTTTACGAACTGCATGAGACTTGTACAAGTTTAGGACGCGTGTGAACTGGTCTCTAAATGAGTAGTAGAACATCAGAAGCAACAAATTTTGGAGTTAATATAGGTGGAGAAGCGTAAAGTTTAGGGTGAAAGTAAATTGGAACATATGTATCAACAAATAATTTAAAGGATGGAGATGAACAGACGAATACTTATAACGCATGACTTCTTAAATCTCTATAATGTCAAAAGTTATAAAAAACCTTAGGTTCAAATATGTTTACTAGAATACAAGGGAGAGCTCATCTGAGGTAAGAACAATATTTATGATGGAGCCGAACATGCAAGCTGATCCCATGTTGAGCCGAAGGTGCATAACATGTTTGTCGAATGACTTTTAAAGATTTCTATTTGTTTTTAAAAGAAACTGAGTGCCTAAAAATTACGAATTGATATGTAATATCATTCATTAATCATACGACCTTCAATATTGGGATGCTTATCTTGTGAAATGATAGTATAAAGAGGTATCAATACCAGTCGTGCGGATGTCAGCAGTGTAGTTTGTCCTTTTGTGGCATTGCCAATTGACGAAAGAAGATGAAAGGTACTATTGTGAGCAATGATATAAAATACACACATCTCTGGTCCTCCATAAATAGTGAGAGAGTGGTTTGATGTCATTGCGGAAACTCGAAATTAATAATTGTTAGTGAGAGAAATCTGAAAGCTTTCGGATATTGAGAGGTAGAAGTTGTTCAATTACTCTGAGATCGATAGTTTATTTTTTAATGTGTTAGTGTTTTGTAACAAAAGATGAGGGATTAAGTGTTAGTATTTGAGAGATTCTTCTTGTAACCTCATATATATGAAATCTGTGTTTGTTGCCCGTGGATATAAAATTTATTCCCAAACCATGTTAAGTCTGTCTTGTGTGTACTTGGTTTGATATTTTTGTTCTTATCTCTTTCTTTGTTGTTTTAGATTCATAACTGACGTTTTAAGTACAAGTAGCGGATGTATGGCTCTCTATTTCCTGTTGCATGATCTACTTTATTAACCAACAAGTTTCTCTTAAATAACGGTATGGCTTAGACTAACGCTATCATAGGTTCGGATTTTCTTAGAACTTGACATTGTTGATTATTCTGAAGTGGATTTACTATACGTTTTCCTAACATCATGATATAATATTCGATGAAAGTTTGAACATATAAATCTATAACAAAAAATTAAAGTTCAAACTAAAACTATAAAAATATTTAGAATATGGAAAATTTTAATAGGTTAGGTCACTTAAGGATTTAAATATAAGTACGTGTTCTATAAAAAAAAATTAATATGAGGATTGAGGATGGAAAAAACACAAACTACATTAAATCCTTTTTAACATATATTATATTCAAATAATTTAAAATTTATTAATGTGACGATTGAACAAGCTTCATTCGATTATGTCAAGTCTCAACTAAATCGTTTCAAGAATTACGTCTTTAAACACCAAATGATTCTGAACCTAAAATACGAAGTAAGAGAAAGTAAAACACACAGATTTTTGTCCATCAATTTTCCTATGTTCACTTTGAACCATAACAATTTTCGTTATCTTTGGTTATTCAACAGTAACAATAGTATACCATATCAAGATAACATAGAAACAATGTTTACGCAAACTCCATATTCCAGAGCCCATACAACACTCTTCCAATATAACTCTCTATACTTTCGAGAGAATAAATATACTAAACATTTTCTCTCTTAATTTATATTTGACACTCACCAAAGTCTCCTCCTCTTCTACGAAATCCAAATACCATTATTTATAATGATGGGTGACAGTCTCTCTAAAAATAGAATATAACAAACTCCTAACATAAATAACCATTTGTTATAACAAGGAGTAAATGATTATGTTTCTAAGAGAAGATAAATTTAGCCTATGTATCTGACATCTTATACCTACAATCACACTTAAACAGCATGATACCACTTGGCTAGTGCAGACTTTACCTCATATGTTTTCTTCCAGAAAGCAGTCTTTGACTCGTAACGAAGTTTCTCATGACATAACCTCACTCGACTTTAATAATGTTTTCCTAACCAAAGAAACCAATCCTTTTGGTGAAGGATTCCTGACAGATGGACTTTCTTGGTTTGAACAATGGCTTCCTAGTCAAAGTAGCCAATGCCTCAAATGATTCTGGAATAAGAATATTGCTTGAGTTTACCAAAGGCTTCTAGGATGAAGCAGTCAATACCTTAACCAAAGAAATTGATGCTTCGACAATTTCTAGACCTATATAATCGATGTTATGACTATTCCTAGGTTGGTACAGTTGATGCATTCCATTAGTTAAGCTTTAACGCACCAAGTCAAAACCATACTCTTACAATTATCCTACTTAATTTTGACTTTAAAATAAAAATAATTACAGCTCTTCATGCCCTCCTCCAAGGGCCTCAGGTGCTTTGGATATGAACCAAGTCCAAGTAGTTCTTGAACTTGTTCGTTGTCACCGACTTTGGGAACATCCAGCATATATGAAATTACTCACCAAGCTTAAAGTATAAGTCAAATCAAGTCTATTATAGACCATGACATACATTATATTTCCCACCAAATTGTAATAAGGAACGTTTTTCATCTTATGCATCTCCATGTCTTCAGCATCAACTTTTATAGATTTTAGTTTAAAGTGTTGAGCAATGGGAAAATGACCAGTTTTGCCTCTATCATACTAAACCTATCAAACACCTTCCTCAAATAACCTTCTTGAGATAGAAATAATATTTTTCTTTGTCTATATCTAGTTATCTCCATCCCAAGAGACTGAAGCCGGGTTTATTATCTCAAACCTTTTCCTCAACATTTCTTTCAAGGACTTAATTTTTGCATTGTCTTTATTAGAAATCAACATACCATTGACATATAACAGTAGATATTTATTAGCAGAACCAGACTTGTTTGCATACACACAACTATCATTTTTTATTCTTCCATAACCACTCTCGACCATGAAATCATTAAAAAACTTATACCATCTCCTAGGAGATTGCTTCAGACCGTAGAATGCCTTATTTAAGAGAAATACCCAATCACCCATTTCCTTGTTTATTAATCCTTCATGTTGCTTCACGTAAATGATTTTATTTTCAATTTTCTTGTGTAATAAAGTTGTCTTGACATCCATCTAGTCCAACTTTATGTCAAACTTGGCAGACATTGTAACTATGATCCTGACCGAACTATATTTTATTATTGGAGAGAATATATCAATTTAATCCACACCCTCTTGTTGAGTTAATCCTCTAACAACCAGTCTGGACTTGTAACTGACTTATTCAACCCCATGAATTTCTTCATTCCTTTTGAAAAATCATATGTAACCATCGAGTCTTTGATCTTTAAGTTTGTTTACCAGATTCCATGTGTTATTTTTGCGAAGTGAAATAATTTATTCCTTCATAGTAACAAGCTGCTTGGATTTTCTACTCATTTTCCATTGCCTTATTGAAGTTCTCAATTTTAAAATGAGTAACTTTAGATGTCGCAGCTAATGCAAAAGCTTTCAGTTCTAAATACTCGTACCTTTAAGGAGCTCGAAAGACTCTTCCGGTGATGTCCCATGCTATTTAGTAATCATGTTGAGCTTGACTAACTTTCCGATCCATACACACTTCTTATCTAAGTGTATTTATGGCTCGTATCCCCTTAATACACTAGAAAGTTCTTATCAAGATGAATCAGCCTCAATCTCAAATGTGTCACTTCCATTAGGTTGGTCTTCAGACATTTCACCACCCAAAAAGGATAATCATTATCATTGAATGGTTTATCTATGATTGTCATACACCTATTATAACCTACCTCGATGTAGTATAACGTGTAATATTTGACGTATTCCAAGCACCTAATGAATTAAGACTATACATTTAGTATTTGCATCTTGTTTTGTCTAATATGTGCATATTCAATATAACCAAATAATCTCAGATTATAATAATTTGAAGGCTTAACGTACCGCATCTCTTGTGGATTCTTTAAGAAAATCACAACAGATGGACATATACTTATTAGGTAACACACATTCATTACTTATTCAGCCCAAAACTTCCTTTAGGATCCTAAAAATAATTAGCATGCACCTCACTCTCTCAAGAATTGTTATGTTTATTCTTTCAGTTAGACCATTTTTTGTGGAGTGTTACGTACAGTTCTATGTCAAGCTATCCATGCTGCTTTGCAGTAATCACTAATTTCATTTTCACATAATTCAATACTATTATCCATTCTGAACTTCGTTACTTCTTTGCCAACTTATTTTTCAACCATAATATTTCATTTCTTAAATACATCAAAAGTCTCTCCTTTTAAATTCAACACATAAATGCACAACTTGTTTGAGTAGTCACAAATAATTAAAAGAAAGTATCAATTACCTCCATGAGACTGAATCCTTAAAGGCCCTCATAGATTAGCATGATTATAGCCAAGGTTTCACATTGTCATGTGTTCAGATCTTACAAACCTGACTTTGCTACTTTTGTCATACACATATGATTGATAAAATTCCAAGCCAGTCAGTTTGTCATTTCCAAATAGTCATTGCTTCCACAACTCCAACAATCCCTTCTCACCATATGCCTCAAAGTTCTATTTCATAGGGATATACCATCTATTAGTCCTTCGGACAAGCTATTCATTGTGCCCATAATAGCATCCTCAATTAAGGAATAAAGTTTATTTGACAATTTTTCTCATTATAATCATGACACCTTTAACAATTTTCATATAACCATTTTCAACTTTGATTACAATCTAAGTTGTCTAATATTCCAAATGAAATTACATTTCTCCTCCGATCGAGAAATTACCTTACATTCGTCAAAATCCGATTACAACTATCAAACATTTGTATCTTCACATATCCAATTACAACTATCTTGCAAACCTTATAATTCCTAAGTAACGCGTTGCCTTTATTATTATCTATAAAATAGTTGAATTTGTCACTGTATGGATTCCTATGTAATGAACATCCAGAATCAAGAATACACTATCTCTGGCATTCATCAAAAGCTTGAACCAGTTACTATGCAGAGTCATACCCTTTAAAAGACAAAAAAAACACCCCTTTTATATGATCAAAAATCATTCTCATTTGTTTGGGAAATTCTTCTCTAAAGTAATCCAAGTTCTTGAAATAGTGACATTTAATTTTAGACTAATCAGATTTTTTTGTTGATTTTGATCTAGATTCATAGTTACCTCCCAAAATCTCATTCTTTCGATATTGCATGACTTTCAATTATTTGGACCTTATTGCACGTAGGGGTGGCAATTCGGGTGTTGTCCGGCCCGACCCGACCCGGCCCGACCGGGTTTTGTCCGGCGCGAACTTAGAACGGACCGGGTTTGGGTTCAGAAATTGTAACCCGCAACCGGACCGGACCGGGTTCAGGTTTCAAATTTGTCCGGCCCGTTCCGGCCCGAAAATCATAATATATATATATATATAATATTTCTATATATAATAAAAATAATATATTTAAAAAATAAATTAATATATTTAAAATAAATTAAAAATATTAAAATTAAAGTCCGCGGGTCGGGCCGGGTTGACTGGCGGACATTAGCGGACGGGCTCGGGTTTGAAAATATGAGCCCGCAAGCGGGCCGAGTTTGGGCTCAAGTGTCAAAAAAACGGGCTCAAACGGGTCAGCCTGAACCCGGCCCTCAGACGACCCATTGCCATCCCTAATTGTAAGTTCAAACGCATCCATATATAGTTTTTCCTGGTTGTATCAGATGGTATCCTTTAATTATCCATATACAGAAGGATATGAGTTCAACAAAATCACTTACTGATCTTCATAAAGAATTTTATTACCAATATTCACCAATCAGTCATTATTTTGAATAAGTCATCAAGGTTCTCATCAAGATTCTTATCCTCTTGCATCCTGAAACCAAATAACTTTACCTTCAAATAGATTCGTTTTATCAAGGACTTTGTCATGTACAAGCTCCTAAGTTTCTTCCAGACTCTAATTGTTGAATTTTATTTTAAGACATGTCTCAACATATTATCACTCAACGTTTGCATTTTTTTACTATTTCCTACCTCTCAGCCTTAAAACATATTGCACGCAATTTAGTTTCACCTACAAGGTTTGGAGCCACTTCCTGTTGTACCAGGATTTCTCGTATTCTCATTAAACATCTTCATCTCGAATTTTGTTAGTCCCATGTCAAATTCAAAATTCACTTCATAACAAAGGCTTTGATGCCAATTATGATGCTTGAACAAGCTCTATTGAATCAATTCAGATCTTAAATCAATCATTCAAAGAACTACATCATTAGACATGCAATAATTCTATTAGAAAATATATAATGAAGCTAATAGCATAGTAAGAGAAAGTAGAACACATATAATCATATTGGTTCAGCAATTTTTCTACGTCAACAGTAACTGATAAAGAAATATTTCATATATAATATTCGAATAAAAATATAATATATTTGTAAATTAATTAAGTGCTTATAATTGCATATATATTATTTATATTCTGCAACGGATATAAATAATTAAAGAGAGAGTGAAACGTTTATGTAATAAATAGAAATAAATAGGCTAGAGACCAAAGGTCTTGTACAAGTCCTATAAATAGGATTTGAGCTCGATATGTAAAGACATCACTCTGACAATATAAAAACTTTATATGATCTACTTTTCCTTAATAATAAAATTTCTACTTATATATTTTTTTGTATTTTTCCTACAACAGTAACAACAATATACAAGATTAAGATAACGAATAAACCTTATTTACAAAAATTCCAAATTCTAGAGCTTACATAATACTTTTCAAAGATAACTCTCTTTGTTTTCTTGAGAAAAAATACACTAAGTATATTATCTCTTAATTATTATTATTACACACTCACCAAATCCTCTTCATCATTTTCAAATTTCCAAAGAGCATTATTTATAATACTTGATGCCAATCTCACTCCAAAACTGAATGTAACAAACTCCTAACATAAATAACGATTTTCGTTATAACAAGAAGTAAGTGACTTTGATTATAACAGAAAATAGATCTAACCACTGTAAATGACACCTTATATCAACAATCACACTTAAACAGCTCAAGTCTATGGCACTAGCCACTTGGCTAGTATAGACTTTACCTCATCCGTTTTCCTTCAGAAAAAAAAGCACCCTTCGTCTCACCCGAAGACCCCCATACCCATGAGCTTGATTAGATTTACCAATGTCTTTGTAACCAAAGAATCCAATGCATTTGTAGAAGGCTTCCTAAACGATGAACATGACCGGTTTTACCAATGGCTTCCTAGTCGAAGCAGCCAATTGCTCGGGTGATAACCTTCTGGCATAAGTTGTTGCTTGTCTTTACCAAAGGCTTCAAGGCTGAAGCAGTCAATAACTTAACTGAAGCATTTGATGTCTTAAAACTTCTTAAGCGTATACAACCGATGCTTCAACAATGCCTAGATCGATACAATCGATGTATTACATATGTTAAGCTTTAACCCACCAAATCAGAACCATACTTTCACAATTAATGAAAATAATTTTCGAACAAATCAAGTGTTGTAACAACCGGGTCCGATATACATATGGATTATGTAAGATTTATATCACTTTTCATACTAATATCGAGGTATATTTTTATATAAATATGTTGATTCAATCACACCAAATCTTACATTTTAGCATATTTAATGGTAGAAAGTGACAGTTCATTTTGATATATAATTTTTTTGGCAATAAAATAAATTACTAGAATATATATTTTATTTTTATCTTGATTTATCTAAGATATTTTAATGACTTTTAACAAACTATAGCATCTAATATAAACAAATTAAACTTTGAATATATTATTTTGAGCGCGACATAAACAAATGTTATGTATGCGATCACTATGGCACAAATATCATAAATTTATATTGCAGACCTGGGTCGGCTCGTATAAAGTGGATAGATTATATTATAGAAAAATTATCTTAACAAAATGTTTTGAAATATTCTTTGTAGTATAATTGATTGATAAATTTCATTAAAATTCTTAATAAACTGGATTGTTTGTTTGAATATTGGTCTTTGTTGACCAAAATTTCTTTAAAAAATAGATCAATTCCCTTTTAATTTTGGTAAGAAAGTGGATGTCGAATTCGGTTTTTGGATAGAAGACGAAAACTGAAATTTTGTTTTTTAGAATGACACATAAGATAATGTTTCTTGCGTACTTGTACTATTTTTTATTTTGTCATAATGATTTAATCTACATACACGACGTGGTTGGTTAATCCCAATACTATTTTTTGTTCTTTGTAGTTCATGTACGTTTCTTTTCGAATGAGAGCTCGACTATAATAACTTTTGGCTTCTTCAAAAGAGAGTCAAGAATAGTGACATCACGGAGACTCATATAATTTTATTATTCAAATAAACTACACTTGATATATTATTGGTATTGTGTTTGATATAGTTGCGAGATGGTTCAACTGACTTTTGCTTGACTATAATCAAGTATGTCTCATCATTTTTGATAAGTTTGCGCCTAATACTCTAAAAGTATACTATAATCTTGTGAATACATTTAAAAAAAAATTATGGTAAATTATGAAACCTCACACATTGTGAAAGAAAATATTATACCCAATATTCTATAATTTGGCGCAAAATAAATCATCATTAACCAGAAATGGTTTTAGTGGTGCTTAGGGTCTCTAGATCCATTTTACAAATCCATCTTGTGCATAGATTAATCATCTAAAAAAAGATACTAGAACTTCAAAAATCAATAAAGAATGGATCATCAGTTAAGTATGTGGTCGGCTCTCATTATTGTATACCCATTATTGAAGATCAGAGGTTGAATTACTTGGTAGTCAAGTTTACCAACTAGCCTCATGTTTATAAGCTACATCACCAAAATTAATAGGTGAATGTCTTGGTGGTTCAGTTTACCAATTAGCTTCATGTCTATAAGCTGACCATATTTATGTGATACATGATGGGCGGGGTTTGTTGTTAATAGAAAGATAACCGGGACATATGTGTTTATGTTGGACATCACTCATGGTGGTGCATTGAGCTAAGTTATCTTTATGCACTTGTAAATCATAATTACGAAATGATACATAATTATGGATCATTTTAGATAGATAATAAAGGTTGTGACTTATATTAAATTATAGGTACCAAGTTTGTGGGGTTTGATACTTACGCCATAACTACTGATGTCTGGGTGGTTAGAGAATGCACGTTAGCAATTAAGGAAAACAAGGTTTCAAATTTTATTGCATAAAGATTTTTATCATATGGATCTAACTAAAGAAAAAAATAGTCTAACTTCACTAGAAAAGGAAAATACATGATCATTAGAGTAATTTCATACCTTGAAGTTGGTCTACTTGATAAATCCACCAAGTTCATTGAAAAAAAGGTAGATACAGGTAAGCTACAAATCCCACGAACAGGTTTAACGCGAGTTGATGATGCGTTAATGATTGGTAAAGAAAATATTAAGAGCTAGATAAATAAATGAGTGAATATTAAAATTAAAAAAAATCATAATCATTTCGTTTAGAAAGTTTATATTTATATGATTTTTTAGGGTCAAATAAGTACACTATATAAACTGATAATATTTATATGTGATAGATGATGAATTTTTTAATCTATCCGTTAACATCTCTTTATCTAAACTGACAACCAACCATAGTTGTAAGAAGTTAAACCGAACTAAAATGTAGGATCATACTATCAATGCTAGTTTATGGTCAAACTCACTTGTTTGATCCCACGTATAGTCAACCAACATGTTTCCACAACGATCATGTGCGTTAGATCAAAAAAAATTAGATCTGACACTATTTATGTGGATGACAACCTCGAGAATTCTAATGTCGGAGTCGGCCAAATAGTGAGGTGGACCTTCCATAATCGGTGTATGAGTCGGTTTTGGTCATCTTGTGATGTAATCTCTTGTAATTTATAAATATAATTATAATAATAACAAACAACGATGGTGATGATGATGATGATGATGATGATGATGATGATGATGATGATGATGATGATAATGATGATAATAATAAAATAAACAAATAAAAACTCATGCAATAAATATATCGAAAAGAATAAAAAATAAACAAAAATCATATTCCAAAAGAAAGAAAATCATATTCTAAAGGAAATAGAATTCAAAACATCAATAAAAGTATTTGATTCAATAAAAAAACTAGAGTACGAGACACTTTATATATATATGAGACATCCAAAAAACCCTAATCAAATATAAAAAAATTAAAATAAACATATTAAAACAATATCTAATAAAATCGGGATGTAATCAAATTTGTTTTGGTTACATCCATAAAGTATTCAAAAAAAAATATACTAAAATAGAGATTTGGACATGAATTTAAATAGTGAGTTAAAAACAAAATATTTTAAACTAATATATCGAATATTAGTTAACATTAAGTCGTATATTTTAAATTATTATGTGTAATGTTAAAAGAAATTGGATATTTGATTAATATAGTATCTCACAAACATGATGCAATAAAAATTTATTTATTAAACTAAAATAGTTTATATAAAAAAAAGTTTGTGTTTCTAATATTTTTATTAATTAGAAAATATACAAATAAAGAAAATATAATCTTAAGTTTATAAAAAATTATTTAAGTTATCGTGGTATTTGTTTTTTAGTTATTTAGTATATTTTGTTCTTGTATCCCGTTACTCATATAATATCAACATAATTGCCGTAGAATTTTTAAAATGCATGTTAAAAAATGTTCATTATATTTTTTTTATAAATTTTTATTCAAGTTTTCATGTATCTTCTAATATTTAATCATCAATCTAATGTAACGAGAATAACATATCATAATATAGATCTATGTTCGAGTGTTAAAATTCAGGAGATATTTGAAGTGCAACAACTAATCATCCTCAAATAAAGTTTGTGTTGATATAATTCTTTTAAAGTAACCAAATATATCACCATAATGATCTTTGTTGGCTACTTTTCTTATTAAATTTATATGGGTCTTCAAAACATAATATATTTTGAGCATAAATCGATCTTAACTGAATATTATGCTTACATAATGATTGAATTAGTTAAAACATAATGATTGAATTAGTTAAAACAAAATGATTGAATTAGTCTAAATTAAGAATTTAATTTATCACGTCATGTTTGTGATATTACAGAAATAAATATTAAATTTTAATGAAACTAATTGAGTAGAATGAAAATATGATTTGCATATTCATTATGTACATTAAAATATCAATCAGAAAATTATATATGACAAGTTGATTCATATTACTTTGAAATTTTTAGCAGAGAAGAATGTAAATAAAATTATATGTACAGGTCAAGCTGTATTTATCTAATGTATTTTATGTAAAATTCATGAGATATTTCACAAAAAACTATTTAAATATATTATTAATATAAATGAAGGAATTTCCAAAATTTGTATTTCATAATGCTTATATTTGCATACTTAATTTTTTAAAATTTGAAAATATGGAGATTAAAACTTTAGTGTTAAAACTAGCCTCGATTAGATATAACATAAATGGTCAAATTCATAAATGAATCAAATAAAACTATATTATATGGTCAACTTGTAAAGTTATTACAATTGAGGACTTCGTTATTAAATTTACATATCGACTATTTTCGTATTAGTTTAATCGTTTTGGGATAATTTATTAATATTATCACAAAGTTATACAATATAAGTACGACATTCAATTTTAACCACAATGAAGTGAATACATTTAAAGATAAAAACGAATAAGTAAAAAAGAATAATGGTTGCTTAAAGTTTCAAACTAAGAAGGTTATGATATTTAACAACAAATTTGTGTTTGTTCTAAAAAGATTTGAGACAAAATTTGAACGGTTACGATACACATGACTCGCTAAAAAAAATCTTCGCATTCATGATATGTTCAAAGATAAATTTCATTTCATATATCATAAATATTTATTGAATTGATTCACAATAACAACTACTACTATTATTTAAAAGGTTTATTAAATTTACATGACTTATATAATTGTAAAACATTTGTGCAACTAATGAAAATTCTTCTATAGTTAAAAACATTAAAAACTCATAAAATAACTTATATATGATTATTGTATATAATTAAGCTATGTATATTAATATATCATAAACTAAAATATATTGTTAATCTCGGAAAATTACCACGTATCTTTAAGTTAAGCTTTAGATTTATGTCCTAAAGATAAGTTTGACAAACTTGTGGTTGATAATTTGGTTAGGGTTTACAGATGATTCATATTTTGGAATTTATGTCAAATATATCAAGAGTAAACATACAAAGTAGAGGAAGTCACACTCTATTTTATATATATATACACGTGTCTTATAACAAATATAGAGTTATTATAAAATTTAAATATTTTAATGTCGGAGCTCTAATACAAATCTATATAATAATTTAATGTGCCAGATCAAACCATAGTGGTAAACACTAAAAGAAATATGATGATTTGAGAAACAATGCCACAATATATTTTGTCTAGTTAAGAATGTAAGCTACACCTTCTAATATAATACAAACTATAGTAGTTTTTCAAACCACTATATTAGCTTTAGACTCGAAGAAATCTTAGATTATAGCATTTATATATTTGGAGATGTCCGTAAAACTAAAACCATGCAAATCTATAAAAAAAACTATGAATCCAATACATTTATTTGTTATTTTGTTGAGTGTTTAGACCATTTCTTAAAAAAAGTTATAAAATCCTACAACTGAACACATATTTGAGATAAATTATAATTTTTTGATGATACCAACGTCAATTCAAAGAACATATCATAAATGATTTGGTTTGAATTTAAACAATAAGAATTTGATTTCTCGTTATTGATTATTTTCTACTCATGAGAATATTCGGTGTATCCACTTATTAATCTTAACCCCACACTCAAGAAGAAGTAGTTACAATTATTTACCAAGAAAATATAAAGTCTTAAAACAATTATACAAACTAAAGTTCATAATATATTTTTTTAAAGTTCATAAAAAAGGATAAGACAATTTACATTTAGTAAGCATAATATTTTTACTAGATCATGAAGATTCACATGGTGTAACGGAAGAGCTCATTTTAAGATTTTTAATGCCATAAATAGTTTGAACAAAAAATGAAATATTTATGGTGCATAAGAAGAATGTTAGGAATCAATACTATAAACAAAAAGAAGAAACACTGAATTTTTCTTGGTTCACCCATAAATATATTATGTCCAATGAGCGCTAGCGGTTTTTTACTATGTTTGGAAAAAATATCTAAAATTATACAGTAATTTAAAACCCTAATAGGAAAACTGAAAAAATATATAAAGATATTAGAAAAAAATAGGACAAAGGCCATAATAGAACAAAAACTTAAACCAAAAAAATCTCTTTTAATTTCTTAATAAGGTATTGGTTCGATCGAGTCAAGTGTAAACCGGGTCAAGCACAATTAGGCTTCACGCAAACATACAATTCTCTTATTTTTGAACTAGTCACATCATAATGCGCCCTAACTCGACTTTGAACGAACTTTTGATACATCAATTACTACAACAACTCTATTAACCAATTATAAAGTTCGAAGACACATTAAAGTTGTAGACAAATTTAGTTTCTCAAGGATCACAAGTTTTTTCAATACATCTGTTATATATGTGGTCTGGTGTAACACATGGTATATATAAGGTTCCCAATCGTAAATATATAACGAGTCTTCTTCGTATCATCCTTATTGTCTATTGTCTTAGGTGAGCCATCTTTGGTTAACTTAAAGTGTCCAGCTAAAGGTGCGCTCATTAGTTTGGCACTCTCCATGTTAAAGTTATTAAAAATTGTGTTAACATAGTATGAATATGATAACTCCAAGGTATCATGATTGGTATCTCTCGTGATTTACATACCAAAAAAATTTATTTGTAGCTCCCAAATTTTTTATTACATATTCATTTGACAAATTCTTTTCTTCAGATCATTTTATTAATCAATGTTACGTCATATAATAAAAATATCATCCACATATATAAGCAAAATAATAAACGTATTTTCAGAAATCTTTATATAGTAATAATTATCTGATTTTCATCTAACGATACTGGTGGTACCCATAAGACTATCAAACTTTATATATTGTTGTCTTTGAGCTTATTACGAACCACACAATTTTGTATTTAATTTTTAAATATACTTATGTTTTATTTTTATGACAATATTCATAGCTTGAACATATGAAATCTCTTTGGGAAACGTTCATAACCTCCGAGAATAAAGAAGCTTCTTCTTAACAGATTCCAGATCAATTGTCAATTTTGTATTTGAATTAGGTTTAGCTTGAAGTTCATTCTTGAACTTTATCTCCAACTTAACTTTAGCTTGAATATCTACTTTCAATCGTTCATGAGCCTTAGTTTTAGCCTGAAGTTCAACCTTCAGTTTTTTATTACTTAGGAATGGATTTGCTATAACTTCCAATAACGACCTAAGATCAAGAATAGTTTGGATAAGATATTAACAAGCTTGATGCAACAATACAAAAACATTATACAAAGATTGAAAAGTAGAAAAAAAAATCAAGATCGGCACAATATAAACAGACGAAGTTTATAAATAAAACACGTTAAATACTTACTTTAAATCCTTGTTCTATCTACCTTTTGGATAAGTCTATGGTGGTAAGATGAGTTGACAACTTTCTCATGTCCGCAGAAGTTATAAAATAGCTAAACACTTCTAAAATCTTCCCTAGAGGGAAGTTCTAAGTCCATAAGCAAAAGGATTTTCAGTAAATGTAGAATCAATAACCAATTAATAACTTTGAGTATTGAGAAGACTCCAGTTGAAGCATCAGAGGTGCTTGACGCCTTCTTCTTGGGATAAGTAGTAGAGATATCAATATTGTTAGTAATAATTGTGGAGAGTGAAAAAAATTCATCAACCACGATAAAAATTACAAGGTTAATCATTTGTTAATTATTAATAAAATCTTCACCCCTTGACTTTTTGAATTTAGGTCATTCACCATAATGTTCATTTTGACGCTTTGGCGTCCACCTTCCCTCCAAAAGACAAGTTGACCTAACAATAGCATTCAAATGAATCAAGATTTAACCTAAGAGAGACATATTACATTTGTTTCCCTTCCCGGCATACAAAATGAGTCTCTTTCATAATATGAGAACCCCCATCAATAATTACAACAATTTTATTGGTTTAAGAAGGAGGATCGTCAATAAAATTAAAAACTCTTTTAAAAATATCACTACCAACAACAACATATTCGTGAACATAAGATTTACATCAATATGGTCTTTTGGACCAAAACAAAACAACGGAGAATGTAACAATGACATTTTATATAAAAGGGTTCGTAAATCACAACTCTCAACATTTTCAACTAAACGTTTTAGATTATTACGCTTATGACACATGTAAGATTACTATCAAATCTCTTAAAATGCATAAAATAAACTTCAAAAAAAATTGAGTAATAAGATTTATGCATAAAATAAAGTTTAGACGTGTTCAAACATTAACTCTCGGATTACTTGATTGGCAAGTCAAGATTAGTTACTAGACTTTCTTTTACGTTTTGAAATGATTAAAGGGCTACTCTTACTCTTGTACATACATCTACATGTAATTCGAAACATGTTTTTCAAAAATAATAAATAATTTCCTGCCAATTATTAGTAATTACTAGTAAATAAAAAAAATACTGGACTACTATATTTCTAGTTATTCTATCTGCAATTCAAATCCAAAATGTTTTATATCCTCAACGATTTTTTATTTACTCTCGAACAAACATATTTTTTTCTAGTTAATTCATCACTACATAAAAATCTCGGTTAGCACCTCACATATCTTGACCTAACTCCACGTAATCTTTCCTACTTATCCAATTCATTTTTTAAACATAGATATTTCACCAAATAACATTTAAATACAATTATATGTCGTTACAAATTATTTAAATTTAGTTTCAAATTATATTATCAGAATAAATTATTGTTATTCTCGGACTTAATATCGTTTTTTCGTAAAAAAAAATAATGTCTACAAACACGTATTCTCCAATAAAATTATAGCAAGTGGGCAAAATCTAAAACAAATGGAAAATAAAGGACCAGTTTATGCTATTAATACCCACGTAAATTTAAAAAAATTGATGTCCCTACTATTAGGTCCATTACTACAATTATCAGTATCACACTGACACGCACAGCTATAAACTCCACAAAAGACTTGAAGAGCGAGAGAGCTTAAGAACATTGGGTTTTTACTAGAGAGGAAAAGAAGTCGAAAGTCATGGAAGTGGAGGTACAGATGGATAGAGAGAAAGAGAAACTAGGGTTTGAAGAGACTGAGCTTAGGCTAGGGCTACCAGGAGCAAGAAAGAGAGACTTTTCTAACACCATGGATTTGAAGCTTCACATCTCATCTGAATCCCACAAATCCCACAAAGAGAAAGAGAAGAATAACAATATTTCTCAAGCTGATCATCCACTACTCAACCCTCCTGCTAAGTAGGTGTTTATCTTTCAAAATATGTAATATTATAAGCTATCGATTTGAAAATATGTAATAGTTTTTATGCTTCTTAATTATAAGTTTTAATTAAGTGAACTCTTGATTACATACTAATCAATTGATTTTGTTAAGTTTTTTCTTGATTATTTTCTTTTTTATATAATATAGTAGTAGTACTATAGCTAAATCTTAAATGAAATCGTGAAATAGGTCGCAAGTTGTAGGTTGGCCACCGGTTCGATCATTTCGAAAGAACATGGTAGCCGTTCAGAAGTCGAGCTCCGGCGAAGAAAAGAGTGGTGCTGGGTTGGTGAAGGTGAGCATGGACGGCGCTCCGTATCTTCGAAAAGTCGATTTGAGGACGTACAAAAACTACCAGAATCTATCTGATGCTTTAGCCAACATGTTCAGTTCCTTTACCATCGGTAAGCATATAATATTCCATCCAGTTACATTTTTATATACTGTATAATTATACGATCGAATTTACTGTTGCGTTATTAATTGAATATAATAATAAACTATAAGGTGATAAGTAAATTCAAGACTATAACATAATCCCAGAATCTTTTTTAACTTTTAAAATATATAAATATATTAAATTCGATTTTTTTTTTTTATCAATAGTGAATAGTGATGTGATAAATTTGAAGCGATCAAAAATGTTTTATGCAGAACATATCCTGAAAAATTAGAAAATAGTAAAAAATATAGATTTTCAATACTATTTAATAATAATAATAATAATAAAATAAAAAAATATTTTATTAATAATTATTATATCATTATTTATAAAATTTATTTTTATAGAATATATTTTTAAAATATTATAAAAATATTATTTCAATTAAAATAAATATTTTGTATTAAAATTTTAAATATTATAATAATAATAAATAAATCAATATTATTGAACCGGATTATTTATCTTTTTTATAAGAACATCAAATTATGGGTTTAAGAGACTAAGTTCAATCCTAATTTTTTTTTTCTCGCGTTTGGTTCAAATTTGTTTATTTCATTTATTTTTGTTTTTTTTATTATTTTCTCGTTTTAAAATTTTGAATGTTAATCTTCTCCTATTGGTTTAGAGTTGTCATACTATACTCAAATAGTCGATTTTTACATCTCTAAGTTTGGTCTTTCCATATTTTGTTCAAATATTCTTCTCGCTCGCATGATACTCAAATCATCGATTGTTAGTCAAATCGCATGTGTTTCAGAGTTGCAACACAATATTCAAATAATCTATTTTCCATCTCAAAGTTTAAGTTTAGTCTTTCAATATTTTGTTCATAGTACTATGCTTTAAATTTAAATATCATTGGCAACATATCGAAAAGTATTATTGACAAAAAATTGAAAAAAATAAATATACAACGAATATATATTGTTTAAATTGTCACATGAACGCTCTAAAATAATTATATTCGCAAAAAAATTTAAATATATAAAATTTTAGAACGCGAAAAATTATTGACAAATTGAACAAACAACAAAATATGAAAAACTAGTCATGATTTTTATCGATTTAAAATCCGGCCCAGCTTAAAATCTGATATGTACTGCATTTTTTTAATATACGTTTAAAATCTAGCTAAAATTATCCAATCTCCAAATACTATCAATGTTATTTTTATGGGTAATGGATGGGGATGTGAAATTTGTTTAACAAATCTTGACTTATATCAATTTCGTTATAAGTTTGTGGAATGAGTGACCTTAAATTGTGATTGAATTACGGCTGTTTATTCAGGGAATTGTGGATCTGAAGGGATAATGAAAGATTACATGAATGAGAGTAAGATAATGGATGTCTTGAATGGGTCCGAATATGTTCCCACTTATGAAGACAAGGATGGTGACTGGATGCTTGTTGGCGATGTCCCTTGGGAGTTAGTACTACTCATATTTTATTTCCCTATTACCTATTTAAATAATTATATAGAAGTACAAACTTTTTAAAAATAATATGTTATCTTTTATATTGAATAGAAAAGTATCATATTCCTTATTATATATACAGGATGTTCGTGAAATCGTGCAAACGTCTTCGCATAATGAAAGGAAAAGAAGCAATTGGACTCGGTTAGTATATAATTAATTAATAAACAAAGTATTTATTTATCTTTTTCAGTTTACAAATTATAGTTTAAGATTGTAACAAAAAAAGTATTAAATTAATTAAATTAAATTAAATTAAATTGCAGCACCAAAAGCCATGGAGAAATGCAAGAACAGAAGCTGAAATCTTTTGGTATAATTTTATGTCTTAATTATGTTTTTTGTGTGTGTATATGTGAGACATAATATTCTCCTGTGGAGAAAATATAGTGATAAATTAAATATAACTTCATATGTCTTGCTTTGCTATAGTGCTAATTAATACGAATTGGTTGTATCATAATCATATGATATTTATATTTTGATTTTGTCAATGATGTGTTTTTTATTTGTTCTCTAATATCTTTTGCGTTCTGGTTGCGATGGAAACGTGAGAAAATGGGTTGAAGTGCTATATATCCGTATATCTATGGATCGTGCCGAAATATAAAATTATATAATTTTGGTCCAACTATTTCAAAAGAGTAGTCCAGACAAACTTTAAATCAGAGATGTTCACTTTTACGAGTAAAACCAACTAATCCATTAACAATTTAATCATAATATAAATTCTAAAGTCTCCGTGTTACGAGGCAAATTCTTTGGAAACTTCTATTTTTTGGCTACTTCGGTATTGGACCTAAAAAGAGTTTGTTTTTTTCATATATTTACCGAGATTTAATTTAAAAATAGATTCGGTCTATTTAGTAAAATATCAACTACTTTCGAAATTAAATATCAGTTCAATTTTAAAATGATCAAGTTAAAATCAATTACAAGTAAAATTGTATTAAAAATTTAAGTTTAGAGTAGATAAATAAAATCATATTATTTGTATTATATTAAACATATTTTGACTAAATTTTTTGATACATCATATGGTTTTGTACCCCCAATTAATAAAATCCGTTTATTTTTTTTTTGTTGTTTTTAATTTTGTTTAATAAAAAAATTAAAAAAAATCAATTCTTTTCATTTTTTAGTGGAAAAAGTTTTTTTAATAATTTTTGTTATAGTATTTTCAAGTTTTAATGGTAGAATTTTTTGGCCGGCGGAATTGTTTTTGTCCAATTTTCTTTATGTTTTTTTAATAGTTTTTCCGTTAACCTATCATTTTGTTTAAGGGAGTTAGTGGAGTTGTTGTTTTTTTCCGTATTGTTCGGAAAGATCCTACTATTTTTTTCATGACCTTTTTCGTTTTTGGGTTTTTCACAAACCATTGATCCTAGTGAGAGAATTTATGATAGGTATAAAATATGGAAAATGGAAGAATAAAGTGTTATTATCTTATTACTTCAATAGAGAAAACCTTACATAATCCTAAGATTTTTTTTTCTTTTATATAATACATTTTACAATACATTAGTTCACTATCTCCTAACAATTCTCCACTTTCCGTTAGGTCTGGTCGTGGGTCAATGCCTTAATTCCGCTTCATTAGTGTTGCTTCGATATTGCTCTTAGTGACCTTATTTTTCGTAACCACTATTCAGCGTCGACCGAGGTAGTGGTCAGCTTTCATGCGGTCACTATTCAACGTTGGCTAGGGTATGGTTCCGCTTTCACACAAATGATAGTCTTGCTCTCCTATGGGCAACGCCTAGCTATTCTATCGCTGTATTTGTCCTTGCGCTATTCTGTCGAGGGTGCCTCATCCCATTAGTCTGTTGTATGGTTCTGTTTTGTATAATATACTTCAACTGTAATTCTTCTTGACGTGGTACCATTTGATTATCACTTTAGAATCGGGGGTACCTCGGTCTGGCCGATGTGTGATAGTAGTATACCTTATCAGTTCCCGTGTGATAAAGTAGTGATACAAGAAGAAGGTAAGAATGTTAATTTGAGATTGAAAGATAGTAGGGTTTGAGACATGAAGTGTAGCCTGCGAGAAGGCATGGAGCTGATAGGCATGAACACGACGATAACACAGTGGTAGTCTCAAACCCTAAGACTTATCTGGTGGTAAGACAAAAGGGTGATGGATCGGGTAGAAGCCTATTTGGACTTAAGCAACTCTGCCTTCTACATAAGCTACTCAAGTAATAATTTTTTTCAATTGAGCCCATACTGAAGTCAAAATAGGATATATTATTTGATAGGTCTCAAATAGAGACCACGTGTTGAATTAGCCTATAGGATATGGGTTATTAAAATAATATTTTTATTGTAACCATACACACATTATCATACTATTATATTAGCTATACACTTGTAAATGAAAAGTTATAGAAAATCAATACAAAAATAATAGTAAATTGTAAAATGAGAGTTTACTTCTTTTTGCTCTACATCTGGACTTGGAATCATAGGATCATGGTCAACGCCACATCTCCGTCACTGAGCACTGACACTGTTGTATCTGGTTGGCTTCAATCATACATGAACATGATCAACAAATCATAAATCTCGCAAATAAGAAACACTACCAAAATTTTGAAGCTAGACAAAACAAACTTTCTACTTTGGAAGGCCATGATTGTCCCAATCATCAAGGGCAATCGTCTGTTTGGCTATATTTTAGGTGATATCTCGTGTCGTCCAAAGCTTATTTCTGATTCTAATGGAATTTTGATTTGGAATTTTTCTTATGAAGAATGGTACTCTAGAGACCAACTCTTACTTTGTTGGATTTTCACCACAATTTACCATGAGATATCAACCCATTTACTAGATCAAAATTCATCTACAAGATTGTGAGATACTCTAACAAGGTTATCTGGCTCACAAACTATAGTCGTATTCACATATTTAAAAGTGAGTTTCAAAGGACCATGAAATGGGGACTGTTTATGGAAGATTATTTGTCCAAAATGAAGTCAATATTCGATAACTTGGTTTTAGTAGTATGTATTGTGACCATTGATGATTCTCTTCCTCAACTCCTTGTTTTCTTAGACTCCGACAACAACCTTATAGTCGTGCGTCTAGTAGACAAGTATTTCCCGAGTTGGGTTGATTAAGAGACTTCTTTGCTAACGTTTAAAAGCATATTAGAACAATTATCTAGTATATAAACTGTTGTGGCCAGTTTGAACTTACCATATCCCAATGTTAATCATGATAAGAATGAAAATAAGTCATCAAGAAACAATCAGAACATAAGGGGATAATCTAGTTATTTTACATGCCAATGAAGTGGTTATAGATATATGTATCTGAATCATTATAGGGGAAGGAGCAACAACATTACAGAGGAGGACGTGGAGGTAGATATACTTCTATTAAACCTACTTTCCAAATCTGTGGAAAATTTGGTCATACAATTTCCACCTGTTACTTCAGAGATGATCCAAATATCATGGGATCTATACATGAAGATCAACAAAGAATAAAGTCAGATTCAAGTACTTATTTAATGACTCATGATCAAAACAGTGACACAATTTGGTATGTTGGCTATGAAGCTACTTATCATGTCACAAAAAACCCAAGTTTGATGAGCCAACAGTTTTACTGTGGAGGTAAGGTCTATGTCCTAGTTAGTAATGGTTAGAAATGCCAAATAAATCATGTTGGTATCTCTAATTTGATCATAAATAAAAATAAACTAGTAAAACTAGACAATATCCTACATGATTATAACATTTCAAAGAATTTGTTATCCATTTCCAAATTAACTTCCCAAAATCCCGTTTATGTTCATTTTTTCAAGGATTTTTGTTTTGTGAAAAAATTGGCAACGCGGAAGCTGCTTATAACAGGGAAGGCCAATAAAGAATTATACTACATTAATAGTTCATAGAATGAGACTCATATGATTTTTAGTTCTGAGTTAATATGTGGTTATAGGTCGAGTTTATTTTTATTTCAAAATAGCACATGAGAATCGGTCATCTAGCTCATAAAGTGATTTATGAAGTCTGTAGTCATTGTAATGTTTTCATTAATAAAAAATGATTTCAATTTTTTTGAATTCTGTCAATTCGGAAAAATATCATAAACTTATTTTTCCTATCTCTTAGTCTAATGATTTTAATTTATTAGACTTAATTCATATCTGGATTCATGGGGACTAGCTCCTGCACAAACCATAAATCGATTTAAGTACTATATTCTATTTTGGATAACTTTAATAGATTTTATTGGTTTACCCTTAAAAATAAAAGTGATACTCTATTTATATTCCTAGAATTTAAAATTTTGGTTGAAAAAAATATTTGATAGGCAAATCAAAACCTTGCAAACAGACTGAGAAAGAGAGTGATGAGGTCGTTACCATTTTGCAAGACGGGATCATAAAACGAAGGCCCCTCGATTTATAAGGCCACATACTAAGAATAACTAAGGGCATACCCTCGTTAAGGGCAAGAGACTTCAAGACCGAGCATAACAAACGATTAAGAAGAAAATTTCAAAAAACGAACTCATGTGTTACCAAGGGTCCTCGCGCGTAATCGAGGGGTCCCGTGTGTTACCAAGGTCAATGGCGAATAACTCTGCACACGTGTTCTAACCGTTATCACTCTTCAACGTAACTGACCATGAAGAAGCTTAATGAGCATTAAAACGATTCATGTTCAACAAAAATAGTCCACAATTATAATTTGCGTCGTTATGCACTTAATGGGAGAGATAAAGTATGCTAAGAACTGTATAAATAGGGTTATTATAGTGTAAAGTGTATATTTTCTTCTCGGTAAGTTACTTAATTGAAATATATTTGTTACTATTTTCCTTTAAAAAAATAGTGCCATTGGTGGAAATTTGATAGTCACAATGTGTTACTAAAATTCATTCTAATGGTGGTAACTAGATCCGGGATCCGAACGAAAGAGTGAGAATAAAACCTCCCGAATTGAGCATATGTTCTGGAAGTTTTCGGCAGCCTGACCGGCAGTCTCAACCCTGAGGCCATCAAATTGGGGGATCCGATTGCAAATCTCCCGAACGCCACTGCTCACGGAATTCTAGCAAAAAAAGACCAGCTTCCCGCCAATGAAGCCTCAGGAACTAACCCTATCGACGAAAGCGGTGCACCCGTTCAGATCGACATCGCTACTGACCCAAGCAATCAAATAATATCTTATGTAGTTCATCAATTAGAATCGCTGATCAAAGAGATGCAGCAAGCACAACCGAAAGCAGTCCAGTTGCAAGAAAATAAGAATTATGAGATTCAACCTGCGTTGGCTAGTATAAATGACGCCTTGCAAGCACTAACTGCGAGGGTGAGATGTGGTAGTTGTGGGAAGAAACAGTCAGGCGAAGAGGCTAGCAAAACCAACAGAGGTGGAAAATTTTAGAAACGAGCAGAGCCCGGTGAGGGAGAAGAGGAGAGCAATGGAAAAAAATATCTGATACTCGAGGACAAACCCGTGAAGCAAGCCAGGGAACGCTCAAGCGATCCAAAGAAGACCACGCTCTCTAGTATGACAAGGTTCTCTCCAATATGGCTACATATATACTTAAACCAATCTCCCCATTTGTGGAAAAAAAATTGAACTCGAGCTCCCCCGCAAGTTTGACCTATTCCAAATGGAGGCCTACGATAGTATCGGGGTACCCGTAGAGGCACTTGGAGCAGTTTCAAAACATGATGATGGTGTTCCACCCAGATGATGCAATGCTTAGTGAATCTCTTTCAATGACTCTCAAATTTAATACTATGGATTGGTTTAGTGGTTTACCGAAGGGATCTATACATGATTTTTTTAGGACTCTGGAGCACATTCAAAGATAGGTTTGTATGTAACAAACAATCCAAGCAGGAGAGCGACTCATTTATGGATTTGTATCAGACAAATGAAGAGTTATTAAAGAGTTTTTTCAGAAGTTTTTTCCACTTCATGAATTCATTTCCAGAGCTAGAGAACTGATAACGGTTTGGACCGTAAGGGTGACCTCTACGCTAATTTGGTACGATTTCTTATAGAAAAATGGGACATCTATTTTCCCAGGTGCATCAATTTATCCGGGGGGATAATGTACTGCGGAGGGACTCACCAGACATAAATCAACATGTCACAAAGATAGCATCAGCGGAGCGCAGAAAGGTCGATGAGGGGCGCGCCATGGTATTCCAAAGAGTTAAAATAACTGCAGGATGGTCTACTATGATAATCTAGCCATTCACTTTAGTCCATTAATGGAGAATATATTGGTAATTTACGACAGGACTAAGGGAAGTACGCGTTACAAACCTCCGCGTACCATGAGTGTACTCGGTTACAAGCATTCAAATCAACATTTTTGCTCATATCACAATGATCATGGTCACCCGAATGATGAATGTTGGCAGCTCAATGAGATGATCCAAAAACTCACGACGGTAAAGAGTTGGTACAGTTCGTCAAATAACAGGAAATCGTCTATCAAGAGAACATAAATAACGATAGTCAAACTGAGAACAAAAAATTTTAATGCCAGGATAAGGGAACCTAAATCGGTGATGACTGGACATCCAGGAAAAGGCTTAAGGCAGACCACGATATACACGTCGTAGAAGGATCTTCCTACCATATTTAGCGCGACCTAGTGGCCGATCTCACTTTCAATAATGAGGATCTGTTAGGGATCGTGACACCCCACGAGGACGCACAAACAATTAATTTGGATGTTATGAGGTTGCTGGTAACCCGAGTGCTGGTTGATGGAGGTAGCTCGGCTAATAAAATATTCAAGACAAGTTATGACCTAATGTTGGAAGTCCCCCCGTACCAATCCATGCACTGATCCCTAGTGAGGTGTGGGGGTAAGGCATCATAGTGCATAGGAGAGGTTGAGCTCATGGTGAAAATTGACCATGACAACACCAAGAAGGAACTTAAAACGCTTTTCATAATCTCTAATGCTCGTAGTTCTTACCATGCCGTCATTGGTAGACAATAATTACACTGAATGGAGGCTACCCTGTGCATCTTTTGGCAACGCGTCAAGTATCCTGTCGGCAACTCGATGGGGATCATCAAGGTGAGCCAACAAACCGCCTGAACCTGTATGTTGTAATTGTCGACCCCTCTAGCCATGATAGCAAGTAGCTGGTGATATGGTATGGATCGGCTTAGAAACCCTAACATATCACCCGACGCGATAGGCGACCCCCGTGAAACTGATTTGGCGGTTAGTGTTTCTGAGAACGTGAGTGAAAAAGTCATGGTAGAGAGCCACATCCATCGAATTGATAATGAATTAGACCTTATTTTTTTATCTTCTCTAATTATTTTAGTACCATAAAATATGGATATTTTTAGTTGGAGTGTTAGGAATGTGTTGGGGGCCATTGACAGACGAGTTAAGCAGAACGTCTAAAAACGACGATCATTCTCTAAAGATAAGGCTGAAGCCATCACCAAAAAGATAGACAAGATATTTTGACTTGGGCACATTCGCAGAGCCAAGTACCTAGTGTGGGTGGCAAACCCAGTTCTGGTTAAAAATAAAGAGGGACAATGGTGCATGTGCATGTGTGTGGACTTCACCGACCTCAACCAAGATTGTCTAAATGAAGCCTTCCAACTACCACGTATTGACCAACTTTTGGACTCAACCTCGGATATGAGTACCTATCATTTATGGATGCATACTTGGGCTATAATCACATCCGCATGCATCCCAAGGACGAAGAGCCTACTACGTTTCAGACAGAGAGAGGGCTCCATGTAAAATGTACCGTTATGTCGTTCAATCTCAAGAATGCAGGTTCCACATACCAGCGACTTGTCAACCAGATCTTTGAGAAACTGCTCGGCAATGATATTGGCTTACATCGATGACATGATTTTGAAAAGCACAATAGGGCTCTTCAACTCGAAGTATTGGGTTGTATACTCACCACCTTGTAATAATTTAACCTTAAGTTGAATCATGTGAACTGTTCTTTTGGTGTCCGAAACGGTAACATCCTTGGTTACGTCGTCAGAAAAAAGAAGATATAGGCTTACTCAGATCAGTTAAAAGCACTACTACAGATGGAACACCCCATGAACATCAAGGATGTGTAATAGTTAACATGTTTCTTGGTGGCATTATCACGTTTTATTTCGCGCGCGTTAGATAAAATCCACCATTTCCTCTGGGGAGCTAAGAAGTTTTCTTATGATGAACGATGCAGCAAAACATTCAACACGCACAAAAACTACCTTACAGCCCCAGAACTTCCACTCCTAGTGAACTTCTCTTCATATACCTCTCAGTTTACGCTTTTTCTGTTAGTGTCGTGTTAGTTCGAGAGCCAGATGGCGTACAATGGCAAATCTATTACACCAGAAAAACTTTGATCGAGGCAGAGACTCGTTATCTTAATTTGGAGAAGGTGGCCCTGGGATTGGTAGTAGTAGCGCGTAAGATGCGGTCATATTTCAAAAGTCATACTATCATCGTGCGCACATCCTTTCACTTGAGAAAGGTATTATAAAAACCTATTGGAATACGATATCAAGTACGATCCTTGTACCGCGATTAAGGGTCAGGTCATTGTTGACTTAATTAAAAAATTCTCCACATCGCGTAGTGAGAATAGTGCGACCGAGCGCCAATAGGATGACACCCCCCAGGAATGGATCGTCGAAGCTGACGGGGCCTTAGGTGCACTTCGAGGCGGAGCAGGTATCGTTTCGAAAATTCTTACAGGCGGCAAGATCCGCCAAGCCATCCAGTTTTGTTTCCTTGTCATAAAAAATACCACCGAATATAAGGTGGTACCTGAATGAAGTTGGCACATATCTGTGGAGCATGGTTAATATGAGTACGACCTGACTCACAACTGATTGTTAACCAGGCGAATGGGTTTTATGACACAAAACCAGATTCTACTCGTCATTACAAAGCAACCCTAAAAGAGTGAGAATCCAAATTCGAGTGTGTTATTTACAAACAAGTACCGCGCGTTGACAACTTAGCTTATGGTGGCAGCCCCCTAATTATTTTGTAGCCATCCCCACGCCCGATGTGTTCATAACCGATCCCAACATCTGTATAGTGGAATCGGCAACCGACCGACGCCAACTATATCTCATGTATTTTTGTGATGGTACTCTCCCCGGTGATAAGGCAGCAGCAAGGGCTCTATAGTTAAACACCGCCAAATACACCAGGTTAGATGGTTTCCTTTACCAAAATATGTTACTAGATCCATGTTGTGATGCCTTAATCAAAATGAAGCTACCACTATTCTCCATGAACTGTATGCAGCGGAGGCAAGGGCGCATTATGGTCACCGCAATTTGATTTTCCGCTTTCTGCTAACAGGATAATATTGGCCCAATTTGGCCGCTGACACCGAGCATATTGTGCAAGGCTACAACTCATGCCAACAATACGCCAACATTGGTCATCTGCTAAGCGAGACTATGAACCAAAATCCCACCCAAGTGTTTTTTTATAATATAGCGGACCATTACCCTTGGCAACCGGGAAGCGTCAGTACTTAGTAGTCATCGTCGACTACATTACGAAGTAGGTTAAAGCTAAAACACTCTGTCGGGAGAGAGCACAAGAAATATACCACTTTCTACATCACCAAATCCTCGCCCGCTTTGGTATCACACACATCCTTATAACAGGTAACAGCCCGCAATGTCAAAATTACATCCTCACAACGTTCTCCAAATGTTATGCCATCAAACAACACTTTTCTACTCCCTACTATCTACAAGCGAACGACCAAGTTAAGGTAACCAACCGAGCCATCTTGGATGGCATCAAAAAGAAATTGAAAGGTGCTAAAGGCAAATAACCAAATAAGCTAACTGAGATATTATAGGCTTATCGAACCACCCCACACTCAGCAACAGGTTTGACCCCCTTTGCTTTAGTGTATGGTTTGTAGGCAGTCGTCTTGGAAGAATTCATCATACTGAGCTATAGGGTGGAAAATTACTCTAGTTCAAAAACGATGCCGAGCGCACGATTTGATTGAAGAAAATCGCGAACAAGCTTGGGTACATGCTGAACACAAAAAATTATTTTACAAAGTTGTTTTAAGTCTCGGCTTAGACCAAAAACACTAAAAGAGAGTGATTTAGCAATTAATAAAGTATTTTAAGGAGCAAGCGACAAAACTACATAAATGTTGGGGCCCACCTGAGAGGGTGCATACACAATCCATGGTGCCTATCACGTAGCTGATTTAGACAGTCGCGTACTCAAACACCCTTGGAATGTCAGCCATTTTAAACTCTATCACAATCTTATATAACTTTAATATGCGCTCTATTTTTCCTAATAATGGCATGGAGAGGTTATATGTTCTCCATTTTCCTACAAAATGCGACATGGGTTATGAACCACGAGTACGGGCTAAGTAATGGGTCATACTAAGCCCAAACCACTTGAGTCCATCGAACGACCGGACTTAATAGGTCACGCCTTACAAGGATATGTAACTGGCCACTCCGAGCGCAATACTTGGCACCAGTATTATAAACGACCTAGTAAAATACCAAGCCTTCAAAGGGCACGCAATAGGTCAAATCAGTCACTCATGCAAAAAATTCGATGAGCATGCCACTATGGGTCGTACTGTGCCCAAAAGTCTAGATAGAGAGAGAAAATTAATATGTATATAAAAAACTTCTCCAAATCACCGAGTCATTAAAAATTACTACAAATGTTACAAACATCCTCACAATATATATTCCAAAAAAACAACAATACACATAACTACTTAGGCCAAAATATTAAGTTATGGCTCAGGGGAGGGGTAAATCACCTGGTATTATACTTTCAACTCCCAAACCAAGGGGAGCGTTGGTCACCCTTGTCTTGGTCGCCACTGTGAGGGGATCAAAGGAAACTATATGGAGCTGGTCATTTACAAGGCCCACGGTTCTCTTTTCTTTGCCAGCCAGATCCAACTGCTCCTCCACATGAAGTAACTTCCTCAAAGGTCACAATTACATCCATGAGTTCAACCTCCACAACTCTAGGATTGGTTTTTATGGTTTTTATGGTTTTTGTCAATCATCCCCATTGCAATTTACATCATATGGTTTTCTCGATCCACAAGTCCTACTCAGCCTTTATTATGGGAAATTATAACAAAGGTAATGAAAAGTATAGAAATCTATTAATCAGAAAAGAGAAGTTACATATTTTTTAATTTGCCTACCTATTTATACTTTTAGCAATTTCAAATCGTTAGTTAATACATCATTTCACTAACTCCGCACGTAAACTAACATTTATGATATGAGGCCTAGTTTTACGACCACTACCTTAGTCTTTATGTGCTTAATGGGTTGACTGGATACTTAATGTCATTTCCAACCATTTAATATTTGAGTTTGATAATCGACCTCGATCGGTTTTTCCCGAATCGTCTGTTAACTATGTTCATTATTTACTCATTTGCTTGATTATGCCCTTTGACCGACTCTATTCTTGTTCGACAAAGGGTTTAGTGTTTATCTTTAACATCGACTCTCATTTTCGTTTCTTGGTGATATCAGATATTTCTCAGCCTGGTCGTTTAAGCGTCTGTCTTTGGCGCTACCCCCATTTAATGACCCTCGACTACCTTGTTAATCCATTAATCCTCCTCGGTTAGGCCTGAGCAAGATGATATCTTTCATTGTCCTCATGCATAGCTTTAAACTACTTGTTTATTTGCAGTATAGATGATTATGTTTGGTACTGTTTGCGGCTTCCTATTATTCTATTTGCTCGGGTATTACCTGATCTATTAGTCGATGTAAACCTCCTCATTAGGGCACCCCCTAGTTCATAGATTATATGCTGAGAACATAAAATCGATGAATTAAAAAATTACACAAAGCCGATTAGATGATAGATACGGCGCACCGGTCCAATGATATAAGTGTTATAACGTATTGCATGCAATGTCAGTTATCGATCGACGCGTGGATAACGACGAATCTGACACCAAAGTCGTTATAATAATATTGGTGATTGGGTTTTGGAGAAAACATGTTAATATGTATTTATTGGTGACAGTTTCCGTCACATCACCCGTGGAGTGGAGATCTGATTGTAATTTCGATAACATTCTAAAATTCATGAAGTGATATATTGTTCTTTGCAAAAAAAGGACTAGTTTTACACGAGATAATACACATCGCATTCAGCGTCACTCATCATCTCCAACAGAAAAAGGTATATAAATATACCTAAATTTGTAATAAATCTGTAATTGATACTAGCATAGTAGAACCTTCTTGGCTTGGTCGTAAGTGTTGAGCCTATATTTCTTATACCTTGGGAAATAAAAAAAAATCATTTATGTAATGTTGCTCGATTGTGAGTTATCTCCACGATTTACTTGCTCTTATACGTCATGTTGGCTCATTACAGTCATTTTAGTAGTCGTTATGGCTCCGAAAAAGGTGTTAAAAATAAAGAGAAATTGGTGAAGGCGGTAGAGTAATAATATGAAGATCCAGTCTTCCTAGAAAGCTATTTTTCTCGATTGACCCCGAAATATGGTATCTCGATGAGAGTGGCCTGCTAAGTTTAAAGACTGGGGACGGAACACCCAGTGATATAATAGTAAGGGTATCATCGTTTGGGGAGCACCCTTATCCGGCAAAGGAAAACGAAACCTACCTATATATGACCGTAGTTGACTAGGGCGTGCTGTTGCATTTTCCTTCTCTTATACGAGACTTCTTTAGTGTTATAGGCATATGTCCCACTTAATAAGTTGCAAATTGATAGAGGGTGTTGCTCATTGTGAAACTGAGCTCCCGTCTGTTAGGTATCTCGGTCTGCTTTACAAATTTGTTAGTTGTCGTGGATGTAGCTAAACTAGCCAAGTCCCCATTCTTTTACACCTAACTAAGTGGAGTGAGAAAAATAGTTGAACTTCCCACTTCTAACGAAAATTGGAAGCACTCGTTCGTATTCAGTTATAACCGTAGTGAAAACCCAATTGTAAGGAAAAGTGTGTAAGACTTGTAGCTTTAAAATCCAAATGCTAATGTTAACGCCACTGTTTGCTTGTGCAGGTGAAGGGAAGCACCAAGAGTGATGTAAAGAAGGGTTGTCAAAATAGTACGTAAATCCATTTATCCAAGTATCAAATTTGGCTAGTTCCACGTGGTTCCATGAACCATCTCGGTTGTTCACACAAGTTAATTATTTGAGAGCTGGGTTGTGGCCGATTCCCGAGTTAGTGATTGCTACAGATGGGAAAGTAACAATGGCTGAAAGTGGCGAAGTGGCTACCACAGAAACAATTATGGGAGTTGATGGATCCGAGGTATCGCAATCGTAATAGTACGGGGGTATGGCTAGCAGTTCCCCAGAGTCAAAGAACAAAGGACGCAAGAGGGTCTTCTTTTTTGCAAGGTCAACAATACAATGAGGTGGAGCTGCTAGCCATTTAGGATGTTGGGGAGGTAAACCAGCAGGAGGATAATGCTCCCCCACTTAGGAAGAAGTAGGTAAATAGCATGCTCGGCGTGCTCAAGAAGAGGATGAAGAAACAGAGGAGGAAAAGGTCCATCTAAAGAAGAAGTCGCGTGTGATCGTTAATGCAGTGCCCCCGGGAAAAGGAAGCTGCAGTTGGTGAATGAAGAGAGTGATGATGAGGTTCAGGTACCATAGAAATAGGGTGCTAAGCTTTCAAGTTCTGAGGCAGATCAGAGTCGGGGGAAGGCCCCCAATGTGATAGTATTAAATGAGGCGCGAGTAAATGATCAACCAAGTCGGGCAGAAGAAAGTGATGAAGGAGTTGATCAGAGGAAACATATTCATGAGGAGATAGCGTGAAGGCTGGATCATTTCGTGAAGACCTCAAGTGTTTGGCCATCTTTTCCTTTGGTGCAAGGGGTAGGTATAGGGTCCTTATTCGTAATATTAGTGAGACCGCATCGGTTGCCTACTATGAACAAAGAAGCCAAGACAAGTCGAGCTAGTAAATAAATTGAGGAGCTCACACCCTCAAACATTTTAATATTGTATCCCTCGATGTTGATGTTCGAGAACCTAAAAAAGTGCCTAGAATTAGCATTCCCATGAGCGAGATATTGCAGAGGCAGGCGGAGCTTGCAATTGAGGTATTCGACGCGACAACCTTTATTTTTATACATAAATGAAAATAATGAACTGCCCTTACGTAGATACAGATGTATCACAATTTTCTCGTACTATCCTACCGGCGCATGTCGAAAGCTGATTACCAGGTCATGGAGAAGTGGAAATTTGAAGCGAAGTTCTGCAGGTCGGTTAAGGGCTTAACTATCGAGCTCTCAAAAATCAAAAATTCCTATGGGTCAGCCAAGACACAGAAAGACAAAACGGCTCTGGAAAATGAGGGGATTCGGAAGGAAGTGGCCATTCTCAAAGGTGCTCAGGATGGTTACGAGGAAAAAAACAGAGAGCTGACCACTGTAATTACAGCCCTGATAGTGCAGAATAATGGGCTTATGAAGAAGAACAATGATTTGATGTCTCAGAGTGTTAGTCTGCTCCCTCGGAATGTGGCCCAAGCTGAAAGGATGGAGGGGCAAACAGAGCGTATTGCTGGTCTGGTGGTGGAGAGTGGGAAGTTAACGATTGTTGTGGATGAATTGAAGGCCCAACTAGAGCAACATCGTATACAGTTGTTAAGGAAGGCGGAGGCTGACATGGAGGAAAAAGAGTGGCAGGTAATGGAAGTGGTCATGGAGATGATGGGCAAAAATCAAAAGGAAATTGTAACTAAGCTCCTTGCACTATATCCTAGCATGAGGCTAGGCTCATTGGAAAAAAATTCACCTATACCCGTCCCTCCGAAAGTGGGAGGCGCATCAACTACTGAGCCCATGCACATAAAACAAGAGTCGGGTAAGATGTCTATTCCAACAATTAAGGATGATGGTGTGCAACAGAGAGAAGTATAACCCGCAGGGGTAAAGGCCAACAATGCTCCCATGGAGCCTGATGCTTGAACAATTTATGTTAAAGATTAGCACATGTTTGTGTTTTTGTTATATAATATGTAGAATATGTACAATGCTGTATGCTCATCTTTAACTTCAGACTGCTGAATGGATGGATTTTTCTTCTGTATGTCTTCATGTTTGAGGTCAGGCTTGTAATTAATATATTTGTGTTTGCAAGTTATAATTATGATTTTATGAGTTCTTTACAAGGTCGAGCACAGTATGGCTCATTGCGTAGCATTGAGTGAGACTTTCTCATCAGCTTTGTTTGCGGCGAAGCCAATTTGACCCATTGTGTGGCCTTATAAAGGCTTGATACTTTATCAGTTCCCTTAATTATACCATGTAGAAGGTTTAACGCACAGTATGGCCTTAACGTATCCCGTAGGCGTGGCCTGTTAGCTCGTTCGTATTAATAGACTCATTGGTTTAGGCTCATTATGTCCCCTTGCATAGTACATAGGCATAGTCATAGACCCGTTTGCGATTGTAAGGACGGAGAGAACTTAACAAACAAACACGCATATTGGCGAAAGCATTAAAGTTGTATTAACATAATAAGTTAGAGTCTGATGCGTCATTAAAAAACCCTCCCACACCATAAGGGAGGATAAAGAGCGCATTCTTTAAGTTACAAAGCCTGGTGATACAACTTTAGGTGATTTATGTTCCAAGTGTGCTTTGAGGCATGGCCCTTTGCATCGGCGAGGTGATATGATCCATTGGGTCCCTTGGATATAATGGTGTATGACCCTTCCCAATTTGGTCCTAATTTACCGGTTTTTTTGTCGTCGGACCTTTGAAAAACCTTTTTCATAACCATATTCCCTACTTGGAAGCTATTGGGCTTAAGACTAGCATTAAAGTGTGCCCGCTAAGGCTCTTGTAGTGCTCTGCTCGAACACGCGCTTGGTCACACCATTCCTCGGTGAGATCCATGCTTATCGCTCGGTCGGTAGTATTATCGTCTTCATCATAGTTGGTGATCTTGTGGCTTGTTATGATAATCTCTGCTGGTACCATAGTCTCACTACCACTGGCGAGGGCGAAAAGAGTGTCACCGGTCGTAGACTGTGGGGTAGTTCGATATGCCCATAGTACCTCGGTTAGTATTTCTTGCCACTTTTCCTTGGCTCCTTCAAGCTTCTTTTTAATCCCTTCCAAGATGGCTAGGTTGGTGACTTCAACCTGACCATTTGTTTGAAGGTAGTATGGTGTGCAGAAGTGATAACTTATCCCATAACATTTGTAAAATTCTGTGACCAAGGTGTTTTGGAATTGAGGACCGTTTTCCGTCATCAGGATGCGAGGTATTCCAAACCTAGCCAAAATTTGATGGTGAATGAAGTCGTATATATCCTGAGCTCGAGTGAGAAAGAGATATTTAGCTTCTACCATTTGGAGAATTAATCCACCATAACTATCAAGAATTGTCTCTTGCTAGTAGCCATAGGGAGTGGTCGTACTAGGTCGATGCCCCACTAATCGAAAGGGCAAGAGACAGCCACGGGTTGCATCGGATCACTTGGAAGGCGACTAGTATTGGCGAAATTTTGACATTGATGGCATTGTTGGACAAGTCACTCAACATGGGTGCCAGTTCCATCCAGTAATATCCAGCTAATGGAAAATATCGAATAAGGCTGCGGTATCTATAATGGGCCCCAGCTTCTCCATCCTGTAGATCATGTAGAACTGATATAGCTTCTGCTCGATCAAGGCAATGGAGCAGGGGTTGTGTTGAACGTTTTTGGTATAGGATGCTGTCTAAAACACAGTCTTTGACATCTTGTAGTTGTAGTGCTCGAGTCGTTATCTTATCGGGTGGAAGGGTATAAGAATTGAGGTATAACTAAGTAAGGTTGTCTCCAATCTCTGGTGGTGTCGACTGTGTGGACAGTGTCACTCTGACTGAGAAGTTTTGTAGTTTGTATTTTTTGAGTGAGGATGAGGGGGTGTTGTTCTATTGGCCAGGGCATCGGCTGCAAAGTTTTCCTAGCGGGGGACTTAGTCGTATACCACTTTTGCAAACTTTGACTCTTATTACTTGAGTACTGCTAAGTAGCCTCAGATTTCCCTTTCTTAGCATCATAAGTACCCCTAGCTTGATTTATAACTAGCTGCGAGTCAGAGCAGATACGGAGACAACGAGCCCCACATATCAGTGCTAACTTCATGCAACAATTCACTGGCTCATACTCCGCAGCATTATTGGATACCGGAAAATTAAAAAGGATAGCTTGTCGGACCTCCTCTTTTGTTGGTAGTCTAAGGATAATCACTGCGCTTCCTCCTGGTGTGCTCAAAGCCCCATCAGTTTCGAAGATCCATTCCATATGCTTGGTCGCAAGTGGTGTGTCGCGTTGAAGAGATATCTCTCGGGCCGAGGAAACTTTTATGAGGAAATCGGCCACTGTCTGCCCCTTAATTGCATTGTGCGGTTGAAACTGAATATATTACTCGTCAAGATCGATGCTCCATTTAGTCAGTGTGCCAGGCCCATCGGGTTTTTGAAACACATCTTTGATGGGAAACAACGTTGTGACAGTGATTGTGTGTCCTTGAAAGTACGGGCGCATCTTCTGAGCGGCTACTACCAGGCCTGCACGAACTTTTCTAAGTTGAGGTATCGTGTCTCAGCATCAACCAAGGTCTTACTTGTGTAGTAAATAGAGCACTGAATATTTATTGGCTCTCGAACCAAGACTGCACTAACATGGAAAGGTGAGACAGATAAATATAAAAATAATAGCTCACCACCACTGGCGCAGACAGTATTTCTGGTGATATGATGTTATTTTTTAAAAATCCTTGAAATCCATGTTGCACTCCTCTATCCATGCGAATGTTTTAGCCCCTTGGAGAACTTCGAAGAAGGGGTGTTTATTATCTGAAGCTTTGGAAATAAAACGGGACAATGATGTAGACATCCCGTTAGACATTGGACCTCTTTGATGTTCCTTGATGGTATCATTTGTATAACCGCCTGCAACTGGGTAGGATCAGCTTCAATTCCATTTTTACTGACTACATATCCCAAGCATTTTCCACTTGTACGCCAAAATAGCATTTCACCGGTGGAGCTTTAAATTGAATTGGCGCAGTAGGTCAAACACAGTTTGAAGGACCTCAAGCTGCTTATCGGTTGTGTGTGTTTTGATGATCATGTCATCGATATACGCCTCCATATATTTTCCCTAGTGGTCGCTGAAAGTATGGTTCACTAAGAATTGGTATGTGGAGCCGGCGTTTTTCAAACCGAACGACATCACAGTGTAACAATACAAGCATCCCTCGGTTTGGAATGATGTGTGCTCCTCGTCTGATGGGTTAAATAGAATCTGATTATAACCTGAGTAAACATCCATCAAAGAAATAAATTCACAACTTGGGGCCAAATTTACCAGCTGATTAATACGAGGTAAATGGAATGCATCTTTGGGGCACGATTGGTCCAGATTAGTGAAATCAACGCACATGCGTCATTGACCGCTCTTATTTTTTACTAATACTGGGTTTGCTACCCATACTAGATATCGTGTCTGTCGAATATGTCCAATCCATGATAATTTGGCCAGCTCGGTGCTAATAGCCTCTTGCTTCTTTGCAAAAACATCCAAATTCTCTGCAAACAGTTCAAGTAATAGGTGCTTAAAAAGAGAGTCCAAGTTTTTACCGAGTCGTAAAGTGCGACCCTCTGCCACTAACTCCTCAACCAAGTTAGGAGGGTCTTCGTCAGGTTGCTTCGTCTCTCGTTGGTCATCAACGGGGTCGGGAGAAGGTAGTGCTCTGATCGGTTCCTCGCGCACCTCATTGCTAGTTAATTGCTATTGGAGAGGTTTTGTTGGGTCAGCCATGACATCATAACACGTCATTGTCGTCTGTTGACTTCCTCTAATGATGCCAACCGCGTTACCCACTCTGTATTTTATATATTTTGTGGAAGTGCACAGGGTGGCCTCGATCCTATGCAACCAAGGTCGCCCGATAATTGCATGGTACAAACTCGAAGCATCCGAAATCATGAACAAGGTCTTAACCTCTTTCTTTGTGGCTCCATAACCTATTTTAACCATCAACTCGACCTCTCCGAGACATTGAGATGACTTGCCTTCATATCCAACCAATGTTCGTTGGGTGGGTTTGTAGGGCGGAACTTTATGCATGCGATCATAGCTAGATTTGAAGATTATATTGGTCGAGCTACCTCCATCTACCAATACTTGATTTACCATTACTCCCCAATGTACAAATTCACTATCAATGCATCCTCATGTTGCATGCTAACCCCCCTAAGGTCATCATCATCAAACGTAAGGTCCGACACAGGATCTCGGTAAGTATGGTATGAAGAAGCTTCAACAGCATGCACTTCATGGTCGATTCTTGTTCTCTTATTGGACTTTGAGTCATGGGCTACCTCGAAGTTTCCTCCAACCATAATGAAGAGAGATGGAAAGCTTCCATGGGTGTCAGACACTGCATTATTGGCCACCTCAGGTTTCTCTCCGTTGATAGTGCACAACGATGGTAAAGCGTCACTCCCCAAGTCGACGGCTACCTTAGAATGTGCCCCCGCCATGGTGAATAGCCACTAGTGTTTTTCTTACATTTTTCCAATCATCTTCGAAGGGCTTGTCCTCATTAACTGGACGTGTTTCGTCGTTCAGCTCGGGCTGGTGATTGTGATCTTGTTGCGTAATGAACTTGAGGAGTTCATCATTGTCTATAAATCTTTGAATTTCCTCCATGAGTTGCCAGTATTCATCAGCTGTGTGACCGTGGTCATTATGGTAGGAGAAAAAATATCTACTTGATTGTTCAAAACTAGGAGCGCTCATCACTCGTAGGGTCTGGTACTTCGTTCTTCCTTTGGTTATGTCGTAAATGGAAAAGATGGTCTTGTTTAGTGGGGCGAATCATCTAGATGGTTTCTCATACTGCATCGGTCGATGAATGTTATCCGAGCGAGGTCCATCGTCAGTCTTTTTGCGGACGAATGACCCTTTTTTAAGATTAGAAAACTTACCGATCTGGTGAGTCCCCTTTTCGGGCATCGTCCACTCAGATAAACGTCCCTGCTTGGGCTAGTAGATCTCCTATCGTTTCTATTGGGAACCTAATCAGGTCAACATACAGCTCCCCCCGTGGGTTGAGGCCTCTTTTGAGGGAAACAAAGGCCATATATCCTCTAGATCTGGCAAAGCATTCATAGAATGGACAAAATATTTAATTTAACTTTTTAATTACTCACCACGCCTTTGATATAGGTCCATAATTGAATTTTGATCACGTCGTAGTTCTGTGTTGCCCATAAATATCTCTTTCAAAGCTCTCCACTAACCGGCGAAATTGTAAATAGATCCCGTGGGTAGATTGACGAACCAGTCCATTGTGTTACCCTTGAGAGTCATAGACGGAGCTCGGCAGAGCATAGCATCATCGGGGTTAAAATCTATCACCATATTGCGAAATTACTCTAGATGCCTTTCTGGGTCCCCCGTTCCATCATACTCTTCTATAAGACTCCTTAAGGATATAAGTGGACATTTTCGATCGTACTTGATTATATTGTACGTCCTCGTCCTTCTCGCCTTTTTTGATGCGTTGGATCGTGCCTCCTGGCATGGCTCCTGCTCTTTGGAGCATTTTTTCCCCCACTTTCTCCTTCTCCTTCTATTATATCCTCATATTTGGAAGATCAATCCCTCAGGTTAACCCATCAGATCCATACGGATGGTTCACCCGGCTAGTTCCCTGCATTTTCCTCGTTAGTGTGTGCATAACGTCATTCATTCAGACTATGGTAGCGTACATGGCCTGCTCTCTTGCATCCCGCTCACATGCTACCCTATGTTGTCCCTGCTGTAACTGATGGCGTTGTTGTTCTAACCATTGGACTGTCGGTAACGCAACCGGATTGTCGCTTGCCGCTTCTTGAACATTGGGGAGCGTTACATTTTATTGTTGTGTAATTTCCCGTATGGTCGCGACTGTTGGTTGTCCTACTTATGGTATGACCTTAACATGGACCGCTTCCACTACACGGGGGCTAGTGGTCGTGACAGGAGTTTGTTGATCTTGCGTCACTGGTGGATTTGTCGTAGTTCTGCGGTGGACCGTTGCCCCATTTTTCTCTCGAACATCCCTCTCAATCCCTGACATAGTTACAACTATGGTTAAGAAATCTTATCGTAAGTGCTTTGTTGTTTCGCACAGACGACGCCAAATTTGTTATGGGAAATTATAAAAAAAAAGTAATGCGAAGTAGAAAATTATATTAATTAGAGAATATAAGTTACATCTTTTTTAATTTGTCTGCCTATTTATACTCTTATCAGTTTAAAATTGTTAATTAATACATCCTTCCACTAACTGCGCACGTAAACTAAAATTTATAATAAGGGGCCTAGTTTTATGGCCACTAATTTAGTCTTGATGCACTTAGTGGGTTAACTAGAGACTTAATGTCATTTCCAATCGTTTTCTTAATCCTTGAGTTTGATAATCGACCTCGATCGATTTTGCCTGAATCGTTCGTTAGCTCTGTTCAGTCGTTACGCCTTTGCTCGATTATTCCCTTTAATTGAATCTATCATTGTTCGACAAAGGCTTTTGCGTTTATCTGTAATGTTAGCTCCCATTTGCTCTACTAGGTGATATCAGATTTTGCTCGTCCTGCTCGTTTAAGGGTCTGTCTGACCTAGGTTCACTTCTTCGTTGTTGTTTCTGGCGCTGCCCTCATTTAATGACCCACGACTACCTTGATAATCAATTAATCCTTCTCCGTTAGGCCTCGACGAGATGATACCTTTCATTGTCCTCATGCATAGACTTAAACTATTTGTTTATTTGCAGTATATATGCTTATGTTCGGTATTGTTCGTGGCATCCTGTTATTTCCATCCTCTCGGGTATTACGTCATCTATTACTCGATGTAGACCTCCTCAATACACCAGGTCCTGCTCATCCTTTTTCGCCAGCTTCTTCCTCTGCTGCTCCTTCTTTGTCTTAGCTTTTAGGGCCGCAACCCGCAAGTTAGCACTCTCCAATGTTAAAGCTGCCACTTTATCAGTCTGCTCCTCTATTCTTTGTGCGTGAGCCATATTTTGGGCCATAAGATCCGGGCTCTAAGCCATCATCTCATCATTCTTCTTTGATAGTTCATTTCTTGTGCAATTAGCACAGTCTTCTCCTTGATCAACTTCATTCATTGCTTGCAAAAGTCTTCTTTTTTTCAGCCACCATGGTCACATCACTCTGCAGATTAGCATTCTCTTTGAGCATTTTCTTATGTTGTATATTTGCAGAATCATAGGCGTTCTTATCCTGGCTATCTCGGTCGTAAGCCCCATTACAAACCCAAAAAACAAGGCCTTTGGTTGCCAGTTCTGCATGGTCTAGGAATCGGAGGGAGATATACCGTAATATACCATCACCACTGAATTATGATGAGTCTTCACAAATAAATCACGCAAGTATCAAGACCCACACTAGGGAAGTACCCTAATCAAATCAAGTTATGCTTACCTTAATCATCAACTTGAGTTGTCATTGCAATATCTTCGCCATCTTCTTGTTATCATAAAAAGAGAGCTCCAAGCAGCGCTTCAGTTGATGCAACATCATAAATGAGGGGTATGGCATGGTCAAGTCATATTGCATGCCTTCTGTTATACCAGAGGCATCACGGGCAGCACTAGTGGAGCTTCCTATCAACTGCACCAAGTTAAGCCTTACGATATTAACGAACGATGAGCCATACCTCACAACTTTCACGAAGGGCTCCTCTTGTGGTGATGTAACTTCATAAAACTCATTTATATATCCAGGAATTATCGATGCACGCCCATCCTTGGCCTGCTCCGTCACTCCATTGGCCACCTTTTTTTTACCATCATAATTATCAAGTATAACAACCTCAGGTACTTTATCTTCTTTCTTCCTAACCTTGGGCAAACTCATATCAGCATCTCCATCCTCATGAACCAGCGCTAACTTTTGTTATGATATCGGTACAACATCTCTTATTAGCCTATTTTTCTCTTCAAATGAGAAACTTTATCTTCAACCATTTCGTCTTGATCATCTGCCAATGGGATGTTCACATTTGACACCTCGGTCACCTCATTCCATTCACCATCGACCCCAGTATCGCTAGTATTTTTCTTGAAAACTACCCTTGCCGACCTCTTTAATCACAAATTCATCCTTCTACCTCAGCCTCTTTACTCGAATAGGCGAGGAAATCTCCACTTCTTTAACTTTTTTACTCCAAGGTACGGATAAACCAACCCCATTTTTGTTTCAGCCCATGGACCTTTATTACATCAAAGCTCGTAGTCTTAGAACTGACGTAGCATCCCTAGTATCCTTTATCTTCATTTGGCCCCCTTCCATGACCTCCAACTCGGGTATACACCACAAGCCTGATCAAAGATAGTCCACCTGTGTGAACAAGCGTGACACGTCCAACCCCTCATATCACATATGCAATAGCTGATAAGCTCTATAGTGGATTGACAGAACCTTATGGTTTACTTTCTCTGCACCACTCTTGATGCCTCCTTTCCCATGTATCATCCTAAAATTCGTATTAACAGTATATCAAATACAACATATCCACTTATACGAATAAAAACTAGCACTCCTCACACTTGGTCCTCCACCATCTCTCCAATTATAAATTTTAATGCTCCTAGTTCCTAGAGACATAAACTAAAGTATTGTTCCAGTTGTTATCTAACTGTGGAAAATCTACCAGTGTTCTTACCCCTGTTAATTGGAGGTAGAAGAAAGGGGAGTGGGCCAATTTAGAGACATCGACCACAACCATCAAGTCAACTAAGCACATGGGAATCTACAGCGGTTTGGAGCTTAAGATTATACTTAATAGCATCCTCCATCGGTTCGCGTTTTGTTCTGTTGGGCATATATTCACAAAGGTTAAAAAATCACGGATGAATTGAAGTAATGGTAAACAGAGTCCCAAATTGAACAAAGTACTATATACAGGCACATTTCATTCTCGTGGGCATGATAGGGTTATTCTTTGGGGCATGCATACATATTATAATGATATTTAGAATACCACACCTAACCCTAAATTCATGGTGGTCGTCCTTCATTAAGTACCCATACTTGGGGGTTACGCGCGTAAAATTCTCTTCGAGAAAAAAAAGGATCTCAAATTTCACCTATATGGGGTCGCTAGGAAGGTTTCTTGTTTTTTTTCTTCTTCCCTCCCTTTTTCAGGGCCATCATAGAATTAAAATGACTGCAAGGTACCAACATGCATGTGCCGTGAAGAAATATCGGTGAAAGGGTATTTAGGATGACATGTCATACGAGGGGAAGCTAACTAAAAATAATCCCTTGTGACACCTAAAAAACGATCCCCCTAGCACTCTACAAGGAAAAAAGCATAACAAGGTCAGGAATCGTATATACCTGTTAACGGTGAGTTATACGACGACGTTGGACCATATATACGGTGATCTTCAGACAAAAAATTATACCTTCGCAAGTCTCTATGCACTCTCACAATAAATGACATATGCAAACGCCCTATTTGTTTAAACTAGATTTAGGCACCGTAATCTAGGATATGATGTCATATTACTACAATGAGTAATCAAGGATACACGTGTTGTGAGAATCCAAGCACCATAACTACTTGTATAACTATGCTACCTTTGTATCAGAAGCGTCATCAAATAACGTCGCCTGCTTTGACGTGCTTCACACCTTTTCTGACATTGATTCACATCGACATTTGATCAGACGTCACATGATGCCACCTTACCATAGTCCATATCTATCTTGCTGAGCAGTCGTATTCCTTTTAGTACCCAAACCTTACAGCTCATGCTACTAAATAGACTAGGGGAGCCCTGATTAGGTCGTTACCATATCGCAAGATGAGATCATAAAACAGAGGCCAATTAGTTTATAAGGGCTTCCCTCGAGATCGAAAGGTCGCGAACTAAGAAGATCGAATAGAGAACCCTTAATCAGGGCAAGAGACTTCAAGACCGAGCATAATGAACGATCAAGGAGCACCCTTCGATAAAGGAACTGATACATTACCGAGGGTCTTCACATGTAACCGAGGGGTCCTACGAGTTACCTTGGTCAATCATGAACAGTGCTACCTATGTGGGCTAACCGTTACCACTCTTTAATGTAACCGACCATAAAAAATCTTAATGAGCATTAAAAGTAGTCCACGTTCAACAAAAGTTGTCCACGACTATAATAGCGTCATTATGCAGTTAATCGGAGAGATAAAGTGTGATAGAAATTGTATAAATATGGTTATTATTGTGTAAAGTGTATTTTTTTTCTTCTCGATGAAATAAAGTTACTTAATTTAAATATATTTATGAGTATTTTTCCTTAACAGAGAGTTTAGGGCCTTTCTACTTTTTGTTAAAATTTATTAGATACATCTAAGGATGTCATGTCCTCACGCCTCTACCCAAAATGGTAGGGCAGAGAGAAACATATGCCCCTAGTTAAGAATGGATTAACCCTTCTAGCTAAGTCCCAACCGCCACATTCATATTGGTATGATGATATTATTACTGTTACTTACTTGGTTATCAACTTCATACTCTTATTCTAGATTATAAGATACCTTATGAATTACTTTATAACATATAACTTGATTATTCTCATCTTAAAATTTTGGTTCCATATTTTATTCATGTATTATACCTTATTAACAACATAAATTTGGTTTTCACTCTCTGAAATGTTTATTCCTAAGGTTTATGTAAACCACAGAGGGTATAAATGCATTACTTTTACTAGTAAGGTTCTAATGTCTAGACATGTTGTGTATAATGAAGAGGAATTTCCTTACCACGGTAAGTTTTTCTCAACACTGAAGAGTTTGATTCTCTGATTGGTTTACTTTATTTTCTAAGTTACTAAGTGTGTCTATTCTCATGAATTTTTAATGTAGAAAAATTCTGATCTAAGCACTTCTACTAGAGTAGAACTATTACCTGCAAACTATCATGAAACAGAGAAACGTTCTCCCACTGCACATCTTTTAGCTTCACCTATAGTTTATATCTTCTATAAATAATCAATTTTCTAGTCCATAAAATTACTTCTTATCCTTTCTAGCAAATTTACACATATACAAATCCAAATTGAATATGTTTTGCCTTGTCAGGTCATATTGATTGGGTGCAATATCCTTAATCCTACATATTTAGATTCATCTAGTCATCCAATGTTTCCTATCAATGTTCACCCTATGAGTACCAGGACCAAAGTTGGTAATTCTAAACCCAAACACATTTATATTGTCCTAACCATATCTCGTATAATCTCAATTATGGATCGAATAAGTCTAACCATACTTGGCCATTGATACCTTGGGTTCTGAACATGATTGTTGTAGGTTCTAAATGGGTTTACAAGTTAAAATATAGGGCTGATGGGTCTTTGAAAATGTATAGGGATAGATTGGCAGCCAAAGAATTTCATTAATCTCCATAAATTATTTTGGTGAAACCTTTAGTTGTGTTTTTAAATCATCAATAATTAGAATGGTTCTAAGCATTGTTGTTTTAAAAAACAGGGTATACCCGAGCTAGACATCAATAATGCCTTCCTTAATGGATATTTACAAGAGATAATATTCATGGCACAACCTTGGGGATTTGTTGACCCTCTGAAGCCACACCATATGTGCAGACTATATAAGGTCATATATGGGCTCAAACAAGCTCCCATATCCTAGTTCTCTAGCTTTAGAGAGTACAATTAGGTTGGGGGTTCCTAAATTCTAATGCTCACAGTTCAATATCTTATTATATAATTGGCAAGGTCATTTTGATCATCCTCATATATATGTTGATTATATTATTATTACTATGAATAAACAACATGATTTGCAAGGTTTTATGAAAAATCTACATTCATTGTTTTCTGTAAAAAAAACATGGTCAATTTATATTTATTTCTTAGAATGGAAGTTGTCATTGATGACACTTGTCCTTATGTTACTCAGAAGAAAAATATGGAGAACTTACTTACAACTGCTGGAATGAGCCATTGTAAGCCATGTGACACACCAACTTTCTATGTCTATCCATGATCGTGATTTGATTCATGGTCTAATAGATAACATAGGCGCATTAGCAAGGTCGGTCCTCCCTTAAGCCACATGAGGTTGTTGCATTGGGCCAAAATTTTCAAAAGGCCCATTTAAAAAAGTAATAGGTTGGGGTTAAGCAGAAATCGTTATAGTTCTCTTGTTCATATTTGTTTTTCTTCTCTTTGTGCTTGACTAGATCCACCGGCACATGTTTTAAGGTATTCTTTGATGTCTTTTTGTATTGGAATTTTTTTTGTCGGCTGTAATGAATATATATTAATAGTTATTATGTTTTTATATTCCTAATTATTAGTATTATATTATAGTGACATGCCTTTGATAAACTGTAGAAAATATGCTTCTTAATCAAAAAAAGATAGGAAAAAAAACAAAAATGAAGAATTTGTTAAATCACAAGAAAATTATATGCTTAAGGTTGTAACAAGATCTGCGATTGTCGAAGATGAAATCAATGAAAATAGAATTGAGATTGATACTTGTGATCATGGTGATGAAGATGTAAATATCATTGAAGATAAAAATGTAGAAGAGGATGAGGATAAAAGTCATGAAGAATACAACGACAAAAATTCAAACGTTGATTGTAGTGATCCAATAAGCTGAAGCAGTTTTGACACATGGTGCACTTTCAGATGTAGATGGAAAAGATTTGTTTATGGAGTTGAAACTTCGAAGAGAAGTGTTTCCTATAGAAATCAAAAGGGTTGTTGATGTGTTGATCTTTATGAAAATAATAGATGGTTGTTATCCAAATGCATCTATTGCTTATCGAATATTGTTGAAAATTTCAGTTTTAGTTGAACCTGCTGAAGGAAGTTTTTCAAAATTGAAATTGGTAAAAAAAAAACTATATTCACTCTACTATGTCTCAAGACCGAATGAATGAATTATCAGTGATATCTATTGAGAAGGACATGATTGATAATCTCGATTATAGAAAATTAATAACGAATTTGTGGAAAGAAAAACTAGAAGACTTGTTTTTCATAAAAATAAATTTATTATCTTTTTTGGGTTGTAAAATACTTATATTTTTAATTTGTTGGTTTGACAAAAAATATATTTTGTTAATTTCTAAAATATTTTGTAGGATCCCGTTTTTTTAAATACCTTAGGTCTCATAAATCAACTGACCAACATTGTCTATTAGGGTGGCTCTAGTACTTGTTAGACACAAGGTTCTACATAGTCTTTGCAGTTAACACGCTTTCTCGATTTCTAAAAACTCATACTGATATAGTTTAAAAAGTTTGAATATGATTTAAAGATACTATTTAGTATAAGGGGTCTTGGTATTCATGTGAAATCTTCACCAACTTACTCTTGGTAGATTTTCCGATTCGGATTAAGTAAACTAGGTGGATGGTCGTACATCCGTTAGCGGGTACTGTGTTTTTCTGGGCGATTTTTTGGTCTCCTGGTCATCTAAGAAGCAACAAGTTGTTGCTCGGTCCGGCTCTAAGTCAGAGTACAAAGCTCTTGCAAACCTATCCTCTAAACTTCTTTGGATTCAAGCAGATCTTTGCGAACTACAAATACCCCTAACTCGAAATACAGTGGTGTGATAAATTTATAACAGTTTCTCTTGCTTCAAATCCAGTTTTTCTCACACAAACAAAAACATCGAGATTGATGTGCATTTTTTTCGTGACCAGGTCCACAAACGAGCTCTTGAGATATGTTATATCCCTTATCATGACCAAACTACCTACTCTAACCCTCCCGTTTGTGTTCTTGAGAGACAAAATTAGGTTTCGCTATAGTATGCTCTGTTTTAGGGTGATAGAGTAATGATAAAAAAGAAACTAAAAATTCTTATTTGAGATAAGGGTTTGAGACATGTTACAATGAACTCTTACAATTGAGCCCATACTGAAACAACACAAGTTGTATTGACCAAGTGACGAAAGGTTACCATACACACATTACCATACTAATATATAGCCTATACACTTATAAATGAAAGGTTATAGAAAATCAATACAAAAATAACAGTGAATTGTACATTAAGAGTTTCTTCCTTTTGCTCTACATCTCGACTCCGCGTTCACGAACAGTATGGAGTTGACCTCTTATTTTTTCAAAATATAAAATGATAGAGAGTTTGACAAATGGAGAAAGTCTTGAAATCGAAAATAAGAAGTTGTGTATGTTACTGAAAAGACGGAGGGTAAAGCACTACATGTGGAATATTGTTCATAAGAAGTTGAAATAGAAATTTTCTAAAAGAAAACACCAAAGACAGTTTGTTTGGTAAACACTGAAATAAGCAATATATACATATATATTTCTAATTAGCAAACCACAGTAGAGTAACCTGATTTTTTTCAGGTTTTGAACCGTAAATATTTTATTAACTATTCAATTTTTAAACATAGAGGTTATCGACTACACGTCGTTTAGTGGGAATATATTTTGGTGAAACTAATCCTCACACGGGTTGGTTAATGAAATGTTTTGACATGATACTAGATCGAGCAGAAAATTGCCAACGTTGTAGTTTGTTATATGAATTGAGGAGGTGTCTTTCAATACGATCAAAGTAGCATCTAGATGGCAAACAATTTTTTATTTTATGTATATTTTATTCTCTGTATATTGGTTGTGATTGGTTAGTAATTTTTTTTATCATATATTATTTACTTCATTTAAATGATATCACTTAAATCATTTAAAAAATATACTAAAAATAATTTAAAAAGTAAAATTTTCTTTTACTTTTAAAAATACAAAACTTAATTTATTTTTTCCAAAACAATCTAATTCATTCTAACTACTGCTATTAAAAGAATTACAAATTCAACTAAAAACTAACTTAAATCCATACAATCTCACAAATTATGGATTCAATAATGAAAACAATGGGTTTAGTTGTAACTTTGATGATTTTTTATTAGAAGATGATAAACCACTAATGGACCATCTAGACACAGCTGTGGAGGTACATCTCTTTGATTTTTTGAATTCATAATTTTTTCGCATAGATCGCGCGTAATAGTGTACTGAAATGGGCACCCAGGGTGCGTGCAATTGGACCAAATCACGTGCAGGTGTGCGCGATTTTAAACCAAATTATGCACTTTTATTTCGCGATTTCGCCCAACTTCGAGCAATTGCACGCATGATGTGTGCGTGATTTTGCACGATTTACGAATGACTTGCATTTAGTGAGTGCAAATTTTCATATACGTTATCTTTATTATGTTGTAGGATCTGGAACAATCGGCTTGTAGGTTGGTTGATTACACGCATATTTTTACCACCTTAAGGTATTATACTAACGACGGTTTAGAAGCATGGGTAAAATCCATCGCCGTCGATATAAGTTCATCGTTATTAGTACCCAAAAAAATACTAGAAATGGAAAAACTCCTAGGGTATATTTTAAATGCAAGGAGTACAGAACTTATATACCTTAGCCTAAAGTAGGGTTGTCGAAAAAATGATGACAATGATCATAAAAAGAAATGTGTTTGCCCATTCATGTTAAGGAGAAGCCCAATAAAAGGATAACCTGATTTTTGAAAATTGAATTAGTCAAATGAATAACACAACAACGCACCATTTTTGCACTTGAATGGTCATTCATAAGTTGTTAGACTCAAAGCTGACGAAGATTAATTAGTTTGTAGGTTAACGATAGTCAGTTCTCATCTTAGAGAGAGATATCCGTGGGTTTAAATATTCATGGCCCTCAAAATGTATCTAGCATGGGCATCATTTACTATGTTCATCAAAAACATCGTTTGGTAAAAAAAATATGAAAATCCAAATGCAATTTTTGTTGGGTAAACTTAAGGAACGCAAGTACTCCATGTGGCATCGAACAAACAGCACAAATAACGAGATCCTTAAAAAAATCGCGCAACCTATAAGTATCGAGATTTTACGCACATTTCCTCGACTTCTTGTCATGGATAGTACTTACAAGATTACGAGGTACAAGATGCATTTGCTTGAAATTGTTGGTGCAACATCAACCAAAAAGACATTTTGTATTACTTTTATCTTTATGAGCTCAAAGAAACAAGCTCGCTACACGTAGGCTTTGAGTGTTTTAAAGATCATGATGGTAGAAAATATATATATATATATATATACATTTTCAAATATTACGTCACCGATATGGAGCTAGAGTTGATGCAAGCTATTGAATATGTTTTTTAGGATGCTACACACATGTTATGAAAAATGACATATTAAAAAGTGATGCCCAAAATAGATATGGCGAAAGATTTTATAGATTTTTATGACACCGTTTTCCGATCGAACACGGTTGAAGAGTATAACAAAAATCTCGCAACACTAAAAGAAGTGTTCTCATTTTGCCCAAAGGCTATAAATTATGTCATACATCAATGAACGGTGATATTCAGTGAAAACATTCTTAATATCTACATGAACGAGCACAAATATTTATGCAATCGGTAAGTGATATATTCAAATATAAAATTAAAACGTTTACATTAAATGTTATGATCGTAGTTTATTCTTTTATATATTATAGGACGGAGAGTTTTCACTCGAACCTAGAAGGCAACATCGGTACAAGTCTAAGAATTTTGAACAATTTGGACGTTCGTTCATAGATTTCGTGATGCTCAACACTCGGCCATTTTCAAATCATTCGAGAGAAGTACCTATCATCAGAATTGTTATATATGAATAATTTAACGGTAATTTATCTTCTACGGCTTTAGACATTGTCGACGAGAGTTATGAACGTGCTAGAAAAATAGATTTAGAACGAGTATTATAAATAGGGTGATGCAATTCCTCAAACCCAAACAAGTCACATTTCAGAGCCTAGAAATCCGTAATTACTAAAGGTCGTAAAAAATTGGTCCTAAAAAATCGGCTAAACGAGACTCAACTGTATTCGAATATGGCTTTAGTCAAGGCCATAACACTAACACACCCAATACGATAGCTAGCTCGGACGCCTAAAAACAAACCTATTCCTAGTACCGAAAGTAAGGCTTTCCCGAAGAAAAATGAGAAAGTATATCGCGCAAAGAATAGGTGTAAGACCAATGATTTTAGTGGTTACGAATGATGCTTTTATTTACTAGATTATATTATTAGTGTGGTAGACATTGATCCATATAGTCAATGTGGTTATCGGTCGTATCTTTATGAATATACAGATTTTATAATTCATGAAAATTGGTGAGACAAGATTTGATCCATATGATCTACTTAATAGATTGAATTGGTTCAAATTATACAACGTCGTTAGTAAGTATTTGATGGTTTTACCCGATATCAGTCTAGTGATAGCCATTAGATATCAATGTGTGTTATACCATATATCTCTCCAAATGTCCTACACGAATCTACATTTATGTGAATCATGGTCTTGATCGTGTTCTACAAAATAATTTGGTATTGGTTTCGTACATGGTAACCATTTCGCTCATGTAAGTAAATCAATAAAATTCTATTATACTACTATATTTTATGATATCTTATGTTATGCTTTGTTACCGAACTTTTATATTTACAGATTATTTTGGATGGACCATTGCTACAAATATATCCAGTATGGTACCCGTTTCACACCGAACACGCAACCACGCGAGTAATTCTTCTCAATCAAATATTCAAAAAATTCAACCGAATCAATCTAGTCCAAATATCTACTGCGCATGATGGAGCGGTACACTTTACTGATTGGATCGAATACCCTTGATTATGCTACAACGTGTATAACTTTTTAAAGTTTCGTTAGCGCGACATAATTATGAATTATTTAGTTATCGTTCGGTTATTAATATTTATTGTAAGACGAATTTATATATCGTTTTCCTTTTGTTTTCCAATCCCTATGACATTTTTGTATATTTCCAATTAAAATTGTCCACCTCATGCCAAAAAATGATAGTAAAAAAAATTTCACAAAATGGCAGAGATATATTCAAACTAAGAGTGGGCGAGATAGTGTATGTCGTCCCACCCAGGCCGCGCGTACTTGTATACTATCGTGCATGTCGAGTGTGACATAGTGCAACATATTGTGCACCTCCAGTGCAATGGCGTGCACTATCTCGCACACTCCTAAAGCGAATATATTTATGCTCCAATGAAAAAAAATCAATTTTCACCACCTTATAATATGTATAACTAAAATTTGAAACAAGTTACCATCATATAAATTCGTTACAAAAACATGATGGCGAAAATCAACAATAAAAAAATAAAAACTAAAACTTGACTAAAATCATATACAAATCGGATACAATAGCTTGGAAACTCTAAAATTGAAACAGTGATAACTTATGACTAACGTTACATAATCAGAAATAGTGTAGTTTTTTATAAACATAAATAATATAGTAATTCAGAAACATAAGCAACCATAACTTGGTGATAATATAAACCATTGCATATATGTGAGGCCAGATCCATTTCATCAACTTCATTTCTTCCTTCTGCATTATGTAGTTCACATGCTCATCATACATAGCTTCATCTTGCTTAGTCTTTATTTGGTCATGCACCTCATCCAATTTTTTCTCACTTATATTATCGGTTATTAAGAAATTAAAAAGTTGAAACGTAGTATGATGTTCCTCTTCGTTAAGGTTGAAAACCAAGTGTGCCCGTTGTGTCGTTATTACTTCCACCTAGTCTTCACCTCATCTAAACATAAATAAATTATTGGCGGCTTGACACGATCCCTGCCATAGAGTTAGTACAACTTGTATAACATTTCCTCTCACCTTATTCATTGTTTTATGTTTTCTTCACTTTAAGAACGACTTTCTTCAAATATTCATCTTCGAGATTGGTCAATACAAACTTCTTCTTTTTTATAGGGTGTAAGTTTTCAAGGTTAATTTTTATAAAAGTGTAGCGTCTATTTATTGAGCTTCATCTAAGGATAACAAAATCCAAATAAACCTATCAACATTGGACACGTCTAAGTTGTGGATACTGTAATCATCTTAACCAATAAGTTTGGGACACGTGTTGGATAGACTAACGCAACCCCTGATGTATATTAGTATCAACCCACGTGACAAGTAACAACTAAATTTAGAGGTTGAGATCTAACAACATTGGGTTCAAATATAGCATTACCCTAAAGTTTACTAGATAAGAAAATTGAAATAGCCTTATGAATATCTAACACGTGTAATTTATTTATGACGTAAAATTAACCAATCTGCTCGGAGAACTTATTGGATATATATATATATATATGACATGTGTAAATCAAACTCTTACATATATAACAACACGTAAAAATCAAACTTGTACATAACAAAATGGTTGTGATACAAAGTAGTCGTGATATAAGAAAATGTAAACGTCAAACTATTACATAAAAATAGAATCCTATCAGAACCAAAAAACATATACCATCAAATAAATCTCAATATTGGTGTTCTAGTCTGATGCAATCACGTAAAGTCTCACCAATCAGGTACTCAACTCAGGGTAAATAACCTCCAACTCGATTAGTCGATCCGTCAAGTCATGTAACTTCGCCTGATAAGTGGTCGCTTACGATTTATCACAATATATGCATCAGCGGAACGAGAATCAGGATCGATTAGTACATACCATAAGTTGGTCTCAACCCATACAGGGTATAACAAGACCTTAGTAGGTTGGCTGAGCCGATATGGAGTACCTTACAGCATGGATTCAATAGTATGGAACTGTCATGCAGTACAAATAAATGCATCTCACAGATTACGCGCATTTACGCATGTAACTCTACGTTTACCTCCCAAAACAGGTCGTAGTGGACCAAAGAACTCTTGAACATACCCCAATTTTCGAGAAATATGGAGAGGATAGTAAGCCTCGACGATGTCCCACGATTTCAGTGTAGCAATTATCCAAGCTACCTCATAGAAAGCTCTAACACCATGTAAATTCTCATATGGTGTGAACTAGGCCTACAATTTAAAAGTTTATGTGTGTATAAACTAAAATTGTATTGAAATAAATAAAAATATAGTAAAATTCAAATGATCAAGAAAACTTACATTCTTCTGTCTGAAAATAGCTATAAACTGATGAATATTATCTTGAGTCTATTGGTTCAAACAAAAGGGAGGAGGTGCATATCTAAACATGCTCGGCTGCATGAAATAATATGAATTAAATTGCATAGTCGGAAGCACGTATAAATGGTCGTAGATATATGTCTCTAACATTCTAAAGAAATCATTTAAACCTGATGTGACGTGTAAACAACTCCTACCAAGTTGGTAATATAACATATCTAACATCATCTGAACCTAGTTGTACCTACCCGAATTGTTATATTTCTCAATGCATTATAGATATTGGATAGAAATATTGTTACACGTCTTGTTTGTAAGAATGAAACAAGCAAAAATATAAAGTAAATACCCTATCGTCGTACGAATAACCCAATTGATCTGTAATCTCATCATTTTAATATTTGGTACACCTATACATGTGGCGCAAAAAATTGAGACAGATGTATTTTCCACTGCCACTATGGATCTTCTCAATCTCAGTAGCACGGTATTTGACATCTACACCAAGTAATCGAGTAAATGCGGAAACTCGTTGACCTTTCTCACAAAAAGTAACAAGATCAAAACTCTAATCTATGACGGGTAAGCCTATGATGGTGTGTACAACGTCAAGTACAATGGTCATCTCACTAAAGGAGAAATGGAAATAATTATTTTATAGATGCCAACGCTCCAAGAATGCCTCTAGTGCATGAACGTTCATATACCAAAGCGAGAGACAATCAATAAACAGACTAAAAGATATCCTTATAACCTCACTGCAAATCCTATTCTGACGGGTAAGATCCCACCGCGTATGGGTAGCATACATAATGAAGCATCGCAAAAACTATCTCGCCTACAAAATATAAAAACATTATCGATAAGGTACGATATCATTACCTACAAGATAAACAAGTAAAATTCAACACTAACAATAAACAAAAAAAATTATAAACTTACAATATTGTAGAAGATGTTATATGTATCATGGGTCTTGTAGTCTCTGAACTGACAGTAAAAATTAGGAATGTGACCGTTCACTCGAGAAAATAGCTAGTCGGGAGTGATACGACGCTCAACAATAGACATACAAGTACGTCTATTGTACTTTGCACTACTAGAAGTCTCAACCGGTGCATTTTCTTCATGATAAATTATCTCATGATTTGACTTAGATTGCGATCGTGAACGATAACAAAGCATCTTCAAATAACAATCGTTGGTTAGATTTAAGAAAAATTACAACCCATAATTTTCTCGAACAATTGATAAACACAAAAATATCTCTCAAACAATTGATAAACTCATAAAATTATAGTATAATTAAATGATGTAGTATTATGTAATTCAATACAAAAAATTATCCTAACACAGAAAGATTCGCATACTCAACATGCAGCAATTTGTGTGAAATCGCACATGTGAGACGCATAATTTCGCATAAATTGCAATACGATGATCGTGAAAATTTGTGTGTTGATCGTGCGATGAACAACCAGTACTAGTGTGCAAATTATAAATATTATAAAGGTTATTTTTTTGCCATTTTAATATAATATATAATTTTATGGGTTGGATTTTTAAAGTAGATGTAGCAGCATCATATTTGTTTGCATGGCAAAGAAAAAGGTCAATTTCTTGGATAAAATGTTTGAGCATGAGTTAAAGGTTTCTTTCTCTTCAAACTAATTCTTTTATGGGGTTTTTACGATCATTCTCTAGACCAACGCGCTATTTTTTTAAGATTTATTTTGTAAAAAGACATAAATCCATGAATTTTAAGTTACCATCATCCATACGGGTGAAGCGTATGGCACTAATTTCATATTGTATAGCAGCAATATTTGTTATCTTTGTAATAACCTCTCATTTCATAAACATGTTTAGTCCGTCTATTGTATAAAAACTAGATAAAAAAAATTATATCTTCTGAAAATGAGGGATAAAATTTATCTCTCCAAGCTTTGTAAGAAACTCGTGAAAATCTTACCAGTAATATTGTGTTACCATAAACAAGATTATAAAAGTGTTTGGTAATTTCAATGAGAGATAAAAAAAATAGTAAAGAGGAATATAAAGTATTTGACAAGGTAAAAGTTAAGTTAATAATAATAAATAATAGTTGAAAATAATGAACCAGTATTTTCATGTCTTACATGTTGTCATCTATCTTCTTTCAATCTAGCCAAACTGTAAAACGAGTTGGATTCCTATAAGCCTCCACTATAGAAAAAACTTATTTTTCATAATAGTCAGAATCAGTAATTCTAACCATGTAGTGATTCTTTGTAAAGTAGTAAAATAAGGTTTTAGATACACTATGAACTTTGCATTGTGCAAAGATTTTTGGAATGTTAATTGGAATCTTAAAGAGAAGAAAGACAATTATAACACTTACTAATGTTCCATTTCCTCCTAGAGTTAGTTGTGATGGGAAAATCCTGACAAACTAGAAGAATTCCATCATCCCATGATGAAAATGTAATCTAATACTTAGATGAGGTTATGGAAAAAGTAAAGCTCGTCTTTCTTTACATGGATTGAAATATCTTCTTATTTGGGTAAATCGATTGTTACTTTGTCATAAAGTCCCTATTTGTAATGTATTTTAGGGTATACATATGGTTGTTTTTTAAGAAGGATATTGTTTTTAAAAAACGACTATATAAGGTTGTTATTCCTTATTTTCAATAACTATACCATAGGTTGGTTGAACGAGTAATTTGTGTAAGAATTTATTGTTTTAAGAACATAAACATTGATTTCACCTTATTCAAACATTATGTTGCCGTGAAAATTGTGATCTTTTATCTTTTGTCATGCTAGAGAAATTATATGCTTCGCTAGCTAAGCTTCCAAAAACTCCACTTAGTTGGTATTTTGGTGAATTTAATTGATTGATTGACATGTTATATGATAAAGGAGTAATAGCTAATATTTCGTGAATTTTAACACCCCCCTCCCCCCTGCACTCCCATTTATTATTACTAAGAAGGCAGGTTTGAAATATACCGGAATATAAATTTTGGTTTGGTTGATGAGGCAAGATGATGGTAGTGAAAATGATAATATCAAATCATTTTGTTGTCTTTGGTGAAAGCTTAAATGGGAAAAACTTAGAGAAATAGAAGGAGCATGTCTATGATGGGTCAGTTACCTAGTATAAGTAGATAGGCAACACTCTTTTTAAACCGTTTGATCTACAATGCAATCCAATGATGTTAAATAAATATGAAATTTATAATGAGTAATGGGTGGCATAAATTGAGTATAATTAAAATGAACATTAGCTCGTGAAAATTATAGTCCTTAAACATATAAATGTTTAAAAGTTGACTCAAGAACTATAAGGAAACCCTAATAATGGTATATCTTTTTATGGGGTGTATATCTTTATTTAAGAGGTAATGATTTATAATATAGATATAGTCTAATGTTGGTGATGCATCAAGCAGATTTCTGGACAGCGTAAAGTAAAGTTGACATATTAAAATGGGTGATAAAGAAGCAAAGCAAGCTGCAATGGGATGAATTAAAAGATGTTATGGAAGGAAAGTAAACTAAAAAAATAAAAATAGCAGGATATGATTAACGAGTTGAAAGATTGTGAGCTAAAGATGACTAGTAATTTTTATTTATTAGTGTAAATTAAAATGATTGAACTCGTAGATTTTGTTTGAACCAGCTTGTTTTAGTTGGAAATCTACTTATAAAAAACTTAAAAAAAAAAGCATAAAATCTGAAAAATAGTAAAAATTATTACATTAAATATTAAGTAAGTAAAATATTTTATTTAGATTTATATAAATAAAAAATACATGCTTTAAATATAGAACATCCAGTTGTAATTTTGGAAGAAAACTAACACGTGAAAATGTAAAACCAAAATTTTTATACACAAGTTTACACTACTACTAAAACTTCTTTCATTTTGGCCTCTTAAAACAATCTTCAGAGCATCCTAAACTCTTCTTTCCCCTACGTGTTAGGCCTCCTAAATCGCAAAAACAAAACAAACTCAAATTCCTATAAAAATTAGCAAAACAAAGATAACAATTACAATAAAATATGTACCTATCTCAAATCTTGCAGACAATTACACATCTGTTACACTGACAATATCTCGAAGCTCATAAACATGTCCCGTCGAAGGTCATCACTTCCTCTTTCTTTGATACACCAAAGTGTCATCTTTATTAGTGTTCCACGGAAGGTTTTGTAACATTCATTTTTAAAGTAGGCTACTAATATGTTGACTGCCTCTTGTTGTTTTCTAAATATGGATTAAAATGGTTTAGCAGGGTATTTCTCTTCGATTTGATATCCCTGTAGATAACGGGTTCAAATGACTGCTATGTAGATGCGCTAGAAAGTTGGCGGTGTCCACGATATTTTGAATTCCACGCTTCTTAATCCAAAAATAATACGAGGACAACGTAAAAAAACAAATGTAACATTACTGTTATTTTATTTTGTTAAGAAGAAAAAAAAAAAGTAAAATATTTGATATATTTAAGTCTGATCATTTATTACTATTACATTAAAATTTAAAAACTATGTTTCTTAATCAAAATTACCGCCAATTAAAATAGAAGAGAGGGTTAAGATTAATTATTGACTACCAGCAAAATAGGGCAAATGATGTTCAGAAAGTATAACTTAATAATTTGAAAGTCAATTTTTTTGCCAGTAATTTTAGTTTATTAGTATAAATTAGAATAAGCATATTTTGTACCAGAGTGTGGTTAAGAGGAGAACAAAAGTAAAAAAGATTAGACAAAATACTCAAAAGAAACAAAATATCCTATTTAGATATGTAAAAGAGAAAGTAGATGAGTTACCTTGACATCAATTTGTAATTTTGGAAGAAAACTAGCACCGGTAAAGTGACCACTTTTGGAAATCTAAAATCCAAAATTTAAAACTTATTTGATAATATCCAAGTTGTATTCTTCTGCATTGACATGTAATAGATCAAATCAAATGATTTAAAGAATTGAAATCATCATTTTCTAAAGAGTGAGTTTGTATCTTCAAGCTAAAACATTATTGGAGAGAGTAGAGAAGGAGGAGGTACCAGCGAGGTGAGCTACTGTTATTTTAGTGTCTCCAGCTCTGCTAATCGTTTAACCATGTGACTGGTGTAGTAGGACCGTGATATTGTGAAGACTGCACAGTTTAAGGAGCTAACAGCCCCTTAGGACCCAGACTGGTACTTTACAAGAGCTGCATCTATCGCAAGGAAGATCTATTTAAGAGGAGGGCATGGTGTGGTGTAGGTGCTTTTCCGCAGAATCTATGGTGGTAGCAAAAGTAATGGAAGTCGACCAAGTCACTTTTGCAAAAGCAGTGGTGCTGTTGCTCGTCACATTCTTCTACCACTGCAGGCACGAGATGCTACAAAAGTGGGCCTATATCTTTTTGCTTTTAAAAGCAGCGGTGGTGAGTGCACTCTGATTTAGGGTCTGGGACGGGTAACAGGACTAGGGGTGTTTATATGTCCGGTTTGGTCCGGGTTTCGCAGGAACCGGACCGGAACGCTAAGCTTATCTGTTCGGACCAAATCGGACCGCTAAGCTTTCGGTTCTATATTTTGGAACCGGACCGCACCACTAAGTTTCGGTTCGATTTGGTCCGAGTTCACTTCGGTCCGGTTCCGTTTCAATCCTTTTCAGTTTGGTCTGGTTCGGTCCGGTTTTGATCTAAGCCGATCTATTTAAAATATTTAATTTAATTAAAATTTAATTTTTAATTTTTTAACATAAAAAATAACACAAATCAAAATTTAGAAATTGATCTTTAATTTTTTTTATTAAAAATGGGTAATTAACTATTAATTTTGAAAATATAATATATAAAAAATTAATAATAATAAATTAATCGAAGCAGTTTTATGGATTCGGCTCCTTATTGGTGGTTTACTAAATTTATCCTTCGGTTGCGTATTAGTTTTATCGGTTTACCGGTTCGGTTGCGTATTAGTTTTATCGGTTTATCGGTTCGGTTGCGTATTAGTTTTATCGGTTCAGTTCCTAATCGTTTTTATCGGTTCGATTCCGAACCGGTTTTGTTGTTTTGATTCCTTATCGGTTTCGGTTTTTAAAATGGAACCGCAAACCGTACCGTTAAAATTTGGTCCGGTTCTTATCGGTTCGGTTCCGGTCCGGTTCTCAGTTCCAGGATGACCGCCCTAAACAGGACCGAAATCGAATTGGTAAGAATCAGATCGGACTTTAACGGTTAGTTTTGTGGTCCTATTCCGAAAATATAATAGGATAAAGTAGTTTGGAATCGAATTGATAAGATCAATAAAATTGATAAGAAAATCAAATACAAAACTGAACCCATATGAACCGTTACCCCCTATTGTTTTTTTTTACTTCTCAGTAAATTTTTCTTCTTCTTCCCCATAGCTCCTTCGACGACTTTGAAGCTTCTAACTGGTAACAAAACTCAGCCCCAAACTCTCGAGTAAAACTATAGATCTAAGCTCATCAGGAGGATCAACAAAATGAATATTTTTCTTGGTTTTGATCACGTTTTTGGCGATCCAATCGGTACAGTGATTTTGGATTCGAGATATATGTCTGATCGTCATCTTTGAATAGATCAAAGATCTGCAGATTTCCATTGAATCTTTCAGGTACCATGTTTCCTTTCTATTAGCGATTAGGTTTATTAGCACCAGATTATCTGCTTCTACATCAACTTCGAACCATTATTTTTGCTTGCACTTAATCAGACCCTCGATTAGGGCACTGATTTCGGCAAATAGGGGATTCAATTTGCCCAGAAGAGTACCAGAACCCAGAAGAATGTCGCCTTCCGATTTTCGAATCAAGACGGCAGTGCTAGATTCTCCAAACTTGTTGCACGAACCATCGACATTCAGCTTCATTCTTCCTGGATTTGGAGCTATCCATTTCAGGTATATTGGTGCTTCTTTCCTGTTTTTGACTGAGTTACAACCTAGAGATACAGCAGCATGATAAGATTAGTCCAATGTTTGTATGATAACATATTAGCTATATCCATGCTCTTAATAATATAAGTAATTTTGTCAATAGCCTTTTTGACAGAATCAGAAGATCCAGAGAACTTTGCCAAGTTCCCGTTTCTCCAGATCTCCCAGCATATAACTTGAGGAATTATGTGAGTTATATGTATTTTTCCTTTAGATAACCAAAACCAGGAGTGCAATATATGAGTTAGGACCATATGTCTTCCAACATTAATCTTAAAAAGACAACTAAAATAGTTCCAAAGAGGCCAAGCAAAGCAACAACTTACGAAGCGATGGTTTTTCTCTTCATAGTTGTTACAGAATTGGCATTTTGAGGCCATACTAGTTTGTCTTTTCATAATATTACTATCTATAGGAATGTAACCTTTTAAGAGCTTCCGGCATAAAAAAGAGTATTTTTTAGGTATTGAAGGCCTCCAAATTCTTAAGAACATGCCTGACTTGGTATAAATGGTTCTAATACTTTCCCAAGTGGACTTAGTATCAAAATCCTGGTTATTTGAAAGCTTCCAAATGATTTTATCTGGTGTAGTAGTATCAATTTTGTATTTTGAAATGTGATTAACTCTGTCATTAGGTAAGATATTGTGTAAGACATTGTAATCCCAACTGTTATTTTTCCAAAAAGAGTTTACACTAGCACTTAAATACCAGTTATAAGAGTTAGTATCACTTATCATTGGAGGTTTGTCATGCCAATCTTCTAACCAAAAGTCCATATAATGTGTTTCTCAGCAGAGTTTTTGATAGCATGAAGTCTTTTCCATACTGTTGAGTCTGTTGTTTTGCATTTTGTTATGAGGGCATGAGAATCGGTGCAGTATGTCTTGTGCATCATTGTGGCCCATAAGCTATTGTTGTTCCTGAAAATATACCACAACTTATGAGAGAATGCTTGTTGAATATCATATAGGCTTCTAATGTTTAAACCACCCTCATCAAAGGGTTTGCAAAGATGATTCTAGTTAGACGAGTGGATGGTCTTTACATTATAGTTTGATCTCCACAGGAATATGTTAAAGTTAGACTCTATTTTCTTGAATGATATTATTAGGGACAATGGTGTTTTGCATCCAATAATGAATAATTGGTATTAAAACATTAGTGATTAATGTTAACCTGCCCCCAAAAGACAAGTTCTAAAGGTCCCACTCTACTATTTTATCCTGAACTTTGTCAAGAAGAGTAGAGTAATACTTCCCTCTATTATTTCTTGCAATAGTTATTCCCAAGTACTTGAATTGTATAGTGTCAGTATTGAAGCCTGCTTTAATCTTGATGTTATTTGTAATAGATTGATTAGCTCTTCTAGATATAATCAGCTTCGTTTTTTCCTTGTTTACAGATTGGCCAGAGATAAGCTGATACTTATCCAACAGGTTGCTTAGCAGATCAATGGAGCTGGTCTTACAGTTTGTGAAGATCAAGACATCATCTGCAAAGGCTAGGCAGGGCACCCAGAAGTTAGACCTAGAATCATAGATAAGATTGTTATTACTTGGTATGCTGATTCTCATGCCCTCAGAAGCATAGATAAATTAGACCAGGAAGTTAGACCTAGAAACAGTTTGTGAAGATCAAGACATCATCTGCAAAACCTCTTCAGCAAGAATAAACAGGATAGGAGACAAAGGGTCTCCTTGCCTTAAGCCTTTATTTTTCTTAAAGTAACCATTTATAGAGCCATTTATGAGAACAGAAATATGTACATTTGTAATCATATTCTGTATTAAGTTAATACAATGATCAGAGGATCCAAAGCATGCTAAAACTTTTAAGATGAATGCATGAGATAACTTATCGAATGCTTTTGACATATCAAGTTGTATGATAGCATTTCCAGTTTTTCGATTTCTATCAATATTATGAATCAATTCCTTAGTGATTATGATGTTTTCATGAATAAGCCTGCTTTTTACAAAGGCTCCCTGCATCTTAGATATAATGTTAGTCAAGATATTTGACAATCTAGAGTTAATAAGGTTTGAGAGAATTCTATTAAACATGGTGCATAGACTTATCGGTCTGAAGTTGTTCCACTCTGTTGGATTGGAGGTTTTAGGTATTAGGAAAAGACCAGTAGCAAAAATACCACTTGGTATGCTGTTTCCTGAAAGATAGAAATTAAAAGCATTACAAAGATCCATGTTAATAATTGACCAACAAGATTTAAAAAAGAAAATATTGAAGCCATCAAGCCCTGCTGCACTGTCTATTTTCATTTTAGCAATTATACTCCAAACTTCTTCTTTACTGGTTTGCTGATAATGGACTCATTATCCGCTTCTTTAACAAGATTTGGGATATTGTTAAAGATCTCATCCTGCATTAAAATGACTTCCTCATTTCTGTTAGTGTAGGAGTTTGAAGATAACATAGATTTGAAAAAGCATTCAGCAGAATTAGCAATATCAGTAGGATTATCAATCCCTTTGTCTTTGATCCCTTTAAAGATGTTACGTCTTCTTTTCTTAGTCACATAAGCATGGTAGAGCTTGGTGTTACCATCACCATCTCTAAGCCAACCACTGTAACATTTTTTATGCCAGAAGCTCTCTTCATTCCCGAGGGCTTTCAAGTACATGTTGTTAGCTTTAGAGAGCTCAGCCTTAGAAGCATTGGTATTTGTTTCAAGATGAATGTTTTCCATTCTCTTGACAACCTCAGCAGTCTCCTCAAACTTATTTAAAATGTTGCCAAAAGTATTAGAATTCAATTTCTTTAAGAAACTTTTAAGTCTCCTCAGGTTATACCAAAAGACCTGGCCCTGGTTACCCTTGCAAGGCAAGTTCCAATTCTGCTTTACAGTGCTCATGAAACTATCATCATTAGTCCAGGCATTTCAAAATTTAAAACTTTTTTTACAATTGATATTATTAGAAATAAAGCTAGACTGAATTAAAAAGGGAGCATGGTCAGAACATGTTCTGACCATGTGATACACCTGGGTTTCCTTGAAGGTGTTGATCCACAACTCATTTGCCAAAGTTCTGTCCAATCTTTTCCAACTATTGCCTCTATTCCAAGTGTATCTCGAGCCAATGTACCCTATATCTTCTAGATTACACTGTCTTATAGCTTCATTGAAGTCATTGGTACTTGCATGATCATAAGTTGAACATCCAATCTGATCCTCTGAACATGTGATGGCATTAAATTCACCTGTAATGATCCAAGAGGTTTCATTTGGAGTAACCATTCTCATCTGATTCCAAAGATCAACTCTAAGCAAGCGTTGACTCTTGGCATAGACCACAGAAAAGTTGAACATAGTATCACAACCAGGATAAGAAACAGCCATGTGAATAATCTGATCATGATCCTTAAGAATACTGACTTCAACATCATCATTCCAGAAGATCCAAACCTTATTGGGCTGTTTGATATAGAATTTTTGAACCCAAGAACACTAGACACACCATCCAACTTGCTAGAATCAGCCATGGGCTCTTGAATGGACACAATTTTTGATTTGTTATCTTTGATGATTGAAATGAGCCTTCTCAAAGTAGGCTTATTATTCAGACCTCTTGCATTCCAGTTAGTTATCTTTATCATTATCTGATAGAGATTTTTGGTTCGACTTTTCTCCTTTCTTGGACAGAGAATTGATGGTAAACTTCTTGGATTTTCTTCTTTTCATTTCAGATTTAAGCTTTCCACTTATGATGGCACCAAAGTCACTATTTTAGGCAGAGTTTCTATGGGAGTTTTCACAGGTGCCCATGTTTTCAATCATATTATTTTCTTCAAACTGGAGATTATTTTGAGCAAAATCTTGATCAATCCTATGCAATGCTTCAATAACTTCCATATTGTTTTCACCAGAATCGTTTTTTTGGTCACATTCAGCATTTATATTATCTTTTTTCTCAAGAACTTTATCCTTGGTTGTTTTAACTGATTTCAACTTTCTTCTATAAACCTTGCTAAAGGTTTGAATGTTACTTGAGCTGTTAAGAGACGTTCTGGGTTCCTGAAGAGTTTCTTATTTTTCAGTAACATCTTTGTCATTAACTTCATTTATTGAAGCTCTTCTTAATTCTTCCTTGCTGATCTTATCCTTATCTCTTTCACTTCCTTCACGATTTTCAGTCTTCCCGTCTTCTTTATCTTGCTGATTTTTCTTTTCCATCTTTTTACAATCTTCCTCTTTATGACCCATATGATAACAGGCGTTACAGTATGGTGGTACATTCTTGTAGCTTATGTTGATCCAACAGCCACCGTTAGACCCAAAACCAGTCCATAATCTGTATTTTAATCTTCTGGATACATCAATCTCAACATGGACAAAATAAGCATTCGTTGCAGCCTTGTTTTCAAGAACAATTACTTTGTAAGTGGTACCGATTGCTGAAGCCAGGTTATGTATAATCGATTTATTATACATGAACTCAGGAATCCTTTCAAGGCGAATCCACACCAAAGACTTTGGGCTCTCAAATTTTTTGTTGAATTCAGAATCCCGTTTTAAGATTCTCATTGTCTTTCCTTCTACGTTCCATACATTTTTGGACCAGATGTTGCTAACATCTTCTTTATACTGAAATTCAATAAAAACATGCCTCGAGTCGAGGCTGGTGAACTTGTAGGATCCATTGAATTTGAAGGTTTGAAGGAATCCTTCTAGCACAGCTTTTCTTGGGATACCTTACTGAACTTACCGATGATAGTAGTAGAAGAATTTTCAAGCAAGAAATCTTTTACCTCTTTCGAATATTGTATTGTGAAATGATCGTCCTTTTCTTTATAGAATTCAGGCTTGAGTTCAAGGGTATGATTTGTGTTTCAAATGGACTGTCGGACAGTTTCTGCGTAGAAATTTTCTAGCTTTTGAAAATCTGATTTCATGGTGAAGATCCGGGAACTCTTCAAGAGTTGGAAGTTTGTTTGTATTAGAATCCATAGCATGGAATCAAAGAGCAGGAAGAAGAGAAGATCAGCAATCAAAGAGAAGAAAAATTTCCAAGAATAGGTTTCTTGGGAGAGAAGTCACTTGTCATCATTCGGATCATTAATTAACCAAAACAAATCAAAACAAAACGGAACTAAAATGAATCGTACCAAAACCAAATTAAACCGGACTAGAATTATCACGGAACCGGGCCTAATCAAAAGCTTAACAATCAGGTATGAACCAATAAATTTTGAAGTGTGATTCTGTCAAAACTCGGACCAATCATAGTCTGATTTGAGTTGTCAATCTATTCTCAAAAGTGTTTATATTTATATATTTTGAAGAACAATCAATAATTTTTAATATTTTTCAATTTAAAGCCCATAAAATAGAATTGTTTTAAATATAAGATTGGCAATGGTTTGTAATTTTGAAATATAAAGAAAACCAAAATTACTCACAAATTTAAATGATTTATAAATTTAGTTTGTATCAAATAGATGAATCGGTCAAAACAATTTTACTTTGAGGAATCGTATTTTATGTTAATTGTTGTAGACTGATCTTATTGAAATATATAATTTTATAAATATTTGATTGAAAAAATTATTTCAAAGTGATAACAATCTAAGATATATTAGCCTTCAAGGGGATAGCCGAGTTGGTTGAGTATGGCATTCTTATGATCAAAAGTCATGAGTTCGAATCCCTCTACATACGCTTTCTCGGCTGAGCCTGTCACCTTGTGTGGTTTACCTTCTGGCGTTGGTTTGCAGGCTATCGCGTCAGACTGAGGGTTTATCATGTGCGCACTCATTGCACTCTGATTAGCGGCTGCGGGTTCCCTCCAAAAAAAAATATAAAAAAAAATCTAAAATATATTAAAGTAATCATATGCAAAATCAAGGGAGTATCTAAGATGCACGTTGGATATTTGAAAGGTTCAAACATCCATAGTTAAAAGTTATGATCTATAATTTTTTTATTTTGATTATTCACTTTCTAATTTTTATAAACAAAATTAAAAAAAAAGTCAGATTATAATTCTTTTAAAAATATAATAAAAAATTAGCAATAAATACATCTAACATTTAAATTCTATTGATCGGAGGAACAATCAAATTAGCACTGGACTTGAATTTAGGAGTGGACCTGTTATCTAAGTAATTTTTTTTCTCCTAAACTAGTTCATAATTTATATTTAATTTTAATTATTAACATTCGAATTTAATCATTCATAAAATTTAAATTCTACCTAATAACTAAATAATTATTTCTGTAATTAGTTCTAATTTATTTGCATAATTTTTTGAAAAAAGTACTAGTAAATACCTTCTCAACTATTTAATTATCCACTAGTATCTATTTTTTTATAGTCACTTAGTACCTCGAATTGAAATTTGGACAAAATTATTCTCGACCATATATACCCGCTGAACTTTTAAAAACGAACCTGAGAGTTGTTTGAAAAACAACCTCAGAGTTGTTTGAAAAACTAACGTGAGAGTTGTTTGAAAAACTAACCTGAGAGTTGTTTGCAACTCTCTCGATTTCCTGAGAGTTGTTACTGGTGAAATTTTATTTTTGTAAAAAAATAAAAAATATATCATCAATGAATCTAGTTTTGTTCATTTTAAAAAAACAAAAGCGATGGTACTTTCATTTATTTTTTTCGACCTCCGGTTTGAAAGATATGGATCTTTCAAAAATAAAATAAAAAGTAAGAAAGAGAAATTTTGGTTACGTGGTTGTTGATGAAGGGTGAGGGTAGATAGGGTATTAAAATAATGTTAGGTATTAAGTGGTAATTAGGTAGTCGAGATGGGTATTAAGAGATAGTAGATCAAACCTTGGGTACTATATGACAATAAAATAGTTGAGTGGGTAACTTAGGTGTAATTTCCCTAATTTTTAATCGTTTTATTTATTCAATTATTTATAAACTAGATTGTATATTAACATTTGTTAAGTATACCATCAAGCACCGACCCGTAGATTATAAAAAAAAAATTATTACGATTGTCGTCATATGGTACCAAATAATGTATTTACTTAACAAATATCATGTAATTCATTGTTCATAGATAAACGAAATAACCATGTATATGACGGTGAACGATAAATGACTAAAGATTTTTTAATGCAATTTGAGCAAATTGAAGCAACAATAATCATATCATCTATATATAATGCACTTAAGTGTATACAATCAAATAGAAAATATACTTCGGGACATATAAAAAACCTTTTACTGAAATCAACAATCCTCTAATCAACAATACTCATCACAATGGTGTGTCCCTAATAACCCAAGGTAGTGCTGATTTACTAAGAGGATCTGCTACCATGGAGTTTTTACTAATTTTTTCTATGTTGTTTAGATGATTTAATACTCTCTCTTTAACATCCAACAACTTGTCATTTATATGTTTGGAATTAGACGAGCTCTTACTACTTTTGGAATACTGAGCAAAACAAAAAATTTGTCATAATACAACTCCATATGGTTTTTTATCCCTTCTACAACACATAATCCAATGACGAAATTCTTCAACCATTATGTTTGATTGGATGCTTTAAAGCATGTAACAAATTTCGTCGCCATAATGAATGAGCTAACTAGTGTTTGCTTAACACTTTTTCATGATATTGCAACCTAACTAATAACAATATGTTACATGAGTGCTTATTGGTGGGTCTACACATCCACATAAATATAATTCAATATACTATCTCCATATCATCTGAGTTTATATATGCCAACATGGTGTCATTTGGTTCGTTATATATTTTAAAGAACCCTTTCGACTACTTTCCAATGGTATAATCTCAGGCTTCTTAATATTTACTCAATAAACCGACAAAAAAGGTAATGTCAAATCTTGTACAAACTTGAGGATACATCAAACTCTCAATTATAAAAGGATAATGGATAGTTTGCATTTCCTTAAAATCTCAAGTTTTTTTTTTACATTGGTTAAGGCTTAATTTGTCTTTGTTTTCCTATCGGTGTATTTAAGATCTTGCATTGATCATTCCATAATGTTATAATACTATATATATATATATATATGCCTTTTATGATAACTTAGCATTCCACATGAGTGATCATGTGAATCCGGAGTCCTAATACAAAAGTTGCATTATCAATATCATTTATATCGAATTTGTTTGACATAAATTTATTTGTAGTATGTAACAATTTTTTATCATTCGTAGTTAGCAATATGTTATCAACATAAAATATTAAAAGTCTGAACTTACTCCCACTAAACTTGTGATATACACAATACTCAACCAAGTTTATCTCAAAACTGAAGGAGATTATTACCTCAATTGACTTATAGTACCACTATTGAGAAGCTTGTTTGAGCTCATAAATAGATTTCTTAAGTTCGCATACCATGAACTTTAGATCATCAATTACAAAAATCTCGTGTTTAACCATATAGATTATCTCATCAACATCACCATTGAGAAATTGGTCTTAACATTTATTTGATGGGTTTCTTAAGTTTGTATACCATAGAATTTTGTTACTTTCATGTCTTTTCATATACCATAGTAATCTTGTTTGGTGTTGTGAATCTATTCACAACCAATCGACTTATTTCCTTCAGGTAATAGGACAAGATTTTATAACGCGTTATCTTGCATTGATTTATACTTTTATTTCCTATAGTTGATCCATAATTGAAATTGTTCATGAAGATCAAACTATACGTCCTCATTTTAAAAAAAATGAGGAGGTATAGCTTGATCTTCGTAAACAATTTTATTTTGTTCTACGTGTGGAAAACTATCATTATAATGAGTATATTTATGTTCTAATATGACCATATATTTATCATGGTTAGAATCCTCAAATTGAACATATGTTTGATTTTGAGTGTCTTTATGTTCGAACAATACTCAAATGATTGACATTGTAGCCCAATCCTCAATACATGAGTATCTTCGTTACCTTCGAAAATCTATATATATATATATATATATATATTACTCCTCAAAATGAGATTGTATTCCTAAATTTTTCCCCAAACTCAACATCCTCAAAAAAATTATATTATTCTTGTTTTAAAAATATTACAAGTGGAATGATCATCAAATTAAAATCCCCATAATGTTTTAAATAACCAATAAAGTAGCAGTTAATTATCTTTAGGACTAATTTATTTTCATTTGGCCTATAAGACTTTGATATAGTTGGACACCACCCAAACATGCAGATGTTTTAAACTAGGTTTGCGTCTAGTCCAAAGCTCATATGAGGTATTTATGTTTGCGTTTGTGGGAGCTCTACTGAGAAATTATAAATCACATATAATGGTCCCATCCCAGAGAGATAGTGGTAGATTCGAATGACTAATCATACTATTTATCATATCATTTAGCATGTGGTTTTGTCTCCCAGATACATCATTCAAGTTAGGCGGACCCAAGATTTTATAATTGCGTATTATATCACTTTTATAGGTATTTAACAAATGGTTTATAATATTTTTCGCTTGTATCATCTTACATGTCATAGTATTCACCACCCAAGTCAAATCTTACGTATTTAATGCTCTTACCTACTCATTTTTCAACTTTGGTCTTAAAAATTATGAACTTATCTAGGGCTTCCAATTTTTCATGAATAAGGCAAAGGTAATTATACCAAAAGAAGTCATCTATAAATAACATAAGATATTGCTTCATTTTTGTTGATTTATTTGGAAACGGTTTAGATATATTGGTTTATATCAGCTACAAGACTTATGTCGTTCAATATGCCTTTAACCTTTTTCTTTTGGTCTATTTTCCCTTGATGTTTTATATAAGTACCAAAGTCTCAATAGTTAAATGGACTTAATAAACATTTAGTAACAAGTTTATCCATTCTTACCTTAAAGATATGATATATGTGTTTGTAGCAAAGATTTTCTGATTTACCAAATTCATTAATCAGTTTATTTGGTAATTGTGTGTTCATTACTTCATTGCGATACTCAAATGTATTTAATGAATACAACCTATCATTTATTTAGAAACATCTTGTGCCAACCACGTTATTATTTAATAAAAACCATTTGATTATTTCCAAACATACAAGAATAAGTAAAGTTGTCTAAAACCAGGAACAAAAATTAAATTCCTTCTAAACGAATATGATCGTTCCAAAAATCTTTGGAGGAGGTTTTTTTGTAGAATAATGTTTAGAGGACTAAATATGTTATTCAAATTACTTAACCAGTATTTTAGAGAGAGAGAGAGAAACGTATTTTTAGAGAGAGAAAGTCAAAGTCATAATTGATCAATCATTTATCAATCATCCATTTCTAAGAAAGGGGTGTTGCTTTTATAGTACAAAAAGTAGGTCTCACAAGCCTAACAATTTACTAATTGTGGTCTTATCCTCAAGTCTATTGTTTGTTATAGATTGGTCATTTTGCATTAAATATTTAACAATTTCTCCTAAGAAACTTTCTTTCTTAATAAAACACCCCTATATTTCTTATATCTTTAATCTTCCCTTATCAGTAGCTCTCAAGTCGTTGTGAAAATGTTTAGACGAGGACTGTTGTATACCCTTGACTCCGTAGGATTTCGCTTGTTGCTTTCTTATCGGATTTTTCTCATTGATTTCTCGTCGGATTTTGGCTGACCCTCATAGCGAGAACGAATATGTCCTTATAAATTTTTTTGTTCATAAGAAATATCCCCGGATCTTTGACATTAATATTTGTTCCTTGAATTCTAAGATGAATCAATTTCCCTCGAATTTTCACCGAAACGTTTCGATATCCATACCAAACGTTTCTCAGTTTTTAACATTTGTGACGTCACATCTTTTTTATGACACCACCAATGAAAACTCCTCTATCTTGACAAATGTCGAGTGATAAATCCTTGGCATGCTTTTCTTTTTAACACGATCTAGTCTAGGGGCCGCATGACGCTTCCCTAAGCACTCATTAGTCATATTCTGGACAGCTTACCCCTAGGCAAACAACTCATCAGATCTTTGGGCTTCGTCGTTTTCAGGCCCATTCTCCGCTTATAAATATATTTAGCTCATCACAAATCCTTTTAACACTTTTAGAGAGAGAAAAGTCTGAAATATTACTCTAGAGAGAGTAGTGTATGCCATAAAGTTCTCGTATACCGGAATGGCTAACTATTAGTCAAAAATTCGAAGAAAGAAGAGTTGTTGGTTTGTACGTCCCACCTGAGCCCCAGCCCCCGGAAGTTTTCTACTACCGTACTTGGCCTCCCACGGAATACTCAACTAGTCAATCTTGTTTCTCTATTTACAAGAGTGACTCCATAGTTATGGGAAAATATAAACACTCAAAGGGATTTTCTTCGAAGAGAAAAAAGCATTATAATGACAAGAAACACAAGCATTCCAAATGTTCTAAAGAATCCCCATCGGATATTCCTTCGACGCATCTGTCACACCTCAAGAAACCCCAAGGCCAGCACCTAAAATACCTCCACAAAAACTAACAAGATTCGATGTTGCTCAGATGATAAAGCAACCTCTTGAGGCCATTCCAGAAAGTAATTTTCCAAAACAATAGAAAGACCAAACAGTTTCTGAAGAGAAGGGAACTCCCATTACCGAGGGGAATCTAATTGCTATTGTATCTCTGATCTCTAAAGAGAAGACAACTGTATGACATCTTCCTGAAGAAGCATCTCACTTTGTCGTTCCTCAAACCATCAAAGAAAACATTACTATTGTGGGTCTCCTCGAAAATACATCTGAGGCTATTGGTTCTTTAAATGGGGATAATAACCCTTCCCCAAAGAAAAAGAATAAATCAAAAGAAGATATCCCATTTCCCCTGGAAATCGATGCCTTAGTGGGAAAGAATCTCAAAGCCGTCGAAAATAGGAATCTACTGGCCTTACATAAAATCCAATATAAGTACTTTGATCTGTTCGATGAAGAATTGTTAAGAATTTGATGGGGAATTCCTTCATTAATCTCCATTCGCTTCCCCACCGTCTAAGAAACTCCACTATCAGTTAAAGAGAATGAACTGATAGTATATACTGAGATACTGAATTGGGGACTCTGCTATTTGTTGGACCCCTTTTTCGTAGAATATTTTTCCAAGATTGACCTATGTCATACCCAGGTTGGTCCTAATATGTGCTTCACCCTTATGGCCTGCATCATGGCCCTAGGATTTCGGGGATTCTCTTAGAGGAATTGATTGGCCTTTCTCGCTTAGCAAAATAATCCATATTTCCCATTTTATTCTCTTACCTTCGGACGCGATTAGAAAGTAATCAAAATCTGCTTGAATGGGACAAAAATAGATCAACGCTTCCTCTTTTTCTCGAGGCTTTGGGAGACAGGATCTGAGGACACTACCAAGAATCCTCAAAATCTCACACTAGTATGGACGAACAAAGGTATGGCTTTCTTTAAATTGTACTTCAAAAACAATCTTTGTTTTTCTTTACTAGTTCTTATACTTTTTTTAAACACAAATATGTGGTATATCTAAGCCTTATGCTGACTTTGTCCCTCGCGCAAAAGATTTTTTTTCAGAACTGAGTTTGTGGGCCAAGACTCATTGGATCAATAAATTTTGACTTTACTTTACCCCCACGAATCTTGTTGAAGGTCATATGTGGAGGTTTAACCCATCAAAAAGGCTATGATTAGAGGAAATCATGGTTTCCCCTCGCAACAAGATGTGCTAGATAGATTAGAAAAGAAAGACGTGATCTTTTTTCTCCCACAAGAAACAGGGCTAAAAGTCATCTTGATGAGGAATCATATATCTCTTTACAAATGGAGGAGGCTTCTGAGAAAGCACCAAAAGAAACGGGCACAAGTAAGAGCTCAAAGGCAAGAAATATTGATAAACTCAAAAAGTTTTATACCCCCTCGAAAAAGAAGCTTCCCACTCAGACTTCTCCCAAGAAGAAATTCCGAAGAAAATTAAAGACTATCTCAAACGACATCCTAGAAGCTTCTGATGACATTGGCTCCCCGGAAACCGAAAAGAATAATCAAGTCAACACTTCCCCGGAAAAAGTTACTTTTTTTATCAAACTTAATCCTCTTCCACTGGCTAACATGAATTCTCAAGAGTTTCAAAAAAAAATTCAACCATCTAATTTCTCACCACTGAATAATTTTGAGGAGGGATACCCATCAAGCTCTTTCGAAATTCCTTTGGAGGATTAATTCTCTTTTTGCCTTCGAAGACTTCTTCGTTCCTCTATCTCTATGGGGAAACATATGTAATATCTCAAGGATCGGAAGAGCCATTAAAAATCTGAGCTCTCCAAGGTTAAATCAGAACTCAAAAAGCTCAAACAACAACATTCAATTCTTGAAAAACAAGATGATGCAATCTTCGAAAAACTCATTGCATCTGAGCATTACATCATGCTCCTCGAAATATGTTGTCAATATGAGAGGGATCTGTACGCACAACAAAACGACGCTAAATAAAAACTCATTACTCTTTACAAAGACTCAAACAACTTAGCCGCAGATGGTTTCAATAAGTGCTTCAAAGATTTTGAAAGAGTTGTAAAAGAGAAACAAGTCATTTTAGTCAATGCTGAAAAAATGAAATACGATGTAGTGGAAAGTTATGTTGCAAAGTGTGTTGACAAATTAAATTTGAGGATGCAATTGTTAGGTGTGTACTGATTCAAGAAATTCATGACCGATATCCTGATTTTAACTTGGGAAGTTTTTGGGAACATGTCCTTGCTAAATTTCGTCCTCCTAGGATATCACTAAGAAAAAATGAAAGTGAAAGCGAAGAGATAGAATCCAAAGGTAATGATTCATCTGAATATTCATAGTAAATAAGATCATAAAATTCCTTTTTAAATTTCGAGGAATTTTGTAAAAGTCCTCTTGAACTTCGATGTATTTTTGTAAGCGTTTTCTTAATTCATGTAATGTTATCTTTTGCTTATGCTTTCACAATGCTTCGAATAATTCTGACCAACTTTATTGGAAAACCTTATGGATCCAAAATTTTAATAGTTGAAACCCAACTTTCATCAGGAAATATAATAGTTGTAGACCAACTTTCGTTGGAAGACCTCTTAGGCCCAAAATTTAATAGTTGTAGACCAACTTTCGTTGGAAGACCCTCTAGGTCAAGCTTAGAATTTTAAATGCAAAAACTCGTATATATATAGACTAAAACGACACCTCATTAAAACCTTCATGTGCCTATCAGAGTAGGAAAGAGTGTGCCACCGATGTTTTACACAAAAAAAATATTTTTTTTTAAATTCACTCTAAGTATAATTTAAGATGCTCTATTTCCATGGGTGCTTAATATTTCTTCCTTCTTTATCCTTAATCTGATACGTTCCAGGCTTCACTTTCTCTGTTATTTCATAGGGGCCTTCCCAATTAGGACATAATTTCCTGAGCTGCATTTCCTTGGTGTAAAGAAAAACCTTCCTTAACACTTTATCGCCCACTTTAAATTCCATTCATTTTAGTTTGGAGACATATCTGCTTCTCATCATCGTTTGATAATGTAACAATTTAATTTGTGCTCGCCTTCTTATTTCTTCAACCAAATCCTACTCTAATGTTTTACTTATATCATTAGGCTCCTCAGAATATGTCATGACTCGATAGGATGGAAAAACTGCTTTGGATGGTACTAAAGCGTCAATCTCATACACTAATGCAAATGGAGATTCTGACGTTGCTGTTCGAGGAGTCGTACGGTATGCTTAAACAACTTCTTGCAAATAATCAGGTATCTTTCTAGCTTTTCCTTCCAGACCTTTCTTTAATCCATCAAGAATTATTCGATTAGTAACTTCTACTTGCCCATTTTCTTGTGGGTGGAAATGAGCTTAAAACATTGTTGCATCCCTCGATAATTACAAAAGTTCTTCAAATCTTTGTTGTCGAATTGATGCCCATTATCTGTAGTGATTTTCATTGGGATCCCAAAATGGCAAAAATATTTGAAGTAATAAATTTGATTACCTCTTTGGTTTTTGTCCCTGCTAATGGTTCTGCCTCCACCCATTTAGAAAAGTAATCTACTGCCACGATTATTATATGTCGCCCCCCGGAAGCTATTAGAAGATGACCCACAAGGTCAATACCCCATCAGTCAAATTGCAATGCCTCTGATGTGCTTTCAAGAGGAACTCCTGGATTATGCATTATATTAGCAAACCGTTGACGTGTATCACACTTTTTAACCAACTATTTTGCATCGGACGATATCGTGAGCCAGTAATATCCTACCAGAATACTCTTCTGATCAATGATTTATACCCACAATGTGCAACCCCATCTCCATCATGAAGCTCTGATAATATCATTTGTGATTCAGTTTTACCCAAACATTGGAGCAAAAGTCTAGTAAAATATTTCTTATACAAGACACCCCACGGTATAATGTACCCATGAGATTTGAAACGCACTTTTTTAGATAATGACTTGTCGATTGGTACTTATCACTCTCTAAAAATTTGATTATGTCTTGCCTCCAATCTTCATTTTCGCAAATGAATACTTGAATGTCTTCATCAATAATCCCAACTATCTGCTCTGAATTTTGACTAACTGGTGGATTTTCCAACGTAATAATCCATGGATATTTCTCATAATATGAAATAGTGGCCAAAGAATCTACCACAGAATTTTTTTCTCTTCGAACATGTACGTAGCTTATTTTTTCAAAGCTTAAAGACAGGTTTTTTAGTGCTTTCAAGTAATTTACTAGATGATCCTTTCGAGCCTCGGAATGTCCAGATGCACGATTAATGAGAAGATGTGAAGCACTTATTAACTTAACTTTTTTAGCCCCACAAATTTTTGCAAGCCTTAACCCCGCTAAAGTTGCTTCATATTCTGCTTCATTATTTATTGTTTTGAACCCAAATCGAATAGCTCGAAACATTGTTATTCCTTCCGGAGAAACCAACTGTATCCGGACTCCGCTATGTATTTCTTGCAAGTGAAATCATATTAATTTAATGAACATACCAAAATAGTAAGATTGCATTTTTCTTTCATGTAAGACTAGTACTTTTCATAGTATTTCTTGTGATTTTCTTTTTTCTGCTAAAGAAACACCGAATATCAGTCGACATTTTTTATTTTTTCATTACTAAAGCATAATTTCTTATATCATAATTTCTCTTTGGACTTGTCCTCTTGTTCGAGCTCGCTATCTGCACCACTACAGATTCAGATTTTAGTATTTTTTCTTCTTATATAACATGAGAAATAAGTTCACTAATTGTTCATTTCTCATGTATGCAATTACCATTTTGAGAACTCTTATACATTATAAAAATAATTGGAGCACAAATCTAGACACACATTCCTCATAGAGATTAATCTTGATAGTCATTTTAGTGGAAATCATTAAGATGTCTAAATTGTATTCCATGATGGTCATTTTTCCATTAAGTATTAATGGTTGAGATTTCATTCATAAGTTTTTGCGTCTTTGTACTATCATTATTGTAAAACTTATGTTTACCTCAGTAAGAAACTCGACAACAATAGCGATCTCATTTAGGACAGGCCCATTGAACACTAAAGGTATCGTTTTTCTCATTATGATCGTACATAACTTATTTGATTCCTCTCATGCCTCAAATTCTTGTGTCTTCTTATGAGCACTTGCTTCAGTGAGAGACATGAGTTTTGGAATCATAACTACTCAGTTATAATCATAACATTTCAGATACATTTTTATATCTTATTACATTGGTTAAATCAAATTTATCCAAAATGGGAGATTTATTTCTTAGTGGAATGAAGCTACTAACATTTATTACAACATACACATATCATATAATGCATAATATAATTATAATTTGACATATAATTCTAAAAACTATTGTTTGAAACATGACGTATTACATGTGAAACATAACATACTTCGCTAATAAGATACCTTTGGGCAAACATATCAACATGAATTGTTATGAGTTTGAGAAATATCATTGTTGAACCAATTTTAATTAACTTAATTTGAGAAAACCATCATTTGGGTTGGTTTTCCTATTTTCAATTAAATCCTTAATAAACAATACACAAGTGACACTCTATTGTTCGGGATTAAATATGTTAAACATTAACCTTCATTTCGGTTAGTAATTATTTACAATAGTATTAACTATAAAGTGTCAAGACCCAAGTTCCTCAATTCACCAACAACATCCATTTAGGACGATATATTAGTTTCATGATTCATTTACCGTATTCATGGTAACCTTCAGCATGCCATTATATAGATCATTTAAACACCAAACAGCAACCACACATACAAATAGCAAGTCCAAACATGTTATGTGGTCACGAGTCTGAATGAAGATCTTTAAATGTGCAGCCTAAGGTACATAACTACATCGAGGTCGTTTTGCTGCAGCATAACATCTTGGTCGCGACAAGAATCATTGGTATCGCGGCGAAAAAGATAGTTTCGACGTTAACTACCACTTGATAACAGGTTTTTAACGGCAACATCACGGGTTGATGCAGCAAAGCTGTGTTGTCACAAGCCAATTTTGGGTGTGTTGGTTGAATTCGTCATTTTTTAATAACAAATCTAATCCAAAATTTAGTCAACCTATTAAATTTTACCTACAGTTAACTTAAAGCGATAAAATATGAACTTCTAATCATGTTTCGTTAAATAAAAACAATAAAAACATATTTTAAACGTTAAATATACGCCTTAACCGGTTCAGCAACGATCAATATTCCAATAGTGTGAGTAGGCTTTGAACAGTAACTCGTCCCTGAACTATCAATTTTGGTGAATGATTGTCCATCGACTTTAAAAAGTCTGTTGGTAGTCCATGGACTATCCAGTTTGGATAAAGTTAACCCCCCCCCCCCTTTGTGTCTCAACTATCACGTTTTATGACATAAAGTCCTTCAAGTATTAATTTTTTATAAAGTTAGTCCTTTAAATTTCTATTTTTGATAAAGTTAGTCCTCTTAATAAACATGCGCAAAAGACTAACTTTATCCAAACTGGATAATCATGGACTATCAACGAACTTTTGAAAGTTCATGGACTATATGTCACCAAACTGGATAGTCCACGGACTACCAATAGACTTTTGAAAGTCTAGAGACTATCTGTCACCGAAATCGATAGTTCAGGGACGAGCTACTCTTCAAAGTCGCGTGGATATTATAGTAAAATTTAAATTTGCATGTTTTTTTAATTGATTATACAAATACTACTATAAGTCGATTTGTAAGCAACGGGCTATAATACCAATTGTTGGATATTTGAATCGTTCAAACATAAAATTGAATAGTCCATCCCTTTAAATCGTGATGAATCGTTACTTACATAACAGTAAATTTCATGTAGCAGTGTTCTTCGATATTTCATTTGTATTGTCTTTTCACACTTTTATTTTTACTAATTATTTTTCCCTAAATTAAATTATAAATTTATGTTTAATTTTAGTTATAAAATCAAATTTAATTATTCACAAAATTTAAAATTGATCGAGGCTAAGAATCTTGGTTAGTCACCAAACTTTTTCATGTGTATCAAATATGTCATTGATGTTTTTTTATCAAAACGGTCACTTTTGTTGGCTTTTTGTTACATCCGCGGTCACTCACGGATGACCACATATTCAAATCAAGACAAACAAAAGTGATCGCATATGCAAAATGAAACCAACAAAAATGATTGTTTTGATACAAAAAAATATATCAGTGGCATTTTTGATAAACATGACAAAATCCAGTGACTAACCAAAAAATTTAGCCCAATTGATCTAATTTCTACACCGTCTTTATAATTAATTTTCATCGATTAATACGACTTTCGTTAGATATCCAATCACTTCATGTCATATCATTTTTATAAATATTTACTTGAAGGATGTTATAATTATTTATTATATTTCAAAATCCACAATTAGCATGCGCAACGTAACTATCTACTGTAATAAACTTTCTAAACTAATTCAGGCTAAATCTATAGAAAAAAATTCAACCAACCAACTTTGTTTGCTAGGGGTTGGGTCCAATACCAAAAAAAGTAATTTACCTACACCTAAATGAGTAAATTAGTTAAACTAAATAATAAATTTAATTTGATATAAATTAATTTAATAATAATATATTAACTTGAAAAACTATTTCATACTAAACATGTAGTGTTTTCTTTTTATTCTAGAAAACAATCAACGTGGTACACGCTTCTACGAATAGTAATGCATCCGATGGTATATATATAGCTCAAGTAATATTTGTATTGAAATTGGACCTCACCGGAGGATTACAAGTAGTATAATGAGTTTTTTTAGGATCGTAGAGACTTAATATTAAAAAAGGTGCTTAAAATTTGGGGATAAGATTGGAAATAATCCAATACTTAACGCCCAAATCAAAAACAAATGCATGTTTTTGTTTAAAATTTTGGCGTCCTCGATTCTATTTTTCAGTAGTACATAATTTTTGTTTATTTCTCCTTCTTTCTTTAATTTTTTTGCTTCAATCTTCATCTCCTCTATCAAGCTTCCATTTACCGGATTTACCTCCATTCAAATCCTACAGCTTCAAGTCGAGCTTAACAGATTTTCCATTTCTGATTTCAACCTGGGACACAAAAGTAAGATTAATCAAATCTTATATAACCAATTTGTAGTCTTTCTAATTTGATTATAGAGTTCAGTTCTAGAGGAGGAATAAAAATGTGGTAATCAATCCTCATCTTGCACTTTTGAGTCCATCGAGCAAGCCAATCGGCTGCTCGAGTTTGCTCCCTATATACATGTTGTATAGACATAGAGCTTGATATTAGAGCCTCGATACTGTCTAGAATTGATTTCAAGTGATTAGGATAGCAACTAGTAGAAAGTAACTTAACAAGTATTCCAGAATCTGTTTCGATTTCAACTTCCCTTATGTCTTTGATTTTGCATAGAAAGAGGCCATCCTAGATTGCTCGTGCCTCAGCCTTAAGAGTAGATAGTTTCCCATAGTTGTTTCCATAACCCAGTACCAGCTTCCCTTCGTCGTCTCTAATAATGACTGAGCCAGAAGCTTCACCATTGATAGAACAGCTAGCATCAGTGTTTACTTTGAATTTTCCTTTAGATGGGGCATTCTATTTTAGGTAAGTAATCTTCTTCTTAGTTTTAATGTGGTTGATACATCCAAAGATTACTGCAGTGTCTTCATTTTGCTTCCAGTGTTTAGCTTTCAGTAATTTTGAATGATCTAAAGAAGCCAATATGAATTTGACGTACCTAACTGTTGATTCAACTGATATAGTTTCATTTTGCATTTTCATTATGTTTCTTTGCTTCCATATCACCCATACAATGATTATGGGGAGAATCGTTTTAATATGTACTTTGTATGGAGCTGACGAGCACCATGTTCTGAATAGGTGGGTGACTGTCATAAATTATCTTAGTTCAACCTTGAGTAGACCTGCAAAATAAGACCAAACACTCCAAACAAATTTACATGAAACAAATAAGTGATCCTTAGTTTCAGAACTTTGACAAAATTGGCACTTCGATACCAATTCTATATGTTTGGTTTGCATAATGGAATCAATTGGGATTTTGTTTTTGAGAAGTCTCCAAGAGAAAAAAGATCATTGGTGAGATTTGATTCCATAAGCATTCAAACAGTGAGGAGCTGACTCCAGAAGTTCTTAAAACATTAATAGTATCTTTAATGTTGAAAGAACCATCTGAAGAGAGCTTCCACAATATGGTATCCTGCCTGTTTTCATCAATATTTAATTTAGAAATAAGGTTTATGTTGTACTCAGTAAGAAGAGGAAGCATTTTAGGAACATTCCATGTGTTGTTGTCCCATAGAGAGGTAACCAGTGAGCCTTTGAACCAATTTGTGTTGCAGTTAGAAGATAAAGAGATCTGTGGAGGTCTGTCAAATCATTTATCCAACCAAATATCTACTTTGCCTTCACCAATGTTCCAAAAGACATTTTCTTCAGCAAATTTTTTAATCCTAGCAAGTCTTCTCCACGTTTGAGATCCATGTTTCGAGTAGTCGAGTTGAAGTGGATGCTTACCATTACAGTAGATGTTATGGAGAAGTTTAGACCATAGAGATACATTCTCCCTAAATCAGATCCATAGTTTACATGAAAAAGCATTTTAGATGTCAAGGATGTTGTTGACATGAAGGCCAACTTCCTTGAAAGGTTTGCATATTGATCTCCAAGTTGACTAGTGAATTTTTTTTTATCTTTTGTGTTGGAGCCCCATAAGAACTTGCTAAATATCTTCTCAATTTCGTTAATGACTGATGATGGCAGGCAGCAACTTTGCAGATAGTATATTGGGATAAGCATAAGCATTGAATTGATTAGGGTAAGTCTTCCTGCATATGATAGTTTCTTGCCTTCCCAGTTGGTAATCTTGTCCTTAATCTTGTCTATAAGGGGTAGGAAGTTATCATATTTATTGTGTGGACTGAGAGTAATGCCTAGATATGTTGTAGGGAGAAACACAGTCTTGAAGTTTGATTGAAGAGTAATAGATTTCCTGCTTATATCAGTCATTATCTTGCCAATAATTATTTATGTTTTGTCTTTGTTAATTGCTTGACCTGAAGTTTCATAATATTCTTGCAAGAAACAACCTATTGATTTCAAATAAGTGGTTAAACCATTACTGAAAATCAACAAGTCATCCGCAAATGCAAGAATAAGTATGTTTAACTTCCCTCTACATGAGTATATCAGTTTTTTATCCAATTCAAACTTGTTATACAACCCCCTAAGCAAGACTTCTTCATCCAATATAAAAAGACTAAGGGACAGAGGGTCCCCTTGTCTAATGCCTCGTCTAGATTTGAAGAAACCAATTGCCTGGCCATTGATCAAGACAGACATAAAAAATGATTTGATGATTCTTTTGATCAAATTGATAAAGCTATTACAGAAACCAAAGCACTCTAAGACTTTCAAGATAAAACTGTGTGAAATGTTATTGAATGCCTTCGGCATATCTACTTTTATAATTATATTGTTTGCTTTGGTTTTTCTGCTTAAGTCATGGATTAATTCTTTGGCAACCATAACATTGTTCTGGATCACTCTGTCTTTGACATAAGCACCTTGAGATTCAGTAATTAGCTTTGGTAGCAATAAGGCTATTCTGTTGTTCACTAATTTAGACATGATACGATTCATTAAAGCACATAGGCTTATGGGACTATACTGGTTCCAATAAGTAGGCTGATTTGTTTTAGGAATTAGACAAATTCCTATGGATAATATACCCTTAGGAATATCGTGACCTTTAACAAAAAAGATTAAAGCGTTCATCAAATCAATTTTGACATTTGCCAACATGAGACAAAGAAACATCTGTTGAAACCATCCATTCCAGCAGCTCCAGAGGTATTGAGCTGCTGAATGATGTTCCACACTTCAATGTGAGTAGGAGGGGATATTAACATCCAATGTCTCAATTAGTTACTAAGTTTGGGATAACATAGAATATATTACTTTCTATGCATTGTAATTCATGATTTAAGCTATTAAAATAATGAGAAGAAATATTATCTGAGAAGTACGAAACAGCAGAGTTGTTAATCTCTTCTTCTTCAATACATAATTTTTTGTTGATCTTGATTCCTCTAATTTTGCTTCTCCTTCTCTTCTTCATATCATAATTGTGATAAATCATAGTGCTTCTGTCCCCATCCTTTATCCATTCAGCATGGCATTTCTGTTTCCAGAAGTCATCCTCCATTGTTAAAGCTAAACAATGAGCAGCCATAACCTTAGATAGAGAAGCATTGTCATGATCACAGCCAGAGTTTCTAAATTGTTCTTCACAGGTGCTTACATCCTCCTCAGTTTGCTTAATTTTATCAAATAGGTTTCCAAAATGCTTTATATTCCATTCTTTTAGTTCCTTCTTCAATCTTTTTAGTTTATTCCAGAAGATAAACATTGGAAATCCATTCATTTCAGCATTCCAACTCTGTTTTACAAAATCATCAAACTCATTGTCCATTGTCCATATGTTGAGGAATCCGAAAGACTTGTTCTGCTTTGCTTTTCTTTTTGAGATAGATAAAAGAATATGAGTGTGGTCTGAACATATTCTTGGTAGATGTTGAACCTTAGTTTCATAGAATTCGTCAGTCTAGTCCTGATTGTACAGCACTCTGTCCAATCTCCTCTATCTTGTTTTGTTTATCCAAGTAAACTTAGTGCCTACAAATCATGCATCCTCCAAATGAAATTCATTAATCATATTAGAGAAATCAGATGAGCTTTGAGAACAAAAGTTAGAAAAAACAGATTTTTTTATATAGAGAGTATGGAGTTAAAGTCACCAAGAAGTAACCAATCTTTTACAGTGTAAGATATGGTCTTTAGTTCATCCCACAGTTCAACTCTACCAGCTCTTTGGCATCTAGCATAAATACATGTGATGCTAGTATAAGTGTCAAACAACAAGTGTTTAACAGAAGTGTGAACAAACTGGTAGTTATCAGTGATAACATTGAAATCCAGTTCAGAATCCTAGAAAATCCATATCTTGTTAGATCAATTAGCATAGAACTTTTGAAGCTTGATTTTCTCAGCAATCCTTCCAATGAACTCACTACTTATCATTGGTTCTTGGATGAATACAGATTTGATGTTCTCCTTCTTAACAATTGATTTTAATCTTTTGACATATGGATTTTTTCCAATACCTCATATGTTCCACCTTATAACTTTAATCATTGATGTTAGTGTTGAAATCGTTGTTGATCTTATCGAATTATAGAGATTTAATAACTAAAGACTTCCTTATCTATTATTTCTTGATTTTTTCAGTTTCTAGTCTAAGATCTTTCGGAAGCTTGGGTCTACTAATTGATTTTTCAATGTAAGAGTAGGAGGAAGGTGATGTAGCCCAGAAAGTCCAAACAAAAGCATATTTAATTTTATTTTATTTTATTTTATTCAAATATCTTATGTATTTAAATCAAATCTAATTATATTAAGATTTTATTTTATTTTATTTTAAAATATTTATTTTATTTCCTTATATTATAATTTAGGGTTTTGAGAAGCTCTTATATAAAGCCTCAGATGCTTTAAGTTATTTTAAGTTTTTGGAATAATATATTTGTATCTCTGAAAATTTCAATCTTTGTTACCCTTAGATTATGGTTTCATAATGTTACCCTTGAATTAGGGTTTCATCTATCGTTGCTTCTTCTTCTATTTCCGCCGCGTCATCAGAAGGCTTCCAGAGTTGTTCTTATTTGGAGAACCAGGCGCATTGCTTCAGACTTAAATGTTCTAAACATGTTTTGATTATCATCTAGTGAGTTGATTGCTCCTGTTTTATTTGCTTCCTTGCTGATAACTTGTTGCTTGTCATTGAATTTCTCCCTTTCTTCAGTCCTGGGGCTATTTGTATTTGCATTTGATGTAGTTTTATCCTGGTTCATATCATTGATACACACTGGTTCAGAGATTTGAGAGCTGAGAGGGTTTTGCTCAGTAGCAGTAGCTTGATCATCTTGGACAATATTGTCTTGGGTGGTTTTCTTATCTTGGGCAGTATTATCTTGAGTGGTTTTCTTGCATTCATTTTTGTCATGACCAACGTGTGAACATTGCCTGCAGTATTTTGGAACTTGTTTGTAACTCAGTGGAATCCAGCAGCCCATGTTGTCACCAAATCCAATCCATATACTATGTTGTAACTGTTTTGTGATATCGATTTCAACCCAGGCATAGCATGCGTTATGCATAGCCTTGTTTTTTGGTGGAATCCAAGTTTTTAAAGGGGAACCTATAGTATCAGCAATAGAGTTTATGATATTATGGTTATATAAATGCTCACGTAACTTTTCTATTCTGACCCAAATAGGTATGATAGGGCATTCCTTTTTAGTAGAAAAAGATGGTATCCATTTGAAGACTCGCATTTAATAATCTTCAATCTGCCAAACAAATCTTGACCAAATCTTGATGATGTCCTCTTTCAACGAGAATTCCAAGAACAAGTGTCTGGATCCCGGTTTGAATACAAAAAGTCACCTTCAAACTTTATTGCTTTTAAGAACTTGTCCAACGCTTGTTTTTTTTTTGCAAACCTTTGCTGAATTTCTCAACTAAAGTATAAGAAGAAGAATTCTTTAATGTAGCCTCTATTTCATCCTCAAACTGCAGAGAAATGTGATCAGACTTATAAGAAACTTTTGTAGGTTTATGGTTGGTTCTTTGTTGTTTATTTTGAACTATATCCGAGTAAGATACATTTCTGTTGAAATTTTTAGGTAGCTGCAATTCAGGTTGAGGAGGAGTAGTAGATTGAGTAGTCGAACGGGGTTTTGTTGAAAGAAGTGCTGGAAACTGGTTCTTGCGTTCAGCAGGGAAAATAATTTCGTTTCTAAGCTCCATCACAAAATCATTGATGTTGATCAAGGTTTTTCTTGAAATTAAAAAAAAAAATCTTGAAGGAGAAACAGCTTCAATAAATATAAACTAAACCCAAAAAAAATATAAAAAAATTATGATAATTTAGACAAACAAACATAATTATATCGTTAAATTAAATCAGCGTAGGCCACCTTTTTATTAAAAAAAGCCATCATCGTTTTCTTGTTGGAATTTCTCCATTAAGTTGGACCGTCACATGTTTTAACGATGTATCAAATTATCGTTAATATTAGTCCAATAAAAGTAATCATAAAGAAAAGAACGGGCTAGTAGATAAAATATGTATCATGGAGGTAATTGTATAGATACCAGGTTTAATTCCGAATACTGTGAAGGATTGGATTCGGAAATAAACAACTTAAGCAAAACGTAAAGTTTTGGGGTTATTTTGTAAAACAAAATAACACCGGGTTATGGTCCCTAAGGGTGGCAATTTAATAAGGACTGGTCTTTATTAAGTAACCGTCTGGAAGTTACAAACGGTTAAAAGAGAAGAACCGTTTTCTCACTTCAGATCTATATAAGAATGAGTTCCTCATTCTTAAAAGACACGAAATCACGAGATCAAAAATACAGAGAGAAAAAATCCTTTAAGAAAAACAAATTGATTCTTCCTTCGAATCAATTACAAAAGTGTGTTTTGGTTGCCATCTCTTAGAAGAATCGATAACCTAGCAAAGGATCACGAATCAACCGCTTCAAGTAAGGAATCTGAAGAACAAAGAATGTCTACATCTTGTAAGTATTTATTCCGCATTATTACATGATGATTTAATTTCATGGTTCAATAAGTTAAGTAAGAAATCCGTAAAATATTTCTTACAAGTGGTATCAGAGCCACCATGAAGTTAAATTCTTAGTTTTTTCGGATTATAAATTTAAAAGGGAAATAAAAGTATGTGTAAAGTTTTGAGTTTCAAAATCTAAGAAGAAGAAAATGCCTTTTAAATTAATCGAAGGCACAAAATTTATGATTTTGAATGCAAATATATAACTTAATAACCATTTGCATATTTTTTTGTGTAATACCTCGAATTTCTTATGGAATTTAATGATATTATGTTATATATAATTATCCACGGAGTGAAGATGCTAGTCTCATATACTCAATTAAGATAAGATTGTGGCTAATTTATTCCAACTAGAATAGAATTGCAAAATTAAGGTATATATATATATATATATATATTAATTATTGCAAATATATATATTTCGTTTACGGAAATTGCGCAAGTTGTTACGGTATAATTGTGTAAGATTATTAAATTTAATATAATTATAAAATTGTTCATTACATTAATCGGTGCGGGTTGTTTTTTTTTGCGGATTAACCGCAACTGCGGTTGAGACGTGCCTGTAACTGCAAAAGTTTAAAGGGTTGAGACGTGCCTGTAACTGCAAAGGTGAGCTTTAAAGTAACGGTTAGCTAAAATGTAGCTATTGGCCTAAAGTAACTTTTTAAGGTAAAAAGTAGGTGTGTTGTAGACGTGGGTAAGTTCCGTTAGTTTAGCCGTGTTAGTTTCGCCTTAGTTATTAATTGTGCGTTAAAAGACGTGCAACAGTAAATACGGAAACACCACTAAGTGCACTCATCGCTACCGTTAGCCGTGCATTAACCATTATTTCCGTTAGTTAGGGAAGAAGCTGTTTATATCTACAGACGTAATTGGATACTTATATTATATCATTGAAGTTTATTATATATAAAAATATATATTATAGCATATATATGAATAAGTATTATATATATAAATAATTATTATATTATAATATATATTAAGAATTATATCCTAATATAATTATATATGTATTATAATATAATAAATTTAAGGTGTAAATTTAATTTGATTAAATTATATATAGACTACGAAATAGTTTGGACATTAAGTAAGGTAGTCGTATAGTATTTTTCGAAATAATTAGCATGTTTTAAGTTGTCCGAACTTCGGTAAATAATTAATGATTCAATATATCGCCAAAGTGATCCCTATTGTTGAATTAATTATTTTGAAGTTTTGACAAGTCTATGATTGACAAGTATGTAAATTTTAATCGGCCCAAAGGAAGGTTAATGTTTGACATAGTTAATCTTAGACACGAGATAGTTATTTGTGAATTGATCATTAAGACAATTGAACTAGGAAAATCGGCCCAAAGGAAGATTGTCTTACTTAAGTCAATTAGTAGGATCAACATTAATTATGCTCAAACTCATACATATACAAATTAATATGCTTGCCCAAAGGTATCTTATCGATGTTGTAAGAGTATGTTTTATTATGCTATGTTTATTTGTTAAATACTATGGAGATTATATGTTAAGTTATGTTTTTGGCTAATTATAGTTTGTTGTTTGTTATGTTAGCAAATTCGTATTTCTATAACCCGGAACGCAAAAAGGCACCCATACTTAATGGGAGCAACTTTGAGCTGTGGAAAGAAGATATGTTGCTGCACTTGATGTGCCATGATTACAACTTAGCATTAAGGGTCGATGAACCTAAACCTCTGACTGATGACAGTTCTCCTACGGAGAAGAAAGAGTCAGAGGCGTGGGAAAAGTCGAACAGGATAAGTCTAGGGATCATGAAGCAAGCAATTCCATTAGCATTCCGTGGTGCAGTTCCACCTGAGATCACTAATGCGAAAATATTTCTCGAAGAGGTAGAGAAATATTTTGCCAAGAACGATAAAGTAGAGATTAAGACGCTGCTTATTAAGCTAGCCTCTATGAAATATCGTGGCAAAGGGACTGTTCGTGAGCACATCTTGGAAATGTCAAACATCGCTTCCAAACTGAAAGCACTTAAGATTGACCTTCCCGAAGATGTTGTGGTAAGCTTTGTTTTTCACTATTTCCCTCCTCAGTATAAGAACTTTGAAACTTCTTATAACTGTCAGCGCGAGAAATGGACTCTCAACGAGCTCATCTCTCAGGCAGCGCAAGAGGAGGAAAAGATGAAGCAAGAACATCCAGAAGTGCAAATGGTGAAAGCTCAAGTGGATAAGGGAATTAAGAGAAAGTATGAAGATTCATATGCACATGCATCCGGTTCGAGACAAAAGAAGCATAAGGGTACGTCTAGTAAAGGGCGTTGCTTCCATTGTAAGAAACCGGGGCACTTTAAGAAAGAATGTGAAAATTGGAGGGCTATAATGAAAGCCAAAGGTATTTTCACTTCTATGGTCTGTTCTCATATCAATTTAGTTTCAGTGCCGAGAAATATTTGGTGGGTTGATACAGCAGCAACAACTCATGTTTGTATTTCTTTGTAGGGTATGATAAGAAACCGAAGCCTGAGTGATGGTGAAACATCCATCTATACAGCTGATGGCAGTTCGTGTTTAGTTCATTCTATTTGTGATTTTCGTTTGTTGCTTACCAGTGGACATTTTTTATATTTAAAAGACGTATTGTATGTACCTTCTTTTCGAAGGAACCTAATTTCTTTTCCGTTGTTGGACAAATTAAGTTATTTTTGTCTATTTGGAAATGAAAGTTTATGTCTTCATTTACATGGTAATATTGTTGGTTCTGGAAAGTTAATAGCAAATGATAACTTGTATTTATTAGATACTATAAAGGATCACAAAGAGATAATGAATGTAGATGTACGTGGAAAACTAAATTGTAAAATGGAAAAATCAGCAAAACTTTGGCACAAGCGATTAGGTCACATTTCTAGAAATAGAATTGAAAAGCTTGTTTCAGAAGGTTTATTAAGTGAACTGGATTTTTCAGACTTCAACGTTTGCGTTGAATGTATAAAAGGAAAACAGAGCAAAGTGAAACGATTAGATGTATACAGAGCGAAAGGGGTCTTGGAGTTGATACATACAGACATTTGCGGTCCGTTCCCTACAGCATCATGGAACGGCCAATGATATTTTGTATCTTTCATTGACGACTTTTCACGATATGGGTATCTATATCTCATTCACGAAAAATCAGAGGCCATTGACAAGTTCAAAGTCTTTAAGACCGAAGTTGAAAAACAACTTGGTAAAGACATTAAGTGCGTCAGATCGGACCGTGGTGGTGAATACTACGGGAGATATGATGGTTCAGGTGAACAACGTCATGGACCGTTTGCAAAGTTCCTAGAAGAGTGTGGCATAGTCCCTCAGTATACAATGCCGGGTTCGCCCAACATGAATGGAGTATTTGAGAGACGAAACCGTACATTGAATGATATGGTAAGAAGTATGATTAGTCATTCAACATTACCTATATCACTCTGGGGAGAAGCAATAAAATGTGCGACCTACCTACTTAATAGAGTTCTGACGAAAGCAACTACTAAGACACCGTATGAACTTTGGACTGGGCGTAAACCTAGTTTAAAACATTTACATATTTGGAGATGTCCAGCTGAAGCGAAGCCTTATAGGCCGAATAAAAAGAAATTGGACTCCAAAACGGTTAGTAGTTATTTCATCGGATATCCCGAGCATAGTAGGGGTTTTAAGTTTTATGATCCTTCCACAAAGAATATATTTGAGACGGGTACAGCGAAATTCTTTGAGGATATAGAGTTTGGGGGGAAGAATTTAGTAACAAACATTCATTTTGAGGAAGAATCAATAGACATTCATGAAGGTTCTAACAATGATACTATAGTGTCAGATGATGATATGGTAATTACAAGGCCAATCATCACTTCAGATTCGTTAGAACATATAGATACTCAAGATGATGTTAATCTTCCTCCTATGGATGTTGTTCCAATGGAGCAAAATGAAGTTGTTCAAGAAGAACAAACTCTACCTCCTCAAGAAGTTCAAGTGCAAAATGAAGAAATTATGCCTTTGCGTAGATCTACTGAGAGAAAGAAAGAGCGCTATATCTTCAGACTATATAGTGTATCTTCAAGAACATAAAGAATTTTATGGTTCAACAGAAAACGATCCTTTAAGTGTTCGTGAAGCCATGAAAAGTTCTGATTCTCACTTATGGATTAAAGCAATAAACGAAGAGTTTAAATCAATGAAAGATAACGCGGTATGGGAGCTTGTTCCATTACCTGAGGGAAAGAAGCCGATTGGTTGTAAGTGGATTTTTAAAACCAAACGGGATTCTAAGGGTAATGTGGAGAGGCATAAAGCGCGACTTGTAGCTAAGGGTTTTACTCAACGTGAATGGATTGACTTTAAAGAAACCGTCTCTCAAGTTTCTTCGAAGGATTCTTTTCGAACAATCATGGCATTAGTTGCACACTTCGACCTTGAGCTCCATCAAATGGATGTAAAGACCGCTTTTCTTAATGGAGACATTGAGGAAACGATCTATATGTTACAACCTGAAAACTTTGTCTCTAGTGATCCAAAGTCGACGGTATGTAAACTGAAGAAATCTATTTATGGTCTCAAGCAAGCGTCTCGACAGTGGTATCACAAATTCCTTGAAGTTATTGTCTCATTTGGTTTCAAGATAAATTCAGTGGAGGATTGTGTGTATCAAAAGTTCAGTGGGAGTAAATTCATATTTCTAGTGTTGTATGTTGATATTGGCCACGAACGATAAGGAATTGTTACATACGACCAAGAAATTTCTTTCAGACAAATTCGATATGAAAGATCTTGGTGATGCATCATTTGTGTTAGGAATTCAAATTCATAGGAATCGATCCCATGGAATTTTGAGTTTATCACAAAAGGCGTATATTGAGAGTATGTTACAACGTTACGGGATGGCTAACAGCAAAGGAAAGGAAACCCCTATATTAAAAGGTGAAAAGTTTAGCCTTAAGCAATGCCCAAAGACAAAACTTGAGATTGAGGAAATACAAAAGGTTCCATATGCTTCGGCTGTTGGAAGTCTGATGTATGCTCAAGTTTGTACACGGCCAGATATTGCTTTTGTGGTGGGTGTGTTAGGGAGATACGTAAGTAATCCGGGGATGGAACACTGGAAAGCAGTCAAAAGAGTTCTCCGGTATTTGCAACAAACAAAACATCACAGGTTAACATATAAGAAGTCGGATAAACTGGAGGTCATAGGGTATTCCGACTCGGATTTCGCTGGATGTGAGGATTCTCGTCATTCAACCTCGGGCATTATATTCCTTTTAGCGGGAGGTGCAATATCATGGAAAAGTGTTAAACAAACACCCATTGCATCTTCAACTATGGTTGCGGAATTTGTTGCTTGTTTTGAGGCATCCAATCAGGCGTTTTGGCTGCGAAATTTTATCACTGGACTGCGGATTTTAGAGGGGATAGAAAGACCCCTTAGATTATATTGTGACAATAACTCGGCAGTTCAGTATTCAAACAGTAACAGGAGCTCGGTTAAGTCCAAACATGTAGATATCAAGTTCCTGTCTGTTAAAGAGAGAGTACAGAGTGGTCAAATCAGTGTGGAGCACATAGGGACAAACTCGATGTTAGCAGATCCTCTTACGAAGGCATTAGTACCTAATTTTTTTATTGAACACACCATTAACATGGGTGTTGTGTACTTAGAGGATTGTTAGTTTCAGTGGGAGTTTGTATTAAGCTATTAAATTTTTTTGTATTATGATATTCGCGAACTTAAGGTCATTAATGCAAACATATTTATATATAAGTTTTCAATGTGCTCTTATCTTTGATTACTCGTACTCTGCTGTAAGTAGACCTCCAATTAAGTGGGACTAGTTAAGAATAGATATGTAAGATTACATTTCATATTATTCTTATTCTATGCACCATGATAGATCCATGTAGTTGATTGTTGCGATATCGTGATTACTGATGCATCTATTTGCGGCTTGAAATGCATTGATGATGACTTTAGTCCTATGTCGTTAATGGTCATTTACGGGATTGTTAAGGTTATCTATGTGACGATAGAAATTAAGAACGTTCATTAAGTGGATGCATCCTATAGTAGCATATGATGATCCAAGTGGGAGATTGTTGGAATTTCTCCATTAAGTTGGACTGTCACATGTTTTAACGATGTATCGAACTATCGTTAATATTAGTCCAATAAAAGTAATCATAAAGAAAAGAACGGACTAGTAGATAAAATATGTATCATAGAGGTAATTGTATAGATACCAGGTTTAATTCCGAATACTGTGAAGGATTGGATTCGGAAATAAACAACTTAAGCAAAACGTAAAGTTTTGGGGTTATTTTGTAAAACAAAATAATATCGAGTTATCCCTAAGGGTGGAAATTTAATAAGGACTGGTCTTTATTAAGTAACTGTCTGGAAGTTACAAATGGTTAAAAGAGAAGAACCGTTTTCTCACTTCAGTTCTATATAAGAATGAGTTTCTCATTCTTAAAAGACACGAAATCACGAGATCAAAAATACAGAGAGAAAAAAATTCTTTAAGAAAAACAAATTAATTCTTCCTTCGAATCAATTACAAAAGTGTGTTTTGATTGCCATCTCTTAGAAGAATCGATAACCTAGCAAAGGATCACGAATCAACCGCTTCAAGTAAGGAATCTGAAGATCAAAGAATGTCTATATCTTGTAAATATTTATTCCGCATTATTACATGATGATTTAATTTCATGGTTCAATAAGGTTAAGTAAGAAATCCGTAAAATATTTCTTACATTTCTTATATACTTTTAATTTGATAAAATTATTCTACAAACAAAATTGATAATAGTTAAGCAATTGGGAGCATCACTCCTTACAAAAATGGGGGGCTTTCGATCATGTGAAAGTAAGTAGCATAGTACTGTTTTCTTTTGCTTTTTAAAAGCACTTAACATGGTATAGTATACTCTCACTTCACGTGTCTATTTATTTGAGGAGACCTTATATATAGGTCTCCATTTCCTTTTATAAAAAAAATCAATAATTTTTAATGTCTTTTATTTGATTAAAAAAATTGGTAGTAGTTTGGTAATTTTAAAACATAAAACGGATTTAAAATTATTCACATATATAAACCATTATTTTGTATTTCAATCGGGCGTGGTATTTTGATTGGAACCAAAAATAGAACCGAATCGAATTCCGAATTAAAAGAATCGAACCGAATCAGATTATATTCTTTTATAATATCTGGGGGTTATTTATGGTTTTTGGTGTGGAACCGAATCGAATCGAAAAATCGTGAATACCCGTTAGGAAACGAACTCATATACTAATCATAAACCTAACGTTATTGTTTGTTGTTTGAGATATTATTTTGTTCTCACATATTCATATTCTTCCAAGTATGTGTCTATCATTGACATCTGATTCTGTTATCTTTAACAAATGACAGCATAGTTAACTCAAAATTGCAACATATTTAAAAACAATTACACGTATTGACAAAACAACGAAATATCAATCTTTATATATTCTACTAAATTTCATATTATCTCTCGTTTTTATTTATATTACTAACATTGTTTGTTAGTGTATTAATTTTCAATATCTCTTATATTTAGTTTTTTTTTCTTACAATATGACATAATTTTATAGGTTTGATTTGTAAAAAGAGGTTTAGATCACTAATATTAAGAGAATTTAAAGTATCCAAAAATATCTGATAGGAACCGAATTACATATCCATACCGAACAAAACCGAATTGAACCGAATTATATTCAGTTTTTAAATGAATACCAGTTTTGAAGAACCAAAAAAAATCTAAAACAAAAAAGACCGACCCAAACCAAATCAAAGAATCGAATGTTCATGCTTAATTTCAACATGGTTTTATATGTTTAACTTTTAAATTTTAAGATTTTATTAAAGGATAGTGGCTAAAAGTTATTTAGTCAGATAGAGAGGACTACAACGATACAGTTTCTAGTATATAATCAAAATAATAATGATGGTAATTATTAACAATAAATTATGCTCGATGGGTATTTAAATAAATTATATATCGTAAAATAAACTATATGTTGATTAGGCACGATAAAAAGATCTATAAGAACTTACAAGGTATGGCTAAACTATTCCATCAAAAACTATAAATGGTTCCAATTTAAGCTTACCCAAAATTCATTATAAGTTTACCCAATTTCTTCCAAAAATATCATCACCCAAAATTCTAAGTCTACCCAATCTACTCAACTAATCTTCTAAGTCTACCTAAGAACAATTCTCCTCTCTAACTGCATCTTCAACCTTCTAACTTCATCTTCAACCTTCAACTACTCTCAATAACACAAAAAATCCAAAGCCCAAACTCTTAACACTACATCATTGCATCTCAAAACCCAAAAAAATAAGTCTTCTTGTTTTTTAAGGTTTAATTTCATTTTTTACATTTTGTTGATTTTTGGTAGATTTCTATTTAGGTATCTAAATTAGTTAGTTTTAGTGTTATAATCGAGTTAAGTATGAAATATTAGTGTTTGTGTGGTTCATTTACGGTTAGGAATTTTTATTGTATTCTTAATTTTAAGATTTTTAGAGATTTTGTAGAACGAAATGAGCCTGAGTTCACTCATGTTCTTTGACGTTGTCAGTGTCTTGAATATACACCGGCAGTGTATATGAATTGCAATGACAGCGCACGCCGCTGGTGGTGTTGTAGCGTTGTCGGTGTCCCTACGATAACAGCATAGACACTCTAGACATAGCCACAAGTATAGTTTATGTTGTCAGTGTTACAACGCCACCAGTGCCATGCGTTGTCAGTGTAATTTATGTACGTTTCTAGTGTAAAGTCAATACATCAGCAGTGTATAAGAACATGAACTATCTCACAATTTTTTTTATTGACTTGATTGATATTCTTGTTTTATTTTTGAATTTATTCAGTCAAATCGTAATGGTGACAATACCAGAACCCATCATCGAAGACATACTGTCAAGGCTACCAGTAAAACTTCTTTTCATATTCAAATGTATATAAAAACCAAGGTGTTCTTTGATATCAAGTTCAAGGTTCCCTAAACTCCATTTAAAAAATTATCTTTGTCTAATAAACTGATTCGGAATCATAGTGGTACAATAGAGTGTTTTGAATATAATTTATCTCATTTTGGTCATGGATCAACGCTTAGATTTTTAAGATCTTCAACCAATGCTTATTTTGAATTATTGTCATCGTGTAATGGTTTAGTTTGTGTTTTTAGATACATACCCTGTGAATTTAGTGTGTGCTTATGGAACTCATGTACTGTTGTTTGTAAAGAATTACCAATAATACAGATAGCTAAAAAGAATATTGGTTTTGGTTATGACCACTCCACCGATGATTACAAAATTTAGTTTTTTCTGATTCCAAGAATCAGAAAGATGAATTGAGCCTTTACTCGCGTAAGTCAGGATATCTTTGGAATATCGTAACTTATATTGATAAAGCATTTGATTCTATAGGGTACATTGTAACATAGTTATTCATTGGGTGAATACCAATCTTTTGGTTTTCGAATTAGCCACCAAAATTTTCAAGAATATGTCAATATCGGAGGATTTGGATCCTAGAATGATGCAATTATTACGATAACGGCTTTATGTGCAATATGTCATAGGAATGGCTAAATGGATGAATTCATATTTTATTCATGTTGGAGAATTTATGAATATGGTCTGAATGGATGTTGGAGTAATCTGTTTTTCCAACATGTGTTTGGTCCATGTAGACGTTTGATATGCTTTACCCAATGTAACAAACTTATGATGATGTCAGCATATTACTGCTCGTTGGTAAAGTTTGATATTGAGGATAACAGTATGTCTCATCCACTATCTGCAGTATGTGATGTTGGAGATTAGGTCGTTTACAGGGAGACTTTAATCTCACCTTAGTATGTTTTTATGTTTAATTTTCCACCTCCAAACTTATAATATGTAATGACAAGTTTAATTATCACCTTAGTAACTTATAATATTTAATGACAATTTTAATCACACCTTAGTAAGTTTTATGTGTGTTTGTTTTATTTTTGTCTGGTGTATCAATATATTTTGGTTTACATGTATTTTTTTTGTCATTTTGCAGTACCGCACCACCGGTGAATACATGTCCACACTAGCGGTTGAATATAACACGGTCGGTTAGAAATACAAGAACCACTAGGGCGCTATGACGGTGATGATATAACATGCGGACCTATCGGGCTCATAAAATGTTGGTTGTGTAAAATTCTTGAATCAATAGCATCAGAAAACACCAGCAACTGTAAAATCACGCACCGATGGTGTAATTTATTTTTAAAATTTATGAATGTATGTAAATTTTTGGTGTTCACAGCGTATGTGTGTTGTAGTACGCACCATCGGTGGCGTAACACGTTGTTGGACTAAACATTATCCACCGGTGGCGTACGTATATGCACAGGCCGTATGTAAACCTCGCGCGTTGTGTTTATTATAATTCATAAATTGTTTTTTTAATTTTTCAATGACTTACTGGCGGCGTGTGAGGTTTACGCATCCGACGTTGTGTCCTTACACCATTGGTGTCTGAATACTCAATAAAAAAATAAGATTACACATATATAACTTGCTATAGTTAAGAAATTTACATATTTCGTATGTAAAATGTAATGGAAATACAAACGCATACAAGAAAAATAGATGCGTAGTTGAAGTTGATAAGCATATAATTTAATGAGATCGAGTTTGATAAGATTCATAAAAAAAATTAACCCTTACGTGGCAGTCAACTTTTGTCCTTCGAAAATAGTACATGAATTACAATGAGAAATAGTTTGATAATAATATTATAAGTAAATTAAACGAAAGCGGATAGATCGGTTACTTCAAAACCTTATCTTTGAATTTCAGCATACCGCTTGCAACGCAGAATGATCGGTAATTGCCAAGATCAAGCTTTGTCATCTTTTTTCTCTAGTTTTTTACAAGAATGATATATCTTGTTGCACGGACCGTCAACCGCAATGGTAAGTTGCATAACAAAAAACATTAAAATGTGAATATCTAAAAACTTGTGTAATGACAACTGAATGTTTTAGTTGATACTTACATTGACAAAGTGGTTTTCATTGCCCAACCTAACCCAATTTCCTTCTTGTCTGACATCGGCTGGAGTGCTCCTCGTAACGGAAAATAAGTGAAACAAACATCATTCCTACCCGACTGCGCTACAAAGTGGATGATACAGTTAAACTTTGACGCGATTGTGATTCCCATATCGGGCATCGTCATCCAATACTCATAAATATCGATACCATTATCGCACTTTACACGTTCGGTGGCCTTAGATAACTATAATCGGCCAGATAATCCATAAACTCGTGGTAGAGGGAATTCGTAATAGACTTTCATCCATCTTCTTGCTTGTACAAGCAACAAGAGATATACCAGTATCTGTAATTCCCGTTTACTTTAACGTTGTTGATGGAAGTTATGAAAGGTCTATAAGAGATAGGGAATTTGTTTAAATAACCTTCTATATGAGAATGCCATTGTACCTTAGTAGGCATCATACCACTTGAGCTACAACTAACTATTCTGCTCGATAGTGAATGTATCGTACGAGTTCCAAATGACAATTCAACTCTGAATAATTTGTGGGAGAAGCAATATGAGCACTTGATTTTGTAGGAGCTCTGCTCCTTTATCGTACTTTGATCGGCGAAATTCTGTTCCCTCGCATACTGGTTGATGGAGCATTGAAAGTTTGGCGTAATGATGGTTCACTTGTTTTCTCCTCATCTAGCACATGTCCATGGCGTGATTTGTCTCGCTTAATGGACGAATTCTATTCGACGATTGAGGTTTTTTGTTTCGTAATTGGTCGAACACATGCTTTTAGTGTATCCTTTGGTTCTAAAAGAGAAGATGTTTAGGGATAAACTATGTCAAACTATTTCTTGTACATATGCATTATGTGTGCATCGTATTCGGTTTCTATAAAACATCAACTAGCAATTTTATTTTTCAACAACTCATTCGCCGTTACATTATTATAGAAAACTATATCAAACCACTTCCAATGATTGTTTCAAAGGTATCACTAACCTTTGTTCTATAAAATCAAAGATGTCGTGCGAACAAGGTATATCGTGCGTAGTTCATATAGGACATGAGCATTTTGACCCGTCATTAGCTACCATATTTTAAGAACACTCAACCTTTATAGAAAACAATTCTAAATCTTCATGAGAGACATTACCTCTTAGGTCTTCGTACACCTTGTGCAAAACAAATTGTAGGGTTAATTTTATGCTCTCTCTAGTCGTATTTTTCGTTCAAAGTTGTAATTTTATCCAAAAGTTGGTTCATTTGCAGCCTCTATATCCGATTGAGTTTGAAGAACCGGGATAGATTCTTTTTGTCTATCATCAGTCATTTGGAAATCTTTTTTCAGTGTTTCAACAGCCGATCGAACTAGTGCATCGTTCTCTGGATTCATCGTCAAGCTTAAAGTTGTTTTCCAAAATTTGTAAAGGAGAAAAGAGAAAATTCGAACGAGTTATCTAGGCACCAATCGATGATCAGGTCCCCAGTGGAGTCGCCAATTTGGTGAGTTGAATATTTGGATTGTCTAAGTAAATTTGAGAGAAGTGAGAATGTAGAGAGAAATAGGTTTTAGAGAGAGAAAATCAAATTACAAGAGTGGTTTATCTCAAAAAGTCAGCCGCTTTATTAGATCAGTTTTGGCCTTTATATAGAGGCGCAAAGACTTAGTTCCAACTGAAACGTTTACAAAAAGGGGATAATTATATGTTAGTCCCTGACTAAAATATAAAGTTCTAGTTCTCTCCTCTAATTTTACAATCTCTCGTAAAAAGTTTTATTCTTTACATTTAGTCCTTAAAGTTCAATTTCCTTATCAGTAGCCCCCTTAGTTCAGTAAATGAATTAGACCTAAATAGCCTCGAATATCTTTGGAGGTGAAGAAAATCCCCTTATCTACAATCCGAATTGCTTCAAATATGTTATTATATCATGATTCAGGTTAAGTGCATCGAATTTTTCAACATGAAACTATTTTCTTATATCATGATTCGAAGTTGAAGCCAAATATATGATGACACTCTATATGCCAAGTCTATCTCTTAGGAAATGATGATACCATAGGCACTAGGTCTGCCACTAGACACATAGCATGACAGATGTTAGATCCTCATTTACACAACTGCATCAAATTCTATCCAATCACTTTCCACCTCTTCCATTTCTTGATACTTCTTTTCTCTTCTAATAAATAACTATGTGAAACATTGTTTAGTTCACAAACAAAATTTCTTGAGAGAGAAACTGCAGAAACTCAAAATTTATTTGCTACCTTCAACGGATTCTTCAATATATTGGCTACCTTTACCGGAAAACTCAACTTTTACGTTCAATCTTCAACTGGTTTATGAGAAAGTATCCAAAGACTAGAAAATCTAAACGCATAATTCCCAAAAAACCCAAATCTTCTAAATCAAATAACAAAGTCTTCGGATCTTACGACTACTTTTGTATTAGTGAAAGAGCAGATGAATATAGAGCAACTGGACTGATTAAAAGTGGTCCTCTTAGTTTGTCTAGAAAGACAATACACTACGGTAATTTCGATCCTAACAAATCTCCTACTTTTTCATCGTCTCCTCTTATAGAATAAAATCAATCATCAAAAACTCGAATGCCAAAGACACCTCAAATATCACCTTCTCTTACTTGATCATCATCTCGAATCAGTCGTGAGGTGAGAAAATCTTCTTCAAAGAAATCCAAAGAGACTCCTTTTTCAACCAATCCTTCAAAAACTCACCCTCCTCAAACTCCAAAAAGAAAAACTTTCATAGCAATGGGTGATGATGCCGATATTACCTCGAACATTAATGTTGCTTCGAATCCATCGATCAATTCTCTCCCCTAAGGGATATTGTTGAGACAACAATAACGTCTCAATAAAATCCCTTAAATGATCTTCCTCAACTGATGGACGTGGCATTTGAAGAATAAATCAATTCTGAATCTACACAGTCAAACAATGAAGCTGAAACAGAGGAAGAGGCTTCGAAGGAATCAAAAAGTGAAGTAGTAAAAAATACTTCAAAAGGAAAGGCTCGTAAAACGAGAAAAAAATAAAGTCCATGTCACAATATCCTATAAGTTGCGTGCATCAGTTGGTGAGAATTTAAGGCCTCTCGAAGTGCTTTAAATATTGGTTTTGATAAATGTTCCCTATACATATTATGAAGACAGCCAAACAACTGACCTAAAGAAGCAACGGGGAATAGGAGACAATATTATACTTTGTCTTCCCAAAGAAGGGGAAATACCTTTGGATTGCAGAAAAGATGAATTAGTGGTCTACCCAGAGATCATCAACTAGGGTCTCCGATTTCCACTGGACCCTATGATAGTTGAGTACTTCGAACTTTTGGATCTATGTCCAACCCAGGTGACACCAAATCAACGGTTCACTTTACTTTATGTGATCATGGCTTCTCGTATGTCTAAAATTCCACTCTGTATCGAGGACTTTATTTCTTTGACCAAACTTTCGAAAGGATCGGTGCTTCCATTTTATTATCTTACCCTGGATGATGACTTAAAGATCATCGATGACTTGCTGAAGGCATAAAATTTTAAGAAACATAAATTTATCTTCAACTCAGAAGCTTGGGAGAACGGTAAAGAAATATCTGAAGCCAACCCATCTAAATTTAACCTCGTCTGGAGGAGTAATTGTAAGTCATTCACTTCCATTTCCTTGAGTTATATTTTCAACTGATGTTTTCCTTATTTCTTATCCAATTTTATAATTTGTATAGAAATTTTGAGGAGCTATACACTTCGTCAAGAGAAAACAAAAGATACATTTATTAAGCTTGTTGCCTAGTCTGAAAAAGAATGGAACAATGCTTTCCACACAGCTTTCCAACCTATTAACTTTCTCAACAACCATATGTTTCCAATCAAGTTTGGAGCTCTCCCTCCTAAGAATCTGATGGAGCAACTCAATCCTTTACACGTTGTTAGAAGGTTAGTGCATCCTGATTGCAAATTATTTTAACATGTTCAAAATAGGTCGGATAACCACCTCCCCTAAAAGAAGAAGGCAAAAAAGAATAAAAAGGCAACTAGCGCATCTGGTGCTATCCCTTCAGTAGATCCGATGCCAAAATATTCGAATATAAAAGCAACAGAAAGTGACCTCCCCACCATCGAAGAAGGAGTAGAAGGCGAGTTTTCTTCAAAAAAGAAGAAAACAGTTGTCCTGTCAAAAAAGAAAAGCACAACTGAAACGACTCCTCAGAAGAAAAGGAAAAAGAAAGTTGTGGAAACTGTCAAAAAAGTTTCGCTCGATGGTGAGGACATTATGGTTGTGGAGAATCAACCAGGTCAACAAAAATAAAATGAGGCAAGTGTCAAAGGTGTTGGCACTCAGCAAAGGGAAACTGAACTAGACAATGATCGAGGCGATGATCACTTCAATCCTGACAGCTTTATCAACTTCAATGAATCTTAAGAACTTGTTGGAGATGAAGATCCAATCGTTCAAAAAATTCAAGATCAGTTGTATTATCTTGGTAAAAGACCTACACCTGCTATTTTCGAAGCCGCATCTTTTGAAGTTTCTATCCTTACAATCTCTCTTGCTCTCATATCTCGACCTAACCCAATGGTCATCTCTCCTGAAGAGCCATCCGAAGAGGTTTTAACTACTCTTCAACCTTTTGAAGTTTCTATCCTTACAATCTCTCTTGCTCTCAAATCTCGACCTAACCCAATGGTCATCTCTCCTGAAGAGCCATCCGAAGAGGTTTTAACTACTCTTCAACCTTTTGTTGATCTCGATGTTGCAGTATAAAAATTGACTCAAGAGATCGAATCCTCTCGAAGTCAATTAAAATACATGGAAAAATAGATGGTTCATTATAAAAAAAACTACTACTGCTAAAAAAAAGTATGAGAGACATCTTTGATGGCCTCGTGGATGAGAAATTTTATGGATTTCAAAGGGCCGGATCTGAATTTCTCAAAGGACTCATTTGTCTCAAGAAGCACCTCGGAGAAGTGCATCGAAAAGAGAAAGAAGATCTCAATATTTCTCATCCAGAACGAAATAAATCAACTCAAGACCAAGAATTCTGAAGAGTTAGTTGCAGAGAAGAAGAAATTCGATGATCTTCAAGTTTCTCTTAACAAAAGTGAGGTAGATAAGAAAAAGTTAACACATGACATGAGTGTTATCAAAGCCCAATTGGATGAGGAAAAAAAACTTGTTGTCACCGCTCTGAGAATGAAAGTGCGAAAGACATGCTAGTAGCTATTAAAAATGGTGAAGAGCAAACCACCATCACCCTCCTTTGCAAGATTCATGCTACATACCCTAAAGTTAATCATTCCATCATTTGGGAGCGAATATCCATCGAACAGCATCCTAGCGAGGCTTTTAATCCTGTTCTTAGCTCTTCATCTGAAGACAAATAATCATGGGAAAATTTTGAAGAAAGCTCTGAAGACGAGTAACTCTACTATCTCTTTTTTGTCCCTGTTATTCAATTATTGTAATATATTTTTTAATATATTCCTTTTCATTTGGCGTCTTACAAATTACTATATTCTCATCGAATCGAATTGAATGACAAAAGGCTTTGTATATCCTTTTATTTTCTTAAGTCATATTTGCCTTTGACTATTATTTATATTAGTTATTCGAAGTAAAAATACAACATGATATTTTGAATAACATTGTACATAACACCTCGAATATGATTGTGTGTTTAGAGAACATAGTACTTTGAATATAATAGTGCGTCTAGAGAACGTAGCGCTTCGAATATAATAGTGTGTTTAAAGAACGTAGCACTTCGAATATAATAGTGCGTTTAGAGAACGTAGAACTTCCAATATGGTTTCTTCTTTGAAAAGTGTACTAATTACTTTAGAATATTCTACTCTTGGTCAACCTCAAAGATGGTCAGTCTTTAACTGGTTACCAAAATAGTTTAAACAAGTATTTGTATATAACTATTGGCCAAAAATTGCATTTTATTGATAGCTTTGAATATGTACATAGCACCTCATTAAAACCTCTCGGGACCAACAGGGGAGGAAAGAGTGTGCTAATTAATCAAAGAAAAAAATTTCAAAATACAACACAGTCACTCCTAATACAATTTTAGATCCTGTATTTTCTAGGGATGTTCAAGCATCATCCCCTGATTATCACAAAGGCGATAAGAACTTGGCTTTATCTTTTCAACAACCATATAAGGTCCCTCCCAATTTGGGGCCATCTTACCGAGGCTATTTTCCTTAGTATGGAGGAATACATTTTTTAACACTTTTTCAACCAACTTGAACTCCCTCCTTTTCACCCTCGAATTATATTTACTCCTCATAAGAGTTCGATAATGAATTATGTTCAGGCGAGCTCGAACTCTTTTTTCTTCAATCCAATCTAAACTTGCTCTTTTTCCTTCGTCATTTAAGTCTTTGGAGTATTGAGCTACTCTAAAAGAAGGAATGTATATTCTACAGGACTAACAACATCAATTCCATATGCCAAGGCAAAAATAGTTTCTTTAGTAGCTACCCTAGGGGTTGTTCGATAAGCCCATAGCACCTCCTGCAAATAATTAGGCCATTTTTTTGTCGCTCCTGTCAAATTATTTTTCAATATTTCTAAAATATATATATATATATATATATATGTTTGTCACCTCTACTTGTTCATTTTCTTGAGGAGGAAAGGGTGTGGAAAAACATTGCTTTATCCACTTCGAAGCATAAAATGAAACCATTTCTTCATTATTAAATTGAGGACCATTGTCTGTAGTAATTCTTCGAGGTACTCCAAAACGAAAACAAATATTGTTTAATTAAACTTAATCACATATTTAGCTTTTGTTCCAGACAATGGTTCAGCTTCTGCCCACTTCATAAAATAATCCACTTCAACAATATCATTTGTCGTCCTCCAGATGCCATCGGCAAAGGTCTTACCATATCTATTCCACATTTATCAAATTGAACGGCTTTGGTAATGGACATAAGTGGAACTGCTCGCTTATGAATAGAGTTAGCAAACCTTTGACAAGTATCACAACTTCGAACCAAATTCTTGGCATCATTCATAATCGAAGGCCAATAAAACTCTGCCAACAAAACTCGACGAGTCAATGCCTTGAACCCGCAATGTGCACAGCCTTCTCCATCATGTAATTTTGATAACATTTCTTGTGATTCTTGTTTGCTCAAGCATCGCAATAATGGCTTACTCAATGTTATCTTATAAAAAATCCTATTTAACACTATATAGCCAAATGTTTTTCTTCATAATTTCTTGGCCAACTTCACATCTTCAGGAAGCTCTCCTCTAACCAAAAAATTCAAAATGTCACCAATCTCCCCGAACTATGTCTAAAGTGATGAATACATTCTCAATACGTTCACATTGCTCTGAATGAGTTAAAATCGATGGGTTCTCTTGTAATAAAATCCAAAGATATTCTTCTTCGTATGCCACAGTTGCCAAAGAATCAGCAACTATATTATTCCCTCGGTTTATATGCTCTACAACAACATGATCAAACAGAAGAGCCATATTTTGAAGCTCTCGAATATACAAAATTATGTGGTCTGTTTTTACTTTGGAAACTTCAGACACTTGATTTGCTACTAATTGAGAATTTGTCTCTAATTGTACTAAAGTTTCTCCACATATCTTTGCAAGCCTCAATCCATCTAATGCATCTTCATATTCAAATATGCATGAAAACAAAATTTAATAGATTGAATCATCGTTTCTCCAGATTGAGCAATCAGTTGAACTTCAGCGCTGCATCCCAAAATACTATAAGCTCCATCAGTTCGAACAATCTACATTTAACTAGCTGACAAAATATCCCTGCTAACATCTTCATCCGATCTACTTGAATGAAACTCAACAAAACAAATATGCCAATGTTTGTGCTTTAATTGTCGTATAGGAAAAAACGTGATGTCAAAATCTCCCAATTCTACTGAACACTTAGTCATCCTCCCTGAAATGTCGAGGTGTTGTAAAACATTCTTCAATGGAAATGAAATTCGAACCTCAATGGTATGAGATTGAAAATAGGGACACGTTTTCCTAGCATCCACAACTAATGTCAATGTTAATTTTTCAAGCTGAAAATACCTCTTTTCTGATGCCACCAAACTCTTGCTGACATAGTACACCGGCTTCAGAATTCCTGAATCTTCACTTATCAATACTGCACTTACGGTAAAATCAAATACCGTAATATACAAAAAGAGTTGCTCTCCCCTTCAAGGTTTGGATAATATTTCTGGTGATGACAACAAATCCTTGATACTTGAAAATGCTTCTTCACAATCTGAAGTCACTTCAAACTTCTTTGGTCTTCGTAACACTTGAAAGAAAGGGAAACATTTATCAGAAAATCTAGAGATGAATCTGTTAAATGCTGATAACCTTCCTGATCAAGATTTTCACTTATTTGATAGTTCGAGGTGATTTCATGGATATTACAGCTTTTAATTGCTCTGGGTCAGCTTTTATCCCATTTTCACCGATAACATAACCCAAACATTTCCATGATCGAACTCCAAAAATACACTTTTCTGGATTCAACTTTAGCCTTATTGTCCTTAAATTCAAAAACGTATCTTCTAAATATTCCAAGTTTGCATCGTATGTTAAGCTTTTAACCACCATTTCATCGATATACACCTCCATATTATTTCTGATATGAGAAGCAAATGCCTTATTGATTAATCTATGAGATGTAGCCCCAGGATTTTTCAATCCAAAAGGCATAACCCTGTAACAATGCAAGCCTCGGTCTGTGATGAAGGTGGTACTCTTTTGATCCTTTGAACCCATCTAAATTTTATTATATCCTGGAAAAGCATCCATAAAGGTCAATATTTTATTTCCCGAAGTGGAATCAATCAACTGGTCTATTCGAGGAACGGGAAACGAGTCTTTAGGACTGGCCCAATTCAAGTCTGTAAAATCAATGCACATTCTCCACTTCTCATTCTTATTCTTAACCACTATTAGGTTTGACGTTCATAAACGATATTGTGACTCCATTATATGTTCGACCGTCGATAAATGATCCACTTAGGAAACAATAGCTTCTATTTTTCGAAAGAAAATGCCTGCCTTTTTGTATAACAGGTTTCACCTTTGGAATTATTGCTAGGCTATGGAAAATTACTTCAATTGGAACTCATGTTACATCCTCTGTTTTCCAAACAAAAATATCCATGTTGTGGGATAAAAATTGTCATAGCTGTTTGGTGTGGTTTGTTTTTGTCTGAAGGTAAGTTTGTAATTTTTGTTTAGAGTTTTGTGGAAGTTTGTAAGTATTTAATGTTTGGGTAGAGTGTAGAGGGAGAATTGAGCAGCATGGTTGTATTTAATTTTCATTACCCTCATTTAATGTTGGTGGTTGGGTATTTATACCCTTATATTTGGGCCTTATGGGCTTTCGGGTCGTGTTTAATGGACCTGGGTCGAGTTTAAGGACCCATTAGTTCTAAGTAGGAGAACAGGCAGCTTAGTCAAGAAGTGATTAGGTTTTAAGTACTTTAGTTCTGTTCGAACAGTCCAATGGATGATGGTGTCCGAACTGCCCCTGTCCGGTTAAGTAGACATTGTCCAAACTGACCCTGTCCAAAGTGCTGACAGAATCCGGACTCATCACTGCTGACGTAAAATTAGGGTCAGTAAGGTTCATATTCGAAGTACTCTTCCATCAGGAAAAGGATATTCCTCTATTTCTTCACTTACTGTCAATGAACCTGGGGTTGCGGTTTCCCTCGGATCGTCAATCCCTTCCTCACGGTCCAAGGTCAACCCCCATGACTGTTATTCGTTCATTTATCACCACTTCTAGATCCTCTAATCCGAAGAGCATTGGCATAACATTCTCTGGGAACCTTTTGGTCACTTCGGATGACCCCCACACGGTCTCTGATGATATACTTAAAACATTGATAGAATATTGACGCAACTTCATACATCCTTGATAACCATGATCTTCCAAAGATGGCATTGTAGCTTGTCGAACAGTCCACTACCATAAAAATCACTTGAACCTTCTTCCTGAAAGGTCCCTTTCCCAGATTTACTTCTCCTTCGAATTTCCCAATTACCTGCGCAGCCACTCCAGTAAAATCGATGATAGTACGCTCTGATTGGGAATCCGAGGAGGGTTACGCATTCTATCATAAGTTATTTTGAAAAGAACGTTCGCAGAGCTCCTTGTGTCTATCAGCACGCGTCGAATTTCAAGCCAGCAATCTCTGCCATAATGACCACTGCATCCTCATGCGGCCCTACAGTACCTTGTAAATCATCTTCATCAAAAAGGATAAATCGAATGTCTCTTTTACCATACATATGGGTAGATATCTTCCCCTCTATCTGAGTAGCTAGACTCACTATGTGCTTTTTCTTTGAACTATCAGTGTTACCAGTCATAGTATCGCCCCTAAAATTGCCAAGGACTCAAAATACTCGCAAAGGTTTCGAACGTGGCCTTGTTTTACTGCTCCTCCACTGCCATTAATATTAACCGATCTGGATCTGCATCTAAGTATTCTGATTTTGCATCAAAATTATCAACCTTCGAATCCAAAACCATCAAATATTCAACTTGTGCCTTTGGATTTGTTGGTTGTGAAGTCGATGCAATAGGATTTTTCGATGCGCTGCTCTGCGTTTTCACATAAGCCAACAATTTCCCATTTTCAATTTAAGTCTGAACTTCCTTTTTCAATGCGATGCAATCGGTAGTATCATGTCCGATGTTGTTGTGATACCTGCAAAACCTGTTGTTTCGCTCCTCCCTAGGCTTATTGATTGGAGCGGGCTTCCTGAAATTCACATACCCTTTAGCTACGTCGAACATTGTAGCTACACTCTCAGTGAGATCTGCATAATACTCAGGCCTTATCTATTGATTGGGCCTCAGCCTATGAAATTGGTATGCTGGTGCTTGGTTCCAATATCCTCCAATTCGAGGTGGTAGGTTCTTGTTCCTCGGACGTGCTTGTTGCGCAGAATTCGAAGATTTCCCCTGGTTATTTGGCACATGCCCAAAATTACTTTGACCAATTCTAACTATGCATCGAACCCTGGTCGATTCTTCCACCTTGATTTGGTCCTCCACTTGAGCCATTAATGCTCCAAAAGTTAAAGCTCTTTGCTTTGTTGTTTCATTATCCAGATGCTCTTGTAGCAATTCTTGTCGAAAGGCTGCTATTGCTACCAGATCCTCACAATTATCTAAACTTGCTTTAGTTAAGACAAATTATTTAGTGTAATCTTTCAACTTCTCTCCTACTTCTTGCTTGCATTGAATCATTGTATCTCTGTTTTCCCACATTTCCTTGCTCCCCGCAAATTGTCTTCGAAAAGCAGTGTAAAAATCTCTGAAATTTGAAATTGACCCCCTTCATAATTGTGTTATACCACTTCAAAGTTGTTCCCTTCAAAGTTTGAGAAAACTCTCGACACACCAGCATGTCGTCATCCTCAAAAATCATCATATAATTCTTGAACTGTTCGATGTGATCGTCCGGGTCTTGCATCCCATCGAATTTCTCAACCTTCAAAATATCAAAGCGCTTCGGAAGCTTGATAGATCTTATCTTAGTGGTCAATGGAGAATTCCTCCAATCAACACCTTGAACATATTGATCTTTTGTTCCCATCGCAGCATACAACTTTTAATCATCCACAATATTTTACTAGTTTGAGGTATTTCCTTCACACCAGTTTGTCTCCCTCAAGCATCGAGGTACACTTTTCCTTAGCTTTGTATTCTTTTTTAGATTTGCGAGGTTGATCATTCTCTTCTTTCGAAGATCCTCGATATATTTTGAAATCTATTCCAGAGCTTTTTATCTCTTCATCATTAGATGTGACATACCTTTGTTTATCTTTTTTATCATTTCGAGTAGTATGACGCTCTTTAGGCAGTTCGAACTGTACCTTTTTCTGTTCACTTCTAATATGACGATCAGTGCAAGATCGATCAGATTGATTACCAGCGTCATTTTGGTCGTTAACTTGTCTCACCTTGGATTTCAGTCTGGCTAACTGAATTTCCAGCTCTCTCTTGTCGTATTTTTCGTTCAAAGTTGTAATTTTATCCAAAAGTCGGTTCATTCGCAGCTCTATATCCGATTGAGTTTGAAGAACCGAGAATGATTCTTCTTGTCTATCATCAGTCATTTGCAAATCTTTTTTCAGTGTTTCAACAGCCGATCGAACTAGTGGATCGTTCTCTGGATTCATCGTCAAGCTTAAAGTTGTTTTTCAAAATTTGAAAAGGAGAAAAGAGAAAATTCGAACGAGTTATCTAGGCACCAATCGATGATCAGGTCCCAGTGGAGTCACCAATTTGGTGAGTTGAATATTTGGATTGTCTAAGTAAATTTGAGAGAAGTCAGAATGTAAAGAGAGAAATAGTTTTTAGAGAGAGAAAGTCGAATTGCAAGAGTGATCTATCTCAAAAAGTCAACATCTTTATTAGATCAGCCTTGGCCTTTATATAGAGGCGCAAAGACTTAGTTCCAACTGAAACAGTTACTTAAGGAGATAACTATATGCTAGTCTCTAACTAAAATACAAAGTTCTAATTCTCTCCTCTAATTTTACAATCTGTCATAACAATTTTTATTCTTTACATTTCAGTCCTCGAAGTTCCATCTCCTTATCATTATCCATTATTAGCATATTTAGAAACGTACATAGCCAATCTTAACTAACCGGGTATGCGAAGAAAAGTTCGCTTATGATAACACTTTTGTTTGCGGCTGCTCTATGCCATTCGAAGTAATCTAATTGTTTAAGTTCACCTGAAAAATGTTGCATTTGTGACCGATCGTCTTTGTCGACCTTGCGTTGTTTAAGTTAAGCATTGTATATCGGCGCAAGCAAGACGAGTTGCTAGGGTTCATCTTTTTCACTGCGCCTAAAATCACCCAAGGATTGGATCTTATGTTGATAAAATGAATTACAAATTCTAACTCTTTCTCCAAGAATCGTCCTACATAAGAATGACCTTCATTGTATTTCGTGTTGCCATAATTATGAACCTCGCACACGATCGTTAAGGACCATTGGTCATATTTTACCATTTCTCCTTTAAGATTAAATAGACATTTGTATTTCTTGGTTCCGGTAGACTTTCTTTTTATATCTTTCGTTTCTACCAATTTTGTGTATGTGTCGGATCTCTCGCATACGAATAATAGCCTATGAGTTTTTCTACTTTTCACATCGTCGCGACGTCTTACTACAACTACTAGCATGTTTTCTTTTGCGGTTTGCTTAACCCAGCCTACCAAACCTTGTTATGTATAGTTGACTTTAGTTGTAAATACATCACTATAATCGACATGTATAGCCTTCGGCCTACCACCTGTATCCTTAACATTGGAATTCTATTCACATAAAATTGATATCTTTAACACCAGAATCTACTCCAACAAATTCGGTTCATTTCCCTCCTACAACACAAACAGAGTTATTTCCTGTTGTCGGTGGAAAGCTCCAGCGCTGGAAACCACTGGCGGGGAAAATATTTTGAACAGCCGGCGTTGTGGTGGCATGTCCCACTGTCAACGTGACTACGACAAACCGTTGGTTCAGTAACGCGGCCTCGACTGTTAGGCTCTTTAACACCGCCAGTAGAATATAAAAATACCAGCTCTGTATCCTACCCATTACATTGTCAGTAAACTACCTCCATAACATAACCGTCAGTATACTAAACAGGGAAGGTTTCCAAATCGAAAAATTCTATAAAATTTTTGAGTTAAATTTAATTCTAACTCTAAAAAACACAAATAGATTACATCATACTTTCGACTTCACAATAAATTTCAAAGATTTCATTTGTTTTTGTCTTTTGTTAATTTAAGGCAGAAGGTTGTTGTTATAAAATTTTCTTCAACAATTTGATTTTGTGTTTGACGATAAAGTTACCAAATAAAATCAATTCTTTTTGTTTTGGTAAGAAATTAAAGATATAAAACTTAAAAATCAAAATGTTTCTTTTTTCTTAACTACTTAGAATTTAGATGGCAATTTTTTAGTCATTTCTGAAGTAAAACCGTATGAAATCAGTCAACCAATTTGACTCCGTCTCGTATGAATGTGTCACAAACTTTATTAGATTTAACTGACTCAAATGGTTGCACGCTAGTTAATATAACTATTATAAGTGCCATGCAATTGGGCCCCAACAATGCATGCAAGTGCTTGTGCTCATAGAAAGAGCTCGAGGCCTGTATAGCAGCAAGTATACAATGGATACGATTAAAAAATTGAAACCAAATTAAGCTATAACAAATTGTGTTTTATTCAAATAATACCAGAAGCTTCATCCAAGTATATAAGTTTACATATAGCAGCAGAGTTTCAACAACAAAAATAAAATAAAATATTGTGTTTTAAAGGGTATACTTTGTAATAATAAAACAAGTGTCTACAAGGCAGCTAACACCAACCACCTTTGAGAATTTATTATTTCCCACCTGATACAAGTGCATTACAACAGCTACAAGATTCAGAGTTGCCAGTTTGTAGAATTAAGAATGCTGGGATCAGTCCACGATTATGTTGCATTGAGGTTTTTCTACTCGCTTGCGCTTCTTGTTATCAACCTCATTGTCAAGCGACTGCAAACAAAAGCACTTGATAAGAGTTTTGCCTTTTTTTCTACAAGATTGTATAACTTCATGCAGGGTCATCAATTTAGATATTAAATATTGGGCAAAGGTCATAGTTTAGGTCAGACAATTCAGAGTATGGTACAATTAAATAAAAATGCCTACAGAATAAGTCAGATCCCAGTTAACAAGATCAGTTCAAGCTCTTATTCCAATCCACATAAGTGGCCAAAATTCAAGTGTCTAGGTCTGAAAGACTATTTTTTACTGTGAAGCTTATCCAGCCAGATCCAAACCGGGTTAGGTTTTTGCCACTGTTAAAATTGTGCTCAAGTCACACTATCAAAATCTTAAGTAGCCTTCTATATAATTGCATTTGTATTCAATATAATTTTGAACATGAATTACCTAAGCACTTTGTTACAGTTTGGTTTTAAAGGCCAGAATTTTCATTATAGATACAAAAGTTTTGAATCAGTACCTGCTGATAAAGCGAATGTGGAACTCGAACCCTCTTGGATCCATCAGGTAAACGTTTACATGGAAAATAGTTCTCCACAGGTTCCAAGCTGCTAGTTACCTGCAAACAGTTTTAAAGGGAAAAAAGTGGTAAGAAATATTGATGTCAAGTTTGGCAGAGTTTTACAGATTCCACTAAAACTAGAATTTTAAAATCACCATTGTTTGTTAATGCAATATGGGGACAAGAGCAAATAACCCCTAAACAGAAGATGAATCTTTAAATTACATTCAAGGTACAGAAATCATCAAAGCATACAGATAAGCTTATACTGCAGCGAAGCTTCTCTAGTTCTTAATAAAGATTTGACGCTACCTATAAAGTTCTTATTGTGAAATCTAACACTTATCTTGAAGATCCTTAAGGCAAAAAACAGAAATATGCTGCAAATACTACCCTAAACAGGTTTTCTACATATGGTATTTATGACATAGTTAAAAAATCCTAGACATAGTAGCTATAGTTAATTTCATAATCATATTTCACAATATGACATGATTTGATTTATCTTCGTATAACCTAGATTTATGGATGATGAGAATTACCTGACTTTGGATGCGCCCAATCAGCAAATCTTTGCAACCAGATGCATGGACACGTTCCAAGTGGGGGCACTGAAGTAGCAATCTCTCTGTAGGGTCAAATCAATTAGTTTGATAATTTACTGACAAAAAGAAACTGATATGTTACTCAATCATTTGATATGATAAGCAACGGGAAGAAGCTTTATCAATGTACCCGGATGCAAGTTGTGGCAGAGATTTAAATTCAGGTCATCTAACTCAGGGCAGCATAAATATAAAGCCTGCCATTGAACTTGCTAATCAGAGACTAAGGAAGCTAGAATTAGGAATAAAATATAAAATGCAGACAAAGAAACCCACATCTAAGCCTGAACAACCCCACAAGCTGAGCTTTTTCAATCGATCATGTTTGATAATCAGCTTCTGATAAATGAGATGATATGTTTTTGGCAGCTTGGGGTCATTACTGTCATCACGAGTTAGATTCTGCGAATTAGGGTGACATATTGTCATACCACAGTCCAACAGTTCAAGAAGAGGCAGCTGAGCAGCGGCAAACTGAATCCCACCTGAGTGATTTAACACCATTGTCATCGATCAGGATTTCAAATGTTAATTGTCGTACAAACCAAAATAATTTTTAGTTACGAATTACAAGACTCAGGTCATTACTTGATGTGATGTTAGGACAAAGAGCCAAGAGCAGTCTCGACATGGAATAAGGAAAAACATTGCAGATCATTCCAATGCCACTGTCACTGATGCTAGACCTGAATCATAAAAGGCTCTTAAACATAGAATCATACAGAGGATAGACAGAAATGCAGCTGCGTATGCTAGACCTGAGGCATAAAAGGCTCTTAAACATATAAACATAGAGGATAAACAAAAAAGACAGCTCTGTTGTTGAGCTTGGACTGTACATACCCACTCAGATCTAGCAACTCCAATTTTGAATAGCTTGAAGCAATGGCAGCAACAGATGCATCAGTTATTTCTGAGCCAAGAACTAATGAAAGCATCCTTAGTCCCCTGAACAACAAGTCAGCAAGAGACTGAATCAGATTTCCTGAGATGAACCACATATTTGCTCAAATTATACAGGCCTTTTGATGAAAAGAAAACAAAATGCGATCGGATCCTAGCTTCATATGAAGTGTATTCAACAAACAGTAAAATCTGTAATATCTGACCGACCTCAAGTTTGCAGCTGTAAGAGCAAGCACAACAGCATGAGACAGCCTAACGGATGCTATATGGATAATTTGCAACCTTGGACAACACATTCCCAAAGCATCAGCCATGGTAGTGAGATCAGTAGTATCCTTTTCTTGCCGAGAAAACTCTAGTGATATTTCTTTAAGATTGGGACAGTTAAAAACCTACATTAGCGGCACCATGAAACAAAATTAATTGAATCCCCCATAAAACATATATAGTTGATCAAAGAGTGAACATGAATCGGTTACCATCTTTGATAGAGAGAAAAGATCTGAAAGCCATAGCATAGATAGACTAGATGAACAGAGGACTAATCCCCCTAAATTGGAACACCCTCCCATCTTAAGGGTCGTGAGACTACGTTTATCAGCAACAAAGCGACCCAATTCATCTCTGCATACAAGATGAACAAAAAGACAATTAATGCAGTGAGAATGAAATCATTAGCAAATCAGATCCCGCAGGAACAATCATCAATGGCTGTCTTCATACACACAACTACAAATGCCATAGGAGAAAAGGTCACCACAAGCAAAGAAACAAAACGCTGGCAGTATGTAAACAAAAGTGAACAAAACATAACTAGGAGTGGTAAAGTTTAATGGCAGAACCCCAGGAAAAATAATAACACTAGAATTATTCCAGCAAGGTTAAACATATTATACCCAGTAATCCTGTTAACTGCAGCATCAGCTGTATAAACTTCCAAGACTTCCAAATTCGGACAAGAAAAGGCAATGCACGCCAGCATTGTTGCATCCATATCACTGCATAATACAAAGACAAGCTACAATCATAAACATTATCTTTACTTCCAACAAGAACAGATCAAAAATCCAATCCACAATTCTATTAAGACTAGAATGGTGGTGTAAAAAAATAGCTTAAACAAGTGTAGATCAACACGGTTCAGATCATATTTCAGCAGTCAGATTACATTATCTTCCATAGTGCTCCAAATATTATCTAATCAGTGTTCTAAATTAGTAATTTAACTGCAGATCAAGTATAGACATGCGCAGTTATCATCAGTTCTGTTCATATATCGAATCGTTTCTGCAATCCAAATTACGAGCATTGGCTCAATGTAACATTGATCCATCTGCATTTCGGTCCTTTAAGGTTCATATAAGACAATGTCACTCCAGATCAAATGAGGCATTCCATTAAACCAAGATCTAACAAATCCAAATAAGCACCCTAACCTTTCCATCGTAAGAGAAAGTCGGACAAGACAAGGGCATTTCTGCAACAGCGATGAAACATTTCCGACTTGAGCCCTAACAGGAACCCTAAGCCGAAGCTCTTCCGCCGCCCTCCACATTCTCTTTGTAGTCTCTCTCCATCCTTTACAAACCTTAGCCGCCGTCAGCAGCCCTGCAGGCGGGAGCCTCTTCATCACCTCCCATAGACACACTATCGGCAAACCACCCGAGTAACTCACCGGATCGAGATCCGTTACTTCATCGTCAACATCTTGCGAATCACCTCGGGATTCTAAATCGTCGAATGAGAGAACACGGCGGGGGTACGGCTGTCGAGGCGGCGCAGTGGGAGGTCGTACAGCGGAGTAGGATGATGGTATAGCTGGGGTAGTAGATGGATTGGATGAGGAAGAAGGTGTTGCGGCGGCTGTGGTGGCAACCTCCGGTTCGGTCAGTTGAGGAATGTGACAAACGTGGCCTTTCTTAGGGAGACCGCATCGGCCGCAGTTGTAACTTCCCCGATTCTTCTTGCTCCGCTGTGAGTCGATAGATGCAGCGGCCGCTGATGAAATGTGAGGGCGGTGGAGCTGTCGCTGCATCGGCGACGTAGAGAAGAGAGAGAAAGAGTGTGATGAAGTAAAGGCGAGGTCAAAATGGAAGACGAAGATTGAAGATAGAGAGAGAAATGAAAAAGAAAGGTTAGAGAAAGAGGGGGGGTCTGAAAATCTATGGAGCGGGAATATAAAGATAATTTCGCGCCCTTGTTTAGAAAAAAATATCAAGATGGCGGGTGGAGACTCGAGAGTTTTACTATATTGATTTACCATTTTATCCTTTTGTTTGGCGGGTGGTAACGTCAACTTCTTAATGTTTTTTTGTCTTTTTCCAACATTTTCTTATCTGACATCACTATTTATATATTCTTTTCAATATTTTAATGTCATTTTACAGTAAGAATAATAAATATATTTTTTTATTTATTTTCTTGATGCAGATCTAAAATGTACAGTTATGTTATTCATAAGATAATTAATTTGTGAAAAGAAATCGATATAAACTTTTTATTAAAAAACTGATAGTTCGTAATGATGTTTTAATTGTAATAATAATAAAGAAAAAAAACAAAACAAAAAATTAAATTATTTTAGAGGTGTTTTGATACTTTTTTATAAATTAAAATTGGTAAAACATATAGTTAAAAAACGCAATTAGTATAAGTTAACCTCTGACAAAACGAAAGTTAATAAATACATGCCAAAATAGTCATTGTATTTATTTTACCATTTAATAACTGCATACCAATATAGTTATTGTATTATTTTAATATTTAGTTATATAGTTTGTATTTCTTTATTTAGTTATACAGTTTTTATTTATTAATTTTGAAAAAGCTGAGTTTAAGAAAAATTGTCAAATTTGTAGAAACAAAATGGTCAAATTATAATTATATTATGCATGTGTTTTTCTTATTTAAGATGTAAAGAAATTAGAATCAGCCACCGCAATTACAATATTTTTATTAAATTTAAAAGCCGGAACCTATTATAAATAATAGATTATATATGGTTTGTTCAAAAAAAAAGTGAAGTTGATTAGACAGAAAAAAAAAGTCGATAATAGATGGTTATAAAAATGAAAACATTAGTCAATTCTTTTTATAATTTGCTATAAATACATTTAAAACACAAATATGAATCGGTTTTTTTTTAAATACATTTAAAGCATTCGCATATATCAGTTTTATTTGGATGATAATTTATAGAAAATAATTAATTTAATGGTTATACGAGCTTCCTTTGATATTATTTGATCACAAGTAAGTATAACTTTAAAATAAATTATGATTTGTTGTACAAAATTTAATATTTTTTTATTAATATTTATAAATATTAATTTTATGGGTTTGAATCTATTTTAGGTTTATGTAATAAATAAGAATTCGATAATTGTTATTTAAATTTAAAATCTAAAATTTGTTTTTAAAATTTAAATTATATATTAAAATATAGTATGTCTCTTGGATAAGAAAATACTTCCAAGAAAATGTATCATGTAATAGCTATTTTTTATTGTTTTCGTGAAAAAAATTAATAATTTATTAAAAATATGCCACCTATATATATAAGTTATAAGTTATAGTTGAAAAAAAGGGTGATATTTATTAATTTTAGTAATATTATCTTTTCCTACTACCGTGGTTAGTTTTTAAAATCTGTTCGCAATGTTTCACCACGGTAGAACCTCATCACACCAACACTTTATACTTTTACGATAGCTTTTCAAATCACCATCCATATCCACATACTATTCTTCATTGATTGACAACTACAATGGTTGTACCACCATGTAGTCTCCTAACAAACACCATCAATGCTTTTAAGTTTCACACTAATCCAAATCAGCATCCAGTTCGCTCTTTTGCAATAATCGTGAATATTATCCCAAAAAATATATGGCCTAAATACAACCATACACCAAAAAAACTGTCCTGCAATTTCATTCATTGAAAAAGACAAAGACGATATAATGGCTAGCTCCAAACTCACATTAATTAGTAAATTTTCTCATGAAAAAACTACTTATAAATCTGTAAAAAAAAATGGCAAGCTTTATTCACTGAAGCTCCGTATATCATATCGGGCTAGTAAACATATTCTAACAAAATTTGATAAGTGTGAAGATTGTGCAAAACTATGGAAAATGTCAGTCTGGACCATTGAGACATACCAAATGCAAGTTCTAAAGTGGACTTCTACTTTTGATCCCATATTGGAATCCTCGGTTACCCCCATATGAATATCTATGTCTCAAATCCCTTAATACATGTATAATCGGGCAGCCATCGCTTCAATTTCCAAGGTTATAGGAGTCTATTTACAAGTCTGGATTCCATCAAGGAATAAAGCAATGTATAACAACTACAAAACCAGAATTTGGATTGGATTTGGAGATCTTTGAAGCTCAACATTGAAGAAGGATTATGGCAGATGATTCATTATGAGAAAATGCCTCATTACTGTGATAAATCCAAACATTTTGGACACGATGCGTTGTCCTGCGAGAAAAACACTCACGGCATTCAAAAAAATCCAAACACACAAACCATAAACTTAAATCAATTATCATCAAGGACTCATCTAGCAATACTTTCTCACAAATATAACAGATATCAATGTCATATACTCCAAAACAAAATACAAACACAAATACCCAAACAAAATTTTCATTAGGTGTAAAGATTGTATAAGCACTTATAACTATTGAAACTTTAAATATTTTCAATTTATCAAATGGAATTAATGCCAATATACCTGACCAAAACTCTATTCTCCAATATACAATTGGTAGCCTACCTGCATCCCCTCAGAAACATAAAAAACCTTGAATTTTAAAAAATGATTAATAAGATAAGGAAGAAAGCTTGCAATGTCACCAAACATGAAAGAAATACCTCAACGCAACCAAAAACAAAGGGCCTATGCAACCCTCTATACCCCAAGTTTAAATGAGTCTCACAATTCTCAACTCTGGAATATGAGAGGAGTAGGTAACAAAGGCATCATCAGAATACTCAAATCAATTAAAATAAAATAAAACATTAACTTACAAGCAATTCAAGAACCAAAGATAAAGTTAGAGAAGCTCACTTAAATCACCGTAAAACTTGGATTTCAGATTAGTATGGCAAATTCATCAAACAAGACATGGATTTTATAGCACGACAATTACAAAATAGAAGAAGTAAAGAATCGCAATAAATTCCTACATATTTATGTCAGCCATTATACCACAAGTACAACTTTCCTAGCTACCATAGTATATGCCAAGAATACAAAGGAACCCGTAAATACTTATATAAATGTCTAAGAGATATATTTGAGCAAGACAATCCCTGGATTCTAATGATTTTAATGCAATCTTAAACATTTATGAACAATTATCTTGCTCAACTATATGTCTTGTTTGGAACGCTTCGATTCGTCTTGCCTTCTTCGAGATTCTACAGAAGTCGAGGAACAAAGACAACTATACATATATCTGAAAAGAAACTGAAAATAAAACCATTGACCTCTCAGTGTTTGGACCAAATTGTATATTTTTCAATGTCTACTGTCTGATTTCCACGTGACTAATTTTGACCCGACCTAGCATTTTGGTTTCATGATTGAGAAACTAGCTAGTCTTTATCGCGTGTACTAATAGCTTCTCTTTTTCTATCGCGAGATAATTGTAGCACTCATCAATGAAAGAAAACAAAAAATCACATGAATTTACATTCAGTCTATATAAATAGGTCATCGACCCACCTTTCCTCTTAATTGTTTCTATAGGGAATAAATTATAGAGATAAATCCAAGAAAGTTATCAAAATCTAGATACCATGAAATCTTTACCGACGAACTCAACCACCATGCCAACTCATCCGAGCCTCGTTCAACATTCATATTAACTTGTTTTGGAAGCGTCAACCATCGTATCACAACGGTTTAGATTTTTATTTAGTTGACTCTTAAAATAATGTAGATTATATTACCCGATCTCTTTTCTCTTAAAACTATTCAATGGGTGGCAAAGACTTCAATGTCAAAACTAATGGTTTATCATTTGTTTACAGATAATGCGAAATCTCACCTCCATGCTTTGTATTGAGTTCCATACTTCTACGAATATTCTGAAGAGATTACTTGAAAGCGTCATACATGATTAATTTCTAACAATGTTACCATTTAACTACTTAAACTCGAAGTAACCCATCTCGTTGTTGAAGAAGGTAAAATTATCGTTTACCATGAGTTGTTCGACTGAGGAATTCAGTTTCCAATGCACCCTAATCTTATTAAAATTTTCCAATTGTTGGATTTTTTCCTAAGACAAATCAGACATAATACTCTACAAATCTCATGATATGTGTCATTACTTTGAAGCTATCCAGCATCATATTTGAAATGGATGAGTTTTTATGCTTGTGTAAAATGTTAATAAACTCGGTATTCCCCTTCTACTTCATCATTTTACCCAACAAGTATAAATTAGTAAATGATCTTTTGGAGTTTAAAATGAGAGTGGAAACATCATTAATTCTTCTTTTATAATGATTAGGAGAATTGATAAGGGGGAATTCCCCAAATACGAGCAAGCACGAGCAAAGAGCACTGTGAGTTTGTATTATGATAAGCAATGAAGAAAAGAACGAGTTCTATGGTATTGACAAGCTCAAAGGTGGATCAAAACGAAAGGTAAATACACCGATTGATGAACTCGAAGAAATGTTGAGCTCATCAACGGACTGAGCTCAAGGACATATACAGCTAGTCAACGGACTAAGCTCAAGAACATATACAGCGTTACTAAACTCAAGATCAGGATGAGCTCGAAGATATTGGGGAAAAAAGTGGATCGACTAGATGAGGAACGTGAAGAGACAAAATGACCTAAAGAAGATAAGTTGAGCGCGTACTAAGTGAGCTCGAGCTCTACAAAATAGAACTAACCTGATTTCATTTAAAAGAGTAGTTCAGCTCAGATTAACGTACAGATTGTACTCAGTGTTTTTATTATGTAAACACGCGTTTTGACCCATGAGTCAAACAGTGTCGGTTATTTATTCCACAATTATAGAGATAGTGAATGTGTAAGTTATTCGTTCCACAATTATAGGGATAGTGATGTTAGTGAGATAGTGGCGCTAAAGCGTGAACAAATTTAACTACCCACTGATTTGTGTATTATAAATAGGGAAAACCTATTGACGTATAAAGTGATCTCTTTATTGACTAAAAAGTTGCAGGCTTACTGTGGTAGACATTTTTAGATCCTTAACAAATTTGGCGACTTCTGTGGGAACTTTTTAACCAATAACCATGGTAGTCACAAGGTCAGGAATCAAGAGAGATAATCAGAAACTAGCGAAACAACAACGCACCGGAGGAGAACCGTAAGTCGTCTCGACCCCACAATTCCTCAAGAGGTCAATCCTCTAATACCCCCTCCCCATAAGCAACGGTGGTGACAAAGGGACCTCTAATTCAGCCAGTTGATGCTTCCCATGGCGAGAACACACTAGGGGCTCGCAAAGCTGCATAAACTATACCGACGAATGACTTGATAGTTCTCCAACTTGAACAACGGATCCAGAACCTTCAGGAGGAACAACTAAAAATAGCGTTTGAGCGAGATGCTAGAGGAGATGCTATGCATGCTACAATGGCAGGTGTGAACGATGTTATTCATGCTTTGACTGCAAGGATCAAGGGCACGAGTAAGACTCACCAACCATCAGGACCAGAGGCAAGCAAGGTCAACAGGACGAATCGTTCTTCTAAAAGAGATCACAAACAAGAAGGTGAAGGCAAGAGTAGGGGAAAGAATCGTAGTAGAGAACCACGTGACGAGGTCAAACAGACGTCGACCAAGCGAGCTCGAGAGGATGAGGACCTGTGTTACAATCAGATCCGCCCAAAAAATTTGGCCTACATATTAAAGGAATTTCCATTTTCTGAGAAGATCCTGGAAGCTCAACTCCCAAAGAAGTTTGACCCGTTCAGGATGGAAGCTTATGATGGAACATGGGATCTAGAGAGGCATCTGGAACAGTTCAGAAACATGATGATGGCTTTCAATCCTGATGGCGATGTTATGTCGGGCACTATCAATGACCCTTAAAGGAAACGCCAAATATTGGTTCAGTAGTTTGTCAAAGGGATCTATCAGTGGTTATACTGGAGTGTGGAAAACATTCAGGGAGAGGTTCGTGGGTAACAAAGAGCTCAAGCGCGAGCGAGATTCGATCATGGATCTTTATCAACGTCGAGGTGAGTATCTTAAAAGTTATGTTAGATGATTTGTTCATGCCATGAATGCTTTGCCAGATCTAGCCGAAAACATGATTGTGGCTTCTTTGAAACAGGGATAGAAGAGGGGAACTATATGCGGATCTCATCAAGTTCCCAACTGAGAACATGGGAGATCTACTCGCAAGAGCATATACTTGTATCAGGGTTGATGATGCCAGAAGAGGGGCGTCACCTGAGCGGCGCGAGCGATATATTAAAGATGGTGCATCATAACGAAAAAAAGACTGAGGAACAACCAATGAGGGACTACAACCGAAGACCTCAGCAGCTCGATCAACCAAACAGGCATTTCACCCCACTGATGGAGGATATTTCAGTAATTTATGATCGCACAAAGGGGCGTACGAGGTACCAAACTCCACGAACAATGAGCACGCCTGGATTTAAGCGATCTAATCAGTATTATTGTGCATATCACCATGACCATGAACATTCAACAGATGAGTGTTGGCAGTTAAGGGAAGATATTCAGTGCTTGATTGACAACGGTGAGCTGATTCAATATATCAAACAAACTTAACCAGATCTACGAGAGGAAGATCACCCTCCGAACAACGACAAACCAGCCACTGGAGAAGAGTCAGAAGCAAACAAACAATAATGTTTATTGACCATATCAGGGGGGAGTTTGGCTACAGGACAAGGGCCTACTCAGAATAAACGATCTAAAAATGAGTTCGACGTTTACGAAATAGATGGAAATTTTTATCGAAACTACTGAGACCCAGTTGTCGATCTCACCTTTAATGATGATGACCTTAGATGTGTTAACTAAGGTTGCGGCTTCAGGATACCATCCAACAATTTTGCTCCAACAACTCCCTGCGACAGAGCTAATATCAGCAGTGGCAACAATTAATTCAATCACTAATGATAAAGATTGGCGGACTCCATACCTCCAATACTTAAATCAATGAACATTTCCTACAAGTAAAAGTAAGGCTCGCGCATTGCAGATCAGAGCAGCCAAATACTGTGTTCTCGAAATTATTATGTATAGGAAAAGCTCAACCATACCTCTACTATGTTTCCTTGACCGAGGTGAAGCTAGTTATGTGTTGGAATATCTACATTCAGGGGAAGCAGGGGCTCATTACGGACACCGAACATTGATTCGTCGTTTTCTTATCGTTGGGTACTATTGGCCCGAGCTAGCGAGCGATGCTGAGGATCTAGTATTGCAATGTCATAGATGTCAAGAATATTCGAACACGCAGCATAGGAGGTATGTGATTTCATACATAATCAAATTCTGGCCCGATATGGAATTCTACAAATTATAATGACAAATAACGGTCCTCAATTCCCAAATTCGATCCTTATCAATTTCTGCAAACGATATGGGATTCTCCAGCATTTCTCCACCCCTTATTACCCTCAGGAAAACAGACAGGTTGAGGTGACTAACAGAACACTATTGGAAGGGCTAAAGAAGAAGCTGGAGGGAGCTAAAGGCAAATGACCAGACAAGTTAGCAGAGGTCACATGGGCGTACAGAACAACCCCTCGCTCCACAACAGGTGATACACCATTTGCTTTGGTGTATGGAGCAGAGGCAGTTATTCCAGCAGAGGTCATAATTCCGAGCCATAGGATTGAACATTACGAGTAGGAGGCAAATCTTATATCTAGGTCAACATCCCTGGATATGAAAGACAAATTCAGGCCATAGTCTGAACATAGCACTATCGAAGTCTTATGAGAGGACGTTTTAATGATCGTTTGAAGCCACGATCTTTCAAGGTGGGGGGACTTAGTTTTAAAGAAGGTGTTTTAGGGTTCCGGTAGCAGAGCATGTGGCAAGTTAGGGCCAAACTGGGAAGGCTCATATTCAGTCATTTCAACAGGGCACCATGGCGCGTATAGATTAGCAGATCAAGAAGGTCGAGCACTCAAGCATCCTTGGAATGTTAATCACCTAAAGTTGTACCGCCAAAATGTTTAAAATGTAAAGATTCTCTCGTTTTCCTCTCTGATGGCGCAGGGAGGTTTTTTACTGAGGCATCTAAGAACAATTTTTTGAATCTCTTCAATATAAGTTATTGCTTTCACCAATGTGTGTCTGTGCAAGTTTTGTATTTATAACCAGCAAATGGGTCAATGACCACACCATCTTTGGCTACGCAATGGACCATACTGAGTTCAGACTAAGTGTTTATAAACACGAAAGGGCTAATTGGCCACGCCTACGGGCTACGTAATGGCCATACTGTGCCTATACTTTGTATTGGGTATATTGGCGAACTGGTCAAAGACCAAGTCTGAACAGACTACACAATAGGGTCCATGAGACCTCGCCGCGAAAATGTTATCATGACACAAGTTGTCTAAGCTACGCAATGAGCCCTACTAAGCTCGAGGTTATAATGATCTCCAGATAGCTCAACACACACATAGTCCACATTTGACAACAAACACTTACAGCAATAGCTAAGGTAAATCATGCATCAATTTAAATATATTTTAAAGTAAATAATCCAATTATTATGAATAGTACGACAAGTTTAACAAGAAAAACAAAGTAATTAGTTCAACAAGGCAAGCATATATTATTTAGAACTACTGGGTGGCAGTTGTTTGGAAGGATCCACAAAAGCGTTAGTTTTTGTGTTCTTCTTAGGGGCCATGTTAGTGCTCGGGGCCGCAAACTCTGCAAGGTGAGCAAGGGATCCTAAGTTCAGCCCAAGATTCAAGGCTATTAGTTCTACAATAGCGTTCTTGTTCTCATTGGTGATCATTTCTGTTGCAACCAAAACAGTTGTGCTTCCTTTTCTTCAGCACCAATCTTTATCTTTTCTTGCCATAGTTGTCGCTCTCGCTTGAGCAGAGCACGCTCCTCTTCCAATTCCTTGTTCAACTTTATCACCTCAACAGTCAGAGCTGTAATTCGATATGCTTGTTCCTCTACCTGATTCGCCCGATTGTTGGCCCGGTCCAGCAAATTTGCATTTTGTGTTTGCAAATTGTTGTTACTCTTTAACAAGCTTTTTTTTGGCTCAGCACTAGGTTATGGATTTCAGATAAAGTTGTTAACCTCTGATCGATGTGTGTCACAGTCTCCTGTAGGGAGACAACTACATTCTCCAATGGCTTTTGCGTTTAAGGCTTCATGTTTGACAGCCTTGGCTGAAGCATAAGCATGCCTCAAGCGGATGACCTCAGCAGTGCTGTGCTTAGCTGAGCCAAAAAACATGGCTTCAGGCTTCCATTTCTTCATGGTAGTTATATCAGCAAGAGACATGTTTCGATAACTCAAAATAAATGAGTTATGATGCATCTGTATACAAACAGGGAAGATATATGTAAATTTTTCATATTTACAACTTAACGTATGCATGTATTGGTGATTCTTACCTCGATCGATAGCTTGGTTTGCCTCTGTAAGAACTTTTCGTTTGACATTTTGTCATAGTACAAAAATCAGGGATCCTGCGTAGCTGATTAAACATATAAGAAGAAGGACGTGGAACTTGCACTTTTGAGTGCTCCTCTACAGGCACTCTTTGATGGCTGGACTCAGTTACTTTGTTGCAAGGATTGTTATTTTCAGAGGTTTCCATTGACAGTGCTCGTTTCTCCACAAATGAGCTCAGCACTAGCTGATGAGCTTGCTCTGTGTGAGTAGGGGGCGATGGTGGCTCTTTCTGAGCATCGTTGTCATCTCTATCATCTACTAGGTCAACTATCTCCCTAGCAGTAGGAGGATTTTGTCCTTCACCAACTCCCGTTGTTGATGGATTAGAAGGATATGCTCATTCGTTGGAGGTAGCTTTAGTATCATCATCCTCTTCATCTCTTAGCTGTAATTTCCTGGTACTTAGGGGGACAACATCTACAATTACTTCTTGTTTTTTGTTCCTCCTTGTATCAAAAGCACCATAGATGGTCTCCTCATCTTCATCCTCTCTATCTGCTCGAACTTTGTTGGGTTGAGCAGTTTCAGGCACATGTGGTGCTTCTTTTTCATTATGCTCGATAGTCTTCCCTTTGTTTTTGAAAGTATCATTTCCTTGGTCAAGTGAGAGAGCAACAGCAGAGGATGAATCCCCAGTTTCACCAGCTTTGCGGGTTACATGGGGCACTGCTAGCCAAACGCCAGGACTGTTTTTCTCACGAAGTTTCTTTTCCAAAAGTGACCTAGGGCGGTCCATCATATCTTCTGCATTGTTAGCCATTCTTACTTTATCTTCTTCTGTGATGCTGAGCTCAGGGATCGACCACAATCCTGACTTTAAACAGTTATACTGTGTGAACACTCGCTTCGTATATATTTTCCAGGCTTCAAAAGCTAAACTGCTAACTCTGATCAGAGGTTTCACGTAGTTCAGTGGCCTCCCTTCTTTCCACCAGCTATGATTGGAAAGTTCACCTGAAGAAAAATAGACATAACTTTATGAAGAAGTTCGCGCAAACTTGTATCTCTCATAATTTGCTAATACTTACAGTTCTTCTTCTATTTTCTTTCTAGTTGAAGGTTTAGGGTATGGGTGATATGTTCCCAATTACCCGACACGGAGACGAATGAGTTCTTCCAATTCCTATCAGAGGTAGGAAGTTCGACAATCTTCTTAATCCCTTTAAAATGGGTATAGAAGAAAGGGGGTTTGACCAGTTTTGTTACATCAGTACCAGAAAGGAGGTCTGTTAAGCAAATTTCGATGTTTAACATGCGTGAGCTAAGGACTATGCTAAGCAACAACCTCCAACCATTTACAAACATCTGGGTAGGTCATATGCCAAGCACGCTGAAGTAATCGCGAATGAGCTCAGGGAGTGGTAATCTAAGCCCATAGTCAAATAAAGTAGTAAAAAGACAGGTTTCTGTTTCTTGTGTATGATAGGGGCGTTCGCCTCAACCGGGAGCCCTAATAGTTACATTCTCAGGGATATTACATCTATCCTTGAGAACATTGATTCCAACATCATCTAGGTTAGTATATCTAGGGGATATCTGAGAAAAATAGTTTTCAAAATCGTCGACGTCTTCATATAAAGGCTCCACAATTTTATCGGCATTACTCTTCACTGCCTTTTAGGTGCCATTGTTTTCTACACACTGCAATTAGGTAAGGATATGAATCAGAATGATTATGATGGTAAGGGCAAGAGATTTGATTTTGGGAATCCCCTACTGATAAAAGTTTGAAACCCTAAGTCTAGGGTTTTCTCCAGAATTCGATAAAAATTAGTTATCTGATAAAAGGAATGTTACCTGAGTATTGTTGAGGAAGATGATAGAAAGCACTTTGGTTAAAGATGGAAGAAAATTTTCCAGTTACGATGAAGCATAAGATTTCGAAATTTGTGATTTTTTTGCAAAATGATGCAGTAAGTGTTTAAGCGATTAAACGCTTTCTATATACGCGTGTGAATCGTGATGTCACTAATTATTTGAAAAACTGTGCCAACAAAACTGAATCGCCAAAAGGTATTTCTAAGAAACGGCGATGTCAGAAACCGCCACTTGCATCGACGACATGTGTCAGAAAAAACAAACACAAGGCGTTTCACATTATTACGCATATAAGTAAGGAATTTAATTATATTTTAATTTACAAGCATATTAATGTTTTAATAAACCTATAAACTAGGGGGAGCCCTGATAAGGGGGAATTCCCCAAATACGAGCGAGCACGAGCAAAGAGAACTGTGAGTTTGGATTATGATAAACAATGAAGAAAAAACGAGTTCTACGGCATTGACAAGCTCAAAGGTGGATCAAAACGAAAGGTAAATACATCAATTGATGAACTCAAAGAAATGTTGAGCTCATCAACGGACTAAGCTCAAGGACATATACAGCTAGTCAACGAACTAAGCTGAAGGACATATACAACGTTACTGAACTCGAGATCAGGATGAGCTCGAAGATATTGGGGAAAGAGTTGATCGACTAGATGAGGAACGTGAAGAGAGGAAAGGACCTAAAGAAGATAAGTTGAGCGCGTACTCAGTGAGCTCGAGCTCTACAAAATAGAACTAACCTGCTTTCGTTTGAAGGAGTAGTTCAACTCGGATTAACGTATAGAATGGACTCAGCGTTTTTATTATGTAAACACATGTTTTAAACCATGAGTAAAACGGTGTTAGTTATTTATTCCACAATTATAGAGATAGTGAATGTGTCAGTTATTCGTTCCACAATTATAGGGATAATGATGTTAGTGGGGTAGTGGCGCTAAAAGCGTGAATAAATGTAACTACCCACTAATTTGTGTATTATAAATAGGGAAAACCTATTGACGAATAAAGTGATCTCTTTCTTGACTAAAAAACTGTAGGCTTACTATGGTAGACATTTTTAGTTCCTTAACAAGAATCGTAGCACAATCTCAGAGCTTAACCCTAGTCGCCTCGAAAGTTCATGAAAGAAATACTTGAAGCTTCCTAGCTTACCATTATCTTCTCACTTAGAGTTTGACTTGTTTTAAATTTCATTTGTTATTTTTTCAAGGCATTAACTGAATCCTTATAACATAATACAACAAAAATTTTGCATATTCATTTTACCATATTGAATATGTTTTTTGGAGCTCAACGCATGGACCAAAGAGCATTGGGAAAGAAGATTCCACTATTTCTTTATTCTGGTTAATTGTTTTGCTCCAAACTACGGGATCATGGAGAACCATAAGTATGAAGTTAGAGTCGAAGTAGAAACTACCGACAAAGAATTGATGACAGTGATGTCATTTATTTTTTGCCAATATATTCCTACCCTTCCAAAATGGGGATAAAAGTAAACTTGTGAAGATGTAGTCTTCCGAGCCTTTTAAATAAAAAATATAAGAAATATGACTCCATGTCATTAATATTTTTAAAGACAAGACTTTATACCCAAAAAATAAGGTTGGGGAGATCAATAGGCCCGATGTTGTGCTAGCTAGTGATTGAGTTCATAAAGTTGACTCTCATGATCCTAGTCATAGTTCTACCCATCATCTGAAGGCCAAAGGTAAATATCATGAGATATATACTCCCTAAATGCCCAAGACCTCCGTAAGATGGTCGCTCGCTATGAAAATGATGTCAGCATTTTTACTGATAGCCCCCTCTTAAAGATTTTTCTTAGACCATGACACTTCATATGAAGGTAAACCATTTGTTCTAGCTATTTTTTAGATTCAGATGTCCCTTTTCATTATAAAAACATATTTTGTATATTTTCCAATTAATGCAAATGATATTATGGGTAGTTCAAAATAGTATCGATAAGAATCATTTATCCCTCCCTGATTTATCCATTTTAATGTGGCCAAATCAACCATCAGAAACTAACAATATATCTACATTTCTAACAATAAACATTAGGATGTTGTTAAAAAGGTATGTTAATGGAACATAAATGGTTTTACTAATAAGGTGCAATAGTTGAATGAGAGAATTAGAGGATCCAACAACTATACGTCAAAGTGAAAGCTCATGCCCAAAGAGTTCAAATGCTGAAATCTGAAATGGCTTTTCTAAAATCGCAGATATCCGAGGCTACTACTTATTGGATAAAAGCGTTGACCAAGGTAACACAACTTAAAAATGAAGCTCTTGTCGCCCAGAAGAAAGTTTTTTTGCCTATTTTTCGAAGCAGGCTGACTATCTGAAGTATGTGATGGTCTTTAGCTTCCATTAAAAGTTTTTCTACCTCTACCTCGAATATAAATATAACATATGGTCATGATTGGTGAGGACATTGACGAGGTAGTGGAAGATAAATTTAAAGAATAAAGTAACCGAAGACTTAAGTAGGGGAGAAATCTCTCGACAACTTAGTTTATGTTATTGCCAGAGCAAAGAAGGGTGATGTTGCTCAAGAGAAGTGACTCTGAGTGTTATAGTTATTTATATTCTCATTGTTTTAGATTTTTATTTTCCAGTTCTAATGGTCTTTTGGATGTCATGGTATTTTGTTGTATTATAATTCATTTCTTGTATTTCCAACACTAAATTCCTTAGATGGTCAAGGTATTTTTAGTTTATAACTTAAGTCCATGGATGGTCAGGGCTCCTTGTAATGTGTTTTAACTATCTGTTTAAATTATTATGGGTCTTTTGTAAACTTCGACAGCTTGCACTATTTTGGTCTCTTTTGAATTTTAACAATTTATATCAATTCGATCTGTTTTGAGTTTTAACATATCTGCCCCATTTAGTTTGGCCCCAACTAAGATGACTAGCCTCACTTGGAGCTCTTAACCTTGGTTATGTCATTCTTCAATTGTTGGAATACTTTATGAATTTTTCAGACCAGTCACAACTCAAATTTAAGCATACTAGATGATTATTTGACCTAATTTAATACAAGTATTTTACTCTACACGAAGCACCCTTTGATCAACTGAGATTAGAGCTCTTTATAAAGGTCTCATAACAATTTTCGACAAACTATGATTTAAATAATTTTAGCAAGCTTAAAAAAAACTAAAGCACAAATAACCACACATCATTAGAATGACAACAAACTTTATTAAATGCACTGACTATGTAGACAACTCATTAAAAACCTTCATGCGTCCCTAGGGTAGGAAAGAGTATGTTATCGATCAATTTAAAATTACAAACTATTTAGTTCACGGTTTTCTGTACATTAATTATATGTTTACTTTTGATATATTTGGAGGTGTTCAATCTTCCACGGGTATTAAAGTATTTCCCTTCTTCATCCACTGGTTTGTAAGTTCAAGTCGCGAGCCTCTCAATGAGTATGTAAGGTCATTATTTGTTTGTGCCAATTTTTTTTAGCCTATTGTCTTAAATGTGCGGAAATAGTTTTATCAAACCCCTATCACCTACTTTAAATTTTCGACTTCGGACCTTCGAAATGTACTTGCTCCTTATGAGTGTGTGCTAACATTAGATTCTTATATTGGGCTTTCTTCTATTTTTTCTCAATCAGAACAATTTTAGCCTTTATTCTTTATGCATTCCTATATTGAGAATAGCTAGATGCCCTTAAATATGGAAACATTGTTGATGTCGGGACGACCACATCCATGCCCACAACATGTTTTGTAGGAAGTTCGACTAATCTCCCACAACTCATGTTGGTTTCTTCTTTAAATATTCCAAAATGATTCGATCAATCGCCTTTACCTGTCCATTTGACTAAGGATGAAAAAGTTGTGAAATGTTGCTTTATACCTCTGGTTCATAAACAATAAGTTATATTAAATTTTTAGAATATGAGGTCGTTATCTGTGGCGACTTTAGCATATTTAACCTATGACATATAATAATGAGGATAATTTTTATCATATTTTTTTACCGTTATCTGAGATAGTAATTTGACCTCTATGAATTTTGAAAAATAATTCACGACAATAATGATGTGTCAATAGTCTTCTCAAGCGTTTGGGTAATGATTCAACCATGTTGATGCCACATCTATCAAAATGCAACGTTTTATATATAAGCTTAAGGGTTACAACCGGATAATGAATTGTGTTAGCAAACATCTAGCAAGATTCATAATTTTTCACTATCTCATTTTCATCGGCCAATATAGTTGGGCAGTAATATGGCCAAGTAGAAGTGACGAACAAAACTAGTATTAACGGAATAAAAAACAACTCGTGGGAGCTAAGAGGAAATGGCCTCATAAATTAGCAGAGTTGTTTTGGGTATATAGGACGACCCCCATATCGGTTACTAATGAAACTTATTTTTACTTAGTGTATGGGATTAAGGTTGTAGTCCCTACAAAAATCATCATCCATAGTCACAAAATCAAATACTACTAAGAGGAAAACAATAATGAAGGAGGATTTTTTTGTAAACTTAATTGAGGAACGCCGAGACCAAGCTCGGGTTCAGGCAGAACATTATGAAAGTTTAATGAAAAATATATTTGATTTTAAACTAAATCCTCGAGCTCTTACAAGGGAAAATGATAAAAACACAGGTAATCTAACTCCCAATTGGGATGGATAATACAAAGTAATTTCTCAAAGAAATAACGATGTATTAAATACTCCTCATAAATGACGAGGTAAATAAGACTAATATGTGAATAAGTTACAGGTAATAAGCAGGGTCATAAAGATCGTATGAATTAAGACGAGGGCTACAAAGCAGAACAAGACGAAAAACATGCGAAGAGGTGTAAGACGAGGAATAGGCCTATAAATATTGTATGAAATAAGACGAGGGTTATAAATTGGGGTAAGACGAATTCCATAAAGGGAAGCACAAGACAAGTGCGTGAAGAGAACATTCGAACGATTATGATGAAATGATGTGTCATTACATTATAAATTACTAAGGAACGGGTTACCCATTTATGATAAACAGCTACTAGCATTTAAGGTACAATAACATGTTCAAATGTATAACAGTGACAGAGTAAATATGTGAAGATAGCATAGCTTGTAAACTATATAAATAAAGGCAAAACGCTCGATGTAGAGACTGGTCACATTTAAAAAAGTAAAAATCAATATATTTGTTGTCATATTATTTCTTGATTTTTCTTCATCATATTGGCTCTATTTTTGAGAAAAAATCCATACAATTAGTGTTTTTTCCCGATTAAAATACGAAATACAACGGTTGATTGACAATCGAGGATTGATAGAATTTACCAAAAAAAAGGCATGAAATAGGGATAAGGTAGTCCAAAGAAACAAACAAAAGATAAACAAACCGTTTGTAAAATTTTTGGGTGAGATACTTTAACAGAGACATCTTGGCCATCAAGAAATATACATACAAATATTTAGAGATACATCTTGTTGATAAAACCTCATTTCATTATAATAAAAATTAACACATAATATTACAATTACTTATGATGATTTGTGAGAAATTGATAGTCATGACAAGACACTTTGATTGGGAAATAAGGCAATTATAATTATTTTGTATGGGAAATAAGGCAATTATAATTATTTTGTATGGGAAATAGAATTACATGTATCTGTAAGAGATTCTCAAACATATAAAATAATTAAAACTTTGTTTATTGTTTTTTGACACACCAAGTTTGTATAATATAATTTTAAGAAGTATTTGGCTTTATAAAATGGATACTTCTAGATCGGCATTTCATTAGTGTGTAAATACATAGTAGGAAACTGAGTTAAGGTCATTCAAAGACGCCATAGGTTAACGGTTGCTGCATACCCCATCAACACGTGTCGAAAGACTTTTCCACCTTTTAACGCCTTGCAATATTACTCGTAGGTTTCATCATTACCTCAATTACTTATGACTTTTATGTCACTTCAACCATCAAATATTTGCTACTCCAATGTTTTCGTGATTAGTAAGAATCAAATCAGATTTCAAACAGTTCCATTGTTTATAAGCTTGACATAAAAAATATATAATGCATTCGCTCGTTACTTCGACTCGGTTAGGATAAAAATCAACAGCTCGTATTTTTAGAGGTACAGTCTTATACTTTCATCATTCTTCATACTTACTTTTATACATACCTCATTAAGAAATTCAAAAAACAAATTGAAGCAAATTTTTGGTGTTTCACAAATCTACACTTGATTATAAATCTTACACGCGAGATAAAACAAAAAACATGTAAAATATTACTCATGCTTGTACTAATTTCCCTTACCAAAAAATGGATTCTTTCTTCAAATGAGGTTTTAGAGGACGAAGAGTTTTCAATGAGGAAAACTTGAGGCAAACAGACCTCAAGACTCTCACGAGTCTACCCAGAATCAGCTTAGTAACTCAGTTCGATTAACAACTAATTTGACAAGGATAATTCATAACAAACAATAACTCAGTCAAGTTCAACAACGAATTCAAGCATTGATATCAATATCCTAAACTCGACAAAGGTTCCGTTAAAATAAACATTTAAATTTATAGTCATCTTTGAGTTATCTCGCAATGACTAGTGGGTTACTAATAATGTTATAAATTGTAAGGGCCTAACCAATTATATATGAGCTTTTAATATAAAACTTTATATGTATTTTAGCCTAAACAAATCTTAGGTAAGCTTGAAGTACAAACATAAGTGATATTGACTCGAAGCTCTCACTTGTATGGATTAAAAGCCACATTATAATTACCGAGTCTTAAGCCTTAAGCATGAAACCCATAAAGACTCGTGGCCCAATGCACTACCATAAATATAATTGAACTCCTTAACATTGAAGGTTCTTGAATTTTCATCGAAAACTATTTATGTTTTGTAGAAATTTTATCATCTTACCTTATGCTCAGGTTCATATTACTCTTATTTTGTAGCTCACGTGTATCATTTTCTCTCATATTTATTCCATGTTCACGAGTATTCCTCTTACAGTCTCTACTCCTTTCATCACTCTTTACTTATTTCATCAGTTTACTCATTTCATCATTCTTTACTTATTTCATCAGTTTACCCAGTGTTGATCCAACTTTATGACCTTATTTCACTTATTTTCATTATTTCGGCTACTTGCTCTATAACAAGTTTAGTATGTCACTTTATCTATCTGACTTCAATTTAATATAATTCATCGCTTCGACCACTACTATTTAACCGGAACATACCCATCATTAAAATATATTATCATAATCTAATTAAAATATATTATCATAAAAAAATTATTTTGAATACTTCAATAAAAAATTACTCCAAAATTATATATAAAGATATTTGTACCAAAATAATTAGACTAGCAATAAAATTCATAGAATATTATAAAATTACCATATCAAAATGCATCTTTTTTTTTCTTCTTTTTGGAGGGAACCCGCAACCGCTACTCAGTGAGTGCGCACAAGGTAACCCCTCAGTCTGACGCAATAACCTGCAAATCAACGCTAGAAGGTAAACCACACAAGGTGATAGGCTCAACCCAAGAAAGTGTTTGTAGAGGGACTCGAACACCTGACCTTTGGTGACGAGCATGTCTTACACCACCAACTCGGTTACCCTTTTTGAAGTGTCAAAATACATCTTTAAATACGTGTGTATGAGATATTTATATTAAATTATAAATATAAAAACCAAAGTTAATCTATGTTTGATTAATGTCGCAAAATAATATTCAATGTTCGTAAAAACATTTCTCATATTTATCAAACGTTACATCAGTAATCCCTCGAAAAGGATTAACCATGAGCTTCCAAATAAAAACTCAGATAATAGATATTTTTTTCACATGTTTAGTCTTTATACTTTTTAATTTTATTTGGTCTATAATCCTTCTACTTCATTGTTTGTGTATGCAAAATAAAATTAACCATAATAGTATACACACAACGCATATTTACGCACAATATGTGCGTACGTGTCAACGCATAGATGAACCCCAACTCATCTTTCAAAGAACCAACAACATCATACCATGTTGTTGTACTTATTATTTATTTATTTTTCAAATTATTTTGTTAGAAAAAAATATTGGTTAAAAAAAATGATACCGCTGTTTTTTTTCTCGACATCTATAAATAGAGATTTTGTTTGTTTGATTTGGAGACCATTTTTTTAGTTTTTTATTCACTTAGTATTTTCAAAATAATTTTCAGAATGTTTTAGTAAATTAAAAAAACAAAAAAGTTGTACCATAATTTTTATTTTTTGGACACTATAAATATTTATAGACAAGGCTTGTTTGATTTGGACACTATAAATTTTTTAGCCTTATTTTTATGTAGTTTTTTCAAAACTATTTTCTGGATGATTTATTAATTAAAAAATATATATCATTTTTTTAGATATATAAATAGAGACTTGGTTTGTTTGATTTGGACACCAAAATATTTTGAGATACATAAATAAAGATTTCGTATTTATTTTAGCTTGCAATAATTAATGTGTTTTTGCTTTTATTTGCTTATAGTTACTTATATACGTTATTAAGTGATCAATATAAACGTTAAATTTAAAATGATAATATATTATGTATTATTTTATTAAAATTATTATTTTTAATTTTATAAATAAATTTATAAAAATAATATATTATGTATTTTTTTATTAAAATTACCTATATTGATAGAAAACTCCAATGTATATATATATATATATTAAGTAATAAGAAAGAGAAATACTTTATTTGTTAAAATATTATATGGTAGAGTGAGGTGGAAGAGAGAAAAATATGGTGGAGCATTCTCAAAGTTGCAATATGCTTTGTAGTATGATTTGGAGGATTTTTCAATTTTTGTTAGGGTATTATGCTTATGTGACGCACTTTTGGAAGATGAAATATCTCCAGTTGTACATGGTCAGTGGGACCTTTCATCTCCTAAAAGTGCGCTACTTCAACATATTTGCCAAACAATTTTTGAAAAATCCTCACTCCACATAGTAAAGCATATTTCAACTTTCAGCATACCTCACCATATTTATTTCTTTTCGACATCAATCTACCATATAATATCATACCATGTTTTTTATTTCTCTTCTTTAATAATTACTATATATTTATATTAAATTTATATATAAAATAAATATTTTAAATAAAATAATACATAATATATTATCTTTATAAAATTAAAATAAATAATTTTAATCCCCCATCAAACATTTACAGTCGAGGAACTCAGTTTGAGTTGCATAATAATTATATTGAATAATTAAGTTTCTTTAGAAAAGATAAGAATATACATGCTCGATCACTTGAAGTGTCATGGATTGAGCTAAGTCCTGAAGTAACCATTAGATATCTTAGATGATAAGAAAGCCTGAATTCAACACATGGCGATAACTCAAACAACTTCTTTGCTATTTTTTTGTATCCGTAAAACAAAGTGAATACATTTAACATAATTTTGAATGTCATCACCAATTGATTTCAACGAGATGAATAACGTTATTCATTTATATTCAAGTTATATAATCCTAAAATTTATAAAAGGAGAATAGCTGTAAGAGGGTTAAGAATTTGGTTGGGATTATAATCAAGTCTCGTATTACATTTTAAAGTCAATCGGGCCAACTAGTCAGCTGCTTGGTTATGGTTTCTAGAAATATACTTAATTGTCATGGGTGATTTAATAAGGCTTATATATCCGTTGATAACTGGATTGACAAACTATGGAACTTTTCCCGTAGACAACATATCTATTAGTTGGTGTGGTTTATTTTTCGCTGAGGGTAATCTGGTAAAGTGTTTTGGTAATTTTGTGGTGTTTTGTGTTTAGTGTATAGAGTAAAGAGATAATTAAGCTGCATACTAGTATTAAATTCTGATCACCTTCATTAATTAATTTAGTTGGGGTATTTATACTTAATTATTGACCCATAGGCTTATTGGGTCGGGTTGTGAAATCAGATCGAGTTTAAGGACCCATTAGTCATATAATTTTAAGTTGATTAGCAACTAGCTTAGACAAAAGTTAGTACATTTGTCATGTTTAGATATTTGGTGTAGTAGTTTAGTCCGAATCGCCATTTGGATTTAATTGTGGCACAGTGACTAAAAACTTCAAACTCATCATTAGTAATTGACAGTCTGACTCACTATCCATATTCCTATAGTCTATTAGCTTATAAATTAATAAAAAATATAATAATGCCATGGTTGAGCAATCAATGGGTTTAATTTACCATATAATCCACCGTAAGATCTAACAATTTCCCAATTTCCATTTATAAAGATGACAATACCATTAGATTCATCATTCATTAGGCAAGAACCATCACAATTTAACTTAACTCTACTTTCTTGAGGGGCCATCCACTTAAAAGTATTCAATGTATTTGTATTTTCATAATTGAAGAATATACTTAACTTGTTAGCCACATTGACATCATGATCCCAAATTTTATTTTTAAATTATTTTGTATTACAAAGGTAGTAGATAATATGATGATTTTTTTCCAAAATAATATTAGTAATAATATTAGTATTATTATACTTGGTCTTATTTCTGAAATACTAAATATACCAGCTTATGATATCAGGTATAATTGATCTGATGTTGATCATTTTCTGAAAACACCAATACCAACATCTAACTATATGTTGGTAAGTCGTATATATACTAGTGGTGATTCTAAAATCGAACATAAAAGTAATTCCAAATTTCCCAATATATAGGACAACTAACAAATAAATGGTTAACTATTTTTATATCTTGACAGAACATACATTTTGAGGTTAATTTAAAGTTTTCTTCTGAAGGTTGGAGTCAACAAAAATCTAGCCATTCATTATTTTCCATAGTTAGATAGAATACATAGTGGGGATGATATTGTTCCGGATTTTTGCAAAGAAAATGAGTTTGTGCCCTTTTTCTTTATGTGATTCTAGGTTGTTTTGGTGTTAAACTCTCTAGATTTCTATAAAGACCATATAATTTTACCTTATCAATCCATGTGAGTTCCAAGTTTTTGAATCTTGGGGGTAATATTAGATTTTAATTTATAAATATCTTATGTGTTATTAGACCATAAGCTATATACATTGTCAGATGTATACCAATCATTATTTTCAGTACTAGATGATAGTTCTGGAAATATCTAGAGCTTGGTTTTATTGATTTCACTACCAGAAAAGATAGAACAATAAGTAAGAGAGAGGAATATGAGATTGTATAGAGAGAAAGGTGTGAAAGTAATATTATATATTATAGTCGTACTTGTCCCCCAAAATGGGAACTTTCCTTATATAGTGGCAGTGGTGGGACCTATTTTACATAAGTGACTCCTTTAACTATATTTTTTTCCTATTTTTACACTCTTACTTCTCCAAGTATCAATTAGGTCCTTATTAATTATAGATCTATCACTGTGGTTATATATATATATATATAATTACAAACACATAGTGACATTATATAATTATGTCGCCCAAAGCGACCTGTGTATTTTTCGCCCTTATCAGTAGCCCTTCAGTCTTTTCAAAAAGATGAGTGAGGATTATCCAGTCTTCGTGTCGAAAAATCTCGTTGTTATACTTAAGCAGTCAAGACTGACTTATCCCGATGCTGGGGTCGAGAGACACTCGTCATCGGTCAAACCTTCATTGTCGGTAAGAACACACTGCCGAGAATTTTAGTTATAGTTTGTCTATGCTAACATGGTCGGTTGTATGAGGTGTCTTTATTGACAAGTTACATTTCTTGGGCCTAATCCTGATGGGTTTTGCACCTACCCATTTTTTTATTATGGGCTCATCTGCCATGTGTGAGAAAGGTGACTTCTTCACCATACACGTGTTTCCTTGCCGCTAAACGCTTGTCGTTTAGGTTTTTGCCTCTTGGACTAACCGAGGCTCAATTATGACTTCAGCCTCCTAACCCTTCCAAAATTTCAAAACCTGACACGTGTCTTTCAGTTATTTAGAGGAAGTCTAATCGTGATTTTATAAAAAAATGACTCTTGGACTTCCCGATGCCCCTTTTCGATTGCACTCCTCCATAAAGAAACCCGTTGAATGGGTCATCTACCTATAAATACCTTCACTTCTTCATTTTCACTTTATCAACATTTTTAGAAAGAGGAAGCTTTCCTAGCCTTTAACTTATATAGAGAAAGAAATAGCGTTTGGCGTCGTTTTTGTTTACGGAAAAACCTGTTTTTAAGAAGAAATCTGACCCATCCTCAAAGCCAGTTTTTGGTGTGATCGACTATATGAGTACTTCTGAAAGAGCTGCTGAATACAAAGTAGCATGTTTAATTGATAACACCACGACAGTTCCTTTGGGCTCGACCCCTCTTGATTTCCCCAAAACTATCATGCCTCAATTGTCTAAGCCAAAACTGAGGTGAACCCTTCATTTGTCCAAGCTCAATATTATAAGAAAACCGTTCCTAGAGTTCCCATCATCCAACCGTTGCCTTCAGGAAACAAAGTTTCTTCCGTTAAAAAACCCAAGCCTTAATTTCTGGTTATGGGAGACTCCAGTGTTTCTTCTCCCTCTCCCGATATGGTCTAGTTAACTCCAACCATCATAGGTTATAGAACGGGCATAATATCGCAGCCACTGTTAAGGATGTGGTTCAGAGAGATATAAAACGACAGAGGTTTGAGGAAGCTGCCTCCAAAAAGCAACAAAAAACGAAATCTGGCCGCGCACGTGTTAATAACGACTTCAGATTTTTCCTTTGCCGTCCCTGATAAACTTTCACCATAAGAAATGGAGAACAAAGAATAGCCCCCCACTGCTCCAACTATAAAGGTACCTATTAAGAGGGTCGCTCCTAAAAAACGTAAAGAGTCAGCCCCCACTGTCCCGAGGACAAATTCACCTACCAAGGGGGCATCCCCTACGAAAGAGGGAAATTTTCTCAAAGAAGTCCGGGAAAAAACCAATAATGTTGCTAAAAGAGACACTGATTATGGTCATCCTACCAAGCCGCCCGACCCTGGCGCTATTTAAAAATTCAAAACTCAATAGCAGGTCGATCCAAACTTTATTGATCTGGACTATGTTCAAGTTTCTCACAACGATGCCATAGAGCAGATTGCATCCACAGGAGAGGACGTGGCCCACCGAGATGGTAAACAAGTTGCTATCAAGGAAGATGATACTGGTACCCTAGTTCTGAATGAGGAACCCCTTTCACCAGAAATTGACGAATTACTTACCGTTTATCACAAGAATTTCCTCGAGAACATATTATCTCCATTTTAGTGGCAAATATTTATATTATAGTCCAGAAGAGCAGTCCAGGCTCAAAATTATGTGGGGGATTCCTGACTGTGTAAAGATTCGCTTTCTGACACATGGGGGGACGCCACTCTATGTATATCAAAGAAAGGTAGTCTTTTTTGCCAATTTGTTTAATTTGGTTATCAGGCTTCCCGCGCGACCTTGACATTGTGAGATACTTTGAAATCCTGGGGATTTTCCTGACACAACTCACTCCTAATGCTTGGTACACGTTGATGTCGTGTATAATGACTTCTCGTTAGCTAAGTTACCTGATGTCTATGAAGGAGTATATGGAAATGACCGGGGTTTCTAAATCACCCAAGCTACCCTTTTTCTACTTTTCTTTAGCCAATAAAAAGAAAATAGTAAATGACTTGTTAAAGGCTTACAAAGCATGGAAACACCGATTCATCTTTATAAGTGGTGCGTGGGAGAACAGTTGACCTCACAACGTAGATAACTCGAGGCATCTGACCTGCAAATGGATTACAAAAGTGGTACGTGGGAGAACAATATGACCTCACTATCAATTTTTTTAACATGCTTCTTCTTTAGTTTTAAAGTTGGAATTGCAAGAAATAAAGAAGACTCATCTGAATTCAGCCACAACCATCTTTATGAAACTTAAAGCCTACGCAAAAAAGAATTGGGGACAAGCATTCCACTGATGCTTTAAAAATACCAACTTGGTCAACAACAACCTATGGAGTTGCTCAAACGAAACACTAGATGTCGATCAGTTACGGGTGCCACCTGATGTTGTTGATCTACTTCCGAAAATAAACGCTCCTGATGGAGATATTTTTTTGCCAAATCGGGCCCCTAGTAAACCCGTTTGAGCGGAAGAGCTTTCCGACCAAAAAACTGGGAAAGAAATAAAAGAAATAGTTGTTGGCGATGAACCTCATGAACTTTTCGCTATGGAACCTGAGCAAACTATTGTCCTTAATGACCCGACAACTAGCGAAGGAAAATCCCTCAGCAGCGGGGAAAATCAGAACAAAAATTGCTGGGAAAAAAAGAAGAAAGTTGTGGTAACCGAGGATGAGAACAAAAGACCTCCAACGGTTAAGAAGAAAACAGACTAGGTTGTGGTAGAGGAAACCAACAAAATACCGGTGGTAAAGCAAAAAACTATCCCAGTATTGTTCAAACAATTGGAAGTGTCAAGGTAAATATTCCCTATGGAGATTATGAGAAAGTGGAAAATGTAAAAGATGGAGGTTCCGCTAGTGATGCAATGGTGTTGGAACATCTGGAAAATCCAACTGGAAAAGCGTATGATAATCCCGTCGTTGTTATAAGTGGATCGGTGCTTCCTACCGCCGCGTCATGCCCACAATGCGTTTACCCAAATCCTTCAAGGTATGTGACCCCGATGACGGGGATACATCATGTTATGAGCCACTGTCCGTAGTTTCCTTTCCACAAGGCTCTGGTAAATTCCCTCTTTAAAAGTCAGATACCATGGCCAGAACTCTATACAATATGGTAACTCCCTTAGCATTAAAAGAAAAGGAGGCAGCGCAGCTCAGCCGTGAACTATTGGAGGTCAAGAAGCGTGTGTATGATATGGAGGTGAAATTGTTAAATTATCGAAAGTTAGTAAAAGAGTCTAAGGAGGAAATCAGGCATGCCAATACTCGGGCTACATTGGCTGAAACTGCCTTTCAAACTCTTCGGGGAAAAAATCAGAGTGGCAGGTGGCTCAATCCCAACAAAACCAACTTAACCAATCTCTTCGTGACTCCTTATCAAAAGATGAAGAAGATCAGGATAAGACAGTGTGGGGTTCGGTTGCTCAAACAATTCAAAATAAGTTTCTTCATTAGAAAATAACTAAAGTGGAAAAATATATCTCTGAACTCTGGTATGCTATGGAGAAGAAAAATAAAGAAGAGAAAAATTTGTTCACCGCTAAATGCAAGAATGTTATGAAGCAAGAGCTTGCCGACGCCAAGGCCTCTTATATTCTATTTTTTCATAGCCAGTACCCCAAATTTCCATTAAGGTCGTTGTCGAAAGATATTCCAGAGGAAGATCGTCCCGAAGGGGTTGTTAGTGAAGATGAGGTTGATTGCGAAGACTCGTCCGAAGGCCCATCAAATTGATAAACTTAGGTTGTTTCCAATTCGTCCCTGTTTAAGTACATTTGTTTTTTGTTATATCCCAAAATTTGTTAATGTATTTTCGTTGTACACTGATCCTTATCATTTTAGAAATTGCAGCATCTGGTTAAAGTACCTAGCGTTCGTTCCATACTTAGAAACCGAAAGTGATCAATTTCCGATACTAAGAAATGAAACTATCAAACAACATTATGAGTGCAACATAAAACAACAATTATTGACTAACGAAGTTAAATAGATCTTTGAAATTTGGTTCAAATGTGTACATCAACTTATCAGTTGAAAAACCCTTTAGGTTCGAATATGTAGGTCAACTTATCAGTTGAAAAAACCCTTTAGGTTCGAATATGTAGATCAACATAATAGTTGAAAAACCCTTTAGGTTCGAATATGTAGATCAACTTAATAGTTGAAAACCCCTTTAGGTTCGAATATGTTGATAAAATTGATAGTTGAAATACCCTTTAGGTTCGAATATGTAGATCAACTTGATAGTTGAAAAACCCTTTAGGTTTGAATATATCCTGCCAACATATCAATAAAAGGCTTTAAATCCAATAAACTAATCAGTTTCTATAGACACCTCATTAAAACCTCCCCGCGCCACTAGGGTAGGAAAGAGTGTGCCCCCAAACCAAATTTTTTTTACAAGATGAAAGATAAATATATAAACTTTTAAAACTATTCTAAGTACAATTTTAGATGTTTGATATTCCAAGGAAGTCGTAAAGGTCGGCAATACTTGTACTTCAATCTGTATGTCCCCAGTTTTATTTTTTCCACCACATGGTAGGGTCCTTCCCGATTGGGAGCTAACTTTCCAAGGCTTTTGTCTTTCGTATGCAAGAAAACTTTTTGCAGAACCTTCTCGCCGATCTTAAATAATCTCCTTCGAACTTTCAAAGCGTACTTACTTCTCATAAAGGTTTAATAGTGTAGTGGATTTAAATGAGCACAATCTCGTTTCTCTCCAATCAAATCGAGGGTTAAGCGCTAATCCTCGCTATTTTTATCTTCCTCGTAATGGTTGATTCTGAATGATGGGAACATTGTTTATGCGGGGGTAACTGCATCCATACCTTACACCAAGGCGTAAGATGACTCTTGAGTAGTAGTTTGGGGTGTAGTCTGGTATGCCCACAATACTTCTGGTAAGTAATCCGGTCATTTTCCAGCCTTCCCTTCTAATTTTTTTGTTGAGGCCGTCAATAATTTTCCTATTGGTAACCTCGGCCTGACCATTAGCCTGTGAGTGAAAAGGTGTCGAGAAACACTGTTGTATTTCAATGAAATTAACAAAATTCTCTCATTTCACTCTTGTCGAACTCAGGACCATTATCCATGGTTAGCCTTTGTGGGACCCCGTAGTGACAACAGATGTTCGACCAAATAAATTTAATTACATATTTGGCCTTTGTTCCGGATAATGTCTCGGCCTCGACCCACTTGGAGAATTAATCCACTACGACAACTATTGTTTGTTTCCTCCCGGTTGCCATCGGAAGTGGGCCTACCAAGTCTATTCCACACCCGTCAAATGGTAATCCTTCAGAAATGGATTCTAGTGGGGTGGTCGAGACGTGAATTGAATTTGCAAATCTCCAAAAAGTATCACATTTATTGACTAGTTTCTTTGCATCAGCTGCTATGGTAGGCCAGTAAAAAACCGATAATAACACTAATTTAATTAATGACTTAAAACCACAGTGTGTCGACCCTTTGCCATCGTGAAGCTCAGATAAAATCAGTTGTGACTCAACATGACCCAACATCTGAATAATGACCTACTCAAAGATTTCATGGAAAGTAAATCTCATAATAACACGAATCCTCGAGCCTTATTCCGCACTCTTTTTGCTAAATCTTTATCCTTGGGTAGTACACCATTTTTTAAAAAACTCAGTATATTACTCCTCCAATCTGTGCTTGTGACTGTCAAAATTTGGTAAGCCGTTTCTGGCCAGGTTTCTAGCTCTATCCGTTTAATGATCGATGGGCATTCTTGCGTTAAAACCCATGGGTACTCCTCGACATATGCCATAGTTTCCAATGAATTAGAGATTGTATTCTCCGCTATGTGTACGTGCTCATAGGTAATTTTTTCAAAAACGGTCGCTAAAACTCTTAGCGCCAAAACTTTGAATCATGCTCATGTCTTCATGATACTTGCATTATCAGTTATTTTGGTTTTCCTGGGGAGTTTGGATTGGGAAAGGTTTTCGAAACAAGACACTCTTCTTTGATTTCTCAAAATGGTTGACACACACTTAGTTAAGTCAGCAAAGTGTGCAAGTCGAATCCATTTATTTGAGAAAGGTCGGTTACTTGTCTGATTGCTATACCTAGCTCGTCATGGTTGTGAAACCGATCCCTTTTCTTGTACCTGTTGCACTACCGGTAGCAAAACACTTATCGGTTGGGGCTGCAAAATAGGAACAAGTTTCTACAAATTCTGTTGGTATAACATTACCGCAACTTGAGAATTTTGCTGAATTTGCACTGCTAATTCAAATGTTTCAGTCTCTTCAGTAAAAAATTTGTTTCTCTACCTGGGCTAGCAAATCATAAAACGTAAATGTTTGTTTATTTGTGACCGCTTGTTTCATGAGACCGAGTAGCAATCCCAACCTATAACATGTTAAAACAATACTTTCTTTGCAGTCGTGGAGGTCGGTTGTAGTATCCACAAAACATCGGGTATAATCCCTCAAACTCTCGCCTACTTTTTGTCGACAGTTAATGATTGTGCCCCCATTGGCTCAGAATTTTTTGCTTCCTACAAATTTCTCCCTAAACATTACCCTAAACATGTTGAAATTATTTATACATCCTTGGGGAAATCGATTATACCAGTCCCTGAACCCTCTGTATGGGTTGCATATGGCCCTTATTCATTTGGGATGGAAAACTAACTCTCGATCCTATATCCATAAGTCTGGCTGCCCGATGGAAGCTGTAATTGAGGAACATTAGCTTGTTCTCTTTTGTTGATTGTGATTATCCCTTATTTCTTGACAGAGATTGGAGTTCTTTTGTGGATGTTATTTCCGTGATGCTTCGATACTTTAGCCCGACGAGACTTGCAGTGTAAGATCTCTCACTTTTTTTTTCTTTCGAAAGTGTCGCATTTCTCGCTCTAGGGATGATGACTCGTCTGAATCATAACTGGTAAAGTCGTTATACTCGTCTGGACCGACGTTCAGTTTTTCTTTCCAGATTATTATTCTGTATCTGTGCACGAGATCGGCTCCTATAGTTATCTTCTTTTTTATCATCATGAAACAATTACTCTCTTTGGTTTTTCGACCTATTCCTTCATTCAACTAAAGCTGTCTATTTTCAGCATTAAGCTTTGTTATATCATCCAACAACTTTTGCCTTGTCATGATGAAGGTCGATCATTTACTTCGTACTCGATCATTTTGGCTGTGAGCGTCATATCGCTACTCAAAATGTCGGTTCTTTAGAGTCTGAGACAACTCTATCAGCGTCCTTACTTAACACCATTCCCTCAACCGTTTTAGCATTCATCTCTCTAAGTGTTGTGATTTGGGAGAACTAGGTTGGTGGGTACCACTTCGGATTCCCACAAACGACGCCAATGATAGTTCTGGAAATATCTAGAGCTTGGTTTCGTTGATTTCACTACAAAAAAAGATAGAACAATAAGTAAGAGAGAAAAATATGAGATTGTAGAGAGAGAAACGTGTCAGAGTAATATTATATATTATAATCGTACTTGTCCCTCAAAAGGGGAACTTTCCTTATATAATGACAGCGGTGGGCCCCTTTTATATAATTGACCCCCCTTAACTATATTTTTTCGTTTTTACACCATTTATTCTCTTATTATCAATTGGGTCCTTATTATTTCTAAATCTATCATCGTGGTTATATATATAATTACAAACACATAGTGACATTATCTAATTATGTTGACCCAAAGCGACCTATATATTTTTCGCCCTTATCACTAGATAGTTGGATGAGTGGATTTCCAATTCACTTATCCAACCAAAAATATATGCTCTCATTACCTAAGTTCCATATCATACTAGGCTCAACAACATCTTTAATGTTTATTAATTTTCTCCAGGTTAATGGACACTTTATATTTGAGTTAAGATGAAGATGATGACTGGTTTTACCGTAGACATAATTCATATATTTGGCCCAAAGTGTTTTATTCCTAAATTTGAATCACCCTGCCTAATACCACTCATGCCTTTGAAGTAACCATGAAGCTCTTGGTTAATCAAAATAAAGAAGAAAACATAACTTATACTTTTATTGATAAGATTTATAAAGCTCTTATAAAAGCCAAAGGCTCTAATAACTTATAATATAAATCGATGAGATATTTTTTCAAAATATTTGGTCATGTCAATTTATAAAATAATGTTGTCACCTCTAGATTTCTTATATATATATATATATATATATATATATATATCATGGATGATTTCTTGAGTTAATAGAATTTGATCATGAATGTTTCTCCCATGAACAAAGCCTGTTTATTTATGGGAAATGATCTTAGGAGGGATTAATAATAATTTGTCCTTAATGATTTTGTAGATAATCCCATCGAAGATAGTGCAAAGACTTATAGGTATGAAGTCTTTACACTGTTTACGGTTATCAAATTTTGGAATAAGACAAATGGTGGTAGCATATATACCATTGGGACCATATTTACCTTTGAAATAATCAATTATTGCAGAGTAACGGTCACTATTAATTATATTCCAACAATAATTTTTAAAAAGTTACATTGAATCCATCTGGACCGGAAACAGTATTAATTTTTAAGTTTTTAACATCTTTGTGAATCTCATCTATTGTTGGGATATTCATTAATTAAATGTTGTCTGATTCAGTAAATAAGGTAGGAATAATTTCCAAAGGATCAATGTAAGGATTAATAGGATTGTTATCAGTAAGAAGGTTTTACAAATAGTTTACAGCTAACTCACACATCCTATTATGGTCTTCAATCCATTGACCATCATGTTTAATACCATTAATTCTGTTTTCTTTATAAAATTATGGGAAAATGACGTGTTTTTATCACCCTTCTTAAACCAATTGACACAACTCTTCTACTCTCAGTAAGCTTATTCTCTTGCCAAGAGAAGAATGTGATTAGCTTTATATTTTGACAGATTAATCTTATCCTCAATGGTTTGAGAAGTTATAAATTTATTTTCATAAAAAATTGACTTATTTCTCAGCTTTAGCAACAATATTAAAGATGTTGCCAAATACTTCATGATTCCAAGATTAAGCTTTGTCTTAAGTCTTTTTAATTTAATCCAGAAAACATCTAAAGGAGGGCAAAAAATATGTGTATTCCAAGATTCCTCAATCGTTTAATAAGACTCATAGTGTTGGTCCCGCATGTTTACGAATTTAAATGATATTTTAGGTTTTAAGTTATTGCTGGATAGAGATATGACCATTGGGGCATGGCCATAATAAGTTTTTGCTAAGTGTTTAACTTGGATATGATCAAAATAATTCATCATTTTAGAATTAATAAGAACTCTATGAAGCCTTCTCCGGTTCCAATTGCTTCAGGTGAATAAAGAGTCAATGAAGCCCACATTTTCCAAAGAACAATCCAATAATGTATTATTAAAGTCATCAAGACTTCTTAAACATATAAAATTGCCCACTTTCATTTGTTATACAATTTAAGTCACCCATAACAACCCACTCAAGTGTATTGTTGGATAACTCCCTTAAGATATCTCATAAATGGATCCCATTGATTCCGGAACATTCTGCATAGATAATAGAAACATTAAAAGCTTTGTTAATTTATAATTGAGAGACTTGAAGATGCATGAGATGTATTGTGTCACAAATCACATCCACAATAAAGGGATTTTTGTCATATTATCCAAATTTTATTGCTTGTGTTTGCAATACCATGTTTGATGAGTCCGGAATTTATTACTACTCTTTATGAGAACCAGACAAGGGAAATTCGGACAACATCCACCCACGGAACTAACCGAACTGAACTAATGTACTAAAAATTTAATCATTTCATGACTGAGCTAATTACCTATCTGCTTAAAACTAGAGCTGTTAATGGTTCTTCGGAACCGAGAACCGGACCAGAACCGAATCGGTAAGGACCGGACCGAGAACCAGGCCGAATCTTAATGGTCCGGTTCGCGGTTCCATTTCTAAAACCGAAACCGATAAGGAACCGAAATAGTAAAACCGGTAAGGAACCGAACCGATAAACCGATAGAACCGATTTGGAACCGAACGAAAAAAATCAATAAAAACTCGCTATAAACTAGTGTATTTTGAGAATTATCCGGTTAAATTTATCCGTCAATGAACCTACGATAACTAATTATTAGTTATCGATACTATAATTAAAAAACAAAATAACTACATATTCACGCTTTTACTTTCAGAGATATATATTTATGTTTTTGGCGGTGAAAAATTAATTACCACTTTTACTCTTAGAGATATATTTATGTTAATAAGTAATGTTTTAGTATGCATTGATGATGAGTGATAATAAAGAATAATAAATAAACAAAGAATACTGTCCTTTATAAAAAAGAGAATAATAAATTATTGATCCAATAAAGATAAACAAAAAAATGCTCAACGCTATATATTATAAAGAAAAAGATAAAACAGTATTGGATTTATTTATTGAAGGTTATTGAATCCCACATCGTTAGTGAAACAAGGGTGTGAAACATCACACTTCTATAAAAAGAGAAACACGCGTACCTTTTCTATTACAAAGAGTTAGGGAAACAATATACAAAACAGTTGTGACCCGCCTCGAAATTAACAGTTTAAAATTTTAAATACATATATGTAACCTGCTGTCGGTTCAGGAAACCGGACCGGACCGAACCGAACCGATTCTTATCGGTTTCGGTTCGGTTCTAATATTTGAAACCGAAATCTTGTCGGTTCGGTTCGGTCCAAACCGACAAGATTAGCGGTCCGATTCGGTTTTATAAAAACCCGGACCGAACCGGACCGATAACACCTCTACTTAAAACTAATGAGTCTTTGAACTCAACCCGAATCCATAAGTCAACCTGAAAGCCCATATGGCCCACAATTAAGGGTATAAATACCCAACCACTTTCATTTAATGAGGGTAATGAAAATTAAATACAACCAGACAGCTCAAATCTCTCACTACAATCTATCCAAACATTAAATACCTTTAAAACACCACAAAAATCTGAACAAAATTACCCTCAACCAAAAATAAACCTCACCAAATTGGCGACCACAGTAGGAGAAGAAGGTGCCTGAATCTAGCATTCAAAACCATTAGGAAAAACCAGTTAGGATGAATCTGGACGTGCAGGAAGTACCGCCAGCTTTGGCCGGAGTGGTGGGAGAAAATGATGAATATACCATTGAGGAGCGAGATAGTTTAAAAGTTGAAATAGAAGCTCTGAGGGCTGCCAAGAGGGAAGAGATGGGCATAAAAGAGAAATCTAAGGCGTCGGTTGCTCATCATACTGACAACCCAAGAGAACATGAGCCTTCAAAAACCCATGTGAGCATGAAAAAGACTCACGCTAGCTCAAAGAAGTCTCACCGGTCTAAACCGGTGGAGAGCTCTGACTCAGACCCAGATTCTTCCAGTAGCTCCTCAGGTGAAGATGGAGTCGAAGAATCCTTGTCATCCAGAAGTGATGAAGGTCGTTTTAAAAAGAAAAAAAAGTTAGTAAAAAAGTACTCAAGAAAAAAGGATAGACATGGAAGGTTGAAGAGGCATATAGGCAAATGATCGTCTCATATCCGGAGACACGTAGATCGGATGATGATGGATCCTTTTGCCTTTCATGATGAATCGGGTATCTTTGCAACTCCTAACGAAGATACAGTTTTCAGTCGTGGTCGAAATTGGAGACAATCTCCATTGTCCTCCAAAATACTGTCCGGAAACCTTCCTAAAAGGTTTGACAGTACGAAAATGGAGAAATATAATGGTAGCAAAGACCCGGATAACCACTTAGAACAATTCAAAAATTTTATGATGAATTTTGACGATGACGACAAATTACTTTGTAGGCCATTCTACCAATCTTTTACGAGGAGTGCTCTGAAGTGGTATAATAGCTTACCACAGGGATGTATCAGGAATTTTGACACCTTTTGGGTAGCCTTTCGGAGGCAGTTTGTTGGAAGTAAGGAAGTGAAGGGCAATGGATACACGATTATCCATTGTGCCCAAGAACCAAACGAATCTTTAAAAGAATAAACAAGTTACTTTGTAAATACCAAGAATGGATTGGCTGATTGCTTTGAACAAGTAGCAATAGCCTCTCTGAGATAAGGTTTGAACCCCGAAAATTTGGCTGATTCAGTGACCAGGAAGAAGGCCATGACATGGGAAGGTTTGCTGAATCAGGTCGGTAAACAGATTAATGTATATGAAACAAAGAAAACTAGGGTGCACAGGCAGGTGAGGTCTGCTCCAGCTGCACCAAATCCAAACCAAAACCAGTCCGGAAACAAGGCTAGGGAGGCCGAGCAGGGTCAAAACAGAGCCAAAGCTCAGTCTCAGCCAGCTGCACCAGCCCAGAGTCAACAATCTAGAAATAAACGAGGGCCTTGGGTTCAACCGGAGTGGTTTGCTGAGTTGAAAGAAAATGTAGCCACCATTTATGAAAAAACAAAAGACGAGGTACATTACAGAAGGTCGGCTGCATTACAGTATCATAGGGAGAGCCGTAATAATTATTTTTGCTAGTATCACCATGATACTGGTCATACCACTGAAGATTGTATTGCGTTGAAACAAGAAGTGCAGAACTTGATTGAAAGAGGCAAGTTGGGGGCATATGTTAAAAGAAGAGGTGGAAATAGGCCTGATAGTGCTCATCGGGCTGGTCCAAATAACGCAAGCACATCGGCTCCGGATGAGGCTATGGTGATAATCGAGAGGTTCGATGTAGAGTCAGAATACTTGGACCCTGATTCGACCCAGAATAAAATGGGTGTTATCTTAGAGCGTTGCAAGACGGTGTCCAGAATTATTAACCTTTTTGAATCACTTACAATATTCGGAGGGGACACCATGACTGCACCAATTGCTTCTTCAAGAAAGAGTCATGTTCATACTTTAGCTGCCCAGCTTGAAGGAGGCATGACCTCCTATCAATCGCAAATTCCTTTTCCTTTTATTGTTTTTGACGAGGATGATCTGAGGGATATTTCCGGTCCACATGAAGATGCTGTGGTCATAGGAGCATCCATTGGAGACAATGATATAAGGCGAATTTTGGTGGATACCGAAAGTTCAGCCAATATTCTCTTTTTAAATTCCTACAAACAAATGAAGAATCCAGGAGTGATTCAGTGTTCGAACTGGTCAATTGTGGGTTTCACAGGAAGCTCAGCAGATGTGATTGGGGAGTTCGAGGAGGAGGTGTTGTTGGGCAAAGGCCCTTTTAAAAAGATAGTTAGAATACTATTCGTTGTGGTGGATTGTCCCACTTGCTATAATGCTATTCTGGGGAGATCTTGGCTCTATAGGATGCATGTTGTGGCCTCAACAGTCCACCAGTGCTTGAAGTATGCTGTGCAAGGACAAGTGGGAGTTGTTCGGGGCATCCAACAGGTAGCAAGAGAATGTTATGCTACCGCACTAGCTCCTCGGACGTTAGGGGCAGTTCGGATCAATGAGGAATAACAGTTTCAGGGGCCCTCTGGGGGAGAGGGTGAAATAGATGACCCCAGAGAGACCCCTGGCGTTTTAATACCAATTAAAGAAGTTGAAACTCACTCTCTGGCTGAAGGAAAAAGTGTCAAGATATGATCCAATATGACATCAGAATTAAAAGGTAAAATGTTAAAATTCTTGAAAGACCATCAGTATGTTTTTTCTTGGTGCAATGCTGATGTTACCGGAGTACCAGCATATATTATATCACACCAATTGTCCATCTAAAGAGACATAGCACCTGTGGTACAGAAGAGAAGAGCCTTTTCTAAGGAAAAGGCTGATGTCATAGTTCAAGAGGTTGACCGACTTACTAAAATGGGGCACATAAAGTGATCTCAATACCTTTTGTGGACAGCCAACCCGATATTGGTAAAAAAGAAAAATGGCAAATGGCGTATGTGCATCGATTTCACAGATCTCAACAGAGCTTGCCCAAAAGATTTATACCCGGTCCCCCGAATTGATTAGTTGGTGGTCTCCACAACTGGAAACAAGCTGTTATCATTTATGGATGCCTTCTCCGGGTATAATCAAATTCAAGTGGATCCGAAGGATCAAGAACATACTACATTTGTTAGTGATAGGGGCCTTCATTGTTACAAGGTGATGCCATTTGGGTTAAAAAATGCTGGGGTTACTTATCAGAGGTTGGTAAACAAGGCTTTTGCTGATCAAATTGGAAGAAACATGGAGGTTTACATTGACGACATGATGGTGAAAAGTGTGGGCAAAGAGTTACACTTGGCAGCTCTCCAAGAAACTTTTACTAACTTAGTAAAAGTGAATTTGAAATTAAACCCGGAAAAGTGTATCTTTGGAGTGCAGTCCAGGAAATTCTTGAGATATGTGATAAGTGAGAAAAGGATACAGCCTGATCCGGACCAGCTTAATGCTTTACTACAAATTGAGCCTCCTCGGAATATTAAATAAGTACAACGATTGACTGGGAGGCTGGCTGCACTAAACCGTTTCATATCAAGGTCTTCGGACAGGTGTGCCCCATTTTTTCAGACTTTGAAAGGTGTAAAAGACTTTGATTGGTCTTCACAGTGTGATGAGGCCTTCAATAAAATCAAGAAGCATTTGTCCTCTCCCAAGACTTTGTTTAAACCCGTTGATGGAGAGACTCTTTTTGTATACTTGGCAGTCTCTAGTTGTGCCATAAGTGCAGTATTGGTAATGAGGTAGATAATTATCCCCGTCCGGTGTATTACATAGCAAGAGTTTGATTGATGCAGAAATACACTATTTGAAACTTGAAAAATTAGCACTAGCTCTAGTGATTGCTGCGAGGAAGATGAGATCTTATTTTCAGGCTCATCCCATTATTGTCCGGACGTCTTTTCCCTTGAAAAATGTTCTCCAAAAGGCCGACATTTCAAGTAGAATGACCAAGTGGTCAGTAGAATTGGGAGACTACGATTTTGATTTGCCCCCTCGAACAACAGTCAAAGCCCAAGCGATGACAGATTTCTTGGTTGAATTTCACTCAGATAGAGTTACTAAACAAGCAACCAGAGTGAAAGATAAAAAAGTATGGATTATCCGGACTGACGGTGGATCAAGCACCATGGGTTGTGGTGTTGGGATATGTTTAACCTCTCCGTACAGTGACAAAATGTACCAGGCTATATGCTTTGCATTCAGGGCTTCCAATAATGAGTCCGAATATGAGGCTGCTATAGCTGGTTTAAAGTTGGCTCTCATTTGTGGAGCCAAAAGATTCAGGTTAATGAGCGACTCTCAGCTTCTTATCCATCATGCACAAGGTCAGTCCGAAGCAAAGAAAGAACAGTTGATTAAGTATTATTCATCCTCAAAGAAGTGGCACTCAATTTCAAAAGTGTCACTTATGAGCACATACCTCGAACAGAAAATACACTGGCAGACTCCTTGGCAACCATAGCCTACTATGAGTCCTACCCTTGAATACATGTGCAAGAATGCCCATCAATCCAAATCAGTCCGGATACAGAAGAAGAAAGTTTTAATATACAGATAAAGCAGCCTCAAGATTGGAGATTTCCTCTCATTCAATATCTCTCAGATGGCATCTTGCCTCCGGAGAAAGCAATAACAAGAAAAATAAAGTGTAAGGCTCGTGGTTTTATCATCCTAAGAGATATTATTTATAAGAAGTCTTATAGTAAACCCCTCTTACGATGTTTGGGGGTCGATGAGTCTCAAATAGTGCTCTCCGAGTTACATGATGGTGAGGGATCAGCTCACGGCGGATTCAGGGCCCTAACAAAAAGAGTTTTGTTAGCTGGGTACCACTGGCCCTTCATAATGCAAGATGCTAAGGAGTTAGTAAAAAAGTGTGACCCATAGCAGAGATATAGCAATGAAATTTATACCCCAGCTATCCCTTTAGAGTCAATTTATGAACCAATACCTTTTGCTCGGTGGGGATTGGATTTGGTTGGGCCTCCACCTATGGCATCCAGAGGGTGAATACTATAATCTATCCTATTGATTACTTCTCCAAGTGGATAGAAGCAACTCCATTGGCAGGTACAACATCAAAAGCTGTTATAAAATTCATCTTATCCAATATCTATTGCAGATTTGGAATTCCACAAAAAATAACCACAGACAATGGGCCACAGTTCGACAACAAAGAAATGGAGAATTTCTGTGCCTCTAGAGGCATACAACATTGTTTCTCTTCTCCTTTCCACCCACAAGAAAATGGTCAGGTCGAAGTGGCCAACAGGACAATACTGTCCGGACTGAAAAAGAATTTAGAAGGGACTGTTGGAAAATGACCAAGTTACTTACAAGAAGTTTTGTGGGCTTACTGGACCACTCCCAGGGTTGCAACACAAGAGTCTCCCTTTGCCTTAGTATATGGGATGGATGTCATAGCTCCCATAGAAGCTACTCTCCCTTCATTTCGAGTTCATAATTTTTCTGAACACGCTAACGAAGTGGCAATCAGAGGCCAGCTTGACTTAATAGAAGAGAGAAGAGTTAAGGCTCACCTTAGAGATGCACACTATAAAGGTTTGATGAGAAGAAAGTTTGCTTCTAAAGTTAAGAGAAGGGATTTTCAGCCAGGGGATAAGGTTAAGAAAAGGTTTCCTACATACTAAAGAGAAGCAGTTCGGTAAATTGGCTCCAACCTGGGAAGGACCCTATGTGGTCATTGAAAAGCTTAAACCTGGGACATAACGGCTCGAGGAAAAAGATGGAAGGGTTTTGAATCACACTTGGAACATCGAGCACCTTCGTTTGTACTTGGAATAAAAACTATGTAAATATTTACTTGTTTGAAAATTCATGTAAATATTTGGGGGCATACTCTTTCCTCCCTGGTGGCTCGGGGAGGTTTTAATGAGGTGTCCAGTTTTTTTATATATATATATATATATATATATATATAAATTGTGATGCCTTTTTAAAGTATTCGGAGTATTTTCGGTTAGTAGTTTTCGTTGAAATTTGTTATTAAACAGACCGGATTAAATTGGAGGAATGATGACTACTTAAACATTTATCATCGGAGAATTTAAACACTCTCACTTTAAAACACTTGTGAAATAACTAAGGTTTGTTTAAACATTAGCCACCAAAATTGAAAAACTATGAAACAATGCAAGAGTTGTGCAAAATGAAACTCCCATTAAAACATACGAAATGCCTTGGCCTTCCAAGGACTTTGAATTGTCAAAACAAGAAAGGTTTATCCGGACAAGGACCGGACATGATTACAAAAAATGCCTTGGCCATCCAAGGACTTTGGTTCAATCACAAGAAAGTTAAAAAAGATAATTGATACTCTAAGACTGAGCTTTTGAAGATGGCTCAGCCTCACTTGGCTTTTTCTTCTTTGGGTCATCATCCAGACTCTCCTCGGTCTCTTCTTCTTCATCAAAGGTGTCCTCACTGGAGTAGTTGTACTTGTCACCAACATACATGGTATGATGAAGAATGTGTTCGTACTCCACAAATCGCCATAAATCTCCCAAGGTCTTCTTTAGAATTTTTTCATGAAATAGTAGGACCATATCTGACCTAACCTCAGCATACCTTGCCTCATGAGAATCTATCACCTCATTGGTGTAAGCATCCATCCTAGCCTGGATTGTTTTCTCCTACTCCCTTAACAAGTCAGCCTTTTCTTGCTCAGCCTTGGACACACCTTTCTCAAGAGAGATCTTGTCATTAGTTAAGGCTTGAATGGTGCTATATTTGGCCTTCACCTCCTCTTTTGATGAAAGAAGGTCTCTTTCCAGGACGGATTGCTTTAATTGGAGTTCTTTGACAACTCCTTCCGAAGTGGCTAACCTTTTGGCCAAGTCATCCTGACGTTTCTTCAACTCTTCATTCTCTTTCCTCAATACCTTAGTATTTTGGTTGGCACTAAGAAGGTCGCTAGACAGTTTCTCCTTGTCAGAATTGAGGGTATTGATGATGGTTGTCTGATTGCGCACTTGCTTCTCCAAGATAAGCACTGGCTGGACATTTCTCAATAAAGAGTGAACAATGACATCTCTATCACTTGAGACAGAAAAAGACTTACCGTTGTATGTGACGGTGTTCGAAGAACTTGGGGGAAGGTAGGGCCCAACAAAATCATCTCTGGGGAGGTTTTCAAAATAGAGACCAATCCCCTCAAGCCCAGTGATGTCGACACCATCAATACTGATATCCCCTCCTCCAACCTCTCCGGTTTGAAATTCACCGGGGATCTCTTCTGCTCGAGTAGGATCAGTAGGGTCAACTGGAGGCAGTGGCTCCGGAGCCCGGAGATAAACCTCATCTCCCTTGTAAGTCTTCTTTTTCTTGGCATCCCGGTCTCCACCTTTTGCTCCCCTTTTTCTGTCCTTTTTAGGGACCTTTTTAGATTTTGGAGACCCAGCTGTTTCCTTGGTGCTCTCACGCTCCACCACTTGTAATAAGGCATCATCAATTTGCTCTTGATCTTGTCCCTCTGGGTTTGTTGGGACAACTTCCTCCACCTCGGTAGGGTTAGCCTCTACCACACCTTGTTTGGCCTTAACTTTTTTTCCTTTCATCTTACTAGGGGATTTATCTCTCCCTGGCAAGGCCAATTTCCCATCTTTCCCCTCCGTCTTCCAGAGAATCACTTTCGGAGGGAGTGAAGTGGTTAATTCCTCCCAAGACAGATCTCTCCGGTCAGTGGTATTCCAAAAATAGGATCCGGTTAAATTGCCTCCTGTAAAGCAGTTGTGGAAGCAGTTTCCCCAGGTTTCAGCAGCCCAAGCATTTAGCTTGGAGCAGGTAGTCTGGCCAGCCTCTAAGTGATCGCTGAAATCTTTGGGCAGCACTACCAAAAAGAAAAAAAAATTATAAGATAAAAAGGTTTTTATAAGTAAAAGTAGAAGTATCTGGTGAGATTGTTACCATCACTTCGCCATCTACTGGTGAGCATGCTTGGGTTGACACCAACTTTAATTTTCTTCCCGTTCTCCCAAGCACCGCTGACGAACAAAAATTGAGTCTTCCAGGCTTTCTCCGACTCGAGCAAGTCATCCACCACCTTGTAGTTGTCACCCATGTTGAAGTGATAGAAAATGATGATATGATTTCTGTAGAGGCTTGCCACAACAGCAAATTGCTCCATCGGAAGAGGAATTCCGGAGAGCTTTGAAGCCATGATACATGCCATGAGGGTGAACCATGCATTAGGGCTTAGCTGGCTTGGGAACAACTTAATCAGATGGAAATATCTGACTATTTATGGGTCCAAGGGAAACCTAAGTCCACATTTGAATAGCTCAGTGTAGAAGACAATCTCGTTGAGCTTACAGTCCATGGGCATCTCCGAATTGATTGGAATTCTTATTTTAACATTCTCTGGAATTCCCCACATCCGGCCGAGTTCAGCTGTGTGAATGAAGGCGTATTTGATTTTCCAGCATAGCCAGCAAGTATTTGACACTTACTTTGTGGAAACAAGGCCTCACCTTTCCCACAAGGCTCTCCGGCAGGTCCGGATGTTTCAAACACACTTTTCCTTGCCTTTTTTCTTCCTAGTAGTGGCAGTCTTGCTTGTTTGCCCGGAGACGTCAGTCTCAAAAGGGGCTTCCTTGATGTTGTCCTCCATTACATCCTCCATTATCATGGAGGGGTTGTCAGCTGTTTTAGGAGGAGAAGAGCTAGTAGTTGGCTCAGTAGGCCCTCCGGGTTGTTGAGCATCCTTTCCCTCTTGTGGTCTAGAGTCCGGCTGGGGCTCGGACCCGGAGGTCTCTTTTCGAAGACTTGAGCTAGTTGCCTCCGGACCGGACAGCTTGTCCTTGGGAATTTTGATGGGAGCTTCTGACCCTGTAGTTTTACTTTTTGCCCCGGATTTCGAAGGCGTGGATTGTGGTTTAGGCTGCGTGCCAGCAGCCTGCCCTTTTACCAGACGACCCCTTCGTCTATCTACCAGTTTCTCCGGGGAAATATCAGCATTTGATCCCATAGCACTGAATGAGGAAGGTTTTTTTAAAGCTTGTGACTACCTGACCTGATTCAACGACAGGCTCAGACTCCTGGACTGATGAGCCCGAAACGATTGGTGAAAGGTTGGCCTGAAACAACCTCCTAGGTTTAGCACTCTTAGTTGAAGAAGAACCTCGTTCAGGCTCTGAGCTTGGTGTTTCCTGTTTATCAACAGGTGAAACAGGGAGGCCTGCAGCGATGCGCCTTTCTCGTTCAACCTTTTGAGCTTTTTCCAACTCAGACAAATTGAGTCACCCACCTTTTACTAAAGCGTTTCTTGTTGTGAACATAAACACACACCAAAAGAAAGGTTTTTTAAGAGATGAAAGCTTCGAAGTTTGACAGATTAGAGATAATGAAGATGATTAAATAGTGAAAAGTGAACTCATTTATACTAACCAGATAAATGATGCTTCGATACCTAGGAGAAGACGAAAAGGTAGGTATAATGATTAAAGACGACGCTGATGTCACCAACATTAATTAAAAGGTTACTTTTTCGAAACGAGTGGAAGCGACTTTCTAGGAGGAAAACGGCCGGCGAGGCAAATCAGAGGACATGTGTCCCACTATCTCTGGCAAAACTGCTTAGCTTCTAAGGGTTTCAGTCTGTCCGGATAAAGTCGTTACCCATTTTCAAACTGTTCAGACGAAGTTATGATTACACTTGAGCTATTATTTAGGTTTTGCCAAAGGCCTTCAAGCACAACATAAAAAAGGGGCTACTGATGAGTCCGAAATTTATTGCCACTCTTTATGAGAACCGGACAGGGGCAATTCGGACAACATCTACCCAATGAACTAACCGAACTGAACTAATGTACTAAAAACTTAATCACTTCATGACTGAGCTAATTACCTACCTGCTTAAAACTAATGGGTTTTTGAGCTCGACTCGAATCCATAAGTCCACCCGAAAGCCCACATGGCCTACAATTAAGGGTATAAATACCCAACCACTTACATTTAATGAGGGTAATGAATATTAAATACAACCATGCAACTCAAATCTCTCACTACAATCTATCCAAACATTAAATACCTTTAAAACACCACAAAACTCTGGACAAAATTACCCTCAACCAAAAATAAACCTCACCAATGTTGAAAACCAAGAGTTTTCAAAATTGGTTCAATTTTATTATCTGGGATCATAGGTTCCTAGAGTGCCAGGATTTTGTCATCTCAGTTTTAATAATGTGTTTTAATCTCCTAATTTTATTTTTATTATTAATACCTCTAAAATTCCAATTCAAGATTTTAATTGTTATTTAAAATTTTAGAGGTTTGTTCTTGTGTATCCTTAGGAGACATTGTTTTGTTCTTACTGTATTGTCTATTAAGGGATGTTTCACTATCTTTTTTAATAGTTTCATTTGTTCTATTTATTTGTTTGTTGAAGTTTATTTTTCTTACAGAGGTTGGGAGGCTCACAGTTAGAGTGTACTTTGGAGAATTTAAAGGTTGATCATCACCTAATGAATTATTTAAGCATTAAACCTATTAAAAAACTCAATGGAATGAAGAGATTCAGTTACTTATGAATTGAGATCTTCAACTGTTTTTCATCGTTTTCTATTGATGATGAACTCTCTTGATTATTAGTTTGAGTTATAGCAACTTCATTACTACATTACTAGTAGCCTTTTTATTTCAGGATTAGCTTTGGTATGATTATTGTTATTCTCCTAGACTATTATGGATTTCATTTTAAAGGCCCACATTTTAGTTACTTTAGAAGGTAACATACTATTATTGTTCAAGTCTTTCCCTATTGATGAGTATAATTTATCGTCTTGAGAAACAACATGTTTTTAAATATTCTTTTTTACATTACATGTTATTGTCTAAGGTGGAAACAGTCTAGACAATATAGTGGGGTGTTCCCATATATAATGTATATCCAGATTTCACCAAGTTCTCCAAAATCAACCCATATTGTTCTGTTGAGAGGCTTGGATGTATTCAGTTTTGTCCAAGCCTAACATAAGTTGTATCTGGCTAGGTTTTTGTTGGGAATCCATATATCTAATGGATTACCTAAAGCTTTTGGTATGTCTTGATCGTCTCTTTGTTATATAAATAGACATGAATTTTTGGAAAAGTGACCCACACATGTCATTGAAGACTCCTTATTTGTACTAAAGTTAGGTTCACATTTAATTAATCTCATAGAATGTTAGCCAAATGACCAAACATTAAGTTTCCAAAGAATTTTGAAGTCTTTTAATTGAATGAATTCTATGAAGATATGTCATTCCGAAGAATTAAGAAAAAGAAGAGACTTATCTTTCGCAGTAAAGCTTACTTATTTTAAGTCTCATTTGTTGGAGAACCGTATTTCCTCATGAATAATCTCATTTTGGATGCTATTGATCTCACTATTTCCCTGTATGTCTTGATTATGATATCTTGTTGTTTAACAATAAAAGAAATCTCGTTGAGTGAATGAAAATATGCCTCATATTCTTTTGATATAGCTTCTCTTTCCCTTGTCTTTATTCCGAGTTAACGTCTTGTACTGATTATCTTCACTTTGGGTAATTTCATTTCTTGAAGATATTGTTTCACTGACCATCTTTAGTTTTTTACTATCTCTAGTCTGAATTTTCAATATCTCTTGTTCTAGTCTTCTAATTCTTCAATCTGACGAAGACAACACACGCTAAAAATAATTTACATTTTACAAAAACAACACACGCTATTATTGATTACCTAAAACAACGTACATAAATAATGCAAACAAACAAGTAAAAAATCATTAATTATTGCAAAAAATAATAGTATAATTTTTTAATTAATAAAAAATCTACAAAATGATTTCGGAAAAACTAAATAGAAAAAACTAAAAATTATTGATGTTCAAATCAAACCAATCATACCTCTATTTATAGATTTGAAAAAATTAAAATTAAAATATAGTTATTTTTTTACTTTAAATACTTTGGAAATTATATTAAAAATACTAAATAAATAAAAAATTCAAAATCCGGTGTCCAAACTAAACCAGCCGAGTCTATTTATAGATCTAAATATATATATATTCCAAAATTATTTTCAACATACCAAATTTTTTTAAAAACTCATATTTTTTTATATAATTTGGTATACAAAATTAAACCAATCAAATCGTTATCTATAAATCTCATAAGTTAAACAATAATTGTATCGTTTGTTTATTTATTTGTTTATTTATTTATTTATTTATTTGACTAGTAAATATTTCTATAAAACAAATTGAAAATAATATTACCATCGTTAGGTTTTTTTGAAAGATGAGTCGGGGTTCAATGCATCCCGATTCATCTTTGAGATTACACATCCGCTTAATATGCGTCAGTGTCGGTAAAGATCTGTGTCTTTACCATAGCAAGAGACTTGTACCACTAGACCACTTGTGCTAATGTAAATGGATTCCTATACATGTCGTCACATCTGGGACTTCTTTTCTCTAAAATATGAACTCTCTTTTATCACTTCTCCTCTCATTAATTTCAACTCCGCTTTTCCAGAACCATCACTGTTTCACCACCCTCCGCGCCTCCTCCAACGCGCACTATGTAATCAGACCACGATATCTCTTACCCATGACTCTTCTTTTATGAAAACTCAGAGTTCCATCACAAGACTCTACCTCTCGGTTCCTTCATGAAAACTCAGAGTTCCATCGCTTTTGGTTCCCTAAAGTACGCAAAGATGATCGTCGACACACGACAACGTTAAAGATTTAAAGGAGTGGAATTCGTGTAAAAGTGAACGGAGTCTGGTTGATTGTCATGAAGTTGATATTATGAGCTAATAGGCTATTTGGATTTAATAGTTGGTATCACAACTTCATATCCAAACAAAAACTTGATGTAGATGAAATTTTTGGATTTCGAAGATTATGAGCTATGAAACATTCTCATTAGGCGGAGTGACTGATTGGAACGTATCAAAACGGATTGAAATGACGCTAAGCAGCATCCAGTAATTAGATTATGAACTATCAGACATTCTCATTAGACGGAGTGACTTGATTGGAACGTATCAAAATGGTGTGACTTGATTAAAATGACGCTAAAAAACATCCAGTATGCTATGACAAGAGTGAGTAGATAAATCCATTGTAACGCTTTAACACTCAGATAGTAAATCCTGACACAACCTAATTAGAATGAGCGGATGTAAATCAATTAAAAAAAGATAAAAATGGTAGAATTTGTTACTTGTGACCAAATTCCACGCTGCAAACTAATTTGCAACCTTAATGAAACATGGACTAAGACTAATTTTTATCCAAAATGATAGGTAAAAGCAATCGTTAATAATACTCTCATATATCGTTTTTTATAAAAAGTTAAAAAATAAAAATCCAATCAATAAAAAACAAGAAATAATATTAAATTTTGTATGGATATACTGCTAAAGCGATATGTATTATGGATGAAAAATAGAGTACTTTCTAGGTAACAAACATCTAAAATAATATCAACTATGTGCCAATTAGGAAAAAAAATGTTTTATCCGTGTCGCATTAAATTTTTGATTAGAGTATCAAGCGTAAAATCCCTCCTGATATTTTCACTTGTTTTAAGATTCTTCATCAATCATTTGTGCATTTTCCCACCATGAAGCTGGACCAAGACCATCATAATCAAGCGTTCCCTACAGAAAGAGGATTATAAGTAGACGCAAATCAACGATCTATTATTCGAATCTAAAATGAACGTATATTCCTGTTGAGCGCTTTTCAGAAACTAGATTTTATGTAGTTTTGTGGTCAAAATGACAAAAAAATAATGGAAATAAGACAGAAAAGAGTGGAAATGAAGTGAAACATAAAAGACCACAATTTCAATTATGTAAAAGCTCCACAAACAAGACTTCTTTGATAAACTTAAAGAGAATATCACTGATTGGAAGAACTTACAGTGATCACCATAGGAGCAAACGGCTTTGCCTGTTCTGGTTGGTCAATCGGAATTGAAGGAAATTTGATGCTATGAACTTTAAATTTGATCTGTTCATTCGTAAATAATCTAACAAAGTTAGCTTGCATACCAAGTTTCCAAAGAATCCAAACGAAAAAAGCTTTTTGTTTTGGTATTAACCTGATCTGTCCCATCAATAACATACTCAGTATCTTCGTCGTACTGCCATATCCATCTTTTCTGCTTCCTTTAACTCGAAAACACGGTATAAGAATTCCCTAACTTAGAAACGGAAATTTGAAAAAGAAAAACTGGAACTTTTGTTACCTATTATAAGGGTCAAATTCACAACGATTTGGGGTTGGCAATAGATAGGAAGGAATGAGAATATCATCAAAAAAACCCAGTGTCACTGCAGAAATTACACAAGTACGTAAAATACACAGCTAGTTAATTTATTACAGTCCCAAACCCAAAACTAGGTTTGGCAGAAAGAATCTTGTCCAACCTAATCGCTTAGATAGATACAAATAGGTGCGAATTCTGAGATCGCCACAGCGCACTTGGTGCTCTGGCTTCTTGTTGGTGGAAGAGCACATAAAAAAGAAGAAAAAGCCTATCCCTTCTTTTTCCAATGAAATGAAGAAAATTTAGTTCAATATTGCCTTTAGCTATCGTCTTTCATAATCATAAGTTTGAACCCAGCTTAAGCAACTACTGCAAATACAGTTCCTTACCTGGCTACGGCTAAGCTCACTCGTTTACCAAACTCACGCAAGACTCACTCGTTTACTTGTTAGCTAGTGCTATTTAAAAACTGGTTTTCAGGGAATCTAAGGTCCTGACCTCTTCGGCCAATATTTTCAGATTTAAAAGGAGGTACAATTAGGTCCGATTTGAAATTGGATCAGGTCTGGGTTCAGCATCCAAACAAATCACTCAAATTCATATATTAAAAAACACTCGATGTAGGTTAGATAGTTGGGATCGGGTACTTATATTCTGAAAATTTCTATACATAATACCAGACATACTTGAGACCAGGTCTGACGCAGTTCATCAAGTCGGTTCTGGGCTGTACAAATCAGAACCAGGTTTGGATTTAAACACACATATGCATTCATAATACAGGTCCCGGTCTGATATATTATTATTTATTACAAACTTTAGTTCAACCCTATACCAGATTTCCGTTGTCTTTGACGGAGGAGATATAACATTATATAAGAGCTTGGAAAAGGAAAATAAACCGATATAAATATCAGAATACATTTTAGATAAACTCTTAGACTAGCTAAAGGTATTTATAGTATAGCTTACAACGCAAGCCTTCTGCATCAGATTCTTTAAGTCTCGCAGAAATAACTTCTCCAACAAATGGACGAAATACAACTAGTCTGAACTCCACCTACCAATCACATATAACAAAATTATCAAATCACCATTGTCGTAATAACAGATAAAGGAGCAAGGACATTAAAGCAACATTTCATAACAACTAGCAGGATAAGCTATATAGCTTATGGATGGAAACATCAAGAAAATGATAGAATTTATGTTGCTTTTGGGTCATGGATATATTTTTGTTTTCATTTTTAGTGAATAAATAAGTGAATAGACAAAGCGTTTGGTTTATCAACTTCTTATAGATAACAGCTTTGGGTTCATAGCTCAAAATCAATAGAAAACAGAATTTAGTCCTTTTATAAATCTATTAGAAACAGCGATCAAACATGCTTTCACAACAGCTTCTCTTGAAAGTGAATATAATCTAATGGAAGTTTCACAAAAAATCTATATCACATTCCATCAATATAGAGGATAAATAGAAGCATGTATCCCCAATGGTAAAGTCTACGATTTGAAGTTGCAATAGCAAACATACTTTTGAATTAAAATTCTGAAATGTATACGCAATAAGGCACCCTAGTACTATAACAAATAGCAACAGAAAGGACAAATATACAAGGTCTTAAAGAGTATAAAAACTTCGAGAAATCGCAAAGAAACATACCCCAAACACTAAACACCAAACGCAGACAGTAAACACTAAATACACAACATATCATTGGTTCCAATATACCGTATAAGTTAAAGCACCATCTCCGGCAGACACAAAGCCAAAACAGTAAACACGAAATACACAACATATCAATGGTTCCAATATACCGTATAAGTTGAAGCACCATCTCCGGCAAACACAAAGCCGCCTTTAACTGACCTTATATCGTACACAGACACACAAAGTCCCAACTTTGCGACAACCTTCATTGCAAACATCAAACCACAATTTAGACAAAGCATCAATGATTACAAATATCAAAATGCATAAGAAACAGAAGCGCACACACAAACCTTATCTAGAAATAGATTTTCAAGCTCTAGCTTAATAGCTTCTTCAAGAGGGAGACTAAGGAGATGGGGAGGTAACCGCAATGTGTGCTCGATTTTACTAAGATAAAACATTCTTATTCCTTCTCTTTAACTGCTGCAACTACAACATCAAAACAGTAGATTTAATATAGATTAAACCGGTTTGGATTTCTCCACTAAGTGGTCATCAGTTTGATCAAGAACAAGGGTTTACACAAGTACAATCAATCACATCAAGATGAGATTTGAAGTAACAATCAATTTACAAAAGAATAAAATAGAAACCTTTTTCCCGCAGTTTGAAAGGGGTATACATCTTCATGAACCCTAATTTATAAAATTTACGAATTCCACTAATACTATAGTTTAAAAGATCACCTGAAACCGAAATTTCGAATTGGTCAGCCAACCGTAAAATTAATCGACGGTTGAATTGGCCGGCGGAGACGGGAGTAGCAAGGTTTTGCGTCGGAGACGACGGAAAAGAGAGGGAACTGACTGATATGCACTAACAAAAATTGATTTTTTGAGAGGAAAAAAACACAAAAAGAGAAGCAATATATATATTTTTTTAATTGTTACCCCCAAATTAAAAGAATACAAATGTTTTTAGAACAAATCAGGAGACTAACAAAAGCCTAAGAGAAATTATAAGATAAAGAAAAATAGAAGGGCTAAGTAGTAATCAGGCTAATTGAGAGTCAAACCCCAAATTAGCGCAAGGCTTTTGAGTGAACAGCCCATCAGCCCAAATTCGAGACACAAAAGCTCCAGAATTACCAACAAGACTAAATCGATTCTACAAAACAGCTCGATTTTTCTTCTTAAAAGATGCTGAACACTAATAGAGAGATCTAGCGAAGCACCAATCAGCATGCTCAACAACGATTCGAAATCACAAAACGTCGATTCTCCATATACGACTGCTCTCCGACTCATCTCAAGTGAAACAACAACCAATCGAGAAGATTCTAGTTGCGAACCGAGGTGAAATAGCTCCACTCGTTTCTCCCGATTTTCCTGTAGTTTCGACCTCCAGGTCCAGCACAGCAGCCACATCAATTCATTCCAGTGCCTTCTCAACATTTTCAGGCTTTTGCACGTCCTGTTACGATGGTGAATCCTGGATTACCCGCTCCACCTCAACAAGCCCAATTTACTCAGATAGTGCAACTGCCTACAATGCCCAGTCAAGCAAGTCAGGCTCCAGCGCTGATGCATGTAATCGTGGTACCAGGTTCTCAGCCCAACGAATATGTAAGCTATTGGACACTTTTGACTCAGCCCAATCAAACTCCGAACAATTATACACCAAGTTTAGGAGGCCTTGGGCATTCGAACTGTCGCGGTTTACAGATAGGGACGCGTTACATGTAAAATCGGCCGATGAGGCGGTTCGAATAGGTCCGCCGCTAGCTAGGCTCAGATACCTTAAGAGCTCATTGATCGACGAAGCCGCAGTTCGCACCGGTGCACGGGTGAGGTCTTGTTAGAACTAATTTTAATTTTTTTTTTCATTTTTTTTGCTGTTTGGTTGATGAGAATGTATTGAAGATTGTAGATTGAATTTCGAAATTTTGAGGAAACTTGTTTGGGCTTGAACATTCGCACCGAAATCGAATCAAAAGCTTCCTGAAGGCTTTAATCGGCTGGAAGACCGATTAATTTCAGACTCGGCTTCTATCACGGCTCCTTGCAGAAGATAACTCAACAACTATTCAAAATCGCGAAACGTCGATTCTCCACATACGTCTGCTCTCCGACTCATCTCAAGTGAAACAACAACCAATCGAGGAGATTCTAGTTGCGAACCGAGGTGAAATAACTCCACTGTTTCTCCCGATTTTCCTGTAGTTCCGACCTCCAGGTCCAGCACAACAGCCACAACAATTCATTCCAGTACCTTCTCAATTCAGGCATTTGCACGTCCTGTTACGATGGTGAATCCTGGATTACCCGCTCCACCTCAACAAGCCCAATTTACTCAAATAGTGCAGCAACCTACAGTGCCCAGTCAAGCAGGTCAGGCTCCAGCGCTGATGCAGGTAATCGGCTATTGGACACCTTTGACTCAGCCTAATCAAACTCCGAACAATTATACACCAGGTTTAGGAGGCCTTGGGTATTCGAACTGTCGTGGTTTACAGATAGGGGCGCGCTGCATGTCAAATCGGAGGCGGTTTGAATCGGTCTGCTTTAATCTTAGCTGACCCATTCGCATACTGTCAACGACCAGTATGACAAGCAAGGGATTGGGGGGGGGGGATGAATCCCTCAAACGCAAATTTCATTTTACTTTTGAGAGTCCACCTTGCAAGACAATCAGCTGCAAGGTTCTGCTCTCGAAATGCATGATGAAAAGTCATCGAATGAGACAAAAGGTCTCTGATTCGAGCAAGGGTTGACTCAATAAAGACAATCGAGTTGCCAGACTGAAAAAGAGAGATTAGGATTTCAGAATCACTTTCTATGTCAATATTAGAAAGTGATTTGAAATTACAGATAACCAGACCATCCAACAGGGCCATAACCTCTGTTTGGATTGGCGATTGCTTGCCATAAGTATTTCCGTAGCCCAAGATTATGTTTCCAAGATGATCTCTAATAATAACCGCTCCACTGGTTTCTCCAGATTGATTGCAGCAGGCGTCGGAGTTTAGCTTGAGTCTTCCACTCAAGGGAGGAGTCCAATGCATGTACTTAATTATGCTTTTAATGTTTCTGCGTAAAAAACAACCAAGAGCATTAGCCGCATGCTCATAGTCTTTCCAGTACTTTAATTTTATTAAGTTAAATCTATCTAGAGAATTAATAATATATTTGATGTGCCGAATAGAAGTATTAGCATTAGAATTAGAGTATTTAAACTTAAGATTGTTTCTAGCTTGCCAGATGACCCGGTTAATAATGGGAGGCAAAATAGTCTTCAAATGAATTCTTGAAGGCGAAGACCACAACCAGGCCCTGGCCATATAAACTGGGGTCATGAATCTGAAAATCTTGACCTTAAAGATGCTAGCATAATGAGACCAAATCTTCCAAACATGATCAGAAGAGACAAAAACATGCTTGGTACTTTCCACATTGAGGCAAAACATACATTTAGAGGCTAATTCTAAGTGCCTCTTTTGCATAGAGACCTCGGTAGGAATACAATTCTGCAAAAGTCTCCAGTGGATAAAAGAACATTTGGAGGGAATAACCTGATTCCAAGTTCTTTCATATAAAAAATATTTAGGATGGCTAATTGCAATTTTGTTAAGAGTCTCTTTAATATTGAAGCAACCAGAATTAGAGAGACTCCAATTAATTTTGTCCTCTTTGCTGCTATCAATTCTTAAGTTTTTAATTTGATTAATACTAGAATTTGAAAGTAAATGACTTATCTTGTGTAGGTTCCAAGCATTATTCCTCCACAAAGATCTGACAGGCTCTCTAGTAAACCAGGAATTCTCAGAGCCTTCATCAAACTCAACAAGCGGAGAAGCACCAAACCATCTATCCAACCAGATGTCAACGTCACCCTTACCAATAATCCAGATAATTTTATCTTCAGCTTCATTTATGGCTTCAAGCATTCTGTTCCAAGTTAAAGAGCTCTTTTTATTACTGATTTGGCTAGGATGATGATTTCGACAGTAGATAATGTGAATCATTTTGGACCAGAGAGACTTTACTTCTGAAATAGACCCAACGCTTCATTGAGTAGACTTTTTGGTAGTCCATGAGTCTATGAATATTGAGGCCACCCTCACTATAGCTCCTATAAATGGAGCTCCACGAACTCCAATGGATGCGGTTCTACAGAAATTTATTTAATTTTTTTCTATTTTGCAGATAATAGAAGAAGGCAACTTGCTGCTTTGACACCAGTAAATAGGGATGGGGAGAAGGACACTCTTAATAAGAGTGAGCATTCCGGTAAAGGAGTGGTGCTTGCCTTCCCAACTAAGAATCTTGTTGTTGATCTTATCAATTAAATGATAGAAGATGGAGATTCTGTTGGTAGAACTCATAGAGACTCCAAGGTAAGTAATATGCATCTTTCCAATACTAAAGTTAGTCTGGATTCGAATGCTCTTTAGTTTGTTTTGATCAATGTTGCTGGCATCAAATAATTGATTTTTATCTCTGTTAATGACATGACCAGAAGCATCCTGGTAATCCTGCAAAAGTTTGCCAATAGAATCCATAGAGGAAATTAGTCCATTTGAAAAAATTAATAAGTCTTCGGCAAAAGCAAGACATGGAATGTCTATCTTGCTTCTGCTTTTAAACTTAATAGATTTATAAAAACTATAAAGACTAGTTAATCCCCTAATTAAAACTTCCTCAGCAAGGATGAACAGACTAGGAGATAACGAATCTCCTTGTCTGATCCCCTTGCTGGTTTTGAAGAAACCCACTGAGCGACCATTAATTAGGATTGTAGCGTAAACAGAAGTTATAATGTTACTAATAATTTTAACAAACTGATTATTGAAACCAAAACTACATAGAAATTTGAAAATAAAATCGTGAGATAATGCTTTCGACATATCCACTTTGATAATGACGTTGCTGTTTTTGGTTTTCCTTTTCAGGTCTTGAAGAAGCTCCTTTGCTATCAGAATATTGTCGTGGATGAATCTTCCTTTCACGTAAGCCCCATGAACGTCAGAAATTATCTTAGGTAAAAAGTTAGCTAATCTATTATTAATAAGTTTGGACATGATTCTGTTAAGAATAGTACATAAAGAAATAGGTCTAAAGTGGTTCCAAAAACTAGGATTTTCAATTTTTGGGATTAAGCAAATCCCAGTAGCTTTGATCCCTTTAGGGATAGCTTCACCTTTAAGAAAGTCACACATGGCATAATAGATATCCTGTTTTATAATCGACCAGCAAGAAGTGAAAAACAAGTGTTAAAGCCATCTATGCCTGTTACACTAGATGGCTTTCGACTCTTAATAGCCAGGAGGAGTTCATCATCAGTAGGATTAGCAAGTAAGAAAGCATCGTATTTATTGGAAGCAATGTTAGGAATATGATGAAGAACATCAGAGTAATTAATTTCATTAGCATTTGAGATAAAAAAACATATCTTTATAGTACTTCTCCACAGATTCATCCATCATGTCTTCATTATTAGTCCAAGTATCATTGATTTTGATGTTAGCAATTCTGTTTCGCCTTTTTTTATAACAAAGTCATGATAAGTTTTCGTGTTTCTGTCCCCATTCTTGATCCATGTAGTGTAGGTTTTCTGCTGCCAGAAGATTTCCTCAATTGAGAGAGCAAGCAGGTTCTCGGCAATGGCTTTGGACAAACCAATCTTGTCCTCGTTACTCTTTCTGATAAGATATTTGTCTTCAAAAAAAAGAAACTCTGGCCTCATTATTTTTGACCTTATCAAAGATATCTCCAAAGGTATCCATGCTCCAACACTTTAAATCTTTTTTCAGTCTTTTAAGCTTACCCCACAAGACATTAAGGGGAGTACCAGTCATGTTTCTCTGCCAACTGTCCTCGACAGTTTTGATAAAACTAGGGTCCTTAGTCCACATGTTAAGGAATCAAAAACTACCATTAATATTTCTTTTATTATTGCTGATGCAGACTTTTAAAAGACAATGGTCAGAACAGTTGCGAGCCATATGGCTCACATTGGTGGTATTGAAGCTTGCAGCCCAGTCTTCGTTTATGAAGACCCAATCCAATCTATTGCCCTTGAGACTTCTCATCCAGGTAAACTTGGTGCCCATGTAGTTAGTATCATCCAGTTTACAATATGTGATCATGTTATTGAAGTCGTTAACGCTAAGCTGACAAAATTTGTTACAGTTGATTTGGTCAGTGAAGGCTCTAGTGGTGTTAAAATCGCCAAGCACCAACCAATCTTTGACAGTAGAGGAGATACTCTTCAATACATTCCAGAGATATAGCCTACCATTCCTCTGGCACTTAGCATACACTGAGGTAACATAAACAGTCTTATTGTAACTATTAATGTTGATTTCAGTGTGCACCAAGTGAGAGTGATCCATCTTTATACTTAACTGAATATCATCCTGCCAAAAGATCCACAGCTTATTGGAAACGTTAGCATAAGAATTAGTGAATTTTAGATAAGTAGAAATAATATCAATTTTATGCGAAATAATGAAAGGCTCCTGAATAAAAACAAGCTTAATATTGTGACTTTTGACAATAGACTTAAGCCTTCTTTGAGAAGGCTTATTGCCTATTCCCCTAATATTCCAAGAGAGAATATTAATCATAGGAATCCTTGCTAGTAAAACTTTTGGTCTTCACCAAAAGTAAAGACTTTGTTGCTTTTGAAGTGGTTCTTTTCCTGATTCTAGCTTCTTTAAGTTTCTGGTTAAGTATTTTTTGAAACCTTTTGCTAGTTTCCCTGGTCTTTAATGAAGGTGTGTTAGAAATACTTCCTGGTTGTTTTGATTAGGTGTAGTATATCCAGATTTAGAGTTAGCTGGAGAGGCTTGATCTAGTTCATGAATTGCTTCAATCATATCCTCCATATGATTTTTATTTTGTGTTGAATCTTTGGTGATGATTTGAATCTCATTATCTTGTTGAGATCTTATTATGGATTTGAGTTTATGTCTCTACCGTCTGATTGTGACTTATTTTGGAGTTCTAACATTGTTTTGGTTTTCTTGCATAGCCAAAAGGGGTTCTTCTACTTCTTCTGATCCTTTTTCGCATTCAAGATTCACAGTAACTGGTAAGTCTTGCTGCTGCTTCTTTCCTTTCTTATTATAGTTCTCCACATTATGGACAATGTGGTTACATAACTTGCAATAGGGTGGCACATTCTTGTAGGCAATTTCGACCCAACATCCATCATTCTGACCGAACCCAATCCACATTTGGTGTTGCATCATACTTATGACATCTATTTCCACTCATCCATAGACTGCATTAAACAAAGCCCTGTTTTGACTTGGCATCCACGTTTTCAAAGGGCTACCTATTGAGTTAAACATAGTGTCAATCATGGATTGATTGAATAGGCACTCTGTAATCTTAGAGATTCTGGTCCACACTGGGGTTACTGGACTTTCTATCTTAGGGTTAAAATTTGGCGTCCATTTCAAAACCCTCATGATAGAGCTGCCAATGGTCCAAGCAGTCTTGCTCAACAAGTTTCCAACATCCTCCTTTAAGTCGATTTCGAATAGAATGTGATGAGGGTATCTAGTGGAGATACTTAGACCCCCTTTGAACTTTCTTCCAGCAACGAAGTTATCAATCAAATGTCGTTTAGGTATTCCTTCAGAAAACTTACCTATCAGCGTGAACTTTGATGATTCCAATAGAGAGTCTTTGACTTCTTTAGCAAATTGAATAGATATGTGGTCTTTCATGTAATTGATAGAGTCCGGCTTAAAGCCCTTATCATTGACATTTTTCTTAAACAGATCTGCATAACTTTTTTTCTCTGTTTTGTTATCACTTTGCAGGTCCATGACTCAAAAACAAGAAAACAAGAAACATATGGGACTCATGGTGAATTGTGATTCATCAGAGGATAAACCACTGCAAGATTGGAGCCCTAATAAAAAAAGAACGGGAAGTGCGAATCTAATCACCAGAGAACTAACAAAAGTGAAGAGAGAAGATCAACCAAACAAGAAAGAGCAGCGCCTCCAAAGACCAAAAGAAGAACAAGGTTTCAAGAGACGGAAAAGAGAAGAGAAGAAAGATCAAATCAATGAAGGACTTGACTATCTTGAAGCTGGAGCAATCTTGGAGATTTTTACCATCTTTATTAAACCTAGTATTAAGAATAAAGTCAAAAATATCAATTATAAGTATTACTTCTAGATAACTATACGGTTAAGTTAAAAGACAAGAAATCAAATTATTATCTATATAACCTTTTTTTAATAACTTTTTTTCAAAAATAATTCTCTTATTTATTATATAAAACATTTTTTCCCGTAATATCTGAAATACTTGTTTTTTTAAGCAAAAAATAATACTTTTATTGATATGAAATTGAGATACAAACTTTAGGCTCCAAAATTTGCTACCAAAATAAAGGTTCAAATTTGAACACCAAATCGAGAGAAATACAACAAATTTGAAAGGACCTAAACGTTGGACAAAATTTTCCAACTTCTCAAACTCAGATTTTATAAATCCTCGAGCTAAGAATATGAACTAACGAAATCTTCTAAAAATTTTGAAAAATCGAATAGGGAAATCAAGCTATGGATGATGACTTCGAGCATATGATGAAAAGTCTTTCGAACAACAACATCACATCGAAACATCTTCTGAACAACGATTTTCGGTAGTCGACAATGTTTAAAACAACTCATTCTCGAAACCTAAAATCAGAAACAATAGGGCCAACAGTTTGTGTTTTCAATGAATGATAATCGATTAATCTGTATTAGCGTCATAGTAGCCAAGACTCAAGCTTTCCAGCAGGACTATAGTCAGAAGATAGTTGGGAGCTTCAAACCGAGAGAAGTCGAGCTTTTCTTACATCTCAGAGTCCAGTTGGCAAGCCTAAATTAAGGGTAACAAAGATTTAAAATTTCAGAGATAAAAAAGTATATTATTCTAAAAACTTAAAATAACTTAAAACATATGAAGCTTGATATAATAGCTTCTCAAAACCCTAAATTAGAATACAAGGAAATAAAATAAATACATTAAAATCAAATAAAATCAAATCTTAATATAATTAGTTTTGATTTAAACAATATAAGATATTTGAATAAAATCAAATCAAATAATACAAATTTGTGTTTGGACTTTCCGAGCTACATTACCAAGCCTAACCAAACATGCAAAACCAGGTATAAAAAACATGCAAGACCAGATATAAATATCCAAGACCAATCATAAATAAACATGAAAAACATGTAGTACTTTATGATAGAGATGCGAGACAAGAGTTAATTGGTCTAGAGAATTAAAAAAAACATCAATGGATCTAGTTTTGTTCGTCTTCAAAAAATAATGTTTGGTCTCATGTGATTTATTATGCATCATCTCGTATGATTTAATAATAATTGGTCTTTCAACTTTATTATGATTGGTCTAGCATGATTTATTATGTCTAGTCTCACATGTTTTTTTTATGTCTGGTCTCGCATGTTTTTATACTTGGTTTCACCAGTAACATGCGAGACTAGGCAGAACCAAACATACGAGACCAGGTGTTAAAAACAAGAGAGACCATACGTAAATAAACATGTGAGAAATGTACTGCTTTGTGATAAAGACGCGAGACCATGGTTACTGTGTGTGACAAAAAAATCATCAATGGATCTAGTTTTGTTCGTTTTTAAAATATAATATATGGTCTCGCATGATTTATTGTGTCGCGTATTGTATGATTTAATACTGTTTGGTCTCTCAACTTTATTACGCTTGGTCTCGTATGATTTATTATCTTTAGTCTCCCATGTTTTTTTATTTTTGCTATCGCATGATTGATTATGTATGGTCTTTCACATGGTTTTTATGCATGATCTAGTATGTTTTTATTCTTTGTCTCGCATGTTTATTTATGCATGATCGTATATGTTTGGTTATGCTGGTCTCGAATGTTATTGACGAAATAAAATGAGATAAAATAAAAAAAATATCATCTATTGATCTGGTTTTGTTCGTCTTAAAAACAAAGCTCATGATACTTTCATATTTTCTTTTCCAAACTCTAGCTTGAAAGATACGACGCTTTTACAAAATAAAATAAAATAAAATAAAATAAAATAAAAATAAGAGAAAATTTTCGATTCAAAAATAAAAAGTGGTTACGTGGGTTGCGATGAAAGATGGATATTTGAGGTATTATTTAGAAAATTGGTGATTTAGTGGAATTTAATTACACAAAATGAGTATTAGGTAAGCAATAATAAAACTTAAAAAGTTTAGTTTTGGATATTTTTAATGACATATTATATTATATTATATATATATATATATATATTTAAATTTAAGTACTGAATAATTCAAATATATATATATATATATATATACTCACTTAATTTTTCAATTGACCCATCACATAATACTAATCTTATTGATTGTATACTAATCTTATATTTTCGTTAAAGACTGTTTTTATTTTCTTCATTTAATTTTTTTTTATGAATATAAACACTTGTATTTTGATTATGACTAAATATTTTACTCTCTTACTCTTTCTATGCTGATTTATTTTTTCAACTTCCTTTTTCTGTTCTTCGTGTTTCTGTGTATATTTTTTTTTGCGATTCCCTTTTTCAATTATTCACTTAATATTTCATTAAAGTATATCTCTCTCTTTTCGTGAATTTTTCACTTCTTCTATTTTCACTCTCGGTTCTTTGCGATTTCATGTTTTTGTTGTTGTTTCTAGATAAGCCGCATTTATCATTTAGTTTTACCACTAATATAAAATATAAATGCGAGTCACGAGAAATCATAAGAAAATAGATAGACGTGTAATAGTTTGAGAAATTACAAAGTACATGTTAAATAAATAAAGGATCAATTATAAGTGATACATGCAAAATATTGTAAAGAAAATAGATAGATGCGAGACTAGTCTAAACTTAAATTTTTTAGATGGTAGATGTGTGACCGAAAACTAAATGTGACACTAGTGCTAACTTGGCCCGCAAAATAAATTCAATAAATATAATGAATGAATCTAGTTTCGTTCGTCTTAAAGAATAAAATTCATGGTATTTCGGGATTTTGTTTTGAATTATCGTTTAAAAGATACACGTATTTAAAAACTTAAATTAAAAAAAATAAAAGAAAGAAAACTTATACCCTTAATACTAAAAAAATAACATAAGTCAAGATGGCCGAGTTGGTCTAAGGCGCCAGTTTCAGGTACTGGTCCGAAAGGGCGTGGGTTCAAATCCCACTCTTGACAAAAATTTAATCAATTTTTATTTTTTTCAAAAGCTAAACGAACAAAAGAAAACCAAATACCATTTGGGGGTTTGAAAGATATGACATTTAAAAGAAACAAAAAGTATTATTCTACTACAAAATAATTTCTTGTAACTATTTTCTTCTTATATAACCGAGACATTTGCATTTATTTTCAAACTACAATTTTTAGCATTCCAAACTTTATATCTTTCAAACTCTAACTTAAAAAAAACCTATATATATATATATATATTAAAACTCAATATATTTCAAACCATAGTTGAATTTGTTTTCCGAAAAGTACATTAATTTTAATATTTTAAACAAATTTAAATTCATGAGTAATATGTTTACACATTTTTTTCTATTCTTGCAACCAATTAACACACAAATTTGCAACTAAAAATAATTTTTTTTTCATTAGATCTAGTTTTGTTCTTCTTAAAAAACAAAACTAATGATATTTTTGGATATTTTTTTTGAGTTGTGGTTTAAAAGCTATGTTATTTTAAAAACACATAAAATCAAGAGAGAGGGAATCACACAATTAGACTTGTTCAGTAATCAAAGTCTCTCTGCAACTATCTTCTTATTTACGCAATAAATTTGCACTTATTTCGACAACTTCAATTTTCAATAATTTAAACTCCATATATTTCAAATCCCTAAAATACATATATTTCTATTTTCAAAAGACGAATAAAACGAAATCCATGAGTGATATATTTGGATTTGTTTTGCTATTTTTATAACCAATGTATATGTAATTTTTTAACTAAATAAAATAAAAAAGAAATATATTTCATGGACCTAAGGTTTTTTCAGATATATTTTTGGAGCTATGTTTTGGACTGAAGGTTTTCATCACTATGTCCCTTCCCCTTTCCCCTTTGTATCTTTCGAAGTATGTTCTGTCTTTTTCGTTTTCAGGATTTGGGATTATTTTCGTGTCTCAGTTTTCCTACAAGTTATTACAAAAACACTCGAACCAACCACAATTGTCACCTCAATTTCTGGGTGTTTTTCTTTGGTTTCTTCTTGGCCAGGCCGTTATATTTTTTCCTATTAAGAAGGAAAACTTGAGCATCATGAGCCTTCATACGTCTCATCGTATCAGCTAGATTGGGGGTTCATGAATTACTCCACATACACGGTTCTTTCATTCGAACGCCATAGTTGTCTCCAGACCAAGATCATGAGAGTAAAACATTTATGGAACTCACTCAACCAGTTTTTTCTCTTTAGATGTTGTTGCTGGGATTTGGAAATCACTTTCAGAAATATATGAATTAATTTAAATTATAAGATATAACCATTAATTTCGCAACATGTAAAATGATGACTTTAAATGTACTCATCAACTTCCTCGAATGACAGATCAAATTCTTTTTTTTTTGAAATTTTCTATTCATTCTCCTATCATCTACTGATGAATAAAAATTATTGGTTCCATGCATTTTATTCTTCAAAAAGGTAATTCACCACCTTAAACTCATTCCCAAAGGTGATGAAGTACAAAGGAATACGAGGATTCTTTCACAAAGACACAATTCTATGAACTCCTCCAAGAAAAATGGAATTCTAAAGGTCGTGAGGCTATATTACAGGACATTAAGGTAAACCATGTATCCATGATGGCTTGACTTGGATACAGTTCCACTAGTTCGAAGTACCAAACTATAGCCACATCCAAAGGGAACCGAAGCCCTCTCAATTTAAGACGTCCACATAAACCACTTATTGACTAAGAGCGGTGTCTCTCCCATTTTATATTGACGTATCTAAATAGACTCTTGGATCTCTCATTATGTATTTAGATTCAGAGTATCCTCATTAGAGGATTAATTATATGAGCCATTATACAAGAAAATAAAAACCAACGAATTAATGAGGCAAATATTGCTCCTAATCACCTTAGACAACTCCAAGGAAAGATCAACATTAACTTCTTTCTTCTTTAGCTTTTTTTGGCTTGAGTACCACATCCTTGTCCGTTCTATGAGTCCCAAAAACTACTTTGAGATCATTAATTGTGTCTGATCTAGTTTCATCTCGGTTTCCAGATTTAGCGTCGGGCTCATCAACTAACTGCATTCCGCCTGTTGAGAGGTAGAATTTTCATTCTCACTCCCAGGAGATATCACATGGACTATCAGTTGAGTATAAGAAGTCGCATTGACTCTTGTCAAAATTTCCTCTTTGGATCCAAATGATTCATTCAAGGGAGTATTACGATCCAAAGATGCCAACCTGACCCGTTTCGATGTCTCGTATCCACATGTTGGGGAAGTGGGTCTTTTGTATGCTTGGTGTGACACGTGTTTAGGAGATGATATCTCTTTGAGGTCTGATTTTCCCATTGGTATGAATAACAATTTATGAACATTTCCTTGAGAGTGGTTTTGGCGAGAATGATAAGTGGTCTTCGGGAAAGGGAAAGTAAGGGGGATTAAAAGAGGATGAAGCAACATGTTCGGGTAATTTCTTTTTTGGGTCAAAACGCCCGTAGGTGTACACTTGTGTGGTGAGTTTTGGACCATTTTCTATTATAACTATAGATCTATTCACTTCGGCTTGTTCAGATATTGAAAACCAATCAAGAGTGTTGAAGATGAAAAACATATAATAGCGTGTAAAAGGCATTAGAACACCGTGACAAATTGTGCGGTGACAGCTTGGACGAGAAAAGGTTTTTGCGGTGACATAAATTCGAGAACTTCTTTCTTTATCTCTAGAATTAGTGGCAAGTAAAAATTATGTGTGTGTGTGATATGTGAATGTATAGATAAGGTTTGAAATGCTCAACGAGAACTTACATGAGGGAGTCGAAATGACACCCAATTGTCCTTTCACGCTCCAACGGGTATTGGCATTGGGAAAAGGAAAATTCGTTTCACTATCTTTACAAGCAACATCATCGAGACCCGATAATCTAGACCAAATGTTCTTGTGACACGTATGCGGAGGTAAACCACGCGTGGCGCACGTAACTTAACTCATTGTTAAATTATCTGACCAACATTTCAAAACATTTACTGGGTAAGACATAATCTGAAGAACAAAATAGAGAAAAGTTCGAAGTGACGCCTTAACAACCTCCAATGTTAACCAACAATCTGAGGTGGCATCAAAGCTAGTCATCTATCGTAATTATTCGTAAGGATTGAAAAGGCTACTATTAAGAGCATGATTTATTCGAATTGGGAGTTGAACTAGTCAAATATTGAATTAATTTTGGACCAGACTGTAAAATATGTCCAACTGAGTAACATTAAGAGTATTTTGTGTAATAAAAAAATATGTTTAATTTAGCAAATGAATATGATGGAATAGCAAAAAATACACTAACTATGTAGGCCCCAAAACACACTACCATTATTATATAAAACAATAGAGCCTTTACAAATAATAACGAATAATAATTATTTTATTACTACTTTTAACAATGTTTCTTTCTACATGTATCTCTCCAAACATCTGTGTGACTTTTGAATACATGTAAAATAATCATTATGAATTTGAATTAGACTTCCTCATAGATTTGAAAAACTATAATTTATGTGAATTTGATATCCATGTATGATGCCACATGTCTTGAAAAAATTGAAATGTAACATCAATTTAACAAACAAACATAAATGTATATTTTAATATAAAGTTTTAGTAGTCGGTTTTAAAATCACAAACCATTAATAATATATTTTAAATGTATTAAAAATATGTCACTTTCAATACTAAAACCAAATTGATTCCATATATGAAAAATCAATTTTTAACTTCCGTATAAATAATGACGGTCTTTTAATATAAATGCAACGGATTGACCAGTTATATTAAAAATAATATAATAATAAAAATCGTTTCAGTGTAAAAAAAACTCTAATTTATGTCCAAATAATTATAACTCAATAGGATAAAACTCAAATGTCATTATAATTTGAAAACATCTAAAAGTGAAATTAGTTTTGTTAAAAAAAAATTATTATATGAAATCTAAATTTTGAATCAGGATATATATAGTTATTTGCGTTTTTTTTATTCGTCGCTTAAAATCTATGGTCTATTCAAAATCTATAAAATTAGCTCTCATACATAGTATCTTATCTGCTTCGGTCACGTGTGTCTCCAAAGTTAAATGGTACAAGTCTCACAAATAATTCATCGATTTTAATTCTATTTTTATCCTTTAAATCTAATATATTTTTAATATAATTTGTTATTTTTTTTATTCTTTTAAAAATTGAGTATCGCAAGACTATTTGCAAAACTCATACTGTTTAACTATGGAGATAGGAGATTGAACTAGAAAAAAACCATACGTGAAGACTAAACATATAGACTTTGAATAGTCTAAAAACCTTATTACTATCTGCATATTTACAGTATTATTTGTTTTGGACAACCACGTAATGCATAGTAAAAATATTTTTATTTATTAATTATATTTTACAAAAACGATTCGGCCATAATATTATTTTATAATAAACTATAAATACAACATTTGATATATTTTCAAATATTATACTTCGAACTTTACACATGAAACTATTACTTTAAATTTATATTATATTACCAGATGAAAAAATACACAAATTTATTGATATTTAAATTTTCCAACTCCTCAAAACTTTAAAAATGATTATGGTCAGATACGACTTTTATATATACACATATAAGATTAGAAACTATAATTGTTCTAGAAGAAAAAAAACGTATAAATAAAAGAAATGTTAAATATTTTTCTTAATTTACTTTCTGTACTATCTAAAAAAGATTTTTAGAAGAAAAAACAATAAAAACCCACTAAATTCAAATTCTCATTTTTATTTAGAACAAATTCTTAATTAGTTTTATTTAATGTTTTTTTAATTTGATTTATATATTTTTAAACTTCAAATTTTTGTTCCATGTTTATTAATTCTTTTGTATGAAAACTTTGACATTTAATGTTTAATGTTGAAATTAGTTTTGTTTTATAATAATTCTTTGTTGAGTTTATAAAGTCATTTATTTAAAAGCCACATAAAATTTGAATTAGACTGGTGAACTTTGTGTTTAAATTTATGTACATTGTTGTGTTATACTAATGTCGACATATTGGATCGATATTAGTGTCAAATATCGACATAACGTGTCGATATTAATAATCGTTTTTTATGCATATTGATTGCTTGTGATCGTTTAGAAATATTTTAGGGAGAATCTAAGAGTAAAACGATGTTTGGAGGAAAAAATTCTTAGTAACAATAATTACAAATATCTTAGAAAATGAAAATTCACAATCTAGAGAAGCTTCACAATCTAGAGAGAAACTTATAAGTAATAATTATGTAATCCTTAATCAATCTATATTCCCAAAAGAGTTGGTGTGCTTTTATAGTACATTCGTTGGACCCCACACGTCTTAGACAAATTACTAGCTAAAGTCCATTCCTAAAGTTTACAATTTATTACAAAATAGTTCTTGTATATTATATAATCGTCAATTGTTCCTAAGAGGTTTTCTTTATGCTAGATTACTCTTTTTTCTCACAAATTTCCTCTAACGATATAATATTTTCCTTATCAGTAGCCCCCATTCCTTGTGAAGGAATGTAGTTTTTCTAATGTTTTTCTCATCAGATTAAATAATGCTTTTGTCAACCCTTTATCGGAATTTACTATATCATAGAATTTTTTATCAGGTTTTGGTAATCAATATTCAGAGGCAAATATTTCTTTATTGAAGATCTTGAAAGTCAACGAGACGTCGTCGGATTTATCAATCTTCAAAGGAAAATAATTCTTTATAAAAAATCTTGAAAGTTTTTAATTAAAGAAACAACTTCGAATTTTATCAATCTTCAAAGGCAAAAAAATCTTCATCGAAGATCTTAAAAGTCAATGACACATAGTTGGATTTTATCAATCTTAAAAATTAAATAATTTTTTATCAAAAATCTTAAAAGTCTTTAATTAAAGAAACATCATCCGATTTTATCAACCTTCAAAGTGCAAAGGCCAACCGTTTCTCCCAAAATTTTCATCATTATGACATCACAAATATCTGGCACAGCCAATGAATCGTTTTCACCTTCTTGTCAGGTGTCGATTTGCATGACTGTTTCATGTTTTTATTCTAACACAAACGTGCCTAGGGACGACACACTTATTCTTTAGGCACTTATTGCCTATTCCTTATGCATTTTGCCCATAGGAAAACATCCCTTAAGGCTTTTGGGCTTTGACGCTTGCTGAGGCCCATCCATTCTTTATAAATATTCAACACTTTTTATTGATTTCCCACATTAGAGAGAGAGATAGAAAACTTCCTAAAAACATTTTTAGAGAGATAAATATTTTATGCCCAATTTTTTCCTATCTTAGATTGGATGACTATAAGTGATCACCCCCTCGGATATCTCCTCTATGCCCCTGTCACACTTTCCCAGAGACTGAAAAGGGTGATTATTCTCCATTGATGGGAAAAGATTATGCCCTTCCAAAGGCGGTTCATCGAAGCGAAAGCGAGCTCTCTAACCTGAAGAAAAATCTCAAATTCAAGTCTCGTCGGATATTCCTGCTATCCCATCCTTTACACTTTAGGAACTCCGAGACCTACTCCTGAAGCCCCCCGTTTGGAGATTAACGAAGACAATTATGATCTCTCTGGTAAAAAGGTCCCTCAAACATATTCAAGAGGTGGAGCTAAGTGCCTCATCCGAAAACCATGCTGCCAAATCCGATGAAGCCAATGATGAAAAAGCCATAGTATTAGTTTTCGGCGAGGTAAATCCGGTGGCCACGAGCATTGAAGCTCCCGATGGAGGTTGTCCTCCAAAAAATAAGGCTAAATCAAAAGAATATTTCACTTTGCTTCTCAGGCACATTGATGCCCTGGTCGAAAATAATCTTCAGGCCGTTGAGAATAAACACATTATGGCTCTTCACAAGGTAAAGTATAGATATTATGATATTTTTAAGGAAGCTAAGTTAAGGGTTCAATGGGGCATCTCTTCTACGATCTCTATTAGATTTCCGACTGTTGGGGAGACACTTTTGACTGTTCAAGATCACAAATTATTTATTTATCCAGAAATCTTGAATTGAGGCCTCCGATTCCTTTTAGATCGTTTTTTTGTTGAATATTTCGCGATGGTCAATCTCTGTCCGACCCAAGCCGGACCCAATATGTGGTTTACCGTAATGACATGCATAATAGCCTCTAGGATTTTGGGGACATAATTTTCTTTAGAGCAGCTAATCGGTCTCTACAGTTTGGTCAAAAACTAATATTTTTCTTTGTACTCTTTAACCGTTGGTCACAAACAAAAAGTTGTCAACAATCTGCTAGAGGCAGACAAAAAATAGACGCAACGATTTTTTTTTATCTCCGGTTTTTGGAAGACTGGGTCAGAGGTGACAACTAACAATCTACACATGTTGTCCATCAAATGGGCGAACACACACACACACACACACACACACACACACACACACACACACACACACACACACACACACACACACACACACACACACACACACACACACACACACACACACACACACACACACACACACACACACACACACACACACACACACACACACACACACACACACACACACACACACACACACACACACACACACATATATATATATATATATATTCTTATAGTCTTTTATTTTCTACTTGCTGATTATGTACCTGAAACAACAATAATTTTTACTAAGTTGAGAAATTGGGCCAAAATTGCTTGGTCTAACACATTTCACCACTGCTTTACTCTGACCAATCTTGCCAAAAGTCGACTCTGGAGTTCTGACCCATCCATAGGCTTGCACTACAAGAGCTCATGGTATTTTTTTCTCAAGAAGAGGTGCTAGAAAGATTAGAAGATCATTATATACATGTTTACCTTCCCTAAAGAGCTAGATTTTAAAGTCATTGTAAAAAGGACACATGTGAATCTTTGAAAGAAGAAGATGCTCTAGAGATTACTGGCACATTGGCCCAATATGCTAGTATTGAAGTTAAGAAGACACAAGTTGTAGAAAAAAAGGTTCTAAAAGATTTACTCAAAGAGACCCTCCCAAAAAGTCACGTCAACAAAAATTGAAAGGTATTTAATATGATACTAAGGAGGCAGCTTCCCCAAAAAATAAGATAACCGACAATATTTTACTCTCTCTAAAAAAGATTGTTAATGAATTGGATTCTTCCCAACTTCCACATGACGACTTAGTTGTTCAAGATTGTGGGGATGCCATTGTTTAAGAATAAGATTCTTTTATAACTGTTTCTTTTGAAGTTGGCTCTTCGTCTGATACCTTTGAAATCCCTTATGGTGATGTTTTTTTCTCTTCATATACGGAAGTTTCTCCGGTCCTTAGTTATTTTGGGTAATAAGATGCAGTTTTTAAGAGAGCGGGAGAATCATACATGTCAGAATTTTTACAAATGAGACCAAAAGTCGAGGATCTGGAACAAGAGCTTTCTACGCTCCAAGAACATGCCGATGCTATTTATGAAAAACTTGTTATTGGAAAAGATTATATTATGATTTCTGACAAGTGTTGTCAAGATAAAATAGATCTTTATTCCCAGCAAAACGCTCACAAAGATAAACTTATCTCGGCTTACAAAGAGGGAAATGATAAAGCCTTGGATTATTTTGAGAGGGTCGTGCGAGAGAAAAATGTCATTTTAGCCCAATTTGAGGTAACTCAAAAAGTTTTTTCGAGGCCTATGCTGACAAATATGTCTCTATACTGGATGAGAGGGATACAAATGTTAGATCCAGTCTAATTATAGTGATTCGCGAGCGTTACCCTGACTTGAAGTTAGGTAATTTATGGGAGCTTGTTTTTGTCGAATATCTCCCTGCGGAAGTTTCTTTAGAAGATAACGAAAGTACTTCTGAATCTTATAAATATAATCTTCTTGGATCCTACTTATAATAAGTGAACAATTTCTGTTTTTACTCCATGTTTTGTGAATTCTTTTGCATTAGGAAACTTTATAAAGTCCTCATCATGTTCGAGGAAATTTTGGTGAAGTCCTCATATGCTCGAGGCGATTTTGATAAAGTCCTCATTTCGTTCGAGGAAATTTTGTACAACCTATGCCCTTTTCAAGGCTTCTTTATAAAGAGAATCAGATTTTCAATTTTGTGGGTGACACTTTTAATAGTTGAAGACCATCATTTGTTGGAAGACCCTTTAGGCCGAAAATTAATAGTTGGAGACCAACTTTTGTTGGAAGATCCTTCTGGTTAATAGATAAAAATTGTAAAGGTTATTTTAAAATATTATATATAAGTTGACTATGAGGGCACCTCATTAAAATTATCCTGTGCCACCAGGGTAGGAAAGAGTATGCCATTGATACTTACAAAAAATTTCAAATATATATACAAACTTAAAAACTAACATATTCATTCCAAATACAATTTAAGGTGCTTAATATTCCACGGGTGATGAAGATCTCTTCCTTTTTTTTTATCTTTGAGTCGATATGTTCCCGACTTTACCTTCTTAGTTACCATATACGGACCTTGTCAGTTAGACCCTAGCTTCCAAGCTATTTTTCTTTTGTATAAAGAAATAATTTCCTCAACACCTTGTCCCCTACTTTAGATTCCCGTCATTTAAATTTTGAAGCGTACCGACTTCTCATCAAAGTTTGATAATGCAAAGAATTCAATTGTGTTTTTTCTATTTTGTTCTATCAAGTCTAACTCTGTACACTTTCCTTTATAGTTGGTCTATTCGGAGTACTCACTGATTTGATATGAGGGGAAGATTAATTAGGATGGAACAACTTCATTCATCCCATAGACTAATGCATACGATGATTCTTGGGTAACTATCATGGGAGTAGTTTTGTATGGCCACAAAACTTCTTGTAAATAATTTGGCCACTTCCTATCCTTACCTTCAAAATTATTTCTCAACCCATCAAGATTTATTTTATTAGTGACCTCGACTTGACCGTTAGCTTGTGGATGGAAATGTGCCGAGAAGCATTGTTGTATTCTTTTAGCTGAGCAAAAGCCCTTACCTCTTTATTGTCAAATTATGGCCCATTATCCATAGTTATGTTCCTTGGAACCCCAAAAGGACAACAAATATTAGAAATAATGAATCAAATCACATCCTTAACTTTTGTTCCTGCTAATGGTTCTGTTTCCACCCACTTAGAAAAATAGTCTGTCATCCTCCTGAGGCCATCGGTAACGGTCCGACCAAGTCAATTCCCCATTGATCAAATGGTAGTGATTCAGAAATTGAATCAAGAGGCACTCATGATGTGTGGATTGTGTTAGAAAATCTTTGGCAAGTATCACATCTTTGAACTAACTCTTTGGCATCCGAGAATATTGTATGTAAATAATATCATGCTAGAAGAAATCTTCGTATCAAAATTTTATACCCACAATGAGATGACCCTTCTCCTTCATGCAATTCTGATAATATCATTTGTGATTCATTTTCTCTGAGGCATCGAAGTAAAGACCAACTAAATTATTATTTTTATACAAGAATCTTCGAGGACCATATAACCATATGACTTAAACCGTATTCTTTTGTCAATTACTTTGTCAACATGTAAGATATCAATTACCAAGAATTATTTAATTTCACTCATCCAATATTTTGTTGTGCTTGTAGATATTTGGAAAGATTTGGTTGACCCTTATACTGACTCAGATCCCTTCACTATTGAAAGATCTTCTTATGTGATAATCCAAAGGTGTTCCTCAAAATATGAAGCAGTATCCAAAGAATCAACCACATCATTTCCATCCCTATGAACATGTTCGTATCTGACGCTTTCGAAGACCAATGTTAAAGCCTTTAACGCTCTCAAATTCCTTATCAAATGATCTTTTCTTGCCTCAGATTGACTAGATGCATGATTTATAAAAGTTGATAATAACTTATCAGCCTAACGTTTTTAGCCCCACAAATATGAGCAAGTCTCAACTCTGCCAAATCAACTTCATATTATGCCTAGGTGTTTGATGTTTTAATCCCGAAATGGATAGCTTGATACAAGGAAATTCCTTCTAGAGTAATCGATTGAAATCCCGCCCTACATCTTGATTGTCTGATGCCACCAATCTGTTCAGACCATCCAATATGACTGAAAGTTTTCTTCATCAACCTCCAAATCTGACCGTTTGGAATGAAATTCGATTAGGAAATCTATCAAGGCTTGTGCTTTAATTACAATCATACGTTCAAATTCAACATCAAAATCTCTTAATTCAACCGACCACTTGGTCATTAATCCTGATATATCAGGCCTTTGTAACATATTTTTCAATAGAAAATATGTTCGTACAATAATGGAATGAGCCTGAAAATAAGGTCTAATTTTCCGAGCGGCAGTTACTAATGCGAGGGCCAACTTTCTAACTTTAAATAACATTTTTCAGCATTAAAAAAACTTTTACTGATGTAATACACTGGCCTTGGGTGGTTATCTTCCTCTCGAATCAAAACGATACTCATAGCATAATTTGACATCGCTAGATATAGATATAATTTATTCCCTCGTTTTGGCTTTGTCATAATTTCTGGTAAAAAAATATATATTATTTTATTCGATGAAACACCTTGAAACATTATTGGGACTAGTCAAAACAATTTGCTCGTCTCAACACTTGGAAAAAAGGAGCACATTTGTCCGACGATCGTGATATGAATCTATTCAAAGTTATCAACTTTATGTCATGATTTGTACTTCCTCAATAGATCGAGGTGGTGTCATAATGCTCAGTGATTATGTACCCAATAAATTTTCCGGATCACACCTCAAATGTACATTTTTCTGGATTCAATTTAAAATTTATCTTTGTTAAGTTAGCAAAAGATACTTCTAAATCAGCCAAGTGGTTCTCATCCTTCATGCTTTTCACTAACATATCATCGATATAAACATCAATGTTTCTCCCAATCGAGCCTAAAAAATATTTGTTTACTAAGCGTTGATAAACTGCCCTAACATTTTTCAACCCAAACGGTAAAATTTTATAGCAATGTAAACCTCTTACAGTTATGAACGTGGTACTTTCCTAATCCTTTAGATCCATTTGAATATGATTGTAACCGGCATATGCATCCATAAATGAGAGTAATCGATTTCATGAACTAAAATCCAATAATTGATCTATTCGCGGAACCGATAATGGATATTTTGGACAAGCCTTATTTAGATCGGTAAAATCCACACACATTCGCCATTCACCATTTTTATTCTGTACTAAAATCGGATTGACAGTCCATAAGGGATATTGCGACTCGTATATGTGCCCGATTTTGGTTAAACGATCTACCTCAACCACAATTGCCTTATATTTTTCTTGGGAAAAATATATCCTCTTCTGGATGATCGACGAACATTACTTCGAACAACTAACTTATGACAAATAATATTCGCAGGCACCCCTTTCACATCTTCTGTACACCAAACAAACATATGTAACTTAGTTGATAAAAACTTAATTAATTTTTCCCTTACATGCGAAGATAACTTTGTGCCAACTTTTAAACTTCTACCCTGAGAGGAAACATGATCCTCAAAACTTTTGTCTGAGATCATAAACCCGGGGGTCTACCTCAGATCATCTATGGGATCGGATCCCGATGAAGGCCCCACTGATTGCTATTCTTTCTTTAACTCATCCCTTTTAATTAACTTTGGGGCTAAAGTCGTTCGATAACATTCTCTTGCCATTTTTTGATTGCTTCTGACCATTTAAACATTGTTTCCCACGATATATTTCAGGCATTGGTGAACAGTTGATGCCACAACATGCATTCTAAACAGCCAAGACCTTCTAAAGATGGCATTGTTGGAGTGTCTACCACAATAAATAAATCTTTAATTACCTTTTTGAATGGTCCCCGACCTAGTTCAACTCTCCCCTGACCGAATGATTGTTGGTGGATTTTTTTATCTTACTGTAAGTAGTCACGAACATAATGTTAGCTCAACTGCCAGTATCAATCAAAAATCTTCGTATCTCATCCCCAAAAATCTCTGCTACAATAACTACCGCATCTTCATGTGGACCAGCTACATCCCTTATATCATTGTCTTCAAAATAAAGTATTGAAGATGGATTTCTATACAAATGGGGTGAAGCTCCTGCCTCTAATTGAGTTTCTAGGCTAACAATATGTCTCTTTTGAGAATAATTCGATGTCCCTCCAACTGTATCTCCCCCGAAGTTGTTAGTGACTCAAACAAAACACATAATTCACTAACCTTTCCTATCATAATTGGCTCTTCCACCATGTTGATGCTATTTATGTATAGTTTCGGATCTAAATGCTTGACTAAAATATCAAATACATCAATAAATTCTTCGTCAATAGGTTTTGAGATCATCAGAGCATATTCTTTCTTTGGCACATTTTCTTGATTTGGAGCAACCAAAGAATTATTTTTCACAAACGTTTTAAGGCATGTATCTATTTTTTCAAAGCCACGCAATCCTTTGTGTTATACCCAATATCCTCATGATATTTGCAGTACCTGTTGTTTCTTTTCTCCCTCAGAGTCTGTATTAGAAATGGCTTACAAAACTGTACATGCAGATATGTTCTCTCAAAGAACATCGTTGCACACTCTGTTAGCTCGACAAAATGTGCTGGTCAGACCCATTTGTTTGACATAGGTTGGACATGATGTTGAGTATTCACCACCGGTGAGTATTCTTTCAATCTTGGTGATTGAATTATTGTTTGAATTGGTCCTCGAGGTTGGATAAAACTTGTCGGATTTGAAATTTTTCGTACTACCATCGAACTTTGACGAAATTGGTTTTTCTTAAACTGTGCTAAAAATTTCTTTTCGATGGTTGTGTATCATCCACCATAATTCTTTTCTCCACTTGATCTAACAATGCCCCAAACGTCATATCTTGCCTTTCTGTTGCGTTATCCTTCATTATTCTAGACAAAAGTCTCATTCGGAAGGCAGCTAATGGCACTTTATCTTCACAACTTTCCATGTCAGTTTTAGCCTTGATAAAACGGTTCGTATAATCCTTAAGACTCTCTCCCACTTTCTACCGACAATAAATAATTGTATCGTCATTCACTTGGAATTTTAGCTTCCCACCAAATACTGACGAAACAAATTCTAAAGTATGTCAAAAAAAATTATGCAACGCTCTAGCAAACGATTGTACCATTTTGAACCCGCGTTCTTAAATGTTTAAGAGAAGGCCCTACATAAACGTTTGTCATCATCGTCATAGTTAATCAAAAAATTCTTGAAGATTTATATATGATTATCTGGATCTTATGTCCCATCAAACTTTTCCATCTTAGAAATATCAAACCACTAAGGTAGATGTCCTGAAAGGATTTCCGGGAAAAGAGGAGATGACTTCAAATTATGACCCACTTTATACGCACTGCCCCCAGACCTTCATTCAATCTTATGTACAAACCTTCTTTAGATAGATGAGTAAATTGATTACTTACAGGGTACTCAAGATTATGGTTTCTAGAAGGAATCTGTACATGTGGGGTTACTTGTTCCCGTTGAGCTATGTTCACAATTCTGGCCAGCTCCTCAAAACCAAGCTCTTTTTTTTATCATGTTTAGATTTTTCCTTCTTCGAATTTTTGGCTCTATGAGATGTCCGAGAACCACCTATCTGCCTCCTTCTCGAATATTTTATCTTATAACTTTTTTTACATTGAATATCCTCCTCAGAAGAAAATAATTCATCCGAACCGTACAATGAATATTCACTTGATTCATAATGATGTCCAGATCTCACTCTTCTTTTTTAGGAATAATGGAATTCTTATGACGCCTTTCCTCGGTACGAGGAACATCTTCTATATGTTCTTTCCCAACTGTTTGTTCTTTTAAGACTTCTGATTTAAGTCTCTGAGAATTTATCATCGCTTCTTTTTCAGCGTTCAAACTTTCAATGGCTTCCAAAAGTTCATTCCTCTGAGCTAACAATACAAACTATTCTAGTAGCTCCTTGGCATGTCGATCATTATCGTTTCCTTAATTTATTATTTGTTCCTCGATATGAGGATCTCCAGATGAGCCTCCGACCATACGGTTTTTTAGACCAATCTCTAATTCTCCTTGGATTTCTGTCTCAATTATTCTTTTTAATGTTTCAAAATATTACTATGATTTTTGAACAACGATTATGGGTACCAATCGTTATTCCCACAGACGGCTCCAATGATCGTACTAGAAATATTTTAGGGAGAATCTAAGAGTAAAATTATGTTTGGAGGACAAAATTCTTAGTAACAGAAATTACAGATATCTTAGATAGATAAGCTCCACAATCTAAAGAGAGAAAGTTATAATTAATAATTATGTAATCATTAATCAATTCTCTTTCCCAAAATAGGTGGTGTGCTTTTATAGTACATTTATTGGGCCCCACATGTATTAGACAAATTACTAGCTAAGGTTTACAATTTATTACAAAATAGTTCTTTTATATTACATAATCGTCAGTTTTTCCTAAGAGGTTTTCTTTATGCTAAATTACTCTTTTATCTCACTGATTTCCTCTAAGGACATAATCATTCCCTTTTAGTTTGGTTATACTTTGTGTAGTTCGCCGAATATTTATGTTTACAAAGACTGATTTTGATATGATGAAAGTCTGTACCAAAATTAACAATTTACCGTACTCCATACTTACACACATCCTCACGATATTTCCTACCATTAGAGAAGATTTCGAATTAACTTATTGTCCTAAAAATGGAGGTCTCTTTGGAAGTTTGTCAATGTCATCATGTTAGACGATATTCATTAAACTATTGTAAGTCGAGAGTATCATAACTCATTATGGTATGTTGAAACTTGTATGATTTCATATATTTGTTATGATATTAGATTGACATGACGATTTCACCTAATGGATTCAATTTGCATAAGAACATGCGGCTGATGAGGTAACTTTTAGCTTTTGGAGGTTTGTTTATTTTAATTTGCAATATATATGCATCTGAAACATTTGATTTTTTTTTAAATTCATAAAATTTATTTCGTAGTATCTCTGAATGTCTCTTTGTATTGGTCGTCCATACAATTTTATCAATGAAAGTAATCAATTTTAATTATATATTTTCTAAATTATTAAAATAGTACTCCAGTATCAATGAATAATCTTTAGATAGTTGTTATGTATTGGGCGATGTTCAATAATTTCCTACAGTCAGAATGAAGAGCATGATTGTGTTATCGAGATTTAGTCATCTAATCTCAACTCACAATCAGTACTCGCATAGTCCTAAGAATTTTAACTCATGGATGTTTCGTTTTTATTTGAAATTAATATTGAAATACAAGAATCTAAAGATATGAAGTCGATAAAGAAGGTCTTACAATGACTTCATCACGTCATCTAATCTCAAATCATAATCAATACTCGCATAGTCCCAAGAATTTGAACTCATGGATATGTCGTTTTTATTTGAAATTAATATTGAAATACAAGAATTCAAAGATATGAAGTCTATAAAGAAGGTCTTACAATGACTCCATCATGTTATGAAAATTACTACTGATTACATTTACAGTAAAATATGCATTTCTAGCCCTTGATATGCTTTTGTATAATTTTATTTAATTTATTACATGATTTTGTCTTTGTGGTATTGAAGCTTTTATCAATATGAAAATTGAAAGTTGTGTCTTGTTCTTTCTTAAATCATTGCACGGTCCTAACAATAGAAGTTTGTAACACGTGTGTTCGTGAGTTGTTAAGCTCGCTGCAAATATTAACTCATATAAAGAAATTATATATATATATATATATATAAGTTTATCCCTATATTAATATAATAATTTTCATAATCATTGATTTTGCTGGTATTTACTCACGATTTTTTTGTAGTTTAAAATCAACGGGAGCATGGATGAATATGTGGAGGCATTATAAAAATTATCTTTTTTGGAGTGACACATAACTTGCTTGCTTGTTAATGTGTTGGATTGAGTAAGAATCCTACTTAGAAATGTCATGGCTTTGAACTCGATTATTAGTTTTCCCACACGTTAAAGTGAAGGCTAAAATTGGTGTCAAATAAATTTTTCATATTTGTAACATCTATTTGCTTTAATTATAATTAAAATTATTATAGAATATATATATATATATATATATATATATATATATATATATATATTTGTTGATGTATATTCGTTTCAATTATTTTATTTTTAGGCTGAATGTTAGGTTTGGATGTTATAAATTTTATGTATTTCATGTTATGTTTTATGTCGTTTAAGTTTATTTCAACTTGAGACTTCATTTTTTTTAAATATACATAAAAACACTTGTCAACAAGATGCGTCGACATTAGTTATTTGTAAAAAAATAAAGTTACACCTAATATTGACATAATTGATCAACATTTATTGTATTACTCAAGCATTTAAAGAACTATTGTTGATGATTGTCATCAACATTTATTGCTGATGTAATAAAGCTAATGTCACACGTGTGTGTCAACATTATATGCAAACATTTATTTGTATATGGTAAGAATAAAAGTTGATTTGAGAAAATAAAGAACACAAGTATCCACAGAGAGAATTTTAGGTAGTGAAAGTAATATTTTGCTTCTGATTATTTCATAGGTGTCAATAACCTCTTCAGCCTCTTTAAATAGGCTTAGTAAGTTAGTTAGAAAAGCGGTTACATAAAAAAATATTTACAATTCAGCCCCTATATTTCTTATAAGGCTTAATTAAACTCTATCTTAACAGAACTTATCAATTAAGTCCTTATTAATTACATTTAGGTCCCTAAAGAATATATTTCCTTATCAGTAGCCCCCCTAATTCTTATACAGACAATTTATAAGAACTATTCACTCTTCGAAAATTACTCCAAGTGAATCCAGCCTCTTCATTATGATTAGGCCTGATGACTTGCAGTCTTACTTCGAATCTAGGAATATGTGCAAGTAAACTCCCCACTTACTTCGAATCTGCTAACTTGAAATTCAACCTTGCCTCCACTTCGAATCTTCTGACTAGAGATATAACTTTACTTATGCTTCGAATTTTATGACCCCTACTTGAAAGATTGACTTGACCCTCCTTGATAGGTCTGTGACACAACACGTTTTCTTCCACGTTTCATATTCCATCCAATGAGAATACTTCACTGGTTTTGCCTTTTCAACTCCTCAACGTCATTATTTTTAACTATAAATACCTAGCTTCATCTTCACTGAGAGCTTTTTAGATAAATCACTTCTTTCTTAAGCCACCTTCATCTTCATCTTCCACTGCCTTCCCAAAAACATCATTCCTTCATTCACAAAGAACAACCTCCCAGATTTACATCTATTGTATGAGAAGATATCCCAAATACAAAAGATCTAAACCCAGAAAACCAAGAACAACAAAGAAATCTCTCTTCCCTGGCTCTAGTAATCAAGTATTCGGTGCCTACGATTACCTTTGTATTGGAGAGAGAGCTGAAGAATACAGAGCTGCTGGGTTGATCTACAACGGTCCTCATTCTTCCTCTACCATCTTCAAATACGGTAACTTCGATCCCAATCTTGCTACTTCATCTTCACCCCTAGCTTCAAACCCAGAATCTACCCAAGAACCTTTTCCTCCTCGAAATCAACCTACTTCTCCACCATTAAGACCTCATCGAAAATCTAAGGGTGTCACTTCTGACAAACCACCAACTGATAAAAAACCACAACCCAAATCACCTATCCCACATTTCGAAGCAACTAAAAAACTTCAACCCAAATCACTTACCCTTCAATCCGAAGCTGTTAAAGTTAAATCACGCAAAAAATCAACCTTTCTAGCAATAGGTGATGATGCAGAGACCTCCTCTCCTCCCCCACAAGAAATGGTTGACGCTACTCCAGAGAATAGTCAACCAATTCCTGTGACTCAAACTGAGACTCAAATTCGAAGTCGTCAGGATGAAGCTACCGATAAAGACAATAACAAAGAAAATGATTCTGAAGCTACTGAGTCTGATGCCGAAGAGGAATCCGAGGGTGACGGGGTATCCCCCCACAGAAAAATCGAGGAAAGAAACCTCCCATTACCCTCCCCGAGGACGTTGCTGCTTTGGTTCAGGAGAACCTTCGACCACTTTGTCCTCGGTATATTCTTGCCCTGAAAAATGTACAATACACCTACTACCTCGAATCAGAAAAAGAACAACTCAAGAAACTATGGGGGCTAGCAGACAACGTTGTTCTTCGACTACCAGAAGAAGGAGAAACACCTCTGAATTGTCAGAAGAATGAACTGGTAGTTTACCCCGAGCTTTTCAACTGGGGACTTCGATTTCCCCTCCATCCAATGATTGTGAGGTACTTCGAGATTCATGGGTTGTGTCCAACACAAGTCACTCCAAACCAGCTGTTCACCTTATTCTCTGCTATCATGGTGTCGAGGCTAGGAGGCATCCCCCTCGAAATAGAAGACTTCATCTCGCTGACTAAAATCTCTAATGGGCCAGTTCTACCATTCTACTACCTAACCCTGGAGGATGATCTGAAGATTATCGATGACCTCCTCGAAGCTGATAAATTTTGGAAGCAAAAATTTGTCTTTTTATCAGGAGCTTGGGAAAATGGCAAAGAGATTTCCGATGCCAACCCATCAAAACTCACTCTCACCTGGAGAGATAGCAGTAAGTAACAATTTTTTAAACTTATTAAGCCTAGCCAAATTAACCAAGTTCACTTATCTAACTGTTTATTCTCTTTTTTTTAGAAATTCCGAGGAGGTTTAAAAGTCGTCGAAAAACTGCAAAGGTGATCTTCCAGAAATGGCTGAGTGGGCAGAAAAAGCCTGGGAGAATGGCTTTCACTCAGCCTTTGAACCAATCAACTTTGTCAACAGCTATCTCTGGTGCATATCCTTGGGAGCTGACTTCCCTGAAGATCCAATGATCCCCCCAGATCCTATTGAAGTAGTTCAGAGAATACTTGCACCAGATGGGAAAACCTACCTTCCCATCAGGAATCGAAGTGAAAGTCACCTACCACTGAAGAAGAAGGGAAAGCAAACCCTCAGAAGACCCAACATAAGCAAGGCTAATCCTTCCAAACATTCGAAGCCTGCAGGAAAACGAAAAGCGTCTGCATCTCAACTTCCTCCAATATCCGAAGATGACGAACCTGCACTAAAAAAGAAAAAGAAAAAGAGCAATACTCCAAAGAAGAAAAACAAAAAGTCCACTAATCCAAAGAAAAAGAACGAAGCCGATATTCTTGAAGAGGTATTGGCCTCCGAGGTGCATGAAAAAATCTTTATTGAAGAAAATCCTCAAGGGGGATTGGCACTAGGAGATAGCCAGGAAATTGATTATCTTAACCTCGAAGATTTTAATTCGAGCGGAGACTTTGCAGCCACTGGTGAAGATTCTCGACCTATCAACACCATTCCATCAACTTCTACCGATGCTGCCACAACTTCAAAATCTAATGCCATCGTTCCTGTTCATCATCACCCATCGAATTTTCCTAATCCTGACAGATCCGATGAGGTAACTTCAATTCTTCGACCTTTTACAAATTTAAGTGCTGCAGCCAAAAAATTATGTGAAGAGGTGAACAATTCTCATACTCAATTTGAGCTCCTTGCACAAGAGTTAATCAAGAGCAAAAAGGAAACGGAGTCTGAAAAGGATTCGAAAAACGAAGCACTTCAAAATTTCGAAGCTGAAAAAGGAAAACTTCTTAAGGAGCATAAAGAAGAAATCGAAGCTCTGGAGGCTTCTCATCGACTGGATCTTGAAAATCTAAAATCTCAACATTCTACTACCATTTCCGAAGAAAAGAAAAAATCTACCGATGCTGAGAAACTTGTTAAAGAAACCCAGGAAAAACTGGAAAATTGCCAAACTCAATTGACTACGCTTCGAACAGGATTCGAGGAAGAAAAGAAAGCTGCCGTCAAAAAGGCCGAAGCTGCAGTTGGTTCTGTGATGCTTAATGGTATCAAGAAAGCTCAAACTGATACAGCTATCAAGCTTCTTCGAGAAGTTCATGCTGCCTATCCAAGGTTGAATTTAACAGACTTTTGGAAACAAGTTCCAGAAGAAGATCGTCCAAAGGAAGCATTCGAGGTGCCGTCAAGCTCCTCAGAAGAAGACAATACTTCAGAAGGGTCATCAGAAGAAGAAGATGACTAAACAATAGATTATACATGTCGCGCTTGTTTTTTGTGTGTTTTAATTAAGTAGTTTGTCCCTTTTTTGTAAGCTTCAAGTTTTATCCGATGAAACAAGCATTTTCTTATCATTTCAAATTTCTGGTATACATATAAAACATGGCACTTCAAATATTAGATGCACTCATAAGACGTGGCACCTCGAAAATTAGATGCACTCATAAGACGTGGCACCTCGAAAATTAGATGCACTCATAAGACGTGGCACCTCGAAAATTAGATGCACTCATAAGACGTGGCACCTCGAAAATTAGATGCACTCAAAAGACGTGGCACCTCGAAAATTTGGTTGTTTCTTCAAAGCTATTGCTTCGGAAAATTATTCTTGGTCAACTTTCAAAGATGATCAGTCTTTGCCAAGTCACCAAAATAATAAATCACCCATCATACTAAACAACCAATGGCCAAAAGAAATTTTATTAAAAAATTCAATATTAACCAGACACCTCGTTAAAACCTTTCTGGGCCAACAGATAAGGAAAGAGTATGTCTGTTTTACAAAAATTCGAAGTTCGATTTTACTCACAGTACAATTTCAAATGCTCTATATTCCAAGGGTGCTTGAGCATCCTCCCCTCGCGATCAGATAACCTGTAGGAACCTGGCTTGACCTTCATTTTGACTTCATAAGGACCCTCCCAATTCGGAGCCAATTTTCCGAGGTGCTTGTCCTTAGTATGAATAAATACTTTTCGCAACACCCGATCGCCAACTTTGAATTCTCTCTTCTTAACTTTAGCATCGTACCTGCTTCTCATTAAGGTTTGATAATGAACCACATTTAAATGCGCTTTGACCCTTTTTTCCTCTAACAAATCAAGCTCAACCCTTCTAGCTTCATCATTATCCACGTCGGAATATCGTAATAACCTGTAGGAAGGCAATGTAGATTCAGCAGGGCACACAGCGTCCATTCCATACACCAAAGAGAAAGGAGTCTCCTTTGTGGCCTCTCTAGGGGTTGTTCGATATGCCCACAACACTTCTTGAAGATAATTTGGCCATTTCCCTGCTGCTCCTGCCAAATTTTTCTTTAAACCCTCCAAAATAGATCTATTTGTAACTTCTACCTGCCCATTTGCTTGGGGGTGGAAAGGAGTAGAAAAGCATTGTTGTATTCCTTTCGAAGAGCAAAAAGAATCCATTTCCTTGTTATTAAATTGGGGACCGTTGTCCGTTGTTATTTTTCGAGAAACTCCAAAACGGTAGCAGATGTTACTTTGAATAAACTTGATTACATCCTTAGCTTTTGTCCCAGCTAAAGGTTCTGCTTCTGCCCACTTCGAAAAATAATCAACCGCAACAATAATCATCTGTCTTCCACCTGAAGCCATAGGTAATGGTCCTACTAAATCAATCCCCCACCTATCGAAAGGAACCGCCTCTGATATTGTCATTAGGGGTACTGCTGGTTTATGTATTAAATTTGCATACCTCTGACAAGTATCACAGCTTCGAACTAATGACTTGGCATCCTGCAATATGGTAGGCCAGTAATACCCTGCCAACAATACCCTACGCGTTAAAGCTTTGAATCCACAATGAGCTGACCCATCTCCATCATGTAATTCAGATAGAATGTTTTGAGACTCTTGCTTACTCAAACACCGTAACAAAGGTTTCGACGCAGATCTCTTGTACAATACCCCATCTAATACCACATAACCAAGAGCTTTATACTTTATTTTCTTGAGCAAGTGTTTATCAAGAGGTAGTATTCCCTTCGAAATAAAGTTTAACAAATCAATCCTCCAATCACCTCGAACGCGCTTCAGATCATTTACTACCTCCTCAACAAATTCACATTGCTCAGAACTTGATATAATCGAGGGCAATGGTTGTGTTACGATCCATGGATATTCTTCAAAGTAAGCCATTGTTGCTAAAGAATCAGCCATTGTGTTGTTACCTCTTCGAATATGCTCCACCTCGACATTTTCAAATTGTGCCATCATACCTCGTAGCTTTTGCAAGTACAAAACCAAACGATCCTTTTTAGCTTCTGACACCCCTTTAACATGGTTAACTACCAACTGCGAATCTGTTTCTAAGCGCACGAATATTGCTCCACAAATCTTTGCTAACCGCAACCCTGCTAGCACGACTTCATATTCAGCTTCATTATTCGAAGCATGAAATCTAAATTTTATAGCTTGAAACATAAACTCCCCTGTTGGTGCCACCAATTCAACTCCTGCACTCGACCCTTTATTACCGGATCCCCCATCAGTTCGTATCGTCCACGTCGGATTCATGTTCACTTTTTCACCATCTTTCTCTTCGGATTTGCTCGAATGGAACTCAACCAAGAAATCTGCTAAGGCTTGAGCTTTGATAGCCGTTCTAGGAGAAAATAACACATCGAAATCTCCTAATTCTACAGACCACTTAGTCATCCTTCCTGAGATATCTGGCTTTTGCAACACATTTTTCAATGGATATGAAGTTCGAACCACAATCGTATGTGCCTGGAAGTAAGGACGCATTTTTCTCGCTGCTACTACTATACACAGTGCCAATTTTTCGAGCTTCAAATATCGTTTCTCAGCATCAACTAAACTTTTACTGACATAGTAGACAGGCTTCGAAACCCTCGTATCTTCACTAACCAGAACTGCACTTACTGCATAATCCGATACTGCTATATACAAAAATAATTGATCACCCTTTCGAGGCTTTGATAATATTTCAGGAGAGGACAAAAGATTTTTGATCTTCACAAAAGCTTCTTCACAATCCGAAGTCCACTCAAAATTATTTGGTCGACGCAGCACCTGGAAAAAAGGCATGCACTTATCTGAAAAACGAGAAATGAATCTGTTCAAAGCTGCTAACTTGCCCGTTAACATTTGCACTTCTTTGATATTCCGAGATGAAGACATTGATATCAGAGCCTTCAACTGTTCTGGGTCCACTTCGATTCCTCTTTCACTAATCATGTACCCCAGAAACTTACCAGATCAGACTCCAAATGTACATTTTTCTGGGTTCAACTTCAATTGTATGGCTCTGAGATTCAAAAACGTCTCTTCTAAGTCATCAATGTGTTCATCATCACTTTTGCTCTTAACAAGCATATCATCGATGTACACTTCGATATTCCTCCCTATTTGTGAAGCAAACGCCTTATTCATCAGCCTCTGATATGTAGACCCAGCATTTTTTAATCCAAACGGCATCACTCTATAACAGTGTGAACCTCGATCGGTGATAAAAGTTGTGCTTTCTTCATCCTCTGGATTCATTCGAATCTGATTATACCCTGAAAATGCATCCATAAATGTCAAGATTTTATTTCCAGAAGTAGAATCCACTAACTGGTCAATTCGAGGCACTGGAAAAGGATCTTTTGGGCAGGCTCTGTTTAAATCTGTGAAGTCTACACACATTCTCCATTTTCCGCTCTTCTTTTTCACCACCACAGGATTAGCCGTCCACCTCGGATAATTGGACTCCCTGATATGCCCCATCTTATACAATCGATCTACCTCAGCAACTATGGCCTCAGATTTTTCCAACGAAAAATCTCTTCTTTTTTGAATTATCGGCTTGATCTTCGGATCCACTGCCAAGCTATGACATATGATATTACTTGGGACCCCCACTACATCCTCGGACCTCCAAGCAAATACATCCAAATTCTCAGACAAAAAATTCAACAATTTTTCTCGCATTGATAAAGACAACAAAGTCCCAACTCGTTTAAGAACAACACCATGATAGCAGAGAATAAGGTGAACAACTGGTTTGGAGTGACTTGTGTTGGACACAACCCATGAATCTCGAAGTACCTCACAATAATTGGATCGAGGGGAAATCGAAGTCCCCAGTTGAAAAGCTCGTGGTAAACTACCAGTTCATTCTTCTGACAATTCAGAGGTGTTTCTCCTTCTTCTGGTAGTCGAAGAACAACGTTGTCTGCTAGCCCCTATAGTTTCTTGAGTTGTTCTTTTTCTGATTCGAGGTAGTAGGTGTATTGTACATTTTTCAGGGCAAGAATATACCGAGGACAAAGTGGTCGAAGGTTCTCCTGAACCAAAGCAGCAACGTCCTCGGGGAGGGTAATGGGAGGTTTCTTTCCTCGATTTATTAGTGTTGTTAGTCTTTGAATCTCCCCAAATATTGTCAGTGACTCAAAGAAGGCACACAAATCTCGAACACGTCCCTGACGCATCGGCTCATCTACTGACATCAACAATAATCGGCTAGGGTCTGGGTCGACATATTCCGAAGCCACATCAAACTCATCACCTGCAGCATCTAAAATCATCAGTGCAGTTTCCTGCTTAGAATTAGGATTACCAATTTTCTGAGTTACAGCTTTAGCATTCTTTTTGACATACTCCAGCAACTTTCCGTTTTCTATCAGAATCTGCATCTCCTTCTTCAAAGCAATACAATCATTTGTATCATTCCCAATATCATCATGATACCTGCAGAACTTGTTATTGCGTTCCTCTCTTGGCCTATTAATCGCTAGTGGCTTTCTGAAATTTACTGTTCCCCTGGCTTTCTCATATATCGAAGCCACACTTTCAGTCAAATCCGCATAATATTCTGGTCTTACCCACACATTCGATCTGGATCTGAACTGTTGTTGATTATTAGAGTTGTGCTGATTATAACCCCCTTGGTACGAGCTCGAAGAACCCCCTTGGTATGAATTCGAACCTCCTCGATTAGAAACATTTTGATTACCCCTCGGGCGCGATGAGTTATTGTTTGAAGTGTTCACTTGACTATTCCCTTTCTGAATAGTACTGCCTCCTCCTCGAACCCGCGTCGACTCTTCGACTTTAATCTGATCCTCAACCTGAGCCATGAGAGCTCCAAATGTTAATGCCCTACGCCTTGTAGTCTCATCTGCTAAGTCTCCTGGCAACAGTCCTTCATATTTTCGAGGCGAATATTTCCGAGGCGAATATACTCGCCTTTCCTTCTTTTGCCTTCCTTGCTTATACACCTTAGCTGGCCGGAGTTCATATCCTCCTCCTCTTGAATGGCCTCGAGAATGTTCATACCTCGGTGTTTCATCTGACTCCGAATTTTCGAAATCCTCTTCATCACTAGAGTCCACATATTGTCGCTTCTGCAATTTTTCTTTTCTTTTTATTCCACTATACTCTTTTTTCGCTCAAAATGTGTTTTACGCTGTTCATATTGAACGTCGCCGCCGTCATTTGACGGATCCGACTGATCATCTTGATCGCCTCTTGCTATTCTAGATCTAAGTCTAGCGCCATTATTATTTTCCTTCTTTTTAACCAATTCATCAAGCTCTGCCACCTTTCTTATCATCTCATTCATTTTACCTTCGAAATCAAATTGGTTTGATTGAGTTCGAATTGACTTACCTGCCTCTTGCAGATCAGATTTCAATGTTTCCATAGCCTTTCGAACAAACGGATTGTCACCTTCTTCTGAATTCATCTCCGATCAGCGAAAAACTAAACAAAATATTCCAGAAAACGAAAAGAAATTCGAACGAAAAGCTTCAGAAAACGAAAAAACTCGAGACTCGATTTTTGATCTATCGATCAAGGTATCTTCGCCCCCTCCTTCTAGCGCCAATTTGGTAAGAATAAAAGTTGATTTGAGAAAATAAAGAGCACAAGTATCCACAGAGAGAATTTTAGGTAGTGAAAGTAATATTTTGCTTCTGATTATTTCATAGGTGTCAATAACCTCTTCAGCCTCTTTAAATAGGCTTAGTAAGTTAGTTAGAAAAGCGGTTACATAAAGGAATATTTACAATTCAGCCCCTATATTTCTTATAAGGCTTAATTAAACTCTATCTTAACAGAACTTATCAATTAAGTCCTTATTAATTACATTTAGGTCCCTAAAGAATATATTTCCTTATCAGTATATATAACTTATATTGATGCTCATGATTTATGAATCTATTGAGGAGTATTTTGTATCAAACAATACTATGATGGATTATATCGTAATAACAAATTCTTAGTCACTAGTCTATTAGAGATAAAAACTTGACAATTGTAAAGGAGTATTTTATAGATATTCTCGCATTTCCCAAAATCTCTCATCATATCATTTGTCCCTTCACATTCCATCACATTTTCCAACACAACAAAATTACACTTATGTTGCCGATAATACCCCTAGGCAAACAAAGGAAAATGTCTCCAGGCCTTAATCCCCTCAAAAGCCCATCTGCTTTCTATAAATATTCTTTCCCAACTCACACCTTTCATTCTAGACTAAATTCTGCTCAAAACTTTCTAGAGAGAGAAAACCAGCTTATACCCCCCAAACCTCGTCGGATCCCAGAGTGGCTATTCATTAGTAAACAATTCGAAGAAAAACTTGATGCTGGTACTTACGTTGAACCTCTACCTGAACCTCCTGTAACCACATTCTATGTCGCCTAGCCTCCATCGGAAAATTCTTCTGCCATTATTCCCTTCGACATTTCTTGTCAGTCCCTCAGCTCTAACCTTAACTCCCACCTTGAATCCATGGGTAAAGATAAACACCACAAACATTCTTCTGGAAAGAGGAAAAGGCACCATAAAGATAGGATAAGCTCCAAATAACACAAACGCTCCAAAGAAACCCAATCGGAACCCCAAAGTCTGATCCCAATTCAGATTAACAACCAACCTCCTCCTCAGAAAACCAAAGGCTCTGGGTCAGATCAACCAGCTACCCCCTCGATGACAGGGAAATGAAGTCCTATATTTACTCCTTCAAGAGTTACAATTACGGACGAGGAAGTACAATCAGCGAAATACGAGGCTCTAAAAAACAAAATAAAAGCAGTTGCATTGGAAAGCACCAACTTAAATGAAATTGAAACGCCCAACACATATAAAAGCAAATCCGATGGTATTTCCTTGGCCTCCTCGAGCCAAGTATCTGCAACCTAACCTGAAAATTCTGAGGAACGATCTCTGAGAATTTCTCCCACATCCAAAGTTGATATCACACTTTCTCTGGAACTCGACGCCATCGTTGGCAACAATATTCAAGGAACATTTGGTAATACTTCACAACATTACTTATAAATACTTCTCGCCATCGGAAGAAACCATGATAAGAACTCGATAAGGAATTCTTTCATATATTACCATCAGATTTCCAGTGGAAGGTGAGACTCCTCTGTCCGTTAAAGACGACGAACTGGTCGTATACACAGAGATCGTGAATTGGGGGCTAAGGTATCCCTTAGATCCATTCTTCATCGAATATTTTTCTAAAATCGACCTCTGCCCTACCCAAGCAGGTCCAAACACGTGGTACACGCTTATGGCATGTATCATGGCCTCGAGAATTTATAGTAACGAATTTTCCTTGGAAGAGCTCATAGGATTATCAGGCTTGGCAAACAATCCGTTTTCCCTTTTTATTCACTAACCTTTGGCCGAGGACAAAAGGTAGTAAAAGATTTACTTGAAGCTGATAAGAAATGAAAACAACAATTTCTTTTCTTCTCCGGACATTGGGAGACGGGCTGAGTCAACCCCCTCGAACCCACACAAGCTTTCTCTTTTGTGGACTAACAAAGGTAAAATTTTCAACTCCTACCTTAATCTTCTTCGTATAACTATTTCACCAATTTTACTCCTTGAATTTTTGTGCAGCCATGACTGGCATCTCTATGACCTACGCTGATTATGTGGAAAATGCCACCAATGTCTTCACCAAACTGAACAAATGGGCCAAAGAAGCTTGGGAAAACAAATTTCGGCTATGCTTCATGAATACCAATTTAGCCAAGAGTCGACTATGGAGGCTAAACCCCTTAGATATGCTATCTGTAAAGAAATTGATGGCTCTTCCCCTAAAGAAAGAAGTCCTCGACCATCTCGAAAATAAAGACATTGTAATTTACCTCCCAAAATGCTCCCGGGCTAAAAGTCACTTGGATGATTCCGAAGAGGAAGTTGCAACCAAAGATCAACACTCAGATTCTGAGGGACTAGCTGCCCCGCAAGAGCCACCTTCTTCGAAAAACGCCACTGCAACCACAATCTCAACTTTTCCTCCTCAAAAAACTTCGGCTCATCCCATAAATAAAAAAGAACCCAAGAAAAAACAAGTAATTCTTGAACCTATTCAAGAAATATCCGAGGGTACCGGAGATCAAGATGCTTATACTAGAGATCAAGATAAAGAGAATTCAGGTCAAGCTCCAAATTCCCAACTTACTCTTTCTCCAAATCCCTCATCGAATAACGATCTTACCCCAAAATTGGCCCTCTAACCTATTCCTCAAAGTGATCCCCCGCAAACTCTTGACACCGTCATACTGAATGGGGAGTGCTCAAACTTTGACTCTGCCGAAATGGGCTCTTCCAACAGTTCATTCAAAATACCTCAGGGAGATGACTTTTCCCTTAGTGTTCGAAGGAAACTTCATGCCTCTGTCACTATGGTGAAAAAGATGCAGCATCTGGAAGACAGGAAAAATCATTACAAATTCAAAGCTTTCATTGCTTCCTCCCAACTTGAAGAGATGAAAAACAACATTCTTATCTGGAAAAACAAGCCGATGCACTTTGGGAAAAACTAGTTGCCTCAGAAAACTATGTTCTACTTCTAGAAAAATGTCGTCAAGAAGAAAGGGATCTCTATCACAAAAAGACTGATGCTCAAGAAAAACTCCTTACAACTCTCAAAGAAGCACACTTTCAACAAAAGGTTTGACGAAGTGCCTTGCAGACTTCGAGAGGATAGTGGAAGAAAAAAGATATCTTCTAAGGAACCTTGAGAAGGAAAAAGAAACAATTGTAGATGCCTATGCTAAAAAATGCGTGGACAAGTTAAACGCCAGGGATACTACCATCAGAGCAGGATTAATCACTGAGATCCATGAGAACTATCCTGAGTATGACTTGGGCAGTTTCTGGAAACTTGTCTCTCCCAAAATTTTCCCACCTCGTTAAAACCTTCATGTGCCTATCAGGATAGGAAATAGTATGCCTTCGCTGTCTTACAAATAAAAATTAGAAAAGAAAAAGTACATATCAAGATATAGCTTCAGATGTTCTATGTTCCATGGATGCTTGAGGCTCCTCACTATTTATCCTTCAATCGATACGTTCCCTGTTTTACTTTCTGTGTTACTTCATAAGGACCATCCTAATTTGGTCCCAATTTTCCGAGGCTTTTTTCCTTGGTGTGAATAAATGTTTTTCGTAATACTTTATCTCCCACCTTAAAATCCCTCTGCTTTATTTGTGAAGCATACTTACTTCTCATCAAAGTTTGATAATGTAGGGGTTTCAACTGTGCACGTCTTCTTTTTTCTTCCACCAAATCAAGTTCTATTGCCCTGCCTTGATCATATTAACTCCTCTGTGTATGCTGCCACACGGTATGATGGAAAAATAATTTCCGAGGGAACTACCGCATCTATGCCGTAAACTAAAGCAAACGAAGATTCCGAAGTCACTGTTTGCGGTGTTGTTCTGTAAGCTCACAACACTTCCTGTAAATAATTTGGCCATTTTCCAGCCTTCCCTTCGAAGTTTTTCTTTAAACTGTCAAGAATCATTCTATTGTTAACCTCCACCTGCCCATTAGCTTGCGGATGAAATAGATCAAAGAAACATTGTTGTATGCCCTTAGAAGCACAAAAATTCTTAAATTCCTTGTTATTAAATTGGGGTCCATGATCCGTTGTACCTTTAATTGGAACTCCAAAACTGTAACAAATGCTTGAAACAACAAACTTGATGACATCATTTGCCTTTGTTCCCGCTAAAGGCTGTGCTTCCACCCATTTAGAGAAATAATCAACCGCTACTATAATCGTTTGTCTTCCACCGGACGACATTTGTAAAGGGACAACCAAATCAATTCCCTATCGATCGAATGACATGACTTCAGAAATCCAAAAAAAAAAACTCATGGTTTATGTATTATATTGGCATACCTTTGGCACGTATCACACCTTTTTACCAGCTCTTTAGCATCATTTAATATAGTCGGCCAATAATAGCCAGCTAGAAATACTCTTCGAATTATTGTTCTATATCCACAATGCGCAAATCCTTCCCCGTCATGTAATTCTGATAAAAAAATTGCGACTCGTCCTTTACCAGACATCTGAGAAAAGGCCTACTTAGAGATTTCTTGTACAAAACTCCTCCTAAAATGATATAACCGCGAGACTTGAACCGGATTCTTCTGGCCTTTGATTTGTTCGTTGGTAAAATGTCATTCTCCAAAAATTCAACAATTTTCAACCTCAAATCTTCCATAACAACATTGTTATCCCCATCTATTGTCATCAATTTCTCTGCATCTCTTGTAATCGATGGATATTCCTGAGTTATGACCCAAGGATAATTTTTTTGAACGTGAAGCAACTGCTAAGGAATCAGGGATCGAATTCGCTTCTCTTCGAACATGTTCATATCTAACCTCTTCAAAATTTAAAACCAAGTACTTCAATACTTTCAAATATTTGACTAGCTGATCCTTACTTGCTTCTGATTCTCCCAATGTTTGATTAATTACAAGTTGTGAATCGCTTAACAACTTAACCCTTTTTGCCCCACATATCTGAGCCAGCCTCAACCCTGCTAACGCCGCTTCATATTCTGCCTCATTATTTGTTGCTTTATAGCCAAAACATATAGCCTGAAACATTGCTACCCCATATGGAGAGATTAACTGTACCCCAACACCACTTCCGGAAACATTCGACCCTCCATCAGTTTGAACTAACCATTCAGACTTACCCTGCTGATCATCGATCTCCATATCTACTCGCTCCGAATGAAATTCGACCAAAAATTCCGCCAAAGCTTGAGCTTTTATAACTTTTCGAGGCTCAAAAGTTATGTCAAAATCTCCCAACTCGAACGACTATTTTGTCATTCTTCCTGAGATATCCAGCCTCTGCAATAAACCTTTAAGAGGGAATGTTGTTCGAACTACTATGGAATGCGCTTGAAAATACTGTCTCATTTTTCGAGCAGCTATTACTAAGGCCAAACCTAAGTTTTCTAACTTCAAATACAGTTTTTATGCATCTAGAAAACTCTTGCTAATATAATACACCGACTTTAAAACATCATGCTCTTCACGAATTAATACAGCGCTGACTGCAAAATCTGACATATAGATAATCAACTTCTCTCCCATCAAAGGTTTAGTGAGTATTTCCGGAGACAACAAATACTCTTGAATCTGGCGAAAAACTTCAGATCATTTTTCTGTCCAGCTAAACTTACTGACATTTCTGAGCACTTTAAAGAAAGGTGCACATTTATCCGAGGAACGAGAAATAAACCTGTTCCACGCCACTACTCTTCCTGTCAATATTTGAACTTCCTTAATATTTCGAGGAGGAGTCATCGTCGTCAGAGCTTTTATCTGCACCGTATCAGCCTTGATTCCCTTTTCACTTACCACATACCTAAGAAAATTTCCAGATCTAACACCAAACGTACATTTTTCCGGGTTCAACTTTAAATTGATCTTTGTCAAATTATTAAAAGTCTATTCCAAATCACAAAAATGATCCTCATCTTTTAAACTCTTTACCAACATATCGTCAATATAAACTTCCACATTTCGCCCAATTTGGACCACAAAAGTTTTGTTTACCAAACGCTGATAAGTCGCCCCCCGCATTTTTCAGGCCAAACGACATTACCTTGTAGCAGTATAAACCTCTCTCGGTAATGAATGATGTATTTTTTTCATCCCTCGGATCTAATCTGATCTGATTATATCCCACATAAGCATCCATGAAAAACAATAACCGGTTACCCGATGTAGAATGAACTAGTTGATCAATTCGAGGAAGTGGAAAATGATCCTTTGGACAAGCTCTATTCAAATCCGTGAATTCCAAGCACATTCTACACTTTCCATTCTTCTTCCTGACTAACACTGGATTCGAGGCCCATACAAGATACTGCGACTCTCGAATATGGCCTATGCTCAGCAATCGCTCGACTTCAGTAAGTATAGCTGCTGATTTCTCCTGAGAAACAAGTCTTTTTTTTGTATGATAGGCCTAACATTATTCCGCACTGATAGCTTATGACAAACTATTTCCGGTGGCACCCATGTTACATCTTCTGCACACCAAGCAAATATACTTAGCTTTATTTATTCCTATCTTTAAAGTTTTTCCATCAAGATACTTATATTCTTCGTTATCATCGTCTGGAACTAAAAATCCGGGAGACTCTCTTGGATCATCACTAGGCATTATTATTGGGAGAGTCCCCTTTCGTTGTTATGCTTTCTCCGACCCGCCTCCGCGAACTTACTTTATGGATAACGTTATCTGGTAACATTCTCTAGCCATTTTTTTGCTGCTCCTTATTGTTCCAATATTATTTCCTACCACGTACTTCAAATACTAGTGTACCGTAGAGGGAACTTCGTGCATTTTTATAACCAAAAATGACCCAAAATCGCATTGTAAGACGTTGGAGCGTTAACCATTGTAAACAAAATTTCAACCTCCTTCTTGAATGGACCCCGACCAAGCTCCACCACACACTCAAACTCTCCAACAACTATTGTTTTTTCCCCTGTAAAGCCAACTATAGTTTTATCTGACTGTCGTATTACAATTGGGTCAGAAATTCTCGTATAGGTACTCATGAACAGAATATTGGCCGAACTGCCCGTATCAATTAATATTTTCTGCACCTGATCACCAGCTATCACTGCAGCAATTACCACCGCATCCTCATGCGGACCTACCACATTCCTCACGTTATCATCATCAAAATAGGTAATTGAAGAGGGCAAACGGTACATCTGTGCTGAAGCCCCTACCTCCCATTGCGTAGTCAAATTAACCATGTGCATCTTTTGTGAACTGTTGGAATTTCCTGAAATAGTATCACCCTAAAAAATAGCTAATGATTCAAAAAATGCACAAAGGTCACCAACTTTTCCTCTTGGAATAATTTCTTCTACCATATTTATGTCGTTTCTTCTAGAGATGGCAATTTTTTCCGAACCCGCGGGTACCCGACCCGAGCCGACCCGATGGGATGGGTTATGGGTTTTTAAAATTTCCCACGGATGGGTTGTGGGTTTGAAAATTTACTACCCGCCGGGTATGGGATGGGTTATGGGTTTAAATAATTTCTCACGGGTACCCAACCCGAACCCGACCCACTGGGTAATACCCGATGGATACCCGTTAAATTAATATTATATAAAATATTATATCATTTAATATTAGTTATCAAGCTTTAAAATAAAGTTATTAATATTAGTAGGTGTATTCTGTAATAACCAAACCATATATTATGTGCTAATATATAGGATATACTTTTGAAAAATATTGTTTAATTTAAACATTAAATTTAATTTTTAAAATCTTTTCTTTTAATATTTTTTATTTTTCTTTGCAAAACTGATACTATCAATATAGACTAATATTATTAGTATTATTAATTAAATTAAAAAAAATACTAACATATACCAAAACCATATGTTAATTATTAATAACATTATAAAAATACAAACTATTTGTTAATTATCACTAGATACCGTATATTTTGAAAAATATCTATCTACATTTAAATATTAAATTTGATTTTTCAATTTCTCCATTTTAAAATATACTTTTTATTTTTTGTCTAATAATATTATTATTTATGAAATAAAAAAATTATTAACATATTCCAAAATCATATATCAATTATAAATAGATAAAAAAAACACTATTCTAGATTTTAATATTATATTTGATGATTTATATTTTTTAAACATCTTTTCTTTTTTCTGCAATTAGTATCAAACTGAAGACAAACTAATAATATAACTAATTAAATTATAAGAAAATGATTTACTAACATATACCAAAATTATTTATTAATTATTAATAGATAACAATTAGCATTAGGTTGGAGTATTTTTTTTATAGAATTGGTTTAAATCTAGAGAACAGTGCGCAATTTTTTTAAAAAAGAAACCTTAACTTCAATGGGTACCCGCGGATGGGTACCCGAACCCGGCGGGTTCAGGTGTGGGAAAAAAATATTACTACCCGACGGGTAGGGGTTAGGGTATGGATTTGGAAAAATATAGACGGGATGAGTTACGGGGTTAGCTATACCCGCACCCATCCCGACCCATTTCCATCCCTAGTTTCTTCCCACATTGGGATCCAAATAATCTGTAGCAATGTCAAAAGCATCCACCTCTTCGGAAATTACCATTGTCGTGTCTACATTCTTTGGAACAGCCTTTGCTGTCGGAATTTTCTAGGTATGTTTTTTCACAAAATCCAGTAACATGCCGTTCTCAATTAACGCTTGCACCTCTTTCTTCAGAGCAATGCATTCCTTGGTATCATGTCCAATATCCTCATGATAATTACAAAACCTATCAGCGCTTCTGCTTTCCTTTGGAGTCTGGATAAGAAAAGGATTTCGGAATTGTACTGTCGCCTTAGCCTTGTCAAATATTGTAGCCATATTTTCTGTTAGCTCTGCAAAATAGTCTGGACGAATCCACTTATTCGAAATATGCCTAGTTCCCTGCTACGTGTTGTAGTTCTGTTGATTCGTTCTTGGCCTCGGTGGATATTGGCCCATTGCCTTGGGCTGCACATTTACACGAGGTGATTGGATGCTAGACTCAGACCTCTGAAATTGATTATGCTCTAGCTGATCATTTGATCCTTTCTCCGATGCCTGAATTTCCTCTACTAGAATCATCTTTTCAACTTGATCAAGAAGAGCTCCAAAAGTCATCGTTTGACTCTCAGCCACCGTATCTTTCAAAAGTCCAGGGAGGAGTCCCATTCATAAAGCTGCCAATGCCACAAAATCTTTGCAATACTCCATATCCGTCTTTGTTTTCACAAACCGATTGGTATAATTTTTCAAACTCTCCCCAACTCTTTGCCTTTAGTAGATTATCGTATCTCCATTGGCTCAGAATTTCTTGCTCCCCACAAAATCTTTCCTGAAGATATTCCAAAACATGTCAAAATTATTTATATAAACTTGCAGAAGCCTGTTGTACCACTTGGAAGCGACTCCCTTGAAATTTTGAGAAAACGCCCTAAACAATAATTTATCATTATCATCATCAAAGTTGATCATAATTTTTTTAAATTGCTCGATATGATTGTCATTATCCTGTGTTCCGTCGAATTTCTCTAACTTCGAGATATCAAAATGCTTTGGGACGTTGCCTGATAAAATTTTGGAGGACAAAGGAGAAGCTCTCCAGTTATGACTCGTCCTATAAACATTAGCCCTAGAATTTTTGTGGTTCGGAAAATAGAGCCCTTCCTCGGAAGGCAAAGTATATTGATGTTTCCACTCTGAATTCTGTTGGTCGACATTTTGATTCCATGACGGAAAATTCCTCTGGTTATAAACTTGCTCATCAACAGGATAATTCTTTTCCCTCAGAGTTTTCCTCTCCAAACTTCTTGCTCTATGGTAATCCATGTGCTTTCTACCATGCATTTTCTTCCGACGACTCCTTTCAGGAGACGACTCTAATAAACTACAGCGGGAATAATCACTCGAGTCATAAGATTCTTGGTGGCGCTTTCCTTTATCTTTTCTCCTCAAAGTATATCGATCAGGCCCTCTATACCTATTATCCTTGTCCCTAGGATGATGATAAGTTTCACCTTCATCTTTTTCGTTATTTTTCTTTCGAACCTCAGAACGAAGATTTCCCTGAACAACTTCTTTTTCTGTTCTTAACTTTTCGATTTCCATCAGTAACTCATTTCTTCGAGCACTAAAACTGACTCATCCAAGATTTCTCCCGAGCACTGACCATCGTGCCTTTCGAAGTCCACAGCACTCCAAAAATTATTACCGACGAGATTTTCCTCACAGATGTTCACGTCCAACTCCCCCTGTTCATCCATAATCTTGTTCGGATTAAAACTGGTTTTGGGAAAAAGAAAACCTACAAGCCAATTTTTGTTTCCCACAGACGGCGGCAATGATGATTTATGAATCTATAGAGCAGTATTTTGTATCAAACAATACTATGATGGATTATATCGTAATAACAGATTTTTAGTCACTAGTCTTTTAGAAATAGAAACTTGACAATTGTAGAGAGAGAAATTATATTTGAATAATGATCATCATTTTCCCAAATCCGGGGGACCTTTTATAATACAAATAATGGGTCCCACAATTACAAATTTAGACACTACTTTTATTCTTTATTTATAATTAGTCTTTTTTCAATACATATTTTGCAATCTTTCTCTAATTAAAGCACTTCTTCGTAATTACCTGCCTCATATTTTATCCTTCCTTATCATGTTGAAATTAGTTGGCATAACTCAATTGTACAAATGACACTAGATTATTGATCCAATTGTCCAATCATATACGTCAAATTAAAATTTAAACAAACTAGAGATACAACAAGCTTTAAAGTAAACGTTTTCAGTCCTCATAAAATTTATCACTCTATGGTATTGATTAATTACTCTATAGATTTGCATATATTTACCAATCTGATTGAATAATGGATTCATTCAGTAAAAAACTCTATTATCTACAAAAACAATTTTCAACCAATATTAACGAGAAGTAGCAGTGCACTTGGAGGGATAATAACATGTTCATTAAATATATATTATAATAATATAAAAATATATATTATTATGATGTAGTATACAAATGAAATCATGTTTTTTATTGACAAAACAATTCTCGTTCATGTGAGTGAGCCAAACCTTTTTTCTTTATGTAAAAGAGACTAAAACACCTTTTAGAGATAAAAAAAAGTTGACAATCAACGTATAGAAAATATACACACTATGCATTTAAACATAGTCGTAATGATAAAATAAACGCCGGGCACTGGCATCCGTTATTAAAACTGACAATTATATTAAAGCATTTGAGCCTTATTAGTTCTTCATTTACTTTTTTTATCTTGTATCATAAAGAAATTCATAAAAACAAAAGTCCAATATGATTTCACTCATTAGTTATTCCCTCATATAAAGTCATATATCTTGACTTCCAAACACACTATCATGTCCTAATTATTGTAGAAAAAAGAAATAAAGGCTATTGAAGTTTGAACCATAGATCTCTGTTTTTTCCACTCGGCCAAAATTTATCGTGCTATTTCCTTATAATTATTGTGTTATATACAAAAAAAGAGTTGGTTCTTAGACCCCAACAGGGACCCATCTAGCTCTGTTCGTTCCTAAAACCATAATGATCATTTCATTTCATATATGTTACCTCGTAAATAAAAGGAATCATAAACGGGGGAAGATGATCGTGAAACAACAACTCTTCTTTAATTTTTTGTTTAACTTTTTGGTGTTTGTATCTTGCATTTCGAATATTACATATGTAGGATATGTTTTTGGGTTTCTCATTCCTCAAACTGCCTAAAATTTTATGCGAAAGAGAACTAGCTGTAGATAGTATTATACAAATTATTCTTCATCTATTTTCAAATTCTCGCTCCTGAGGATCCTCCTAATAATTTTACATCATGATTATGCTTTATGCATAAAAATATTAAAGTCCATAATCACTTTCACATGTAACGTGATAAGTCCTAAGTTTAAAAAGATAATCACATTTTTTATCATGCATGTTATTCTTTTAACATTATGTTTTTAGATTGTTTTGTATACGATGTAGATTTCTCGCAATTCAACATTAATCATGGAGATCTCATAGTATTCTCGTTATTATAAAACTCTTAACTATCACGTATTTCATACTTTTAACTATATGTTCTATCAAGTTAATTTTTAGTGTAATACGTAAAAATCATGAATACATGGGAAACATCTTCATAAACTTTTGGTTACATCTTGGTCTCGGTAACTAACAAAAGTTACCAACCATTAAATAATTTAAGTCATAAACTAGACTATATAGTATGGATCCAAATAATGACAGTTACTATCTACCCACTATGTTGACAATTTATGTCAACTAATATCGACTCATCTGGTCAAACCAAATTTATACATGTCATATAATGTCGATGTATCAGGTCGATGTTAGTGGATAAACATGAAAATTAATATCAACGCAACCAATTGACATTTGGTGACATAAATGTCGATAAGATGATTCGACATTACCACCAATGTCGATAAGATGATTCGAAATTACCACCAATGTCGACTACATGTGCCGATATTGGATGATATTTAAACTAAAATGTTGATCGATTGCATCGACATCGGTTACGAATGTCGCCTCACCCTGTCGACATTCCTAAAACCAGAAACTTCATTTTCACGATTATTTTTTGTTCGATTTCAATTATAAACTATATAAGATATGAAGTATATATTTATATTTGTGAATCGACAATCTTCTTTGAACTCGACTTCATTTTTTATTCTTCAATTTTTTAAGATTTAATTTTTTATGTATTTTTTAAAATTTTAAAATTTTATTCATAATATATGAAATATTATTCTGGATGTGATATATTAAATCAAATGTTATTAAATTTAAGACAACTAAGGTTGAATACAAACAAATTGAAATAATAAGAATTATAAAATTATTTCAAATTAAATGGAATTTTTGACTAAAAATATATTTAATAAATCTAGGACTATGTATAAATTCAATATGGAGCAATTGGATTAAAATTGAAAAAATTAAAAATAAAAACTTCTGGAAAATCTCCCACGGTTCCGCCCTTTCCTGGATTTGGAGGAAAATTGTATCCCTTAGGCATCTGACCAACAATCTTTTTAGGGTGGCTATTGATAATGGTAGGAATACCTCCATTTAGTTTGATCCATGGCTTCTCTTTACCTCCCTTGCATTTTTACTATGGTAACTCTATCATAACATATTAAAGGTTAGGTAAGAACATTACTGTCTCTGATTTTATCTCTGAGGGGCGTGGATGTGACCTCATAATAGAAGATCCGCCAGTGTTGGGAACATAATTAACCTCAGGACACTCCGCAATATTATTATCTCTTTTTCTCCTCCAAGTGCCCACCTCAACGATATCCCCTTACAGATTGTGAAATTTGGTGCTCCCAAATTCATCATAAAAGATACTTATATTGCCATACGTACGCTTATCCCCTGTGTCAGATGAGGGGGGTTAGTCTGGAATAAATTTAATATCCCATGTTATTGTTTTATTCGCAGGCTCGCCATTCATGACAAACTTAACACTCATGACAAGCTTTGGTCATGAGGGATTGACTCTTCCTCTTCATGCGGCATATGAAAATATTAATCATATCCTCTATTTAGTAGCTTCTTTAAGAGCTTCTAGGAGCACGCTCGCGCTAGGATTACCATAATAAGTGGAATTCTTAGCTTGTTGAAGCCATTAATTGGCCTCCCTCAAATCTTTGTCATATTTGTCGGGCCTCTTTTAGGTTTGTTATTTACCATATTTGGAAAAAAAATATATATAACTATTGCTCCCCTCTCACTCTTGCCTATGTTATTTCATTTTGATTACTAGCTGGTCTTCGTTCCTTTTTTTTGGGAATTAAGACTGGCTGGCCTCTCTAACCTTTTCATCCACTAACTTAATGTTGTTGTTTCTTTTAAACATTTTTATTCACAAAGTTCTGGTTACTCGTGATAGATCGTGATGTGTCTACTCCCCTTCCGATTCACATCTCACCATTTTCTGATTGCTATCTTGCTACTGTTACCTGTTTTTTTTATTATCATGTTTTGATTCATTTATGTATTTTTTTTCCTTTCAGACTTTCCAATCAACCTTCGGAATATGCTCTACATACTTGTAAAAACATCTTATTTATTTTAATGCATTTATTAAAAAAAATCTGAAAATTCTTTTGTAAACTTTTAGTTTGTGAATCTCGCTAGCTCAAAAATTTAAACCGTAAACATCGATACCATACCACCTAAAAGGATTATAAGAATAAATATTCAAACTACTTGCAAATTACTCATAAATTACTAAAGGGGTTTTAACCATATAAAATCCAACTTAATGGAAAACATGTTCAATCCAACTTAATGGAAAACATGTTCACAGCCTAATTAAATTCCAGATACCAACTGCTAAGAAACTAGCCCAAAAGATTATACCCTATCTAAAATAAATACTAGAGTGACCCCTTATTTTTAGACCACAAGAACAAACAGCGAACAAAATAGAAGAATACAGATGAATAATGAAGAACACATAAACACTAAAGAGTAAGAGTTATTTCAAATACATATCATCAAAGTCATGAGAAAAAACCCAACTCTCTTTACATAACAACATCGGTCTATTTAGATAAAACTTCAACAAGAAGCAAATGTATTCAAAGAGATAGACCGGACTCCTCATCTTCATCGAGAGAAGCAGTGTAAACAAAGAAGACCGACCACACAAGAGCAAACACACCCACTAGAATCCAACCTAAAAGGTTGTTGCTTAGTCCGAAAGGAAGCCCTGTCCCTTCCGTCGATAACCTTTCGTCCACAAGGGCCAATGCTGGGCTTGAAGTTGCGGCCGCCACAGCTGCTGCCATTAGGGATGCGCTCATGCTCATGCCAATGTTGTTAGAGGTGGTTTCGGACTTCTTATCCATCGAGCATTTCACTCCACCTTTCATGGGCATAGACGGTAGTCCTGAAAAAGCATAAACAAAATATAAATTAAACAAAGCAGGAATTAAAGAAACTTAAATAAAAGAAAAGGATCCGTTATTCAACATAAATAGCTGAGTAAATTCACTGAATATATGTTTTTTTTTTTGGTTTAGTTCGTGAATTTTAAAATCACCTTATAATGTTTTTGGATTTGACAAAATCTATAAATTTAACTTATGACAAAACCTATAAATTTATTGTTAGTGTTATGAACTATATTTTTAATATTTTTAAAATTTAGAGATCTAATTTTAAAATCAGACGATTAAATGAAAGAAAAGCATATAATTAATTTACTATTCGTGGATTTAAACCCAAATTAGTTCAATAAAGTCCGGCAATCATAATATAATTTTTTGGTGGCATATTATCATGTATTTATATATATTAGTACGATGTTTGCTTATAAAATAATTTTGGTTAGTATCATATAAGAACTTAATATCTAATCCTACTGTATACATATAACTTTTGAATCCAAACATAAAACACTTAAAAATTTATTAAACACATAATCTATACTAAAATCCGTCAGAAAATTTATATAAGAATCGGGTCCGAACAAACTAAGTGATCTTAGTATAAGCTTCGTTCGAGACAGCACCAATACATAATCGAATTTTTGTCACTCTCTCGAAACTACAAAATTACAAAAGTCAGATATCTTTATTATTATTCAGCAGTTCCAAAAGTTATCAAACATCGTATAGAATTATACTAAGAGTCTACAAAGATGTTCGTCATTGAAATATATGTTCTGAAAAATTGGATAAAATGAATTTGGAAACGGAGTAAAATTATTACCAAGAACAGGAGAAGCTGAGACCCATCTGGCTGGTTTGAGTACAAGTCCACTGACAATGGTCGAAGTGGGAGTAGTAACCGAAATTGATGATGCCATTTCTCGAGATGCTTATTCCGACAGATATCGCAACTCTAATTATATTCTTAAGACCGTTTTTGTATTGTGGAGGAAGACAATAGACGTGGATCATCCATACGTTCTTTAGATATCCACTTATCTACATAACACCAACCATCTTATTCCACGTGTCATGTATCTTATTTTTACGAGACCAACAGTTTTCTGCCACGTCTCATTTCGTATATTTTTCTTAGCCTAGACTTCTAAACTTCTAGATGAGTACCAACAGCTGATTCCATCATTTGAATTTTGAAAATTTGTTAGTTAGGTACCTTTTTCTATTGCCCGGAGTCTTTTTTCCGAGTAGATATACATTTATATGCGGAACGGTTCAAACAAAACAGTTATATTCAATTACAGCTTTTCTTTAAGCATAGACTAGAACAAATGAATGTAGTAGCTGATGTCATTTTAACTCCCATTACAAATAACATGATCCAAACCAGTTAAGAACGGATGTAAAAACAGATTCATGATGAAAGTTTCACAAGAAGATCTCAAAAAGCTCTTCTTATTAACTTTGGTTATCCCTAAAAGCTGTCTCGGCTCCTACAAGAACATATCCGCCAATAGAAATTAAAAAAAATGAATCGAACTTTACAAGATAGACTTTTCAAAAGAATCAAGCGAAAAAACTGGCAGTTTCTAGACCAAATATCGAACAGAATCTATGCATCGTTTTCCGTATACCTCTAACCACCACTTCCCAAAAGAATAATACCTCTTCGAATCAACCATGAATATTGCATTGTTGTAGGTGAGGGTGATTATAGTTGACATATTTGTTCCAATAACCTTTGTACTTTGCAATCCCAATGTCTAACCACGGTTTCATTACTCCGTCATAATGTATAACCGCTGCTCGTTCAATGTCAGCTTGTACGACCCCTGACTCGTCACCTAGCCCTAGTGTGTGCCATCTCTTGTCCAAAGACATCGTTTGATTATAAAAGGTTGCCCAACCTAAGGGTAAGCTACCGGCCTTCCATAACGGTCTTCTAAATCCCTGCATAACATCAGAAAATGACAGAATTAGAATCTCTGTTGAATATATAGGCACACTGTAAGAGCTCATTCCGTACATTGGATTATGTTTAGTCCAAATTTGTGTTTGGTGATATTCAGGATTTATTAGTCGTGAAATCAAAAAGTCCAATCTGGTGTTTGGTGTTAACATAAGAATCCTGACACATCATATAATGATGTCCACACAGGACTAACCAGTCCAGTGAATAACTTTGGCATTGAAAGAACAAAATAAACCGACTTCTTTGAATCATATCCAATCCAACCCAATCACATTTATTTTACTCTAACAGATTTTCCAAACATGTTACAAGAGTGGGAACAAAAGTGTCCCTAAATATTCCAATGATACGAGTCCAACATCTATCTACATGAAAGATTATTGGAAATTGCTGATATATCATCACTAAATATTCCAATGATATGAGTTCAGCATCCATCTACATGAGCGTTTATTGTAGAGGATAACTATTTGTAAATAATCTTATATACGAGGGTAGGGTAGATTGAAAACTTATTTTACAGATAGAACAGAGGCGATACGTCATGTATAGTAGGCTTTTAACAGCAGATACCTATTAAATGAGCGTAAAATGTGAACTTAAATCGAAGAGACTAATATCAACGATACTAACGTGCATACGATACAGAGTAGAGCCTTATAGATATACGAACATAAATCAAGAGATAGGTGCCAAGTCGTTGTTTCAGAAAATGGTAAAGAAAATATATGCAAAAAGAGACTAAAGAACAAAACAAAAAAATCATACCATTTGTACATATCTATGGTAGACAGAGGTCAAATTCTGCTTTCTCCACTCGTGAAGATCAAACAAATTCATCCCAAATGCCCACGTGCAAGCATAGGCATCAAATTTCTTAGCCACCCATGGATCTGTGAAGTTAATAAGCATATCCATCCTATGAAATGAAGGTTCACCTTCCTCACAAGTCTCTACTGCACCATTTACTTTCCCTTCCATATCAACACTCCAAAGTTTACTCAGATCTCTTTGCACTACCACATCATGGTCGAAGAATACAATTTTATTCAGCGTAGGGAAGACATCTGGCAGGTAGAAACGAAGGTGATTCAAGGGAGAATTAAATCTTGGGTCAAGGGAATTCCGCTTCTTCAACGTCGTGTCGTATTTTGAGGACAACCAATCGAAATTGTCCATGCTTTGGATGTCAACTGTAGCTTTACCAGGAGGATTTAATAGGAACCACATTGATATTGCTGGGTGATTGAGAGAATCAGTTATCACATGGAAAACAATTTTTTCAGGTTCCTGCGAATAGTAAAAAGCCAATTTAACATAAGTAACGTGCCTTTTTAAAGCAGAGAAGTATTTGCACAAGTACATACACAGATTATCTGGCAATGTCATTCAGACAAGAGGCACTCAGATAGATATATGATACATGAGATATGAACTTTGCACTGAAGAACACAGCTATAAGTAGACATAGGAAAGGACAACCAGCTTCACCGACCAGAGTTGCACGTCAACCAAATTAACAGCACTTCTAACGGATTAGTGGTCACTTCTAAAACATAACCAATGAAGATCAATATCTTTAGCCTAACGACTTCTAGGCTCAGAAGTGACCAATTCTATGATGTATTATCTTCAGTCAAAACATAGGTTAAAAAAGCCAAGACCGTATATGCCAATCTTAAAGTGTACTGATAATAATCCATCTATACTTGGGTAGCAGTGAAGGTTGAAAAGAAATGAAAATGTCATCAATGAGATAAATCATCTTCTCTTTCCTTCTTTTCTTATCAAGCTTAGACATATATTCTATAAAGTTGCTAGCAGTAAAGACTTCCGCATAATGTTCAGTGTTTCATCCCCAAAAACATCATGTTTCACTGTTCTTTTACCCCTGCCTCCTATAATGCTTGGGCAAGCTGCATGAGAAATGCATTAAAAAATGGAGAGTTGCACACCTAGGTTATAATAACTATCTTATTTAGGCTGGACTGGATCGAGTAGGATGTATTATAAATCTTTAAAACAAATCAAAGTATTTCCTGTATCTTAAAGCAGTTATCAGGAGGCTATGATCTCCTCCTTTCTTAAACTAAAACAAAAGCACAAACTAACATATTAGCATGTCTTGGAAAGCTAAGGCCGATTACCATCGCAGAGGAGACAGTGGAGCTGACAACCACTGAACTAGCCAGAACATTATCTGAGAAGACAGCATAGTGATAGAGATCTGGATTATGTAATTTCCATTGGTTAGGCAGCTGCCGGCTTTCAGGGTCCAGGGCAAAGTATTCAGCTGTCAGCCTCATAGACAGACAATGAAGTCCTTTGGGCGTGGTCCTAGAAGCAAGCTGAACAAGATAGGATTCTTGGTTGCTCTGCGCTCGAACATTTTCTTCAGCATTGTAAGTCATAGCACGGAGCTTATTAGCCATGGCGGTGCAGTCAGAGTAGAGACTACTGGCTTTAAATAAAGAAGCATCCATGGATTTCATTTTGTTTAGGGCACTGCAAAGACCAATAATCTTCATAACTATAAATTCATTTGACTCATCTTTTTGAATACAACAAGACATGCTTCTCCTTGTAGCTATATATCCCAACAAAATTCATCAATGCTGTTGGCTGAATATTAACAAGTGAAACCTCGTTCAGACAGATAATAGCTAATCATTATTTTACCTCTTTGACACATCTGAATCCTTGGTGGCATCACCCAAGGCTCGTTCTAGCTCTCTCATTCGTGTTCTTAACTCTTTCACCAAGTGAGATTTACTTCCTGGTGGTGAAAAAGCCAAGTATACTTTGGCTCGAATAAGTTTGTCTTTTATCTCCATTACCTTCTCATATGTGGCTCTCCTTGATTGAGATTGACTACTCTTCTCACTTGTTGCCCTCCGCGACCTGGGATGCACATTCTTATCATGTTGAGCATTCACTTGATTAGACTTCTCCTGCAACCAAACAAAAAACAAATATATTGTCATGTTTATATCCGCCGTAAATTTCTAACCTCTAAATAACACAAGCAAAAATCATAACGAAATGAGTTTCAGATATAGAATAAAAGTCCAAAGGTTGTTCAAGTATTCTTGAACATATTTTGAACTAACCATAAGGCTATACCAGTTTCTGAAAGCCTATGATAGAAACCTAAGCAAGACTGGGGAGTGTTAAAAGTTGGCTTATAATGCAGAAGAACCACTATTAATTAAATACCACAAGGAATTCTTGTGGCTCCCCAATGGGGGACTCTAACTGCATTACACGGTCCTAGGAGAGCTATCGTCCTTGGTGACTACAGTCTACCTACTCTGCTCACTCCATCAACAAATGGTCTAGCATGGCTCTTAGTCCTTTGACCTCAACGCTACTAGTATTTTCAATGCTATCAGTAATCTTAATCCAGCCTACAAGATGCACCTTCAGCAGGAATCTCTCTCCATCGAGGCAGCAAGCCTGGTTGGATACCAACCGATAGAGACCTAAGCAATAGTGTGGGAACCCTCCCTTTATCACTCCTACATAATAAGCGCCAGAAGGAATTTGTTGCTCCTCGGTGTGGGACTCTAACGGCTTAGAGCATTATTTTTTCTGATCTCCAAACCAAAGCGATTTTATAAGGTCTGGGTGACAGAATTAGTAACAGTTCTTCTAGAACTAGGACATACATAATGAACTATAATTGATATATGGAGACCTAAATTTCTAGATGCAAATAATTAAAGCCGAACACCTTGAAGAACTATTACGGCACAGCGACTAAAGCCCGTTACAGCTTATATACTACACACGAATTAAGACCAACACATGAAGTCACTATCAACAACAAATTTGTTATACCTGTTCCACCTGCTTGGATGATTCTATTTTCTGCAAAACTGCCTTCTTTTCGTCTCTGCTTCCATGATTGGTTCCTAAAAGTTAAATGGAATACTGAGTAAGAACTACATCTGAAGTCCATACTAAAGTCCTCAAGGGCAAAATAAAGCATTTCAATATAACAATGCTAAGTCAGTTGCTAACCATTCACTCCGGAAATGTTAACTGTGCCTATAATACTACCAGATTGCTTAGACTCAACATCCTGATCAGAAGAGCTATAACTAACTACAATTCCTTGATCCTCGTCCTTGTAAAGGACATGTTTTGGGCCTTTCAAACTTTCTCCTTCTTCCTAGAGAAAAAAAGTATAACCAAGTCAAAGTACATGAGCAGCCAAACATCGACAATAAATATATAAAAATTGAACAAGTACGAATCCAAACTACCTGCTTAACTGCGTTTAGTCTGTAATAATCTGACCTATATTTCTGCAGAAAAACAAATACTTAGAGCAATTAATTACTGCAGAGAGTTGCAATTGTGTTTGGATTCTTTGGCAGACAATGAAAAAATACTCAGTAAATCCAAAAGTTCAAAGAACAAAAATCGTACAATACTAGATAAATCTTCAACGAACTCTCTCCGTCCTGCAACAATGCACAAAAAACTCACAAATAAGATAAAAAAAATCAACAAAATCGCATTCACTAAAAAAACAACGACAAAAATACAATCAAGATTCGATTAACATCTAAAGCCCTCGATTATTCAAACTTCTCTCGAATTCTAATTCACTTATGATCAAACGCTAGGATTCATGTAAACCTCATTCCCCTAATCATATTGATCGATCGAAAACCTATCTCAGCAGCAATGTAATTTATTTATCTAGTGAAAAATGCAAAGATTACCGATTGAAGCGAGACTCTTGAGCCTCTGAGAGAATAAAACGACGGGAGCAAACACAGAAACAGAGAGTAAGCAGAGGATCAAAATCCTCTGCCATCGACGAACTTGCCTCATCAAGATCATACACCGAAAAAGTGTTGAAAAGTTTCAACCGAATCCTCTTCTCAGTCTTCTCTCTTGATCGTTATCGAGGAAGAGCATTTCACATGTTCGAATCGCTGAGATTCTATTTTTAATCAACACGAAAGATAAGCGATTAAAATGAGAAAGATAAACTAGGGTTTCTGGTGTATTCTTTATGTGATAGTAGAGAGAGAAGGAGTTCTAGAGAGAGATTTTTGAGAGAGAGAGAGAGAGAGAGAGAGTTTTAGAGAGAGCTTCGTGCATGTTCCGGGTCTGGAACGGAGATGGTTTATTTTATTTTATTTTATTATTTCATTGTTTTGGGTGATTTAATTTTATTTATAAATTTTGAGAAATGCAAGATTGTGGAGGAGAGATTACATGGGGACGTACCTACCATAACCACCCTCATCGATCGTGACACCTGGAGTTTATGTTTTTAACTTTTTATAGAATAATAGTCTCTTGATTACTAGTACGGTCTGAGTTTCATGGTATGTTTATTTTTTAGCTAATTCTTAGGATTTTTAGGAAAATGCTTTACCTGATGTCGGTCAACAACTCTCTTTTTTAGGCCTTGATTAAATGATGTTAAAGAATTCCACGTTTTTTAAATACAATCTTAGAGAATCCTGGCTAAAACATGGAGTAGTGAGTAAATACTATTAATTTCTCTCTTTGCAACGATTTCTTAGTTTCCAAAAGCAATAGTTCAAAATTAAGACCAACAGTGGCATCCCTAGCAGATGGGTAACGGTATTTCAATTCAAATAAAAATATTATTCAAAATTAGGAAACTACTAAAAAATGTTAGCATGTTTAAATTTCTTTTATCAGATATGGTTCGAATATAGAAAAATGGCTTTATATAAAAATTAATACAAGATGGAATTTAACATTGAATATCAAGTAAGATATAAAGATCGGACAACAATTGTTACAATAATTGGTTTTACATTCATTTAACTTAAGAATCTTTATTAAAAAAACATATTTTTGAAAATTCCGATTTGTGTAGGTTTTAGCAGAAAACAACTAATTCCGAGACGACATCTCGGAATTATGTGCGTTTTTTTATATAAAAAACACCTGATTCTGAGGTGCTGTCTCAGAATTAGGTGCGTTTTTTTTTTATAAAAAAACACCTGATTCTGATACAGCACCTCAGAATCATGTGTTGTTTATATAAAACAACGCACTTAATTCTGAGATGTCGTCTCGGAATCAGGTGCATTTCATCTGTTTTAATAAACAATTGTGCATTTTTAAGTGTTGTCGTTTTTTAAAATAACGAATGATTTCTACCTTAGACAAATTCGAGAGAGACTACCGTTTTTTGTCAAGATTGAAAGAGAAATCGAGTAGTTGGCCATGATTTGTTGTTTTTCAATATTAGAAGAGAAATCTTGAAGAGGAGGCCGTCTTTATAGTGGCTAGGCTAGGGTTAGGGTTTATGGGGGATTGATGTGAGAAGCTAATAGGACTGGTTGGATGTGTATAAGTTAATATGATGGAGTTAGTTAGGATGGTGGTAGAAATCGATGGAGTTGCTGGAGAATCAATGGGTTTAAAATAAAAATAAAGAAAATAGTAGATATCTTATTTCCTTTATAGAGAAAATAACAAAGTGGATTTTTTATTTATTTATGGGGAAAATAAAAAAATTGATGGAGGAAATAGTTTCACCCTATTTTCTATTGTTTATATTTTGTTTTTGAATTTCTCTAGGGATATAATAATTCTTTAGATTTAGATTAAAAAAAATAATAAAATCTAAATCAGTTGACACTATTTGAAAATTTAAATAATTATTTTGATTAGCATTTTTTTATCGCGACCTCAGGCCCCCAGTCAAGATATACATGTTCAGTCTTGTATTTTATTGGCTCATCGCGACAAAGGCCTATTAGTGTTAGTGTTGTCACGTTACTTGCCTTTTTGTCTTTAGTGGCGTATCCTGAACCAAAACATTATGATATATAGGTCAACATGGTTATTATCAAATCGACATATATATTTATCGAAATAAGTTAAAATAAAGTACAAAATGGTTATAACAAATATGATTTATACTAAAATCTCAAATGTGTAATTGTCATTGTCATGACATAGTATACGGTACACAAATAATTAGAATATGATTAAAAACTACAAAAAACAAAAAAAAACATAAGTCTAAGTTAATTTTACTTGTACATTCCTCTTACTCATAGCTTGACAAATGTTGAAGGATAGTTTTGTTACTAGTCGTGGTAAATAACTATTTTCTACAAATGTCACCAAACAATCATTAACCAATAGATCCCCATTATATTTCTCAACTCATTCTTCACATAATTCAAATCCGAGAAAACTCGCTCAAAACTTGCTGTTGCTATTGGTAATTAAGCCATAGATCCCTATTATATTTCTCAACTCATTCTTCACATAATTCAAATATGAGATACCTCGCTCAAAACTTGCTGTTGCTACTGGTAATTAAGCCACATATCCCCATTATATTTCTCAACTAATTCTTCACGTAATTCAAATCTGATAAAACTCGCTCAACACTTGTCGTTGCTACCGGTAAAGCAAAGCAAACTTGAAAAGATGATAAATCCAATTGAAGATTTTATGTTTTTTTATAGTCACAATAATCATAGAAAGTTCCGTAAGTCCTTTCAAATTAAAAAAATATAGTATATTTCCTCATACAAAGAGTACAACTCCTTAGTCTCAAACCCCAAAGTTCGAGGTTTTGAGGTTTGATGTTTTCCGCTAAACTGAAGTTTACTTGTGATATTTTAATACTAAATATATTATATACAGAAAATAGCGGGTTCATGGCCCCCCACATGAACCCACCTAACTCCGCCTCTGCTTAATTTTCCTACTTTAGACTTCTTCAGCTTCAAATCAGAACTCTTCTTCCGATTGTTTACATTTAATCAACATTTCTAACAATTCCTAACTTGATTAAACACCTTCGATTTTACCTCTCTATTGAGATAAACCTTGCGCATAAAATAAAATATCTTTTGATTTGAAGTTTACTTTAGGCAAATAAAAATTCGTTAAGTAAAAAACATTGATAGTCGTAACTGTGAACCAACCTTCCATGTAACTTAAGTGACGATCTTACACACACAAATTTATCTATCAAATACTTTTCTATATTTCACTCTAACACTATTTTGGTTTTGTGCTTTATCCATTTCAAAAATTGTAGCTTGAGAGAAGCTTATTCTTTCAAGAGAGGCGACACCACCTAAAGATTCTCACAGGTACAATTCTTACTGTGTTTTCGTTACCTTTAGAAACACATGTCACACTTAGATTGAATTGTATTAAATTTCTTTTGGACTTATCTCTCCACGATAACGACCAATATATTTTACATTTATCACATATGAAATTCTACTTTATTTACATATTGAACCTTTCACAAATAACTTGTTATTACCCATTGTGAATTTTATGTTTAGGTTTTCTATAGTCGAATTGAGTTGCTATTAATTTCAAGAATTCTAGTATCATCCCTCTATATGTAAAGTTTACCAATTCTCAACTAATGGTTTGGAAAACAGATATGCTAAGTTCTCACTAGAATGTACGTATGAGACTAATATAATTTAACTTTGAATTAGTTGTCTAATATACTCATATATTAGACTTATATGTCTGAACTTCCCATTGTGGATTCCACTGTATGCTCTACCTAATGTTGCTTATCTTTCACAATCTATTTGTATTATCATATTTTCCTTTGAAGTGAATGGTATCTCTAATATGAGATCTCTTAACCATTCAACTTCTTTACCCATTACGGTTAATGCTATGAACTCAGAGATATTCATCTTCCTTATATGTTCTTTACCCATATTTACGCAACAATAGTAAACGCATCCACATTTTAAAGTAATATATGTTTGGTTTTTATTTTAGATAGCTCATATGGAGACATTCTGATATATTGAAGAGGAATGATATTACAAATATGAAATACATTTTTGAATCTAACTAGCATGACTTTGGATATCTCGATCAAAGTTATATTTTTGCTCTCAACCACCCTTTTGCTGCGGCGTATAAAGCGTTGAAAATTGATGAATTATCGCATGCTCTTTACATAAACTAGAAAATTCTCTAAAAACAATTCCCCACCTGTATCACTACGCAAGATTTTAATCTTAGTGTCTAATTGATTTTATACTCCCGCTTCATGAGTACATAGTTTAACCATATTGTTATAAGAGTATCAATTTCCAACAAAAGTTCCACCCTTAGGCAAAACAAGGTTATTAGATTCATTCACGGACCGAATTTCAGCTTTAGACAATAGATTTCCAAAAACTATTTTTATTCATTTTTGGAAAGTACAGTACATTAGTAAGAATAAAGTTTTTTGCTTGTAAATACAAACTCTGCATTTACGTGTCTTTCAATATTAAGCTTATTTGTGTTTCTCATTTTCACATCACTTGTGCTATTATTTTCTTCTATTATTTTGAACAAGGATCTATCATGGGAGACGTGGACTGAGGCAAGATAATAAAGTGTTTTAGTTACTGCATTTGACTACGATTAAGAGAGAAAGTAAAAATAATTTATGCAATTTACTTTTTGTCTAGTTAATCAAGAAAAAATCATACATTCTCTAAGGCTACTAGCCTATTTATATATACAGTCAGTGTCTTGTTTATCACATTATTATGAGAGCCATTACCACTCTTGTCACAGAGATCATGGGTGAGTGTTAAGCTTTCGTGCACTTCACGTATTTTTAATAATGCATTCAATGCCCTCGTCCATTGAATAACCGTCTTCTAGTTGATACTTTGGTCGACAATCAACTGCGTTCATTTCTTTCTCGTCTCTTGGTCGTTCCCCACATGGCAATGATGCTTTTTTGTTGTCGTTTGAGGCCATTCTTTTGAGATTCCTGAGTGATCGTATTTATGTTCGATCGTATTTTAGTTAAATACTAAGCTCACCACGTCCATATTGATAGATTTAATCCGACCAGGGGGTTATGCCTTATCAAGGCTCCCCTTTAGTCCTTTAAATGATTTTTGTGTTAGTAATTAAGTATATTTTTAGTACAAGGAGATGAAAGGGGTGAGGGAAGGCAGGGTCCATGACTATGTCGTTTATTTCCTAATTAAAAAAAGTTTGGTTTGTTGCATAACCTATTAGGCTTAGCATATTAGCTAATTCGCATGTTAGGCTTTGTAAGTCCGAGCTTAGTATGGTCATTTGTGTGATCATAAAGACTTTGTTTTTATGCCCGTGTGATTAACTGAACGTTACCGCTCAGGCTCAGTATAGCCATTTGCGTGACCTCATCGTTTGAATAACCATTTTGCTTTTATTGACTCTATGAGTCAGGGATTAGTATAGCATGTTGCGTAGTCTTGTTGGCGTGGTTTATTTCAACCTTTTTGCTTTTATATCATTGGTCGACCTCCATTGCGTACTTTGGAGTTGATTTATTTTTAGGGACAAATTATGGTTATTCTTATACTGTAGACCGTTTGGTATTTCATAGTTTTTCAATTAATTTAACATAGGTATTAACAAAGGAGACTTTGGTAATAGAACATTTCATTAAGTTTTTGGCTTACAATGTGCCTCGTTAAGAAGATTTAAGTGCCACCAAAAAGGAAAAAGAATGCACAACCGTTATAGATGACATTATGATATATTTTCAAATAATTAATATTCCAAGAATATTTCAATACATTGTCATCCATGTCTTCCAATCTGTATGCCCCGTGGTATCACTTGGAGATTACGTTGTAAGGTCCATCACAATCTGGGTTTAACTTGCCGACATTCTTGTCCGCTGCTCGATGAAATATTTTCTTCATAACCAAGCTACCATTTTGAAGTTTCGAGGATTAGTTTGGAAATGAACCTGCTTCGCATCAAACTTTTATAGTGCTTCGAGCGAGCCCTCTCCTTATCTCGTTCCTCAATGATCTATAGATAACTGTAGTTCCTCCTCATTGAGATATTATGATTAATTTTCTATATTATGCATTGATATTATGATCTCTGGTGACACTATAGTTTCTATCACATACAGCAAAGAATATGGTGTTTCTCCTATAGTCAATCGCGGTGTAATTCTATACGCCCATAGCACCGAGGTTACTTTGTTTGGACATTTGCCTTTGGAACTTTCTAGCTTTTTATTTATCCTTTCTAAAATTAATCATTTGGTTGACTCAACCTATCCATTATCCCGTGAGTAGTATGACGTTGAAAAATATTGATTTATTCCATACTTTTTGCGAAAGGTTACTACAGCTGTATTTTGAAACATTGGGTTGTTGTGTGTCATGAGGATACGTGGGATTCTAAATCTAAAAATGATCTGATTTTATAAATAGTTGCATATCTCAAAGGCTTGAGTTCTTGATAAGTCTTTTGCTCCGACTCACTTTGTGAAGTAATCTATTACTACTATTAGGCGGTGTCTTTTACATGTGGCCATAAGAAGAGGTCTGGCCATATTTATCCCCCATTTATCGAATGACCATTGTGCTTGGATGATACTTATTAGTTCGCTTGGTATGTGACGTATGTTGGCAAAATGATGATAATGGTGACATTTTTATACAAGGGCCTCCGTATCGGCTGCTAGCTTAGACCAGTAGAATCCTGTCGATATGAGGCATCTGATCAAACTTTTATGACCATAATGGGCACTAAATTCTCATTCATATATGTCACTTAGAATAAGTTTAACTTTTTTTATTGTTGGTACAACGTAATAAAGGTCGTGTAGTGCTTTTTTATACAAAAAATATTAAGTAATTTGTATTTAGCCGCGCGAACTTATGGGGGACCTTGCCTTTACTTTATCACTATAGAGGATTTGGTTTTGTAAATAAGCGGCATATTCATCCCTTTAGTCGGTTTTTGTTCCAATTGCGTGGACTATGTGCGTGTCTATACTTTCTACCAATGTCGGGTTGTATTGGATAAAGATCAACGAGTTTTCATTATGGGAAACCTCTTTGGCAAGTGAATCTGAAGTGAAGTTATCAGAGCAAGATATCTTCTCATACTCTACGTGTGAAAAATTCTGTTCCCATGCCCTTAATGCCTCAATGTACCCTCGTGTACTTTTTTTGTTTGGCCTCGTATAACCCCTTAGCCTGGTTGATGACCAACTGAGAATCTGATTGGACACGTACATTTTTAGCTCCGCAGATGTGGGCTAACTTCAAGTCATCTAGGATGGCTTCATATTCTGTTGCGTTGTTTGTACCTTAAAGCTAAACTTGATTACTTATCGTATTTCTTCTCTAAACGGTGCTTTTATCATAAAATTCGCACCTCCTCCTATAATATTTGAGGCCCCATTTGCCTCGACTGCCCACTAGACCCAGGACTAGCTTTTCCAGGTTGAGGTATATGGTTTCAACATCCACCAGGCCTTTGATGACGTGGTACACCGGGTTTTGCACTTCTTTTGTCTCCCTCACCAGGACTCCACTCACCGTGTAAGTTGGCACCGATAAATAAAGGTATAATAGCTCACCATGGTATGGCGCTGACAATACATTTGGAGAGGTTAAGTAATCTTTTAGCACTTAGAATGTCGCATTACATTCATCTTTCCAAGCGAATATTTTGGCTCCGTTTGTTATTTTGAAAAAGGGTTGAATCTTGTCTGATAATATTGATATGAAATGGGTGAGGGCAACAAGACACTTAATTAGTCATTGAACCTCCTTGATGTTCCTCAGGGCTCCATTGTCAAGACTGCTTGCAACTAAGTTGGGTCAACATCGATCCATTTATTACTAACTATTAAGCCTAGGAATTTACCACTACATACACCTAAATAGCATTTTAGTGGATTAAGTTTGAGATTATACCTGCATAGGGTCTTGAGTATTTTTTTTATTACTTCGAGCTTTCGCTCCTCAGTGTCATTTTCGGAAATCATGTTGTCGATGTAAGCTTCCATGTTATGAACGATCTGTTTTTCGAAAATTAGATTAACAAGTCGCTGATATGTATACCCTACATTCTTCAATCTGGAATGGGAGGACCTTGTAGCAGTAAAGGCCCTGCTCGGTCTACAACGTAGTATTCTCTTCATCTGCATGGTTCATTCCTATTTGGTTTTACCCAGATTAGGCGTCCATGAACGAGAGAAGATCTTTCCCTGACGTGGCATCCACCCAGTGGTCAATTGTTCGGAGGGGGAAATCATTGTTTGGGAACGTCGGTTGAGGTTTGTAAAGTCTACACACATACGCCTGACCGTTCTTCTTTTTTACTTGAACAAGATTTTATATCCATGTCTGGTATTGGGCCTTCCATATGTGTCTGAGCTTGATGAGCTTGTCAACTTCTCTGGAAATTACCTCAGACTCTTTAGAGAGAAGGTTCGTCTTTTTTGTCTTACCGATCAGACGTTTCCATCAATGGCTAATATATGACATATGACCCCTTGGTCAAACCCAATGACTTTATTGGCACTCAAAGAAAACACATATGAATTTATTTACAGTAGTTCTATAAATTTTATTTTGAATAGAGGGTTAAGTTTGTTTTATATACGAATGATTTTCCCCTTCTCCAGTGATACGCCGACATCTTGTTTAAGAGGTTTTCTTCTTGGTCGTCTTCTTTGAGATCATCGACTTCTAAATAGGTGAGTTCAGTCTGTTGCTTGTGATTCCTATCCTATGGGCTGGTTAATTGTTATTTGGTCGGTTTCGTGGGGTCAAGGGTTATATTATAGCAGTTTTGTATTGTTAATTGGTTGCCCTTATTATACCTACAAGGTTACTAATCTGGTATTTCACGCACTATCTGAATGAGTAGTAGGTTACTTCAAGCTTATAGGGCCATGTCCATCCTACTATCTCATGGTAAGATCTTGGTGCATCAACAATTATAAATAATGTTCTCACAACTTTCTTCATGTTCCCATGCCTCATTGTGACCGAGAGCTTTACCTCGCCCATACCCAAGTCGATTTTCCTTCGTAACTAACGAGTTGCATGCTTGTAGATTTAAACGGTGGTACCCCAACCATTTTTCATAACTTGCTCTGAAAATAACTTTGACTGAGCTACCATTATTAACTAGGGCTCGAGTGATCATGATCTCTGAATTTTTTGCATTAATGGTTAGAGGGTCCTCGTAGGGGGTAACAATCCCCCTCAAGTCATCATTATTAAATGTGAGATTGACAATAGGTTTCTGATAATTGTGATGTGAGGAGTCATCCACCAGATGGACATCCAACTTCTTCATGTGCCTTTTTTTTACATACAACATCAGTCTCGGACAAGGTGTCGCCTCTGAAGGTTGTGCATAACCACTGTTATTTTTCTTTTGCTTATTTTGTCTTGTCTGAGACTTTTTCTATAGGCCTGGCTGGTTCCCTATCTTCACTAGATGCATTTTTCCTATGCTTGACAAATTGGACATGTTTTATGCATTAGATTTCCTCTTTCAATAGATAGCATTCATCAGTATGATGATCATGGTCATTGTGGTATGCACAAAATTATAGAGGGGACATGTTTTAGGAAATAATGTACATGCTTCGTGGATCTTGTGATTTAGCTTGCCTTTAAGTTTTTTCGTATATGGGTTATGTTTCAATGAACGATGTGTGTCTCCTCGTAGCGTCTCTTGTCTTAACTTGGAGCTTTAAGCTTGTGGGCTATATACTAAAACAATTCTATAGGGTCCTCATTATTTGAGTCATCCCTCCCGGATGAACTAATCAGACCTTACTAGGATTTCTTCTAATTTTTAACTAGAAGCGGATGAGGTTTATGAAGAGGGTGCCTTAGCAAACCAATCCCCTTCTGAAAGTAGCAACGGTCACTGGTTCTTCACAAGTTGCCAGAGAGTTCATTTCACCGATGAACCTCTAGATGTAGCTTTTTAATGACTCTCTCTTTTACTGGTACATATCCTTGATTGAGTTACTCTCTTGTTTGTGCTCTCTGTTTCCTATGAAACAGTTTATGGATGCGACCCAAAGTCCTTCAAAGTATCCAAATGACCCCTGGGGGAGACTGTTGAACCAATTAAGGGAATTTTCTTTAAAAGTCATGGAGAACGCCCTACACATTAAGACGTCGACGAGGTTGAAGTCCATCTTCATATTTTGTGAATTATTTTAAATGGTGTTATGGCTCTCCTGATCCGTCATACGAGTCAATCTTGTGAAATTCGATTTTTTAAGGGAGCTTTCCCACCAAAATCCTTATGACGAATGTGAACTTCTGCAATGCACAGTCTGCCATAGTTGGCCTCACCTAGTCATATTCCACTATTTCAAGTCCCTTACCTTTTCGTGTGTCTTCTTTACTTGATTGGTCATCCCGGTTAGAGTTGGTTGTCTTTCTTTTCTTTTGTTTTTTTCTTTTTCTCTCGACGGTGTGTTCGTCTCCATCCCCGCGTCCCTTAGTGTTTTTGATGCCATAAACTTTTCTAACCTCTCGAGGGAGATTCTATTTCCCCCGTCTGTTAACATAAATTTTTCAATCAAGCGTTGAACAACACCAGTTTTCCTATCATATTGTTATTTGGACTCTTCGTCCCTCTCGAGCTATTGTTGGACCGCCTTGTTTTGCTACCGTTTGATATCTTCTATCTCATATTCTAAAATCTGAACATTAGATGGGGTAGATAATATACTTAAGCTAATAGGAATATCCTCTTGGGTGACCCATCAGTGGTGCCTCCAACATTGATTTGAGACTGGTTATCATTTTATATTACCTTATGTATAGGCTGCATGATTGATCACCGGATTGGGGCTAAGGTTGCCCTTGCCGCTCGGTGGATTCTCATGTATTCCTTGATCATCCTCTAGGTTATCTTGTCCATCATATCCAGGATGGACTTCTGAGACCCCCCTCTCAATTCCTGACATAATTAACATCATTAGTAATTTTCTAAGTACAAAAAAAGAAGTAATAAATCTAGTATTCCCACCAGACGACGCTAAAATCTGATAAAAGATTTTAGTGCTTGCGTTTAACTAGGGTTAAAAAAGAAAGGAAAAACAATTTATTCAATTACTTTTTGTCTATTGAATTAAGAAAAAATCATACATCATTGTCTAAGGCTATTAGTCTAATTATATATTACAATCGATATCCAGTTTATCCCATATCGTGAGACCAATTACCATCCTTGTTAAAAAGATTGTGGGTGAGTGCTAAGCTCCCACGTTCTTCACACCTTCTTTATAATGCATTCAGTGGCCTCGTTCATTGAATAATTGTCTTCTAGTCGATACCTTGGTCGACAATCAATTGCGTGTATTTATATATTGTCACTCACTTGTTTCCCGCATGGTAGTGATGTTTGTTTCTCGTCATCCGAGACCATTTTTTTAGAGTCATAAATAATTATCTTTATGTCCGATCATCTTCTACTTAAATACGGAGCTTACCTCATCCATGTTGATAGATATAATCCGATCAGGGGGGGAGTGGTTTTGCATTATAAAACAAGTATCGTACCACCATTATGAAGTTTCATCTTCAATAATATTAAGCTCCGTCAACATTGCAACAATGTTTTCTTGCATAAAATTTATAGTATTATTATTCCTCTTACGATTGTATGTAAGAGAAAAATGTCCTCGTTTTCCACACATGAAATAATTTTTGTTTACAAATTTGGAGGTATTCTTGTTTTTGTTGCCAAATGATGTTTGCCTAAGTTTTTTCTATGATTTCAACTCTATTTCATTTACTCTCCTAGAAGCTCCGATATTGGATTCTTTTTTCGCATCTCTAACACGTGACTCTTCATCAATCATTAACTTTTTTTATATGTTCAAAACTATACTCTTCAAATTTATGAAGTATCATTTTCCGATAATTTTTCTAAGATATAGGAAACTTTGCTATATTTTTCCGTACTTTCTTTTCGGTTTTGTATTTTTCTTCAAGAACATTCCAGATTTTTAATGTTAAAGATTCACTTGTGTAGAGGTCGAAAAGATAATCCGATAAAGCATTCAAAATATATCCGACATATAAGATTGTCTCTTTCTTGCTTATGCTTTTTAGCCTTTATTTCATCTTTGTCTTGGTTACTTACTTTGAGAATTTTCTTCACGTGTTTATCCAAAATATAAAGAACTTTTAGTGGTGTATAAAAGAATATAATCTTATATGGAAATCAAGTAAAATCCACACCATTGAAACGGTCCAGACAAACAAGGTCTTGGTTCATCACCTTGATTATAGCCATGGTTGTTTATACTTCCATGATACTAATCATTTTCATTGTTAGGAAATATAAATTGTAAAACAACACTTAGCATAAATTGATCAAGATAATATGTTAGGAGATTTGTCACCTAGTCGCCCGAAACTATGAAAGCCCGAGATATGTATATCAATACGCTTTATTTTTTTTTATTATGATCTTCTCTATTGCTTAGATTTTGTTTTGGACTCTATTTTGCGATACAACATCCTTTAATTTTAGATTACAAGAAATAAGAAAATCTAATTCAATCGACAGTGTTTTAAATATCAAAGAGAGAATTTTCACGTATTTGAAATTATAGATATTTTGATTCAGATTTTGTTTTTGTTCTTGAATGATTTATCTTTTTATATAAATGATTAAACATTTTCTAAGGATTTATAATCTTTCGTAAATATATAGGTAAGATCACATCTATTCAAGAAAAACATTTTTGGAGAAATCTTTTCATCCAAAAAAACGTTCATTCTTTTTGGGGCTTTTTCGCGACCAACCATGTTTTGGTCGCAACAAAAACTCGCCCTATACTGATAGGGGTCACTGAGATCAGGCTGAGCGTGACCTTAGGGCGCAAAGGAATACATACCTATTATGTCTTGTTTTTTCCCGTGAATAGCCTTGTGCTAGTTGGGATAAAATCCTTCTATGGTGAGTGTTACACGTTTAATTGCCTTGCTTACCTTCTTTTTCTTCAATTTCGATAATTAAAACTTTTTGTCTTCCAATTAAGAAATTTCCAAGAAGTCATTATTTATATTTAATTGAAAGTCAAGCTGAATTTAATACATTTTTATTATATTATACGTAAATTTGAAGATAATAATAATAATTATAAATATATACTTTTTAAATTATAATTTAAAAAATATGAAACCATTTTTATGTTTTAATTGTTTTCATTATTTTTAAGGTGAAATTTAATATTAAAATTTTATTACTGTTAAATTTTTATTACTGTTTTATTACTGTCAAAATTTTATTATTTTTAAACGATTTATTTAAAAATTTAATATTATATTTAATATATATTCAAGTGTGTATCGGTCGAAAGGCAGGGCGCCCCCCAACCAAAGGGATTGGTTACGTCCAGTATGTCCCCCTTATTCCCGACAAACTTTTAAAAGTTAGGTCAAGTAATAAAATTAACGATATTAATATTGTTAAATAGCTTGTATGAGTCTCAAACGTAGGTACAAAACCATAATATCTTCCTTTTTTTCCACAAACTAAAATCTCCTAAAAGAATATCTATATCATAAGTTACTTATTTAATACAGTTAAACAATTTACCGATTATAAAACAGTTAGATGATTTAAGAGCTACTAAATTGAAATCAGGTTCTTTGGCACCAAGATTGTCTAAGCATGTGTAACCCTTATCTTTTTCTAACTTAAGTTTGTTTCTTGAGTTTTTAATAGACACCACTGATTTCTAGTTTGGTTGTAGTTGATGTCCGTGTGATATGCCAACATACTTGTTTTTTTGCATTTGTTCGCTTGTTATACGAGTCTTTTCGTTATGGATCATTTTTGTCTCATTTTGTTTTTAGGCCAAATCTTGGAATAAACTTCTATTGTAATTTTGTTTTCTCTTAATGTTTTATGTCGTTCCTCGGAGTATGCCCCATGTATGTGTAAAATTAATTTTTATTTATTCAATGCATTTTTCAACAAAAAGAATAAAAACATAAACATATAAGTAAAATACCGAAGTAGCCCTTTATTGCATTGATTTGAGCAAACAACATAACGAACACAGTCTAACTATTAGCTCGTAATTTTCATAGTATGAGCAACCCCAATAGAGTGTGTATATGAGACTAGATAGTAAATTTAATTAATATATTCACATTTTTTCTTTCCAACATATAATGTATAAGACTGTTCATATCTACTAGCATAATGTTTTATAGGTATATTGTAGTGGAAGTTACACAATCTCTAAAAAATCTCCTTATTTTTATCCTCCATTTAAAAATAAATATCTAACTTAATTATAAAGATCATATTTTATTATTTGGTAATCTAAATATTAAAGAGTATCAATATACTATCTAAAATTTACCAAATTAATTATTATGGGATGCTCCAAAGTATATCTATGTACTTAAATCATATAATACTATGAGACCAAATGCTCAAACTTGACACAAGAGCAAAACTCTCAAATATATATTTGACCCAAAAAGTGGATACAAGTATATATAATGATATAGTTTCTAGTGGCATCAATTCCTCGTTCCTTCCAAGCATCTCTGCTCAACACATGACTACACTATAATAATAAAATGTAAAAATCCAATATCCAAAACCAAATCCATATTGACAAGCCCGTATATACAGGTTTCATGAAAATAATAATGTAAAGTCGATACGAACCAACTAATGAGGTAAACAAATTCCAAAAATAACATGGTGATCCTAAAATTAATATGATATAACACCAAGTATGTGTAGTCAGGCTTCATGCGGTCATGGAAGTTAACATATAGATATTCGAAGAGAATCCAACTGAGAGGTACCAGAAAAACGCGCTAGTCACGACACAGAAGATATGTTTATGGCTCTGATTGGGAACGAGCAACCCAATAAAGCAAATGAGAATAGTCACTGCGCAACAAAAAAGAAACCAAAGAACTAGAACCGATACTCTGATAAAGGATGTCATGAAATTTATTTCTAGGTCTATGGATTGATTTTTAAAGTCGAATCAGACATAACTCGTTAGTAATGTGTGATCACCTCACCGAGTTGTTGAGTTTGTCAAATGATCTGATCGAGAAGAAGCATTGGTAATAATAAGAAAGTCGTAAAGTTTTAAAATTAGGATAAAAAATACGTTAAGGATATTTATAATTTGTTTGAAATATAGGGTATCTATATAAAAATATGAATTTTTATTTAATGTTATTAGAAAAGAATCGTATAAGAGTGACTAAAAAAGACCATAGATAATTATTTTGGCAAAAATATAGAAAATAACATTAAAAAACTTAAAAACTACAAAATAAGAAAAAACAAAATAAAGGTCCCTTTAAATAGATTATTTTAGTATTAATAATAAAACAAATTTAAATATCTTCTCCAACCGGGGAAGTTTAAAATAATTCTAACGAATCGGTAGATTTTTCACTTTGGTTATGATACTTTATTTTTGTTTTTTATTAGGACACTAATTATTATTATCTAAAAAATATAATAAATTTTAAGTAAAATATATTAAAAAAATATTTTGAAACTTTAGATGTTTTGGATTTGATTACTTTGTATATTTTATATTATATTGTTGATATTCTTTTTGTTGATCATTTATTAGAATTATAATTGTATTTTTGAAATAAGATACGAAAGTTTTAAATAATAAAATCAAATCAAACTAGAGATTTGTAGATTCCTAAACTTGAGATACAGTTTCCAATTTGAATACAAAAACTTAGAAACTCGATAATTCAAAATCTGTTAAGAAAAATTTAAAATATCTTATATTAATACAAATTCAAAATCTATCATGCCAAAAACAATTCAAAATATGTCATGCTAATAACAATTTTAAACAAAATCTTGATATGACTAATACTGAATCGCCAATATAGTTTATTATACATGAATAATAAACTCTCAAGTTTTGTGATTAACTAACAGAGATATAACATAAAACTTACAGTGTTTACGTGTAATCCGTTATTAATGACTGATTGCTCTATCGAGTTTCTTTAAATACACAATGATTATGGATTTTCTAATACAGCAAAGTGACAACTATCCTAATAAATTTAGATTTAATGAATATCTGAATCTTAGTGTCATTTATATAGGAAATACATTTAGTAACCTTAATTGTATCAAACCTATATACTTTAGCCACTTTGAGATGAGGGACAACAACCGATATATTGATTTATCAATTTAGTCCTCAAATTATTAATTCATGCTTACGTGATGCAGACAGTTCGGAGCTCCGGTGTCAGATTTTGACCCACAGCACCTTGTTTCGAAGGAAACGACGTCACGAACACAAGTCACCAGCTTTGCTCGTGAGCTATGGGCTTTTTTTGGGCATTCGGGCTCATCTATTCTCTTGTTTTGCAATTTTAATACTTTAGGCTATTTTTGTAATTTTCATATTTTTAGTTTTAGGGTTTCGCTTGAACCCTTATATAAACATATCTTCTATTCACTGTTCTGGGAGTTGTTTTTGATTAATAACAAATTAGGGTTTTATCCCTTTAGGCTTCTCTGAGTTTCACTCTATATCATTAAGTGTTGAAATTTGCGCTCAATCCTTCATAGTTCTCAATTTTAACCAGGTTACCATACTTATACCTCAACAACATCTGTTCACATGTAGGCTTGATTCCTATTTAGTTATATATAATATTTTTAATTTGATTTCTTATTAATTAGACTACTTTACGATAATAACCAAATATATATTTAGCATACCAATCCATAATTATTCCTATAATCTTCCACTTAGGTCGTCATAAGCTACTAAAAATATATTTAACTTCAATGGAGCCTCTAAATCCATTGTCAATAGGTGAACGGTACACCCGTGTACATGATCAATGGATGATAAAGGGCTAAATACATCTTTCTTGTAATGTGAATAATAAGATGCAACAATAATCATATTATCTCCATTGATCAGTTACTTGGGCCAACTCTAATGTGTATTTTAAGAATAATATGAAATGTAATTGTACACATTTAATATTAAATTGTCATACCTTGGAGATTTAATAAAGTAATATATGTCAATAATTTTAACCAAACCATATACTATAGTAACCTTCATGTATATAATATTACAAATATTAATCGTATCATATTATATAAACTTCCACTGAAACTAACGATCCTCTAAATCAACTATACTCATCCTAACGACATGTTTCGTGGAAAATCTTAAGCAATAGCGCATTTGTAAGAGTATCTTTAATCATAGAGTTTGTGTCGATGTGTTATATATTTATATGACCCCTCTGAACTCTTTCTTTAACATATATGAACTTTATATCTATGTATTTGGACTTAGACAAGATCATGTTAATGTTAGTGCACTGCACTGCGGAATTGTTATGGCTGTATAACTTAATGAGATATCACATCCCTTGTACAATGCGCAAATCAGTGATAAAAATCCATAGCCACAATGACTGGTTTGATGTGTCCATGCATCCACCAAAATCTGAATCGTAATACGCAATGGTCTCTAACATTTCCAACTTCCTATATGTCAACATGAGCATTTTCGGTCTTTGCAAATATCGTAATATTTTTTTTTCACTTCCTTCCAATGGTCCCTTCCCAACATATTCCCAACTAATTCAATATCAAGCCTAATAAGAACTTGAACATACATTAAACTCCCAACTGCCAAAACATAATGAATCATTTTCATTTCCTCATTCTCAAGTGTTGTCTTTGACATTGACCCAAACTTAGTATGTCATTATTTGCTATAGAAGTAATCAGGGGTCTGCGGTTTTTCAGTCCGTAATGTTGTAACATATTTTCTCTATATAACTTTTATAATAATCTAAGAATACCACGAGAGTGATCTTAATGTATTTGGATTCCTAAGACAAAACTTGCATCACAAATATTTTTCATATCGAAATTTATCCGATAAAAATTGATATATAATATGTAAAAATTACTTATTCTTTGAGGTAAGAAATATGTCATCGACATATAATACAATAAATATGAAATTAATCCCATTGAACTTGTGATAAACACAACTCTCAACTGAGCTAATCTCAAAACCAAAAAAAGAAACTACTACCTCAAATAATTTGGGGTATTACTAACGAGAAGTCTGTTTAAGCTTATATATTGATTTCTTAAGTATGTATATCATATTATTTAAGTTACCTATATCAAAATTTGCTGGTTGCACCATATAGATTGTTCACCATTGAGAAATGCGGTATGCATGTACATTTGATGAAGATTAATACCAAAGTGCTCAACTAATGCCATAATTGTTCTAAAGGAATCATTTGTTGATACCAGAAAGAAGGTTTCTTTAAAATAAATCCCTTCATGTTAGGTATAACATTTCGGTACTAGGCATAATTTATGTTTTTCTACATTATGCAGGGAATTTTATTTGATTTTGTAAACCTGCTTACAAATAATTGCATATTTCTCTTTAGGTAATGAGATAAGTTCCCATACCGCATTGTCTTGGATCGACTGATGCTTTTCCTAAATAACGTTAATCCACATTCAATAGTTAGATATTTCTATGGCTTGTCTATATTTCAAGTACATGAATCTTCATATTCTTAAAGATATACTACATAATCAGAAGGTATAACATTATTCTTTTCTTTCGTGAACCTTCTTAAGAGCAACATTACTTATTGTGGTGCTTATTGAGGAGGTAAAATTTTATCCTCATGAACAATGTTATTTTGGTCTTCTTGTGAAAGATTACCTTGCGTGTCCTCTTGTTCTAACTAGATGCCATGACTAAAATTTTCAAGTGGAACATCAATTTTATTATGAGAATAACCTTGTCCTAACGTGGCTAAAATGATTGACATTAAAGTCCAATCTTCTGAAACCTGAGTATCAGTGTTAGAACATTCAAATTCTTTCTCAAAATAAACACTTGTTCCTGAATTTCCCCCCAGATACAACATCCTCAAGAATTTTTTCCGTTCTTATCTAAAAAATACTACCAGTATGAGGATCATAACACTTTAATCCCGTGGAATATTCAGAATAACCAATAAAGAAGCAACTGGCTATTTATATGATCTAGTTTCTTTTCTCGAGGTATATATGTCATTACCTAAGTTAAAAACCTCCAAATATGCTTAAATTAGATATGTCCTAATTCCAAAGCTCATTTGATGTTTTAACGGTTGCTTTAATATGTACTCAATTGAGTATGTATGCGACAAATTTGATGGCCTGTCCTTAGAGAGATGATAATGGGTTTGAGTTACTTATCATACTTCTTACCATATTATTTAATGTACGGTTCTATCTCTCAAATACACCATTCATACGGGGTGAACCCGACATTGTATACTAAGGGACTATGACACACTCCTTTGTGTATTCTATAAATAACCTTTGATGTTGTTCACCCAACCTGTCATATTCACCAAAACGGTAAGATCTAACGCTCATAATGATTTTACCTATTTATTTTTCAACTTCAGTCCTAACAGATTTGAACCTTTCCACAAACTATAATTTTCATGAAGGAGGTAGAGGTACCCGAAACTAGAGAAGTTATCTATAACATGTATGAAGTACCGCTGTCCGTTCCATAATTCCTTTGGAAATGGTTCACATATATCGGTACAAATTAATTCTAAAGTTTCGGTCGCTCTATTTGCCCTTACATTTTTTGTTTTGGTTTATTTCCTCTTGATACAGTCGATACAATTACCAAAATTAGAGCAATCAAGGTGATCCAATAAAACTTAAGCTACAAGCTTATCCATCTTTACTTTGGATATATAACCTAACTATTTGTGTCAGAATTTAGAAGGGTTTTTAGTTTGATTAATCTTATTCACTACTAGTTGTGCATTCATAATAATATTTGGATTATAAATATAAATTAATAAATATAAGTTATGTTCTATTATCAAGCTACCATAACCAATAATCATATTATGATAAAAGATAGTTTATCCATTGTTTCTCAAAATACAAGAATAACCATACACGTCCAAAGCCGGAAAAAAAGTCAAGTTCAATGGATATATCGGAACATACATAGCATTCTAAAAAAAATAATATATGTCATATCATAGGCTTTAAATTTAAATCACAAATGACCAACACTTTGCACGAGCTCCCGTCGGTTGTGAAGATGGATCTCTCATATTCACTTAGCATTCGACTTCTTAGTGTACCTTGCAAAAAAATACACACATGACTTTTTGAAATTGAATCAACCTATCATGTATTCTTTTCCATAAAAATAAGATTAACATCCGAAATAACTAAAGACATGATATTACCTCTATCTAATAATTAAACCCGATATTTCTCACAATCCTTCATGAGGTATCCCTTTTCTTTGCAGAAAAAGTATCGAACTATCATTGATTGTTAAGGCTTATTCTTAGACGAACCATATCCAAGTTATTTGTCATTAATATTTATATTTTGCTTCATCATCTTCTTGGAAACTACCATGTTCACTCAGGCTCCGCTCATTTAAGCATTTTCTCCTATTGTGTAGCGTGTGCAATCAATTTATTGTTAGTCTACCTTTTCTGCATGCAGTTGTAGGTGGACTGAAACTCCTTAAATTTTACCGAGAGTGATTGGAAAAAGAATTCCACCACACACTCCTTAGGTAAGTCTACCTTGATTGTATTTAACTTGGTTACAATCATAGACATCCATAACATGAGCTCTCAGATATCACATTTGTCATTATACTTTCGGGTAAAGACCTCATTCAGGAGATGTTGCATATTTACCTTGTCATTTTTACCAAATTATTTCTCAACCTTTGTGAGAAACTCTGAGGCGTTGGTAGCATCCGTTAGGAAAACCCCACAAAATGCAACTGGTATCCTTACAACATAAAAGCCAAACACAACCGATTCGCCCGTTCCTAATTTCCATACTTCTTTGTTTCCTCATGTGAACTTATATGAGTAAGAGCATCTGGTTTATGTGTCATTAATGCGAGGTTATAATCATGCCACTTCAAGAACAACTCAATATCTTTAGACCACTGATTAAAATATAAGCCATCCAACATTTTGGGTTTCCATCGGACTGTAACCCATAACATTAACTGCAACATATATATAATACACATTACATAAGTAAATCTGACATATAACAACTTAACTTACTTGAATGTAGCGTATACATGTAAAACATAACATACCATGGTAATATGATACTATAGGGAAAATCATACTAAAATGTATTTATGAATTTACGAAAATTACAACTTAATCATTATTTTAACTATTCCAAGTATCGGTGAAACCTTCCGGAGGACTGATTTCACCTACTTGAATTAAAATAAATCTCAAGGATCAATTTTCAATAGAGTTTCTCCAGTTCATGTTTAAATTAAATCCAAATATTAACTTATTTTGAAATTAAAGTAATCCATTGAGCTTTTCAGATCCTAGGATCCTCATGAGATTAATTGAAATTCGGGAGGGGGGGGGGGGAGATTAAATGATTACATGATTAACGTACTGAAATCAGAAACATTGGTCATGCATATTCATATAATCATTCAAACATATAAAATATTTATTTCACAAATATATAGAAAATATAGCATGTCCAGACACTTATCATGTAAAATAAATCATAATTTAATATTAAATTAAATTTTAAAAATTTATTTTTCATCCCACTGTTACTGGACCGATCCAACCTAACCAACATTCATCATATGTTTTCGCTGGGAAAATCTCCCAACCAGCAGATAGTTGTTGTTGTCACTGTGCAGGCCGTCCAACCAGAAAATAACTACTTTTGTTGGAAAAATCACCCATCAAGCAGTTGACATCGATTGGTAATCCACCCAACCATTAACCACTTCTTGTTGTCATCGCGACAATAATCATTTTTTTTCGTGGCAAGCTATGGCATTCATCCGCACCAATAAAAACTAGCTGACCACGCTGAACGCCATCAGATAGACTCCAACCATTAATAATATTTAGGGTTATGCCGTCTATGAGACGATATCACGATATGTCCAATTTGTCTCTTTAAATTAAGGTTTGGTTGACTTTAAATTGGAGAGAGAATTTCCAGGAACCAAACCAATCTTATTTTACGGAAAAATCTCAAACGCAATTAATCTATATATTTATTTATAAAACTTAAACAGTTAATCTTGATTTTCTTATAATTAATTAATCCCAATGACAGTAGCAACAAGGTGAAATTTGGATTTATGAAAAAAATCATATATATATATATATATATATATATAATTGCTAATTAATTAATTTAATATTTTTTTCTGATTTGTTTCACATAAACATGAAATTTTTATGTGTTTCCAAAATAATTGATTATGTGCTTGAATTTTTAAGTAAATATGCATGATTAATATTTTAGATTTCGGTAGAAAAATCATGGAGTTAATCAATCGTTCATCTAGAAGGTTAAGTGATCTCTTTAAGGATCATAGGATTCAAAAAAAATTCAAGGGGTTAATTTAAATTAAAAAATTCTCGGTTATTCAGAAGGTTATTGTATTTGGTTAATAATAAAATGGACAAGATTTACTAAAAATGGAATTTGTGATTATTTAATTTAAGTTGGTGAAATCAGCCCTCCTGAGGAAGTTGAGAAAGCATTTTTATTTTGTAGGGTTATCCCAACAGATGCTACCATTATCACAGATGTTCTTGCAGAATTTGAGAAAACATTTACTAAGAATGACAAGGTAGAGATGCAACGTCTTATTAATAAGCTTTATAACCAGAAATGGACTCGTAAATGTAAAATCCAATAACATATTATGGAAAATCTATGATTTCAATAGAGTTAAATGTGACCAATGTAGACTTACTTGAATAATGTGTGGCAAGGTTCACTTTCAATCATTAATAGAAAAGTTTAAGCATTTCTAGTCTGCTTATAATTATATACGAAAAAAAATGAACAATCAATGAATTGATTATGCACGTTACACAAGAAAATACAAGACTGAAATGGGAGGTATCTGAAGTAAACATAATAGTATCTAAGAAGGTGATGCGGCCTAATCGGAAGTTTAATAGAAAATGACTGGGTCAAGGTCTGGCTAAGAAGCAAACGCCTCAAGAGTCAACGATTGGTCGATGTTTTTTATGCAAAGAGAATGGACATCTCAAGAAGGAATGTGAGAAATATCGAGCTTACATACTAAGAAAAGTTACTCTCACATATTTGGTTCCTTCGAAAAGTAATATTGTTTATGTGCAAAATAATATATTACGGGTTGATTTGGCTGCAATAGTTCATGTTTGTATTTTTTTTACAGGGACGTTAAGGAGCAAGATTCTATATGAGGATGAATAATCCATTTGCACACCAGATGAGGGCTCATGCCAAATGTTGAAAATTTGTGATTTTAATTTAGAACTTTCATGTGCACATGTATTCTTTTAGAGAATGCTATGTTTGTTTCTACTTTTGGAATGAACTTACTTACCTTTCCGGTGTTAGACTTGTGTGAATATTCTTGTCGTATGGGAAACAATAAATTTACTCTCTTTTCTAATGATATGATTCCGAGTCATAAAAGTTTGATAAAGAAACATAATTTGTACTTATTAAATACTATAAATAACCATAAAATTTTCATGAATGTGTAACTTGCATGCAATAAGATTAATAAATCTAAAAACTCCTCTAAACCATGACACATACAGTTTGATCATATATCCAAAGTTAGGATGGATAATCTTGTAACTGAAGGTTTATTGGATCCTCTAGATTACTCTGATTTCAGTACGCGTATCAAGTGTATCAAGGGGAAACAGACCAAAACCAAAAGGGTAGGGGCATATAGAGCGACTGAAGTCTTAGATTGATTCAGACCGATATTTACGGATTGTTTCCAAATGAACCATGGAACGGGAATCGATACTTTATACCGTTTATAGATGAATTCTCTCGTTTATCCTTCATGAAAATTGGAGGTCCTAGACAAGTTCAAAACTCTTAGGACCAAAGTTGAAAAAACAAAATAGTAAAATTATAAAGAGCGTTATGTCTAACCGTAGTGGGGAGTACTAAAATAGGTATAACATATCTGGTGAACAACCTCATAATCTATTTTCAAAATACCTATAGGATTGTGGCATAGTCCCTCAACATACAATACCGGGTTCACCTTGAATGAATGGTATATATGAGAGAAAAAATTTTAAACTAAAGGATATGGTTAGAAATATGATAAGTAACTTATTTATAAAATTATCTCTATGGGGAAGCCATCCAAAGTGCCACATATATACTCAACAGAGTACCTAGTAAGGAAACAGTTAGGACCTCATATGATCTTTAGAATAAGAGCATACCCAATTTAAATCATATACATATATGTGAGGTGTCTAGCTGAGGCGAGGGCTTACAAAACCCAAAAAAGAAACTAATAAAAAAACATTTAGTTGTTTCTTCATTGATTATTCTTAATAGCCTATCAATTTTAAGTTTTATGATTCTCTCACTAGTAGTATATTTGAAACGAGAACGACAAATTTTCTAGAGGATGTTGAGTTTGGGAAAAATAATAAAACAAATGTTTATTTTGATGAAAAATTTGTAGAAATTCATGAAGGTTTTAATGAAGATACTCAGGTATCAGAAGATTGGATTTAATGCCAATCATTTTGGCCCCGTTAAAATATGGTGATACTCAAAATAGCATTGATGTTCCATTTGAGAGTTTTAACCAGGATACAAATATAGTATAGTTAGAACAAGATGGACCTCAAGGTCATATTTCATAAGAATATCAAAATAACATTGTTCATGAGGATGAAACTTTACCTCATCAATAAGTGCAGCAAGATGTAATGATTCTTTTAAGAAGGTCTACAAGAGAAATAAAATAATGTTATATATTTTGGTTTTATAGTATACATTCAGGAACATGACGAGTCATATGCTGGATCCATAGATGATCCATCATCCTACAAACAAGCCATGTAAAGCTTTGACTCTCGGAAGTGGATTGATTCTATGAAGGAAGAGTATAAATTGATGCAAGATGCATGAAAACTTGTTCCATTACTTGAAGGGAAATATGAAATTGGTTGTAAGTGGGTTTACAAAACCAAACGTAATTCCTTGGGTAATGTGTAAGACATAAAACACACATTATAGCGAAAGGTTATACTCAGCATGGAGGGATTGAATTTATATAAGTCATCTCTCTGGTATCGACGAATGATTCTTTTTAGAAAACTCATTGCATTAGGTGCACACTTTGATATTGAGTTTCATCAAATGGATTTACCATGTTTTTCGATGGTAATATTGGGGAAATGGTCTATATAGTGCAACCAGAACACTTTGAAATATGTAACTCATACAATATAGTTTACAAGCTCAAGAAATCCATTTATAAACTCAAATAAGTACCAAAATTTTTCTTGAGGTGATAGTCTATTTTGACTTTGAGGTCAACTTGGTTGAGGATTTTGTGTATTAGAAGATCAGCGGGAGTAATTTCATATTTCTGATATTATATATCGATGATATACTGCTTGCCTCGAACAATAAGGAATTGTTACACACTATAAAAATATTTTTATCAAACAAATTCGATATAAAGGATCTTGGTGATGTCCGTTTTATGTTAGAGATCCAAATACATAAGGATCGCTCCCGTAGCATAATTAGATTATCACAAAATGTATATATTAATAGTGTATTATAACATTACGGATCGGTAAACAACAAACCTCTGAGTACCCCCTATAGAAAAGGGTGACAAATTAAGTCTAGGTCAATGTCCAAAGACAAAACTTGAGATTGATGAAGTGAAAGCGGTCTCTTATGCTTCCATAGTTGGGAGTTTAGTGTATGCTCAAGTTTGTTCTAGGCCATGCATTTCCTTTACTGTGAATATATTAGAGATTATATAAGAAACTCATGTATTGACCATTCTCAGGTAGTGAAAATGGTATTTTAATATCGACAATGAACGAAAGGGCACATATTGACATATACGAAGATGGAAAGGCTAGAGATAATTGGGTATTTTTACTGAAATTTTGGTGGACGCGTATACATGCGTAAAGATACTAAAAAACATTGGCCAACATATTCGTATTGTTTGAAGGTGCAATATCATGGAAAAGTGTAAAGTAAAAAGTTATTGCGTCCTCCGCCATGGAATCAGAATTTGTTGCATGACTTGAGGCATAAAACCAGTCATTATGGCTGCTAAATTTTATCACTGGATGCGTATTGTACACGAGATAATGTGTTTTATAAAATAAGGTAGCAGATAACCATATTAAGAGTACAATGTATTTCCGCATGTTTGATAGACTAATTTTATATAACTCAATTAATTTTGTCATGTTATACTTTGTTTTAAATAAAAGAAACATTATATAGAATACATTATGCCTTTTTTTATCGCCAATATATATTATTATCTAGTTCTGATGCACATATAACATGAGGAAAAACATAACAAAATTTTTAATTTTTTTTATAAAATCTAACCTTAAATATTTTATAAAATAGAATATGTTTTATTTAAATATTATAAAATATATCTTACTAATTTGTTTATAAATTATGTCTTTCTTTAAATATTTTTTTACTGAAAATCTTCTAAAATTTGCTTTGCTAAAAATCATTCCAAATCATCTATATGTAAGTAGAAACAATGAAACATAAATTATAAATTCATATAAATTTACATAATTCATTTTTATGGTATATATAAATAAAAATTAATCATATTTATATTGGGTGGTTTTATGTATATTTAGGTTAGTTTTATGCAATAAAATTCCAAATATATAAAACACTTTCAACATCGACAAAATCTATTCTCCCTTATTAAAATATAAAATAAATATGTTTTGTTTTTAAAAGATAATTAATTATTTTAAATTTTTTAGCAATTTGATTATTATTAATTGGAGATTTCATTGAATTTTAAGAGTAATACTTAATCAAATACTATTTACTATTCTCTTTTATGTTCATTATATAAGAATCGATGCGATCAGATTACCATCAAAATTATGTATTTGCATTCATAGTTTATGAATCTTTCAACAAATAAAAGTTTTTTATGCTCAAATGTTTAGTTTTGGAGATCTTTTATACTTTTTATCTTTCTTATTTCATCTAAATCAATATTGTCTTGATAAAACTAAACTACGAATAGTCAAAGATAAGACAATATAAATTGGGAGCTAAAATTGATCCTATAAAATCTACTAAGCCTCTACTAAAATCTATCATACCTTCCCAAAATATGTTAGGTCTTACCTAAAATTATCTAAAATCTATCATAGAGCTTTTATTTGTTTAAAATATTCAAAATCAATCATATTTATTTTATAAATACAAAATATATCATCTTTCAAGAAAGCAAAATTGTCATGTGTTATTTTATAAAAAAACCAAAATATATTCGCCTTATTCATATTTGTCTTATTTTATAAAAAAATATAAATTTATATATGCTAAGTATAAAATTTGGTAATGTGAAACTAAAGAACTCCAAAAAGAAAGCTCTACAACGATGGGAAGCTATGTTAGATAGTGAAAAACCAAAATAATTTATTTCACCATTAATCTCTATAATCGTTTTGAAGCAAAAACTAGTCAGATCTTTATTTATTTTTATAGATTCATACACTTCAATGTTACCATTAATTTATTATATATAACTGATAATTTTTTTGGGTATAAAAAGGAGTAAAATATATGTAAAAATAAGGTTTACAAGTACTTGAGGACAATCCCTGGAACTGAAGGTACATTATGAGTAGAATTAACACAAAAGAACTATGCAAATTATAATTGAACAACCTAGCTGTCTATAGTAAGTAAGTCTATATAATAACATAAGGTTTACAAGTTCTTGGTTCCATATAATATATATCGGATATCATAGATGATTATATGCCTAATTGTCGAGCAGAAGGAGTTGGTGTTCTGGAAGATCCTAGAATTTCTTTCCTTCCAAATGTGGTATATTACCGCACGAAAGGTGACTCTTCCATGGTGCCCAGACCTTACTTGGCCCGGGATCCAGGAAGCTGTTTCGTTTATCCAATCTTTCCACCAAGATGAGATGGGGGTATGTTGAGCTTTTGGGTAACACAATCCCAAAGTTGCAAGGCATAGCTGCAACATGTGAAAATGTGGTTTGCTGATTTTGGGTTGATGCGACAAAGGGAACAAAGAGGACATTAAGGTAACGCCAAACAATGAGCGTATCTCTGGTGGTTAATTTTCCCTAGATGGCAAGCCAAGTGATGAAAGAGTGTCTGGGGTTATTGAATTTATTCTATACTAGAGCAGACCAGTTGACTGTAGTAAGGGGAGCTCAGCTGGCATTGTATGTGATACTTATGGTAAAACTACCCTTGTTACTATGGTGGATCCATATTGATAAGGAAGAATAAAAGACAAGGGCCAAAATGCATAGAAATAAATGTATAAGGGCTAAAATGCATAGAAATAAATGTATAAGGGCTGAAACGCATGAATTGTAAAGATATAGCTAAAATAGGAAGGAACCTAAAAGCGGGGACCAAAAGATGTAATTAAACTAAATTAAAGCGTGTGGAGTCCGCAATTGTACTATAAAAGGACCACACACGCTTCACGAATCTCGAGATGAATAGTACGACTTTCTCTCTCTACTCTGTTTAGCATTTTCTCTCTCTAGATCTAACACTCAAATATTTTTCTACCTCCTAATCCTCTATCAACAAATCTTCTCATAACAAAATCACCCTCGGACCATTTTTTAACTCTTCAGTGGCGCCGTCTGTGGGAAGCGAAAATCGTTCCGACGATAATCACTTCCTAGAAATAATTCCCGTTTCGAGGAGAACCATGGAAGGCCCAGGGGACGATTTGATTAATCACTGCGAGGAAAACATGGAGGCGGATGACTTTCAGGACGACTTGGAATCCGAAGGAGAAAGAGGTCGGCGAGTCGAGAACGCTTTCGATGACTCCACCCTCTTGGCTCAGAGGAATGAACTGCTGTTGGAAATCGAAAGGTTGAAGGCGGAGAAAGAAGCCGCTTAGAAAAATGTTCGATCTGAGATAAGAAGAGAACCCGTCAAACAAAGGGAGGAGCGGGACGTCGAAATTCGTCCCAAGAAAAGAGATGATAAATATCGGAGGCGTGAGCGAAGGTCTCCGAGGAGGAGAGAAAATTACCATTCGGACTCGACTACTTCAAGTGACTACTCACGGTATAGTACTTCTGAGTCATCTCCCCGGAGATACCACAGGAGGAAAAAGCGTGACCAGAGGCGAACTGGTGCCCGAAGGGGAAGGAGTTCGGAGAGGAAATCCTCGCGGGAGAAGAGTCGCCACGACCGAGTTGGTGATCGTTCTCATGAGCAGGCAAAGTGCCTTGGGAAGGATGATATGGGCCCTCGAAATTCAGAATGGCAGCAGCAATACACTTTGCCCTCCGAGGAGGGTCTGTACTTTTCAAACAACGATAATTTGAGGTCCAATGTTTATCGTACAGGGCATAATTGGAGAGCCTCTCCTCTATCATCAGAGATCTTAGTGGGGAACCTCCCAAAGCACTTTGACATTTCGAAGCTTGAAAAGTTCGATGGGACTCAGGATCCAGATAATCACATCGAGCAGTTTAAGAACTTTATGATAAACTTCGACGACGATGATAAGCTTTTGTGCAGAGCGTTCTCTCAAACTTTCAAGGGAGTGGCGTCTAAATGGTACAACAGGCTACCTCAGGGCTCCATTAAGAACTTTGACATGTTCTGGAACATCTTTAGACAACACTTCGTCGGAAGCAAGAAGTTTTGGGCCAACGGAGACACCATAATCTACTGTCGACAAAAAGTGGGGGAGAGCCTCAAAAACTATACCAATCGCTTTGTCAAAACCAAAATAGATATGGAGTACTGTAAGGATTCGGTGGCGCTTGCAGCGTTCAGGATGGGCTTGCTCCCCGGGTTGTTGAAAGACACGGTGGCAGAAAGTCAGGCGATGACTTTCGGAGCATTGCTAGATCAAGTTGAGAAGAGAATCTTGGTGGAAGAAACCCAAGCCTCAGAGAAAGGTTCCGGAGAGCAACTGGATCACAATCAATTTCAAAGGACTGAGCCAAGCTCTCAGGGCCCTCGATCAAACGTTCAAGCTAAAAGCACGGGTCAATATCCTCCAAGGCAGAAATCAAACTCGCAGTACTATGGCAATCAGTCAAACTATAATCAAGGGGGAAGATACATGTCAAACAAATGGACTCGACCCGACTACTATGCGGAGTTGACAGAAAATGTCGCTGCGATCTTTGATAAGGCTAAGTCTTCGGTCACGTTCAGGAAGCCTTTTCCCATACAAACACCAAGGGAAAGCAGAAGTGTCAACAAATATTGCAAATATCACGAGGATGTGGGCCATGACACTAAGGATTGCATAGCCTTGAAGAAGGAGGTATAGGCTCTCATTGAGAATGGAATGCTGTTGAAGTATGTCAAGAAACATTCCCAGAAAAGCGCCGTGGTAAAAGCTGTCTCGAAGAGTACTGACACAGCCATGGTAATTTCCGAAGGGGTTGACGACTTTGACATTGAACAAGAGTATTTGGACCCCAAAGTTGGGAGGAACAATGTTAACCTGGTCAAGGAAGAAATTCCAAGGGGGAAGGTGGACAGAATTTGTGCATTTTTCGATTCCTTGGCAATTTTCGGCGGGGACACAATCGCAGGAAACTCCAACAGCACTCGCAAAAGACACATGGTAAATCTGACAACCCAAATCGAAGCTGGAGTCTCTGCACAAATGCATCGGTCGCCTTCTCCAATTATTTGTTTCGATGATGATGATATGCGTAATGTTGCAGGCCCTCATGAGGACGCTGTAGTGATCGCGGCGGGCATTGCTGGGGATCAGGTTCAAAAAATACTCATCGATACAGGGAGCTCAGCGAACATCTTGTTTATGAGTACTTACCGCCGCATTTCTGACCCACCGGTCATCCGAAGATCCGACAGAACAATTGTGGGTTTCACTGGAGCCACAGCGGTTGTTGTGGGGGAGTTTCAATGTATGGTAGAATTGGGTCGTGGACCATTCAGAAAAGAGGTAGAGGTACTCTTCATTGTGGTTGACGCACCAACATCTTATAACACCATCCTGGGCCGCTCTTGGTTATCTCGGATGCATGGCGTCATCTCCACGGTGCATCAATGCCTAAAATATGTGATCAGGAACAACATTGGAACAGTCAGAAGTAGCCAGAAGATGGCACGGGAATGTTACCAGATAGCCCTGTCTTCCAAAGGGGTTCGAGGGGGGCCCTCTGAACCAGCATAGCAATTAAAGGGGCCACCCCCCGAGGTCGTCCCTTGCGATGATCCGAGGGAGGCCCCCGGATTTCAAGTCCCAGAGGAAGATTCTGCGATACATGAGTTCGCGGCTGGCAAAGTTCTGAAAATAGGGGTCCACCTCTCCCCCGAATTTAAAGGGAAGTTAATTGCTTTTTTGTCTGATAAGCTCGATATGTTTGCTTGGTGTGCACAGGATGTCACTGGTGTGCCGGCGGAAATTATATGTCACAAGCTCGCAATACGATCGGATGTCCGACCCATAGTCCAAAAAAGAAGGCCTGTCTCCCCGGAAAAAGCCTCAGCAATTTTGTTGGAGGTCGAACGGCTGCTCAGCATAGGTCATATTCGCGAGTCACATTATCCAATATGGGCGTCGAATCCGGTGTTGGTGAGAAAGAAAAATGGCAAGTGGAGAATGTGTATCGACTTCACGGACTTGAACCGAGCTTGTCCTAAAGATCCTTTTCCTGTCCCTCGCATTGATCAATTAGTGGACTCGACCTCCGGAAATCGATTGCTATCTTTTATGGACGCTTACTCGGGATACAATCAAATCCGACTGGCTGCTAATGTTGAAGAGAGCACTTCTTTTATTACTGGTCGAGGTTTGTATTGTTACAAGGTCATGACGTTCGGGTTAAAAAACGCGGGGCCAACTTATCAGCGCCTGGTTAATAAAACTTTCGAGGAGCAGATTGGGCGGAATATGGAAGCTTATATCGACGATATGTTGGTTAAGAGTGAGCACGACGAAGACCATTTTGCTGACCTTGCGGAGACATTTCACAACTTGAGTAGAGTCAATCTCAAACTCAACCCGAAAAAGTGCATTTTTGGCGTGCGGTCCGGTAAATTCCTGGGTTATATGATCAGCGAGAAAGGTATTGAGGCAGATCCTGAGCAGCTAAGAGCTTTGATCGCTATGACCCCTCCTCGAAACATTAAAGAGGTGCAAATCCTGACAGGACGATTAGCTGCTCTGAATCGATTTATTTCTCGCTCGTCGGATAAGTGTGCTCCATTCTTTAAAATATTGCGGAATGCGAAGCAATTTTGTTGGACCGATGAATGTTCGACGGCCTTTCGTCAAATTCAGGAGTATTTAACCTCTCCGGAAGTTCTATCTAAACCTTTGGTGGGGGAGACGTTGATCGTCTACGTAGCAGTATCCGAGTGTGCTGTCAGTGTCGTTCTCCTCCGAGAAGATGACTCTCTCTTAAGGCCAATTTATTATGTCAGTAAGAGTTTGCTGGACGCCGAGAAGCGGTATCTTACTTTGGAGAAGGTGGCTTTGGCGTTGGTGACAGCGGTACGAAAGATGAGGCCTTACTTTCAAGCTCATCCCATTGTGGTTCGAACGATATTTCCCCTGAAAAGTCTATTACAAAGACCAGACATCTCTGGCAGGATGACTAAGTGGTCCGTAGAGCTGGAAGATTTTGACATAACATTTGAGCCTCGAACGGCGATAAAGGCACAGGTTTTGGCAGATTTTTTGGTCGAGTTCCACTCAGACAGGGAAGAGCAGGAGGTGCCTGATATAGTCGCCGAGGAAGAATGGGTGATACGGACGGATGGTGGGTCGAATACCTTCGGTAGTGGAGCAGGTGTCCAGTTAGTATCCCCACAAGGGGTAACAATGTTCCAAGCCATTCGTTTCGGTTTCAAAGCTACTAATAATGAGGCTGAGTATGAAGCAGCTATAGCCGGCTTGCGTTTAGCTCAAATCTGCGGGGCTCGGCGGATAAAATTGATCAGTGATTCTCAGCTGGTGATAAATCAGGCTTCGGGGGAGTCCGAGGCACGGAAGGAAACACTTGTATAGTACTTGAAGCTAATGAAAGATTTGGCGTCGGGTTTTGAGGGCGTCAAGTTCGAGCATGTTCGACGAGAGTTATATACCGTTCCGGATTCTCTCGCCTCTGCTTCACGGACAGAGGGTTATCCCTGGGTTCTGGTCCAGACATGCCCGTCGATTTTAATTAGTAAAGAGCACGTGATGAACGTCTCAGAGGAAAGCCACGCGATCACGCCTGATTGGAGAACAGTCCTCATTGATTTTTTAGCTCATGACGTTTTAACCGTCAACAAATATGAAGCCAGAAGAGTTAGATTCAAATCTCATGGTTACATTTTGCTGGGAGGATTGCTGTATAAAAAATCTTTTAGTCGGCCATTACTAAGGTGCTTGAGCGGGCCCGAGTCACAAATTATCCTTTCCGAGTTACATGACGGTGAAGGATCCGCTCACTGTGGATATAAGGCTTTGATACGCAGGGTATTCTTGGCAGGCTATTATTGGCCAACTATCTCGGCTGATGCAAAAGATCTGGTCAAACGCTGTGACACATGCCAGCGCTATGCTAATGTAATTCACAAACCGGGAGTATTGATGGAAAACATATCAGAGGCAGTTCCTTTTGATAGGTGGGGCATTGACCTGGTAGGACCTCTACCGATGGCCTCTGGGGGCAGACAGACGATGATTGTGGCCGTCTATTATTTTTCTAAGTGGGTGGAAGCTGAACCGCTCGCGGGAACAAAGGCCAAAGACGTAATCAAATTTGTGTTATCTAATATTTGTTGTCGTTTTGGTGTACCGTTGCAGATTACCACGGACAATGGACCACAATTTGATAACAAAGAATTCCAGAGTTTTTGTGTGTCAAGGGGCATACGACAATGTTTTTCGGCACCATTTCACCCTCAGGCAAATGGGCAGGTGGAAGTAGCTAATCGTACCATCCTCGACGGTTTGAGAAAGAACTTGGAAGGTAAGGCGGGAAAATGGCCGAACTATTTACAGGAAGTGTTGTGGGCCTATCGAACGACCCCCCGAACAGCCACCGCTGTATCCCCATTTGCCTTAGTTTACGGGATGGATGCCGTGGTCCCTCCGGAGATCCTCTTCCCTTCACATCGAATAGCAACTTATGATTCAGACACAAATGACCAGCATAGAGCGTTGGCTTTAGATTTGGTGGAGGAAAAGAGACAGCGGGCGCAGCTGACTTCCCTTCACTATCAAACTCTTATGAGGAGTCGATATGCATCCAAAGTCAACCATAGAGACTTTCAGGTAGGAGACAAGATCCTCCGCAAAGTGTTCTTGCACACTAAGGACAAGAGTTTGGGGAAGCTGGGACCTAATTGGGAAGGCCCTTATGAGGTCACCGAAAGGATAAAACCAGGCACATATCGGTTGAAAGATAAAGACGGACGATATCTCCGCTTACCTTGGAATATTGAGCATTTAAAGTTGTACCTCGATTAGCAGAGCTCGGAGATGACATTGTATTTCTTTTCACTTTCTATGTATCCCTTGGGAAATTTTTTGGTGAGGACACACTCTTTCCTACCCTGTTAGGCACAGGAAGGTTTTAATGAGGTGTTTCGGTGATCCCCTTAAATACAAAGTTTCTTTGCCTTTAACGATTTTTTGAGTCACAGTAACATGTGCCTCGAATTATTGTCCCTCGCACGATTTTTTTATTATTATTTCTACTTTATTCATCGGGTCACAGTAAAATGTGCCACGATATTTTGGGACCTTCGAACTATTCATCGGGTCACAGTAAAATGTGCCACGACTTTTCGCCTAAGTAGTTCGTGGCCTCGACAATACGAAAGGACTCGTGGAGCAACTTGTCGAGGGACTTATGAAGTTCGAAGAAGAAGTAATTTTGGTCTGTCAGGAGAATTATTCAGTCTTAGCAAAACGATTTTTACTAAGACTGGGGGGCTACTGATAAGGAAGAATAAAAGACAAGGGCCAAAATGCATAGAAATAAATGTATAAGGGCTAAAATGCATAGAAATAAATGTATAAGGGCTGAAACGGATGAATTGTAAAGATATAGCTAAAATAGGAAGGAACCTAAAAGCGGGGACCAAAAGATGTAATTAAACCAAATTAAAGCGTGTGGGGTCCGCAATTGTACTATAAAAGGACCACACACGCTTCACGAATCTCGAGATGAATAGTACGACTTTCTCTCTCTACTCTGTTTAGCGTTTTCTCTCTCTAGATCTAACACTCAAATATTCTTCTACCTCCTAATCCTCTATCAACAAATCTTCTCATAACAAAATCACCCTCATATCATTTTTTAACTCTTCACATATGAATTCACTCTCATCGTTGGAGGGAGAAGGGCCTTGGTTGATTGCGTTCCTAATGTCGTTTAAGTGTTAAATCTGAATTCTACGCCCATGACGGGTAAAGATCGGCCTATTCCATTCTCTATTGCTAATGATGTCATGGATATTATTTTTACCTTAAAGACGAGCATGTCGGATAATACTTGGGCCAAAGTGATTCACCAAAGAGTTGGGGAAAACCATGGGTCGTACCAGATGGAAGTGGACTCTTCATTTCCAAATTTGACTTTGTAAAGCGAGCCAATTAAGGATCTAAGCTTGAGGATATTCCTCAAACTCCAACTTAGAGAAGACTAAATGGGGATGCTCCATATTTTTTTGTCTTTGAACTTTTCACTGATGATCCACTGAGACCAGATTGAAGTCGGATTTCTAGTCAGAATGGACTAGACGTTTTTAAGGATGACCGTCCAATTCCAGATTTTTAGATTTAGGATCCCAAGACCGCCCTCCTTTGTAGGCACGATATATATCATGCAACATTTGCCCTGGTAATCTTCATTTCTGGTCTTGACCATAGAACTATTTGGAAGAGCGTATCAAGGTCTTTAAGAACTCAATTGGGAGAATAATACTGAGGTCCATTAGACATGGCTTGCAAAGAGAACCGGTTTGATCAACCTCCTAGCATAAGAAATGTGGTTAAAGCTCCAAAAGTTAATTTTTTTTGTGACGTTCTGAATGAGAGGTCTGTAGTTGTTGTAGGTATTCCATGAGGTAATAAGGGGAAATCCAAAGTATTTTAGAGGAAGCGTCCATTCAAAGAAACCCAACTTTGAGGTGATGTCACTCTTGACCGCATTCGGGGTGCCCGAGAAGAAACCTGGCTCATATAAGGGTTGAAATTAAGTTCAAAGAGGCAGGAAAACTCATCCAGTCCCTCTTTAATGAGATCGATAAAGGGGTTGTTGGTGCGAAAAAAGATCATAAGGCCATCTATGAAGCATAGGTTTATGATGTTTTTCTTGTGACATCTCCAATGGTAGCCAAATTGCCTGTTGTTGCCTTGTCTTTCATAATTTTAGATAAGACCTGCATGATGACAACAAACGGGTGTGGGGAGAGAGGGCCACATTGGCGAAGACCTTTCTTACGTTTGAAGGAAGATGTGCAACTTCTATCGATGGAAATTAAGTATAAGGATGAGGAGATGTATTTGATGACCCATCCAATTATTTTGAGAGGAAATTCCATAATATAAAGGATATCGAGCAGCAGTCTCCATATGATATTGTCAAAAGCTTTCATGAGATCAATCTTAATGGTGCATCTAGGTTATTTTCTATTCGTGTTGTAGCCATGTAGGATCTGTTATGAAAGCATATTGTTATCTGCAATGTTTCTACCCGAAACGAAAGTAGTTTGAGTATATTCAATTAAAGATGGGAGTGATTCCTTGATTCTATTGGCCATAATTCTAGAAATCGCTTTGTATACAAAATAGTAGTACACAATAGGAGGATAATCCGTAGTGGGGGAGAGGGAGTTCCAATTTGAAATAAGTGTGATTGTCATCTCATTCTAGGTGGAGTCCATTATACCAGTCTTGAAAAAGTGATGAATAGCCCTATAAAAGTCATGGCTCATAGTAGACCAACTGTTTAAAAAAAAACAAGCATTAAAGCCATCAAGGCGAGGGGATTTCTCTTTATCTATATCAAAGAACGCTTTTTAATCTTATCACCACTAGGAGGTCGTAATAATAGATTGGCATTTACGAACATCGTGGAGGTAATGAGGATTTTAACTCTATCCAAACCAGGATAGTTCCACAGACTGGGAGAGCCAATCAAATTGAGAAATAAGACTTGAAAACATTGTCAATCCTTTTAGGATGCAAAATATGGTTCTCATAAAGGTCATTCACGGTGATAATCTTGTTTCTCGATCTCCTGGATCATATACTTATTGTGGAAACTTTTGGGGTTACATTCTCCATGATTTAGCCAAATATTTTTTGATTTTTTCTTGAGAAAGGATTCCTCAGCTCTGCTGAGAGAGATAAATCTTTTAAAAGTCTGAATCTCAGTCTCAATGAGGTTAGGGTCATTACGGTGGAAAGCCAATCTATATTGGGCTTGATGGAGCTCATTTCAAGATTTATCCACCCTACCACTTATGTTACTGTACGCTCTTTTATTCACCTCAGAGAGGGGGGCCTGAAATCTGAGCAGCTTGTAGCTTAAGATATCCATTGGTTGCTTAAGAGAGATAAATTCCAATTGTTGGAAACAATGAAAAGGTAATTCAGATGGAATTACCACATGTTAAAATACTTGAAAGGGTTACTAGTAAGGGAAATATGAGAGGTTAAATAGAGGACAACGAGGGTATGGTTTAAAGTACGGGGGATGTCAAAGTGAGCGAAGAAGTGGGGGAAAATCTTCCCAAGGATTGTTAATTAGGGTGCGATCAATTTCAGAGAAAATCAGGTTGTCAAACCGCTTGTTGATCCAGGTGAATTGGAACCCAAAAAACCAAGGTCACTGAGGCTACTCTCATTGTAGTACTCGTTGAAGTCTCCTATGGAGTTGGTCCAAAGGTTTGTACGGTCCATTTTTGCACTTGGGTGTCTTATGGAGTTAAATTTGCCAATGGTAACCCACAGAACCTCATGTCTATTGTTCGTAATATGAGCCAGATCCTCCCATAAAGGATGACGTTCATGGGTGTTATTAAACCCGTAAACTGTTGTAAGGAAAAAGTGATTATTCTTAGAGATATATATGATTCTGCAGTCGATATGCTAAGAATTTCAATTTTTAAAACGCTATGGTTCCAGGCGATCCAAACCCTTTCATATGGGCGCATATTAAAGTTTGTTTTATAATGCTAGTACGAAAACATAGTTCTCATAATACTACCTACATTGCTTATGCTAACTTTAGCCTCAAATAAGCGGATTAAAGTGTATTGGATAAAACATAATCACGAACATCAATTTATCTAATGGGGTCATTAACGCCCCAAACTTTCCATGTAGTGATAATCATGGATAAAATCAGAAAGCGAATAACAAAAAAAAATTAATGAAACCCCATTTAGTAGCTCCATAATATGTTTTTGAAAATTAAAGATAAAACATAAAATAGTAAATGACTACCATAATCAGTATCATCACCAACTTACCAATATATTTATCGATAATGTAGATAAATAATATTGAATAAATATGATTGTATAAGTAAAATCCAGCCAAAATATTAATGTTATCGGTAATACTACCATACCAGTGGTCACAATAATAACTGGAGCATATATGTATCCAAAACAAAGGAATTATACCTATTAGAGTAATTTATATATGGGAACTGATGTTCCAGTTCAGTATCACTGTTGGTCGGGTCAGAATGGGAAAAGACATCAGCAAGAGAGGGCTTCACTTCGAAGGCTTGGAAGTACGTTGAAAATGATTGATGGTCTACAGTATCTAAAAAGTAGATAGGAAGGGGCGTTTGCCTCGAATTGGCGCTGGAGTTCACCTGGAGTTTGGGGGTTACGTTTTACGGATGGAACTTGAGATCCTTAACTGTCATTTGGGACAAATATAATAAATGAGTCGCATACATCATCGACAGTAGGGTGATGGTGCACTTAATCAGATTGGATGAAGATGTTTGGATGAGACTAACACGGGAGTCTCCTTGAAGAAAATCTTATTAGCTGCCAACAAGGCCACCTTAATCATACCAACATACCTGATTCGAACCACACCGGTCTAAGTCTGGTGAAAAAACGACCTCGAGTTAGTGGACAAACCTCCCGTATAGTTCTGGTACAGGGGAGGCCACTTCGATATACCCTGTCCATCATTATGGAATTCTACGCGGTTTACGGTGAGCAGAGAGGAAACCACCTCAGCTAAAATTTTGTAGAGTGTATATAAATTTGCTGCAACGACCAATAAGGCGTCTAACAGGTCTGGGAAGAAGAGACCCATCGAAAGGAAAGACCCATCCAAACAAGTGAGAAACTTCACTGGTGATTTGTTCTGATCTTTGAAACAAAGTGACCCACCATGCGACGGGGTCAGGACTAGAGCCTAGATGGATTCCAAGGCAAGAGGGAAGGAAAAGATAATGGAAATCGACTGAGTGGCATGAAACCTTGACGAAAACCAACAAAAATGTGTTTTTTGGTAAAATATTACCATTGGAATGCTATCGTTGAGTTTAGAGAGAAGGTGCGCTTTGTCTCACTAAAATACACGGTTTTTTTGTAAGAGTACAATTTTCATGATAAATTATTATAGGAAATAAAACCAAATTTAGCAAAATCGATATTTAAATTATCTAATTAATTTGAGTTTCGAATTAAAAAAAGTTAGAGTTTCCAATAAAACATTTATGTGTGAAGAATACGAAAAATATTGTGTAAAAAAATACATGATTTATTATTATTAATCTAGGTAAATACTTTAGTGACCAATTTTGTTTACTTCCAATTTTTATCCAGTAATAAGGATACACCTAAATGGTCAATAACTTTTTTAAATTTATAGTTTTTCGTCTAAATTGTTATACTTTAAACAAAATTAATTTAGTAAATAAAACTTATATCTATATTTAAAATAAAATAAAATCGTTAATATTTTAATTAGCTTCAAGTATACGAATAAAAAATCATTCACTTATAGATACAAATAATTTTTATGATAATCTATCTATAATGGATTATCGAACTTATTTACCAATAACCATCCAATGTTTGATAAAGTATTGATAACCACCTCGTGATAAATAAATACGTATAGATAACCACATGGTAGACCAAAATATCTATGACTCTTTTCTCTCTTCAATTTTTTGTTTTTAAATACCATATTTTTTAAACCATAGTTAAATATATATATATATATATATATATATATATATATGAATGTTTTATTAAAACGAAGAAAACTAAATACGTGAATTGTTTTTAGTTGTGCAATTACCTGTAACTTGGTTGTGAAATAAGTTTTAAAAAAGAAATTGGGTTCCAGTTGCGGAATTACGTATAATTTATTTTCTAAAAATGTATATGCACAAGTTACGAAATTGCATGTAGTTTGGTTATTAAAAAAATATGTTCCAGTTACGGAATTATGTGCAAATATTTTACCAAAAAAGAACAAAATACTTTCAGAAATAAGACTTTGGTTGCTAAATAAGTCTGATTGTGTGAAAGAACAAAAAATAAAGTTGTTTTGTAAAAATAAGTTTTAATTGAGTATGAATCAACTAAGGCTTTTGTAGTTGCAAAAATATGTGCAATTTTGTGTTGGAAAACTTTTAAAAAATAATGGATTGTGTTTCAGTTGTAAAAATATGTGCAGTTTGGTTACATAATAACTTTGAAAAAAGAAACAGTGTCTAGTTGTAGAATTACGTGTAATTTGGTTGCTAAAAACAATTATTTTATAGTTGCGTAATCACGTATAACTTGGTTGCGGAAGTAGGAAAAACAAATTTCCAAAAGTATCGCACATGAATTTTGTTATTTTCGCCTTTAAAAAATAAAAATATACGTGTTTTTAGATGTTTGTTGAGTTAGGGTTTGAAAGATATGAAGTTTTAAAAGTTAAGAATAACTAATTGTTGAAGATTGTACGCGTTTATGTGTTAAAAATCTTGTTGGAAACATGTATGATGCATGTAGTTTTTGATAAACTTCAAAACCCCATGATTATCGATAATATTATTTATATCCTGGTGGTTATCGATAACTCTTCTTAAATTCTGAAAGTATGTAAATTTCTATTAGTTTTAACTGATATTACACATATATTCGTAATTTGTTTTTAGTTTAATTTTTTTATATTCTAAACTAAAATTGTAGACTTTTAAAAGTATGTTTTATATAAAAGAATTTTCAATTAGTAAATTTTAAAATGATAAAAAAATTATCAAAACAAAAATACAATTTTAATGGATTCGAAAGATAATTCTAACATGTTATAAAACAATTTAAAACTATACATCGTCCATGGTTTTATTAAAGGGCATTATATTTTGTTAGTATAGTTTGTATCTATAAAATACAAGTACGACTAAAAAATATGGTTAGTCACCGGAGTTGGCCACTTGTTTCAAAACAACCACTTTATTTAATTTTTTTTTTGTATAAAAAACAGTCACTTTGTTTCACCAGTGGTCACTAGTGCTGGTCTTTGTTTTTACATTTTTAGTCACCGCTAGTGACTATAAATGTAAAGAAATATAATAGTGGCAATGTTGAAACAAATATAACTTGAATGATAATTTTGAAACAAGTGACTAACTCGGGTGACTAATAAAAATTCTTAACCTACAAGTACTATTATATAGTCCCCCCATATAATTATTTGGAAGGACTAAAGGGGGCGACCGATGAGGATGAAATAAAGCAGAGCCAAAATAATTAGTTTAAAAGGGTTAAAATATTAATAAATAATATATAAGGAAGATTTTAAGTAGGATATAAACCTAAAGGATTAAAAGTGAAATATATAATAAATATGTGTTTATTTAGTACACTAATAAGGTGAAGTATCCACTAAGTTAAGTGTATATTTATTACATGGAAATTGTCTCCCTTATACATAGGTGTACTTTTTCTTGGAAAATAGATCAATCATTAATTTTTGACTTTAACACTTGTCATTTTCTCTCTCTAAAATACTCTTGAAACTTTCTCTCTCTATCTATTCAATTGACCCCTTTATAAATACTTTTAGACCAAATTCCAACTATTAACTTCCAATTATACCAAAAGCAATTAGTGGCAACCACAATGGAAGGTACACTTGGTACTCATATATCACATCTGAAACAAAAGGCTATTGAAAATATATGTTCGAGTCAGTATGCTAGATGGATCTTGAAGCACAAGTAGATCTAGTAGTGTTAGTAGAGGGAGAAGTAGTAAAGGCAGGTCTTGGACAAAGAGAAGCTCAAATCGATCCATAGTTGGAGGATCAATGCAGTTAATTTACTTTGAAGGATCAGAGAAATCAATTATTAGAACAAATAGCTGAGTTAAATGACCAGTTGATTCAGAGGAAACAATCTATTTTGATAAAGCTATGAAGGGTTCGGTCTGAGGTTCAAAGGGTGAAAGAAGATAGAAATTTAGTAGGTCGTTCCAACGAGATTCATGAAGAAATTCTTAGAGGAAGAGATAATCAAAGGGAAAAAAGTCTAGGAAAAAAAGTGAAGCTTGACATGTATTTGAGAACCTAAACTTTGAGTATAATGTTACTAATCAGTTTATGAACCCTTTGAAGGAATAACTTTATACGATTAAAAATAATAGTATACGAAGTCAGTACATAAAATGAATGTATTGGAGGACATATCCTTTACCATCTGAAGTTAGGTCTATAGCACTTCCGAAACATTTTAATATTGCAAAACTGGAGAAATTCGATGAGACACAAGATCTTGATGATCACATTGACAATAACTATAAAATATTGTGCCAAGATTTATCGCAGAATTTTAAAGGCCCTACTTTGAAGTGGTAGAACTTAATTCTGAAAGGATCAGTAACTAATTTTGGAATATTTTATACTGCATTTCAAAGAAAATTTGTTGGAAGTAGGGAAGTGCACGCTAATGGGGATACCATAATTAAATACAAGCAAGTTATATGAGAGAGTTTGAAAGACCAATCATCCAAAAAAGAGCTTTTTGTATTTAGAAGTCAGAGGCAATAGTAGCCAAAGTGGATCAACTATCAAAAGTGGGTCATAAGAGAGGCTCAATATCCGGTGTGGATGATAAATCATGTTCTAAAAAATAGTAATAATGGTAAATGAATGATGTGCATAGATTTTATTAATTTAAATTAAGTTTGTTCGAAGGATTCGTTTCCTATTCCAAGAATTGATTAACTTGTTGATTAAATATCATGAAATAAACTTTTTTCGTTTATGGATGTTTTTTTCTGAATATTACCAACCAGATAAATCCGAATGATTAGGAAATAAGAATGTTATTACTGATAGAGGATTACATAGTTATAACACTACTAGAGAAAGTGGTTTTTACAATAACCTGAAAACGACAAAAACCGTCACTGATCCGTTGCAAAAATATTTTACAATGGATTTGCGAACAAAGGTTCTGATTGTGTTAAGTGAGGTCACTAACCAAACTCAATTGTCAACGGAAGACTTTTTCAACCTGCAAGAAACCAAGAAAGTGTTGCAAAATTTTACACGAATGGAACCGGGTCACAGTGTTGCAACTTTTTGTTGTAAGTTCGTGCCACCATTTCAGTGAAACAATTAAATCTATTGGCTTGTCCGTCGTTTTAAATATCGTTGCCATCTGGTTGTATATTAACTGATCCAAGTGTAGTCACTAATTGTGTTGCAAGCCCATTGTTAATTTTAATGATTTTTTTATATATTTTAAAAAACGCATATGTGTGTGGCTTTAATTTATAATTCGAAAAATCAAAATAGAATATAATTAAACTAGAATAACAAAATATGATTTAAAAATACAAAATATGATTCAAATTTTCTCCATCTACAACAAAATCTTCATAATACTTCTTTCAAACCCTGCAACTCCAGCAAGCTACCATTAACGTATAATAAATTGCACAGACAAAAATTGCATATAGGTTTATGATTTCTTCAATACTTAAGATAATTCCATATTCCGCCACTGAACTTCCAAAGGATAGAGCAGATTAAGAAATAATGTTTCCAAAATAATTTCTTTTATAGACTTTAAGAGCAACTTTTAATCTATTCATTTTGTTCAAAAACACAAACATTAAAGTTGTTGGTAGGCTTGATTCTGTCTTTAGAAAGGGTTATACAAAGTCGGCAATGGTCATAGCACGTTTGAGCTAAATAATTCACCTTAGTGGTTGAGAAGTACTCATGCATTCTTGATTGAATAAGACTCAGTCGAGACGTTTCCACTTAGTTTTGTTAGATCACGTAAATTTGGAACCAATCTATCTGGCATAATCTAAATGACAATCTATAATAATGTCAATGAATTCCTCAGAACTATGATTACATAAAGTGATGCAACCCAGCTGATCAGATGAGGTTCTGATAGAATTGAAGTCCCCTAATATAAGCAATTATTTAATATTAGGAGCTATGAATATGAGATTATTCCATAAATCCAGTCTTTTGATTCTTTAGCATTTGACATAGACAACAGTAACATGAATGATTTTGTTAAAAGAAATGTGTTTGATTTCTGTATGTATACACTAATTATGATCAATAAGGACATTGATCTCGAGGTCATCCTTCCAAAACGACCATAGTTTATTAGAAATATTAGTAGTATAGTTCTTCAATCCCAAAATAGTAACAATAGAAACCTGACGAGTGTTGTTGACAAAGGGCTCCTGAATGATAAAGAGATTAATCTTTTCATTTCTGACAATTGACTTGAGCCTTATGAGAGATGCCTTGTTACCAATACCACAAATATTCCAGTTGAGAATGCTAATCATGTAGGGTTGTTTAAGGTGGATCTTTTTGTCTCTACAAACTGCAAAGATTTAATGACTAAATAATTCTTTTCTTTTTGCTCCTAGCTTGCTTAAGTTTTTTGTTGAGAAATTTTTGTAAACTGGTGTCAACCTTTTTTTTTCTTAAGGATAGGGTGACAGGAAGGCTACCAATTTTATTTTGATTAGGGGTATGGTTGCCAGAGTCGAATGTAGTAGAGTCAAAATCCATGAATTTTATAACATCTGTTATTTCTTTATTGTTAGCTATAACATCATGATGGTTGAAAGAATTTTTGTTATCAAAATAGTGAGCTTTTATAGGCCTTTCTTTTATTGGCATACCATTTAAGGTGGATTTAGAGTTTGTCTGATGATTTATGTTGTGATTTTGAGGTTTTATTGATGGACGATTATGATCTTGTGTGTTTGCAGGGTTAGGAGGAGACAAAGGCTTGATTATAATAGATTTAATCCTTTAAAGCTTTGGATTTTAAGAATCTAGATCTTTAGGAAGATCAACAACAAGTTCATTTATGTCTTTGCCATCTTGAGTATCTTGAAGAAGTTTTTTGTATGAGTCTTTGATGTGACTATATAATTACATTGGTGGAAATAGTTTGGGATGTTTTTGTACCTAATAACTAGCCAACAGCCCTAGTATGACCGAACCCAACCCATATGTTGTGCTGGAGATTTGTGTTATATCCATTTCCACCCAAATGTAACAGGCATTGTATAAAACCTTGTTTTTCTCAAGAATCCAGGATTTTATAGGGTTACCTATAGAAGAAGCAATAGATAGTTTTTAAGTATTCTGCGACATTTGAAACCCTTATACAAATTGGTGTGATGGGGCTTTCAAATCTTGGGTTAAAACTTGGAGTTCATTTAAGGATTCACATCAAAGAAGAACCTATAGTCCATACATTTTTTATCCAGAGCTTGCTTAATTCTTCTTTTAGAGCAACCTGAATCAGAACATGGCGTGAATTCCAGTTTGAGACGCTATACTCTCTAGTAAACCTGTGTTCATTGATAAATTTTGGTAGAATGTGTTTTTAGGTATACCTAAGGAAACGTTTCCCATTAAGGTGAATTTTGAGAAGACAACTAGTCTGTCTATCTTGTTTAGTGAATTGTAATGATATGTGATTGATTTTTTTATTCGACTGATGAAGGAATAAATTTACTTGTTTGAGAGAACAAATCTGTATAATTTTGTTAGGTTGAATATTGGATTTAGGTTCTTCTTTGTGGTTGATAGTGGACTATAATTTTGTAAAATCAGAGTTCGAAAAAACTATACTTTGCTGGAACTCCATTTCTAAAAATGATATTTATTCTGATGAAATAAGGAAAGGAAAGATGCTTTAGTAGGCAACACTCAGGAAGAGTAGGTCGACTTCATGAAGATAGAGATGAAAAGAAGATTAAGAGATGTTGTTGGATAAATGAATACTGAGGAAGATGAGTGGCTCAGGCCAATTGAATGAGACTATTCAATAAAGAAGAAATATAGAGCTTTGTTGGGATTCAAGAAAGATAATCTTGGAGAGATTCCCTCAGAGATTTTCTCTCCAAACTTCTTCCCCTCCGGTGCTCCACATGCTTTCTGCCATGTCTTTTCTTTCGACGACTCCTTTCAGGAGACGACTCTAGAGAACTATAACGAGAATAATCACTTGAATCAGAAGATTCCAAGTGGCGCTTTCCTTTCCTCCTCGAAGAACGTCGTCCATGCCCTATATATCTGTCATCTTTGTTTCTAGGACGAAGGTCAACTTCACGCTTATCTTTCCCGCTATCATGCTCTCTTCTAACCTCAGAATAAATATTTGCTTGGACAGTTTCTTTCTTTGCCCTTAGTTTTTCGATCTTCAGTAGTAACTCATTCTTCCGAGCCAACAAAACCCACTCGTCAAAGATTTCTCCGGCGCACTGACCACCATCCGCTCCATATTCCATATCGTTTCAATAAATATATCCAACAGGATTCTCCTCATAGTCGTTAAGAAAATCACCCCTCATGCTCTTCCATAATTCCGCTCGGATTAAGAGCGATTGCCATAAAGCAATTACAGTCACGGCAATCTTCGCTTCCCACAAACGGCGCCAATGATGAATTAAGAGTTTGCCCAAGGGTAATTTATTGTAAAACGAATATCCAAGGAACTAAATTGTTATAATAAATTCTTTATGAAGGTGCTTTTTAGAGAGAGAAATTGCTACTCAAAGTAGAGAGAGAAAATAGTATTATCTTAATCAACAAGATTTCTCAACTCGTGTGAGGTCCTTTTATAGTTCAATAACGGGCCCCACACGCTTAAATTCCTAACTATTACACATCTAGTCCCTATATTTTACCACTTATTCAAAATTAGTGTATTCATAATACATTTTACAATCTTTCCCCAATAAAAATGCTTCTTTCCAATTTCCCCTTATATCTTTTATTCTCCCTTATCAATCTCTATATAAGGATTTGAAACCATATTACCCCTAAGAAATTTTCTTTCCTATTATGGAGACTTCTTTTAAAAATTATTCCTACTGACACTACATTGCAATCAAGACATACTAACCTTTTGTTAACGTGTTAGTTCTGTAACAACATTAAAAGCACTAACCATTTATATGTTTCTTGTAATTTGTCTGGTCCATATGGTCCTACTTTGCAGGTGACTTCAAGATCGACATTAGAAAATCCATGTCTATTACCCATATGATTCGTTGTTGGTTCCAATCATCCCAAACCAAAGTTCACATCAAATCCATTCTCCCCGCTATAATACCCTGGGTTATTTGGAAAACAAAAAACCAGATCAAATTCAAAGGATCCCTCTTTTTAGTTGAGTCTTCCATCAAGTATATAAAATTTATAGTCTCTGTGTTGGATCACTCCAATTTTCTTAAACAAAAGCATTGGAAAGACTCAAAAAAGACTGCTGAAATCATAGGCTGCTTTAATCACTTAAAGAATAAAAAGAAGATCTCTTACCAATCGTGGACTATGCCTTCTCGTACAAGATTTAAACTCAATTCCGATAATTGCAGCCTAATTACAGGAGAATCTAGTGGAGCAATCCTTATTCGTGGTAACAATGGAACCATCCTTCATGGCTATGAAAACTTATATGAAAAGCTTTCCCATGTCAAAACTGAAGCCATTGCTCTTCATGATGGAATTCAAATTCGCAGAATAAAAGGTTTGAGTAAAGTCGATATCGAGACAGATTCATAGATTTTATTCTCTCTCATTTCCTTAGGCCAAACTCTTCCACCTTTAGCATATATTCTGACCAATATAAGGGTTTTAATTTCCCCACATATGTCAAGCACCCGATTGGCTTGCAAGGTAGACTCTGAAGTGTAAGATGAAATTGGATTACACAAACTTTCAAACCCTCATCAGTTAGAATCAATTGCATTTTTAGAGAGCCTTGGTCTGGGAAACATTTGTTTTGACTAACTTATGTTTTTTCACTAACCTATTTCATCAGTTGTTGTTCTTCACTTCAGCAAAGTTCTAACAAGCAAATATAGAAATTTGTTTTCCTCTTAACAGATTTGCATCTCTTTTTCTGTCAAGCATCACACTTTTCTCAAGACCTATGGAAATCAATCCCTTTCTGATCGAAGCACTTGTCTCTCTATAATTTTTTGTCACTTTAATATTGTCTGTAACTTTAGTATAGTCCTCAAATCCCTCTTGTTACAATGAAAACTTGGTTGAGGTTAAGCTGAATCCCACTGCTTGGATGAATAATGGATCTTTAGCGTTGGTCTCTTAGTTGAAAGCTCTATGAAATTTAGTTTCCCCGCTGCTTTTTCATTATAATGACCGCACTATATCCTAATTTGGGCCCAATTTGTACTCCTTTTAACTTAACAAAGTCCAGATAGCTTAAAAAAACACATTAAGCAATGGGTTGGAAATCATAAATCTCAAAAGTTAAATTTTGAAGGTCATAATTGTAAATCAAAATTAATAATTACAAATTATTAAACAAATTAAAGAATAGATGGCTAGGATGTTTATAAGAAGGGTGAAGCTATTTTCCCCATCCTATTTCTTATTTCCCCCATATTTGAGAAAACCCCCATCTTGTTATTTCATCCATAACTTACCATACACCAATTAATAATTGCAACATTTACCTAATTGGAGACCAAAAAAACCCTAGCCACATCCACTATAAAAGTAAACCTATTCTCTTCAGCCTCTTTTAAATAACAAACTAACAACAGCTTTCTCGTAACCCTAGCCCAATATGTAGTCTCTTTTTTTTCTTTAGCATCAAACCAGTAGCATACTAGACTCGAATCAGCAGTATACAAGCCTCGAATCAGTAGCATACCACCTTTTAATCATCCGCTCGAATCCAACCTCCAGTCATCCGCTCGAATATGTCATGAGTCATCCGCTCAAATCAAGCCTTGAATCCGCCTCTTATCCAGCCTCAAATCCAGCATTGAATCAACCCCGATTCAACCTCGAATCCATCTTCGAATCAGCCTCAAATCAGCCTTGAACCCAACCTCTCATCAACCTCGAATCAAAACTCGAATCAACTTCAAATCCAGCCTCGAACCAGCCTTGAAAAAGCCTCCTACATTTTTGTGAGTTTTGTGTTTTTTGGATTACTGACGATAAAATGGTCCTTGGTAGATAATTGCACTGTTCTCATAAAATTTGAAACAAAAGTTTTGATAATATGTATCTGTATGTGTTTCTACTCAGTGTGTTTCCTATCTGGTTTAACTTAAAGATTTGTTATACATAAGATAGGCTTAATAATTACTAAGTTACTGTTAATCTAGTTTAGTGATTATTAATCTGGTTCAGTGACATAACATAGGCTTTATAAGCTGGTTCAGTGGCTGTTAACCTTCTTTTTTTTTCTTTCGATTATGAGTTTGTATTTGTAGGTAAATTCTAGTTGAACATGTTTTCAGCGACACTCATCCAAACCCAGCAAAACCCCAACTTCTTTCTAGGTAATTTTAAAATAAATTTTACTTAGTGATCCAACATGAGTTTTGTGCTTCATGTTTTGTGTTGCTGTTATGAACTTTGTTGAATTTTGTATATCCTGTTTTGTGTTTCTGTTATGAACTTTGTTTTGATGTTTTGCTTCAATTAGTTGTTGATGTTTTGAGTTGTTGATGTTGTTAACGTTTCTGTTAAACTTTAGTTTTTGAATTTTTAGGCTTATAATGGTGTTGCTTAGTTGTTGCTTTTGATATTTTAGACTTATAATATTTCTGTTGATTTGTTGGTTTTGAGTGTTTTTATAGTAGATTTTGCTGCTTTTAATATTTTAGACTTATAATGTTGATGTTGATTTTTAGCTCTTTGGTATTTTTATGTATATTTTGCTACTTTTGATATTTTAGACTTATAATTTTACTGTTGATTTAAGCTCTTTGGTGTTTTTTATGTATATTTTGCTGCTTTTGTTTGCAGAATTTTATCATGTTTTTCTTTATTTTTTGTTGTAAGTTGTTGAATTTGAAAACATAAGCATGTTTTTGCTGAATTTTGTTGATGTATGTTGTTGCTCAAGTATGTTATTTGTTGTATGTTGTTGTTGAAGTATGTTGTTTGTTGTTGCTGAAGTATGTTGTTTGTTGTATGTTCTTGATGAATTGTATGCTGTGTAATACTAAGATGGATTTTTTAAAATAAAAACAACATGTAATTCTGAGACAACAACTCGTAATTACATGTTTTAAGCATAAACATGTAATTTTGAGGCATCATCTCAGAATTACATATTTTTTATTAGAAAAAATCATGTAATTCCAAGACAGTAGATCATAATCACATGCTTTTTAGAAAAAAGAATTGCATGTGATGGTTCTTTTATTGTTATATATTATAATAACTTATGATTTTTTCCTATTTTTGTAATATGGGACCAAGAAAGCTACTAAAGATAATTTTCTGTGGCTCTTCATCATCTGTTGCAAATGCCACAAACGAACCAAATATTGTTGAGACATCGTATCCACTTGAAATTGCTAATCCTAAACCTATGTCTTATTCCGTTAGACACAATCAGCGGGGTGCAAAAAGAGAACCATCTCCGGTTGCGATACCGCAATTAGATTCAGAAGATGAGGAAATCGACGAAGGCATATACGAATCAATTTTAGTAGCCGAGAAAGAGGCCTTTTTAAACACGATTTATGTACATACGCCACTGAAAACGTTTTACAAACCATACGGCGTACCATATTTACCATAGTCGAATAAGATATTTTGTTTCTTTGTTATAATTTATTTTGTAATTATTTTTATTTCTTGATAGTAATGTTTTACTTTATTGTATCAGGATAATGGGGCGTCATTTGCGGTTTTTTGTCGCTGGAACTACGATCAATTTTCAGAAGCTGACCAACCAAACAAGTGTGCGTGAGGTGGTCGAGACCACCTCTTTTGGACCATTGTTGGACGTCCTCCACCGTTAGAGTACCGATACAACTTTAGTAGTCACTTTCGTAGAACGATCGCATCATGAGACGATATCATTTTACTTTTCGTTTGGTGAGATGACGGTCACTTTAGATGATGTATTCATCATTACGGGGTTACCGATATGCGGTAGATTGTTGGAGGTGCGTAGAAGAAATGGCATAGAAAAATGTGTGAAGTTGATATTAGATGTTATCGGGGTGTCGTACGCGGAAGCTTTAGCGGAGCTCGAAGCGTGTAAAGGTATCGGTCTACGGTTAACTTATTTAAGAGACTTCTTCTCTTGTGAGTGTTTTCAAGATGTAGGTGATCGAATAAGGAGGATCTATGTTGAACGTTGTCTAGAGGCCTATGTACTATATTTATTCTGGTCATACCTATTTGTAGATAAAATCGGTTACTACGTGAAAGCAGATTGGTTGCACATCATCGATGACTTTAAATCATTGGGATCATATGCATGGGGGATGCATATTCTTAGGGAGATTTATAATGGGTTGCTTATGGATTCCAAACATTTTACGAAGATGATGAGCGGATTCATACAACTACTCGAATGCTGGATTTTTTACCACTTCACTTGATTTCAACAACCTCATTTGGAGGGATTCTATCCTCAAATGCTGTACATGCGTACGTGGCAACACCCAAACATAAAAACTCGATAGAAGAGTTTGTGTTGCTACTTTAATCGTTTAGATTGACACTCAGTCGCTTAGATATATATATATATATATATTCGGTACGTTTATATTCTAACTCATTCTATCTATCATATTTTCGAATATATTTTCATATATCATGTTCGATTGTATTTTTTACAGGTTATTTTTCAGCTGTACGAGTATTTAAGAATGTTCAAACCGGTTCACGAGCTAGCATGGTTTAAGGTGGATGGAAATTTATGGACAAAACCGAGCTGTGCCAAAACCTTGGAGGTTTATGGGGAAAACTTGCTCCTAGGCGAGGTATCTTGGCAAATATAAAATCTTTCTTTGCAAAGGACGAAACCACCTTTCAGCTTATTCGGAAACGTATTGGATATACGATGGGTAAACTAGCGGAAATTATCCACCTAGATATATGGAAACCTATTAAAAAAATTAATTAGTATACTAGTATGAAGTAATATAACAATTCGAGTAGTAGAAAGGTACTCGTACGCTGATGTAGTGATTATCATGGATGTGAGCGATGCCAATTTATTTATTTTTTCGTTCATAGGGGGCGACACACCTTTTAGCGGTAGAAACATATATGCAATGCTGTCGGAAATTATACATATGATGCATTTAAAAGCATTAGCAATCTCATGAAAAATGTCTGGTATTGTCATCCAGTTGTTGAAAAAGGGCACTTATATCAATATAGGCAACGTAGTTCAACATCAACCCTTTCACGTCCACCGTAAATTTTATCATACAAAGATAGGTCCGATAGAATTTCTTCTTTTAGTGCGGTCTGAACATGGGGCCATATGTTTTTGTCATAATAAGTCCATGAACGACGACTTTAAAACCATAGTGACCATCCAAACCTATATTTTTGCATTCAGAATGGATGCAAATATTTGGGGAGATGTTGTAAAAATATTGACGTATCGCCTGGAGTATTAACCTTAAGAGGCTTGATAATCTTAGGAGTATTATGAGTCTTGATAATCTTTGGTACACTTGGTGTAGCTTTGTTTGGATCATTTGGTGTACCTTATGTTTCGCTAAGTAATGATCTAACGATGCTTTCGATTGTAGCCGGGAAATGTGACTTACGTACAATAGTGTTTTCGTACTATCGCATAGCTCTGTATATTCGTATATCGATAATTCCCTCTTCGTTGAATTGTTGTTAGCACATTTATTATCTCTACCTTTATTCTTAGTTTTCTCTACGGGTGGAATGGCTTTAGATCTTCTAGGTTCAAGTACTTCTCGCATTTTCCTTATGATATGTAGTCGACGATCGCGATCATACCCACAGATTAGAGAACCAATCGTTGATATTTCTTCCTTGACAAAATCATCTTCTTTATATGCGTTGTGTTTTGTAATCCTTAACGTTGTCAACGTCTTGTCGATCATACTTGTATCGAACATACAGTGCTGCATTATTAAGTACTTATAATAACACATCCACATTCGACTTTATCGTTCCCAATTTGTTTTTCTCTTTCGTATTGCTCTTTCGTAATTTTGAAAGAAAATTCTGATGCGGAAAATCTAATAACCTCGAATATCCAAGCATTATACTCAAGCTGGGAGAAAAGCGTACATTTTTCAATAATTATAAAATTATATAATAACAAAATTATTTTGAACTTAATTTTATCAATAATTATAAAATTATACTAAATCAATATAAAGGGATTTTTAGATAATCAATTCGATTTAAAGTCTAAATAGATGGCTCTGATAAAAATAAAATTATAACTAAAATAGATAACAAAATTATTTTAAAAATTATCTTAAAAGTATTATATATTTATATTTAAATTAAAAAAAATGTTTTGAAACCTACTGTTTTAAATTTAAGAGAATAAATTGTTTATTTATTTATTAAAATTAAAAAATAAAACTACTTAAACTCTACTAGTTTAAATTTTAATATTAACTAACCAACAAATTTACGGTTTTAATCTTAAATAAGTTACATTTAATAGTTTATTAAAAATAGCCTGATAATTTCTTTCGACACATGACTAAGTCCTAGTAGAAGAAATCAGACTAATTATAACTTAAAATCAATCTTCCTAGTATAGTGTGAACAACAACCAATGTTTGTTTTTATTTCAAAAGAGGTACCAATTATAAGAAAAATAATTTTCAGAACATAATTAAAAAGAGGTACCTTTATTGCTGTCTCAGCAGCGGATGCCTTCCGAGGCTGAGCTCAGAGTGAAAAACTTTGTTTTCTCTTCTTTTAAATAACTCGGTAAAGACTCAAGTTTAGACTAGTCGGAGAGAAAGTCTATATAAGAAATAAATATATAAATAACCATGAACCATGAGAAATAGTAGACATAAAAAACAATTTTGTCACCCCACTACAACTTAATAATATATATAAAAAAAAATACTAGGTTACCTTTAACATCTCTTGTCCTTGAAGGTTCTAAAGAAGTTTGAGCCTTGTTTACCTAGAAAATAAAATTAACATATATTAAGGTTTTTCATATAAACTTTATAAGAATTTAAATGAGCCAATAACCAACCCATTCAAAAGTTTAAGCTCCTTATCGCATTAAAGAGCTTGACCACGGGATCCAAGCAAAGACGCCATAATTTTAGTTGTTAGATAGCTGATACAAACAGATTTCGGTTGATCTCCCTAAAAATAATTATAGGAATTTATGTGATAATAAACACAAATTTAGATTGAAAAACAAACAAAATAGTTTTCTTAGAAATAGGGTTGGGATGAGAGTTACATGCTTTGGAGAGAGTGGTACACTAAAAAGTTAGAGAAGGGATTAGGATTTTGGAAGGATGCAAAAATATATGGAAAAAAAAAGATGAGAGGATATAAATGATTTGGAAAGAGATGATAGAAAGATCATGAGAGAGGCTTAAATCGTTGCTTCGTCTCTCGACTATCACGTTTTGTGTCATTTAGTCCTTCGACAAAAAAATCACGGTTGAAGGTCCCTCGTCTATAAAAAATCTATAAATTCAGTCCCCGCGCGTGGTTTTTGCTGTAATGATGCCACGTGTCACTATAGTTAAATGAGTTGTGTTCCACATATAGTCCTTCGACTTTTAATTCCATTTTTACCCTTCGAATTTAATATTTTTTAAATATATATTTTTATTTTTATTTTTTAGTTTTTCTCAAAACAGAGTATATTAAAATTTGCTATACTCTGTTTTTTTATTCGAAACTTACTCGCTTGTGACGAAACTGATGAGCTCAGCTTTCTTTGCTTCTTCACTTTCTAGTTTATTGGCCTTAAGAAATTCAATGAATTTCATCAACACTGCATCAACATCATCATTGTATTTTTTATTCCAAATCTCAACTCTCCGTTGATTATGATGTTCCTCCATGCATTGTAGCTAGATTAATGGGTTTAGACTCGTTACCGAACAACACCTGGGTTCAAAAACGAAAGTCGTCAGACTTGGTTACGAGAAGCAAGTCGGTGAATTTCATGGATTACCTGTTAAATTTCGATCAAGAAGATGCTCAGAACCATCGTGGAGTTAAAAGCTCTGTTTCTTTTCGCGAGGTAACTCCGGCCATGAAATCCAAACAGAAACATGACTTTGTGTTCTCGTGGATTGATAAGATCGATGAAGGTGGAAGAATCGGGACAAAATCGGCGAGACTCAGAGGGTGTTCTGAAGAATCGTAGAAAGTAGAGATTAAACAGAGCAAGGCAGAAAAATTGGGTTTGAAAGAGGATAGAGAAGGAACCAAGGATTTGAAAAAAATCAAGGATGTAAACATACCATAATGTTTTGTTAAATGTAAAGAGGCAATAGATTCTTAGGGAAACAAGTTGATAGTTGCAATTGAGGTGGTGGCCGAAATGGCAGCAATCGGGTTCGGCTTGGCGGGGATGCCTACGTTTCACTTTTGAAACAGGGGCTACATCTCCTCGATCCCGCTGGTAGTGACCTCAAATGTTGCAGTCATGGACAATATATTTGCAGTACAGCTGCGTAGATAAAATAAGATTAAAATTATACGAACATAGAAGATAATTAAAATCGGAAACTTATCCATTTGTTGAAGATTAGGTTGATTGAAACTTATTGCCAAAATCGTTTCGAATTCGAGTCCGTATCCACATACGTTTCAGACTAATCTTTGGACATGACCTCTAATCGGAGGCTGAACCTTTGCATTCGACTTGGAGACGAGTCTTTATCTTTATTGAACTCTACCACTTTTTAACTTTGATGAACCCTTAAAAAGAATTGACCATCCTCTATTCACAAACCATTCCTTTTTTACTTTGTTTTTCTAAAGCAAAAATAAAACTTTATTACCAAATTAAGAAAATTACAAAAACATTGGAGTCAATTAAGACTGGACAAACAATAGGAGGGCTAAAAAGAAATTATGCTTACAAACTTTTATCATGAGTCACCTAAAGTAGAAATGGGTTTTGAAGAAACCAAGGAAATAAAAACAGAGCAAAAGAGAGATAAAGGAGGAGAGAGAGGCGAAAATCGATAGGAGTGTTTTGGTCTTAGATTACAGGAGAAGAAAAATATGTCAATGCAATGGATTTGAAGCCTCTGCCGATTCGAATACGAAAAATCCCGTGATAAAGAGGGAGAAGAAGAAAAAAAGAGTGTCTTTCGAAGATAAATATAGTAGAAGGTTCTATACTTCAAAGTTGAAGGAATTGAAAGACGATTATAGCTCAGATAATTTAAATCCAGCTTCTACTATATTCGATCTTGATGTTGAGTAAGTTTTGAATAAAAAAAATAGAGTATAGCAAACTTTTCTATACTCTGTTTTGAGAAAAACTAAAAAAAAAATTAAAAAATATTAAATTCGAAGGGTAAAAATGGAATTAAAAGTCGAAGGACTATATGTGGAACTCAAACCATTTAACTATAGTGACACGTGGCAGCATTACAGCAAAAATCACGCGCGGGGACTGAATTTATAGATTTTTGATAGACGAGGGACCCTCAACCGTGATTTTTTTTGTCGAGGGACTAAATGACACAAAACGTGATAGTCGAGGGACGAAGCAACGATTTAAGCCTCATGAGAGAGGTTGAAGTTACATTTGGGTAAAGTGATTAAATTTTTGGGCGGTATTAGTTTGTGAACAAATTTGGGATACAATTCTAATTGGGTTAAAGTTTTGAATAAATCTAAATGTTATATTTGGGTCAATATTTGGGCGGGCTATATTTTAGTTAAGAATTTGGAAAAAAAAATAAGAATTTGGAAAAAAAAATAAGACGGTCAAACCAATTGTTAAGCGGGCTCAATGTTTTAACGACACATTGCTACGCAAAATCTAGAAATATATCATTTAATAATTTAAAAAACAATAAAATAAGTTTGTAACGAATTTTGCAACCAAATAGTATGTTCGTTGCAATTCCGTTGTAACAACTGACATGCTTTTCATCCAACGGGTCAAAACAGGATATGATGCAAATACGGTACGAAATCTTGTCTATTTATAACAAATTAGTAACATAAAAAGTGGAGGATTGTAAAAAGCAGTTTATCCAGTAGTGTATGGTGTGCCTTTTGGTCCAAAAATGTTGGGGCTATTTATCAACGATTAGTAAACAAAGCTTTTGCTACCCAAATTGGAAAATAATATAGAGGCATACATTGATGATATGATGGTTAAAAGTGCCAACGATGAAGATCATTTTCAAGACTTGGAAGAACTTTTTTTTTAATTTAAGAACCATTCGTTCGAAGTTGAATCCTGAGAAGTGTACTCTGGTAGTGCGTTTGGAATTTTTTTAAGGTATATAGTAAGTAAAAAAAGGATCAAAGCTAATTCAGAGTAATTAAAAGATTTGATAACTATGGAACCTCCTAGAACGGTTAAAAAAATACAAATTATAACGAAAAGATTGGTGGATTTAAACAAATTTATCTCCATATCTTCAGATATGTGCGCTCCACTTTATCAATTTTTAAGGCAAGCTAAAGAGTTTTTTTGGAAACCAAAATACGATGAGACATTTACCATAATCAAAGAACATTTATCTTCCACATAAATTTTGACTTAGCCCGTTTTAAGTGAAAAAAATAGTTTTTTTACATTACAGTCTCATATTTTATGGTGAGTGTGGTCTTAGTAAGAGAGGTTGATGGTTATCGACGACCTGTGTATTATGTGAGTAAGAGTCTGCTAGATTCGGAGAAAACGTATTTGAAGTCTGAAAAATTGGCTTTGTGTTTGGTCGTATGTGCTCGGAAAATGTGCCTTTCTTTTCAAGCTCATTCAATCATAGTTTGAAATTCATTCTCATTAAAGAATGTGTTGCAAAATCCATATATTTCTGGAAGGATGACAAAATAGTATGTGGATTTTACACTATGAACAACGATAAGAGCTAAGGATTTGGCTGACTATCTTGTTGAATTTCATTTATAAATGGTAAATTCTGAGGGGTTTGACACATACTAGAATCTATCTAGGGATGAACGGTTAGTTCAAACTGATTGATGATCAAGTATTTTATGATCAAGAGTGAGAATTCATTTAATGGCGCTCCGACGGGGAAGACTATGTACCAAGCCATACGATTTGGGTTTAATGAATCAAATAATGAGACGGAGTATGAAGCAGCTCTCACTGGTTTAAGACTTGCAAGATTTATGGGGCCAAATGAGTACGTTTGGCAAGTGATTCACAGTTATTGGTAAACAATATGTCAAGATTTTCTGTCGAAAAAATACTAACTTGTAAGATATTTGAGAGAGTTAAGCAGATTGGTTGTAGAGTTTGAGAATCTGACGTTTGAATGTATCCCTCGAGGTCAAAATTCTATTGCTGAATTTTTAGCAACCATTTCATATTATGAAGAATATCAATGGATTTTAACATAAGATAGCCATCTATTACAACGAAGTCCAAACAATGTTAATACTCTAAAGAGGTTTTCTTGATTACATAAGAAATGAGCGAGATTGGCGGTTTAACTTGAAAGAATTTTTAGTTAAGGGGACATTACCAGTTGACAAGAAGTTGGTTCAAAAGGCTAAGGTTTAAAGCACACGAGTTTACAGTTTTATGAGATATCTTATACAAAAAATATTTAAGCCGATTTTTGCTACGTTTTTTGGGTAGGAATGAGTCCCAAATTATTTTGTCTGAGTTGCACGATGGGGAAGGATTTGCTCATTATGGATACAAAACTTTGAAAATGAGAGTACTGTTGGAAGGATATTATTGGCTCACAATAATGTTCGACGCTAACTATTTTGTCCAAAGATGTAATACTTGTCAAATATTGTTTTAGCACAATACATATGCCAGCAGTTCCGTTGGATTCTATTTCTGAGGAACTTTCATTTGGTAGATGGGGGATAGATTTGGTAGGACCTCTACCAATGGGCTTCCAGGAGGCGTCAGACCATTATTGTTGATGTTAATTCTTTTTGAAGTGGTCAGAAACTAAGCCTTAATTTGGAACAAGAGCAAATGATATTATCATGGTCATTTTGTATAGTATTTGTTGTAGGTTCAGAGTCCTTTAAATGATTACTGCTGATAACATACCATAATTTAACACGAAAGATTTTGAGGCCTTTTGTTCTTCGAGGGGTATTAAGCAGTGTTTCTTAATTTCTTTTCACCCTAAAAAATGGACAAGTGAAGGTTTACTAATAGAAGTATCTTGGATGATTTAAAAAAAAAATAGATGGAGCAGCTGGAAAGTATCCTACTTATATTCAAGAAGTATTATGGGCTTATAAAAAACTCCTTGAAGATCAACTCATGAATCGCCTTTTTCTCTAGTATTGATGCAATTAGCCAAGTGGAATCTAATATTCCATCTTATAGGATATTGAATTACTCAAAAAAAGATAATGACAAAGGAAGAAGGGCAGAACTTTATTTGATTGAGGAAAAGATGACTAAAGCGCATCCGAATTCACTCAATTATCAGACTTTGATGAGAAGCAGATATGCATCTAAAGTACGATGGAAACAGTTTAAGGTAGGTGAGAGGGTCCTCATGAAATATTTCTTGCACACAAAATAAAATAGGCTTTATAAATTAGGTCCAAATTGGGAAAGGACGTATTTAATAGTTGAGAAAATAAAGCATGGGCCATATCATTTGCAAGATAATGAAGGAATACCATTACAACATCTATGGAACATAAAGCATTTGCATTTGTATTGTGAGTGCTTATTTGAAAATTATCTTTCTTATAAGTGTACAAACCAGTTGTATACTTTTTCCTCTCTTGGTGGGTCAATAAGGTTTTAATGAGATGTTTGCATAGTCATCATCATGAATATTGATGAGTTTAGATACTTCAGACACAGCCCACCACTTAATCCGGACAGGGGTAATTCGGACCATATCACTCCACTGAAAAATCTGAACAGGACAAATGTAAAAAACCTTTTGACTAAGCTATTTGCTAAACAAAAAATACCTCAAACTTACCAAAACACTTTACCAAACTACCTCCAGCCCAAAATCAACCAAACCAAATTGGCGACCATAGTGGGAGCACAAAGGTGCCTGAATTTTACATTCAAAACCAGTAAGAAAACCAGTTCGGATGGGTCCAAACGAGCAATGAACTCCACCTATTGTGGTGGAAATGGTCGGGGAAAACAAGGAATACACCGTTGAGGAACGAGACAAGTTGAGAGCAGAAATAGAGGCACTAAGGGCCATAAAAAAACAGAGAAAGGTATCAGGGAGAAATCATGGGCGTCACCTATTCATCATAATGAAAATCCTGGGGATAATGATTCATCAATAAAGACTCATCTGAGTTAAAAAAGACTCATCTCAGCTCTAAGAAGACACATCGGTCTAATCCCGTTGAAAGTTCATATTCCGAGTCCTCCGGTAGCTCTTCGAATGAGGCTGATCTTGAGGAATCTTTGTCATCAAACAGTGATAAATGGAGATCTAGAAAAAAATATTAAGTTAATCAAAAAGTATTCAAGAAAGAGGGATATGCATGGTAGGCTTAAAAGGCATCTGTGTAGAGGGTTATCCCACAGACATGCTGATCAGTTGCTGATAGATCCTTTTGCTTTTCAGATTGAACCAGGTATTTTCACAACATCTAATAAAGATACAATCTTTAGTCGTAATAAAAACTGGAGACAATCACCTTTGTCTGCCAAAATACTATCCGGAAACCTACCCAAAAGATTTGACAACTCCAAAATGGAGAAGTATGATGGAAGTCGAGATCCGAACAACCATCTGAGGCAATTCAAGAACTTCATGATGAATTTTGATGATGATGAAAAACTTTTGTGCAGAGCCTTCTCTCAAACTTTTACGAGAAGTTCTCTTAAGTGGTATAATAGCTTACCCTAGGGGTGTATTAGAAACTTTGATACATTCTGGGTTGCCTTCCAAAGGCAATTTATTTGAATTAAAGAGGTGAAGGGAAATGGAGATACCATTATCCATTGTGCCCAAGAACCAAACGAGTCTTTAAAGGACTACATAAGTCGATTTGTGAATACAAATAACGGATTAGCAGATTGCTTCGAACATGTGGCAATTTCTTCTCTAAGACAAGGGTTAAATCCAAGGAACCTGGCTGATTCGGTGACCAGGAAGAAAGTTATGACTTGGGGTGTCATGTTGAATCAAGTGGGAAAACATATTAATGTGGAAGAAACCAAGAAAACCAGGGTGCACCGTCAAATAAGGTCTACTACAACAGCTCATCCGGCTGCTAACCAGTCTGGATACAAGGCTAAGGAGACCGAACAAGGGTCCAACCGGACGAAACAAACTCAATCCAACCAGAATCAGTCTCAGAGCCAGCAGTCAAGAGGTAAAAGAGGTATTTGGGTTTAGCCGGAGCGGTTTGCAGAACTAAGGGAAAATATGGCTACAACTTATGATAAAACCAAGGATGAGGTCCATTTCCGGAAGCCGTCGGCACTGCAGTCTCCCAGAGAAATCCGAAATACTTTTTTTTGCCAATATCACAATGATATAGTCCATAAGACTCAAGACTTCATAGTATTAAAACAAGAAGTGCAGAACCTTATTGAAAGAGGCAAACTTAGAGCTTATGTCAAAAGAAGAAGTGGAAACATGCCTAACAATGCTCCTCAGAAGGGCCCTACAAACAATGTTGGAACATCTGCTCAAGAAGGGGCAATGGTTATTCTTGAAAGATTCGATGTTCATTTGAAGTACCTGGATCTTGATCCAACTCGGAATAAGGTAGGAGTCATAACAAAAAAAACCAGGACGGTGTCTGGACTGATCAGTTTCTTTGAGTCACTTACCATCTTTGGAGGAGATATTGTGACAACACCCACCCCTTCATCAAGAAAGAGGCATGTACACAGTTTGGCCACTCAATTAGAAGGGGGGAGATGTCTTCCCATCAGTGCCAAACCCCTTTCTCATTCATAGTTTTTGATGAGGATGATTTGAGAAATATTGTTGGGCCTCATGAGGATGCGGTGGTTATAGGAGCATATATTGGGGGCAATGATATACGCCAGATTTTGATAGACACAGACAATTCAGCAAACATCCTCTTCTTAAGATTATACAAGAAGATGAGGAATCCGGCTGTTATTCAACACTCAAACAGAACCATTGTAGGTTTCACAGGGAGCTCTGCGGATGTAATTGGGGAATTTGAAGAAGAAGTGTTGTTGGGCAAGGGGCCTTTTAAAAGGATGGTGAGGGTGATATTCGTTGTGGTGGATTGCCCCACATCCTACAATTCAAATTTTGGGAGGTCTTGGCTTTCCAGAATGCATGTTGTGGCCTCAACAGTCCATCAGTGCTTGAAGTATGCAGTTCAAGGGCAAGTAGGTGTTGTCCAAAGTAGTTAGAAGATAGCCAGAGAATGCTATGCAACTGTTCTTGCTCCTAATACTTTGGGGGCGGTTCGGATTAATAAAGATTAGTAGTTAATGGATCTTTCTGAGGGTGAGAGTGATATTGATGACCCTATAGTGGCTCATAGTGGTATAATACCAGTTGAAGAAATTGAAACCCACTCCCTTGCAGAGGGTAAAAATATCAAGATTGGTTCCAAGATGGCACCAGAATTAAAAAAGAAATTGTTGTCTTTTTTGCTAAACAATCATCATGTCTTCGCTTCGGGAAATAGTGACGTAACCGGACTACCTGCAAGTGTTATCTCACACAAGTTTTCCTTCCGAAGTGATGTTGCACCCGTTGTACAGAAAAGAAGATCTTTTTCTAAGGAAAACACATATGTAATAGTTCAAGAGGTTAATTTTCTTACCAAAATGGGACACATAAAGAAATCTCAATATCCTTTATGGACTGTCAATCCGGTGTTGGTCAAGAAGAAGAACGGGAAATGGCGTATGTGCATTGATTTCACTGGCCTTAATAGAGCTTATCCAAAAGATCTTTATCCTGTCCCCCAGACAGATCAGTTGGTGGACTTTACGTCCAGAAACAAATTATTGTCCTTTATGGATCATTTTCTGGGTACAATCAGATACAGGTAGATCCGAAAGATCAAGATCACACTACCTTCATAACAGACAGAGGTCTCCATTGGTACAAGGTGATGCCATTTGGGTTAAAGAATTCTTGGGCTACTTATCAGAGGTTGTTGAACAAAACATTCGCTAATCAGATTGGCTGAAATATGGAGGTATACATAGATGACATGATGGTTAAAATCCCGGAGGAGGATTTGCATATAATTGATCTTCAAGAAACATTTGCTAATTTGACAGCTGTGAAGTTGAAATTAAATCCAGAAAAATGTGTGTTTGGGGTCCAATCTGGAAAGTTTCTGGGTTATGTGATAAGTGAGAAAGGTATACAGCCCGATCCGGATCAACTTAATGCCCTATTGGAAATGGATCCTCCTCGGAATGTTAAGGAAGTCAAGAGGCTCACTGGAAGGTTGGCTGCCCTAAACCGTTTTATTTCAAGGTCTTCAGACAAATGTGCTCTGTTTTTCTAAACTTTGAAGAATACTAAAGATTTTAATCGGTCTCCACAGTGCAACCAAGCTTTTGTTGAAATAAAGAAACATTTATCCTCACCGAAGACTCTTTTCAAACATGTTCAAGGAGAAACACTCTATGTATACTTGGCTGTGTCAGAATGTGCTATAAGTGCAGTACTGGTAAGAGAAGTGGACAATTACCCTCGTCTGGTATACTACATCAGCAAAATTTTAATAGATGCCGAGAAGAGGTACTTAAAGCTTGAAAAGTTGGCACTAGCATTAATGATTGCAGCAAGAAAGATGCGGCCGTATTTTCAATCTCATTCCATCATTTTCCGGACATCTTTCCCACTAAAGAATTTTCTTCAAAAGGATGACATATCAAGCAGGATGACCAAGTGGTTAGTAGAATTGGGCGATTACGACATTAATTTTGCCCCCCGAACAACTATCAAAGCTCAATCAGTGGCTGATTTCCTAGTAGAATTCTATAGGGACATGAACTCCAAACAGACTTCAGGAGATAAAGCAAGAAATAGTGGGTAGTCCGAACTGATGGTGGTTCAAGCACAATGGGCTGTGGAGATGGAATTTGCCTAACCTCTACTTATGGTGATAAGATGTACCAAGATATATGATTTGGGTTCAGGGCCTTCAACAATGAGTCTGAATATGAAGTAGTTATCATTGGTCTTAAATTGGATTTTCTATGTGGGGATAAGAGAGTTCGGTTGATGAGTGACTCTCAGTTGCTCATCCATCACGCTCAAGGTCAGTCTGAGGCCAAGAAGGAGCAACTGATCAAGTACTTACTCGTCTTGAAAGAAGTGGCAACCAACTTCAAAAGTGTTTATTATGAGCATATTCCCAGATCGGAGAATACACTGGAAGATTCTTTGGCAACTATAGCATATTCTGAGTCCTACCCTTGGATTTATATACAAGAATGCTCGTCCATACAGCCAAGTCCAAACAAGGAAGATGGGGAAAGTATGAGCATACAAGTGATTCAACCTAAAGACTGGGGTATTCCCTCATTCAATATATTTCTGGTGGGGTTTTGCCTTCGGATAAAGCTATGGCGAGAAATATTAAACACAAGGCACATGGTTTTTTATGATAAGGGGAGTTCTCTCTAAAAAAAATCTTTCATTAGACCACTCCTGCGTTGTTTGGGGGTTGGAGAATCTCAAGTCGTTTTATCTGAACTACACGATGGGGAAGGCTCAACAGATTGTGGGTATAGGGGACTAACCCTGAGAGTTTTATTAGCTGGGTATTATTGGCCATCTATAATGGCAGATGTAAAGAAATGGTACAAATGTGATCCATGTCAAAGGTATGGCAATGAAATTCATGTGCTAGTAGTACCTATGGAGTCTACTTCTGAGCCCGTACCTGTTGCCTGATGGGGAATGAACTTAGTTGGACCTCTGCCTATGACATATGGGGGGCGCATAACTATTATAGAGGAAGCTCCTTTGGCAGGAACCACTTCGAAGGTTGTCATTAAATTTATCTTATCCAATATATGCTGCATATTTGGGGTCCCTCAAAAGATTACTACAGACAATGGGCCACAGTTTGATAACAAAGATATGGAGAATTTTTGTGCTTCTAGAGGTATTCAGCATTATTTTTCTTCTCCTTTACATCCACAAGCAAACGGTTAGGTGGAAGTTTCCAACAGGACTATTCTGTCTGGATTAAAAAAGAATTTAGAAGGTGATGCGGGGAAGTGGCCAAGCTATTTGCAAGAAGTATTATGGGCCTACCGAACTACTCCTCGGGCTGTTACACAAGAGTCTCCTTTTGCTTTGGTGTATGGGACAGATTCAAGTACCCTCATAAAAGCTAACTTACCATCATATAGAGTCCACAACTATTCCGAACAAGCTAATGAGATAACAATTAGGAATTAGTTGGACTTAATAGAAAAAAGAAGAGTTAAAGCTCACTACCAAGGTTTGATGAGGAGCAGATTTTCCTCCAAGGTCAAAAGAAGATATTTTCAACCACGAGATAAGGTGTTAAGAAAATTTTTCTTACACACCAAAGAGAAGCAATTCGGTAAGTTGGCTCCAAACTGGGAAGGCCCCTATGAGGTCTGTGAAAAGCACAAACCTGAGACATATAGACTTCACGACAAAGAAAAGAGAGTTTCAAAGCACCCATAGAATGTTGAGCATCTCAGGTTATATTTAGAATAACGTTTTTGTGTAAATATTTACTTGTTAAATATAAATGTAAATATTAGGGGGCATACTCTTTCCTACCCTGGTGGCGCGAGGAGGTTTTAATGAGTTGTCCGGATTCTTTTTTAATAATATTTAATGCATTCTTCAAAAGTTCGGAATGATTTTACTCCAATTCAATTCAAGAAGTATAAATCACTTGTTTAATGCATTGGATTTATGGTGGATCAGATAACTTATTGGTTGGTTATGACTATTAAATACATGTCATCGGAGATATTAAACACTCTCACTTCAATACTTCTGAAATACTAGGGGATACTTAAACATTAGCCATGAAATTTTAAGGAAAAATATTAAACAAAAGAAAGTTTGATAGATTAAATCTATTCGGACTTGAACCGAACATGAATACAAAACATGTCTTGGCTATCCAAGGACTTTAGGTGTTCATAGGATTTATTCGGACTTCAACTGAATAATAATATAAAATATGCCTTGGCCATCCAAGGACTTTGATTGTTTAGAAAGACAAAAAATAATATATATGGTAAAACCTTAGGGCTTGTTCCCTTCAGACGTTCCTTCACCACCACCATCACCTTTTTTAGGAGTTGGGCACTCAAACTCTCACTTGTTCCTTCTTTATCATCGGTTGTGGAATCGATTCCACTAGAGTAGCTGCACTTGTCACCATCTGCTAGAGTATGAAATGGGATGTCCTTGTACTCCACGTACTTCAATAGGGACCAAGGGTCCTCTTAGGAAACGTCTCATGGAACAACAACACCATGTCAGACTTGACCCCATCATATTTTTTTTCTAAAGAGTCTATTACTCCATTGGCATACTCCTCAATACCTGCTTTGATAGCCTGCTCCTGCTGGCTCTTCAGGACCTCCTTTTCCTTGGTCATCTCCGAAACAACGCTCTCTAATTTAGTCTTCTCACTGGTTAGGATTTGAATGGCACCATCCTTGGTTTTCAACTCCTCCTTCAATGTTGTAAGGTTTTGTAAGGAAGATATTTCTAAGTCAGAGTACTTAGTCTGAAGCTCAGTTCTAAATGCTTCTGATATGGCTAACTTAGTTGCTGAATCCTCATTCTCCTTCTTCAGTGCCTCCATCTCCTTCTTTAATTCCTCTATACTTTGCTGAGCGCTTAGGAGACTGCTTGATAGATATTGTTTGTCAGAAGTGAGGGAGTTGATAAGGTTGGTCTGACTTTTCACCTGCCTTTCCAGATCAAGTATTGGTCGGATATGACCTAGGAGGGAGTGGCTTTAGACATCTTGCTTTCCGAATACGGAGAAGGATTTCCCATTAAAGGTCACCATGTTGGAGGAACTGGAGGAACAATGGGGACCTGCAAAATCATCCTTCTCGAAATCATTAAAGTATAAGCCAATGTCTTGAAGGGCACTGCTGTCCATTTCATCATTCCCTCCCCCAACAATCTCTCCGGACTCAAGGTCTGTTGGGATCTCCTCTTGCAAAGTAGAATCAGCAGGGGCTGGTGGGGGTTGGATTTCTGAAGGACGACGAATTATTTCTTCTCCCAGGGTGACCTTCTTCTTCTTGGCAGCTTTCGCATCACTGATGACCTTGCATTTTATGTCCTTATTAGGGGGCTTTGGTGGGTTTTGTGACCCTCCAGCTCCCCTCACCATTTCAACCTCTACTGCTTTGAGCAGAGCTGCATCAATACCCCCTTGGTTCCCCAAACTAGTCCCTTTTGTAGCTGTCTGAGCCAGCTCTGTTGCAGCCTTCCTCTTTTTGTTCTTCATTTTGCTAGGATCCTTAGCCCTAGAATGTAATAATAGCTTGCCATATTTGGCCTCTATCCTTTTGAGAATCACGTTAGGAGGAGGAAGGGTGGTTTTCTCTTCCCATGAAAGGTCTCTCGGGCATGTGGTGTTCCACAAGTGAGACCTCACAAGATTTCCCGATGTAAAGCAATTGTGGAAGGCATTCCCCCAATGTTCCGAAGCCCATGCATTGAGTTTTGCACAGGTTTTTTTGCCTCTCTTCTAAATGACCGGTGAACTCCTTTGGTAGAACTAAAGAGTAGTAACAAACTAGTCAGAATAAGGAAATTTATAATTTAAGAAGAAAAACTTGTAGGACAAGGAGAAGAAAGGAAATTACCAGTACTTTTCCACCTACTAGTCAGCATGATAGGGTTGGTATTGGCCTTAATCTTCCTGTCATTTTCCCATGTTCCACTGACAAATAGGAACTGTGTCCTCCAATTCTTTTCGGACTCCAGCAGGTCGTCCACAACCTTAAAATTATTCCCCCTGTTGTAGTGGTAGAATGGAATCTGATGGCTCTTACACAAGCTTGCTACAGCAGCAAACTGCTCCATCGGAAGTGGGATCTTCGACAATCTTGATGCCATGATACATGAAATAAGTGTGTACCAGACGTTGGGGCTTAACTGGCTGAGACAGAGTTTGACTAAATGAAAGTACTTAACAATTTCTGCCTCTAGTGGGAACCGAAGTCCCCAGTTTAATACTTCGGTGTACAGTACCACCTAATTCAGCTTTTAGTCCATAGGGTCTCCGGAGTAATCGGTATCCATACCTTTACAGACTTCAGAATCCCCCACTTGGTTCGAATTCGTCGTAACTCAGCAGTGTGGGAGTAGACGTAGTGGATGTTTTGCATGGCCAACAAGTATTTGACACTGACATGTTTGAAACAAGGGCCTACCTTGCCCTCTAAGTACTCCGGAAGCGAGTCTAGATGAGTCATACTGAATTATACCTTACTCTTTCCTTTCTTATTAGAAGCAACATCTCCCGTTTGACCTGATGCCTCGGTCTTGAAGGGAGTTTCCTCGATGCTGTCTTCCATAATCTCTCCCATCATTGTGGAAGGTTTGTCAGTTTCTTTAGAAGAAAGGAGTTCAGTTTCTTGTGTTGAAGGCTGTTCGGGTGGTTGAGTACTTATTGCCTCTGAAGGCCTAGTGTCCGGTGGAGGTTGTGATCCAGAGGGCTTGGCCCGTGGATCTGCTTTAGCTACCTTCGATCCGGAGGGTTTTGACAGTGATGGTGTGGACTGGGTTTTGGTTTGGCGAGTCGTCCGACGAGGGGTTATCTTCTCCGGAGACTTTTTTGTGTCAGAACCCATAACAATAAATGAAGAGGGTTTTCTGATACTTGAAATGGATTTTTCCTTAGACACAGGAGGTTGAGACTCTTGAACAGAAGAACCAGAAGGGAGGGATGAAAGATTTGGTTTGAATGAAAGTTGTTTGGGTCTAGGGTTTTTGGAAGAGGATAACCCTTATCGGCGTCCTAAATTGGCTAACTGGTTTTCTCACCCGGAGAAACTGGGAGACCGGCGGCGATACGGTTCTCTCTTTCTACCTTCTTTGCTCTCTCTAACTCTGACAAATTCAATCAGCCACCTTTAACTAAAGCGTTACTAGCTGTGAACATAAAATCTCTCAAGAACGATGTGAAGGTAAGGATGAATTTCTCTCTAGGAAAGCTTTGAGTATGGAAGATAATGATATAGTAAAAGAGTATTTATATAACAATGAAAAGCAACAGTTACCAAGGAAAAGTTGAAAGGGGTTTTTGCAATGATTAACGGTTGCGCAAACGTGTGAAAAATCAAAGTCTATGTAACTTTCTAGGCTTAGTGGGTGTGTCGGTGTAGGAAAACTAACGGTTGGTAGGTCGAACCAAATATTGACATGTGTCCCACGATCAAATAAGAAACTCTTATAATTCTTAGAAGAGAAACCAATCGTGACGAAATTCAAACTGGGTTGGTGTTGAAAATAATTTTTTTATTTCGGATAGTGCAAACAGATCGGATGAAGTTGATATTGGCTTGGTAGATTTTTTAGCCCTACCAAATATATTTTGCAAGGCCTAAAAAAGGGGCTACTGATGTGTTCGGATACTTCACACAACCCACCACTTAATCCGGACAGGGGTAATTCGGACCATATCACTCCACTGAAAAATCCGAACATGACAAATGTAAAACACCTTTGACTAAGCTATTTGCTAATCTACTTAAAGACACTTGACCCGGTAATCCCATGGGTCATTAATTAAAGAGTATAAATACCCCAACCACTCTCATTAATGAGGGTGATCAACATTTTATACAAGTAGGCTGCTTAATTATCTCACTACTCCTCACACTAAATACAAAATACCTCGAACTTACCAAAACACTTTACCAAACTACCCACAACCCAAAATAAACCAAATCAAATATAATTTATTTCCTTATATTAATTTTGTGGAAAATTTTAAGATAATTTCAGTGACAATGTGAATTTGGTGACTAAAATTTACATACTAAAATTTAACAAATTTTTCATAATAATGTACAAAAAAAAAGATAGAAAAACACTTTGAAAATCAAATAAAGATTGATCACCCTTATTATGATAAACCCAAGGGTGGATAATTTTAACTTCAAAATCAAAGTAATGTTTCATAGTAATTTATGAGGTTACTATTTTTCGAAGTGACTATTTTTGAAGTGTTAATTTACAAAGTTATTGTGTTCCAGAGTAGTAATCTATGAGGTTCCATTTTTTAAAGTGACAATGCTCGAAGTGATGATATAAACAGTGAACGGATAAAGTGAAATGACAGATAACATGGCGTTTTAATATCTGATTCAAAATATGGCAATGATGGCCAATACACAAAAAGTGAGATAAACAACAAACTAAGAAAACGCATAATAAAATAAGGTGAAATTGGTCTTTTATCCTTAATTGTCTTCATAATCCTTGGAGAAAGAGGAATTTTAAAAGAAGATCTGAAATCGGTAGTTGTTGATTTTTTATTTCTTGAGGATGCCAATATTATAGGTGAAAGTTTGGGAAATTTGTAAAGGCTTATCAAATACTATTCTTCCAGCTTCTCTTATGGCAGTTTTTTAGCAATGTTAAGTCACATGCGTTTTTTATCGAACACATAAACAAAGAAGAATTACATATTAAATTAAAGTGTGTTCGGATAATTATGGTAGGAGAATGTATCTGCTGCGGTGGTTTCTGGTGAAGGTTAGTAGAAAGCTCCGTTTAGTGGTGAGAATAATGAGAGACTACTTTCTCTTTCTATCTCTAATTTTTTGGTACGTAAGAATTTGTGAGGTAAATAGAATAATTTATAGCAAGTGGATGAGAATCTTAATGGACTTTTCAGAAAGGAGTTGAAAGTTTGCTTTTTACCCATACACATTAATATATGATGAGACCATTGTGGTTCGATAAGTTTCAAAAAATTTTAGAGGAAAGACAATATCCTCCATGTAATACATAAGACTAAGGGTATTACTTCAAATTGTATCCGAGGTGATTTAGTTCGAAGAATACATTAGATTTAGTTCTTATACATATGTAATTCCAAAGTGGTCCCGTACGAAGACATATTTTAGTCTTCTATATAATTATTTGGAAGGACTAAAGGGGGCTACTGATAAGGATGAAATCACTACGAGCCAAAATAATTAGTTTAGAAGGGTTAAAATATTAATAAATAATATATAAGGAAGATTTTAAGTAAGATATAAACCTAAAGAATTAAAAATGAAATATATAATAAATATGTGTTTATTTAGCGTAATAATGGGTGAAGTATCCACTAAATTAAGTGTATATCGACATAAGTGTACTTTTCTTGGAAAAGAGATCAATCATTATTTTTTGACTTTAACACTTGTCATTTTCTCTCTAAAATACTCTTGAAACTTTCTCTCGACCTACTTGACTCCTCTACAAATACTTTTAGACCAAATTCCAACTATTCATTTCCAATTGGGTTTTTTCTTTGATCTATGATGGTTTGGAAGTTTCATGTCGCAGCTAAGTTGAAAACCAATAAGATATTACCAGATCAAGGATCAGATGAGCTTTATACTGGTACGTTGCATGAGGATGCTAAAAGTATATGTGGGTTTGAGGTATCGTTCGAGACATTTATGTCATGACATGGTATTTGGTAGGCGGTAGGAGTGTTGAAGGGATTGAATCTGCCCATATCTCGAATGTACAATCATAGCCAAAGTCTAGAGATGCGTTAGAGCGGTTGCTAAGGTTCTTTGTGGAGTTTTCCGACGTGGCAGAAATACGTCAGGTGTTTTCTAGTCTTAACCAAATGTTTTTCAATTAACAGTTAATTCTAATAACATAGAGCTCGTATGTCTTCCATTTTGAGTGAGGAGCACACATAATTCGTTTGAAAATATTAATTTAAGTATGATAGCAATCGTCTTTTCAAAATTAAGGGTTCAAACGCCATTAATTATGTTTTTATATAATGTGTGACACAGATTAGGGAGTTGATTTGTTCATTCTTCACCACTGTCATTTATGTGGTTGTTTGAGATGAAAAAGGTTTCCTATTTCTCATCCTTGTTTTTCCTTACTAATGGTTTTTATCCAATATCAAGAAACATTTCTGCACTACTCTCTAGGTTGATCAAGCACCGTTAATCAGATGACTCAGATAATGAACCCTATGGTAGCCCTTCTCCAGTTAGGTTCAAGTCCCCATATTTGTTTGGTAAATTGAATTATGATCATTTGGTCATAAAACCCAAAGTGGCTCATTCTTTTTGAGGTTCACGCTCATTTTCTTGATCCGGGGGAGACACCGTTGGATATATTTTACGAGGAGGTCATCCTTTTTACTTATAATCTTGACCAAGATTTTGGTTTCCCCTAGGGGCAGTCATGTTCTAATTCTTTGAGAGGAATAGCTTGTCTGAGCCAATTGGTGTCCAACTTCTGGAAGGTTTTTTTTATGTATCAGTCATAATGTTGCACCGTGTTTACAATCATTTTAATGTGTCTCGTTTCCTCTCCATGACCATAATTATTGGACGATCAAGTTCAGTATATCTAGATAACCAAGAGTGAAGGAGAAAGAGTTGTGGTGGACCTTTTGGACTACAATGAAACATCGAAGCAGTACTTCTTATATGTGTTTGTGTCGTGAGAAACGGACAGAGAAGGAGAAAGGCAGCATTGTCCTAGTGCATAGAGTAGTATTTCTCTTTTTTGCTCTATTAGTTCTGTAGTTGTCCGAGGATATATGACTTGCCGTTATTTTATAGTTTCATGACGTCTTTCTGTTAGGTGAACTCCTGAAGCAAGGTAGCATTATGCGGGGTAGAAGAGATAAGCTGATGTCTTTCAACATTTGTACCAAAATATGTTGTTCGTGATGTTTTTTCTCCTTAGTGGCCTATGGTCTAGTATAGATGATCGCAGAGGATTTTCCTTACGCGAGATCCCGGTTGAGAGTGAGACGTCATAGTAGAAAACACCTTGAAAGAAATCGTTAATGGTAAGAGCATATGGACGGCCTGAGAAGGTTGAAGGGCCAACCACCAAGGCAACTACTGCTTTTAAATGTTCCCCACCATATAAAGGTGATGGTTCCCCGTCAGTGTTGTTGTAGAAAACCAAGGGTAAAATAGAACTGTCATAGATGATGACAGAGTATGAGGTAGTGTGGCTGAAATCGAGACCGCCACCACAAATATGTTTAGGCATCCGAAATATCCTTCTAGAGTTGTTAAGGGTAAGTCTGATGTCAATCAAAAGGGTAAATGTGTAAGCCAACCCAATTTTAGTGAACGAATTTTTGGAACATGTTTCCCTACAAACAATGGAAAAATAAATTATGCGAGCCACACTATTGGTTGGAGATAATATCGTGTTTGATATTTTCATGAATCATACAACCTCTGATGTTAATTACACATGTATGTTTGATGATGAGTCATTCTTTCTGGATGTAGTACTAATGGTGCCTACCAATGGGGTAGCGATTCACGAGGGAATATCCTGTACAACGGAGGAGTTCCCGACCCTTTTGGCAAAGGGAAATGTCTTGTTCATAGTATCGCGCCGAGACTCGATTTTAAAATAATAAAAGGTTAGATGACTTCACAGGCTACAATAAATCAAATATCAATAAGAATAAAAAAACTTAGACTCATATTTACCTCAACCAACAAGATTAGCTATCTTTTCAGTAACTCGGTAAGTCTCAATTCCACTAAAAGATCCTCTCAAATATATTATGCAGATAGTCGTGAATGTGCTGATTTTATTACATCAGAGTGGTACGTGGTCGGCCAACCTTGTAGTCGAACTTTGGGGTCTACTAGAATATGCACCTGAGTCTTTTGGTTAAGATGTGAATATATTGCAAGAAGAGAAAAAAATTAACCAAAAGGTTATAATTCAGTGTCAGCAAAATCATGGTTACATTAAGGGGATGACTTGGAGGACAAAGCCGAGGAAGCTGAGCATATGGAAGATGATAGATTAATCCGTGTGGCTGTAGAGGAGGGACTGAAAGAGATATTGGTAGATGAATAAAGAAAGCAGGTGATGGTAAGGACTAAGATGCATAAGCACTTATCTCATGCATTAAGTTAACTCTGTGAGCTGCAAAGAACCTTGGAAAAAGTACAAGCAGCCCGAGCGATGAAGGCAGTAGAATTTAAAAAGAAAATGTTGCATCCTGCCGAAGCCTCTGCCAGTATTGCACGGAAGTTTCTCATTCTTCGTATGCACCAAGATTATTTGGATGTTAGCTTGGATACACTATGGAGATTTATATTAGTCCTCCTGAGGAAGAATCAGATGATGTGAAGACCAAAGGTGGTCAACATATGTTCATAGAGCCAAGAGGAGCATGGAATAATAGGAGAACGGCTTACTTGGATCATCAGATGGAGTGAATTTCAATGGTGATATTGAAAGGCCCGATGTCATTCCTCATGATTTCGTTGTACTTGTTCCAAAACCTAATCATAATCTTGAGGTAACTCATGTCGGTGCTATTGTTGTAAGTGCCAGGTTAAAAGGCTCATATCAGATTTGCTTGGACGAGATGGAAGGCACCCTAGGTGTGGAAACTGTTGTTAGACTGTCCCATGAATAAATGATGGATCATCTTGGTGGTGTCGCTCATCCCTAAGGTTGTTACAATTTTGTTGTGTTTGTATGAATGTCACAAGGCGGTCTTTTTACGCAAGTCCCCTGAGTTGGGGCATGTTTTATATTTTTTTCACTTCGAGTATGTTGAATGAACTAATTTTTTTTTTTCTTGGTCATGATATATCTAATCAACGCGAGATGTTCTTCTTTTCTTTTGTATATTATTGCTTATATCAAAGTGCCAAATGCTATCGGTTTTTATTCTGCTAGTGATGTGGATCTTAGAGATATTATTGACAAGGTTCCTTTATAACTTCTGCTTTTGCATTATTGGGTTTATAACCACTATTCCAACTGATGCCACACCTAAGAACTCTTTTTTGATCAAGTTTTTGCTTTGCTTAACCATTATGCAGCAGTATTTAGAAAAGTATCTATTTATTTGTCTACTTTGGATATAGTGAATAGATATATGAATTTGAGTTTGGAAATAATCTTTTTTTAAATTTATATTATTTTCTCATTTTACACACTTTCAACTTAAGATGTGTTGATTGTGGAGGTATTCCCTACTAGAATTTCTTTCTTCGCGAGACATCAACTATCGGAGTTGTTCTTTTCGGCTCGCCAATATCATTTATGTCTTTTGACCTAGAAGTCCTATTCTGTTTCTTTTATGTATTCAATTTTATGGAAATATCATTAATTTGAATGATCATTATCATCGGGATGATCTATTAACATGAAGCTATTCTCATCTCCATCTTCTCCTTCAACATTGACTTCAAGGCATATCATATTTATTTTTACTTTCGGCTGAAGAGTGGTATACATTATATCCTGCAACATCTAGCCTTCTCATCTCTCAACTCATGTGCTAAATATTGGAAGGTGGCCATCTGAATGGTCGATTCGGGTACAAGTATTCTTATCTTCTTCATTTTTTCGCCAACACCGTTCATTTTGATAATTATAGTATTTCTTTGCTCTGAGTTTTCCATGATCATAATATATTTTCTTGATTACTTTTTTGTTTTTTAGTGCGAAACTTCTAGGTACAGTTCGTTCTCACATACAATGCATATTTGGTGATTATACTTAGCTCAGGAGATCTAAAGTATGTAAAAAAAATATAACACTAAATATAAATCTTAATGATAATTAGGAAAGTAATACTATATTCGTTGAATTAAAATTTGTTAATAAATGTACTAGGTTTATCTCATATAACACTAAATATGCTCATTTTCCACAACAACAATACATTTAGAGGTAACAACATCAACATCAACAGGGTGATCATCTTGCTTATCAACAAGACCTTCAATACGAGTAACATGCTCATTTTCCACTGCATCAATATTGTTAGATGTAACAACATCAACATTAAGAGGGTAAATATTTTTATTTTTAACCTCACCTTAAATAGGAGTAACATGCTCATTTTCTACAGCATCAATACCTTTAGAGGTATCGACATCAACAAGGGAATGTTTTTAGTTTTTAACCCCAGCATAAGCAAGAACATGTATAATACCCTTAGATGTAACAACATCAACAACAAGCGCATCCCCAACAACATTGTCATCTTCAACATCAACAACAGCAATAGGATCATATTGTTCCACAACAGCTTTACTATTTTCTCTTTGTGGTGGTGGAACTTTATCTTTCATTATACTATTAGGTGATGTGTCTTGGTTGTTGACATCAACAACAGGGTTTTCAACATAAAAACTAATAACATAATTATTTATGTTTTATTTTATTTTATTCGGTGAGTGTTAGGCTTGATCATTCAGTCTCTTTTTTCTTGCATAAGTTTTTGGTTACTTGTTAGTTGTTTTGTTAACTTCATCCTCTATGTTTGGTTTCAACATAGACAGTTTAAGTATCTTTTATAAGTTAACCTCTATGTCCAATTCTGCATTAGGTTTTATTTGTGTAATGATCTTCTCTTTTTCCTCGAGTTTTATTTTTAGTTCTTCAATTTGTTATTGAAATTTTCTACGTTTTGTTCTATTTTTTCAAGTGTTGATAAGTCAAAGCTCTGGCTAGAGACAGGGTGTGCTGGTGCTTTTGGTAGGGTTCAGGCGAAGGTTGGGGCTGGGGGTATAGTTGGGATTGGGGTTGAGGATATGTTGTTAATTCTCTGCAAAATAATAAGTCATGTCAAATATACTAAACCTTTTATATAAGATGATGGATGATGAATACGCAATCTTAACAAATTTGATAATTATGAAACATAAATAAACGTGATAGAAGCGAAATATTTTTATTAGAGTATTCATGATAAATGCGTAACCTTAATAGGCATAATACATGTGAAACAAGATCTAAATGATAGTTTCGCAACCTTAATAGATATAATATTTGTGAAACATGAATTAAAAATATAGATGTGGAACCCAATAACAATGATAGATGTGAACGTGAATTAAATGTAGATGCGGAACCTTTAGTAAACATGGTAGATACAGAACCTTAAATAAACATGATAGATGTGAAACGTGACTTAATTGATAGATGTGCAATCTTTATTAAACATGATAGATGTGAAATGTGCCTATGACATTATTGATGTTAGATGTCGAACGTATGGTAAATATGATAAAAATGAGATTTTTACCTTTTCTCTTGCCAGTAATTTTTTCAACCTTCTGTTTTCCGTTGTGAGATGGTACAATCTGTCAGCAATGTTGATTAGAGACTTCTTTTTTATTTTCTTTTCAGGTCTCTTTAGATTCCTAATAATCTGCGATATTGAATTCTTCTTTCTTGCAATAGGCGCACATCATGTGTGTACCATATTATGTTTGTTCAGAGTACCAGTTTTTTTCGGTAAAGTTTTCTTTGCCACTTTCTTTACTGGTTTTATTTTTCGTTTCGCAATCGTTTTGATTCTTGTAACTCCTGGACGTGGTTGAACAATGTATTGGTTTATTATTTTTTCGCTATTAGTATAATCTCTTGCACTTGAGCCTTGGTGCGTATCCCAATGCAAAACATTATCATCTTCGTTGAGGTTTACTTGTTCAGAATCGTGTGGTGGAACATCATCATCTTTTTTAGGAATATCATATTGTTCTTCTTGCATTTGGAACTCTCCTTCAAATTGTTTGTCTTCGTCTGTTAGTTTTAATTCTTCTTCCAGAACCTACAAAATTGTTAGAATGTTATAGTAAAGATATATATATATATATATATCACACTGGAACAAAAAAAAATGTGTAAATATACATATTCATTTGTTATCCATATTATGGCTTCAATCAAATCTAATGTTGTTTTGCCCTCAATACCCGACCATTTGAAGCATCTAAGTATCTTGTCTTCAATTTCATCATTTTGACATAATTTTGTATGCTCCATGTTGAATGGCTATATATTAAAAATACTTTAGATACCGTTTATTTAGTAAATAATATTTAAAATAGAACAAATAAAAGTACTAACCAGTAAAAGAACGACACAGCCAACTATTTTTCTAGGTTTAGTTTCATGACAAACTGTTATTGAATTCATCAAATTTTCTTAGATTGCTTCAGTCCAATTGTAGTTGTTAATTTTATCTATGTGTTCTATGTAATACACCACCGTAGAAGCTAGTACATCTCCAGATGTAGAGAAAAATAAGGTGGAACAGGCTAACATTATAAAAAGTATCACAGTATCTTTTATTGCATATTCTCTAAGTGCTTTTACTGATTTTCTTATAGCATCCTATTAATATGAAAACCATTAGTTAAAAGGGATAGATACGAAAGCTATGCTAATGTCAAACATATCTAATTGATATACGCGAAACCTATTCAAATGTGAAAGTAGAGTTAAAAACCTAGATGCGGAACCTATGCAAATACTAAAATGATATATGTGAAACTTGTCTTAATACCAATAGATGTGAAACCTAGTCTAATATGAAACATATGCTAATTTGATAGATGCGAAACCTATCAAAATGTGAAGCAGAGTAAAATGATAGATGCGAAACCTTATACAAATTTGAAAACGATGCAAAAATGTAAGAAAAGTTGGAATTGCATACCTTGAACATTTTGTTAATGATTGGTCTTGTTTGACTTTTATCAATTTTTGTTGATGTCTGATCAGGAACGTATTTCTTCGTTATTCTTGAGTTTTTTTCATCTTCTAATTCCGAAAACAGAGGTTCAAGATGCTTGGCTTGTAGTGGCATAATTTTGTTTCCATGTTTTAAACCAAATATGATCTTTATGTCATGGTTTATAAGTCGTATAAACTTTTGACTCAACTTAAATGTTTTTTTTTGTCATCATATGTCATTACTATCTCCTCAATTACATCCTAGTGTTTTTTGTACGGATTCTTCATCTTTCGAAGATCATATGGTGCCTTTAAAAGTGAGTAAAAGGGTGTCTTCTTTGCTGCTTTTATATATCTGGCCTCACTTTTGTCTCTTGCATATATTTTCTCAGTGCAAAGAGGCCTGAACTGTGGATACATGTTTTGTATGCCATTTTACTTGTAAAAGCAATAAATGAGAAAAATATAGCAGCTTTGATAGATGAAAAATTATTTGGAAATTAGATAAGTGATAAATTTGAAATGTATGCAAATTTGAAACCATTGTAAAAGTGATAGAAGCCAACCTTTGAAATTGTTAACACAAGTGGTAACTCGATAGATGTGAAACCTATGTTAATCTATAACCAATACACATATACAGATGTGAAACATTAATAGATGCGAAACATATGTTAATATATAAGCATTAACACATTAATAGATGTGAAATCAATGTTAATCTATAACTAAAACACACAGATAGACGTGAAACCTATAGAAGCCTGTAATTCCGAGAAATGATAGCTACGAAACCTATGTTAATGTATAAGCACTGACACACTGGTAGATGCAAAACCTATGTTAATTTATAACCGATACACACAGATAGATGTGACACCTATACAAACCTACATTTACGGGGAAATGATAGTTGTGAAACCTTTACAAATGTAAAAAAGACAGGTCTGAATTGTAGTAACAATAGTAAGGCTATTTGGATACGAAATTACATGTTGTTTATGCAGTAACTATGAGTGTCTCGTGTCTCGCTCTAGCGATACACGAGTAAGCAATATAAGTTACCGATGATCAGACTAAAAAACAAGTATAAATGAAGTAATGAAGAATATTTATCACGCAACACAGATATGAATCACACAAAACAAATAGATGATCGTTAAACTAACTCAAAAAGTTGAAAAATCCATGGCAATAGAACCCTAGGTTTATCAAATGTGATGGAACCAAATTGTTTTTCGAAGAAAAACATAATCTTACTTACTGATTTAGTGTTGATATAGTTCTTGATTACTTGAATCTTCAATCGGAAGGTAAACAGAGTTGAACTGGAGAACTTGTCAGAGAAATTAAGAGTTTATCGATATCGGGAGGAAGTTAGAGAGGCAGGTGGAGGGGAAAATGAGGAAGGATAAAGAAGGAGGGAGAAATAAGGAAAATTTGTAAAAACATTTAGGGCTTTATTGGTAATAGTTTTGGCTAACGGGTCTTATATGGTAAGTCTCCTTTTAATTAAATCTAATAAAAATAGAAAAATGTAGAAATTAACAAAAATAACAAAAAAAGGCCTAAACGATGGATTTTTGGGCCTGAACTTTATCACCAGGCTTTAGCCTCGTGATGCTTTCGAAAACCATTGGGATTATCGACGCGTTCGATTTGTGTGGTCGCAGCGCCTAATTCGAATAACCGAGCCCTAAATAAAGCTCATTTTTGTTTGTTCAAAAGGGTCATATAACCATGAGCTTGTGCAACTACATCAGATAGAAATCGTAACAAGGTTTCACCGCATTGTGCATTTTGTATCACAGTCTAGACTGATGAATTGCAGTTACAATTTTCTACCACTTCGAGGTGCACCTCTTTTGATGTATAAAATGATGGAAATTGGATTTGGTTTTGTTGAAAATTACCATTTCGTCAACGTAAGTACTCCATCTTAATTAAATGATTTTTATTATACTAATTAGCCACCGACCTCCTAATTTTTTAAAACTTTGTATATAGTTTTCCATTACCACTGATTGTCCATGTGCACAGATACATCATACATGGACAACATTGCATAGCGATGACGTAACTGATAATGATATAAATAATTAAGGAGTAAAAATAAATACTTGAAAGTTATTTAATTGAGTATTTTATAGGTGAAAAAGAGATTTGGAATAAAATGTAAATGTAAAAGACTAAATATGTAATTCATAATAACTATGTTTGTACTAAGTAGTAAAGTGGGGTGAAGTACTCACACCAAGTACTAATTCAGTTACATGTACTACCTCGCCTATAAGTATGTGGACTTGTTTTGGGAACAAAAGAGATTCACTCACTTGGATACTTAAGCTTTTAGTTACTTTGGGGTGATTGTCATCTCCCCGAAGCTGAACTGAAACGTGTTTGTCTCCTGGTGTCAACACTTAACAAAAACCTCGTCCAATACCAAATTAGTGTAATAATTAGAAAGAGAAGCTATACTAAATCCAAATGAAGTACGAGCTAGATGATTAGCTACCTCGGACTGTGTTGTCAAGTCCTACATACGTAACACATTATTATATGTATGTATGCCGAGAGAACTGCGTGTCTTTGAACAAAAACATTAAGTAACAAACCAACACTAAATAAACAAAACATATATTAGTTAATATTTTAATTTAATAAGTAAAACCTTACATGCCCGACGAAGGTATTGAACGCTTCATGCTCTTTATAGTCCGAAAAAGTCGATATCTTGTTGCATTCTAAAAATATAAACAACTTTATTTTTTCCTCTTTAAAACCCACGACATCTTCTTCCTCATCCGGTATCTCCTGATCAGGGTCACCTGTTATATTGGGGGTAACGGTAGCCACATATGAGTATGATGATGATGCGCTGGTAGTGGTGATCAATGCGTTGGTGGTGGTGAACAGAGACCTGAAGGTGGTGGGAGTGGTACAACACGGCGAGATAATCCACCACCAATAAGATCAACTTTTTTATTCATGTGTTGAGTATTCATTGAACTCTTGTGAATTTTTTAAAACAAACTAGGTTAATATGTCGGAAAAGTTTTTAAAAAAATCATAAATTTTTGGAAAAACATTCGAACAAAATTTGAACATAATTTTTTAAAAGTAACAAACTCCCACCTATGGTGCGAGCCATCTTCTCCTGATTTTAGCGAGGAAAATGGCCCAAAAACCCTATGCTTGGCCATAAAATTCAACCCAAAATCCTAAATCAAACCATAAAAATTAAACCCAAAAACTAACCCATCAAATTCACGAAATATCAACCCATATCAACAATAACAAACCTAAAATAACAACTATAATCAACTACAAAAAAATGAAATTTAAAAAAAAAAAACAAAGAAGAAAACTCACATTGGCGGAGAAGGAGGAGCGTCGACTTTCTTCACCATGGTGGAGGATAAGATGAGGGTCTTGGTGGAGGAACAACACATATAAATAATGCAGAGGAATGAGAGAGTGAATGAGTGTAGTTTGTTCTTGAAACAAAAAAAGTGTGTGAATAGTGTTTATGGGAAAAAGATAACTTATATACAAGCCAAAGGGTATATTAGTCCAATAATGGATGGGGTCATACCATTTTTGGGTAAACTTATAATTGGGTGGGGTTAAACCTCATTTAGATCAATTTAGCTTGATCGGTACCCAAAACCAAACCTTACTACCATCTAGTATCTCAACTTTCGCTATTGATTAGCTAATACCCATTTGTGTAAATAACTCTCATTCTATATCCAATTCTCTAAATAATACCTCAAATACTCATGTTTCATCACCAGCCACATACTTTTTATTTTATTTTTAAAAAGGTTTTTATTTATAAACCGGAGCTCGAAAAAAAAATTGAAGGTACAATAAGCTTTATAGTTTAAGACGAACAAAACTAGATCCATTTATCATTTTTAATTGTTTTTTTGCTAGTAACATGTGAGACCATGTATTAAAACAACATGCAAAACAAGGCATAATAAGTCATGGGAAATCAAGGATGATAAACATACGAAAGCAGACATAATTAATCATGCAAGACCAAACATAATAAAGTTGAGAGACCAATCATTCAAAAATATTATTCCGCAAAAATATTTTTTTTTTAAATATTTGTTGAAGTTTTAACATATTATATATTTTTTAATAACCTTATTTATTATGTGTTAATAGAAATTTAATTTATTTATGTATTTTTCTGACTAACCTAATTTGTTTGTGTTTATTTAGTACGCAGACTGACGGTCTTAGGAAGGATGGTCTCCCCCGATCTGGAGCAATTCACCCTAGAACAAATATAGTCATCATAAAGTTTGTTAAATCTGAGAGGGACCACATTAAAAAAATGACTGAATATCGACGAAGGATGAGCTAGATGAGCATATCGAAAGGTCATGACGCTGCATTCACAAAGCCTATAGGAATGCAAAATCAGTTGGTCCGGTTGCTGATGGATCATTTACGCGTTATGCATCACATCTACCATTATATGCGGTACACTGATCGCCACCGACGCATACATCACCACCACCACCATATGATCACCGTTTACCACCATCAGTGTATACATCACCACCACTACTATTTGATCACCGTTCACTGCCACCAGCGTATACACCACCACCACCAATATCTGCATGCATTAGGGTGGATGTTATCAATGACCCTGAACATAAACATATCCATAGGTTTTTCATTATCCAAACCATACCGACATAACATGTTTTCAATGTATGAATATTTTGAGAGAACCATGACGCCCTTACGGTGGTCCTTTATAATACAGATTCGTAACACATAAGAAGGGGCACTAAAGTACTCCATATCAAAATTAGTTGACAAAACTTCCTTAGTGTCATTGATAAACATACGTTGTTAGTGGTTAGGACTATATCATTGACATACATCACTAAATCTATAATTTGACTCTTTCCGATCTTATGTTATACATAATCTTCAACGAGGTTCACCTTAAAATCAAACGAGGTAATAGTATATAGGAACTTATGGTACAATTGACAAGATTCATGCTTAAGTCCATATACGTATTTTTTTAGTATACACACCATCAACTTTGGATCTTCAACCATAAATTTTTCAGACTGCTTCATGTAAATTGTTTCTTTAATGTCTCCATTGAAAAATATTGTCTTAATATCCATTTGATGGAGCTTTACGTAAATGAGCAACAAGTGCCATGATTGTTTTGAATGAGTCATTTGATAATACTGGTAAAAATATCTCTAAATAAGTAATCCCTTAAGTTTGATTGTATAGTTTTGCTATAAGACGAACCTTGTACATTTCCACCTTCTATGAAGCATCACATTTGTTTTTAAAAAACCAACAACCATTTGTACCATAATACTTTCCATCTCTTCAAGTAGAGTGGTAAGATCCCAAACTAAATTATCTTGTATCGATTGTTACTCTGCATTCATTGCTTTAGCCCAAAGTTTAGAGTTTGAAGTATTCATATAATCCTAAAAGGTGACTGCGTCATCTTCCAAAACACATGAAGTGCCTTCATGTTCATTAAGAAATACCACATAGTTTGAATATATAACATTCATACTCTTTCAAATGGACCAAAGCAATGTTGGGTTATTATGTTGTTCTATTTGTTGAGGTTGCTAAATTTGTTCATCAGAAACTACATCAACATTTTATACTTGTGGTAGTGGCACAACATTAGTTTGAGGACCTACAACTAAACTCCGTGACATATTATTGATGAATAAATAACTAACTATAGTCAGACCATTAATATTAAAGATTGAATGAATTGGTCATAATTCTTCCTCAAAGATAGTGTTGTTATATGAATCTTTTCCCTCAACTCTGCATCCTCAAAATATGTTGTAATTGCCATCTTAAAGATATAACACTTAGTGGGGGAGTAAATTTGGTAGCCCCTAAAGTGGTATGGGTACCCTATAATCATATATGTTGCACACTTAAGAATTTCTCCCCATAGTAAATATAGCAAAGATGTGTGACTAATCATGCTCCTAATCATATGTATTAATGAACTATTTTGTTACTCAGGTACACCATTCATAGTGGGCGACCCGAGCATGGTGTATTGAAGGACGATTTCATACATCTAGAGGTAAAAATAGAATGATCCATGAAGTTTCTCTCTTGAACCATCATACCTTCCATAGTATCCACAACCAAGGTCGGATTTGACAGCCTTAATATATTACCTTGTTATAATTCAACTTTGGCCTTAAAGGATTTGAACTTGTCAATGACCTTATATTTTTCGGAAGCAAAGATATGTAGTTGTATCGTGAAAAGTTGTTTATAAAACAAATAAGATATTTTTTTCCATTCTAAGATGTTATAGGGAATGGGCCGCAGATATCGATATGAATTAACTCCAAGACGTCTTTAACATGAGAGGAGTCAAACCTTCTTTATTTGGTTTCTTTCCTATAGATATACTAAACATATTTTTCCAAATAAATGTAATCAAGGGGACCTAAAAAAACCTAAAAGCAAGTTTGCTTATTATCTTTCTAAAAATATGATCTAAACACATGTGTCCCAGAGAAGCTGAATTGTAAGAAGAAACTGCATGTGTTGAATAAAATCTTATTGATTCAAGTTCTAAATTGAGTCATATTCAAGAAACAATTACTGGGAAACTCAAATTTGTTATCATCAAGCCTTCATATGTGCTTAATCCCTCTGCAAAATACAAAAGTGAGAACAATGAAGATGCTGATTTTAAAAAAAAGGTAACCAAAATTCAGTTGATCCCAAATTGACAAAGCAGATTCCATAAAAATCAAAGATCCATCCTCTGATAATAATTCAATCAATGGCCCAATCACAACTATTGATGATACAGAAATCATTAGTGCTTTCAACTAATTAAAAAAGAAGACATATTCTTTTCTATCAGAGACAGTGATACACGATTTTTTAAAGATCTGTCACCATATAAAGAAGTTATAGGGAGTTTACAAGAGTCTCCTAGAATTGGCAACTCTGGAAAATGATTCAAGAAGGTAGTAAAGAAAAAAAAATGAAGAAACCAAAAACTTCTATAGTATTAAAGTTTATGCAAATGAAAGGTGCATCTAAACCTTTCAGCTCGACTAAATGACAATTTCTATCATAAATTGGAATACTGGGGGGTTGGGTAACAAAGAAACAATAAGAAGGCTGAAATCTCTAAAGCGTTCTGAAAAACAAGCTTCATGGCTTTAAGGGAGCAATTATTCCTCAAATTCACCTGAATTATATTGCTAACAAGCTATGCTACACATGGTTTACTGGTAACATAAGCAACAAAATATGGGTTATGTGTAATGCAAATTACAAATGTTCGGTTGAACTAGTTTGACAACACTACCATCAAACATATGGCAAAGACATGCTCAGATCATAGTCCAATAAGCATTACAATTCACTCCAACAAAGGTCAGGTAAAATATTCTTTTAAATTTATAAATATGTGGGCTAGGCATGATGATTTTCTTAAGTTTGTTGAAAGAACTTGGAAAAAAGCTGATGCTAACTCTATTCAAGGAACAAAGGCACGTTTGGGGATATATTTAAAGGGTTAAAGCGGATAGAATAGATAATTAGCTTTCATGAAATAAACTATCATACTACAAATTCAATAAATGACAAAAGGATGTTAGATAAAGCAAGACCGGATCATCTGGAACTGCTTGCTAGGGAAGAGAGTTATTGGCAACAAAAATAAAAATTCTAATTGGCTTAGAGATAATGATAAAAACACGACTGCTTTCCACAACTATGTCAAAAAAAAATAAGAGAAACAAGATTACCATGATTAAAGAAGGGATGAATTGGCTTGAGGATCAACCTTTCCATTGGTGCCTCTGGTGAGCTTTTCTTCAAATCTTTACTATATAACCCTCCTGGATACAATGAAGAAGAAGATCTCTTATATATTATCCCTCCTCTAATTACATTAGAAGACAACATAATGCTAACAAAGATGCCTGATGATACAGATATTTTAAAGGCCATTAAGTCTCCTAATCCTAACGGAGCATCAGGTCCTGATAGGTTCAATGGTTATTTCTTTCAAATATGTTGGAGTATTATCAAAATAGAGCTATGTGATGCTATTAGAGATATATTCAATGAAACTCCTATACCTATTAGATCCACGCAACTTCTATATGTTTGATTCATAAACTGAGGCTCATAAAAGTTGAAAGGATTTTATACCGATCAGTTTGACTATAGTGTTTAACAGAATCACTTCTAAGGTGATAAACAATAGGCTTTCTATTCTTTTAGCAAAAATTATATCCGAGGAACAGGGAGCTTTCACCAAGAATAGAAGCACTCAAAAAGATATTCTAATTACTCAATAACTCGGCTTTGATCTGAATTATAAAGCAAGGGGTAGTAATATTCTTATGAAGCTTGACATTTTAAAAGCTTTTGACAAGCTTTCCCGTAATTTTTAATGAAGGTTCTGGCCTCTTTCGAGTTTAATGATTTTTTTCAAACTCTAATTTTAAACAACATAAAAAAGCATTCACTCTTCAATCATTATCAACAGGGAATCGAAAGGATTTTTTAAATCTACAAAATGATTAAGACATGGAGATCCGTTATCTCTAAGTTTATTCATAATTTCAGTATTTTGTCAGATGATTAAATCACATTGTAAAATTAGATCCTACCCTGAAATTCAAGAACAGAGGATCGATGTGTATACTTGTATTGGCGTTTGTAGATGATTTGATTATCTTTTGTAATGGGAAAGTTTCTATTTTCAACAAAATCAAAAAGTTTCTGGACCATTATCAAATACGTTCTCGGCCGGTAATAAACAAGGAAAAATCGAAGACTATAGTCCCTAAGAAAATGACATCTTTAAGAACTTAGAAGCTTGAACAAATTCTAGGATTCAGGCACAGCCAGCTGCCTTTTTCTTTTCTTGGTTCTACAGTCAGTGACAATACCAATACCTGCAATTATGAAAATATTGTCAGTAAGATCAAAAGAAATATTTTGGATTGGGACAACATTCACCTATTTTATGGTGGAAAACTTATCCTAATTCAGTCCATTCTTAATTTCATCCATATTTACACGCTCTAACACTCAACCTTGCCCAAAACTACTATGAAGTGTATCAATACTCTATGCATCAGGTTTTTATGGGGTACTACTAAAAGTAAGCAAAACATATTTTAGGCTTCTTGGTATAAACGTTACCGACCCTTTAAAGAGGGAGGTCTAAACTTAAGCAATCTGGAAGACATTCAAAGTGTTTTCTCCTTCAAATTATGGTTTAATTTTAGAGAGCAAAAAACTTTATGGGCACGGTTAATGGCTTCCATTTATTGCTCAACCTATCACCCTATTATATTCCTCGGCGATACAGAAGTATTAAGGTTTGGAATGTTGGGGAAAGATCAATGAATTTTTGGCTTGATCGTTGGGCAACTCAAAATCCTTTCATCTTATTTAATTCTTCTGATGACACCTCTTGGTCTTATCGTTTTCAAGTGATAGACTACTGGATTATTAGGAATTAGAACCTAGAACGGCTACAGGGTATCTTCTTTACTGCTATTATTGAAACAATAAAGAAAACTTCCTTAACTTGTCAAAAGATTCAATAAAATGGGCTTTGTCTACCACTGGAAACTTTAGTACTAAAGATACCCGGAGATTCATTAGACATAAATCAAACAAATATGTATTGTTCATGAAGATATGGAACTCGATCACTCCAAACAAAATTCATTCTTAGTTTAGAGATCTCTCTATGGTTGGCTATCTACTGACGATAATCTTCAGAGAAAAGGATTTCAGTTGGCTTCAAAATATCAACATTGCGAAGATGAAGAAACCATTAATCACATAATTGTTAACTGTATCAAAGCCTGAGAAGTCTGGACTTTCTTTGCTTCAATGTTCAACATCTTCATTAAGAGAAACATGACCTTTCCCTACTTGCTCAAATCTTGGTTTTGGTCATCTCCAAAGGACATCCATATAAGAACAATCATTTTGGTTGTTATTTTGTGGACCATCTGGGTAGATAGAAACAAGAAGAAGCATCATAGACAAAATACATCTACCAGTTCCATGATCAATCAAGTTATACATAGTATAACTGGGTTGAATCAAGCTCACATGCTGAAAAGGAAACACTAGGGAAAAGATTCAAAAATCACTCATCATCTAGGATGCATTAATCATCTGATTAAACCAAGAATTGTTATCTTTTTCAAATGGAAACTTCCTAAGATTACCAGATATAAATTAAGCACCGACGGAGCTAGTTGTGTTTCTGGAGAAGGTAGTGGGGGTGGAATGATTCGGGATCATCAAGGATATCTTGTGGCTGGATATGGAAGATTCTTCGGCAAGCAATCGGAGATTGTTTTAGAATGCAGAGCCCTGTTAGACGGGCTTCTTCTTTGTCAAAAAATAAAAAAAATTACGCATATGGATATCGAAATTGAATCAACTTTACTCACAGAGATGATTTTAACAGGCAAATCCCCTTGGTATCATAAACGAATTATAAACTGTTGCAGGGCTCTGATTTCTTCTTCAATAAAGCTCATTCATATCTATCGCGAACAAAATATAGCTACAAATTGGATAACGAAATACATGCTAAAAAGTGGTATTGACCTTAACTTTTATCCAAATTGTATCCCAAACCGGCTTCAGATATCATCCTCTTGAAAGTCTAGAATTGGGATATATTATAACTGAAGAGACAGAATAATCTGGTTGTTTCTTAAACAAAGGTTTTCTTCCTCAGTTGATCTCAGCAATATGAGTTTCTACTTGCCATGGCTATTGTTCCTATTATTGTTTTCAAGGTCTGAAATTCTTCAGCTTTTCTGGCCCGTGTGATAGGAAGAGGATGATATTTGGTCTTTGCGGTTCTTTTTGGAGCTAGGCGCCTTAGTTATTGGTTTTCAATGTTTTATTTCAATAAGAATAAATTATGTATAATGGGTTAAGCCCATCTTGACTGTAAACCAAATTCATTAATAAAACACAAAGTTTAAGGGAAAAAAGAACACATGAGCCAAATAAATGATTGTCATAAAAGAGTTGTAGTTTTTAATTCCAAACAAACCAGTATAACCATATTTTTTCAATAATGAAAAAGAAAGTAAATTTCTCCTAAAAGAAGGATCATATAAAACATCTCTCAAATGAAATACATGTCATGAATTTAATGAAGTTTAAAGTGACAATTTTCTTCAATCGAGCAATCTACGTTATTTATAATGAAAATGTGAATCTTTTATTTGTTAAGAGTCCGTCTTTGGCTTGATCCTCAAAAATAAACACAAATGTAACTTGTTGTTATTGTATCAATCCACCATGTGTCATTTGACACAGAAATAAAATTAAATTTTGAAGTTACTACATAAGAGAGCTTACCATTTTTTTTCCAACCAACCTTGAACTTGGGGAATTTTCTCCTCTAATGATTTGTACCTTTGGAATAGAAATAGGTCATTGCCTTTCCTTTTCCATTATTGATCCTTACCAGATCCTAAAAGTGTAGTATGTGCAGCTGCAATAAATGAGTGAATCTTGTTGTTTTGAGTGCATCTTGATTTCACACCAGTGGTGCCCTTATCTGGATTAAACTTCAGGTTGACCCTTCGAGGATTGACGTAAGTCTCGGAAAGGTCTACCAATTGATCTGCATCCTGGTTGATGGTAACCAACATGTCATAAATATAAGCTTGTAGGTTGTTTCTGATTTTGTTTGAGAAAGTCTTGTTTATTAGCCTTTGATATGTGACCCCCAACATTCTTGAGCTTAAAGATTATAACCATGTAGCAATAAAATTTTCGCTTTATAAAGAATGTGGTATGTTCTTCGTTTGCTTCATGCATCAGGATTTGGTTGCAACCCATATATGCGTCCATGAAGGACAAATTTTGGAAAAACTATATCCAAACCGTGAAATTGACACACTTCCTCCACTTTCCATTCTTCTTCTTGACTAGTAGTGGGTTAGTTGTACATATTGAGTAGTTCAATTATCGGATGTGACCTACTTTTGCTTAGTATGTTAACCTCAACTACTATCACTACATCCTTCTACTCGGATCATGGTCTCCTTTTATGTTTTATTGGACGACACGTGATATCTACGGATAAATTTTGATATATATTTCTTAGTAGAGACTCCTATTACATCTTGTCTAGTCCATGCAAAATATCCAATATTTTTTTATAAAACTATAATAACTTGTTTCTATAATTGGTTGGCATATCTCAGCCATGATGGAGGACTTTTTTTTCTTCCATTCTAATGGGTTTCACTTTCTCACCTGACTCGATTATGGGAGGGGCTTTCATGGAATCATCCATATCATCAAGAATGGTTAGTGGAGCTGGTAATTTCTATTTCTTAAGGGATATGGAGGCATAATATCTCTCATTTCCAATTCTTGGTTACTTCTAATCATACCAACCGCACCATTGACTATGTAGGAAAGAAACTAATCCAACGTCGAAACTATGGTATGCATCTCCTCTTACCGTGGCCTGCTAAATATGATATTATATGAAGAAGATACATCTACTGATTCGGGATCATCAAGGGAATCTTGTGGTTGGATATGGAAGATTCTTTGGCAAGCAATCGATGATTGTTTTAGAATGCAGAGCCCTTTTGGACGGGCTTCTTCTCTATCATAAAAAAATGTATTACGCATATGGATATCGAAACTGAATCAACTTTACTCACAGAGTTGATTTTAACACGCAAATCCCCTTGGTATCATAAACGAATTATAAACTGTTGCATGGCTCTGATTTCTTCTTCAATGAATCTCATTCATATCTATCGCGAACAAAATATAGCTACAAATTGGATAACTAAATATATGCTAAAAAGTGGTATTGACCTTGACTTTCATCCAAATTGTATCCCAAACCGGCTTCAGCTATCATCCTCTTGAAAGTCTAGAATTGGGATATATTATAACTGAAGAGACAGAATAATCTGGTTGTTTCTTAAACAAAGGTTTTCTTCCTCAGTTGATCTCAGCAATATGAGTTTCTACTTGCCATGGCTATTGTTCCTATTATTGTTTTCAAGGTCTGAAATTCTTCAGCTTTTATGGCCCGTGTGATAAGAGAGGATGATATTTGGTTTTTGTGGTTATTTTTGTAGCTAGGCACCTTAGTTATTGGTTTTCAATTTTTTATTTCAATAAGAATAAATTATGTATAATGGGTTAAGCCCATCTTGACTGTAAACCAAATTCATTAATAAAACACAAAGTTTAAGGGAAAAAAGAACACATGAGCCAAATAAATGATTGTCATAAAAGAGTTGTAGTTTTTAATTCCAAAGAAACCAGTATAACCATATTTTTTCAATAATGAAAAAGAAAGTAAATTTCTCCTAAAAGAATGATCATATAAAACATCTCTAAAATGAAATACATGTCATGAATTTAATGAAGTTTAAAGTGAAAATTTCCTTCAATCGGCCAAGCTACATTATTTATAATGAAAATGTGAATATTTCCTTTGTTAAGAGTCTTTCTTTGGCTTGATCCTAAAAAATAAACACAAACGTAAGCTGTTGCTATTGTATCAATCCACCATGTGTCATTTGATACAAAAATAAAATTAAATTTTGAAGTTACCACATAAGAGAGCTTACCATTTTTTTTCCACCCAAGCCTTGAACTTGGGGAATTCTCTCCTCTAATGATTTGTACCTTTGGAATGGAAATAGGTCGTTACCTTTCCTTTTCCATTATTATTGGAGTCTTCTCATTCCTTACCAGATCCTAAAAGTGTAGTATGTGCAGCTGCAATAAATGAGTGCATCTTGTTGTTTTGAGGGGCGCTCTTGCTAACATAAACCATATTGACCTCTTGTTTCCCTTACTTTGAATATTTTCCTCCTCATTGACCAAATTTATTATATGAGTGGTCATATTTCCCTTCTTCTCTAAAGAATCATAGGTCATTTCTAGAATTCTAAACTTTGTAGGGAGAAATAGGAAAATGTAAGCCACGACAACAGTCTCAGAGAGCTCAATATTTAGTCCCTTAAGTTTTTCATGGATCTCATCCATCACAAAAATATGCGCATACATCTATTGTATTGACTTTTTATTTCATAGTAGAGACTATTCTAATCAAGGTTATAATTTCAACTTGAGTGGATTTCAAAACTATTCTCAAAATGGGCAGACATATCGACTTAGGCTTTAGATCGTTCTTACTTCTCAAAGCACATCCTTTATTTTAGAGTGTTCTTTTAAGTAGGATTAGGTGGTTGGTTCTCCATAAGCTAATGATTTATGTCATTAAGTCATAATATGAGTAATATATATTTTTTCTCTTTCTACTTGCCCCCCACCCCAACCCCCGGCACTAGGGGACCAGAAGTGAGTTTTTTAGTTGAGATGCATTAGTTTAGGTATAAAAAATTAAAAAAATGAATTAGTGAAATAGTTTCTTAATTGTACCAAACTTATCTAATTACATTAGCGGAGACAATAATCGTCATCGCCCTATACAATACCTCTAGACTCGGCACTATGATGTTAGATAATGTTGATTCTAGGTCATATCTGAAATCACCCAAATCTTCATGGTAACTAAATGGAACTTTCATTACCGAGAAACCAGGTATGCATGAGTATGATGCGTATAAATGTGGGAATTGTATTATGCAGTAGGTGTCCACCATCATATCATATATGACGTAATCTTTATTATGGGATGACTTACACACACAACAACCATTTCTTAAGTTGTGAGACCCCAAACTCCTTTCCCTTCATCAAGTTGTGAGACCCCAAACTCCTTTCCCTTCATCACCTAGTCAGTCATGATGTTTTTCACTCTCGTGAATAAAAATTACAATTTTTTTAACCCGCAAGTACCAGATTTGAGCCGACTAGTTAGGTCCGGGACCTTTTCTTTTGCGTGGGATAGGTCATGAATTCTAAACTTTATTATCCTTGGAGCTAGGGATGGGTTATGAAAAACTGAAACCCATTTTATTAGACATCCGTTAGTTATTCTAGTATTAAAAAATTAATACATTATATATTAGTATATAATAAATTTTAAATTATATTATAATGTACTTCAGTTTGTTTTCTTCTTTATGATTTATGTATTTATTATTATGTTTTTTATAGTTTGACTATGATTTATATTTTATTAGATTTAAAATTATTTTGAATTAACTTATTCAAAAGAAATATAAATATTTAAATTTAAAAAAAATTAAAAAATTACAAGTTTTTAATAAACTTATAGATTTAAAAAAATAATTTATTAAAAATTTAAATAAATATAAGGGAAATTGTACCAAAGGTACCTACTCAACTATTTTATTGTCATCTAGTACCCAAGGGTTGATCAATTGTCACTTAATACACAACTCAACTACCTAATTATCACATAGTACCTAACTTTATTTTAATACCCTAACTACCCTCACCATTCATGAACAGCCACGTAACCAAAATTTCTCTTTCCTACTTTTCCTTTAATTTTATTTTTAAAAGATCCGTATCTTTCGAACCGGAGCTCGAAAAAAATAAATGAAAGTACCATCACTTTTGTTTTTTAAAAATGAACAAAACTAGATCCATTGATGATATTTTTTAATTTTTTTAAAAAATAAAATTTCACCAGTAACAATTCGCATCATATCATGAGAATTGTTCAGGAAACCCAGAGTTGCAAACAATTCGCATCTTATCATGAGAATCGTTCAGAAATCCTGAGAGTTGCAAGCAATTCGCATCTTATCATGAGAATCGTTCAAAAATTGCAAGCAATTCGCATCTTATCATGAGAATCGTTCAGAAATCCTGAGAGTTGCAAGCAATTCGCATCTTATCATGAGAATCGTTCAGAAATTGCAAGCAATTCACATCTTATCATGAGAATCATTCAGAAATTGCAAGCAATTCGCATCTTATCATGAGAATCGTTCAGAAATTGCAAGCAATTTGCATCTTATCATGAGAATCGTTCAGAAATTGCAAGCAATTCGCATCCTCGGAATTTGCAAGAAATTCGCATCTTGAGAATTGTACCAGTTTTTTTTTAACCAACGCGCGCCTATATTTGGTATGGGGTATTTTTGTCCAAATTTCAGTTCGAGGTACCAAGTGACACTATCCAAAAAGCGGGTACCGCCGGGTAATTACATAGTTGAGAAGGTATTTACTGGTACTTTTCTCTAAATATAAATTGTAAATAATTAATATGTTTTCTAGATTTATTAATAATATTTATTACTAAATTTAAAACTTTATATTTGGTAGATTATTATTTTAATATATAATTTTTGGTTTTTTTAATCTTTTTTACTAGATAATTATTTAATTTTTTTTATAGATAAATAAATTATCAATGGGTGGGTATCCGCAGATGATTACCGAAACCGAAAGGTTTGAGCCTGAGAAAAACATCTTACCCGATAGGTACCCGAATCCAATGGGTTTACGAAAATAAAGACGAGATGAGTTGTGGGTTTTGAACAACCTGCACTCATCCTGACTCATTATTATCCATAGTTGTGAAGAACTAAAATCGAAAAAACCCAATTTTATTCTGAATTAGAGATTGATTTTTCAAATTTCAAATCTGAAACCTTAGTCATGCAATGAAATAAAAACATATAATACATATTCTGTTATACGGCCTCGATCGCACCATCCAATTCTAAAGATATGATTCTAAATTCTCTAACACTTAATCATTCCTAGATGTTTAGACATACGAAATCGAGGGGTTTCTACCAAACTGAAATTAATCACAATATTCAAGTTTTGGAAGACTCAATCATAGGTCTAATCATGTATTTCCTAACTCGGAGCAATCTGAGTCGCTCTGATGCCAATTGTAGCATAAAAATATACATTTGGGTTATAAACCCCAGTTTTCTAAGAATTTTTTTTATATATTAAAAGATACATAAGAAAAGAAGTAGCAAACTTACAAATTTGTATCGTATCTCCTACGATTGATAAACTACAACAGATAATTATGGCTCGATTTATAAGAAACATGTTATGTTTTTCTCATATGCAAGAGAGACGTAATGGATCTCACTTCTAAAGAATAGAAAGTGAATGCTACTAAAAGGATAAATTAATTTAGAAAACTTTAAAAAAGAAAAGAGGAGTAGACAATAAAAAAAATAATGGAATTGTAATACGTTTCGAGAATTATGTTATACTTGTCTGAATAAGAGAATAAGTGATTTTTATATAATTTTATAAAATATTTCACTAGATTATTAAGGGGTCTTTGACTTAAACACATGTTTTAAATTTAGTATTTATTTCTTATATTCTTGCTCATTTTACCTATAGTTTCATAATCAACTATAATTCGATCTACTTCCTTTAGAGAAGGCCATAATTTTTATTAGGCTTTAGAGGGTTTAATACTAAATTATTGGACAAATAAATCATCCCTCAAAGTACATATTTGATGAAATTATACCTACATTTTTTTTATATTTACACGAGACTAAATAATATATATAAGCCCAGTATTCAAAATATTTATTAATTTAATTAATTAATTAGACCTATAACAACATGCATTAATACTCTTAATTTACACTTCATGAGATATTCTAATTTAGGATTCGTTACATTATAAAATATTCATACTATATATGTCCAAATTTATTTTTAATTTTACAATTCAATATGTATTTGATATAAGTTTTGCTACTATGGATCGAGGTACTATATTTGTTACAAGGTTTGTTATCGTGGATCGAGCTAGTTTAGACATGAATCTTACATACACAGAGGAAAAAAAATCACTTGGATTTGTATGTTTATAATAGTAATATGTTTTTTTTGATAAAAAAAGAAAATAAATTACATATTTTTATAATACAAAGTTATTTTATTTTATTTTAATGTAATTTGAGCTTTTTTTTTATTTTATCGTATTAATGTTGATGTGTTTATATGTAGAAATTGTCTTTGGTGAGAGAATAAGGTCAGAAAAAATAAGCAAGAAAATAAAGTAAAATAGGTTACCCGATAATTATAAGGGTTGCGAGGTGGTTAGTTAGAACTTACCTAAAAAGAAGTAACATTGCAGGAAATGGAACAAAAGTATGGAAACGTGGTTTGAAGTGAGGCTAAGAAACTTCATTAGTCACCGGAGTTAGGCACTTGTTTCAAAATTGTCACTTAAGTTATATTTGTTTCACAATTGCCACTCAAGTTATATTTTTTTACATTTATGGTCACTAGCGGTGACTAAAAATGAAAATAAAAGACCAACATTAGTAACCGCCGGTGAAACAAAGTGACTGTTTTGCTACAAAAATTAAATAAGTAGCACTTTTGAAACAAGTGACCAACTCCAATGACTAACCATGATTATTAGCCGAAGAAGTGACAACGATATTTTAGAAGAAATTAAGTTGGCTTAAAACCTTGACTGGTCACCGATGTTAGGCACTTGTTGCATTCTTGCCACTAAGGTTCTTTCATCCAAAAATGGGTCATCTTTGTTTAAAATTATTGCATATATGGTCATTGACGCGTTCCAATTAACCTAGTAATGACACGTATCACCGAAATATACAACTGACTGTTATTGGTCAAATGACGCGAGGAAACAAAAACATAAAGTAATTTTCCTGGAAAATGTAAAAACCTTCATCAATGAATAATATGGTAGTATGTATGGTATAATATTAGGATATGATCTATTATGGTCTTATGACCTTAGGCATCTGACTTGAAATTTGTGTTACATGGTCTTAGATTTACAAGTTCATGTTCCAGCTCATTGGCTTTGTTTGCTTATAGATTTTTCTTAAAACCTACTTTAGCATATTATTATAGGTTAAAAATGCATGGGACAATCTGTTAGATATTATGACTTTATCAATAGCCCTCGTAGTCTTTGCGATAAAATCGAGAGAGGACTATAGTCTTGACATATATTTCTTGGTCGACGTGTTTGCTATCCACACTTGATCTTGTGTGACGAAGCTTGTCTGTCTTGTAATCTTAAAGTATAAATTGCATGTGAAATTGGTTATTTGTCGAGACAAACTACCGAGACAAGTACGGCTGGACTCAAGAGAGTCTTGAAGTCTACTAACCTTGTATTTTTCTCTATGTTAGCAAAAAGGAAAATATTACAAGTGTAAGTATCATGTCCTCTATTTTGTTTATAGGGATCCAATTATCTCATAAGTAGAGTGTTTACCTAGTTTAATATTTACATGAATTTGAATTTTTTTAATTTAAAATTTGCTTCGAACTACTTGTAAAGGTATGAAAGTATCCCCTTAGTCCTTCAAAGTATGAAGGAAGAACCGTTGATTGAAGTTAAAATCGTGAACATGTTATCTGTGACATTTTGTTTCAACAGAATTGAAACTTTCTCCAATAGTAATTTTTTTTATCGAGGCTTGTATGTTTAAGCATTATATGTGTCTGGAACTTTAATCATTTTATAGAATAGGATCAGTGGAATGTTAATTTTTTACAGTAATTTTAATTTTAATTACAATGCGTTGGAAAATAAAAACTTCACCTGACATAAATCATGGACATGGAGAATTGTTATTATTGTGGTACACGTGGTGGTGTCTCCTCATAATAAACTTGGAACCTATATTTCGTAAATAAATTAAAGATTGCGATCTACTTATATATTTATTTTAAATAAATTCTTTTTTTATTTTATCTCTTTTATGGTCTTCTTCATTTTCTTCTCTTCAGTTTTTATGATCACTTTTAAATTATTTTTCATTTATTCTTAAAGTTTTTGCTTTAAACTACTTCATCTCTTCTACTTCTTAAAGATATTTTCTTTTTAACCTCTATATTATCTTATATTAGAAAATAGTTAGAACAATAAATATGCACTTGCATGGTTTAAATGAAGAATGCTCTGATAGTCAGAGTCGGAGCGATTGTGGACTTTTTTATGGAGATTTCTAGTAATCCCTCTTAGGAAAGGAATGATTATTATCCAGATTTTGTGGCATCTTGTGGAGGTCTTGGTAATCCTGCTATAGATATTCAACCTATATATGTGTTGCTATCATATCAACTTTTTGGTGCATAAAAACTAAATTCTTCAAATCTTGGATTATTTGGCTATGTTAGCTCTGGAACCGAAATTAAATGGATTTCTTCCATAGAGAATGCAGAAATTGGATCTTCTTCTACTCTGGGTAAGGTGAAATTTGAACCGTCTCAGAAGACAACGAAATGGTCTCTCGGCCTATAAATATGGAGCTCACGGCCAAAGCGTTGCTCTATTTTCATTTTAAAAATTATACATACCTCAAATTATACATACCTCTATTATAGCTTAAAAAAAATTCTAGGTTATTATTAAATTCTTTTGAACTAGTCTATATTATTGATAGCCATCGGCTTCAGGAAGACAATTCTATATTTTTGTTTAACGGTATATAGTGAAACCAAAGTCATTTCTAATTTCTTGATTATGTTAACATGTGGAAAAAAAAAATTATATCTCGGTAACTTAGGAAACATGACGAAGTGAGATCAAACCCTTGATGTCTCAACTTTGGAAATCATTTAGTAAGTATCTTTAGTTTTGTTTTCTTTGTTATGACTCAATTGATATTTATCTGATTTATGTGGTTTAATTTTGACTAGATGAGCTTAAAAAGAGAAACCATCCTGATCATATAGAGTATGACAAAGTTTATTGCGAATATTTATGCTAAACAAAGGCTAATTATGACGATCTTTTGGATTATGCCAACTAGCAATGACTAAATATGCATATAAGTCAACTATTATCTCGAAAAACTTCCTAGCTTATGGGATGTTGTCAAATTCTACTCCATATGTGACTATAAATGTCTTAGATGTGCCAGTCAAAACTTGTAATGAATCGTAAACTTCACCATCCAAGGCCATAGTTCCTAAGACCAAAATAGTATATATTGTGCCACATAAGAGTATCCTAGCTTATGGGATTACTAATCATCATTCTCCTTTGAAGACTACTAGGGAAAATCTGTTAACTTAATAGCCAATGGTTATGAGAGTATTTAATCCAAAGCCACCGAAGGCGCAACTTTAGTTCTAACAGCAAAGATTGTTTATCATCCTTCTACCATGACTATGGAGCCCAATGTAGCTAATCTGAAAGCTAAATTGGTCGTTGCAAATGACAATTCCGCAAAATATGTTTCTAAGGTATATTCATTAGAACCTTCATCTCCTACTGTACTGACTGTCAATGTTAATGATCCAAAAAGATAGATTGGTCTTTCATAGAGGTAATTGATGTTGTGAATGTCATCGAGGGTCCATTTCTAAAGTCCTCCTTTACTGCGGTGACTTAGATTTTTCCCATATAGAAAATCTTAGAAGTTTTTAGTCACTTAGTTGATTCGGTATGTACGAGAGGACAATCAACTCACCTTCATTCCTTAAATTTGGTAAGAAGACGAATGGATTTGTGCATTAATGTAAGTATTACTATTTTTCTTCTGATGTATGCCTTGATGTTTTGTTTACTTTGTTATTATGTTGTAGACTTTGTTCAATGCTTTTGTGTTGCTACACCAAGCTTACCAACGACTTGTTTTATAAATTTTAGATATTCAGCTTTTGCTTGAAGTTGTAGCTAAGCCTTTTGAGAGTAGCCAAGAAGTAATAGTTATTTCTGTTTAAAATGAAAAACACATTAACACTAAATTTCAGTTTAAGGCCAAAACTGAAGCATGTTTGAAAATTAAGCTTGGAGAGTTTGCAATTTTCTCAAATTGGGGCGTAAATTGAAGTGTTCTTTGAATCTTCATTTTATGGATAATAAGGAACCATTAGTGTCGAACTTAAAGAGGGATAAAATTGAGGTAAGTAGAGCGCTTCAATAATGATGGATTACTGAATGAGATGAAACCTAAAGTGGAAGAGACCATTGCAATAACGATTGAGGTTTGTGAAGCCAATATAGTTTCGAAATTCTATAAAGAGCATCCATATGTGAAAGCGAATTATTTAGGGCACTATGTCTCGACTAAGTTTAGACCAAAATATATTACTTGAAGTAGTCCTTTTAGTACCGGTAATGGTCTTGGAGATTAAGGAAAATAGAAACAGAATGATGCCTCATTTTAAGTCGATATTGAGGCTATTAACAATGCCCATCATTCAGCCGAGACTGAGAATAGTGCAAATCTTCCTCCTGTAATTGTTGCCAAATGTGTAAATACTCCAAGGGTTGAGACTTAAATTGTCATTTTGTTGCAACTAAAACTCGAAATGATCCTCCTTATGCAATTGGGGCTGAAATTTTTACTGATATTTTTATGTAATGTATGTTGATAATCTTGAATTTATTATTCATGTTGAAAATAATAATCTTTAAAGTAACTTTTTGTTTCTCAATTTCTATATTTTTTTTATTTAGTTTTCCACAAGGAAAATATATTTGAACCAAAGTCTCTAAAGGGTTAGGGTATTTTGATGTATGAACATCATTGTGTATATATATTGTTTTGGTTGTATTGATGAATGAGTTCATGTTTTTTTCTTCCATTTTTGTGGAAAATTAGGCTACGTTTAAGTTTCGGCTTACAATTCTGCTCATTTGATTTTCTTGCTAAATTTTAAATTTGAAACCATGGTGCTTGGATCCCTAGAATTGTCTTGGACTAGAGATGTAGACTTGTTGAATTGTTGAAATCTTAATGATTTAAGATGTCGCTTAATCCTCAACTTGGAGTAAGACAATGTACTCTCGGTAGCCTCTATTGAGTCACCAGAGTCCTTAGTGCATTAAAGACTCACAAATCCTCAACTTGGAGGAATGAAATGTCTTTCCAAAATTATGTTAATCCATGCGGAACAATCGATTCAAAAGTAAATAAATTATTTTTTACTAAAAGTCGTGGGCTCCTTAATGTGTAGGATATTTTGAATCATCCATACATTTTTGTTAGTTTTGGAAGTATGTGGACTCATTTATGTATAGAAATATATTTTTAGAATGGGCTCTAGGATTTCTTAAGTGTTTAAAACTATAATTAGAATCATCAAACATTTAGTTTTGTTTTGTTGAGCGGTTCAAAGATTTTGTGGAGTGTTTATGACTCATATGAGTGTTTAAGACTATATTTAGAGTCATTAAACACTTAATTGTTTTGTTGAGGGATACAAGGACTCCTTAAGGTGTTTATAACTATATTTATTCTTACTCAACACTTAGTTTAAATGGAATTTTTTTTATTAATGATAGGTATAGTCATTAAGACTTTATCGCTCTATCAATGTAGGAAAAGTCTACCCTAAAAGAAAATATAATAAATAAAAAGTACAAGTAGTATTTGAAGCTATAAAATGGTTTTTATGAACTATAAAGGTTCATATACTTTATGTTTTATGGATGACAAAGAGGTTGTCCTTTTTTGTTTAGTGTTTTGTATGTTCGAGGCTTGACCTTGCTTATAACGCTTATGGAACTTCCCAGTTTGGACCAAATATGTCAAGAGTTATGTATTTAGTATGAGTAAAACTTGTATCTAAACTTGTTTTTCGAATTCGAAGGTTTGAAAGTGAATTTTGAAGTTATAAATGTTTCTTATAAGGGTTTTTGTAGTGCACTGCTCTTAAGTAAGCTTACATCCTCTTCTCTTCAATTATATTTAGTTTAACTATTTTGGCTATGTCACTTATTATTTTATCATATGTCGATATTTTAAATGAGTACATACATGTTTATGTCTGTAATACTTCCTCTATTTTTATATCAAGATAAAAAAGGTATCTTAGTAGTTACAGTTTGTGAAGTAGTCTTGTATGACCATGGGACTTCTTAGATAAAGTCAACTACTTCCCATCCGTAAATTCTAGTATTTTTTTAATGTTATCTATTTTTTCAATGTGTAACTTCCGCGTATTGATTTGTTTGCGGATAGAATGAAGAGGGTAAGTTTTGTATTATATCTCTTGTTTGGCAAAATGCTGGTAGGTGATCATTCTAAAACTGCAAATTGTTGTTATTTTAATGACTCTTGGTAGACCATATCTGGATTAAATATTAATCTTAAGGAATTTTATAACTTTATTTACCCTGATTTTTGTAAGGGATTCTAATTCCACCCATTTTGAAAAATAATTTGAAACATAAGGTATTGCATTTTTCTTGAGGCATATGAAAGGTTCTTACTATGACATGTCCCATTCGATTGCTTCTTTTATGGTTTTTGTGAGAAGAGTTGTAACTTAAATTGAGTTGGTGAAATACTACATGGGCTATAATATTTTAGAAATTTTTTAGGGTTTGCCATGATGATTGGCCAATATCATCATTGTAGTATGATTCACTATACAATGCCTTGTAGACACAATGAGAACTTCCTACTTTATTATGAATTTATTATATAACGAATGAGGTTTTTTCTGACCCGAGATATTAAATCAAAGGTCCAATAAGACTCTATTTTTATAAAGTTTTGGTCACCCATATATTTCTGGCATATTTGATTTTAATGTGTCTAGATTTGGCTTTATTTTTTAGAAGTTTCACTCCTATAAGGTATGCTTTGATGAGTTATATTTATTTAATTTAATCTTTAATCACCATTAATTCGGGTGCCAAAGCACTTGACATGAGCCTGTTTTGCAAATTAATTGAATATTTCTCTTGGAATATCACTCTTAGTGCTTAATTTATAAATGTCGAAGAGGTAATGGCATTGAATGTTGCATTATTATTTTTATTGGGGACTTGCTCAAAAGTAACTAGATAAAATGGCATTCGGTGGTGGTGAAGCTCTCATAAATACCAGGTTATATTATCTTTCTTAGTTTCTGTTTTTCTTAGGCTTGACTACGTATAAGCTAGGAATATGTCAATAGCTTTAACCTTCAAACGCGTAAATATTAGTGAGTCTTAACGCAATTATCGCAACTTCATACTATATCCTGTCGTTGGAGGTTGCCGAAGCTGCACTTGATAAGTTTATTAAATGTTTCTCCTAAAGGAGATGTTAGTTACATCATTATACCGAAACCTATTTTGTTGCTTTATTTGGTTGTTTGAACATGTTATGTTTTTTTGGTGGTCTGTCAAAGGTAGAGGTCTTTCAATTCTTACGCCTTAATCATTATTCCAGGCACAAAACTGATGTCCAAATCCCATAAATCTATGGTCATCTGGTCAACCTGCCAGATATGTCATGCTTATGTAATATATTTTAAGAAAGTTCTGACTACTATGGTATGTGCCTCAAAGTATGACCTCATTTTTATAGCCTCTAATACTAAAATCATGAAACATTTATCTAACTATAAACAACGTATCTTGGTGTCTAACATGTCCTTGCTAACATAATATATAACTTCGGATGTATTTAGTCTCACCTAACTATAATTTCACTAACCGCATAATTTGATACAACCAAATACATCAATGAAAACTCACCCCTCTTTGACTTTGTTAATCCCTTCGGGTAGGTCAAAAACTCTTTTATTTTTTGAAGGCTTCACCACACACATGCGTCTAGTTAATTTACCAAGATTTTGAGTATCTAGAAAAAAGTTTGATATTTATCTGAAGATTGGAAAATGAATATGTTCAGTGCAACCAACCCTCTTACCATAATTTGTACTTCCTTGATGTTTTGGGGTGGTTGTATTACACTTAATTTTGATACTTATGTACGGTCTTCTAGTTTCTATTCTCACTTACTAGGTATCTCATGAACTTTTTATGATTTCATATCAGTGGTGCCCTTCTCTGGATTAAACTTCAGGTTGACCCTTCGAGGATTGACGTAAGTCTCGGAAAGGTCTACCAATTGATCTGCATCCTGGTTAATGGTGACCAACATGTCATAAATATAAGCTTTTAGGTTGTTGCCAATTTTGTTTGAGAAAGTCTTGTTTATTAGCGTCTGATATGTGACCCCCAACATTCTTAAGCTTGAATATTATAACCATGTAGCAATAAAATTGTCTCTTGATAAAGAATGTGGTATGTTCTTCGTTTGCTTCATGTAACAGGATTTGGTTGCAACCCAAATATGTGTCCATGAAGGAAAACTTTTGGAAAAACTATATCCAAACCGTGAAATTGACACACATCCTCCACTTTCCATTCTTTTTCTTGACTAGTAGTGGGTTAGTTGTACATAGTGAGTAGTTCGATTCTTGGATGTGACCTACTTTTGCTTAGTATGTTAACCTCAACTACTATCACTTCATCTTTCTACTAAGATCATTGTCTCTTTTTATGTTTGATGGGACGACACATGATATCTATGGATAAATTTTGATATATATTTCTTAGCAGAGACTCCTATTACATCTTGTCTAGTCCATGCAAAATATCCAATATTTTTTTATAAAACTATAATAACTTGTTTCTATAATTGGTTGGCATATCTCAGCCAAGATGGAGGACTTTTTTTCTTCCATTCTAATGGGTTTCACTTTCTCACCTGACTCAATTATGTGAGGGGCTTTTATGGAATCTTCCATATAATCAAGTATGGTTAGGGGAGCTGGTAATTTTTATTTCTTAAGGGATATGGAAGCATAATATCTCTCATTTCCTATTCTTGGTTACTTCTGATCACACCAACCGCACCATTGACTATGTAGGAAAGAAACTAATCCAACGTTGAAACTATGGTATGCATGTACTCTTACCGTGGCCTGCTAAATATGATATTATATGAAGAAGATACATCTACTAACATAAATAGATATTAAACTTACTTTATGTACTCTTGTTTGTCTAAATCACGTCCAATTTTCATTCTCCTAAAAATAAGGCGTATATCATGGTGAACCCATTTAACACCCTTTTGGACTGTGTAAGAACTGACTCACCACACATCTTATCATAAATACTTTTAAATAACGCGTTGGCCGAACAGTCGGTGCCAATGATAACCCTTATGACTTTTACTCTTGTTGTCTTAGCTACAATTATTACTGCGTCATCATGTGATGCTGAAAATTCTATAAGGTCATAATCATCAAACATAATTACATGATAAGGTTTTTGATAAGGATTGAGTAATTGCATCGTGTTATGAAAATAAAGATATTAATGTAATTTAATTATATGAAGGTATTTATTTTGTTTTATGACAAAATATATTATACAAATAATGGTATATTGGACATTTGTAATTAGAACCACCTAAGATATAATATAAAAATGGAGGTGCACTCAAAATAAATGACAATCTCTCATTTTTTGGCTAATATATGCTCTTTATAACTTTTTCTCTCTAAAACGTGTCTTCATTTCTATACTTTAATTATTGGATCTTACCTACCTATGGCACTTTATTTTGATAAAGAATTTTCTTTCATGAAATGATGTCTTATGTGGGACATATTATTGTATCCCACGTCAAAATTTCAAAGGTGGTGATGTTTTATTCTAAAATAGAAAAAAATTGTAAGGTCGTCTAACTTGTCAAAAACTATGTCTACTTAAGACTCCGTCGAGCAAGATAAATCTGAATGTATTTATTTCTCCTTAAGCAAGACCAATCCTCGTCATCCATTCAACAAATATTTTTTAAAAAAAATTGTATTAACAAAAAATATATATCATAATGATGAAGATAAGTCTTCATTTATATTTTATTTTCTTTGATTTCCATATGATTTGGTTGATTGAGATGGTAATATAGCTGGACATTGGAAAATATAAATTCACATATGACTTCGTCAATGTATGACTAATTTCTTTATTTCAATATTTGTTTTTTGATTTTTTTTAATGAAAATCAGATATACATAAATAAATTATCGAATTGAAGATATGTATAACTTTGACGAGTAAATATTTTCATTGCCTCGTTCTTGATTTAGATTCGGCAAGATCGATAATTTTAGATTTTGTATCAAAATTGGAACAAAAAAAAGATCAAATCCACTTTACGATTTACACCTAAAACAAATTTAACAATAAAAAATCAATCAATGTTCTCATGCTACATGTAATGTAATTTCTTCGTTAGTTTTTTTCTTGTTTGAGATAAAATCAGGCGTGAATTTGAAAGAATCATCAACAAAGGTCTACATCACATGGTTATCGATCTATGTAATTTTTATTATTTAAATCCAACGAGATCGATGCATTTTCCCAATTTTAATGGTTTAATATGGATTAGAAGAATATTTATTATTTAGATTCATGATTTTGATTGAGATTTCTAGTTTGTATATGAAAGTTTTATTTAGATTCTTTTTATTTTGATGTTAATATTATAATCTTGTGTCAAAGGTTCTAATATTTAATCTCACATTGTTGATTGAGTATTTTGCGTTGATTTCTAGCGATCATCGATTATTGAAGGTTCTTGATTAAATGAAGGTTGTAGATTCTGATTTTTTTTTATAAATTCGTCGATTAATTTGTTCTAACATAAATTTTTGTAACATGTTCTTTTTCAAACTATATATTTATGATTGCTCATAAACAAAAAATTTTTGTATTAATCAATTTTCTTTTTTTTTTTAATTCTATTGATTCTTATTTAAAATATGTCATATACAACTGATATTTTTTGTTTGTTTCTCGATTGATAAAGAGATTTTTGTTTAGATACAGCGAGATTGATAATAATTAAAACTTGTAATCAAACTAAGACTTTTAGCTTATTGGAATAAATTAGTTTGTTAATTAATGTTTTGACTACTTCTTGAAATAAAAACTTAGATTAATAAATTATAAATTGGTTATGTCAATGATGTTTTGATGCATTTTTTGTGTTAAAGAATTCGTAAATATCAAAAGCAAGAAAATATGTTTTAATTTTAACTAACACTAACATGGCTAATCATTGTTATATTTCTGTGCTTGTAGCATGCACCACAGGTTACATTGTGTAAAGATGAGTTTGTAAGAGCTAAAATATCCAGTTACATCAATAAAGGTGAAAAAGATATAAGTTTCTCGTGAGTGTAAAAATACAACCTTAGGATTAACAAAGTTTCTTATATATGGTTCCATATTTATAAAGAATATTTCGAATAAAACAAATAGTAGCATCATTCTTTCTTCAAGTAAATTCTTGTGAGAGCTTGTAAAAATTGCAAGTGGTTTTTATTGAAGGTCTATAACATGGGTTTATTGGTAGTGATAACCAACGTAATCAAGTTGTTTTAAGAATATGTTCTCTCGAGGTTACAGTTTCATGACAGATTTATTCATGAAAATCAACTAGTTTATATGTTTTTAATGGGATTAAGTCGGCGAGGAACAAAAAATTGAAAAGTGTAATACAGTAAAAATGAATCAAATAACTAAGCGAAAAATAGAAAAACTTTTGTTGTAGTGGATAGATATCTATGTTGTAGTAACTTGATTTTAATCTCACCATCGTCAAGTCTTAGGGGCTTCATTCGAGAAACTAATTTTCCTAAGCACATAAAAATGGAAGGATGGTTGATAATGTAGTTCTCACAAGAATAAATAGTTACTTTGATTAAACTAATGTTTAATAGTTTGTTTTTCAATATTTTTTTTTCTCATGAATATTTAAAACAACTATTTTAAAAATTAAGAAGATTATTTTCAAATTTATTTTTAAGAACCTATGAAGATAGAAGGTAAAATCACGAGATTCATTGAGATACTTTATGCAAAACTCAACATTAGGTTAATCTACGTATGAAGGAATATAAAAATAAAACAAAAGTATTAAGCATAAAATTGTGTTGAAAGTACAAACTAAAAAACTTACTTGGATCAAATCAAGAAGAAAGTGATTGTAGTAATTTGATGATGCACTTGTGATTACCCACTGAAAGAAGATGAGATGAGGGTATGATGATAGGTATTTGTGATTCATTGTTGTTCTTGATCGACAAAGTTATCATTAGTATGAGCTTTTTTAACAAAAACAATAGGGAAAGTTAGTCTTGAAGTACATGCATTAGTCTACAAACATGATACTTAACAATGGGTTAGTCAATGCATTAGTTTTGTTTTCTAGCTCATTAATTTTTATTTTGGCAGCAAAAACATAGGTATAACGAAGTACTTTGTAGACAAATTATAAAGTTTGTATTCAAGTAGTTCATCAAAATAGTCTTAATAATGAATAAATCAAACACGGATTCGAGAATAACACATAATGGTTCGTCAAATAATTTAGCGCATCAATGAAGTATTAAACGCAAGGTTTTACTAGTGTTTCGACTTTGACAAAAAAATTGAAGAGGGAAATAAATGAATTGTGTTTGATTTTATCGTATTTTCATTGTTTGATTTTACATCACCTTTTTCATTTCATGTTACTTTGTCACGAGAAAGAGTTGTTTTGATGATTAAAAATATGATTCATTATTTTTACTTACTTAACATAGGAAAATAAATTTTGGGGTAACTAATTGGTTTTCAAAAGAGTTCACTAACATATGTTCTAACAAAATTGTTTTGGTTTGTCAAAATATATTATAATATGGCATTCTGAAACATTACAAGATATGGTAAAAATTTGGTATGTTAATTGTTAAAGATGACTTTTCATGTTGCATAGGCTAAATAGAATAAAAGGTTACATCTACGAATATTCAAGAGTTTGTTATAAATGTTGATTTTATAAATAATGGCTAGATTGTTAAAGAAAATGGTAAAGTACTAAATAACAACAAGGAAAATTATGAATGTGGTATAACTTCGAGTAATGTTAACATGACAACAAAATCGGAAGCTACCAGTGATAATTGGGCAAGCACCAGTTTAAACAATAATATAAAATTTGATACTAGTAGCAGTATAAATACAAGATCGGATATTAGAAATATATCAAATTCTTTGAAGGATTCTACATCATCATAAATTTACTTCCTCATATATCCGAGAAAAAAAACTACTTTATCAGTATTTTAAGTAAAAATATATTTGAAGAAAAAACATCCATGTAACAAAATTATTATCTCGTCATTAGTTGAAGAGGAAGGTTTCTTATGGGTCTAAAAAATGAAGAATAATCAGCTGTCGTTAAGGAAACATAATTCCTTTAGCGGATAAATATTAAAGAAGAATGATCAATGCTCAAATATTAAGAATAAAAACAAGTATTTTGAAAAATACAAAGTTTAAAAAAAGCCAACTAAAGCTAACGGCAACAGTAGAGATATACTAAAATAAGTTCCATAAAGAGTCATTAAGAAACAAGTAGATGTTACAGATGTTTTGTAACCAAGTGTCAAAACTGGAAAACAAATCCAAAAATTATGCTTAAAATTAAAAGCTGGGTGAAACTTGAGTTTTTCTAGTATTCACGAATGAAATGAGAAAACAAAGTAGTCAATGATAACATTGAAGTTGATTTTCAAAGGCATGAAAATGTGATAAAAATATATGAATGATGAAGAATTGATTTAATTGATGAGAAATTGTCTGAAGAACTTTATAAGTAATGAGTTTTATGCTTAAAATATTCAAATGTTAGTACCATTTAGCAAAATCAGTACTTGGTCATTGTCTAACATTCATTTGACAAACCATTTCCATTATGATATTTTATTTATTTTAAATCATCTCGTTAATAATTTATCTTGTCAAGATTGTATGACTAATAAACTGGAACGAGGTAAGCCTATTGAGCATAACATTTTCTTGTGTTGTGCTGCAGTGTAAGTAAAAAAATAGTAATAATACGTATTCACTACACATTTCTAATGCTAAATTGCATTTAGTGCATTTGCACATTGCATAAAATATACTTTAATTATGTAGTAGTGCTACAACATATAATTGCTGCAAATTAATTGTTTTTATTGTGATTATTGTTGAGTATGATAAATAAAATTTGATGGCATGGGCATATTTAATTTTTATTTTAGTTATCTAAAATTGCAGTTATATGTTGCATGTTATAAATGACATTTGTATTTATTATTTGACTCGTCAAGAGTGTTGTTTTAGAAATATAAAATAATTATTATTTTTGAAATATCTCGTCATATCATCCATATTATGCTAGGGTTTTTCTATTTTCAATGTCATGTCAAAATTTGTTAATGATACATAAAGTAGGGTTTTTAGGAAGACAGTGCAAGTTGTGAAATTATTTTTTTAAAGGCAATGATTTTAAAAGATATATTGTTATTTGACATTACAAATTATTCATACGAGGTTGGCTAACACTGATTAAAATGTAATTTTGTTGGCCACTTTGGTTATTTCTCTTTGAAAATGGACAGTTACCACAAGTCGTGAGTCAAAGGCAAAAATTAAACACATGAGTTTTTTAGCACAACAAAAGGAAGATGATACACATGGTTCCATGATGATACTAAGTTTTCTTGAGGAGAAAATTAAATAACAAGAAATATTGGTTTGTGGCTCGCTATCAGCTGATAAATATTTTATAGAAGAACGTAAAGCTTTAAAACAAGAAATTAGAAAAGAAAGTTGATAAATAAGGGTGAATTTTCTTTATAGAGTACAAGCCAACAAGTTAAAAGACGACTTATCAAGTTTAACCTAACACTATAATAGAAGTTGAAGTGAGCAGAAAAAAAAACTTCAAAAAATAATTTATATATATTTTTGAGGGAGTACATGGACAGTTACATAATGTTAAATTAAAAATCTAAACAGACGTAAAAAATATTTCTATCATTAGTACATTAAATAGAAAGTTCACGAAGAAAGCCTATTTAAAACTAACTCGTCAATAATATTTCAAATTAGATGGATCTCAGTTCTCAAAATTGATTCAAGGACTCATGTATAATACGAGAATCGATAAATCATCTAGTGTTTATAAGATTTATTTGATACATTGACAAAAAAACTATTCCCTTTTTACTCAAAATCACACTGATATCAGTCGTCAACAAGTTATGACGAATCAAAGTCATTTTTTAAGCATACAGAAAAGTGGGAGGTGACCAAGTATTAAAACAAAAAGTTGATAATGATGATAACAAGCCTGGTAGATCAAAGGATATACATATGAGTATCTTGGATTCAACTGGGCAAGTGAAAAAATAATTTATAAATAATTTTGTTTTAATTGATAACAATGTCATCATTCGTTCTTAATGTTAAATGTTTTAATTGTTGCTTGTATTTCTGATAGAAATATGAATAGAACCTCATCATATACTGCATCATATTCACACATAAAATCATTTAGGAAATGAAAGTATGCACAAAACATGATTGGAACCTCTGAGAATGACATGAAAGGGTTGTAGATTATGTCAACAATATCGCTAATAGTATGGATACGAACGGATAAGTTATGGTCAGTTTATATGGAATACTTAGTAATGAATATTATTTTATTAAGTATCCATATGCGACATTTTATGCAGATATATACTTTGATCCATATGTGAAGTAAAAAGTAAATAAATTAAAGAAGTTGATGAGCTTTATGAAAGTCGTTATAACAAATTCATTGGTGGTAGAATCGAGTCGTTAGGTAATTTCATTGATCATGAAATAAATGGAATCTTAACTTCGTGAAGATAAGAGAAAAATCATAAACGACATGTCTATAGTTGTTATCAATAAGCTTTGTTGATTCGATTTCGGAACAATAAAATAGAAAATTATTTGATAGAGCAAACATGATCAGTGACTAAGACCCATCATATGTGAGAAAAGGATAATGACAAATACTTGGTTACATAGAGAAAGATTACTCTGGAAAAAAAACTAATACCTAGATAGATACAATAAAGTAAAAAAGATACAATAAAGCATGATAAATATATTAGAATAGAAACATAAGAGATATATCACAACATAGTACTGAAAACATACGAAAATAAAAGAATCTCATACCATTTTAACATGATCAAAATTTGAGACACCAAGCATATTAACAATGGTAGCAGTGAGCACAACAATATCGGTTATGATGCTGAACAAGAAGTTATTGAGAGAAAAATATTGATTTGTTAAGTCTTTCATTTGAACTTTCAGTAAATTTTGACATGACCTTTTGAAATAAACAAATAACTTTTTGTCTCATCCAAATAAATAAAATGATCAACCTAGGCAAAGATTAGAAAGATATGATTAAATATGGAAAATAAATATTCAAGATAGAAAAAAGAAAAAAGTGAAATTCTTAGATTACAAAAACTAAAGCTCTTTTCTTGTAATATTAGTTCATGATAGTTTTTTGAAGGTAGGGTTATTTTAGACTCGAACTCAGTTAGAAAACCAGGTAAAGCGTGGGTCTTTATTGATATTCGTGGCCCGAACCTAATGCCAATGTCTCCTAACTCTACCAATCATCTAGTAAGTCTTATAGATATATCAGACCTCTACAACATGTTTCTAATAGGGAAAGAGGTTTCGACAACTATAGTATGTGCTTGAAAGTAAGGTCTCATATTCCTAGCTGATGCTACTACTAAATCTAGGTTTAAGTTCTATTAAATGTAAATAGCATTTCTTAATATCTGATAGGGGATTAGTAACACAATATATAACCCATGATGCATTTCCCTCTTCCTTAACTAGAACTTCACTAACTGTATAATTAGCACAACCAAAGACATAATTAAAAACTCACTTAGCTTTAGATTTGTTATCACTTCTGGTGAGGCCATGAACTTTGATGAGTCCGGATTCTGATACTTCTTCGGACAGGGACAGTTCGGACAAAGACCATCTAACCAGACAGGACAGTTCGAATACCTCATCCATTGGACTGTTCGAACGAGGACTAAAGTACTTACAAACCTAATCATTCCATGACTAAGCTGCCAGCTCTCCTGCTAAGAGCTCATGGGTCCTTAAACTTGACATGGGTCCATTAAACATGACCTGAAAGCCCATAAGGCCCATATGTGAGGGTATAAATACCCAACCACCAACATTAAATGAGGGTAATGAAAATTAAATACAAGCAAGCTGCTTAATTCTCCCTATATTCACTATTCAAACATTAACTACTCACAAACTTCCACAAACTCCAAACAAAAATTACAAACTTACCCTCAGACGAAAATAAACCTCACCAAATTGGCGACCACAGTGGGAGGACGACGGTGCTTGAATCAAGCATTCGAAACCAACAGGAAAAATCAGTCCGAATGAATCCGGACTCCCCGGAAGTACCACTAGCCTTGCTTGAAGTGGTGGGTGAAAATGATGAATACACCATCAAGGAGCGTGACAGACTAAAGGGCGAGATAGAAGCTCTGAGGGCAGATAAGGCTAAGATGGGCATGAAAAAAAAGTCAAAAGCATCAGCCGCTCATCATACTAACAACCCTAGAGAGCATGAGCCTTCGAAGACTCATGTGAGTACCAAGAAGACTCATGCTAGCTCCAAAAAGTCTCACCGGTCTAAGCCAGTGGAGACTTCTGACTCAGATTCAGAGTCTTCTAGTAGCTCCTCAGATGAGGAAGGAGTTGAAGAGTCCTTGTCCTCCAGCAGTGATGAGGGCCGATCCAAAAAGAAGCAAAAGTTGATTAAGAAATATACAAGAAAAAGGGATAGACATGGGAAATTGAAGAAGAATATAGGCAAAGGATCATCTCATAGCCAGAGGCATGTAGACCGGATGTTGATGGATCCTTTTGCCTTCCACGATGAACCAGGTATCTTTGCAACTCCCAATGAGGATACTGTGTTCTGTTGTGGCCGGAATTGGAGACAATCTCCACTATCTTCCAAGATTCTGTCCGGAAACCTCCCGAAGAGGTTCGATAGCACTAAAATGGAGAAGTACGATGGCAGTACTGATCCGGACAACCACTTGGAGAAATTTAAAAACTTCATGATGAATTTTGATGATGACGATAAGTTACTCTGTAGAGCATTCTCCCAATCTTTTACGGGGAGTGCTCTAAAGTGGTATAACAATCTACCTCAAGGTTGCATCAGGAACTTTGATACCTTCTGGGTGGCCTTTCGAATGCAGTTTGTTGGGAGTAAGGAATTAAAGGGCAATGGGGACACAATAATCCATTGTTCCCAAGAACCAAACAAATTATTGAAAGAATACATAACTCGTTTTGTGAACACCAAAAATGGGTTGGCTGATTGCTTCGAGCAAGTAGCAATAACATCCTTGAGACAGGGCTTAAACCCTGGAAATTTGGCTGATTCAGTGACCAGAAAGAAAGCCATGACTTGGGGAGGTTTGCTGAATCAGGTCGGAAAGCAAATCAATGTTGATGAAACAAAGAAAACTAGGGTGCACAGGCAGGTGAGGTTTGCCCCGGTTGCACCAAACCCCAATCAAAATCAGTCCGGGAACAAGGCAAGGGAGACCGGACAGGCGCATAACAGGGCTAAAGCTCAATCTCAGCCAGCTGCACCTGCCCAGAGTCAGCAATCTAGAAATAAGAGAGGGCATTGGGCTCAACCGGAGTGGTTTACAAAATTAAAAGAAAGTGTGGCCACCATTTACGATAAAACAAAGGAAGAAGTGCACTATAGAAGGTCGGTCGCACTACAATCTCCTAAGGAACATCGTAACAACTCTTTCTGACAGTACCATAATGATACTGGCCATACCACTAATGATTGTATAGCCTTGAAACAAGAAGTTCATAACTTGATTGAGAGAGGGAAGTTGAGGGAATATGTCAAAAGAAGAGGAGGAAATAGGCCTGATAATGCTCATTGGGTTGGACCAAGCAATGCTGCTCCGGAGGGAGCTATGGTTATAATCGAAAGGTTTGATGTAGAGTCGGAATATCTAGATCCTGATCCAACTCGAAATAGGGTGGGTGCCATTCAGGAACGTTGTAAAACAGTCTCCGGGCTTATTGAGTTTTTTGAGTCACTCACAATTTTCGGAAGGGATACTATGGCAGCTCATACTTCTTCTTCAAGGAAGAGGCACGTTCATACTTTAGCCACCCAGCTGGAAGGAGGCATGACCTTCTATCAATCACAAATTCCATTTCCCTTCATTGTTTTCGATGAAGATGACTTAAGGGATATAGTTGGCCCTCATGAATATGCTGTTGTCATAGGAGCATCCATTGGGGGCAATGATATAAGACAAATCTTGGTGGATACTGGGAGTTCAGCTAATATCCTCTTCTTAAACACTTACAAAAATATGAAAAATCTAGCCGTAATTCAGCGTTTGGACAGATCAACTGTGGGCTTCACTGGAAGCTCAGCAGATGTGATCGGGGAGTTCGAAGAGGAAGTTTTATTGGGCAATGGCCCTTTTAAAATGATGGTCTGGATACTTTTTATTGTGGTGGATTGTCCCACTTGTTATAATTCTATTTTAGGAAGGTCTTGGCTCTCTAGGATGCATGGGGTGGCCTCGACAGTCCACCAATGTTTGAAATATGCTGTTCAAGGACAAGTGGGAGTTGTCCGGAGTAGTTAAAATATTGCGAGAGAGTGTTATGTCATAGCACTGGCTCCATGGACGTTGGGGGCAGTTCGTACCAGCGAAGAATAGCAATTTGAGGGGCTTTCCCGGGGTGAGGGTGAAATTGATGACCCCAGAGAGGCCCCTGGAGTGTTGATACCAGTTGAAGAAGTTGAAACACACTCTTTGGAAGAAGGAAAAAGTGTTAAGATAGGGTCCAAAATGCCATCCGAATTGAAGATTAAGATGTTAAAGTTTCTAAAAGACCATCAGCATGTTTTTTCTTGGTGCAACGCTGATGTTACAGGGGTTCCATCAGACATTATATCACATCACCTATCCATCCGAAGAGACATAGCACTTGTGGTACAAAAGAGAAGAGCTTTTTCCAAGGAAAAAGCTGATGTTATTGTTCAAGAAGTTGACAGGCTCACAAAGATGGGACATATAAAGGAGTCACAATATCCTTTGTGGACTGCCAACCCCGTCTTGGTGAAAAAGAAAAATGGCAAGTGGCGTATGTGCATTGACTTCACAGATCTCAATAGGGCTTGCCTAAAAGATTTATAACCAGTCCCCCGGATTGATCAGCTGGTAGATTCCACTTTTGGAAATAACCTTCTATCCTTTATGGATGCTTTCTCCGGATACAATCAGATTCAAGTAGATCCAAAGGATCAGGAGCATACCACATTTGTCACTGATAGGGGTCTTCATTGCTACAAGGTGATGCCATTCGGATTGAAAAATGTTGGGGCTACTTATCAGAGATTGGTGAACAAATCCTTTGCTGATCAAATTGGAAGAAATATGGAAGTATACATTGATGACATGATGGTGAAAAGTATGGATGAACAACTACACTTGGCAGACCTCCAAGAAACTTTTGCTAACTTAGTAAAAGTGAATTTAAAGTTAAACCCAGAAAAATATGTGTTCGGAGTGCAGTCCGGGAAGTTCCTGGGTTACATAATAAGTGAGCAAGGGATACAGCCCGATCCGGACCAGCTTAATGCTTTGTTCTAAATTGAGCCTCCTCGGAATGTTAAAGAAGTACAACGGTTGACGGGGAGGTTAGCTGCTTTAAATCGATTCATATCAAGGTCTTCGGACAGATGTGCCCCGTTTTTTCAAACTTTAAAGGGTGCAAAGGGATTTGACTGGACTTCACAGTGTGATGAGGCCTTCAATGAAATTAAGAAACATCTGTCATCCCCCAAGACTTTGTTTAAACCTATTGATGGAGAAACACTCTTCGTATACTTGGCAGTTTCAAGTTGTGCCATCAGTGTTGTATTGGTAAGAGAGGTGGATAACTACCCCCATCCGATGTTCTACATCAGCAAGAGCTTGTTAGATGCAGAAAAGCATTATTTGAAACTTGAAAAGTTACCGTTAGCCTTGGTAATTGCTGCAAGAAAGATGAGGCCTTATTTTCAGGCTCATCTTATTATCGTCCGGACATCTTTTCCCTTGAAGAATGTTCTCCAAAAGGCAGACATTTCAAGCAGAATGAAAAGTGGTCAGTAGAATTGGGGGATTTCGATATTGATTTTGCTCCTCGAACAGCAGTCAAAGCCCAAGCTGTGGCTGATTTTTTAGTTGAGTTCCACCCTGATAAGGATTCGGAGCAGACCACTGAGATGAAAGACAAAAAGGTCTGGGTCGTCCGGACGGATGGTGGATCTAGTACTATGGGATGTGGTGCAGGGGTATGCTTGACTTCTCCATATGGTGACAAAATGTACCGGGCTATATGTTTTTCTTTTAGGGCTTCCAACAATGAGTCTGAATACGAAGCAGCTATAGCTGGTTTGAAGTTAGATTATATTTGTGGGGCCAAAAAGGTCAAGCTGATGAGTGATTCCCAGCTTCTTATCCACCATGCACAAGGTCAATCTGAGGCCAAAAAGGAGCAACTAGTAGAGTATTTGCTTCTTCTTAAAAATGAGGCTCTTAAGTTCAAAAGCATTGTCTATGAACATATACCCCGGGGGATAAGGTGTTGAGGAAAGTCTTCTTACACACTAAAGAGAAGTTGCTCGGCAAACTGGCCCCAACTTGGAAAGGACCTTATATGGTCATTGAAAGGCTTAAACGTGGAACATATTGGCTCGAAGACAAGGATGGAAGGGTTTTAAATCACCCTTGGAATATTGAGCATCTCCGAATGTACTTGGAATAAAAGCTGTGTAAATATTTACTTGTTTAAAAATCCATGTAAATATTTGGGGGCATACTCTTTCCTACCCTGGTGGCACGGGGAGGTTTTAATGAGGTGTCCGGGATTTTTAATGTTTTAATGAGGTGTCCGGGCTTTTTAATAAAATTTTATGCCTTCTTAAAAAAAATTATGAAGTGTTTTTACTTTGTTTTTTGTCACACCATCCGGATTGAAGTAAAAGAATGATGACCACTTAAACATTTGTCATCGGAGAATTTAAACGCTCTCGCTTTAGACTGTTTATGAAATAACTAAGGGTTATTTAAACACTTGCCACCAAAATTGAAACAAACTATGGAAAAATGCAAGAATTGTGCAAAACAAAGATATTCATTGAAATAACTTAAGTGCCTTGGCCTTCCAAGGACTTTTAAATAGTCAAACAAAACAAAGGATCTATCCGGTCAGATACCGGACACAATAACAAAAAATGCCTTGGCCATCCAAGGACTTTAGTTTAAGTAACATGAAAAGTAAAAAGATAATTCATAATTCTAAGACTAAGCCTTTGAAGATGGCTCATCCTCACTTGTCTTCTTCTTCTTCTTGGGATCGTCTTTCTCTTCGTGAGGGCCCTCCCCGGTATTTTCTTCTTCGTCAGAGGAGGGAGCACTAGAATAATCATGCAAGTCTTCATCATCCATGGTGTGGAAGGGAAGGTCTTCGTACTCTACATGAAGCCACAAATCTCCCAGGTTCATCTTCGGGAACTTCTCATGAAAGAGCAGTACCATATCCGACTTCACCTTGGCATACATTTGCTCTTGAGTATCTATTACGTTGTTGGCATAAGCATCAATCTTGGCCTGAATTTTGGCCTCCTGCTCCTTTAGCAGATCAGCTTTCTCCTCTGCAGCCTTAGACACTGTATTCTCAAGAGCAATCTTGTCATTTGTCAAGTTGTAGATGACTTGATCATTGGCATTTGCCTCCTCTTTTGAAGAGGTGAGATCTTTCTCTAATCCGTACAACTTCTCCCGGAGCTCCTTGATAGTGTCTTCTAGTGTAGAAGCCTTTGTGGTCCACTTCTCTTGGCTCTTCTTCAGCTCCTCGTTTTCTCCCTTTAAAATGTCAGCATGTTGAGTGGCAGTAAGAAGATCATCGGACAGTCTCTCTTTGTCAGATTTGAGATCTTTGATAGTATCTGCCTGACTTCAAACTTGTTTCTCCAACACAAGCACCGGCTGAACACTACTTAATATAGAGTGAGCTATAATGTCCCTTTCACTTGAAACAGTAAAAGTCTTACCATTAAAAGTGACGGTGTTCGAAGTACTCGGAGGGAGGTAAGGCCCAGAAAAATCGTCGCTGGGGAGGTTGGCAAAGTAGTCACCCAGTCCATCAAGCCCGGTGATGTCAACCCCATCAATGCTAAGGTCTCCTCCTCCAACCTCTTCGGTTTGAAAATCACCAGGGATCTCCTCTGCTTGTGTTGGATCCGTAGGATCTACAGAGGGGAGAGGCTCCGGAGGCCGGAGAGAAAGTTCATCACCCCTAGAGGTCTTTTTCTTCTTAGCCTCCCTATCCTTGCTCTCCGCTCCCCGTTTTCAGTCTCTCTTGGGAGCCCTTGGGGGCTTTGGGGATCGAGCATCTTCCTTAACACTCTCCTGCTCTACCACTTCTAAGAGAGCAGCATCGATCTGGCTTGGGGCTGGCCCATCGGGATTTGTTGGAACAGCTTCCTCCACCTCGGCAGGGTTAGCTTCACCTACCACCTTCTTGCCCTTCTTCTTCTTGCCTTTCATCTTACTCGGGGCCTTGGCCCGGCCTGACAAGTAAAGTAACCCGTCCGGTTCGTATGTTCTCTTCAGGACTACATCCAGAGGGGGTAGAGTAGTGAGTTCCTCCCAGATCAAGTCCCTTCGTCCAGTAGTGTTCCAGAGGTGAGACCTTGCTCAGTTGCCTCCTGTGAAAGCATCGTGAAACGGGTTTCCCCACTTTTCAGCAGCCCAAGTGTTGATCTTGGTACAAGTAGTCTGCCCGGACTTTAGGTAGTCATTGAAGTCTTTGGGCAGTTCTGCTAAGAAAAAAAGACAAGATCAGTTAGCTTAAGCAAATTCGATAAAAAAAGAATTAAGAATATAAAGTATGAGTCTTACAATCACTTCTCCATCTACTGGTGAGGAGACTTGGATTGACTCCGGCTTTGATTTTCCTCCCGTTCTCCCAAACACCACTTACGAACAGGAATTGAGTCCTCCAGTTTTTCTCTGACTCAAGCAGATCATCCACTGCTTTGTAATTATCACCCATGTTGAAGTGATAGAAGGGAATGTGCTGGTTCCTGCAGAGATTGGCCACAGCAGCGAATTCCTCCATTGGTAGAGGAATCCTGGAGAGCCTGGAGGCCATGATGCAGGCCATAAGTGTGTACAAGGCGTTGGGGCTTAGTTGACTGGGACAGAGCTTGATAAGATGGAAATACCTAACTATTTCTGGATCCAAGGGGAACCTTAAACCCCAGTTAAAGAGCTCAGTGAAGATGACTATTTCACTGAGTTTGCAATCCATTGGGGTTTGGGGTTTATGGGGATTCTTATCTTCACATTCTCTGGAATTCCCCACTTCGTACGCATCCGGCCCAACTCAGCTGTATGGATGAAAGCGTAATTGATCTTTTGCAAAGCAAGGAGGTATTTAACATTGACCTTGTGGAAACAAGGTCCTACTTTTCCTTCAAGACACTCCGGCAGATCCGGATGCCTTAAGCATAACTTCTCCTAGCTTTTATCCTTCTGAGCAGCAACAGCACCACTGGTCTGTCCGGAAGGTTCGGACTCAAATGGAGCCTCTTCGATAGAGTCCTCCATTATTTCCTCCATAATTGAGGAACGGTTTTCAGTTGTTGTTGTGAGGGGGAGGTTTGGAGTCGGTTCAGCCTGATTTCCGGACTGATGAGCTTCAGTACTCTCCTGAATTCTAGCCTCCGGTTGGGGCTCTGATGTGGATGTTTCTCTTCGGGGGCTCGAACCAGTAGCCTCTGGACCGGACAGCCTGTATTTCGGTACTTTCATGGGTGTTTCTCACCCTGCACTGCTGTCCTTGGTGCCCGATTTCGAAGGAGTGCCTTTAGAAGCCTGCCCTTTAGCAAGCCGGCCTTTTCTTCGATCAACTAGCTTGTTGGGAGAAGTATCAACATCTGACCCCATGGCTAAGAACGGGGAAGGTTTTTTAAAAAAACTGGTAACTGTTAAACCTGGCTCGACTGTGGGTTCTGACTCTTGAACCGAAGAACCTGAGATGATAGGGGAAAGACTAGATTAAAACAATCTCTTCGGTTTGACACCCTTTATGGAGGAAGAACCCTGGTCAGACTCTGTAGCTGAGATTGCTGTTTGTCGATGGGGGAAGTGGGTAAGCCTGCTACGATGCGCCTTTTCCTTTCGACTTTTTGTGCTTTTTCTAATTCAGTGAGATTAAGCCACCCGCCTTTGATCAGAGCGTTCCTAGCCGTGAACATAAACAACCTAAGTAAAGAATTTGTGTTTAAGAGAGAGAGCTCTGAAAATTAGCAAAGTGAAAATGAAAGTGATGGTAAAACAGTGGAAAAGTATCTTAATTTATAGTAAACCTCAAAAAGAAGTCTTGATTCCTAAGAGAATTCGAAAAGATTAGTAATGATTAAGAGACGGCGCTGATGTCACCCTCATTAATGAAGAGGTTGATTTTCAGAGAAGGTGGGTAGGTGAAAAAACGGCTAAAGCAACAAACCAAAGAGTGACACGTGTCCCATGAAATTTGGCAAAAAACCGTTTAGATTCAAAGAACTTTTTCAGTCCGGATAAAACCATAACATAGTTCGAAAGACCTGTCCGGATAAAACTGTCATTGATAACGGACTGTTTTTCAGGTTTTGACAAATATTATTTGAACAAACACCTAAAAAAGAGACTACTGATGAGTACTGATTCTGCTACCTCTTCGGACAGGGACAGTTCGGACAAAGACCATCTAACCGGACATGGCAGTTCGAATACCTCATCCATTGGACTATTCGAACGAGGACTAAAGTACTTAAAAACCTAATCATTCCATGACTAAGCTGCCAACTCTCCTGCTAAGAGCTCATGGGTCCTTAAACTTGACCTGGGTCCATTAAACATTACCCGAAAGCCCATAAGGCCCAGATGTGAGGGTATAAATACCCAACCACCAACATTAAATGAGGGTAATGAAAATTAAATACAACCAGACTGCTTAATTCTCCATCTACTCACTATTCAAACATTAACTACTCACAAACTTCCACAAACTCCAAACAAAAATTACAAACTTACCCTCAGACGAAAATAAACCTCACCAAACTTATTATTTTTTTGAAGGCCATATCTTAAGAAAGTGTCTAATGATATATGTCAACCTTCTAAACTATTTAGAAGAATGATTGATACTTGTTCGAAGAGTGTGAAATAAATATGTTCGATGCATCCAACCTATCAAGCATAATCTATACTTCCTTGATATTTATGGGTATCTCTATTACAACAAATTTTGAATTTTATACATAATCTACTTCTATAAATTTCGCATTGATCATGTATCCCGTGAAAATTCCCAATCTCACATCAAATGTATACTTTTTTAGATTGAGATTTAAGTTGACCCTTCTGAGCTTGGAAAAAGTCTCGAAAAGATTTACCGAGTGTATGACCTGTTTGTTGATGACCATAATGTCATTAATGTAAGCTTGTAGACTACGAGAAATCTGGTTTGAGAAAGTCTTGTTGACCAACCTTTGATATGTGGCCCCAACATCCTTAAGTCTGAAGGGCATAACCTTGTAGCAATACAAGTCTTGCCCTATGATGAAGGTGGAATGTTCATGGTCGGCTTCATGCATCAAGATTTATTGTAGCTTGAATATGCATCAATGAAGAACAACACTTTGTTCCCATAAGTTGCATCCACCAGATGATCAGTTCTAGAAAAGGGAAAATGATCATTTTATATTATCAAATTTAGTTATAACATAAAGGTTCTATATAGATGTGTTGATATCTGATCCTAACATTATATCTCTAAGTCTTCTATATTATTCTTCCTAAAATATTTAGTAATACTTGATAATATATTTTCTCCTGCTATTAAAAGCAGGACTTGTCATTTTGGATCTGAATCCAAGTACTCTTGAAGTTTGTCTATGATAAGCATGTTCTCTATCGACTTTGGTATTTGCACAATTGTTGCACCTTGTTGTTTCTCATGCCTTGCTAGTTTTCTAGATTTAGTTGCAAATTATCTAGACTAAAATATTTATTTTTTGATAAATTCTACAAGATATCCTTCATCAAATAGGGTATGCACTTCATCATTTAAAGTAATGCAGTCTGGGTATAGTATCCTGCGTCGTTAGGAGCTTTTCAAACTTGTTCTTGTCTCTATTTCCTTAGAATCCACATATTATATAACCTTCAGAACTTGACTATATGGTTTTCTCTATCATAGATCCCATTGGGTTCTCTGTAAGTTATGTGTAGGGTATTCTTCCGAGATGCTGAGGCTTTTGGTTTTTTATGTTATAATTAATGTTGAAGTTACTTCTGTGTTTGCCTCAGAAGTCTTGCATTTGGTTGTGTTGCATCAGCTTTGCATGATCTTTAGGTATATGATTTGTTTTTTGGATATGGGTTATTTTAAGAGGCTTATTGGCCTTTTCTAAGGGGTGGTAAGAATGGTAGGTGTTCGAAACCCTCATAATCCTGACTTTCATAGTCTTGTCTTCTTTTATATGTTCAGAACCCTAATAATCGTTGAGTGTACTCTCGAAGGCTCTTATTCAGTTGCTGCTTACATTGGATAATATAGTCACAATCTCCTCTAATGACCTTAGATCTAATAAACGGGTTCTTGAAAGTAATATGCAACCTTTTGAAGTTTTGGATGTCGTTTATAGGAAGTTGGTTAAACCATATCAGGATATTGTCCATGAAAGTCATGAAGAACGTAATACAAATAAGCTTATCAGTTCTTTTAAAACCCAATATTTCATTCCTAAAATTCTCTATGTGGTGCTTTAGACTCCTAAGCTATCATATGTATCCATATTTTATTGGTTAAACTTCGGTGGTATGTGTGTATATTAGATCTGAGGAGCTAGTGGGGAAGAAATATGTTGAACCTCTATTTGACAAGAAATGAGGCTTAGTGGCTATGCTTCTGTTGTCCAATGAAAATATATGTCATTTGTTATTGTTGATCATGCCATTGTTGAGCCAAACATACAAAATTGAAACCTTATAGGTTTGTAGGATGATAATTTTGAGAGAAAAATGGTGATTTTGGTCCTATACAATAAAGACTTGGCTGACCTATTATATGAACCATTGAATGGTTCTGATTGTTTGGTTGATTCACATATGGAGCATGATGACATTTTTTTGTCTCGATGGATCAACTAGGGGGGTAGGTTGATAACCTAGGTTTCCATTTTGCTCTTGTCGCATCGGTCAAGGCTCAAATACACGTGTTTCTCTCATTCCCTGATTATGATTACATAAATGATATGACATGCTCATAATCTTACCGAAAACTATCACACAGGTTACGACTCTTCTGACTATGCTAGAGGACTCATGATGTGTCATTTGGGATCATATGTCTTTGAATGATTGAATTGATAACCGAGTTTTCACTTAGTGTGATCCTGCCAATGGTTCCTAAGGATGGAAAAATTGTATCAAACATCATTTAGGCAAACATCAGCCACCATATTGAAAATCATTCTCAGTTCAGCTAGGTGGTTCTCTTTCATCTCATATAGTTGAAAATCTATATTATTAGTAAGTTATGCCTTAGTCGCAACAGTGGAATCAGGTATAAAAGTTCGCTTTGAACTTACAGAAATGAGTGTTAATGTTGTTCTTTTTTTGGTTTTTTTATGTATTATTTAGTTTTTAGGAATTGGTAAATATTGTGAATATTGTTTGGATAAACCGTCTTACTTGTACCTCATTTTCCCACATATGATCCTAATTTGGTGAAGTGTTTTTGTGTGATGGACTTTTTTGTGACAGAAGATGATTAGAGGGGAGAAATAACCAAAATGAAGTAAATATGATTTGTTGAAGGATTGACAAGTTTTCAAAAGTTTCTAAGTATGTGAGAATAGTGTGAGAAGTATATTTATTGTGAGAGAATGTAATAAGAAATTAGTTAAGTATTAGTAAGAGTGGGACTAGTTGAATATTAGAGGAAGTTAGTTAGTGGACTAACTACCTGAAAAAATTAAAAAATAAACATAAAGTAATTTAACTAAATATAAAGACTCTCGTGAATCAAGAATCTAGTAGTACTTATATACAAAAAAAATTATCATAACACTTTAGGGGCTTTTAACCTTAAAGAAAATCTAGTAGTACTTATATATAAAAAAAATTATCATAACACTTTAGAGGCTTTTAACCTTAAAGAACTTCTTCTAATTTTAAAATTGTGTTATATAACTTAACTTTATACATTCACATTCTGATCTAAAAAAATATTTATATACAAATTTATCTTAAAATCTATTTATAGTTTTAAAAATTAGACTTGGTTGTTTATTAACGTAAGAAAATATTATAATCTATAATTTTAAAAAATGTGCATAGGTGTGGCCTTCCAATTCTTGATCTGAATGTCTTATTTTAAGTTAAAAAACATAATAAACTTGAGTTATCATTTATAATTATACATTAAATTTTTTATTTACAATTATTCAGATTAATCTCAAAAATTGAAATCAACTTATTAGTTTTATATTTATTTATTTATATATAATTATATATATTTATTTATATATATATTCATTTATATGTTTTAATTCATTATAATCAAATTATATTTTAAATTCTCTTATTATATTTCCTATTTAGTCTTTTTTATGTTTTACACTATTTTATTTGTAAATTTTTATTAATCTTAATTATTTTCAGTGTTAGTTGAATAAAATTACAATAAAAAATGATACGATATATAATTAAATATAAAAAATATCTAAAATTATTATTATTTTCAATAAAATAACAACTTCAAATGAAGGGAATATAGTTAAAAGGACATAAACAATAAAATTTAATATGTAGAGATATAAACACAAAATTTTAAAAAATATTTTTTTCCAAAGTAGTTTCATTTATAAAAACCAAATTATCAATTGTTACAATATTAGACCGGTTTGTGTCATTGATTTAGGTTACAATTTTGACTTTTGATTAATGTTTTAAACTTAACTGTAGAGATAAAGTTTGGTTTCACTATTTGATATGAGTCTTCTTATGAGATTCTGATCCGGATGCTTTTGATTTTTGGAAGCATCATTAGACATTGTTTTAGTGTTGAACTCTCCATGTAAATGTATAACCTGTAATACAAAAAGAATTTTTGAGTTAAAGAAAAATCCTGTCCTATAAGAGTTAGTGGCAATAAAAGTAATTTGTTCATATTCACATCTTTATTTATTTTAGCAATCTCAAATAACATATATTTATACTTTCAAGGAGAATAATTGCATTAAGTTCAGCATGAATAGAGTTTTGAAAATATTTATAGTTCAATTTAATTTTAATATCCAATTTGGTGTCCAATGAGTTGCATAGTTTTGTTCTTTATAAATAAATTTGATTGTCATTTGAGATTTAATTAAATTTCTATAATAATTTAACATTTATTTGTGGTACCAAAGGGCATATCCAGAGCTAATAATTCATTCAAGAATTTAACATTTATTTGTCCCAGAAGGGGTAGCCAAGTTGGTTGAGCCTCTCACCTTGTGTGGTTTACCTTCTGGCGTGCGTTGGTTTGCAGGCTATTGCGTCAAACTAAGGACTTACCGTGTGCGCACTCATAGAGTAGCGGCTGCGGGTTCCCTCCAAAAAAAATCAAAGAATTGGATTCAATGTCATCATTTGTATAGTTATTACCTATACATATAACTAGGTTATCCAACAAACCTATAGTTTCAACTATTAAAGGGTATTTTTACCATATAATTCTCTTTTTAATTCAAATAATTCAAATTTATAATAGTAAATCCTCCACTAAATTCACCATTGATAAATAAAAGGTTAAGTTAAATTTTATAAAATTATTTAATCTAAACTAGTTTAAATGCGATTTTAAATATCAACACGTGCCCATTTAGTATTTCATTAACGTTCTAAATACCATAAATAATTTACTTTTTAAAAAAATGATTAAAAGGTAACATAAATTTTTATAAAATTATTTAATATAAAATAGTTTAAATACAATTTAATATTACAAAACATTTAGTATTTTGTTCATTTTTCTGTTAAAATAAATATTAGGAGTATATTTTAATTTTTATTACTAAGATACATTTTAACTCAATTTTTATTAGCAAAGATAATTCAGTATTATATTTTAATTTTTTTATTAAATCACCGAAATTTAAAAATTAAATTCTAAAACTATTAAAGTGTCTTTGTATTTATCGTAAAGTAATTATAGACATAAAAATAGAAGAATGGTTCATGAAGATAATATGATTGGCTCTATTGATTAAAGTCATAAGTAATTATAGTTATAATCCATGTATATTTGAGCAATATTCTTATTGAAAATAACATCACTTTTTATCATTGTTTTGTTTTGTGTGTTTTTACAAGGTATCATAGGAAAGTTCATAATTCTCTTAAATATCACAATTCTCATTCTTATAGGTAGACAAAATAAATCACTATGGTTAATGATCTTACATGTCCCGATCAAAGATCGAAACTGATGGGGTCGAAAATATTCAGGGGTGATTGTTTGAGATGATCGATTTTTTTTTAGGGTCAAGCATGGCCTAAGGCAAATACTACACTTTAACCTTTTGACTTCGCAGTCATTTGACCTATATCACTTACGCCTAGGCCATCCATCCTTGTCCTTGTTTTAAATTACTTTAACATTTGCTTTCACGTATTCACAAAGAGTTAGGAAATAATTGTATAATTTGCCCACAAGCTAAGCAAATACACTTGTTAATTCTCAAAAGCTCAATAAATACAAAATTTCATTTCTCCTTATTACATTTTGATGTCTGGGTCCTCACAAAGCTCCTTCATATACTATTTTGCGTTATTTCCTTACAATTTTTGATGATTTTACTCGATGTACATGGATCTTTCTTATACGTCATAAATCAGAAACACAATCTTTATTAACTATTTTGTGTAATTCATCAAAACCCAATTTCAAATAGATGTTCAAACAATAAGAGTGGATAATGGTAGTGAATTTATTCCTCTTCGTATTTTTTTCAAAACAAATGCATTGAATCTCAAAATTCGTGTGTTTACACCCCATAAAAAAATGTACTTGTCGAACGAAAACATCAACATATTTTAGATAATTATCGTTCTCTCATGTTTCAATCAAATATATCACTTGAAATTTTTCGGAGGGATTATGTTTTAACAGTTGCTTATTTAATCGACCGCATTTCTACTCCTAGACTATCAAATAAATACCCATTTGAGGTCTTATATAATTGGTCCCTTCACTCACTCACTTGCGTATTACTGGTTGTGCATGATATGTAACTAATGTTCATCCTAAATATAAATTTGATCCTCGTGCATCAATTTGTATTTTTTGGGTTATTAACGTGAAAAAAAAGCTACAAAGTTCTTGATTTATATACATATAAAGTTTCCCTAAATCGTGATGTCCACTTTATTCAAAATATATTTCCCTTCCATCGTGTCTCTTGACCTTACCTTTCCCAAAATAATTATCCTCATTATCTTTCAATCAAGTACCCAACTCATCATCAAATCCATTTCCCAATCCCACATATTATAACTCACAACCTCAGCTTTTATCACTTTCATCTCCATATAATCCCATAACTCTTATACATTTAACTCGTACCTCTCATATATCTATAGAATCAGCTATGAATCCATCACCCTCACTTCGCCAACACCTTCTAATCCACTCGACCAACACCTTCTATTTCATCACCATCGTCATCCACACATCATTATCCTCCAATTCCCAATGATATCTTGGTTCATTGTTCCACCCACCATATATAGCCTCATGTATGGCACCAAGAACATGACATATCTACCAAGATTATTCAATCCTAAATGTAATCAAGTTCTCATCAATCTACAAGGTATCATTTCTCATCTCTTACTTATGTTTTACGTTTTTCCCCTAAACATCGTGCTTTCCTAGCTTTGTTATCAGCACAAACAACGTTTTCATCTTTTAAAAATGTTAATCGTGATACATTCAGGCATCAAGCCATGTCCAGTGAACTTCGGGCTCTGTAACATAACGAAACTTGTCAGTTAGTTGGAATCTGACGATTCAAGTGATTATTCTCGTTACAGCTTATCAGAATCGTCTCTTAGGAAGAAATACAGAAAGAAAATACATGGTCATAGGCATGGGGAGTACTGGAGGGGAAGAAGTTCGTAGAGAAAATCTCCGAGGAAAAGAGCTTATCACGCTCATACTAACTCCCTTTCCTCCAGGACACAAACCTATCGAATGTAGTTGGGTTTATAAGATGAAATACAACTCTGATGGAACCATCAAGCCATATAAAGCCTGTTTGATGGAAAAATTCTACAGCCAAGTTAAATGTATTGACTATCAGTAGACCTTTTCTCCAATTGTTAAAATAGCCATTCTTCGATGTTTGTTAACTATTGCATCTTTTAGAAATTGGTATATTTATCAACTTGATGTGCATAATGTATTTCTTCATGAAAATCTAGATGCGGAGGTATATATGTATCCACCTATCGGTATCCCCCAACAAATGTATAATTTTGTATGTCGACTTCTCATAATTATATACGGTTTGAAATAAGCATCCCAAAATTGGTTCTCTATTTTTTCAGCGACCGTCAAAACCGTAAGTTACATACAGTCAAAAGAAAATTGCTCATTTTTTACTAAATTTCAAGATAACGAGTTTACTGTTATTCTCATATATGTTGATAATATCATATTGACTAGCAATGACTTGCAGGAAATCAAATTTCTAAAGAGTCATCTATTTCACATTTTCAGATTAAAGATATCTGCGAGTTAAAATATTTTCTAGGCATTTAACTTTTTTGAGATAAGAGAGAAATATTTATATCTTAAATAAAATATACCTTAGATATTTTTCCAGATACATGACTTTCAGGATTAAAACCCGAAAAATTCCTAATAAAGTATAATTTGAAATTAGTCGATAAAAATCGTGAGCTACTTTATGATTCCACTAAATATCAGAGACTGGTTAGTTGATTAACATATTTGGCAGTGATCAGGCCCGATATCATGTATTCAGTGCGTACATTGAGTCAATTTATGAGAGCACCTTAGAAGCCAAGTACCCAACTCATCATCAAATCAATTTCTCAAAATCACATCTTATAACTTATAACCTTAGCTTTTATCACTTTCATCTTCATCTTATCCCATGACTCTTATACATTTAACTCCCACCTCTCATATGTCTCTAGAATCAGCAATGAATCCATGACCCTCACTTCGCCAACACCTTTCACTCCACTCGACCAACACCTTATGCTTCATCACCATCGACATCCACACATTATTATCCTCAAGTTCCCAATGATATATTGGTTCATTGTTCCACCCACCATATATAGCCTTATGTGTGGCACCAAGACTATGACATATCTACCAAGATTATTCAATCTTAAATGTAATCAAGTTCTCATCAATCTACAAGGTATCATTTCTCATCTCCTACTTATGTTTTACGTTTTTCCCCTAAACATCGTGCTTTCCTAGCTTTGTTATTAGCACAAACAACGTTCATCTTTTGAAAATGTTAATCGTGATCCATTCAGGCATCAAGCCGTGTCCATTGAACTTCAGGCTCTATAACATAACAAAACTTGTCAGTTAGTTCCCTTTCCTCCGGGACACAAACCTATCGGATGTAGTTGGGTTTATAAGATGAAATACAACTCTGATGGAACCATCAAGCCATATAAATCCCGTTTGATGGAAAAATTCTACAGCCAAGTTAAATGTATTGACTATCAGTAGACCTTTTCTCCGATTGTTAAAATAGCCATTCTTCGATGTTTGTTAACTATTGCATCTTTTAGAAATTGGTATATTTATCAACTTGATGTGCATAATGTCTTTCTTCATAAAAATCTAGATGAGGAGGTATATATGTATCCACCTCTCGGTATCCCCCAACAAATGTATAATTTTGTATGTCGACTTCTCATAATTATATACGGTTTGAAATAAGCACCCCAAAATTGGTTCTCTATTTTTTCAACGACCGTCAAAACCGTAAGTTACATACAGTCAAAAGAAAATTGCTTATTTTTTACTAAATTTCAAGATAAGAAGTTTACTGTTATTCTCATATATGTTGATAATATCATATTGACTAGCAATGACTTGTAGGAAATCAAATTTCTAAAGAATCATCTATTTCACATTTTAAGATTAAAGATATCGGTAAGTTAAAATATTTTCTAGGCATTTAATTTTCTTGAGATAAGAGAGAAATATTTATATCTTAAAGAAAATATACCTTAGATATTTTTCCAGATACATGAATTTCAGGATTAAAACCCGAAAAATTCCTAATAAATTATAATTTTAAATTAACCGATAAAAATCGTGAGCTACTTTATGATTCCACTAAATATTAGAGATTGGTTAGTTGATTAACATATTTGGCAGTGATCAGGCCCGATATCATGTATTCAGTGCGTACATTGAGTCAATTTATGAGAGCACCTTAGAAGCCAAGTACCCAACTTATCATCAAATCCATTTCTCAATCTCACATCTTATAACTTATAACCTTAGCTTTTATCACTTTCATCTTCATCTTATCCCATAACTCTTATACAGTTAACTCCCACCTCTCATATATCTCTAGAATCAGCAATGAATCCATGACCCTCACTTCGCCAACACCTTTCACTCCACTCGACCAACACCTTATGCTTCATCACCATCGACATCCACACATTATTATCCTCAAGTTCCCAATGATATATTGGTTCATTGTTCCACCCACCATATATAGCCTTATGTGTGGCACCAAGACTATGACATATCTACCAAGATTATTCAATCTTAAATGTAATCAAGTTCTCATCAATCTACAAGGTATCCTTTCTCATCTCCTACTTATGTTTTACGTTTTTCCCCTAAACATCGTGCTTTCCTAGCTTTGTTATCAGCACAAACTACGTTCATCTTTTGAAAATGTTAATCGTGATCCATTCAGGAATCAAGTCGTGTCCACTGAACTTCAGGCTCTATAACATAACAAAACTTGTCAGTTAGTTCCCTTTCCACCGGGACACAAAGCTATCGGATGTAGTTGGGTTTATAAGATGAAATACAACTCTGATGGAACCATAAAGCCATATAAAGCCCATTTGATGGAAAAAATCTACAGCCAAGTTAAATGTATTGACTATCAGTAGACCTTTTCTCCAACTGTAAAAATAGTCATTCTTCGATGTTTGTTAACTATTGCATCTTTTAGAAATTTGTATATTTATCAACTTCATGTAAAACAACTATTTGAGGGACCAAACTGCTATAGAGCATCTTTATAAAGATTTTTTTAGAGAGCGAAAGTAATAACCAGTCTAGAGAGAGAAAATAATACTATATTAATCCACAAGCCTTATCAACTCGTGTCGGGTCCTTTTATAGTACAATAATTGGCCCCGCACGCTTTAATTCCTAATTATTACACATGTAGTCCCTATATTTTACCACTGATTCATAATGGATACTTTTATAATACATTTTTCCAATCCTTCCCACATATAAACTCTTCTTTCCAATTTTCCCCTATGTCTTTTATTCTCCCCCATCACTACCTAATTTAATATAATTAAAGGCTACATTGTATCATTAAATATTCTTGATATTACGAGTGACTGTTCACTTGAATATACTCCAGAAAACAACTCTTCAAACATTGTCTCATAACATATGGGTCTTGTCTCTAAGGTTTCTATTATTTTCGTCTACTTTTATTTATTAATGGAATATATTTTAGGGGACAATATATAGGACATTGGTATTCTGCCATGGCTGAAATAAAACTAAAATTAAATACAAAAATGTGAAACGTTAGTATGTATTAAATGTGAAATGTAAAATAAGTAATGTATGTAAATGTGAATAACAAGACTGTACTAAAAAATAAATATGAAATATGAAGCGTGTTTATTTACTAAATGTGAAGCATGACTATTTACTAAATGCAAATCGTGAAACCCAGATATAAAAGGAGTCTTGTGTATTTTTCTTTCTTCATAACTCCTCAAGTACATTCTCGGTTGTATTTGTTATTCTTGGGTCAGAAGATGGTGATAATAACTATAGTTTCTTGATATGTTAAAAAAAAAATTATTGGAACGTCAAATCATATTAACTTCAGACCGTCACTTAAGTATAATTAATGTTGTTTCTGCTTTATCTCCAAAAATATATATCATGCAAACTATATATTTCATCTTTATATTTTAAGTATGTTTTGAGTCATACATCCGTAAACTTTAAAGCAAGGATGGTTCACAAGTTTAAACAATGTGAATATGCCTCTACTCATAACATGTACACTATATACATTGAACAATTTATTGATGAAGAAGGTCTGAAAAATGATTTGTGAAAAAATACCTTTAAACAAATATGTAGTTTTTTAATCAAAAAATTAAAGAGGTTTGTAGTTTACCTATATTTGAATTAATTGACAGGATTAAAGTATTACTTATGAGTCAAATTTCAAGACGTTATGTAGAAGAACTAAATTAGACTAGTGAATTATGTTATGTATTTGAAAAAAAAGCTTAAGACCAATATCAAAATAGGTCTTCCGTTGCTAATTTGTACATCTTTACTATAGAGTTGTCAAAAAAATATGAAAAATCTGATATCCGACCAAAATATTCGATATTGAATCCGAAAAAAACAAATAATATCTGTATTCGAAAAAACACGGATAATATTTGTATCTGAATACGTATCCAAAAATAATGGGTACGGATATAGACATATCCGTCTTCGAAATATCCGATATTCGATATCCAAAATTTTATAAATAAATAAATATTTATTACTGTTATTATTATTTATAAAATTAACCAACCCAACAAGCCAATAACTAACCCAACAAACTAGAAAAATAAAAAATATGCAGATGAACCAATAAATAACCCATCTTAAAACAATTCAAGGACTTATATTAAAATAAAATAGTAGAGTATGACTCAAATACTTGAGAAAAAGGCCCATCGCATGAAGGCAATATGAAAACCCATTAGGGTTAGAGAAATGACTCATAGAGCTTTTATCTGCCATAATTGTAACATGAAGGTGGACGTAAAGATACCGCTTAGCCAGAACGAGAAATGAATCTTAAAGCGTCACGCCGAGAGAAATGAGAGATGACCGGAGGAGGTGGTCACATCAGACCTCAGTAGCGAGATGGAGTGACTGGTGACCGGCGTCTAAAAAGGAACTGTCACCGTTGATACGATGCCTAGTAAGCTAAATTCTAATCTTCTTACCACCTTCCACGCTAGGAACTGAATCTGTTAAAACTCAATGGAATTTAGATTTATGATATTCTCCGTTGAAGTTCATATATTCGGATTTAGATATTATTCGTATCAGGATAATTTCCGTCGAATTCAGATATAATTTTTATAAAAAAACTGGATTCGAATTCGAATAATGATTTCAAATTTCGGATTCGGATTCAGATTCGGATATAGGCAGATCTATATCTGAAATATCCGTTTAACATCCATACTTCACTAGTTTTACACACACACACACAAATCAGAACATGTTATGGTTGTTGATCTTATGACTTTCAAACGTTATTGTGGTATGTGGCAAATTGATTGCTTCATATGCTACATTAGCTGAAATACTTAAAATTCAAGAAAATCTAAGAAAATATGTTGAACCATTATATTTTACAAGCTATTATAAGATAACTTATCTATACAACTTGTATGTTTTAACTTTTTTTGTCATACATTACTTCTACTAAATCTCCATAAATTCTCCCCACCCAAAAAAAGGTGACATACCTAAGAAGAAACACATTCTATCTAAAGGAGAAATAATAATTCAAAAGATAAAGTATATTCGTTATTCGAAAGTTAGTTATGATAGACGATCATGCGAAGAAGTTTTATAAAACCAGTGAAATTTGAAATGTTTGTAGTTAAAGTTTTTATTTAAGTGTTCTTAAATTTATACTTGAATATTTTAGTAAATGTGAAATATAATTTTTTTTATAAAACTAAATGTGAGATGTAAAACATTGTTAAAATTAAATGTAAGGTGTGAAATGTTGTTGAATAAATGTCAAAGTGTAAAGGTAACTTAAGTATGAAATGCAAAACATTATCAGTAGTCATTGTAAAGTGCAAAGTGTTGTCTTTTAAAAATATCGAAGCTTGGAAACACTGTGAAAATTAAATGCGAAGTGTGAAATTTTGTTTAGTATATATCAAATTATGGAGGTATCCCAAGTGCAAACTATAAAACAATGTCAAAAGTAAAGGCGAAATGAAAAATGATGTTTAATAAACGTAAAAGTCTCGAGGTAGCCCAAGTCTTTCTTGTTTTATCTCAAGTGTATTTTGAATTCGGCACCGGTGAGTTATAGTTTATCTTTTGGAAACATTTTTATGTATTTATACTATTATTTTATTTCTTTAACAATGACAAAAAATCTTACTATTCATTGTCTCAAGAATGATAATATTTTACAAGATAATAAAAGAGTTCCATCAAATCCAAGGGTGGTATAAGAATTATTTTATTGGATATCAGCCAATATGTAAAATAATCAATTATTTATAAAATATGAAACACTTATCCATAAACTAAATGTGAAATTCAAAAAAAAAATTAAATGAACTCGAAAAAGAATATTACTTTGTAGTCTAGTCGTCCTCATTTTCTAACTCCATCATGTTATTCAAGCACACGTTGATCGATATTTTTGGAGCTAACCATACCAGTGGATCATCCTGATTTATCCCCTTATGTATCATTGCTAATTTTTTAGTTTCGTTAATATCAATCATAATTTATGTTATTGTTTTACTGGCAAAAAAAATCGAAATCTTGATAATATGTTCGATTATATACTTTCATAATGTATTCTTGCCAATTATTTTTTAAATTATTTCTGTTTTTTACATTTGATGCATGTGGATGTTTACCTTTCTCCATTTATAAAGGTTTTTGACATTATGCCACCTATTGTACATACACAGGCATGACTAAAAACCATGGTTAGACACTGCAATTGGTCAATTATTTTAAAACAGCCACTTATGTTATATTTGTATCAAACGCAACCACTTTGCGGCATCTGCGGTCATCATTGTTGGTTTTTCTTTTGTAGGTTTGATAATCACAAGTGACCATAGATGCAAACAAAACCAAAAAAATGGTCGTTTTGATACAAATATAACTTCAGTGGCTGTTCTGAAATAAGTAACCAACTATGGTGACTAACTATATTTCTTAGCCACACAAGCACAATAGATTAAAATATTTCAATATGCAAATGCAAAATGTGAAACAAGACAATAAAAAGATACGAAGTGGGAGAAAAAATAAAAGACAAAAGACAAGTGTGAGACGTTAACATGTATATTATTTAATACAAAATACAAAAAGAAAAAAACAAGTGTGAAGTACAAAACAATCAATATGAAATTATGAAGTGAGAAACAAACAAAAAGGCAAGTGTGAAGTGCACATAAAGACAAAATGCAAGTGTGAACTATGAAACAAGATAAAAAACAAATGCAAAATGAAAAAAAAAAAAAAGACAAGTGTAAAATGCGAGATGTGGACATATATATTTTTTCAATGGTGTGAAACATGAATCTGTTTATTAAACATTTCACATCTTATATTATATAATGCAAATTAAGTTTTATCAAAATAATAAAGTATTTAACATGTGCAACATGCACAATCACTTCAACATGTGCATCTTGTGGATCATGTACATTTTCTACATCAACTGTTATATTCTTCTATTTACTACTTGCATCATGCACAATATGAGGATGTTGTATATTTTTCGTATTTGAATAATTCACTTCAACCTCCTGGTATTTGTAATCATTCGCATACTCCTTCATTTGTTGCTATAATGATTCATCTTTCACCTCATCATCCTCATGTTATGCATCATTGACTTCCCTATCATTCACATATAACTCAACATGTTGACACAATAATTCATCTTACACCTTCTCATGTTGTTCATCCATCAGTTCTCCATTTTCACCTCCTTCCACGGTGCATAATATTTCACCTCATTAATTGGTGCTTCCTCAATATGTGCATCTTTCAGTTTTAATAACATCTTAATCACTTCTTGTGAAACAACATTCATCATGTTATGTTGTACTTTATTGAATTCAGTATGTATTTTTTTTATTTTGCACATGAAGTGATTTGTTATCCCTTTGTTTGCGTTTATTGGAACTTGATTCTTATAAAATTAGAGTTTCTTATGATATAGGAAAGCTAATATTTTTGTTTAGCCTATATTGCTCTAACTCTTTTATCATGGATGTTATGAGATTATCTTTCTTACGAGGTGATTGTTGTAGCTCATCATTTATAATTGACAGTTAATTCATATTATCCTATATAAAGAAGTAAATTTTCTTTGACATATAGTATATTTACTCATACCTAGTTGAACGTAATACCTATTTTTGTTTTGTAGCTTCATCTAAAGAACCATCGTTATTATTCTCTTCTTTCATTCGTAAGCCAGCTCCATTATCATCATCTTATCTTTCTCCTTTATAATTATATTTTTCTTTTGAGCCTTCAATAGAAAATGCTTATCTTTTATCATTGGTTTAAATTTAATCGTCCAACCAAAACCTAACATGAATCACAAAACACATATAGATGTGAATCGTGAAGCACACCACAATCAAATGCAAAGCGCGAAGCACAACAAAGTTAAGTGTGTAGAACAAAATACGCCTAAATTCTAAATGTAAGATGAAAAATTGGTTAAATACATACTTGATATTTTTTATGTTTTTAAGTACTTTAATCAAATTAGCCTCTCTATCTACTTTAATTCTCAATAATTTTAAACATCTTGGAATCAAGGATTTTATGGTTGCTCATTCCCTAATGATTATGTGTTCCATAATAAATGGATTCATGTAATTTGTATAATAATGATTATATGCTAGTTTTTTTATCTATTTGGAAACGGTTTTAATATACTTACCACCAATATAGCAACACATATTAAGAATTTTCTAGGGTTGTTATCGCAAAAACTACTTATTGAATTCATAAGATTGTTCTTGAAAATTGCACTCCAATCATAGTTGATGATTTTTTCCATATCTTTGATGTAATAAACCATCATCGAAGCTAATACACCACCTGAAATTGAGAATAACAATGTTGAGTATACTAACAAAATCAATATTATACCCACATCTATTATTTCTTGCTCTCATACAATTCTAAGAGTTTTAAAAATAACATTATAAGACATAGAAGAAGTAATGAAGTCAATAAACTAAATGAAACATAAATATAATGAACTAAAAATATGAATCAAGAAAAAAACTAAATGTGAAATATGAAACAACAAGTAAATTATCTATTATGCGATATTTAGCCGAATCATGAAGTAGCTCACCGTCTTCATAGGTTAATTTCAAGTTATGCTCTATTAGAATTTTTTTTCAGGTTTTACTCTAGATAATCCTGTGTCTTGCAAAGTATTTAATGCATATTTTCTTTGAGACATAAATATTCCTTTCTTAGATTGAGAAAATTCAATACCTAGAAAATATTTTAAATCGCCAAAATCTTTAATGTGAAAATGTTGGAGTAGATGATTCTACAACAATTTGATTTCCTGCAAGTCATTCCTAGTTAATAGGATATCATCAACATAGATGAGAATAAAAGTGAACTTGTTACCTTGACATCTAGTTAAAAGTGAGTAATCTACTTTTGATTGTATGTAACCTGCAGTTTTACAGTAGCTGAAAAAGTAGAAAACCAATTTCGAGATGCTTGTTTCAAACCGTAAATAGACTTCTGAAGTCGAGATACCAAATTCTCCCTTTGTCGGCAGAGACCAGAAGGTGGAGACATATATACCTCTTCATCTAGATGTCCATGAAGAAAATAATTGTGAACATCAAGTTGATGAGTATACCAATTTCTGAAGGTTGCAACAGTCAACAATCATTAAAGAGTGGTGAGTTTAGAAATTGGAGAAAAAATCTCATGATAGTCAATACCTTCAACTTTGGTGTACCCTTTAGCCATCACACGGGCTTTATATCTCTCAATGTTTCCATCAGAGTTGTATTGGACATCTGATAGGTTTGTGCCCTGGAGGAAGGGGACCCATTAGGCAAGTGTTGTTATGTTCTAGAGCTTAAATTTCATTGGACATGTCTTGGCGCCAGAGTAGATCATGATTAGCATGTTCAAAAGATGAAGGCTCTCTTTGTGATGTTAAAAAAGCTATAAAAGCATGATGGTTAGGGGAAACGTAAAATCAAAATATGAGAGGAGATAGGATACCTTGTAGATTAACGAGAACTCGATTGTGTTGAAGATTGATTGATCCCAGTAGACATGTCGTAGTCTTGGTGCCATGTAGGAGGTTGAATGTGGCGGATGGAATGGCAAACCGAGATATCATTATGAACGGTAGGAGAATGATGTGTGGTTGAGGGAGGTGAGGTAGTGGAAGGTGTTAGTAGAGCATAAGGTGTTGGTGGAGCAGAAGATGATGGTAGAGTAGAATGTGAACACGGAGTGATGAGTGAAGGTGTTGAATTCATAGTTGATTCTGGGGATGTAAGAGATTTGGAGGTTGAAGGTGTGAGATTTTTGGGATTGGATGGAGATGAAAGAGATAATGCCTGAGGTTCTGAGCCATAGGATGTAGGATTGGGAACTGGAACTGAAAAGTTAGTTGCTTGATTGAAAGATGGCGATGATGATTGGTTTGGAAAAGGAAAGTTGGAGGTGGGATGTAAGGGAAATATATTTTCCTCAAAGTGGACATCACAACTTATGGAAATTTTATATGTATATAAATCAAGAAATTTGTAACCTTTTGTTTCCATGTGAATACCCCAAAAAACACAAATCGATGCACGCGAGTCAAATTTATGTTCGAGACGAATATTATAGCATAAACTTGATTTTTCACTTGATCAGCGGTCCCACATCGCTTAGACTGAAAATAATATACAATATATAAGTGAATGAAACTCTCAACTAGTATGAGGTTTTTTGGGAATACACCCAAGAACAAAGCCGTGATAATATCATACTAGTATTCACACTTATATATTCTTGACAATAAAATTTAAATAAAAGTTTAAATTTTTATTATTTTTGTAACACATACAATACAAGTGTTTTTATTGTTTGATAAACAAATTGTTATAGACCGAATAAATTAATGGTATTGTTTATCCGGGCCATAGAACATTGAATCTATAAATTTTGTAGATGATGAGATACTCCCAGTGTGAGGGAAAAGGTATTTGTGGAGATTTTATCATTTCTTTCTTTCTAGATGTGGTATACGATTGCATATAAGTCAGTGCACCAAAGATGACCATAACTATTGGAAAATTGTGTCATTGAGATGGCGATATTTAGCCAGTCGAAGCAATCGCGATCTAGGCTAGGGAATCCAATCTTATTGCATGCGACTTCCTATGTATCATGGAAGAACACACAATCAATTAAAAGATGGTTAATCGTTTATACTTGGCCATTACATAGGGCACAATCATGGTTGAAATTGAATCCTCATACGATTAACTTAATTGACTAATCATATAATGAATAAGTGTATGGGGGTTATTGAACTTGTCCCATATAAGATTGACACAGTTTACATGGATAGCTGAGTGACATGTTAAATTATAAGTATTATTTACAATTAAAAAAATTTAGTTTTCTAGTTAGTTAGGAAGTCAACATAGTACATCCTCCTTATCTGGAAGGATAATCGCGAATTAAATTACTAATGTCTTGTAGATGGTTGAAATGTCTTTTACTATCGTACCTAATTTGGATATGCCAATATTACTTACTATCGGATATGATATCTAAAACTTCATTATTTCTATTTATTATAGCGTCACGACTTATATCTTCACTGCATCGGTTTACCGGCTGAAATTAGAGTATAGTCCCTCGACTATCGCGTTTTCTTTCATTTAGTCTCTCGATTAAAAAATCATTAGTCAAGGTTCATATCAAAATTTATAAATTTAGTCTATGTGCGTGGTTTTTCCCCTAGTTCAGTCACGTGTCCTCATATTAAATAGTACGAGTCTCTATTCTTACCCTTTAAATATAATATTTTTTTAATGGACAAATGGAATTAAAAGTCGAGGGACTATTTGTGAGACTCGTACCATTTAACTATGGGGACACGTGACTGAACCAAAAAAAATATCATGCGCAGGGACTAAATTTATAGATTTTGAATAGTTCAGGAATCCTGAATGGTGATTTTTTAGTCGAAGGACTAACTGAAAGAAAGCGCAATAGTCGAGGATCTATATTCTGATTTAGGAATCGATCTACCATAAATGTTGAGAATATAAAGGGTCCTACCATAATGAGGTGGTCTCACCGAAAATTTGGTTTATATAAATTAAAAGTATAGGTAAGTGTGAGAATTTTCCTAACGAAACAAAATTATAGAGTGTGATTAAAAAAGTTATTTTAATTTTTTTAAAAATATTTATCTCAAAAAAATTTAAACATTTATGTTGAATTTTTCAAAAATATTTGTTTTAAAAAAATTCGGTAGGGATCTAATTTTATCTTTTAATTTGAAATTAAAAAATTTGTTTGAAAACGGTAGTTTTGATTCTATGCCTTTTGATCTATTTTTTTTAAAAAAAAAAATGTTATGGCCAACTTTTATATCTATTTGACTTTTTATTGTATTTTATATGATAATTTATTTAGATTTTAATTATAAATTTTTTAAATTAAATAAATATAAATTCAAAATTTGGCCTTTAATCTAATTTAACATTTGAAATATGAGATGTGAAAATTTAAACTTTAAAATTTTAATAATTTAATAATGTATAATATATACTAAGAGTTTAATATATTATTATATTACATAATATGTACAAAATAGTTATTAATACTTGGACCACCATTCTAATATTGTTTAGAAGAATGGAGAAGTATTTTACTATTTAGTATACATAATAAAATTGAATACTTATTCTACTGCCGTACACCGCCAGCCAATTTTATCACCCGGCTCTTAACTTTGTCAATCTGTCTTTATGCATTAATTTAGCTTGAAGTCCTTCAACACTTATGGTCATTCTAATTTGACTCGTAACAAATATTTCATTTTCAAAAAACAATTTGTTTTTTTTTTAATTATTAAGTTAAAATTAGAAAAAACCACAGAAATACGTGAGGCATACCCAAAAATATATATAAATATCTAATATATTTTTTTAAATGACATATAATCACCCGTTCCGAATTAGTAAAAAAAATACAAAGTCAGAGATAAACAGACGTAACGCATCCTTAATAAAAATGAAAATGGAGCAGTATAACCAAATCAAATATCGGATACAATGCACAACGATCGCAGCTAGCATGTGTAGAAGGTAATAATTGTAAGATAAAATACATCATATAAATATATTAAAGTTTAGTTAAGAACTAAAAAATAAATTTGGTACCAAAAAATTTGAACATCCGAAAAAAATATGGTACAAAATCGTTGAGGCAAACTAGAGGAAACTAAAAAATTGTATTTCATTCCAGTTAGACGTGAAATATAAACGTGCCAAAACAGATATGTCACGGTTTTGAAAAAAAAACCAGTTTCATATGAAACCAAGTTTAGAACTAACACAACTTAAAAATGTTGAATGGAGCTATTATTGTTAGATTCATAACCCACATAACATAAGACGAAATCCAACCGCATATTCAAACTTCAACTCAGATTTTTATCTCGAGTTGACAACTTATCTTAAAACGCAAACCATAACATATAAAATATCACAAAAAAATGTTATACATATCGAATACTAATCTGACACATCCAACACAACATAAAAAGACAATTCAAATAAAAAGTTGTACATTTTTTATATCGCAATTTGTATTTAAATATACGATAATTGAAAAAAAAATGTTCTCGTAACTCTTTTTTGTCCATCAAAAACTAGGAACGGAGAGCTTTCCGTCATTCTCCGCTTCTACTCTTTTGAATGTTGGTTTTAAAAAAAGTGATTGTTCTTTTCCTACGATTACCGTCCAATCTAAGAGTGGAAGAAAGCGATTTACATTTCCTACGAATACGATGCAAGTAAAAGAATCTGAAATAAATTTTTTGACAAAAAAAACTGGAGAGACATATTTAAATTTACAAACTAATTTTTTTATTTAGTAAAATGAGAGATAAATAAAAATAGCAATATATAAATAATTTAATTTATATATTTATACTAATCTATTTGTTTATCGTGATTAAGTATAAATATATTTTTATTTATAAATTGGTTTTTATAGGTAAAATTTCATATATATTATCTTAATTTTGTTTAAAATAAAAAAATGAACTACCTAAATTTATATTTTCAAAATAAAATACATATAATACATTTATTAAACAAACTTAATCTTAATAAAAAATTAAGATGAATAACAAAGAAATTCAACTAAAACAAAATTTTAGTAAATTTAAATAAATTAAACTTATATTATACTTATATTCAAACATCACATTTAGTTTTAAACACTTTTAATTAGCTCACCGTGTAAATTTTTTTATGTTAAAATTTTGATATGAAAACAAACTCTAGAATATGAATTTATAATAAAAATAATTACTAAAAAGGGTTTAATATTTATAAAAACTAAAAATAAACGAACTCTAAGCGTAACTATATTAGATAAACTATATAATAAATCGAATTTATATTGAATTAATTAATGAGTTGCTTACATGTAATGATTTTTTTGTTATAATAGCAAATTTAAAATAATAGGAAAAGGAAAAGGAAAAATAATATTTTCATGAACTTTGTTTTTTCTACGATAACCTCAATCTCCATCTATTTTTTCGATTCAGATCATAGTCATACTATAAATAAATTGAGCACCCTTGTTTTTTCTTTGTCCGAATCCCGCATCGGTGTGCCCTCCCCCTTCTGGAAGAAATCCACAGTTTTCTATCCTCTCTCCTTTTGTTCTTCGTCGTAGCTGCAGATCAACCAGGTCTTTTCTCGCCCTCTCTGCATCTACCTCTTACTTTTAATCATCTTCTTCTTTCTTTCTACGCGGTACATGCTGGCATCGAATTTGGGTTTAATGCAGGTAAACTTGGGCGTATCGATTCTGAACGTAAATTCGTTTGTGTTTTCTGGGCATGCAGCTAGGTGTTTGATATCCGCGTGTTTCTGGAGTTGAGGAAAGGAAGATAGAGAGGTTGAGAGATGGCAATGGAGAATCAAGTGGTGAAAGTGAAGAGAGCGTCGATTACGGCGTGCATGACTTGTCCGCTTTGTAATATGGTTCTGAAAGAAGCTACCAGCATATCTGAATGCCTCCACACTTGTGAGTTTTCTTCCATCGATTTTGTCTGTGTTTTCTTTTTTCCAATCGTAGATTTCATGAAAACCTCGTTCTTGGTTTCTTGATTCGAGTTTGTTTCGTTGATTTTGCTACATGGGTTGGCTTGAATTGCTTTGCTTTGTATCTGGGTCTTTCACCGTTTTGGGTTTTTGATTTGTTGAGTAAGAAGTGTTTCGATTTGTCAAAATTGAATGTTATTAGCGTATGAAGCTAATGATTTGCTGGTTTGATGTTTGCTTTGAGGAAAGCAAGTTCGTGTTTTTCAGATGAAGGTCTACATATTAAGTATTGGGTGCTTCTTTGATAAAGTAGTCTTGTGTCCTCTTGCTGTGATGTTGACAATCATTGTGTGCTCTTGTGTGCTCTCCTCTTAAGCTTGAAGTACCATTTTAACTTCAGACTGATAAAATATTGTAGTGATGGTTTGTGTTCATGTTTCTATGGTTTGCAGCTTCTTATAATGCGTTCTTTGCTAATAATAGTGTGTATGGTGTGAACTTGTTGTGAAGTATACTTAACTAGATTTGACATGTGTACTATGTACTTCTTAGATTTTAACAATTGATTGCCTTAGCCACCATATCCTTGGAATTAATAGTAAAATCAATCGATATTTATGGTCATGTTTGTGTAGTTTGCAGCTTCTTACATTGTTTACTGTGCACTTATCTTACACTACTCCTGTATATAGTGTGGACTCTTGTTTGTGATGTTGACTATCATATCTACTTATTTAGATTTGTTATATGAACACTTCTTAAGTTCTACAAATTATTGTCTAACCCAGAAAAAAAAAGGTTCAAATAATTGTGAATTATATTGATCTTTTGTGTAATTTACAGCTTTGTATATTGTTTACTGTGCTCTTTACTTATACCACCTTATATAGCATGCTCAGGTTGTGGTGCTGACTATCATTACTTCTTATACTACTTACTTAGATTTGACGTATGAACTATATATACTTCTTAAATTTTCACCTATTTATTTCCTAATCAAGAAAAGGCTTCACATTGATAGTAAAATGTATTGGTCTTTTGTGTTTGGTTGTATAATTTGCAGTTTCTTATTTTGTTGACTGGTTTTTCCACTTATATTGCTGTATATACACTTATTAGTTGTACTTACAGTAGAATTTTGACGTATGGTTTTGAAGAACAGTTTCGCCTTAGCTAGAAAAGCTTCATATTAATAGTATATTCTTGTGTTTTTGCATTTGTGTAGTTTGCAGAGCATGTATCACTGAGCAGATTAGGGAAGATGAAATAGAGAACTGTCCAACATGTGGTATCGACCTGGGCTGCACTCCAATGGAGAAATTGAGGTCAGAATTAGTTTTTTAATTTGTTAACTAGTCTGTGAAGGATAAGAGAAAATTGTGATTGAGAGGACACTTGCGTGCTTGTATTTGTCTTTCTAGTTTGTTTTATTTAGTATATACATATATGATGAAATTACGTCGTCATTTGGCTTTTAACTTAAATGTATTTCCATGGAAGCTGCAATAGCAAATCAAGAGGTTAATTACACTCGTAGTAGTTATTATTATGTGTTGTGCATGATAGTGCAAGGCATGCATTGGGCGTTCTTAAGCGTGCCTTGCACGGTTTGTGCCCTTTTGGCGTGCCTTGCACGGTTTGTCTCTTGAACTGTTTATGCCTTGCACGCTTTACGCGTTTAGGCGTGCCTTACAAGCTTTATGCGTTTAGGCGTGCATTACAAGCTTCATGCCCTTGGCATGGCCTGCAACACTACATTTTTTTAATCCGAGTCTTTCTTTAGACAAAGCAAGAACAGTTTTTTACATGCAAAAATGAATTTAAAATTTTATTTAAACTTTAACTCATCAAACTGTTTTTAAATCGTTTTCAACTGCTACAAAAACTGTTTTTAACTGCTATAAAAACTGTTTTTAAAAGTTATTATAAAATTTAATTTCATTTTTTAAATTAAATTATTTGAATAGTTTTTCCATACGTTTATCAAACAAATTATGCGTATGGTGTGCACTAATTTCGCACACTTGCCACTTTTTTTTTTTCTTATCTTTTACGCTTAGCATTTTGCATTTACATTATGAAAACGATTTGGATTGTTCAATTACGAGTCTACGAAAACGATTTGGATTGTTCAATTACGAGTCTACTTGTTTTTAAACAATCGAATTTACAATTGAATTTTCCTGATTTGTTAGGCTTAGATGGTATAACTGTCCTAGGAGCTTTTTCATTTTACCTCCTAGAGGAGTACATTCAACTTTTCTGCATGCTGTTTTACTTGTCAATTCTTATTTATTAAAACCCATTTTTACTTCTGCTGGGTGTGTTAGGCCTGACCACCATTTACAAGACCTGAAGGCCAAAATCTTTCTTGATACGAAAACGCTAGCAAAGAAAAATGAAAAATTTGCATATTCTGTCCAAGAAGAAGAACCCAAAGCACCTTGTGAAGTACCTTCGGTCACATTACCACCTGCTAAAAGAAAAGAAAGATCCATGTCATCGTTGGTGGTTGCCACACCCAGGGTCTTGGGTAGCGGTACCGGCTTGACAGGAAAAAGAACAAAAAGTGTCCCCAGAAAGACTTTACGCGGCTCCAGTTCTTCGGCAGATATAACTGCTAGAATGGGAGAAGGGTCAGGAGAAGATCCTCAAGCTACTTCACCTGAAACTGCAAGGACAGTGGCTCAAAACAAAAAACTGGTAAGAAAGATAAGGATGACTCATTCCCTCTATATTTAATAATAATTAGGGGTCTTCATGGGCAGGGTTAGCTGGTCTTATACCAAAACCATGCTTTTGGTTTGGACAATAATGAAACCAAACCAACAAATCTGTTTCAGTTGATTTTGGCTGTTTAGTTTAAAATATATGTTTTGCTCCTTGCCAGGTGGTTGCTATTCACTGCATTATGTCCTATAACTCTAGGGACCTTTTAGCTTCTTAACTATGATTTTGTGCATTAAACATATATAGTATGTGTCTTATTGGATTATATACTATAAACTGGTTGTACTGATTAATCTATATTATTATTTTAAAATGCATATTAAGGAAAATTTATAGTTTCAGCTTTGATTTGGATTGGTTTGGTTTATTCTTGGAGCACCCTTACTTGAGATGACCACTGTTCTAGTTCAGTCCAACTGACTCATCTTCTTTTCAATACTGTAGATTTCTTCCCCTGTTGAGCCAAGCCAACAGATATCACTTGAAGAACCGGTTGATGGTACTAAACCCTGGAATTCAAAATTGGATCTTTGGAAACCACTAGATTGTCTGGTTGAGGCGGCTAATAGGACTAAGGCATATAATAGGGGTAAGTCACATGTGTCTGACTCTAAGTCCATACCAAGGCATGTCCCTGACAGTGAAACTCAAGTGGGTGATACCAAACCTGTGGAACAAAAGAAAATTAAGCGTGAAGCAAACAATAGCGCAGATCTTACCTCGTCAGAAACGGTGACTCCTAAAAAGTTGCGCAGGATTCGACGTAAAAGATCATCTATCTATAACGATTCCATTATTTCACCTCAAGCCTTGATAGATGCTGCTAGTTCCAAAAATGAACGAAGACATGGCCCTGTTTGGTTCTCACTTGTGGCTTCTGATGATCAGTGAGAAATCACTCTTACCAATTTGACCTTTTCTTTTTTCTTATAGTTAGTTTATTACTAATTCCAAATTATGGTTTCAGGGAAGGAGGAGCAGCCTTACCTCAAATCCCTGCGAATTACATGAGAATGAAGTGAGTTTTGTTTTCGTTTTGGCTTGACATTAAGTTTCACCCTCGTTCTTTCCGAGTCTACAAGTTTTGGAAGAGAGTTTAAGTTGGATACTTTACTTTTAGTTAGCAGTATGCATAAATAAATCTTGAAAACTATACATATATATATATATATAGTCTTGTGGCTAGATAGATGTATTAGATACATTGTTTCTATGAGTGCTATCCTTAATTAAACGGAATAGTCTCTAGTTGACAATTTAACCGAGAGTCTGTTTGCTAAATTAATAGTCATATTGAAAGCCACACCATTCCTAACAGTATTACTTATGCTTCGGCCAATAAGTGATTGTCTAAGTAACCCATCTGAATCATGATTGACTTTTACCGACCTCCTTGTTCTGAATATACATATTAAAGGTTATCAATTTATAAGAATGTCTATTGTTATTTGGATACATTTTTAAATTCTTGTAATTGAACTTCATGTGCAGGGATGGGAATGTCACTGTCTCTTTCATTCAAAAGTATCTGAAGTTGAAGTTGAACCTCGCTAGTGACGCTGAGGTTAGTGAATCCCTATCAGTTTTCTGTCATGCAAATTATAATGTACACATTGACACTATCTATTTTCATCCTTTTGTTTGATTTCAGCAAGATGAGTAAAGAAAATGTCACCAAAAACAGTTTTCTTATATAAGTTAGCAAGTTGTTTTTGAGCTGATTAGCGTAGTCTGTCCTATACTAGCAATTAGCTGGAATATTGCATTATTTTTTAGAACCTAAAGTTCTTAGGGGTTGTTTGATGTCAATAGACTGATACAAGCTGTACATATCCACACTAGCTAGTGAAAAGGAGACAATCTTTCAGCATCTTTTATGTCTTATCAAGGGCTGCCAAAAACCAGGTTGCCAGTTAAATAAAAGCTTTTTACCCAGCCTGCATTGTCCAACTGGAAGTATGACCCAGATTGATCACTTTCTAGTGGCCAAACCATACCTAGACCTGACCTGACCCGACCCGAATTTTAAAATTGGACATTATTTCTTTGTCCCAAGCTGGATTTCGGGCATAAAATTCTTGTCTGCGTCTAAAGCTTTCCAGTCTGATATAATTGGTTGGGTCGGACAAAGTTTTGCCACCTGCCACCCCTATATATATCTGCCCTTTACCATTACAATGCTTAATCGTTTAGTGTTTCAGCTGTTACTTGGGTATAATATTTTGTTAATGTTTTGACAGATTGAAGTAAGATGTATGGGACAGCCAGTAGACCCCTCTATGCAACTCTATACTCTAATCGATTTGTGGCTTAGAACAGAATCAACTCCTCAACGCGTATCTGCAACCATCGGTTCATCTGCCAAGGAATACGTGATGATGCTGGTATACGCTCGAAGATCCCCTGATCCGAAATAAACCCAGGACTTGTTCCATAATATGGGTTCTGATAAAATAAGCCTTATCCATATAAGTTACTTGCAAAATATGTGCAATTGCCCGAACCGTGTACTTTATATACTATCTATAGAGTCATAAGAGTAGAATTATACAACATTTTAAGTAGATTTATTTCTGGTTGGACTGTTTGGCTTAACTTTTGCTTCTCGAAGCAAAAGTTTACTGTTGTTGTTGTTACTATTTATAAGCTGTATCGGTGTAGGATTAAAATTGGAAAGTTGAGACTTTTTGAAGCTGTTTTTCGTGTCCATTGATATTTTTCTCTTTTTGTTTTATTAGGTTATTGATATTTGTTTTGGGGTTTTATTAGGTTATTGATATTTGTTTTGGGGAATGGGTATAAAAATGGCCTGTTTTTAAGAAAACATTAATTTCTAACTTCCAAGTGTTGTTTAAACAATTGCAAGTGTATTTAAAATGCATTAATTTGTTCCTCTTGTAAATTTTTAAATATTGGCCAGCTGTTAGAGGTATTTTAAAATTTAGCCCGCAAAAGTGAGGAACTATATTCCTTATTTCTCGTGTGTTTTTTCTTTTTTTAGGCTCTTCATGTATTCTTTTTTTTTTTAAATTGATTGTATTAAAAAAGAGTTGATAGTACAAGGGTCTGTTGGGCAAAATTACAAGAATTTGAAAAATAGATTGTTAGGTCACTATCCCTTCTCACTTCATCTTCTCAGTCTAACAATATCAGAATCTAAGAATCACCATTGTTGCGAAGATAACTTATATTCAAGCTTTCCAAATACACGATCGCTTTCAATTTGGCTGGAGCGTCAGAATCATTGAAGTTTAGCTATTTACCCCCTTTAAGAACTTCTTTAGCAATCCAGTCAGCCCCAAAATTTTGTTCACGGAATATGTGGCTGATTATCATCGAAGGTTTTATAAGTCTTCTGCAACAGTTGAGAATTGAATAAAGGTACCAGATCGAGTTGCCATAAGAGAGAAGGTTAACCAGAATTTTCGAATCGATGTCAATATCAACATTTTCAATATTCAAAAGGTTGCAGGTTTTCAAGCCTTCGAGAAGAGCCCTGCGTTCAGCAATCAGAGTATTTCCTTTGTCATAGATTCTACCCACTCCAATGATGATGTTCCCTTTGCTGTTGCGGATCAAAATACCACCAATGGTTTCATTGTTGAAGTTACAGGAGCCATCAACATTCAGCTTGAATCTGCTGCCTTTCGGGTTCTTCCATCAAAGAAATAGGGGTTTCGGGATATTCTTTATCTGACATACGCAGCCAAGCTTAAGAGCTTCTTTGTTAAATCTCCCCCAATGCTTGTTTTTTAAGACATTTGTATAGTCGAGGCCAGCCAGAATAAATAGGATGTGTTTCATAATGGTGGTTGCATTAACACTGAAGTCAAAATGTCTCTCTTGTTTCGAGCATGCCAAATAGACCACGCTATGATTGCAGGTAGTATGGTGTGAATCTCGCAATGCTTCTGGGAAGATCAGTACCACGTTCTGATGATGTGAGTAAGGGACATATGAGGCAGAATGTGAATTCTGAAAATTGAACTGGAATATATAAGACAGACCAAGCTTGAGGGCATTGAACAAGAGCATGTTGGGAAGTTTCAACGTTGTTACAGAAGTTACATTTCGAGGCGAGATGAAATTTTCTCTTTTGAATAACTGTATCTGAAGGAATCCAGTTGAATATAGCACGCCAAAGAAGAAACGAACATTTCTTAGGAGTAATTACATTCCAAGTTTTAGAATAAAGGTTCGATTTGTTGCTTTTATGTCTTACAAAATTCCATGTATCTTTGCAATTGAAGCTTCCATCCTTCGAAATAGACCATAACATTTTGTCAGCATTTTCCGTTGGGGTGATAGTATTAATCTTGGCAATCTCTGTATTAGTCACCACCGATCTTAGTCTGTCCAGATCCCAGTTACCATTTAGCCAAAAAAAATTAACCTTGACCTTAGCTTCCTAAGGTTCAAACCACCTTCATCATTAGTTTTGCAGAGCCTATCCCAGTTGGACCAGATAATAACATTTTTATTTTCTTTGGTTCCCCACAGGTATTTGTTGTAGAGAGACTCCAATCTGTTGATGACACTAACAGGAAGAATCGTGTGTTGAAGAAGATACATGGGGAAAACAACAAGAACAGTTTGGATTAGCAACAATCTGCCAGCAAATGAAAGGTCAGTTTTATCCCAATCTTGAATCTTCTTTCTGGTTTTGTTCATCAGATCATCAAAGTTAACACGAATAGAAGTATCAATGGTAGATCCCAGGTATTTTATAGGCAGAGTTTTGTGTTTGAAATTCAGGATGTTCTCAATTTTGGTAATGCAGTGACTTCTCATATTGCTAGGAACAATGAGCTTAGATTTAGATGAGTTGATATCCTGACCCAAAACTAGTTGATAATGCTCAAGATATCTCTTGATAATTTGAATAAAATCAGCACCTCCATTACAAAAGACCATAAAGTCGTCTGCAAAATCTAGGCAAGAGATGTTGATGTCACTTCTTTGTTTGAATCGAAGTCTTATGTTGTTTGATGAAAGCTTCTTTATACTTCTGATCAGGTATTCTTCCACCAAGATGAAGAGACTGAGAGATATGGGATCTCTTTGTCTCAGGCCTTGAGTGTTGGTGAAGAAACCTCTTATTTCCCCATTGATTAGGATAGAAGAATATACATTGCTGATATAATTTCTTAAAAGCAAAATCACGTTAGAATTGAAGCCAAATAGTTTGAGGATTCTAAAAATAAACCTGTGATTTAGTTTGTCGAAGGCCTTTGTCATATCAGTTTTAATGATGACATTCCCACCATTGCACTTAGCCTTTAGATCACAACACATTTCCTGAGCAATTAAGATTGACTCATGGATACTCATTCCCTTAACAAAAGCACCTTGTTCCTCCGATATAAGATTTGGCAGTAGCTTGGACAGTCTGTTGTTGATAACTTTCCTAATGATTCCACTGATCATTGTAGTGAGACTTATAGGACGAAAGTCTTGCCAGTGGTTAGGGTTATCAATTTTTGGGATAAGACATATAGCAGTGGCTTTCATACCAGTAGGCAATCTATAGTCATTGAAAAAACCCTGGACTGCATTGCATAGGTCAACACCTATGATATGCCAACACTTTTTGTAAAATTCCCCATTAAAGCCATCAGGTCCTGCAGCTGTCACAGAACTAAGATTTTTAATAATGGAATGAATTTCATTAATATCACGAATTGAAGTTAAGTTGTTGTTATCTTCAATGGAAACCAGGTTAGGAATAACATCCATCTGGACAGGCTCAATGTCATCATTAAGGGTAGGAGCAGGAGAGTTTGAAAATAGTTAACAACAGAGCTGCTGATGGACTCCTTTGAGGTTAGCCAAGTGTTACCCTCTTTGATTCTTCCAATTCTATTTCTTTTAACCTTTTTCTTCACAAAACTATGGTAGGAAGCCGTGTTGTTATCACTAACTTTAAGCCAGTTAGCATGAGCCTTTTGTTGCCAGTAGATCTCCTCTCTGTTAAGGAGCATTAGGTGATTTTGATTAGAATCATCAAGAAGTCTCTTGTTAGTTGTTGTAGGAGATGTTTATAATATAGAATCTTCAAGAATAATATCATCCTCAGAGTTTCTAATTGCATCAAAAAGGTTACCAACTATATTTTTATTCCATTCTTTAAGAACAGTCTTCAATCTCTTTTGTTTGAACCAAAACTTCTTGATAGGATTACCATCAGTACCATCCACACTAGCAGCCTAATTTGCTTCCACCACTTTCAAGAACCCTGGATGAGTTACCCACATGTTTAAGAATTTAAAAGATGACTTCCTTCTCTCCAAGCTAGAGGAAATCTTAATAGAGATAGGGCAATGATCAGAACAACTCCTAGCATGGTGAGTTATAGCAGTAGTATCAAAGTAATTCATCCACAAGTTGTTAATTAAGACCCGATCTAGGCGTTTCCACTTACACCCATTGGACCAAGTAAACCTACATCCAGTATAGCCAGCATCATTCAAATTGCAATCCATAATTAGATTGTTAAAATCTTCCATTCCACGGTGGTCAATTGTAGAACACCCAATCTTCTCTTGAAGGTTAGTAGTTGTGTTGAAATCACCAAGAAGTATCCATTCCTTAGAAGAGTTATCAAGAAGCCTTATAGTGTCCCAAAGAGGAAGCCTAAGAAGACTCTTACATTTGGAGTAGATTACATAGACAAAAAAACTTTGTTCAATGAAGGATGTTGGACATTTGAATGGAGAATATGTTCCTCATCAAGACACACATTCACCTTATAATCCTTGCACCAGAAGACCGAGATTGTTTTGTTAAGATTAGATGTATAGCAACTGAAACAAAGCTTCTTAGCCACAGAGTGGATGTTATCAGCTTTGGTGGGAGGTTCCTAAATAGCAATAAAATTGTCTTTAGTAGATTTTATTAAGGACTTTAATCTTTGAAGTGTAGATTTGTTGCCAAGACCTCTGGCATTCCAACACAAAATGGTAACAGTCATTAATTTGAGGGAGTTTTTGTGGCTCTTTTGAGCTTGAGGAGTTTAGAAGATGCAGGGTCTTTAACATTCCACATTTTAACTTTCTTCATCTTTTTTATTTCAGGTTTATTTGACACAACTTCATTGTTATCTTTGATCGGGGAGCTAATCTGTCTACCAGCATACCTTGGAGAATAATGATCATCATCAGACAGAGGCTCAAACATATTCCTTCTTTCAATGGTCTTTAAAGCATCGATGATCTCAGATTCTTTTGGTGGGACAGAAGGATTTAAATCTTTGTCTTGGGTCTCAAGAAGAGGATCACTGGGAATAAACTGAACATAAAATTCATTCTCGCATTTGCTATCGGTAGAAACCTCTTGGTTCATTGTATCTTCTTTATTGACAACAACAGATTTCAATTTACTATTGGTCTCCACATTTTTTGAAATGTTATTGATAGGAACAGGTCTTTCTTTCATCTCTTGCACCTGATTTTTACAATTTTCCTCAGATTGCCCAATATGAGCATATTTTTACAGTAAGAGGGAATTCTATCATAAATTATATGAACCCAGTAACTCGCCACTTCCCCAAATCTTAACTCAACCTTGTGAACCAAAGGCTTTGAAATATCAACCTCAATCCATATCATGCAACAGTTTTGCCTAGCATGATTGATGTTAGGGACCCAAATCTTCAACGGAACTCCAAGAACCTTAACTATTTCTCCTATGGTTTAGTCATTAAACAAGAATTCAGGTAAATTTGGTATCCAAACCCAGATCGGAGTGAAAGGGCATTCCATGTTAGGATTAAACGTCGGAGTCCATTTCAACAGATGCATGGTCTTACTGCCAAGAACCCAAACATTCCTTGACCACAACTTTTTGAAGTCTTCTATGTCATTAAATTCGATAAAAACGTGCCTATAATCCCAAACTGAGAGATTATAGTTTCCAGCAAAATTGAATTTACTCATAAAGCTTCTGATGACCTCCATTGTAGGTTTGCCAGTAGCGAATTTAGCAATCAAAGTATGTTTCGATAGTTGCATTAACACATCTTTATCCTTTGCATCAAAGGTAATTATTGGATGATCATCAGTACAGGTGACTAATACATTTGTATGAACAAAATTTGTTTTCTTGATTCTAACAGTCTCAGCGTAAGAATCAGGGGAAGCATCGTTTAACTTATCTTTCCATTTCTTCGATTCCTCAAACATTGGATTATGAATAATGTTGTGATTATCACATTGGAACCCAGAACGATTTCCATTGTTTGAAGAACAGTGATCAATTGGAGATGTTGACCCAGATTTTCTAAGCGTAGGAAATTCAACAATTGATGAAAGTTGAAGGTTTCTAGTAGTTTGATTAGTTGTTGGATGGAGATTGATGCGAGGAGAAGCTTCTCCTTCCTCCATGACGAAAGAAAATCCGATTAGAGGAGCCGGCAAATCAAGAAGACGCACTCTGTTCTTGAGAAGAAACAGAGCATTCTTGGAGCGAACTCAATACTTGACCCAGTGAACTCTCTTCATGGTATCCTAAATATTAGTAATATTAAAATCGAGCATAAATATTAAAATCAGGATACCCTCTTTAATTTTAAAAAAGTTGATTATTTTAGCTATTAAAATAAGGGTATTTTACAACTTTTAAAAAAAATAATCATGGGTACAAAAATTATTTGGACAATAATTTCTATCAAAAGTATTTTTTTATAAATAAAATTGACCAAGTATATAGTTTAAATTTAAAGTTTGTAAACATTCAAATAGCAATTTTTTTAAAAAAATTAAAGTATAATTGGACTTTTTTAAAAAGGAATAAAGTAGGATCCATAAATAATGTTTAATTTTTTCTATGATTCTACTTAACACTTTGATTTTGTATTTTACATTTTTGTTTGGTGTTTATTAAAATTAAATTTATTTCTTGTCTACTACTCATCCAACAACTATTATCTCACATTTAAATATATAAAAGTTTAAATTTGACACTGATTTAACGTCTAACACTTACTTAGCCGGTGATAAGAATTTTTTAAATATTATAAGTTTATTTTTAAAATTTTAATAATCACAAAAATACTCAAATTAAAATGGAATGTTTGATTTCGATCCTAACCTTCCACCGCCAAAAGTTAAAAGAATGATCCTAGCCTCTTACCGCCAAAAGTTAAAAGAAGGATGTCCGATTTTCGATCTTAACCACCTCTACAACCATAAAATATTTAGATTAGTTTACTTTCTGAGTTTCAATACAATGACGAGTCTATCTCTTTTTTTCTAAGTAGGTGTCTTCTCTTTATAATATATTTTTTTTCTTTTGTAAAAAAATTATTTGTAAATTATATAATAAAACACTAAATATTTCGTGCTAAAAAATAATTAACTAGTGATAAGAAATTTTTTCGAATATTACATGTTCCTTTTAAAATCTTAATAATCACAAAAATTCTCGAAGTTGAAAGTTAATGTTTGATTTCGATCTTAACCTTCCACCGACAGAAGTTTAAAGAAGAAAGAATGATGTCTCTCTTATTCTCAAATATCTATTTTTTTCTTTGTCACATAAGTGTTTTGTTTTTCTTAAAAAAACTATTTGTAAACTATTATTAAGACATTTAATATTTCATGGTAAAAAATAATTAGTTTGTGATAAGAAAATTCTCAAATATTATAGTTGTTACAAAAATTCTCAAGTTGAAATAGGGATGTTCGATTTTGATCTTAACCTTCCACTGCCAGAACTTGAAAGAGGATGTTCGATTTCGATCTTAACCTTCCACTGCCAGAACTTGAAAGAGGATGTTTGATTTCGATCTTAACCTTTCACTGCCAAAACATTAATTTCCTTGGTGTTGTTTAAAAAATTGCATGTGTTTTTAAAATGAATTAATTTTGTTCCTTGATTTTTAAATATTGGCTAGTTATTAAAGGTATTTTTAATTTGATCTGGAAAAAATGAAGAAGTACATATCTTTTTTATCTGTTCTTTTTGTTTGTTTTTTCTTTTTCTTAATCTCTTGATTGTATCCTAACTATTAATATTAAAATCACGCTAGATATCTTCTTTGATCTATAAAAAAAATAGATTATTTTAGTTATTAGAATTACGGTTTTTTAAATTTTACGAAAATAATAAATATTGGCTACAAATTATTAACAGTTATTTGGACAATAATTTCTATCAAAAATATTTTTCTATATAAAAACATTAAAAATATATATATATTTTTATTTTATAAAAATTCGTAACATTCTAATAGTAATTTGGATAATAATATAATATTATTATTAATTTTTTTTTGTTAAGATGAACAAAACTAAGCAAATACACTTAATATTATTCAAATAAAAAACAAATTTAACGCTATTTCACCTTCACCATTTCGCATTTAATTTTTCTTTTCAAATTGAACACTTTTTTTTCATCTAACTTCTATTATCCCATGCTTAAACATATAAGGGGTTGCCGAGAGCCCCCAAGCGAATAGCCGAGTTGGTTGAGTAAGGTGTGTTCATGACCAAAGGGTATGAGTTCGAATCCCACTATATACGTTTTCTCGGCGGAGCCTGTCAGCCTGTGTGGTTTACCTTCTGGCGTTGGTTTGGAGGCTATCGCGTCAGACTGAGGGTTTACCATATACGCACTCATTGCACTTTGAGTAGCGGTTGCGGGTTCCCTCCAAAAAAATAAAAAAAAAAAGGCTAGCTGAGTTGGTTGAGTAAGGCATGCTTGTGAGCAAATGTCATGACTTCGAATCCCTCTACATACGCTTTCTCGGTTGAGCCTGTCACCTTGTGTGGTTTACCTTCTGGCGTTGGTTTGCAGGCTATTTCGTCAGACTGAAGGTTTACCATTTGCACACTCATTGCACTATGAGTAGCGGTTGCGGGTTCCCTTCGAAAAAAGGAAAAAAAAGGTAGCCGAGTTGATTGAGGAAGGCATGCTTGTGACCAAAGGTTATGAGTTTGAATCCCTCTACATACGCTTTCTCGGCCGAGCTTATCACCTTGTGTGGTTTACCTTCTGGCGTTGATTTGTGTAGAAAACAGTGTTTCGTTTCCGGATAATCTCTGAAGTCTTGTAAACAATTTCTTATTGAAATATTTTTTGGGTTCTCCAAAAATTTCAATTGGATAAAATCAGAGATATAATTTTGAACAGAGAGGATGAAAATGATATGATCTTGTTTTTCAACAGAACCCGTATTTATCAATTTGACCAACCAAAAAAACAGTTTGGAAGTTAGGGCAGTTAAGGTCTATAAACTGGTTTTTTAATAAAATGGCTGAAATTTAAAATTTGAATAAAACGGTCAAATTTTCAATTTCGAAATTCTGTTGACTTGCAACAATAGCCGATTTAACAAAAATTAGTATTTTCAAAGTTGACCTGTCAGCTCGACCCCAGCCAGGGGCTCCGCCCCTTGACCCCGCTAATCATGATCTAATCTAACAAGCATGCACTCTGTACTCTACGACTTGTTTGATGATGTATCATGATTAAATTGGTCGACTAGTCGATCCAATTACACTAAAATAAATAACAATCTTCCCCCATTTTAGTGTAATTCATGATCTACTAAACACAATCATATCAAATATCAAATTTATGCATAAATGAAATATCGTAACGATTGAATTTCACATTAGTATATTACACATTCCAAATATTCGAATATCAAGGTATCACTAAGAATTGAACATTTACTATTCACAATGAATACATGAAGATAATATACACATAAATTTACATTCTCACTTGTTCTTACTTGACACTATATTTTACTAGCCTTGTGTCCTTATCCTTCTTAAGCATATCAAAGCCAAGTCCTAGCTTCTTGAAGCGGCTAAACTTCATGCTCAAATAAGTAGTTCTTTTCATCTTGCACCTGCATATGCAATTTTTCAAAAGAGCTATTAAAAAGATAATCTTCAACCTTCACAACTTGCAGGTCTGAACACATACCTCGGGATGATATACAAATGTGTTCCAATCTCTTGATGTTAAGCTTTCCACATTGAATTCAACACCTAATGTCATATTAGATGTGAATTGGGTATCTCAACATGAGAGATTTCAGATGGAATTTAATCTCATCCCGATAGTCGATTTGTGCACAAGATCTCTATTTAACCCTTTGGTTAAATGATCGGCTAAGTTATATTGAGTTCTCACAAACTCTACTGAAATAACATCATGCGTGATACGCTCACGAATCATACTGTGTCTAACACCTAAGTGTCTAGACCTGCCTTTGTAAACTTGTTTATAAACATTAGCTAAGGCAACCTCACTATCACATCTGATAGATATAGGTGATATCGGTTTGGGCCATAACGGAATTTCGTACATTAAATTTCTTAGCCACTCGGCTTCTTTACTCGATGATGTTAATGCCACAAACTTTGATTCCATTATTGAATCAGTAATACAAGTTTGTTTCTTAGACGCCCAAGAGATAGCACCTCCCCCAAGTAGAAATACCCATCCACGTGTGGAAGAATGATCTTCCATATTGGAAATGTAACTCGCGTCTGAATATCCTTCAAGTACCGAAGGAAATACGGTATAAGTTAAACCATAATTCATGGTCCCTTTCAAATACTTGAATACTCGATTTAAAGCTTGCCTATGATGCGAACTAGGATTTCTAGTATACCTACTAAGTTTTCCAACAGCAAAGGCAATATCCGGCCTAGTGCTAGTCATGGCATACATAAGACACCCGATGGCTCTCGAGTATTCAAATTGAGATATAACAATACCTTTATTAGGTAGAAGCTTAAAACTAGGATCTATAGGTGTGCTTACCGGAGAACAATCTTTAAAATTAAATTTATTTAATATCTTCTCAAGATAGTGAGATTGAGAAATCGATATACTATTGTTCTTTCGCTTGATTCTTATACCAAGAATCATTTCAGCTTCCCTCAAATCCTTCATCTCAAAGTTAGATGATAAAAAATTCTTCGTTTCATTAACCTGATTCTGGTCAGTACCAAAAATCAACGTATCATCCACATATAGACAAATCATAACTCCTTTACCCGAATTATCAAATTCGCTATATACACACCTGTCTGCTTGGTTAAGAATAAATCCATTAGACAATATCACATTATCAAATTTTTGATGCCAATCTTTTGGTGCTTGTTTCAAACCATACAAAGACTTTTTCAACTTGCATACCTTGTTTTCACAACCAAGCATCACAAACCCTTCCGGTTGTTTCATATAAATCTCCTCATCGAAATCACTATTCAAGAATGCAGTTTTAACATCCATTTGATGAATTACAAGATTGTATACAGATGCAAGTGAAATCAACAATCTAATAGTGGAAATCCTAGCAACCGAAGCATAAGTATCAAAGAAGTAAATTCCTTCTCTTTGTCTAAATCCCTGGATAACCAATCTAGCTTTATACCTTTCAATAGTACCATCTACTTTCATTTTTCGTTTAAATATTTATCTATTTCCCAATGATTTGCACCCAGGAGGTAAATCGGCCAACTTCCATGTATTATTATGCATGATAAACTCTATTTCGTCCTGGATAGCTTCTTTCCAGAATGCAGCATCCCTTGATGCCATAGCATCACTAAAAGTCCTTGGATCATCTTCAATAACAAAACAGTATTGATATTGATAGTCAATCTTATCTCTTGACCCTTCAACTAAATATAGTTGAAAATCAGATCTGTACGACTTAGCTTTTCTGGCTCTAGTACTTCTCCTTGGTTCAGAAGGTCCAGGTACACAATTGGTACCACTTGATATACTTTCAATTTCACTTGAGTTCCTATTCAAAGAGTTTTGAATCAAATCTCTAGGTCTAGGTATAGAAGTAAATCTCTCTTCATCAAATATTGCATCTCTTGACTCGATAACTGTGTTCACCGACACATAGTCATTGGATTCTAACACGTAGAACCTATATGCAATGGAATTCTCAGCATACCCAATGAAGATACAATCTATACCTCTTTCACCCAAAATTTTCCTTTTAGGTTCAGTGAGTTTTACAACTGCTCTACAACCCCAAACTCTCAGATAATTCAGTGTTGGAGTCTTCTTAAACCAAAGCAAATACGGGGTCATCTTATTCCTTTTAGTAGGAACACGATTCAATAAATAACAGGCTGTTAACATAGCCTCACCCCAGAATCCTTCACTCAAACCCGAATAGGACAACATGGAATTAATCATTTCTTTCAAAGTCCTATTCTTCCTTTCAGCTATACCATTTTGTTGTGGTGTATAAGGAGCCGTGGTTTGATGAATTATACCCGTAGACTGAAAATATATAGGATCATAATATTCACCTCCTCTATCCGTACGTAGATTTTTAATCAAATCATTATTATGTAGCTCAACTTCTTTCTTATAGATTTTAAACTTATCAAGAGCTTCATTTTTAGCATGCAACAAATAAATGTAGCAATATCTAGATGCATCATCAATATTTCGTGGTAAAAATAATTAACTAGTGATAAAAAAATTCTCAAATATTATCACATCTTTTTTAAAATCTTAATAATCAGAAAAAATCTCAAAATGAAAAAGGGATGCTCAATTTTGATTTTAACCACCCTTCAAAACCATAAGATATTTAGATGGTCATTTTAGATTTTATTTGCTGAGTTTCAATACAAATTTTCGGATATATTCTTTTTTCAAGTAGAAATCTTGATCTTTGCCAGATGCGTGATTTTTTTTTCTTAATAATATATATTTGTAAGTTATATGATAAAATGCTTAATACTTTGTGATAAAAAAATATTTAACTCGTGATATAAAAAATTCTCAAATATTACAAGTTCGTTTTTAAATCTTAATAATCACAAAAATTCTCAAGTTGAAAGACGAATATCCGACTTCGATCTTAACCATCATCCGCAACTATAAAATATTTGGATAATCGTTCTGGTTTTTATAACCTGAGTTCCAATGCAGTTGTCGGGTTTGTAATTGATACAGTTGTCGGGTCTATCCCTCTTTTAAGTACGTGTTTTTCTCCTTAACAAACCCGTGTTTTTTTTCTTTAAAAACGTATTTACAAAATAATATAATAAGACAATTAATATTTTGTGGTAAAAAATAATAAGTTGGTGATAAGAAAATTCTAAAATATTAGAGGTCACTTTTTAAAATCTTAATAATCATAAAAATCCTCAAGTTGGAAGAGGGATGTTCGATTTCAATCTTAACCGCCTCCACAACCATAAAATATTTAGATAATTGTTTTGGTATTTATTTATTGAGTTTCAATGCAGTTTTCGAGTCTATCATTTTTTCAAGTACATGTTTTTTTTCTTTTCTTAAAATAAAGTATTTGTAAATTATATAATAAGATATTTTATATTTTCCGGTAAAAAATATATAGTCATAGTATTATCAAATATTACAGATCTCTTTTTTAAATCTAAATAATCACAAAAAATCTCAAGCTAAAGAGAGGGATGGTCGATTTCGATCTTGACCACCCACTGCCACGAAAAATGTTCGCTTTCCAACTTAACCGTCGTTTGCCACCACAAAATATTTAGATAATTATTTTAAGTTTTATAACTGAGTTTTAATGCAGTTTTTAGATCTCCCTCTTTCTCAATTACGTGTTTTTATCTTTGTGAGATATGTATTTTTTAAAAATATTTCTAAAAAATAATTAGATTGAGATAAGAAAATTCTTAAGTATTATAAGTTTTTTTTAAAATCTTAATAATCACACAAAAAATCAAGTTGAAAGAGGAAGTTCGATTTCGATCTTAACCACCCTCCACAACCATAAATTATTTAGATAATCGTTTTTTGTTTACTTACTTAGTTTCAATGCAGTTGTCGGGTAGGTCTATCCCTTTCTCGATTACGTGTCTTGTCTTGCTCTTTGTCACATACATGTCTTTTTTTCTTTTATTAAAAAAAGTATTTGTAAATTATAAAATAAGAATTTTTAATATTTTATGGTAAAAAAAATTAGGTGATAAAACAATTCTCTTTATGTCAGATACATGTCTTTTTTTCTTTTGACAAAAAAATCTTTGTAAATTATAAGATAAGATATTTAATATTTTATGGTAAAAATAATTAGGTGATAAAAAATTCTCAAATATTACAAATCCCTTTTTAAAATCTTAATAATCACAAAAATTCTCAAGTTGAAAGAGGGATGTCCGATTTCGATCTTAATCTTCTATCGCCAGAAGTTAGAAGGATGTTCGATTTCGATCTTAACCGTTTTCCACAATAATAAAATATTTAGATAATCATTTTGGATTTTATTTACAAAGTTTAATGCAGTTGTCAGGTCTATCCCTTTCTTAAACTAAGTGCCTTTAAAAAAAATATTTGTAAATTATATAATAACATACTTATATTTCGTGGTAAAAAATATTAGCTGGTGATAAAAAATTCTCAAATTTTATAGGTTTTTTTTTAAAATTATAATAATCACAAAAATTCTCAAATATTACAAATCCTTTTTAAAATCTTAATAATCACACAAATTCTCAAGTTGAAAGAGGGATATCCGATTTCGATCTTAACCTTCAACCGCCCTAAAGGTGAAAGAAGGATGTTCGATTTCGATCTTAACCTTCAACCGCCCTAAAGGTGAAAGAAGGATGTTCGATTTCGATCTTAACCGTCTTCCACAATAATAAAATATTTAGATAATCGTTTTGGATTTTATTTACTAAGTTTAATGCAGTTGTCGCATCTATCCCTTGCTCAAGCAAGTGCCTTTAAAAAATTATATAATAAGACACTTAATATTTCGTGGTATAAAATAATTACATGGTGATAAAAAAAATTCTCAAATATTATAGGTTTTTTTAAAAAATTATTATAATCACAAAAATTCTCAAGTTGAAAGGGGATGTTAGATTTTGATCTTAACATTCCACTGCTTAGAAGTTGAAAGAATGATATTCGATTTCGATCTTAACCCTCCGCGACCATAAAATATTTAGATAATCGTTTTCGGTTTTATTTAATAAGTTTTAATGGAGTTGTTGGATTTATCCATTTCTCAAATACATGTCTTTCTTTTTCTTAGATATATATCTATTTTTTCATTTTAAAAAAATATTTATAAATTATATAATAAAACACCTGATATTTCGTGGTCAAAATTAATTAGGTGGTTAAAATTTTCAAAATTCACAAATCCATTTTTAAGATCTTAATAATCACAAAAATTCTCAAATTAAGAGAGACATTAGATTTCGATCTTAACTTTCTACCGCAAGAAATTGAAAGAATGATATCAAATTTCTATCTTAACCGCCCTTCACAACCATAAAATATTTTAATAATCATTTTCGATTTTATTTAATGAATTTCAATCCACTTTGTTGGTTCTATCTTTTGACCTTTTCTCTTTTTTTCATCTTTATAAAGAAAAAATATAAAACTCCAATTTAGTTAATTTATGGTGTTATGGTTTCCATTTGTCTTTTTTTATTAGGTCCATTTTTTTCTATTTAACCAAAAAATATGGCCTAATTTTTGTTTGTTTATTTCTTGTTATTACCCTGAGTTAACGGAGATCTCCTATTTAGAATTTGTAATTGACGACTTTATCCAGTTAAAATAAAATGCTAACCAGAATTATTTCATAGTTTATAATTATAGTCCAGTAAAAAAACATTAATGAGACGCGGCGAAAAAAGAAAAAACAACGATAGATGAAACTCTAACTCAAAGATAACATTATAACATTATGAAACTCTAATCTAAGAGTAACGGAGAATGAAATTTTTAAAGATAAAAAATATATTATTCCAAAAACTTAAAATAACTTAAGACATACGAGATTTTATATAAGAACTTCTCAAAACTCTAAATTTGAATTAAAAAAATAAAAAATATATATATTCTAAAATCAAATCTAATAAAATCAAATCTTAATAGAATTATAATTAATTCGAATAATATAAGATATTTGAACAAAATAAAAAAGTTTGTGTTTGGCCTTTTTACCCTACATCTATTCACCTAACAAACAAATGGTCTTTTGAAAGTTGTTATTGTTATTGTTTTGAAACGGTTAGAAAGAAAGTTTGTAACTGAACTTAAAATCAGATTTTGAAGTCTGAAATTATTTTTCTGACTAAAAAAAGATAAAGTTATTCTAATTACGAAAATAAGACACTTCTAATATCTCTTGGTAAAAAGAATTAGTTGGCCAGAACAAAATTCTCAAATATTACAAGTTACTTATAAAATCTTAATAATCAGAAGACTAAGGTTGAATTTGAGTAACACTAAATTTTACAAATGAACTAATGCTGTTTCAAGACCTCAACAAACTTGGACTCGATGATTTTAAACTTGTTTTTGACCGGTCACTCGGGTACTTGAGCTTTGTACCTAAGCAAAATATTTTTTTCATTTTACTCTTAAGAGTGAATTTTGAAAGGGTTTCATCTCGAATTTTTTGACGAAAAAACATACAACCTGAAACACATAAATTCGATGGTATTAAAATGACGATTCAAGAAACATTCATACAACTAAACTTTACAAATTTATATCCCACACTAACACTCTACAGTCATAAAAAAAAGGTTGCAGTTCAGCATAACTCGTACCAGAAAAAAGTTGATGCGATTAAGACAAAAGTAGTCCCCGTCAGCATCTGAGAGTTGTTCCATAGCAGCTATGACCGCCATAAACGACGACCTAATCCTGTGTAAATTAATCAGCTAAACCGAGTTAAATGAAATCGATCAAGATCGGACATGAGTTGGATTAATCTATCGAGTAAGAAGATGACTACGTCCGCCTGGAACATGTTAGAGAAAGCTCACTAACTAACCACTTGGTCTGTGCTTGGTTCCTAAAATTTCACGATTTTATGTTTTCATATTGACCGACAAGAGAAACTAGAAACTAGAAACTGACTTGAAAAAGTGTTTTGTCATTAAAAATATGAAAACCGATTTCTTCATATTTTAAAAAGCCAAATGCAACATACAGAATTACCCATTCACAAACATATAATAAAATACAATAACTCGCAAGCCTGAAACCTTACCAACTAAAGAATCCAGCTTCACTGAGTAGACAAGAACAAAGCTAGAACAGAACTACTCTAATAGTCATGGAACCGACTCTAGGCCTTAAATATCTTTTTATAGCCATTTAGTCTCAATCAACATAATCCTAATCATAACATGAAGGATTTCACATAGCTGAAACTAGCTATATATTTGATTTCTATCAAGCAGAGAAAGATCTACTTCGACGTTGACTCAGTATAACACAAATTTTTTAAGTTTGTGCTAGAATATTATTGAAGTTAGACTGTTCTCAAATCTGAAATGTGATTGCCAAAGCACTCATTTCAGCTAAAGTCTTAATGTTTCACTAACATACAATGATAGCATAATTATCAAAAGCCAATGGCCCTATCGATAGAGTATCCAGCTTCAAGGAGATACAACAAGAACACAGCTACGAAAATACTCCAAGAGTCACTGTCCAACACTAAATAAACAAATTTTAAAAGTTAGCTTTAAAAAAATGTTCACATGTTGTGTTTGGTGCATTATAAAAAAAGAGAACTTTCAAAGTTAAAAACGAGAAACTAAATTTTAAAAAGAAGGGGTCTATAAACCTAACTTTTTAAAGCTTTAAAAGATCTAGCTCTTCTTAAATCTAAAATGTCATAACAACCAAACAACGCCTAAACATTATATTCTTCTCAGCTTTTTTTTTTCTGGATGAACCGAATACCATAAACAATAAGTCCCTTTGGAAAGGAGCTTTGCCATTCGATGCCGATTCAATATGCAGATCAAGCAAACTTAAGTTGTGCAAGAATATCATTCCACTTAATTATGAATCTAGTTTATTATAATAGCGAACCATGAGTGTCGAATTAGCCCATAAACATACAATGTTAGAACTTAGAAGGCATATATACCATGAAAGATTACTCACTTCTGCGATTTCTATCAAACAAAGAAGAAAACTTATTCGATCTCGAATCAGTATCTAGCTAAGAACACTATTACAAGTCAAACCGGTTACTAAGTTCAAGGAACTAAGCTGCAGACTAAACTCTAAAGGGTAGTGAATTCTCTACAATGTCAATTGAACAAGAACAAAGATAGAATGCTTTACTAACAAATTCGAAGTTTCATCCATTAACGAATAAACAAGAGAACAGAACTATATATTATATTGATTCAAGCTACAAACTTTACAACAGCAAAGAAGACAACAATTAAAGAACATGCAGCTACTAGTGTCACTGTAAAACTGAAGATCTAATGAAAGAATCGAGCTTAAGAACATGAAGTACCTATCTCCAGCTTAAATTCGTAATCTAATCCATGGAGAGCATTTCTCGATCCGCAAATCGACCAGCTATGATGACGAACCGGGTTAAACTCGGGTGTATCCACTTATTGTAGGACTACCCACAACAGAAAACAACCCACCCTCATCATCACCGTCTTGATCATCGCGGTACAAATCCTCCGTCCCTCGAAAGGCAGCGTGTAATCCGACTAACAAAGCACCAATCGAAAGAGAGACCACAACGTTTAACCAGACTTGAGTTAACACTAGAGCCACGATGGTTATCACCCCAAGAACCGCGAGGACGACACGATCGTCGATGGATCGGCCGAAGATCGAGACCGGCTCGTCGCGGAAGAAGTAGAGGAAGAACCATCCGACAAAGACGATTAAGTAGACGATCATCGAGACGGGGTGCCACAGAAGGCTGAGGAAGAGGATGAGGAGGACAATCATGGTGTAGTTAACGCGGAAGTGAGAGAGATTGCGTTTGGCGCGTACTGTGGCTTCGCCGACAGAGTAAGGCCGCGTGAATGAGGGGATATTCGCGAGCTGCCGCCATGGACGGCAGGCGGCGAAGAAGGCGTGAGTTGTGGATCTTGCGCGGGAAAAGTACGCGGTGGTTGTAGCGGTGGGGCTGATGGACGATTGTGGAAGTGTCCCATAAGTTTCCGGTGATTTTGAAGACATCGTTTGTGGTCTTTGAGAGAGAAAGTTAAACAGGGAGGACTGCTTCCTAACTTTGAAGTGGAAGTGCAATAGTAGGTGCTCTAGTAGACGGTGAATGGAACGTTGCCGTTCCGTCTATAGGTTTTCTAAAAGCCCGGTAGCTAACCGGTGTATGTGGACGTTTTTTAGATTTCACACTAAAACAGCTGACCATGTGGACACCTTTTAGATTTTTATTTTTTTTTGCTAACAAACAATTTGTTAGAATTGGGGGACCTCAATTAGGGGATTACCAAACTATAACGATCCAATTTGGATTATAAAGTTAAAATTTTGGGACCATTTTAACAAAAGTAAAGAAAGTTACTGGCTAAACTTAATTTTCTCATAACAAAATGTAGAAAGGCGGCAGATTTGCCTCCATTTTTGTTTCTTCGGTTCACAGAGTTTCATAGATTTTCTTCTCGACTTCAGTGACTTGAAATTCCTAGCTGCAGTGTTATTTTCATATTCTAATAGAAGACTCCTTCCCCGTTGTTTGGACTTTCATGTCTGATGATGTTTGAAACAAAGCACCGCAAAGCTCTTGGAAATTGCCTGAAATACAAGTAAGTTAATCAACTCTTATATATTTAATTTGCAGCCTTTGTAAGTGTAATATTGCTTTTAATTCAGGATGGGGAACAAAGTTTTGATAATCAATTCTCATTTTACATTTTTGAGTCCATCGAGCTAGCCAGTCGGCAACTCGATTTTGTTCTCTATATATATGTTGAATCGACATAAAATTTGTTATTAAGGATCTGATGTTACTGAGTATAGGTTTCAGATGATAAAGGTATGATCTTGTTAAACGCAATTTAACTAAAATATCAGAGTCTGTTTTAATGACTACTTCCCTTAATCGTTTGGTTCTACAGAGCAGAAGACCATCGTAAATTGCTCTTGCTTCTGCCTTTAGTGTTTTCTGTAGTTATTCTCGTATTCAATAATGAGTTCCCCAGCATCATCTCTGATAATAACATCTCCAGAGGCCTCTCTAGTAATAGAGCAACTAGCGTCAGTGTTAACTTTGACGCAACCTTTGTTTGGAATTGTCCACTTCAGGTAAGAGATTTTCTTTTTCGTTTTTAAGTGATTAACACATCCCAGATTTATAGCAGCGTCTTCATTCAGCTTCCAGTGTTTATGTTTCAGTAAACTTGAGTGATCGAGTGATGACAACATATGTTTGATGAAGCTAATGGATGGTTTCAGTGTTGTATATTTATTCTGCATTTGACATTGTTTCTTTGATGCCATATCACCCACATAATGATTGGAGGAAGAATGTATTTGATGTGGTTCTTAATTGGTGCAGAACGAAACCAGGTTTTGATGAAGTGACTGATTGTCATATGACGCCTTATATCCACCTTTTAAGACCTGCAAAGTAAGTCCATACTCTCTATGCAAAATTACAAGAAATAAGCAAGTGGTTAGTGGTTTCAGAACTTTGGAAAAACTGACATTTAGATACTAGCGTAATATGTTTCTTTTGAAGGATTGGATAAACTAAAACGTAGTTTTTAAGAATTCTCCATAAAATAAAAGAACATTTTCTATGAACAATCTGATTTCATGTGTTTTCAAATAAAGAAGAATTATTTTCAGTTGATCTTAAAGCTTTGATGGTGTCTTTGATGTTGAAACATTCATTGTGTGAAAGCTTCCAAACTATATTATCAGGATTAAGATCATTGATCTTAAGTTTAGATATTATACTGATGTTACAAGCAGTCAATAATGAAGCCATTTTAGTTGTATTCCACTCATTATGGCTCCAAAAAGAACTTACCTTCATGCCTTTGAACCATGAGTTGTTGCAATAAGAATTAAGAGAGATTAAAGGTGGTTTCCCAAACCAATTGTCCAACCAGATGTCTAGTTCACCTTTGCCTATTTTTCACTGGATATTTTCTTCAGCAAAATCCTTAATTTCTGCTAATCTTTTCCACGTTTGAGAAAATGGCTTTGAGTAATTAAGTTGAAGGGTATGGGCTCCTTTGCAGTAAATACTATGTAGAAGTTAGGACCATAAGGATAAGTTCTCTCTGAATCTAACCCATAACTTGCAGGAAAATGCCTTTTGGATATCTTGAAGACTATTAACATTCAGTCCACCCTCCTTAAATGGTTTGCAAATTGATTGCCAAGAAGACCAGTGGATTTTCTTTATTTCAAAACTAGAGCCCCATAAGAATTTGTTCATAATATTTTATATGTTATTAATAACAGAGGTAGGCAGCCAACAACTTTATCCAGTACATTGGTATGGGCATAATCACTGTATTAATCAAGGTGAGCATTCCAGCATATGAGAGCATTTTTCCTTCCCAGCTGTTAATCTTTTTTTCAATCTAGTCAATTATAGGGAAGTAATTGACAGCCTTATTATGGTGATTAAGAGTTATTCCAAGCTAAGGAGTTGGAAGGTGGACTGTCTTGAAGTTAGTTTGAGAAGTGAGAGCTATCCTTCGAGAGTTTGACATCTTCTTGCATATTATAATTTCAGTTTTGTCTTTGTTTATTGACTGACCCAAGGCCTCTTGATATTCCTGCAGAAAATCACATATTTTCCTCAAAGAAGATTTTAGTCCATTACTGAAGATCAGAAGATCATTAGCAAATGCAAGTATAGGTGTGTTAACATTTCCTCTGCAAGAATATCTAAGTGTTCTATGTGTATTAAACATGTTATGTAACCCTCTAAGTAGAATTTCCTCAGCTATAATAAAGAGGCTATGGGATAGAGGGTCCCCTTACCTGATACCTTTTTTAATCTTGAAGAAACCTATAGCCTGCCCATTAACTAGAATAGAAACAAACACAGATTTTATGATGTTACTTATAAGCTTGATAAAATTGTTTTTGAATCGAAAACATTTAAGGACTTTTAATATGAAGCTATTAGAGATATTGTCGAAAGCTTTCGACATATCCACTTTGATAACAATGTTGTTGCCTTTAGTTTTCCTATTTAGATCATGTATAAGTTCTTTGGCCACCAAAATGTTATCATGTATGACTCTACCCTTAACATAAGCTCCTTGAGATTTTGTTATCATCTTAAGAAAAAGTAAAGCTAGTCTATTGTTTAGTAACTTTGACATGATTCAATACATTAATGAGCGAAGGCTGATAGGTCTGTATTATTTCCAGTTAGTATGATGTTCTACTTTAGGGATTAGGCAGATATCAGTTGCAAGTATACCTATCAGATTTAATGATATGCCAGCATGAGATATAAAAACACCTATTGAATCCATCCATCCCAGCAGCACCAGATGGATTAAGCTACTGGATGATGGTCCAAACATCAAGTTCAGAAGGATTAGCTGGGAGTATGTTGTTGTCAGATTCAGTGACAATTTTAGGAATAACATTAAAATAGGGCTACATAAGCTCATGATTTAAGCTTTGATAAGGAAAAGAATAGAGCTTATCTGTGAAGTATGAAGCAACAAATGTGTTTATCTCATAATTCTCAGAGCACCATTTGTTGTTAATTTTGATTCCACGAATTCTACATTTTCTCATTTTCTTCATAGCATAGTTGTATAAATTTTTTATGTTTCTATCTCCGTCTCTTAACCATTCAACATGACATTTTTGTTTCCAAAAGTCCTCCTCCATTTTTATGGCAAGTAAATGGTCTACAATGGCTTTATTGAGAAGGCATTTGTCCTGATCACTGCCAGAACTTCTGTAACAATCTTTCCTGATGATTACCTGCTCCTCTGTTTGTTTAACTTTATCAAATAAGTTACCAAAATGATTAACATTCCATGTTTTTAGTGCTTCTTTTAATCTTTTAAGTTTATTCTAAAAAATAAACATAGGGAGACCATCCATCTCTTCAGTCCAACTTTGTCTAACAAATTCATTGAAGTATTTGTCCATAGTCCAAATGTTGAGAAAACGAAAGGACTTATTATGAATTCTCATGCTCTTTGTAATAGTTAGAAGTAATGGGGTGTGATCTGAGTAGGTTCTTGGCAAATGTTGAAATTTTGTTTCATAGAAAGTATCAGCCCATTCCTGGTTATGTAGTACTCTGTCCAGTCTCCTCCATTTCGTTCTGTTTGTCCAAGTATAGTTAGTTCTTATGAAACTTGCATCTTCTAAACAACAATCTTTAATCATATTAGAGAAATCATTGGAACTTTGAGAGCAAAAGGTAGTGCAACCAGCTTGTTCAGATGTAGAGATAATAGCATTAAAGTCTCCAAGTATGAGTCATTCTTTGACAGAATTTGATAAAGTTTAAGCTCATTCCAAAGCTCTATTCTACCAGCTCTTTGACACTTTGCGTGTATACAAGTTATTTTAACTGTTGTGTCAAACATCACATGTTTGATAGAAGTGTGAATGAATTGGTAGTTATCAACAATAACTTTAAAGTCAAATTCAGTATCCCAAAACAACCAGATCTTGTTAGATGAGTTTGCGTAGTACTTTTGTAACTTAATTTTTCCAGCAATAGAGCCAATAAGATCTCTGTTGATTATTGGTTCTTGGATGAAAACTACCTTGATATTTTGTTTCTTAATTAAAGACTCCAGCCTCCTAATCGAGGGAATGTTACCAATCCCTCTTATGTTCCAGCATAAGACTTTAATCATTAAAATTGTTGTTTATGTTGCTGATCTCATAAAACTGAAGAGATTTTATCACTTGTACTTTTCTTCTTCTGTTTTTTAGCTTGCTATAAATTCTGGTCTAAAATCTTCTAAAAACTTGGGTCAACACTCTTCCTTTTCAGTTTAGGAGTAAGGGGAATGCTACCGGAATTGTTAGGAGATCCAGATGCATTTGACATGGTTTCCAATGTTGGAAAGAGGTTATGGTTGTCATCTAGTGATTTGATAGCTTCGATTATATCATCTTTATTACTTTCTTCATTCTGGTAAGTAACACTATCCTCTTTACTGACTTGAGACTCTTCTTTTTGTGGAGACTTTGTTGTTAAACTTGTTTTGATAGATCTTTCTTTTTAAGATGATTGATCCATTTGCCTTTTTGGTGTGGTGTTGGTTGTGGGGCTTCTAACATTATAACTTGGCACAATAATAGATTTGAGTGTTACACCTTGTTGAGAGTTTAGCTGTTGTTGATTAGCTAGGTTAGTATTTTTACTAAGCTTTGGAGAATCAGCTTCTTTTCCCATGTTTTCTTTTTTGCAATTAAACCTGTCATGTCCAACATGAAAGCATTGCGTACAATATTTAGGGATTTGTTTGTAACTTAACTGAACCCAATAGCCTATATTTTCACCAAAACCAATCCACATTTGATGCTGCAGTTTCTTTGTAATATCAAGTTCAACCCATGCATAACAGGCGTTATGCATTGTCCCTGTTTTTCGGTGGTATCCATGTCTTTATAAGACTGCCAATTGAAGAGGCTATTGAGTTAATAATATCAATGTTATATAGATGTTCAGGAAGTCTCTCAATTCTGATCCAAACAGGCATGATAAAGCATTCTTTTTTAGTATTGAAAGAAGGAAGTCACTTCAGTATCCTCATAGAATATTCCTCGATCTGCCATATATATCTCTAAAAAGTGGACACTTTTTAGATTTAAAGTTTGTTTTAATGATAATATGAAATCTATTTACCTATCACCATTTCAAAATTAATAAAATAAGAATAATTATTTTATTTAAATTGAAAATATTAATAAGGACCTGAATTTTTAAATATCAATTATATATATTTTAAATATCTATGATTTGTTTTCGATATTTTTTTGGGGATTTTAATTTCTTTTCGATCAATTTATTTTCGATCAATCTCTTTACAATTTGCGATCACTTTTCTGTTTTTATTTTGTTCATATGATTTTTCTTTTTCTGATTTTGTTATTTTGTTCATGTCAGATTATTATATGGTTGTTTCGTGATTTATATGATTGTTTTAGTTATTCTCATTTTTTTATTTCATATATTCACAATATTTTGACAATAGAAAAGAGTGATTCGGGAAAATAAACTTGGGAATTATTGATAGTTTGCATGTGTGGTTACGCAATTACATGTTGTTAAGTTGTGTATATAATAAGTGTTGACTAAATGCAAAATTACGTTATAATATGGTTGTGTAATTCGTCAGTGATGTTGGGTTGCATAGTTATGTTTACTTTGGTTGCGTACAGTGGCGTAGCCAGGATTAAAACCTTATGGTGTCTTGGTTATTGTCCAAAAAATATTTCTCTCGTAGTGGAAGTTGTAAAATTATGTTGTAACATATCTTCTTTTTTCACCTATATAAAAGTTGTTTATTTGTATAAGTGAGTCTTTCATACTATTTGTGCCAACACTTTGGAGTAATGTTATAACATAAAAATAAAAATAGAAGTTGACTAATAGATGTATTGATTAGGACATGTATTGTTAGTAAACTCGAGAGGCTATGTTGTTATGGTTTGACCGGGTTTTAGTTTGAGCTTTTTCGCAGTATGCAGAGGTTTAACATTTTGGTTTTAGATTAATAACATTATATTACCGGTTTTAGCTTTTCTCTAGTATACAGAGGATTGATATTTTGGTTTTAGCTTAATAAGCTCATATTAACGGCTAATGCTTGTTAAATTTCATGAAAATAGTCTTCTAAAAAACAAATAAAAGTAGTGTTACACTTGTTAAATTTCATGATAGCAGTCTTCTGAAAGACAAAGAAAAGTAATGTTCATGAAACTAAGGCAGCTAGGTTTGAACCCTAAATCTCTGGGCTCCTACCTCAGTTTTTTCCACTAGGACAAGAGGTAGTTTGCTGTTTTATTTTGCTTATTAATGTTATATATAAAATAGTGGGTTCCTGGGTACCCGGAGAACCCACTGCAACTCCGCCACTGGTTGCGTAATAACTTTTTTTTTATGTTTTGGGTGCAAAAATATGTGAAAGTCGAGTGTGAAAATAGTCTCAACTTATATGGAGTTATGTTATAGTTTAAGTTCCTATAAGAAAACTTATTGTGAGGGTATGCCAGCTTTAACTATTTTTGGTGAAGCTTCTAGTTCATATCAATCTTATATTGTTCTTCCGCCTAGCTTGAAAAAAAGAGTGAACGACCTAAGAAGAAACATATTCTATCAATGTTGAAGAGTTGGTTCATAACAGAAGACCTTATGAAAATAACATATAAAATAATGTCATTTAAAAAAATAGATATGTTCTTTTTATTTTAACTATTATGTTTTTTCTTAAACAATTTAGAATTAAACATTTTTAGTTATGATAGTAACCATTGTTAGTTGGGTTTGAAATTACGTTCATTTTGACTGCAGAAAAAGATTGTCGTCATGAAAAAATTAAAATCTAAGTTGGTTATGAAATTATGTAGTAATCGATTACAAAATTATTTTATAAGTGATTGCGTAATAACATCTTTGTTGCGTAAAAAAATTATGGTATGAAAAATACAATTCTAATTGGATTGCGAGCTTATGCTTTAGTTTGTTGCGAAATCACTTTACAATTGGTTGCATTTGCGAAATAACAGTATACAAAATGAACGATAAAGTTAATACTTCAAACCAAAAATAGTGTAGTTTGGAGACATGTAATTTTTACAAATAAAGCATTATTGTGAATTTAACATAAAACATCTACCAATTTACTTCTTTTTAATTCTTTTTAAGAAACAAAGAAAACATTTTAGTTCTTTTTAATTTCCCAAAATTTGGTTCAAATGTGTTGGGTATTTTTCCAGTTTGAATGAAAAACCTCACATACTCGCACATAAAAGTCCCACAAATCAACATAACCAAATTTATATTGTGGAATATTTAACGGGCTTTTAAATATTATTTTGTGGATTTGGTATCATGAATTTATTTTCGATAAAATATTTGTATTTCAGAATAAATTTGGCACAATCATTTGTATATTATTTAAGAAAAAATATAAGTATAAATAAAATAATGTTATATTTTTTTATAATTTTTGCCAATTGTTTAGCCAACCTCAATGTCATGTCAGTTTTACCATACAGTGCAAAGTTGTGGTTATATACATGCATTCTTTTAAATCAAATATATATAAACTCAAATGTTTCATTCCATCTTTTACTCTAGTTTTTGTACAAATTGAAACGATGATATATCTTGTCTCTCTAGGTCTCGCATTGTAGAGATCGTCAAACATTGTGGTAATATTTTTTTATCTTGGATTAATTATATAATAGGACATATATAATCAAACTAATAGTAATTATAAATATTTCTATTTTTTATTTTAACATAGTAAATTATTTTACAATGCATGACTTGATAATATGAAGATTATTTTTCCAGAATCTGGTAAATTTAAACCATAAGGTTGTGAAATAATGACATTATGATTAATCTCTTCCACCATGATAAATATATATGTATCAATGACATGCCGATGATCTGAGTTGTGAAAAAAAAAAGCAAAAGTATTGTGAAAAAAAAAGTGGGAATTAAGTGTTGCAGAATTATGTGTAAAATGAGTGCAAAATAGGTTTTTGAATTGTGAATAAATAAAATAATTGGTTGCGTAATTACGAGTAATATGAGTGCATTATTACGAACAAATTGAGTGTGTAAATAACATTTTTTGTGCTTAATGACCTTGTATCCAGCTCATCGCCATTGGAAATCTCCAACAAGTTTTCAAATTGAACAAAAAAAACTTCTTTGTGGATATGACATGCACTTGGATTTTTAACGAATAAAGCTTATTTTACCTTCTTCAAAATGAACAAATTTTTGGCATTTTTGTCTAACATTAATTTTATGAAAGAATGATGTTTGATATCAAAATTAAACGCCCTCCGCAAGCAAAAAATATTCAGATAATTGTTTTGAGTTTTATTTATGAAGTTTACATGTAGTTGTCGGATCTCTCCCTTTCTCAAGTACGTGTCTTTCTCTTTTTCAAATACGTGTCTTTTTTATTTTCTTAAAAAATAACTTATTTGTAAATTATATAAGAAGATTAGCTTGTGATAAGAAAATTATCAAATATTATAGTTCTTTTTTAAAATCTTAATAATCACAAAAATTCTCAAGTTGAAAGATGAATGTTCGATTTTGATCTTAACCTTCCACCGCCAGAAGTTGAAAGAATGATGTTCGATTTCGATCTTAACCTTCCACCACCAGAAGTTTAAAGAATGATGTTCGATTTCGATCTTAACCTTCCACCGCCAGAATTTGAAAGAATAATGTGTGATTTCGATCTTAACTGTAAATGTTATATTTTTTTATTGTTTTTTCCAATTGTTTAGCCAACCTTAATGTTGTGTCAGTTTTACCATATAGTACAAAGTTGTAGTTGTATACAATGCATTCTTTTAAATCAAATATATATAAACTCAAATGTTTCGTTCCATCTTTTACTCTAGTTTTTGTACAAATTGAAACGATGTTGTATCTTGTCTCTCTAGGTCTCGCATTGTAGATATTGTCAAGCATTGTGGTAATATTTTTTTTAATCTTGGATTAAGTATATAATATGACATATATAATCAAATTAATAGTAACTAATAAATATTTTTTATTTTTTATTTTAACATAGTAAATTAGCTTACAATGCATGACTTGATATGGAGATTATTTTTTAAAATCTGGAAAATTTAAACCATAAAGTTGTGAAACAACGACATTATAATTAATCTCTTCCACCATGATAAATAAATATGCTTCAATGACATGCATATGATCTGATTTATGAAAATAAAGCAAAAATATTGTGAAAAAAATGGGAATTAAGTGTTGCAGAATTATGTGTAAAATGAGTGCAAAATAGGTTTTTGAATTATGAAGAAATAAAATAATTGGTTGAGTAATTACGAGTAATATGAGTGCATGATTACGAACAAATTGAGTGTGTAAATAACATTTTTGTGTGCTTAATGACCTTGTATCCAGCTCATCGTCATTGGAAATCTCCAACATGTTTTCAAATTGAACAAAAAAACTTCTTTGTGGATATGACATGCACTTGGATTTTTAACGAATAAAGCTTATTTTACCTTCTTCAAAATGAACAAATTTTTGGCATCTTTGCCTAATATTAATTTTTTTATTTCGTTGTCAATTGACCAATCATAATCCACGCCTACGATTTTCTTATCATATGCTACCGAGTCATATTTTAAAAAATCATTTTGTGCATCTTTTGCAACTTCCGAATGATTTTATACAACTAGTTGTACCTCCTTTTCTTTTCAGTTGGTGGGACTTGCCTATATATTTTTTTGTCGTTGATGATGTTTTACAACTGTTTGTACATCTTTTTTCTTCTATTGTTGATTTTTTCAGATCTTTCTTTTTTAAGATGAGCTATTACACATTCTTGAACCTCTTTTTCGAACATGTTGAAACTCTTTAAGATTTTTCTGGTGGACGTGAAGCTTATAGAAATTTTCGAACCTTATTTTTATTTTCCAATGCAGTAGGAAAAACTTCTACAAATTCGAGACCTCTTTTTCTTTTTGCTGCTCTTTCTTTTTTTTGAGTATTTTTTCCCACATTCATAATTTTTTATGAAGTCTCTAGCAATATGTGTTATGTTTTCTTTCTTTTCTTTGAATTTATCATTGGATCAGCCGGATTAGGATTTGTTTTAACTACCCAAGAAGTTTGTAACATATGAGTATCAATACTTTTGATAGATTATATCTATCAATTGGCTTCTTGTATTTTCCTAAATCATTTTTATTCAAGATTAGACGATCTTGATCAGTTATTCTCTAAGTTAGAGATGTATTGGCAGCACTAATCCCTTTGATTTTATCATTCAAAAAAGAACATTGTTATTCGCAGATTTATCTTATATCCAGCTTTTGAACTTGATCTTTAACGGGATCATTTGATTTTATTTTAAAAAAAATTGAATCTGTTTTGATGAGTTCGTTATTTTTTGTTCCATTTTTTCATTCCGTTTTGCGAGTTGATCTTTTTTAACCCCTTTGTCAGTATTTGCAACAAATGAGAAAAATGTTCTCGTAAATAATAATGGAAAAATTAAGCTTGTTTTAAATAGTATAGAGTTTGAGATCTTTTTCAAATTATAATAGTTAATATATATGTATACTTTTGAAGTCTAAATTATAAAAATTAATTACAAGTGTATATTTTATCCGTTGATGTTGAAATGCAAAGGTTTTATGACATTAGATTGGGGTAACTATTCTCATGCTATTATTATATGTTGTTATTTAGTGATTCTCTGGGTATATTATAAAAATATAAGATGTAAAGTTCTTCTTTTATCGAGGATTTGACATGTTTGTCTAATTTAGACAAACGCAAGATATATTATTATATAAACTTTTATAGTGTAATTATTTAAGTATAACGTAGCAAAAAATTATCAAAATAGTAGAATTGGTAGATTGAACACAGAGAAAATTTTATTTGTTATGAATTGATAAAAGAAACAAGTGTATACGGAATATCTAAAGCTAAATAAGGAAATAATAAAGTTTTGGTATAACTGAATAAAGAGCTTTCAATGAAAGTTAATACACATAAAGACTTGGTCTTATCCACTAAATAGGTTTGAATTAAAATAAATATAAAATAAAACGTTTGAACTTTAATGTCATTCCTTAAACTAAAATCTGTAGATATCAATTTAAAACAAAGAATTAACTTTTTACAGAAAAATCTGTTAGGGCAATACGTGAACAAATTCCAAGTAAACCACACAACTTCACAAATGTAGCCAACTTGATACGTTTGTTTGTATATCTGCAAATTGGTCTTCACTTTGACAACAAACGAGTTTGCTTGTGCCATCACTACTAAGATCTTTTAAAAAATAATATGTCACATCAGTATGCTTACTTATTCCGTGTAGTACATGATTCTTGGAGAGTTTGATTGTTGAGCTTCTATCACAAAAAATTTAGTAGCTTCCACTTGCTTGAACTGGAGTTTTTGAAGAATTCTTCTGAACCATACAACTTGACAAGCACAAGCTGATGCAGCAATAAATTTAACTTCTATAGTTGATAAGGTGACGATTTGTTGCTTCTTAGAAGAACATGAAATAGTTCTTGTGCCAACATAAAAACATAGCTCGAAGTGCTCATTCTATCATCTTGATCTCCATAATCACTGTCAGTAAACCCAAACAGTTATAATTTTTCACTTTCCTCGTGCAACTACCCAAAATCTCTTGCTCTTGCAAATAACGAAAGATTCTCTTGGAAACTAACAAATAAATTTTTGTTGGATTATCCATACATCTACTTATTAAACTCACAAAATACATTATATTTGGTCTTCTTGCAGTTAATTACATCAAACTTCCAACAATTTTCTTGTAAAGTGTGTTGTCCACCTTCTTTCCTTCATGATCTTTGTTTAGCTTCAAGCCAATCTCAGGAGTGCTTACGGGATTGTAATCCTTCATTTGAAACCTATAAAAAACATTATTTCTTTTGAGAAATAAAAGTTTCACCAGCTAGTTGTACTACTTTTATGTTAAGGAAATAATACATCATACCAAGATCAGACATTTCAAATTCAGTTATCATAGTTTTTTAATTCTTTAAACATGACACTATCATTTCTAGTAAATATGAAATCATTTACATATAGGCAAAAATGAGATATTTTATTTTATCTCCAATCTTAACATAAAGTGTGTATGGACATTTTTGAAAACCTTCTTTCAAAAAATAAGTCTCAATGCGACTATACTAAGCTTGTGGAGCTTGTTTTAAGCCATAAAGAGTTTTCTTTAATCTATACATTTTATGCTCATTTCTAATCTTAATATGAAAAGATGTTGTTGTACAAATACATGTTCTTCCAACTTTCCATGCAAAAATATTAATTTGACATCTAGCTGAAAAATAGGCCAAGAATTATGCGCCGTCAATGTGATCACCAATCTGATTGCATCATGTCTTGCAATTGGAGCAACAATTTATGTATAGTTAATCTCATATCCTTACTTATACCTCGTAGCTACCAAAAACGCCTTATATTTGTCAACTTCGTAATTTTCTTTTAGTTTTGTTTTGAATACCCACTTTACACCAATGGTTTTGTGCCATTCTGGAAGATTAGTCAACTCTTAAGTATCATTTTTTTCAAAACATAAATTTCATCATCCATCGCCTTTCTGCACTTTTCTTTTTTTACAACACTTTCAAAGGTTGTACGATCACAATCTGAAAATAAAGCAAAGTGGGTGATTTGATCATCAATTCTAGTTACCTTATAGTCTTCTATATATACGGGCCTTTTTCAAATACAAGGAAGAGATCGAATTATTGCATCATTAGATTTTGCTGCTGTTGGAGTTGCCTCTAATGAATTTTTAGACATAACTGCTGCTAGAGTTAGTCCTCTTTCATAATCATTGTCAAAGAAAATAACTTGAGTAGCTTCCTTCTCATTCTAATTCCAAGTGTTTTCCTCATCAAATAAAATGTCTCGACTTGTCACAATTTTATGAGTTAATTGATTAAACAATTTATAAGTTTTTGATGTTTCACTAACACCAAGAAAAATATATTTTCCCCTTTATCAAGTTTTTTCCTTTTCTCATCCAGGATATGTGCATAAGTAATGCAGCCATTTAAAAAAAATCTATAGTTGGTAATCTTCCACTCCAAGTCTCCTCTCGTGTTATATTTTGAACAAAAAATGTATGAATTATGTTCAAGATATGAATACTCCAATTTATTGCCTCAGGCCAAAAGGATCAGCATTATGGGCCACTAGATCAACTACATGAGAATCAACATTATTGGTTATCGATTTTCATAATTCTCGTTTCGTTTCGGCCTTCTGGTGACTAAGTAGAGGTAATCTCATGAGCTTTAGATTTCAGCTTAGATGATTTGTCACCAAAACTCCTTAAGGGAGAATGTTTAGCAACAATTTTATTTATCTTAGAATAAATAACTTCGGGATGAGAAGATTTGGAATGAGCTAAAGCAGCAATTGTCTTGGAATTAACCAATATGGCTTAAATGGGTGAATCCCCAACCTCCTTATTAGTCTTGGTTAACTTGCCCATATAATAGAAAACAACATATCGTGCATGCATATGCCACAACATAAAACATATGAAATATCTAGCCACCAAAATTGTTTGGTATTTGTTGAGCTATTGTCAACCAAATTCAACAAATAAAGAATAATTGTGTTTGACTTGGTGAGCACAGTCACGATACATCTTGTCAAAATCTGCATAATGTGCACGTATAAAATCAAAATAAACCTAAGAATAACAAATCAAAAGGGATAATACTAAGTTTTCATTTTCCACCGTCAAGAGAAAATAAAATTATCCTCATTCTCACTTGTTTTCCACCTGTCATAAACATAAATTAATTATTTCTTCCATGTTATTAAAACAATATGAAGATTAACGGTAAGGGCTTCATGTCATGTAACTAAGGGTTGCAATCACTAATAAGTATTCAACGTTAATAGACTTAAAATTTACCCGAGACATAATAATCAATGACATCAAATATTTCCACCCATTGAGACCCAACTAACTGGGACATATATGAGTCTTCTTGAAGAAGGACATCAAGTCTTCACAAGGGGGACCAAAGCCCAATATCAACTAAATATGTGAAAATCAATACCGCATGAGCTCCGTTATAAGTACAAGTTTATCCTTACATTCGAAAATAAACTTTAACATCAGTTGGGATTTCATATTCCAACTGTTTAGTGGAAAGATATTATAGGGTCAATATTAATGAGAAAACAAAATATTCAAAAGGTAAAACCAGAGTTGAGCCAATATTAATTTTATCATTAAAACATAATTGACTTAATATTATTTGATTTTATTTTGGGGCTTAATGGATTTTGAACATTGGGATTGGTCTATGAGTTTGGTTCGGCCCATTATACTCATTTAGCAAATTTTAGTCTATAAAGCAGCTTTTATGAAGCATTTATGAAGGAGGAAAAGTATTTAATACAAAATCAGACCTTCTCTCTCTAAGCATTTACTTAAGTTTCTTAAGTATCTCTTTACTTATCGATTAAAATTAAATATTATTTCTTACTTTACTAAATGTCCCCTCAGACAAAATTTATACACATAAAATTGGCAACCATAGTGGGAGGCTCTCAAAGGTACCCGAATAAAAAAAAAATCGAAACCTAACATACAAAAACTCACCTTAGGAACCCTTCAAAGTATGAATTCTGAAATGCAGACAGATTATACTCCAGAGAATAGTTAGAAACAAAAAAATATATTTATGAACACCTCATACGAATGATGAAAGCCATGAAATAATTTTCATGCTAGAGGAGCGAGATCAATTACGAGGAGAAATTGAGGCATTGAGGTCTCAAAGAGAAATTGAATTGAATCTTATGGGTAAAGTTCAAATTGAAAGTCAAAAGTTTGATAGGAAAGAGGGTGATCCCCAACATAGTCCGAAGAAACATCCGACTTCAAAAAAGAGCGTAGCACCAATGATTGTTCTAGTTTTTCGGAATCTAGTAAAGGCTCAACTTCTGAGTCTAAAGTATACTCATCTTTTTCGAGCAGTGATCATTGTCATAAAAAAGAGAAAGAGTCATAATGAGAGATGTCAGTCAAAGAAATGTTTAAATTTACATCATAAGTCAAGTAAAAAAGATTATTCGACAAAAAGAAACACCGAAATAATAAAAAAAAAGAAACAAGGATGCCAAAAAAACTTAATGGGGTCAATAGATCAAAGCATAGACCATATGGTGAATGATCAATTCGACATCCAATATGAACCATGTATATTTTCTATTTCTAATGAAGATCAACAGTTTAGCCAATAACATAATTAAAGGCAATCGCTTTTATTTTTTTATTCTTTGACACAAGAAGATTCACGGGTACGTCGTTCTCTTCGATATTAGCAGTGACTGCATCTAGTAAATATTCATCAATTTAGGCTTGTAAAGACTCATTGAGTTGCACCACAACTTCAACCCTAATTGTGTCTTTCTTAGAGCCTTGTCTGGCCTTTTTACCTTTCTTAGCCCGATTGCTGGAGGCTCTAGTCCTTGTAGGAATAATGATTTTACCATATGGAACCTTGATTCTTTTGAAGATAATTGTTTACCGAGGAGAAATGGTCAATTTCTCCCACGTTAGGTCCAGTTTGGAGCTAGTCCTCCATATGTGACTCCGAACCAGGTTATTGGGGGTAAAATACTGGTCGAAACCATTGGACCGATTCTTTTCGTACAATTGTTGCAATTTTTGAAGGTAATTTTAATATCCTCTAAATGACGTGGATAAGATTTAGGTATCACTTTAAAATAAATTTTAGAGATAAGTTGCAAATAATAAAAGATGAGAAACAATATAAGCTCGAAGGACTACCTATATTCTTCCAAAATCTGGTAAGCTGACTCGGATTGCCCCGTGAGGTAATTTTCTTCCCATTCTCCCACCAACTGGTGACCAAGAGTAACTACATCTTCCAAAACTTACTAGCTTCCAATATATCATCTACAATATTATACTCGTCATCCATGTTATAGAAGTAAAAAAAATCTTGAAATTTTGAGACAGCCCAAGAATAGCAACGAATTGCTCTATCGACATCCGAATTTTCGATAACCTAAATGTCATGATGCATGATATTAGGGAAAACCAAGAATTCAGACTAGCCTGGCTTAGGTATAGTCCCACCAAGTTGAAGTAGCTAACAATTTGGGTTCAAAGGAAACTGAAGGCCCCAATTCAACACTTCTGGATAAACAACTAATTCCCTTGGACCACAGTTCATCGGTGTTTCACCTCGAGTGCGTAACTTGACCTTCACCTCTTTCGGGAACCCACATTTCTCACAGATAACATCCAACTCACTCACTGAAAGATAGTTGTAAGAAATTTTGTCAAGAGATCAAATATATTTAGAGCTAACGTTTTGAAAGTTAAGCCCAACGCGTCCGATCAGTGACGAGGTTAGTGTTTCGACTTCTACCTCGGTGGATTTAGTATTGCCACTTTTACCACATTTTTCGTTCGAATTTCTCTTCATAGCTGACTTCGAAGTCTCAAATTTTACCCCGAATTGACCAGATGTCTCTACGAGGGATTATTCACTTAAATTCTCAAATCCTCAAACTCCCTCGGATTGGAGCCTGAAGGTCTGTTTGACGAGAGGCAATAATTTTCTCTTTGTTCGGTTGTTGCGAGGTAGAATCAAGAGAGGAATGAGTTTGTTGAATAGTTTTATGGTTCCTAAAAGAACCAATGCCAAATCGAGGGGTATCGACTTCAGAATAAGATAGTGTGTAGACTATCAGGCAAGATCATCAGTGACGAACCTGCCGAGGTCCATACGAGAGACGTTGAGGTTATCTTACAAAAATTAATCGAGCAAAATTTGTGTGGAAAGAACACCGGGTTCTGGTCAAAGCTCGTCTCACTAACAAAAAAACTGAACATGAACCATTAACTAGCACGAGCTCGATCAGGATCTCATAGAGCAGAGGCCATACCGAGCTGAGGTTGTACACCAAAAAGTAACGGCAAAGCAAGGCCTATCAGGGATTGGTGCACATCAGCTGATGCATATAAAGATAATGATTAAGAAATATGTCATAAAGGAAGTCAATACTTATTAAAGGAACTATTGACTCGACGACTCAAGTAACGCACCATGATTAGAGTAATGACCACTTTTATAGGTCCATTACCATAAATATAGATCAAAGATCGAGATTAATGGGATCATGAAATTAATAGGTAACTGAAACTACTTTGTAAAGAGTATAAATAGGATTACCACTATGTAAAACAAGACTTTTCTTCCTGAATCAATAAAATTATTATCTTAGTGAATATTTGTTAGATGTTATTTTAACAAATTTGGCGCCATATGTGGGAAATCTCATAAGAACACGCCAATCCGTGTGTGAACCAATGGTAGTAACAAGGTCCGAGATCAAAAGGGAAACCTCTAAGAGAAACGTTCTAATGATAAGCCAAGCACAGGTGTTAGACCAACTTGTTAGTCCAAGTCAAATCCCATACCCTACTGCAACCCCTTAAAAAAACCATACGGTGGAAGCACTGGAGATTCCAGTAGGTGCGCACCCTCCCCCGGCCAATCCTGAAATCATCTCGCTCACATCGGACGATGTCGTGGATTATGGCAATCCAGCCGTCGGAGCCAATCACCCCACTGATGTCACATGGATTCAACGACTTGTGCGGGCAGATCAAACTTATGCAGCAAACCCAAGAAACTACCGCTCACGACCAAGAGGCCAAAGATCAGACGGCTAAAGCAACTTTGGCAGGGATGAATGACGCCCTTCATGCGTTAACGACTTTGATCCAATGAGGAAGCAGAGGGCGAACACGATCAGGATTTTTTGCCAGTCGGGAACCTCGAAGAAATGGATCTTCTAAACGCGAAGATAATGGCGAGAGGACTGGTGAAAGTAGCTGTAAAAAATGCTCCACAGAAAAAGAGCACCACCGCGAAGGCAGAAAATCCACTCCCAAAAAGGCTAAGGAGAAGGAGGCCTGGCAGTATGATCAAGTCCGTCCTAAAATTGCTGCCTAGATGCTTAAAGAATACCCGTTTATAGAAAAGATCCTCGCGGTCCAGCTTCCCCGAAAATTTGATCCATTCGGCATGGAAGCCTATGATGGCACGGGTGATCCAGAAAGGCATTTGGAGCAGTTCAGGAATATGATGATGGTGTTTAACCCAGACAATGTCATGCTTTGCCATGCTCTATCTATGATACTTAAAGGTAATGTCATCGATTGATTTATTGGTTTACCTAAAGGCTCTATCCATAATTCTGCAAGGTTATGGAACGCGTTTAGAAACAGATTTGTTGGCAATAAGAAGTCTCGGTGTTAGAGTAACTCCATCATGGACCTCTACCAGAGAAGCTGAAGAGCTATGTAAACCATTTCGTCCATACCATGAACACTCGGCATGATCTGGAAGAAAACATGTCAGTCGCTCATTGAAGAGAGGCCTCAACGGGAAGGGAAAAGTGTACGCTAATCTAGTTCGTTTCCCCGTTAAAAATATAAGAGACTTCCACGCTTGAGCTAACCCGTTTATCAAAGTAGATGATGTAACAAAAGGGGGCTCCCCTGACCATGTTGTGTCTGAAACGTATGACCGAAGGAGAATGGAAGAGGCGCCTCAGTGCGATGGGCCATGAGATGTAAACCATCGGTTCCTGATCTATGAGAATCCAACGCAACGTTTTACTTCAATAAATGATACCATCTCCATCATCTATGATCAAACTAAGGACATGATGCAATATCTCTCACCCCGTACTATGAGCACATCCGACTATAAACGGTCGAGTAGGCATTTATGTGCTTACCACAATAACCATGGCCACCCAACGGGTGAGTGTTGGCAGTTAAATGTGGAGATCCAGAGACTAATCGACAGTGGTGAGCTCATCCAGTTTGTTAAACAACAGGAGCATTATCGCCAAAGTGACAAAAAAGAGAACCCCGTATGGAAAATAAGGAGAATCGTTGAGAGGATAAACTGGTTGACAAAGAAAAAAAACAATTGATCTTTACCATTTTCGGAGGAGGATCTTTGGCAGGTTACAATTATTAGTCCAAAAAGACGATGAAGGCTGACCAAGAGTTAAACATAGTCGAGGGTTATATCTACCATAACTACCGAGAACCAGTAGTCGAACTTACATTCAATAATGATAATTTGTAAGGGATTTTTACCCCTCATGAGAATGCTCTAATTATCAGCCTAGACATTTGAGGAGTTATGTTGACCAAGGTGTTAGTCGATGAGGGCAGTTCAGCAAACATCAATTTTAAAGAAAGTTATGATACGATATTATAGGTCTCAACTTATAAACCTACCCAGTGAACCTTGATGAGATATAAAGGCAAGACATCATAGTGTGTGGGTGAGTTCGAGCTTATGGTTAGAGTTGGACACAAAGCTATAAAAAAGAAGGTCAAAATATTGTTTATGATTTTTGATGCCCCAAGCTCATACCACGACATTATTGGACAACCATGGTTGCATTGGATAGAAGCCACACCGTGCACATTCCACCAATATATCAAGTATCCAGCAGGAAATTTGGTGGGCATCATAAGGGGAAGCCAACGTATAACTAGAACCTGTTACTCAGTGGCGGTCGACCCCAACAATTTGATGCAATAGCAATTAGCTAGCGAGGGAGAGCAAACTAAACATAACGATGCACTCCCATTGCCCGACCCAATGGATGATCCTACGTACATTGGACAACTGGAAGACGATCCCAAGGATGTGATTGATGATATGGTGGTCGAGGGTCGCATGTTGCGCACATGTAAAAGTTTGATTTCTAATTTCAAAATATCTCCAGTATATTTATCACACCAAAATTTGGATATTTTTGCGTGGGTTGCAAATGATGTGTAGGGGGTTGACCCCTAGGTAATTTGTCATGAGTTAGAAACAGATCAATATGCCAAGCTTGTTAGGCAGAAGCCGAGTCATTTTCAATAGAAAAACAGGAGGCCATTAGCAGTGAGGTCGATAAGTTATTTCGGCTCAGGCACATACATCGCGCCAAGGATCCTATTTGGATAGTTAAATCGGTGTTGGTAAAAAATAACGGGAGGGGGGGGGGACAGTGGTACATGTGCGTTGATTTTACCAGCTTGAATCATGCATGCCCAAAAGATGCCTCCCTCGTACCTCGTATTGACCAGTTGGTGGGTTCAGCCTCAGGATGCGAGCGTCTGTCATTCATGGACGCCTATTCTGGCTATAATCAAATCTGTTTGCACCCAAAGGATGAAGAATACATGATATTTCAAACGGAGCGAGGTTTATACTGTTATACCATTATGTTATTCGGATTAAAGAACAATGTCTCTACTTAAGAATGATTGATCAATCATATCTTCAAAGATCAACTAGGGAACCATATGAATGCATACATATACGATATGATCGTCAAAACCTTCAAAACTGAGCAGTAGTTGGAGGTATTGAAGGATGTTTTTGTCATTTTGTGTACATATAATCTCAAGCTCAATCCGCTCAAGTGTACTTTTAGGGTTCATAGCAGTAAGTTATTGAGATATGTTGTTAGCAAACGGGGGATTGAAGCAGATCCCGTAAAGTTAAGAGAAATATTCTAGATGAACCCACCAAAGAATATAAAATAAGTCCAATGTTTAATCGGGCATCCCGTAACGTTGTCTCATTTCATCTGACAAGTATCAGATAAGAGTCACCATTTTTTCGAATTCTTTCGGGGGAATGTTTTTTCGATTGGAATGATGAGTGTGATGCAATCTTCGTCGTACTAAAAACTTATCTCACGTCACCAGAGATCCTATTTACACCTACAACGAGTGAGTTTGATACTACTATTTGTCTATTTCACCTTTTGCAGTTAGTGATGTACTTGTCCGAGAGCCTGAGGGTATACAACGCCCCATCTACTATACAAGAAATACCCCGGTAGACGTTGAGACGGACTACCTTAACCTGGAAAAGCTCACTGTTGGGACTTGTGGTGGTTGTCCACAAAATGCGCCCTTATTTTCAAGGCCACACGATCACAATGCGAACTTATTTTCCTTTACGCAATGTATGCAGAAGCCATGAGTTTCTGGCCGTCTTACCAAGTGGTCGATTGAGCCAGGAGAATACGAAATCAATTTTGAGTCGCGTACAGTGATTAAATGACAAGCTGTCGCTGACTTTATCACATAATTCTCTACGCCTCGCTCTGAGCAGGAAATGACCGACCCTTCCCCAACTGCATCTGAAGCTTCCCACATGGGAATAGCTATGACAAGCCATCCTCTTTGGCATTTTGGTCACCAACAACACAACTAAGTATGAAGCAGTCATTAAAAGAATAAGATTAGCCCATATATATGGGGGTAAGGTGCTCCATATTAGGTTTGAATCTCAGTTATTCATCAACCAAGCTAAAGGTACTTACGATGCCAATAAAGATGGATTTTGCAACTATCTCATAATCTTAAAGAAATATGATTCTATGTTTCATATTTTTATTTACGAGCAGGTGCCTCGCTTCGATAAATCCGTAGTCAATGTCTTGGCTAAGACCGCCACCTGAGGGGATGATCCATTAGTGATACTACAGGATCACCTAATCACTAAGGCATGTACCTGCCAGAATAACATATGCTCAATCAACACTATTACTAATCGGCGGCAGCCTTATCTGCTCTATCTCAATGATGGTAAACTCTCCTCAGACAAGTCAGCAGCTAGGGCGTTGCAACTATGTGATGTTAAACAATCTTTTATGGATTAAGTTTTTTATAAAAATAGTGCGACACGACCACTGTTGCGTTGCATAAGTCAAGAAGAAACTACCACAACTCTTTATAACTTACATTCTGGTGATGCAGGAGCATATTGCGGTCACCGTAGCCTAATCCTTCGGTTTCTTCTCGCTAGTTAGTACTGGACGGACTTGGCATTAGACACAAAATATATCGTTCAACAATGTCATTTTTACAACAATTTTCCAACACTTGTCATCTTTCAAGTGAACCAATGGGTTCAAATCCGATCCCGTGTCCTTATGATAAGCAGGGCATCAACTTGGTTGGTCCCCTTCCAATGGTCATAAATAAACATCAATTATTAGTGGTATCTCTTGATTACTTCACTAAGTGGGTCGAGGCCAAGGCTCTATTACGGACTAGGGCTCAGGATATATATGATTTCATGCATCACCAGATACTTGCTCGGTTTGGAATCTCTCGGGTATTAATGCCAGACAATGACCCCCAATTTAAAAATTCAGTAGTCACCACATTTTGCAAGTACTATAGCATCAAGCAATATTTCTCTACCCCTTACTATCCTCAGGCGAAAAAACAATTTGAAGTCACTAATCGAACAATAATGGATGACATCAAAGATAAAATTGAAAGAACTAAAGAGAAGTGGCCTGATAAACTTTCTGAGGTATTGTGGGTCTATCGCACTACACCATGTACAACGATAAGTTAAACTCCCTTCGTACTCGTCTACGGAGTAGAGGATGTGGTACCAGCGGAGATCATTATTCCCAGTAATAGAATTGCTAATTTCTATGAGACTTCCAATGTTGGTGACCGAGCTATTATTGTTTATCTCATTAAAGAGCGTTGCTACCAAGCACGCATACGAGCAAAAAATTACAAGAGCTTGATGATCGGGCATTTTAATTCAAGACTGCAACCACGTACCCTTCAAGTAGGTGACCTCGTTATGAAGAAACTATTTCAAGGATCCCGAAATAAAGCTTATGGAAAGTTAGGCCCCAATTGGTAGGGTTCATACATTATCATCTCCAAAAGGAACCATAGGGCCTACCACTTTGCTCACAAAGATGTGCACGCCCTTAAACATCCCTGGGATATTAGTCACTTAAAGTTGTATCACCAAGCTATCTAATGTATGATACACTCTTTTTCATTTTTGATGGCGCGAAAGGGTTTTTAATGAGGTATCAAACGTTTTTTTTATTTTACATGAAATTTTATTGCTTTTGCCACTAGATGTGTTAGTGTTATGCTTCTTTCCATCCTTACAACTATGCAAACAGGTCACTGACCACGCCTACGAGTTATGCAAGGGGCCATACCGTGCCCAAACTAAATAAGTCTAATTATACGAACGAGTTAATTGGCCACTCTCACTGAGGCTACGTAAAGGGCCCGACTGTGCCCAATACCTTGTATTCGTATTAATATGTAAATTACTCTGAGCCCATAAGGTTACACAATAAGACGAATTGGCCACTCCCGCAAATCAGCCGAGAGGTACGCCCTATTATTTTGGCTACATGATAGGCCATACTATGCCTGATTTTGTAAGAAAATTCTAGGATAAAACAAACAGGTAAACAAATACATCTGGATACATTTTATAATTTTCAACTTTTTACCTCAACATATGTTTTACTAAGAGATAACAATCATATACACATAACACTTAATAACAAGGTTTACACCCATTACAATACATAATTTTTTTGAGTTTCAGAATTTGCACGATCATATGCTACACTTCAGGGATCGTTGAGGTGGACCCTAACTCCATTCCACCAAGGGAAACGTTGGTCTCAACTTATACCTTTGTCGCCATGACTGTCGCTGCATCAACATCTATTGTAAGAGCATTTACCTCTAGCCATGGATAGAGGTATCTACGTTCTCCAAGTTTAATTTTTCTTTTCGGGGCGCGAACATCTGGTAAAACCTCAGTGACATCCCAAGATTCAACACCAACAACTCATTCGCCATCTTTCATTGGTCTCTTTCTATCATCCCCATTGCCAGTTCAATCACTTGCCTCTCCCGTTCTTCCAAGTATTGATCTGCCTTCTCTGAAAAATTTTCCCGCTCTTAATCATTCTCAGAATTAGCCTCTCCTAAGGCTACCTTCAAATTAGCGATCTTTGGGGTCAACTTAGCTATTTTTTTAACATGATCTTCTACTCTTTTTACTTAAGCCACATTCTCTGACAGCAAGCCAACAATTTGAGACATCAGCAAGTCATTTTTCTTTAATAAGTTATTATCCTGAGAAGTTAATAGAGCAGTCATACTGACTAATTCAATGCATTTTTTACGATACGAGAATCGCTCCTCAACAACTGAAATGAGCTTATTTTGAAGTTCTTCATTCTCTTTTGACGTCTTATCATGACGTATCTTTACCGAGCAATATATGTTTTTTAACCGAGCCAATTCATTAGTCAGACCCCGCAATGATCCAAAAAATAAGGGGTATGGCTTCTATTTCTCCATCATCGAGCAGTCGGTTAGTGACATGTGTCGGTAGGCCAGAGAGACAGAATTGTGATGCATCTATACACAAAGACTAAATTTATCTCCCAATCACCAATTTCGGAACTAATAAGTAAGTATTCAATTCTAAACATTACCTCAATCACCAACTCCAGTTGGCTTTGAAGAATTTCACTCATAGGCATGCTGTCATAGGATGCTAACTCTCGGTAGTGCTTCAACTACTCTACCATCAGCGGAGAGGGCCGTGGCATGGCTAATTTCACGAGAGGTATCTCTTCTGACACTTTTGTACCTCGATCAACTTTACTACTATGATATACACAAACATTGACCCTAACTCGACGTCATTCACAAAATTCTGCATCTGCTGCGCTAATCATTCTGGGAGTACCTTCTTTTTCCCAACAATATTGTCGCTCTTATCCTACTTTTTCGGCTATGTATCATCTCTTGTATTTCAAATTATAATAACGTCAGGCATATTGTCGATCTGCTTTGCAGCTACTGGCATCGAGGCTTATATTCATCTCTTCTCTATCAAACCTCCACTTGTTTACTCGTCTTCATCCACCAATGTTAGTTTGCGCTGCGATATGGATATTTCATTAAAACAAAATGATTCATATTTAACGGAGGACACATATCCTCTGTGTTCTCATTCTCATCGTGGGGGTGCGAACCCCCCTCATTTACACCCTATTTCATCACATCTTCCTTCGACTGCCCTCAATTGTCCTCTGGTTGACTATTATCTTCCCTAACATGAATAACCAAGATTACGTCATCATTCCTCCCATCTTACCGGGAAGGTGAGGAATTCGTTGCCTCAATTACCTTGTAACTTTGCGGCACCGGCAACCCCATACCCGCGTTATTTTATTCATGGTACATTTCTCCATTAGAGCATGCAACCTATCCATCGTTGTCGTCTTCCCACTACCAGTCATTCTCACTTGCCGTTCCTCTGAAATCTCCAAATCTGGCACACGCCACGAGCCAGATTTAGATAATTGAGGTAGGTAAACACGCGCGAAACCTTCAACCCACACATTGCAACTGCGCCTGCAGATAACTTTATCAGAGTGTTCACCACACCTTTGGGTAGCCCCTCTTTACACCACTTCTGATGTTTTCCTTCGTTTGCAAACACGAATAATAAATTCAGCCACCTATCTCTGAGTTAAGTTCAGTTATACTACTTACGCAACATGTAACCCTTACACTTAGCCTTCCATTGCCTCTCTAGTTGCAGGTTCATAACACCACTTTTGTGCTCACAATTTCTTGATACATATACAAAGGTATGTTCTAGTTTTTATCAAAGGTAGGAAATTCTGCAAGTCTTCTTACCCCCAATTAATTGGAGATAAAATAATGTGGAACGGGCTAACTTAGAAACATCCACTTATGTCGAGAAATCGATAGTGTATAAGCAGGTTTTGTTCTCCTGGGTTTGGTAAGGTTGATCCTAAAAAGAGGGCACCCTCATTGTAACGTCTTTGAAAATCCCATACCTAATCCTAAATTTATGAAGTTCATCTTCTGTTAAGTACCCATATTTGGATGTCACTTTAGCAAAATACTTCTTAAAAATTGAGTACTTTTAAATTCAGATTCTACACCTTCACTCCCAGCGTCATTGGATTTTTGTTTCTTCTTCACAAGTCTCTTTGGCGCCATCAATTGGGTGACTGCAATGATCCAACATCATTTGTCAGAGCAAGTAGTTAGTTGGCTTCACGCATAACTACCGGCAGATAAGAATTCAGGCAACCAACCAATAACGATACCATCGATAGTAGTTTTTGGGTAAACCCTAATACCGCCCTATGAAATTCTACTAAGGATGCACAATTATTAAATATATAATCAACGTACCTTTGTTACAAAAGAAAACTCCGGTGATGGTCAACGATGGCTTTCCACGTTCTCAACAGAATGGACACTCGTTCTTCATTAAAATTACAGCGAAATACCTAAAATTGATTCTGATCCACTTTCTGATAGTTGTAATGGGAACAATTCATTTACACCATGTGTGATGCAACTATACTCATCATTTTTCATTAATTAAAACTTACAGACTTTGCAAGAATCAAAGTGGTACAAACTTACAGTCATTTCCTAGCGTATTATGGCACGCGAACTCCATACTCCATATTTATTCGTCCAATGTAAGTTATTACATTCATTACATTTTTCAAACTTACTCAATGGATAAGTGGGGAGCCCTGATAAGATCGCTATTATCAACATAGAGTCCATTGGGCAAGATGCAATCTAAACCGAGTAGAAAGAGCACACAACGACAAAAGAACGAGGCCAAATCGAGGATATCGACTTCATAATAAGACATCGTGTAGATTATCGGGAAAGATCATCACTGGCGATCCTGTCGAGGCTCATACAAGAGACGTTGAGGCTATCTTATGGGGGGAAACAAGCAGGAGTTGTGTGGAAATAAAAACGGAACCCAGTCGAGGCTCGCCCCACTAAAAAAAACCGAGCATGAACCATTAACTAGCACAATCTCGATTAGGATCTTACCGAGTAAAGGCCATACCAAGCAGAGGCCATACATCGAAAAGTAACGGGCGAAGCGAGGCCTATCAAGGATTGGTGCATATGAGTTGATGCCTGTAAAACTTAGTCATCAATAACGACTAATGAAGATATCATAAAGAAGTCAACACTTATAAAAGAAACTATTGTCTTGACGGCTTAAATAATGCACCATGACCAGGGCAACGACCACAATTATAGGTCAATTACCATAAATATAGGTCCACGATCGAGGTTAGTGTGATCGTGTAATTAATAGGAAATTGAAATTGTTTTGTAAAAAGTATAAATAGGATTACCACTATGTAAAACAAGACTTTTCTTCTCGAATAAATAAAATTACTATCTTGGCAAATATTTGTTAGATTTTTCTTTAACAATATCAGTATACCTTAAGGCTCTTATGAGTTCAGCCATAATTGACTTAATAGCCTGGTTTGACAGAAAATCAGTTCACAAAACCTTATACTTGCAACATTACAAGTACTATAAGCTTTAACAAAGCAATATCAAATTAAGACAACGCATGCATAAACCAAGGAAAAACGCCCCAAAATTATAGGCATTTCTCAATTTTTTTGAAAACTATAATGACTACTGATAATGATACAAAATATAATAGTTGAAGTCCATTTAAAGTTCATCCTCATAGAGTAAGGCCTTTGGTCAAACTTAGTTATATAGAGTTAATTCCATATAATTCAAATTGTAAACTTAGTTATATAGAGTTAATTCCATATAATTCAAATTGTAAATTCACAGGCTTAAATCCAAAACCACATTAAAACTCTTGGTCTAAGTTTCTCCTTATAAATACAACAAGATTTTCATCTTTAGTATTATTCATCTCCCAAACTAATATGTTATTTTCTACTAAATATCTACACTCTCTCGATTATTTAGATATATAAACTCTATTATTTAGATACATAAATGTCTTCGTGACTATTTACACTCTCTCTAATATTCAATTACATAAATATATTATTTTCCAACTAAATTCATACTTCTCGCCTCATATTTCTCTTTCATAAACTCTCAGCATCATTTCAAAGTTACAACACTTTCTGCTACCTTCATAAACTTTATTTTTTTGATATTTTTCTTATGTATATAAATAAATTATAGTGAATAGTATTAGGTTACAGTTATTTCGGAGAATTCTTCGGCAAACATGGTTTATAAATACAACTCAAAAGGACATTCGTTCCGAAAACAAAAAATCAAAGTCAAGTAACATTAACGGTTAATTTAACAAAAAATGATAATACATCGGTAACATGCGAAAAAAAGAAATGCATCATAATAGATCATAGAGTGGAATGGTAAGTGAATGTGAGTATCAAAACTTGATCGAGACGAGCATATCTGGAATATAAACAAATAAAAGAAAAGTATTAGTGATGGAGAGGGGTAAGTGAGTGAAGATCCTAACATTCCTCTTCCGTTACGAGTACTAAACCATCGTACGAAAACTCGCACACTAGATATGACCAAAACCAAAAACCAAAAAAGACAAAAATCCAAACACCAACCTGTAGCTAGCTAGACCAATTAGAGATCAAATGAAAAGTTCGTAACTTCTTCGTACACCTCTCAAATATGATGGAAAAAAAGCATTCAACTGATGAATGATTTTTGGACTACCGGTAAAAAACATCGTCAAAACTGTTGTAACCGGATGAAAAGTTTGTTACGTAAAATAAACACTAATAAATTTTATTTAATGTTAAAATTTGTAATAAATTGAGATTTTGTATTCTGGAGCTACCATTTTAAATGATGATTTTTTTTTGGTCAAAGTTTAGCTAATTGTCGATTTTTTTTAATAAACATAATAATATTTTTATTAAGCTTTTTAATTAGTTTAGAGTAAATTTCAAGAATTTATGTATTAAATTCCCCAAACAAGATTTTTAATGACTAATTCTTTTTCCGAAATAATTAGTGTGTTTTCTGATATTTGTTTCTTTTACTATTTCATCACTCTTGTTAAAATTATTTAAAAGAAAACAATTAAAAAACGTCTAGAGAGTTAAAGCTTCAAAACCCCTCCCCTCCCCTCCCTCCATCGTCTCCGTCGTCCCCAACCAAAATCTGAGTTTTCTTCTTCATCGATAATGGTTTACATTATCTCGTGGGACGAGTTCCTTGCCCGATCCGTTCAGTTATTTCGTGCTGATCCTGAATCTGTAAGTTAATTTATTTTATTTCAGTTTAAGTTTTTTTCTTCTGAGATTTGCTCAATCGATCGAGTAATTTTGTGACGATCTTCGTTGTTTATCAATCGAATTGGGGGACACAGACTCGTTATTGCATGAAGTACAGGCACTGTGATGGTAAACTGGTTCTCAAGGTTACTGATAACAAAGAGGTATGAATTTTATACTCGATTTACTGTTGAATTTCTGTTGTAGGGTTATGATATTAGGTTTTTTGTTGGAGTTTTTGTAGATTGTCTTTAGAGTTAGAATGAATGTGATGGCTGTGAGTTTGACTTATAGGTTGTGTTAGAATAAATTTTGTTAAATTGGAAGTTTTTGAATTGATACTTCAGTACAAGTAAGGGGAATCTGTATTTCATGTTGGAAGTTTATCTTCTGAGGTTTACCTTATTGATTAAGCACAAGGAAGGGAACTTTGATGGAGAATTAGCTCTGTACTCAGTAGCTGGTAATGGTTACTAGGGAGGGGTGAGATTGTTGATTATGGGTAGCACAATGTCGTCAAATCTGTGATTTTGATGAAGAGATTGTAGATTTTCGATAGAGTTGCAGTGTCTGTGATGGTTTTGTGTTTGTTTTAGTGTCATTTCTAGTCTGTGTTGGTATAGATTTCGTTGAAGTGGAAGTTGTGACATTTAACTTCGGTACAACATTCGAAGATATTCGCATTTTTTGTGTTGGAAGTTCTTCTTCTGAGCCTAAGGTTATTAAGTAAGCAGATGAGAACATCTGATGGAGAATTAGGTTAGTAGCTGTAGTAATGACTAAGGGGTAAGCTTGTTGATTAAGGCGGTAAAATTTTGTCGAACCTATCCAGCATATATGGTTCTAAGATAATTTTAAAGTGAAATGTGGCTAGATTGAAGATCTTAGAGCAATTACAATTAGAGTAGATTCCTTATACGAAAAAAAAAAAATCTTGTCCAGTTCACGGTGTAGAGATATGGAGAACAAGAGCTATTTTTAGAACAAAAAAATAGCAAAACGCTGGTAGTCTGTGGACTAGCTCATGTCGTGGACTAGAACTAGAGTAGAATAGTTTCGAAAGTTCAAAGGAGTGTTTTTAAGGTAATGATAGGACAGAGCATACTAATGTCTTGTTTAGCTAAGCCCCTGTTTTTTTAGAGTCACTTGCATGTTATCCTCATTTAGAGATCATACTAATTACAACAGAACTGCTAGGAAATTAAATCTACTGCAAAAAAAAAATTAATGCTCTTCATTCTATTACCGACTATTCCTGGATTTATAACGTGGTAATGCAGTGTGTTTTGATGGAAGTGAGTAATATATGTCCTTTGCATACAGGCTAAGATGTTTAGTGATCAGCCAGCACTCTCTGCTTATTTCAGTTATCGCGACTGACTTTGTAATTTAAATAATCGTTCAACACCTACCATGCCCACATCAAAGACGAACAATAATGGACTGCATCTTACTTTCTTTGATATCATTTCGATCCTTAGATAGTAAAAGTGGGATGGTGTGTTAGAAACAAAGATTGACTGCGTCATTATTATATTAAAACTGGGTATACCTTATTTTTATGTGTACTGGATTATAACATTTAGCTTTGCTAATCGAAGAGTTAGGGATAATTCTTGTAGCATGTTCATATTGCTCGTGGAATGCTGCATCATGCACATGCCTATATCGGTAACAATTCGTGTTACTTTATTGGTTCTTGTTATGATACTCATTGTGCAGCACTGCACACACACGTGTTAAAGTGCAGTAGGGAAGTCTCACTTTTATTTTCCTCTTCCAAGAATAACCAAATAGGTTTAATACAAACCAATTACTATAGATGAATTGCCAATGCTTGGACTCTGATAAGTCTACTCAAGCTGTGTGAAACCCAAGAGGACCACTGGCCTTATTAAGTTCCTTATTATCTCCCTTTTCTATAAGTGTAAAATTAATTTACCTCTATTGCTTATAGATGCATCTGTTTACATTTTGGCAGTGTCTCAAATTCAAAACAGACCAGGCACAAGATGCTAAGAAGATGGAGAAGCTAAACAACATATTCTTCACTCTAATGGCCAGGGGTCCTGACGGTAAATAAAACTTTCTACCACTTAACTTATACACTTCATTATTGCAATTGAATGAAGGACTATATTCTAATGCAAAGTACAGTTGTAGTAGAGTATATATGTAAAATTTCAACTTACATAAGTAGAGCCATATAATGTAGACCATAAACCTATACCTGAATTTGAACTTGTGCACTATAAATTTAACTTCATTTCATTATCGTACTTCAAGATGTCTATAAACCTGTACCGAAAATTTCTATTAACTTATATTTAATGAGCATCACTGTCTGTTCTTGCGTATACAGTGGATTTGGCAGAAATTACAGGAAAAGAACAGACGGATGCACAACCAGGGAAAAAAGGAAGGGGGAGAAAACAATAGTTTTGTTGGACTACCCATGAAGTATGTATCTTGTTTACATCTCAATATCAAAGTCATTAGATTTAAATTGTTGAAAACTTTTATATCGTGAAGATCTGACTCTCTAGATCTTTAATTCTCAACTGTAGATTCATCAAGGTCTATTAGTTTATCATTGTTTTATTTCATATGATTGGATTGTTTTCCCTCGGATCCCAATGTACTTTTCTTGCTTTCACTTTGCCCTTTTCTTTTTTACTTTGCCCTTTTCTTTGCTTTACGGTCGAGTGATGATTTATGCATGTGAGTTAAACGTATATAAAGCGTGTGAGAATGTTCCCCCATATAAGTTTTTTTTGGGTATATAACTGTATTAAAATTAAGTTGAAGAAATAGTGTTTTTGTGATCACAATGTGACTTGAATTTTGTCTAGTTGGACTTTGGATTAATGGAAGCACTTAAATTTTAGAATAAAAGGCAGTTCATGCAGCAACCCAAAATAATCAACATTATATGTTCGGTTTAAAAGTCGGAATTTAATGGTGTTGTGATTTATAAAAGTAATGATATTTCGTGTGTGGTCCACGCAGTTAGTTATATCTGGAACCTATTTATATTCTAAGTTTGAAAAAACTCTTGCTACTGTTTTTAAAGCAAACATGCCTAATGTTTGACAAACTTTAGGCAGGCACTAACACTTTGAGGATGGCTGATTCTACACGTATGGTTTTTATTTTATTTTATGAACCCGATATCAAAGTTCAGTATGATTAGTTCTGGCGATGAAAAGCATCGGAAATTATTGGACTGGACCGGAGTATAATTAGTTTTGCGGATGAAAACAACGGAACTTATTGTATCGATCAAGCAATATTAATGTTGACTAATCCGACTAGGTTGGGAAAAGGCCGTTATAAGCTTTATATACTTTTAAAATGATAAATGGGGTCGGATTAAATTAAAGAATATATAAAATGCTTATTGATCATATTTGCTAAAGAGAGCAGAAGTTACCATCAAAGTTTATTAAAAATAATTGACATAAAAATATTTTGGATATAGATATTTTTGTACATCTTATCTTATATGAGAGGCCATTATATTTTTTTTATCAATTTTTTTTAAAGATTCACATTATCGAAGTTTTTTTATTCAAATTTAAAATTCGGGTATCAAATCAAAATAAAATCAAATCAATTTTCCCTTCAAACAATAGAGTTAAATTGAATTTCTAAATTTAAGTTCAAGACAATACAAAGGTTTATAAATAAAATTGAGTTGAAAGAATTTTTTTAGAAAAATATGGTGAAATTTTTTTGATAAAATAAGATGGTGAGACTGATACGATAAATAAAATTTTGATAATTTTTTTTTAGAAAAATATGGTAAAAATATGGTAAAATTGAGGGCAAATCCTTTCGAAGCCGGTGAGACTGATACGATAATAGAAACACGAGATACAAATACAGAACAAGTTAAAGAGAATAGGTTGAGCATTACCTTGCTTTCTCTTGCCCAAAATTTAAGCAAGAATGAGGTTCTCAAAAAGTGGAATTCGTATGTTTAATGATTTAGGCTTCTTATGCACGTTCATATTCATTAAGTTTAAGGCTCATCTAAAGAAGGTGAAAAGTATTTTTGTCCATAATTACAACATTTATTTTCTTATTTATTACTACATTGAGCATTGTACTAGCACTTATTTCTATATTGAGTTTTGTACTAGTCTGTTTTGGGATCATAAAGGTTATGTCTACTCGTAGACTAGCTTTACATATTTATGGTTGTAATTCCTCTTTATATAGAGGATATCTTCTATCAATGAAAATGTAAAAACAAAATTTGATAATTTAAAGAGCCTTTTGTAACTTTATGATCTATTTAGATTTGTTCATTTATCCTCTGGTTTTTGGAAGAGCCATTGGTGGTGGATTTCGAGTTTCTTCATCATCTAGTGGTGGAAACTTTATCCAGGTGTGGTGTTAGCTCAACCAGTTTCATTATCACTTTGTGGTGGCAAGTTTATCAAAGTATGGTGATCCGAATTTTTCTAACTAATTGTTACAACGCTTACATCCACTTCGTACTCACGCATCCGACGAAACGTATCAAGATTTGTTTCACAAACACTAAGAAAAATTTATTGAAATTAACACCCTCATTTTACGTGAATCCCTTAGCCATCAACCAAATTGTATACTTGGATAATTCACTTTTGGAAATTCATTATTTCCTCCTGAATATCTATGAAAACCCAACACAATTATGACCCTTAGGTTGATTCACAAAAATCCAATTGTCACTATTCTTCAAAGAACTCAGTTATTCCCTCACAGATTTGAGCCACTTCGTCTTGTCACTGCTCTTTGCAGCATCGTGATAACTCTCGCTAGCATAACCTATAATATCAATAAAGTTGTACTTATTTGTGGACTTTAGATCTCTATGATCTATCTTTAACCAACTTATAACTGTTAAGATTATCATGTTGCTCTTTAATCTGAACATCTGAAGGTTCTGGAACATCAAACTCATGATCATTTTCTAGTTCATAAAATGGGTGGACTTCATATGCATGAGCCTTATCTTTACCAAATTTAAAATCATCTTTGGAAGAAACATCATTGGTTTCACTCTCTTGTTAAGAATCATTATTGATGAGTCCGGAATTTGTTGTCACTCTTTATGAGAACCGGACATGGGCAATTCGGACAACATCTACCACTGAACCATCCGGACAGAACTAATGTACTAAAAACTTAATCACCTCATGAATAAGCTAATTATCCACCTGCTTAAAACTAATGGGTCTTTGAACTCGACCCGAATCCATAAGTCAACCCAAAAGCCCATGTGGCCCACAATTAAGGGTATAAATACCCAACCATTTTCATTTAATAGGGGTAATGAAAATTAAATACAACAAGGCAGCTCAATTGTCCCTCTACACTCTATCCAAACATTAAATACCTTCAAAATACCACAAAACTCTGGACAAAATTACCCTCAAACAAAAATAAACCTCACGAAATTGGCGACCACAGTGGGAGGACGACGGTGCCTGAATCTAGAATTCAAAACCATCAGGAAAAGCTAGTTCGGATGAATCCGGACGTGCAGGAAGTACCACCAGCTTTGGTCGAAGTGGTGGGAGAAAATGATGAATATACCATTGAGGAACGAGATATTAAAAGTTGAAATAGAAGCTCTGAGGGCTGCCAAGAGGGCAGAGATGGGCACAAAAGAAAAGTCTAAGGCGTCAGCAGCTCATCATACTGACAATCCAAGGGAGCATGAGCCCTCAAAAACCCATGTGAGCACAAAAAGGACTCATGCTAGCTCAAAAAAGTCTCACCGGTCTAAGCCGGTGGAGAGCTCTGAGTCAGACTCAGAATCTTCCAGCAGCTCCTCAAGCGAAGATGGAGTCGAAGAATCCTTGTCATCTAGCAGTGATGAAGGCCGTTCGAAAAAGAAACAAAAGTTAGTCAAAAAATACTCAAGAAAAAAGGATAGGCATGGAAATTTAAAGAGGCATATAGGAAAATGATCGTCTCATAGCCGGAGACACGTAGAACGGATGGTGATGGATCATTTTGCCTTCCATGATGAACCGGGTATCTTTCAAACTCCTAATGATGATACCGTTTTCAGTCGTGGCCGGAATTGGAGACAATCTCCATTGTCCTCCAAAATCCTGTCCGGAAACCTTCCTAAGAGCTTTGACTGTACAAAAATGGAAAAATATGATGGCAGTAAAGACCATGATAACCACTTGGAACAGTTCAAAAATTTCATGATGAATTTTGATGATGACGACAAGTTGCTTTGTATAGCATTCTCCCAATCATTTACGGGGAGTGCTATGAAGTGGTACAACAGTTTACCACAAGGCTGCATCAGAAATTTCGATACTTTTTGGGTGGCTTTTCGAAGACAGTTTGTTGGAAGTAAGGAGGTAAAGGGCAATGGAGACACGATTATCCATTGTGCCCAAGAACCAAACGAATCTCTAAAATAATACATAAGTCGTTTTGTAAACACCAAGAATGGGTTGGCTGATTGCTTTGAACAAGTAGCAATAGCCTCTCTGATGCAGGGCTTAAACCCTGGAAACCTGGCTGATTCAGTAACCAGAAAAAAGGCCATGACATAGGGAGGTTTGTTGAATCAGGTCGGAAAGCAGATTAATGTAGATGAAACAAAGAAAACTAGGGTGCACAGGCAAGTGAGGTCTGCTCCGGCTGCACCAAATCCAAACCAAAACTAGTCCGGGAATAAGGCTAGGGAGGTCGGGCAGAGTCATAACATAGCCAAAGCTCAGTCTCAGCCAGCTGCTCCGGCTCAGATTCAACAATCCAGAAATAAGCGAGGGCCTTGGGTTCAACCGGAGTGGTTTGCAGAATTAAAAGAAAACGTAGCCATCATTTATGACAAAACAAAAGACGAAGTACATTATAGAAGACCGGCTGCGTTACAGTCTCCTAGGGGAGCCGCAACAATTGTTTATGCCAGTATCACAATGATACTGTCCATACCACTGAGGATTGTATTGCTTTGAAGCAAGAAGTCCAGAATTTGATTGAAAGAGGAAAGTTGGGAGCATATTTAAAAAGAAGAGGAGGTAATAGGCCTAATAACGCTCATCGCGCTGGTCCAAACAATGCAGGCACATCGGCTCCGGAAGGGGCTATGGTGACAATCGAGAGGTTCGATGTAGAGACAGAATACATGGACCCTGATCCGACCCAGAATAGAGTGGGTGTTATCACAGAACATTGCAAGTCGGTGCCCGAACTTATCAACTTTTATGAGTCACTCACAATTTTCGGAGGAGACACCATGACAGCACCAACTGCTTCTTCAAGAAAGAGGCATGTTCATACTCTAGCTACCCAGCTGGAAGGAGGTATGACCTCCTATCAATCGCAGATTTCATTTCCCTTCATTGTTTTTGATAAGGATGACTTGAGGGATATAGCTGGTCCTCATGAAGATGTTGTTGTCATAGGAGCATCCATCGGTGGCAATGACATAAGATGAATTTTGGTGGACACCGGAAGTTCAACCAATATTCTCTTTTTAACTTCCTACAAAAAAATGAAGAATCCAACCGTAATTCAGCGTTCGAACAGGTCAATTGTGGATTTCACCGGAACCTCAGCAGATGTGATCGGGGAGTTCGAGGAGGAGGTTTTGTTGGGCAAAGGCCCTTTTAAAAAGATGGTTAGAATACTCTTCGTTGTGGTGGATTGTCCCACTTGTTATAATGCTATTCTGGGGAGGTCTTGGCTCTCTAGAATGCATGCAGTGGCCTCAACAGTCCACCAATGTTTGAAATATGTTGTGCAAGGACAAGTGTGAGTTATTCGGAGCAGCCAAAAGGTAGCAAGAGAGTGTTATGCAACAGCACTGGCTCCTCGAACGTAGGGGGCAATTCGGATCAATGAGGAATAACAGTTTTAGGGGCTTTCTAGGGGAGAGGGTGAAATTGATGACCCCAGAGAGACCTCTGGAGTTTTAATACCGATTGAAGAAGTTGAAACACATTCTTTGGCTGAAGGAAAAAATGTCAAGATAGGGTCCAAGATGACATCGGAATTAAAGGGTAAAATGTTAAAGTTCCTGAAAGACCATCAGCATGTTTTTGCTTGGTGCAATGCTGATGTTACCGGAGTACCAGCAGATATTATATCACACCAACTGTCCATCTGAAGGGACATAACACCTGTGATACAAAAAAGAAGAGATTTTTCTCAAGGAAAAGGCTGATGTCATAGTTCAAGAGGTCGACCGGCTTACTAAAATGGGGCACATAAAGGAGTCTCAGTACCCTTTGTGGACATCCAATCCGGTATTGGTGAAAAAGAAAAATGGCAAGTGGCGTATGTGTATCGATTTTACAGATCTCAACAGAGCTTGCCCAAAATATTTATACCCAGTCCCCCGGATTGATCAGTTGGTGGATTCCATATCTGGAAACAAGATGCTATCGTTTATGGATGCCTTCTCCGGGTATAATCAGATTCAAGTGGATCTGAAGGATCAGGAGCATACTACGTTTATTACTGATAGGGGCCTTCATTGTTACAAGGTGATGCCATTTGGGTTAAAAAATGCTGGGGCTACTTATCAGAGGTTGGTAAACAAGGCTTTTGCTGATCAAATTGGAAGAAACATAGAAGTTTACATCGACGACATGATGGTGAAAAGTATGGACGAAGAACTACACTTGGCAGATCTCCAAGAAACTTTTGCTAACTTAGTGAAAGTAAATTTGAAATTAAACCCAGAAAAGTGTGTGTTTAGAGTGCAGTCCGGGAAATTCTTGGGGTATGTAATAAGTGAGCAAGGGATACAGCCTGATCTTGACCAACTTAATGTTTTACTGCAAATGGAGCCTCCTCGGAATGTTAAGGAAGTACAACGATTGACTGAGAGGTTGGCTGCATTAAATCGATTCATTTCAAGGTCTTCGGACAGGTTTGCCCCGTTCTTTCAAACTTTGAAAGGTGCAAAGGACTTTAATTGGTCCTCACAGTGTGATGAGGCCTTTAATGAAATCAAAAAGCATTTTTCCTCCCCCAAGACTTTGTTTAAACCCGTTGATAGAGAGACTCTTTTCATATACTTGGCACTCTCTAGTTGTGCCATAAGTGCAGTATTGGTAAGGGAGGTAGATAATTGTCCCCGTCCGGTATATTACATTAGCAAGAGTTTGATTGATGCAGAAAAGCGCTATTTGAAGCTTGAGAAATTAGCACTAGCCCTGGTGATTGCTGCGAGGAAGATGAGACCTTATTTTCAGGCTCATCCCATTATTGTTCGGACGTCTTTTCCCTTAAAAAAACGTCCTCCAAAAGGCCGACATTTCAAGTAGAATGACTAAGTGGTCAGTGGAACTGGGAGATTTCGAAATTGATTTTGACCCTCGGACAGCAATCAAAGCCCAAGCGGTGGCAGATTTCTTAGTTGAATTTCACTCAGATAGGGATACTAAGCAAACAACTGATGTGAAAGACGAAAAAATCTGGGTCGTCCGGACTGATGGTGGATCAAGTACCATGGGATGTGGTGCTGGGGTATGTTTGACCTCTCTGTACGGTGACAGAATGTACCAAGCTACATGTTTTGCTTTCAGGGCTTCTAATAATGAGTCTGAATATAAAGCTGCTATAGCTGGTTTGAAATTAGCTCTTATTTGTGGAGCCAAAATGGTCAAGTTGATGAACGATTCTCAGCTTCTTATCCATCATGCACAAGGTCAATCTGAAGCAAAAAAGGAGCAGCTGGTTAAATACTTACTTCTTCTCAAAGAAGTAGCACTTAATTTTAAGAGCATCATCTATGAACACATACCTCGAACATAAAATATATTGGCTGACTCCTTGGCAACCATAGCCTATACTGAGTCCTACCCTTGGATTCATGTGCTGGAGTGCCCATCCATTCAAATCAATCCGGATAAGGGAGAAGAAAGTTTCAATATACAGATAAAACAACCTCAAGATTGGAGATTTTCTCTCCTTCAATATCTCTCAGATGGCATCTTACCTCCGGAAAAATCAATAGCAAGAAAAGTAAATTACAAGGCTCGTGGTTTTGTCATCCTAAGAGATATTCTTTATACGAAGTCTTATAGTAAGCCCCTCTTATGATGTTTGGGGGTTGACGAGTCTCAAATAGTGCTCTCCGAGTTACATGATGGCGAGGGATCAGCTCACTGTGGATTAAGGGCTCTAACAAGAAGAGTTTTGTTAGCTGAGTACTATTGGCCCTTCATAATGCAAGATGCTAGGGAGTTGGTAAAAAAGTGTGACCCATGTCAGAGATATAGTAATGAAATTCATATCCCAACCATCCCTTTAGAGTCGGTTTCTGAGCCAATACTTTTTGCTCGATGGGATTTGGATCTAGTGGGACCTCTACCCATGGCATCCGGGAGGCACAGAACTATAATCGTTGCTATTGATTACTTTTCGAAGTGGATCAAAGCAACCCCATTGGCAGGTACGACATCAAAAGCTATTATAAAATTCATTTTATCCAATATCTGTTGCAGATTTTGAATTCCAAAAAAGATAACAACAGACAATGGGCCACAGTTCGACAACAAAGAAATGGAGAGTTTCCGTGCCTCTAGAGGCATACAACATTGCTTCTCTTCTCTTTTCCACCCACAAGAAAATGGTCAGGTCGAAGTGGCCAACAGAACAATACTGTCCGGTCCAAAGAAGAATTTAGAAGGGACTGCTGGAAAATGGTCTAGTTATTTGCAAGAAGTTTTGTGGGCTTACCGGACCACTCCCGAGGCTGCAACACAAGAGTCTCAATTTTCCTTAGTATATGGGATGGATGCCATAACTCCCATAGAAGCTACTCTCCCTTCATTTCGAGTTCATAATTTTTCTGAACACACTAACGAGGTGGCAATCCAGCTTGACTTAATAGAAGAAAGAAAAGTTAAGGCTCACCTTAGAGTTACACACTATCAAGGTTTGATGAGAAGCAGGTTTGCTTCTAAAGTTAAGAGAATGGATTTTCAGCCAGGGGATAAGTTATTGAGAAAAGTTTTACTACATACTAAAGAGAAGCAGTTCGGTAAGTTGGCTCCAACTTGGGAAGGACCCTATGTGGTCATTGAAAAGCTTAAGCCTGGGACATACCGGCTCCAAGACAAAGATGGAAGGATTTTGAATCACCCCTGGAACATTGAACACCTCCGGCTGTACTTGGAATAGAAACTATGTAAATATTTACTTGCTTAACAGTTCATGTAAATATTTGGGGGCATACTCTTTCCTACCCTGGTGGTGCGGGGAGGTTTTAATGAGGTGTCCGAGCTTTTTTATAAAATTTGATGCCTTCTTAAAAAAGTCGGAGTGTTTCAATTAAAAGCTATCTCAAAAAAAAATTATCAATAGCAGACCGGATTAAATTGGTGGAGTGGTGACTACTTAAACATTGGTCATCGGAGAATTTAAACACTCTCACTTTAAAATACTTGTGAAATAACTAAGGGATGTTTAAACATTAGCCACCAAAAGTAAAAAAAAAATCATAAAACGATGCAGGAGTTATGCAAAATGAAACTACTCATTAAAACATACGAAATGCCTTGGCCATCCAAAGACTTTGAATTGTCAAAATAAGAAAGGTTTATCTAGACAAGGACCGGACACGGTTACAAAAAATGCCTTGGACATCCAAGGATTTTGGGTCAATCACAACAAAATTAAAAAGATAATTGATACTTTTAAGACTGAGCCTTTAAAGATGGCTCAGCCTCACGTGGCTTTTTCTTCTTTGGGTCATCATCCGGACTCTCCCCGGTCTCTTCTTCTTCATCACTGGTGTCCTCACTGGAGTAGTTGTACTTATCGCCAACAGACATGGTATAATGAGGAATGTCTTCGTACTCCACAAATCACCATAAATCCCCCAAGGTCTTCTTCGGAAATTTTTCATGAAATAGTAGAACCATATCTGACCTAACTTCAGCATACCTTGCCTCCTGAGAATCTATCACCTCATTAGTGTAAGCATCCATCCTAGCCTGGATTGTTTTCTCATGATCCCTCAACAAGTCATCCTTTTCTTGCTCAGCCTTTGACACCTTATTCTCAAGAGAGATCTTGTCATTAGTTAAGGCCTGAATGTTGCTATCTTTGGCCTTCACCTCCTCTTTTGATGACAGGAGGTCTCTTTCTAGGACGGATTGTTTTAGTTGGAGTTCTTTGACAACTCATTCCGAAGTGGCTAACTTGTTGGCCAAGTCCTCCTGGCGTTTATTTAACTCCTCATTCTTTTTCCTCAATGCCTCAGTATTTTGTTTGGCACTAAGAAGATCGTTAGACAGTTTCTCTTTGTCAAAATTTAGGGTGTTGATGATGGCTGACTGATTGCGTACTTGCTTTTCCAAAATAAGTATTGGCTGGACATTTCTCAGAATAGAGTGAGCAATGACATCCCTTTCACTTGAAACCGAAAAATACTTACCGTTGAATGTGACGGTGTTCGAAGAGCTTGGAGGGTGGTAGGGCCCAACAAAATCATCTCTGGGGAGGCCTTCAAAATAAAGATCAATCCCTTCAAGCCCGGTGATGTCGACACCATCAATAATGATACCCCTTCCTCCAACCTCTTCGGTTCGAAAGTCACCAGGGATCTCTTCTGCTCTCGTAAGATCAATAGGGTCAACGGGAGGTAGTGGCTCCGGATCCCGGAGAGAAACCTCATCTCCTTTGGAAGTTTTCTTTCTCTTGGCGTCCCGGCCTCCACCTTCTGCTCCTCGTTTTTTGTCCTTTTTAAGGACCTTTTGAGGCTCTGAAGACCCAGCAGCTTCCTTGGTGCTCTCGTGTTCCACCACCTGTAGTAAGGCATCATCGATTTTCCCTTGACCTTGTTGGGATAGCTTCTTCCACCTCATGAGGATTGGCCTTTGCCACACCTCGCCCGGCCTTGGCCTTTTTGACCTTCATCTTGCTTGGGTCCTTAGATCTGCCTGGCAAGGCCAATTTTCCATCATTTCCCTCTGTCTTCCGGAGGATCACTCCCGGAGGGGATGGATTAGTTAATTCCTCCCAAGACAGATCCCTCCGGTCCGTTGTATTCCACAGATAAGATCTGGCTAAGTTGCCTCCGGTAAAACAGTTGTGGAAACGGTTTGCCCATTTTTCAGCTGTCCAAGCATTCAGATTGGCACAAGTAGTCTGCCCGGCCTCTAGATAATCATTGAAATCCTTGGGCATCACTACCAAAAGCAAAAGGAAAAAGAGTTCGATAAAAAAATTATAAGTAAAAGTAGAAGTATCTGGTGAGATTATTACCATCACTTCGCCATCTGCTGGCGAGCATGCTTGGGTTGACACCAGATTTAATTTTCTTTCCGTTCTCTCAAGCACCGCTGACGAACAGAAATCGAGTCTTCCAGCCTTTATCTGACTCAAGCAAGTCATCCACCACCTTGTAGTTGTCACCCATGTTGAAGTGATAGAAAGGGTGCCGATGAAAACAACGGAACTTATTGTATCGATCAAGCAATATTAATGTTGACTAATCCGACTAGGTTGGGAAATGGTCGTTATAAGCTTTATATTCTTTTAGAATGATAAATGGGGTCGGATTAAATTAAAGAATATATAAAATGCTTATTGATCATATTTGCTAAAGAGAGCAGAAGTTACCATCAAAGTTTATTAAAAATAATTTACATAAAAATATTTTGGATATAGATATTTTTGTACATCTTATATGAGAGGCCATTATATATATTTTTTAAAAGATTTACATTATTGAAGTCTTTTTATTCAAATTTAAAATTCGTATATCCTATCGGGATCTAATTTTCAAATTGAAATAAAATAAAATCAATTCTCTTCAAATCAATAGAGTTAAATTGAATTTTTAAATTTAAGTTCAAGACAATACAAATGTTTATAAATAAAATTGAGTTCAATGAAATTTTATAAAAAAATATGGTGAAAAAATAATTAAAATAATAAAAAAGTATTAACACTTTCACTCGTACAATCATTTGATAGATTTGAATAATGATGAAATTTGATTCTTTCATGACTATAAGCTTCTATAGTTTTTTATTTTAATAAAAAGCTTTTTTTTGTAAATAATGAATAATTTTTCACACTTTAAAAATGTAAAAAAAAAAATAGAATATTTTTAAAAATATATAAAAACAAATGCTCGATATATTAGTTTGGTTAGACATAATATATTATATATTGGATAAATCATTTTATGTTTGTTTTGTTTTATAAAATTTGAAGTGGAATGTGATGCCAGTGAAGTTGGGATATGAGTTGTTCTTGTCCAGGAGCAACATCCAATTGCTTATTTTAGTGAGAAACTCATATGTGCAAAGAAGAATTACTCAATATATGATTAGGAGTTTTGTGCAACTGTGAGAGCTTTAACTAATTGAGAGCATTGTTTATATTCTGATCCTAAAGCACTGAAGTATATTAACAACCAACGTAAGTTGAATATCAGATACGTTAAATGGGTAGAATTTCCAAAATCTTTCTCATTTGTGTCGAAATACAAGGCTAGAAAAACAAATGTTGTTGCAGATGCATTGTCAATGAGGTATTCTTAATCTTTATTCTTGATTCTCAAATTATAGGGGTTTAAAATTTTGAGGAACTTATATGTTAGAGACTCGGACTTTGCTGGAATTTATAATAAGTGCAAGAGAGGAGTTAAAGATCAGTAGTAGTTGCTGGATGGTTTCTTTTCAAAGGAAACAAGGTGTGTGTCCTCAAGAGCTCTATAAGGAAACTGATGATTCATGAAGCACGTTGAGGAGGTTTATCAGGTCATTTTGGAATAAAAAATGTTGGACATGCTGCAGGAGCATTTCTTTTGGCCAAAGATGGGTAAAGATATTCATACATTCGCAGAGATATGTTCAACATGTCAAATGATCTAAAGTCATTTCCAACCAGGACTTTACACTCCTTTACATATTCCAACACAACCATGAGATGATCTGAGCATAGATTTCATTGTTAGACTGCCAAGAACTCAAAAGGAAAATATTTTATCATTGTGGTAGTTGATAGATTCAACAAAATGGCACATTTTATACCTTGCCATAAGACTGATGATGCAAGTGTAGTTGCAGATTTTTATTTTAAGGAGGTTGTGCATCTTCATGGAGTGCAAAAGACCATTATGTATGATCGCAATTCAAATTTTCAAAGTTACTTTTGTAAAAACTTTATGGAGATTCCTAGATACCAAGCTATTATTTAGTACTTCTGTTATCCACAAACTGATGGACAAACAGAGGTAACAAATAGAACATTGATTACTCTTTTGATGAGTTTGATCAAGAAGAACTTGAAGGAATGGGATTTGAAGCTATCTTAGGCCGAGTTTTCTTAGAATAGATCAATAAGTGGCACTACAAAATGTTCACCGTTTGAGGTAATGTATGGTTTTAATCATCTTACTTCCATTGATCTGATTTCATTACCTTTGAAGTTTTGAGCAGATTTTGAAGCAAGAAAAAAAGTAAATACAATAAAGAAACTGCATAAGAATGTCCGGGATAAGATTGAAAAGGTTATTGCAAGGTACAAAAATAAGGCCAAAAAGAACCGACGAGCTAAGCCTTTTGAACCAGATGATCTTGTCTGGTTACAATTAAGAATGAGAGGTTTTCAAGCAAGCGCAAGTCAAATCTCATGCCAACAACATAAGATCCATTCAAGATACTTAAAAATTATGAGAACGCTTACAAACTTGAACTTCCATGTGATTATGGAGTTTCATATACATTTAACATATGAGATCTTTCTCCATATCTTGAGGATGAAGAACTGCTCAATTTGAGGGCAAATCCTTTCGAAGCCGGTGAGACTAATGCGGTAAAGAAAACACAAGATACAAATACAAAACAAGTTAAAGAGAATAGCTTGAGCATTACCTTGTTTTCTCTGGCCCAAAATGAGTTTTAAGCAATGATGAGGTTCTCAAAAAGTAGAATTCGTATGTTTAATGATTTAAGCTTCTTATGCACGTCCACATTCATTAAGTTTAAGGCCCGTCTAAAGAAAAGTATTTTTGCCCACAATTACAACATTTATTTTCTTATTTATTACTACATTGAGCATTGTAGAAGCACTTATTTCTATATTGAGCTTTGTACTATTCTGTTTTGGGATTCCAAAGGTTATATCTACTCATAGACTAGCTTTAAATATTTATGGTTGTAATTCCTCTTTATATATAGGATATCTTCTATCAATGAAAATGTGAAAACGAATTTTAATAATTTAAAGAGTTTTTTGTAACTTTATGATCTCTTTAGATTTGTTCATTTATCCTATGGTTTTTGGAAGAGCCATTGGTGGTGGATTTCGAGTTTCTTCATCATCTGGTGGTGGAAACTTTATCCAGGTGTGATGTTAGCTCAACCGGTTTTATTATCACTTTGTGGTGGCAACTTTATCAAAGTATAGTGATCCGGATTTTTCTAACTAATTGTTACAGCGCTTACATTCACTTCGTACTCACGCATCCGACGAAACGTATCAAGGTTTGTTTCACAAACACTAAGAAAAAATGATTGAAATTAACACCCTCATTTTACGTGAATCTCCTAGCCACCAACCTAACTTTATATTTGGATAATTCACTTTTGGAAATTCATTATTTCCTCCTGAATATCTATGAAAACCCAACCAAATTATGACCCTTAGGTTGATTCACGGAAATCCAATTGTCATTATTCTTCAAAGAACTCAGTAATTCTCTCACAGTTTTGAGTCACTTCGTCTTGTCACTTCTCTTCGTAGCATCGTGATAACTCTCGCTAGCATAACCTATAATATCAATAAAGTTGTACTTATTTGTAGACTTTAGGTCTCTATGATCTATCTTTAACCAACTTATAACAGTTAAAATTATCACGTTGCTCTTTAATCTGAACATCTAAAAGTTCTGGAACATCAAACTCGTGACCATTTTCTAGCTCATGAAATGGGTCAACTTCATATGCATGAGTCTTATCTTTTCCAAATTTAAAATCATCTTTGGAAGAAATATCATTGGCTTCACTCTCTTGTTAAGAATCATTGTTATTTCATCTCTATTCTCGATAATACTAGGTTTTTCCTCCACTTTCTCAATGATGTCATAACATGTTCATTGAATACCACATCTCATTTAATTAAAACTTTATGATCGCCAAGTTCTGGACACCATAACCTATATCATTTTACTCATATTAGATAGCTGAGGGACAAACATTTTAGTGCTCTTGATTGAAGTTTATCCTACTTCACATGTGTGTATGCGATATATCTGGACACTCTTAAATATTTGAGCACATGTTTCTTTGTAGTACACATCTCTTGTAGACAATAAGTCGTAATTAATATATTGGTGATGGTAATTGCAGATGTTTTCAAAGTTTTTCCCTTAAAACTTTCGGCCCATTCCAAGTATTAAAAGTATAACCTTACCTTTTCCAACAAGGTTCGGTTCATACTCTCAGTAAGATCATCTATTGGGGAGTTCCTTTCACAACTCTGTGTCTAAAAATATAAAATTTTAGAATAATGGTATCTAGTGAATTATTCATTCACATATTCAAAGTCATTGTCAGATATTAACTTCTTCATCATCGTTTTAGTATGATCTTTCACCAGCTTATTCAAGTCTTTAAAAACATCAAATGTTTCATCACTGGTTTTCAAAAGTATAACCCGTATATTTTTTTTAAATATTCATTAATTATATATATATATATATAATACATGGTATCATCCAGTGTGGGATACCTTGTAGGTCCTCAAAGGTCCCAGTGAACATATTCAAGTACATCACTCACATGCCTTGATTTTAGATACCATAACTTGATTGAATATCTCTCTACACTAGACACACCTTCGACCATTGCAGACATTTCAAAAATTAAAAAACCATTAGTCTTATAAGGTTTCATAACAAATAGCGAGCCTTGCAGAATTCTAAGTCGTCATATTCACCTATATAAGTAAACCCTTTATTATCTAACATTCTGATAGAAAATCGGTTTCGTTTAAAATTCGGGCACATACCTTATATTTGTTGTCATCTTGCAAGTCATATAGATAACTTGAGTTTAGTATTCCTCATTCCTTTCATAATAGAGGGTTCTCTATTCCCTAATATGATATTTCCATCATTAAACAATCTTAGGATTTCAAACCTATGCGTGTTGGAAGTCGTGTGGAATGAAGCTCCTTAGTCAAAGACCCGCAAGTTGAAGTCATTAAAAAAATAAGTATACTCATAATCATCTAAGACTATTAAAGTATCTTTGGCTTCATATTTAGGTTAACTATATATATCCCTCATCTTTGGGCAATTTTTACTATTATGACCTTCCTTCTTCCACATCAAATATGTCACCGTAAAACCACTCACAAATATCATAGATTTGGATCACAAGTTTCCTCTTTTCTTGTTTACATATCTCATTTCAGGCCTTCCCATCACACTCAGACCGTGACCTTCCGAGTAACCTTTTAAATTGGTCTTCGTATGAAAAGTTGTTTAGTTCACAACACTATCAACTTTAGCCATCATAAAATAATATTTTTATATAACATAATGTTAACAAAGTGCTCATACACCTTCAGTAGTGAAATCAGCAGAATTATTTCTTGATTTTTATCTTCTATATTGACTTCAACTACATTCAAATAAAAAATGATTCTAGTGAAATCATCAAAGTGTCTTGAGATTTTATTACTACCATTCATTATCGACGTATACAACTATTTCTTGAGATATAGTCTCTTGTTCATGGACTTCTTCATGTAAATGACTTACAACCACTTTCATATCTCTAACGTTACCTCTCGAAGTACCTCATCCTCCAAAATAAATATCAGAATATTATGGGCCTTGAACAACACTTCGACATCGATATCTTATTCGACTTCTCATCAATAACATTAAACAACCCATTTTGTATTATGAGAGCTATAATCTTAATTATACAGCAGTTAAAATTATTCTCTCTAGTGAATTTATCATGATCAAACTTCATGGAACTCATCTTTATGTTTCCAATTGATTTTATGGTAATATTTAAGTCTCTACACTCAATATCTAAAATGATCTTTCTATTTCTACTTGTGTTTATCACTCATAAATAATATTTTTACAAATTATCCACACTCACCGCATCATTTGTTGGGAAAAGTAACACACAAACAATAATATGTATTGTTAAGACTTAGTGGTGATCACAGTATTAAGTTTGTCAACTTGGTCGACACTTTGGACTTAAGCTGGTGCGACTTCGACAATAGGTCAAAACTTAACCCATAAATGATTTATCTCATGCAAGTGTGTCATGAAAAAAAGTATAGCTTCGACTCTGTAACTTCCAGACTCAAAGTTAATAAGAAGAACAAATATAAATCAAGCACACAAAGACATGATCTAACGCGGTTTGGATTGTGAAAAAATCTTACATCTATGGACAACGTACATTCATTTTATATAAAAGAAAAATTACAAGAAGACTCTATCACACACAGCTAACACAACCACCATTATTTTGTTATAAAACAACTTCGGCTTACAAAACGAATTATGGATCTCAAAGTTTCTCTTAATGTTTATATCCTAACTTTGCTTCTCACTCTAAAACCGTAAAAGCTCTCGATTTCTCTCTTTTGCTCTCGCGAATACTCATGCTCCAACAATAACTTTATATTTCTCTTACAATATTTATAAAATCAATTATGAATGACATAATATACTAGACTCGCATATATGTTAACACGTTCTTACAAACAGTTAATGGGTAATTGTAGTAGTCACCCTGACTGTACATCCTGGTAGGTAATAGAACTATACTATGACGTCTTCAAAGCACGTTAATATTAAATTTATTAATCAATGACCGTGATAACTCGATCCACTTTAGATTATTTGCATTATAGTGAACCTAGTTCATTATAGGAATACATAAATATACAATAATCCCGACTATACAAAACTGCACCCAAATCCAACAATTACTAATCATGAACTTCGGTCATTATCGACAAATCTCGATATATATAATCATATTATATATTATATATTATATATTATATATTATATATATATATATATATATTATAATGTTTTAAATAAAAAATAATAACTATATATATTTCAAAACAAATCAAATCAAATCGGTTTTCAGCTTCAAATCTACCGTATCGGAACCTTTTGATTTTTAAAAACTTAAAATGTTTTTTTGGATTAAAACCCGAACCCGAACCCGAAATCTAAAACAAATGTGATTCAGATTCCAATCGAAATCCATATTAATCTGATTGCGCATTTGGAACGATATAATATAACGGCAAACACGATACCTCTTCCTGTCCCGTTTAAATGTAACATATATTGCTATATACCCAAAATTTGAAGATGTCTTTTGCACCGATTTATACGTTTGGCTTGATTCCTTTATCGGTTCCATATCAACTGAAAAGTCGTCACAAGAACAAATACATTCTTGCTTTTCTGACAAGTATTTCCCCTACATTACTTTCTTTTTTGCTTTTCGCTTTTATTAATCATATTTTAGATCCATGGATTCACTTTAAGTTCTTTCATTATAATAATATAGTACTAGATGATATCGATATCGATATCTAATTATCTATCATTGTTAAAATAGTAGAAATAAAAATAAAAATAAAAATAAACTTGCCACAAAAGACATATATCAAACCCTATGTAAACAGATTTAACAAATGTATATATTCTACATTTAAATAATATAGAAACATAAGTATGGTACTTGGGTTTTTTGTGTATAAGTCAAACGGTGGTCAGTATCGGTCAATATTCGTGAGGTCAATATAGATGTATATATTAAATTATATGGGTATAGAAATAAGCTAACCTACTACAGCTGTCACGATACAAGGGATGTGTCTTCGTGTCCATAAGTTAGTGGCTAAGACAATATTTTACAACGGCTATATTGGATGCTCTTATCGGGTACCGGAGGGCCCCGTTTTTTAGGCGGACATTGTGAGAAAAGGTGAAACAAAAGTGACCTTGATTATCGCACAAGTTTTGATTTTATTGGTTTACCTTTAAGCCTAATGATTTTAGTTTAATTACTTTTTCTTTCGCACTGCTAATTATACGAAAGGGTTATGCTAAGGTTATTGCAAATTAATGTTTTCTTTAAGACATGATTACTTTTTATTTCATATACCATTTTTATATGGTAAAACTATGATAAATTAATTGTTTAAATTATTATATTAATTATATGATTTAAAATTTATCGTACAAATAAAAACAAAAATATTATATTGTTATTTTTAATTAGAGTATTAAAACCGTTGAATAAAAATAATTTTTTAAATAAAATTAAAACAACAAGTTTTCAAAATATTTTAAAATACGGGTTATGACTATGAAATAAGTGTTGGTTTTAATATTTTTAATGAAAACAATTTTAAAATCAGTTTTTTCTCCCCTTTTTTTTTAAGCGAAGAGTAATTTTTTTATTGATTTAGAAGGTTTGAATACAAATAGAGTTTTAAACGGGTACTTACAAAATACACGTGTTTGCTGAATAAAATGTGTCAATTTTAAATATGACCGACATTTTTAATACGGTTCCAATTGAACTTATTTAGCTTTTTTTTATTACAACACGAAGATTATCAACACTCGATATATTAAAGAATTTCATCTGTCTTATGTGAGAATTTTCATGGAACTCTTGAACTAGTATATTTTTTTAAGCTTGAGAAGAAGATTTTTGCGAAGTAATCTGAGCATATTCAATTCGTTAGTGAAATGAAGCTTATTGCACGAAGGGGGCTGAAGCTCACGTTGGATTCTTAGTTTTTCTAAGATTGATTCTCACGTTGTTAATCTTTGAAGATTAAGAAACCATAAGGAACAAATGGTTCATATTACCAGGTCTCCATTAAAGTGTTTTTTGTCCATGTATTCTTATAATGATTGTGTCTGTATTTGTTCATATTGATAATGGAGTAATTCGCCGATCTTAATAGAAAATGAGTCAATTGTAAATAGAAGAAGATAAATATGCCTATTATTGTATTTATTGTTTATTAGAAGGCAATTTGTAAACAAAGTATTTTGTAAAGGACTAAAGGTGAAATAAAACAAGACCACCAAGGACATAAACGGGTCCACCCTTCCCCACTATAAAAGGGAGCCCATTATTCTTGGTAGGTGTGACAATTCATTATTATATTCTCTTTCTACTTTCTCTCTCTACATTTTGAGCTTTAGTCACATCAGGTCCAAGATCCAATATTCTTCTTTCTTGTCATTTATTCTCTCATCATTGGCGCCGTCTGTGGGAACACGTGATACCAAAAATGAATTTTTTTTTAAATCGCGATCTGATCTTAAAGAATGAATGACGAAGCAGTCGGAGAGAGGGTCGGGAGAGAAGTGGCCCGAGCTGTTTCGCTGTCTGAAGGCGAGGAAGCATCGGGTCGGGAGAACTATGCGCAGGGTCGGGACAAGCGGTCGACCCTTATCATGACCAGGAGACAGCTACTGGAAGACATTGCAAAGCTAAACGCTAAAAAGGAGCGGGCGTTAGATGATAAAAGCGCTCGGTAAGGCAAGGGTAAATAACGAGTCATAGACAAGCGCAACAAAGGCTACCCGACTATTGACCATCGTATCGATGCCCGACCTGTTCGATATTATCGGGAGTCTCGCCCGGAGGACAAGCAGGATGGAAGAACAGAGCAATACCCAAAGGATAACCGTGGAATAACTGCTGATTATACTTCGGATGACTCGTCGGGAAGAGAGTACCGACGTAAGGAAATGCTAAACAAGCGCGCACAGAAAAGCAATTCCCGACGGAATAGGGCACCCCGTTCTGACTCTCCCAAGTTCAAGAAGGGTAGCGCTGAGAAAAGAACGCCAGTGTTGTTCGAAAAAGAATAGATGCAGACAGGCAGTAGAGAGGGACGGGTAGTTCTACCTCAAGTCTAGTGACAACCATCAAATAGCCAGAACCAGGGGTACCGTGTTAGTAGCTAGTTCATCAACCCAGGAGATGAAGGTCTGTATGGGATTCAGACCGAGGGGTTTGGAGGCAGAGCATTCGGATTCAGAATGAATTGGAGAGCTTCACCGTTGTCCGACGAAATATTATCGGGTTATCTCCCGAAGAGGTTTGACATTTCCAAATTGGAGAAGTATGACGGTAAGAGGGATCCAGATAATCATTTGGAAGCCTTCAAGAACTTTATGTTGAGTTTCGATAACAACGATAAGCTATTATGTCGGGTGTTTTCGATGACCTTCAGGGATCGAGCGTCTAAGTGGTACAACCGGCTACCACAGGGTTGTATTAAAAACTTCAGGATGTTCTGGATGATGTTCCGTCAGCACTTTGTGGGAAGCAAAAGTTTCCGAGCCAACGGAGATACAATCATGAACTGTAAGCAGAGGCTAGGAGAGAGCCTCACGGATTACACCTGGTGTTTTATTGATGTTAAGACCGACCTGGATCGTTGCGAAGAGAACGTGGCACTAACAGTGTATCGCTTAGGGTTTCTTCCAGGACCGATAAAGCAAGCGGTCACTAAAAAGCAAGCTTTTACTTTTTCCGCCCTTCTGGCTCAGGTGGAAAAGCAGATACTAATCAAAGTAACTGAGGCGTCTGAATTGGCTGCGCAAATTCAACAGAGCGCGCAAGCATCGGTCGTTATAAAACAGGGGGCTCAATCTAGCTATGCTCAGCAAGTCCAGCCAGTCAACACAATACCACCGACCCAGTCCTTACCAATCAAGCCTCTGGCTTCCTAGAGCCAAAAAACAAAGCAGATGAACCAAGTGGTTTCGCGACCCATGTCTAATAAGTGGATCCGACCTGCTTACTTCGCTGACTTGGCAAAATGTGTGTCTTCGATCTATGAAAAGACTAAGAAAAGATGGATGTATCGGAGGCTTTTCCCCATACCAACGCCTCGGGAGCACAGGAATAACCGGTATTGTCGCTACCATGAAGACGTGTGACACGACACTAAGGATTGCATTGCTCTCAAAAAGGAGATACAGATGCTGATAGAGCACGGAAACCTACTCAAGTACGTGAAAAAGAAAGCGCAGCAGGGCGCAGCTTCGAAAGAAATCGTGACGATGCTGAAGTCTGAGACAACCATGACGATTTCCGAAGTGACCGACCCTTTTGATGTCTTCATCGAGTATCTCAATCCGGATGGATCACACACTCCTCCAGAAAGCAACATATTGTGAAACTGGTGACTCAGTTAGAAGCTCGGCCCTATCCCCATTCAAAAGGCAACCCTTCGCTGATTTTGTATTTCGACGACGACGACATGAGAGATATAGTCGGCCCTCATGAAGACACCGTCGTTATTGGGGCGGCCATTGCGGGAGATATAGCCGATTATGTATTTTGACATTGCATCAAATTTCGCGAAGTTCAGGGCGCCCCCGGTCATTACATATTCGGATCGAACTATTGTAGGGTTTACAGGTTCGGCAGCAGACGTGGTTGGTGAGTTTGAAGGCATCGTTCAGCTGGGTCGCGGACCATTCAAAAATGAGGTCACTGTTTTATTCGCCGTGGTAGACGCACTAGCCTCTCATAATGCGATATTTGGCAGATCGTGGTTGTCGCGAATGCACGCGGTGTCGTCCATGGTTCATCAATGTTTGAAGTACGTGGTCGGGAACAACGTGGGGGTAGTGCGAAGCAGCCAGAAAGCGGCAAGAGAATGTTACCATGCGACTTTAGCACCAAAAAGGGATCAAGAGATGGAGCAAGCGCGGGACTAGCAATTAGTGAGACTTCCCTTAGGGTCACTACCCATCAATGATCCCAGAGAAGCTCCCAGTTTTTTAACCACCGACGAAGAATGCGAAAAACACTAGTTTACCGAAGAAAAAGTTTTACGGATCGGAATCCAATTGTCACCAGGCTTCAAGAAACAGTTGTTATTATTGCTACATGAGAATCTAGATTTATTCGCGTGGTGTTCGAATGACGTGACTGGAGTCCCAGAGAACCATGTGATTCACAAGCTAACTATCAACAAAAATGTCAGACCCATTTCACAAAAGCGTCAGGCTTTTTCCCCATGAAAGGCAGAAATCATTCTGAGAGAAGTTGAAAGAATGCTCAGCGTCGGGCACATCAAAGAATCAAGTTACCCACTCTGGATGTCCAATTCTGTCCTAGTCAAAAAGAAGAACGGGAAGTGGAGGATGTGTGTGGACTTCACCGACCTTAATCGAGCATGCCCAAAGGATCCCTTCCCGATGACGAGAATTGACCAGTTGGTGAATTCCACGTTAGGAAACAGATTACTCTCTTTTATGGACGCGTATGCAGGCTACAACCAAATCAAGTTGCACCCAGCGGATCAGTAAAACACAACATTTATCATGGGCCGAGGCTTGTATTGCTATAAGGTTATGTCGTTCGGATTAAAAAACGCTGGAGCGACTTATCAAAGGTTGGTTAACAAGACCTTCGACTGCCAGATAGGAAGGAATATGGAAGTTTACATCGATGACATGCTAGTGAAGAGTGGCATAGATGAGGATCATCTCGCCGATTTGAGGGAAACCTTTGATAATCTAAGGGGTATAAATCTCAAGCTAAAGACGGAGAAATGCTCCTTTGGGGTAAGGTCGGGCAAGTTCCTGGGGTTCTTTGTTAGCAAAAAAGGAATCGAGGCAGACCCGACCCAATTACAAGCTCTTACCGACATGACACCACCTAAGAATATCAAGGAGGTCTAGATATTAACCAAGCGTCTCGTGACCTTGAATCGATTTATCTCTCGTTCATCTCACATGTGCGCTCTATTTTTTCAGGTTTTGAGAAACACCAAGAATTTTGCTTGGACACCGGCTTGCATCGCAACCTTTTTGGGGATCAAAACTTATTTATCATCCCCGAACCTTCTAACGAAGCCCGTGACAGGGGAGATTTTTTTTCTTTACATAGCGGTTTGAGATTTTGCAGTAAGCGCGACTCTGATCAGTGAATCGGGAACGGTCCCCAAAGCGGTATAATTTATGAGCAAAAGCTTACTAGATGCGGAGACACTGTATTTGAAGTTAGAGAAAATGGCCCTAGCTTTGGTAACCGTGGTACGAAAAATACGGCCGTATTTTCAGGCCCACCCCATTGTCGTCCGAACCTTGTTTCCACTCAAGTACGTGCTTCAGCGACCAGACATGTCAGGAAGAATTTCTAAATGGTCGGTCGAGTTAGGCGATTTTGATATCAACTTTGAGCCACAGACAGCTATCAAAGGCCAGGCTCTGGCTGATTTTATAGTCGAATTCCATTCCGACCACCCGGACCAAGACGCGCCGCCTGAAGAGGACGAACCAGATGAGTGGGTTATCCGAACCAATGGTGGATCAAACGTCAATGGATGCAGTGCGGGCGTACAGATAGTCACCCCAACGGGCATAAGTATGCATCAAGAAATCCGATTTGGTTTTCCCACTTCTAACAACGAAGCCGAATATGAAGTTGCCCTGGCCGGTTTGCGACTAGCACAATTATGCGGAGCTACGCATGTGCGTCTTGTTAGTGATTCTCAGATTTTGATCAATCAAGCCTCGGGATCGTCGGAAGCTAGAAAAGAACACCTGGTTCAGTACTTAGCAGCATTACGAGTGTTAGCCGCGTCATTCGCCAAGGTAACGTATGAGCATGTCCCAAGAACAAAAAATATGGTAGCCGACTCCCTAACATCGGCCTCTTGCTCAAGCAGTTACCCCTGGGTAACCGAACAAGAAAACCCGTCGATCATAAAGAGGAGAGAGCTGGATAATCGACCAGAAATTGCTTGTTAGGTGTCTTCGGTAACTATTTCAGATTGGCGAAGGGATATTATTGCTTTCCTGGCCGAAGGATTACTACCAGACGATAATATCTCGGCTAGGAAGATACGAAACAAAGCTCGGGGCTACATTTTATTGGGGGACATATTATACAAAAATTCGTTTAGCAGGTCTTTACTGAGATGCTTGAGGGTAAATGAGTCACAGATCATTGTATCCGAGTTACACGACAGAGAGGGCGTAGCTCATTATGGTTACAAAGCACTGATAAGGAGAATGTTTCTCGCCGGTTTTTATTGGCCAACGGTAACTGTTGATGCTCAGCAGATAGTAAAAACCTGCGACACTTGTCAAAGATTTGCGAACGCGATAAACATGCCCGCGACCGCTTTAGAATCCATATCTGAAGGCCTACCTTTTGACCGATGGGGAATCGATCTCGTAGGGCCATTACCGATGGCATCCGGTGGAAGACAAACGATCGTGGTGGTTGTGGATTACTTTTCCAAATGGGTAGAAGCCGAGCCATTATCGGCTACAAAGAGTAAGGATATCATCAGATTTATTTGGTCAAATATCTGATGTAGGTTTGGGGTACCTCAGAAGCTCACTATGGACAATGGACCTCAGTTTGACAGCAGTGAGATGAAATCTTTTTGTACGACCCATAGGATTAGGCAATGCTTCTCTACCCCTTTCCATCCCCAAGCGAACGGGAAAGTCGAAGTTACGAACCGAACCATTTTGGACGGACTCAAAAATAACCTAGAAGGAAAAGCTGGCAAATGGCCGGATTACTTGCAGGAAGTGTTGTGGGCTTACCGAACTACACCTTGAACGGAGACTAAATAATCGATTTATGCCTTAGTAAATGGAATGGATGCGGTCACCCCAGTAGAGTCAATCTTCCCATCTTTTAGGGTCGGTAGCTATGATGAAAATAAAAATGAGAGTGACAGACGACTAGCTCTAGACCTGATAGAAGGCAATTTGTAAACAAAGTATTTTGTAAAGGACTAAAGGTGAAATAAAACAAGACCGCCAAGGACATAAACGGGTCCATCCTTCCCCATTATAAAAGGGAGCCCATTATTCTTGGTAGGTGGGATAATTCATTATTGTATTCTTTATCTATTTTCTCTCACTATATTTTGAGCTTTAGTCACATCAGGTCCAAGATCCAATATTCTTCTTTCTTGTCATATATTCTCTCATCACATATAATCTCACATCTACCTAGTTTCATCTATGAGTTGATGTTCCTTTTTCCTTGATCCTTAAATAGTACCTGCAAATTTTATAATTCTACGTATTTATTTCTGCAACAAATTTGACATAACACTAGTCAGGTAAAACATGTTAATAGGGTTAATAACAAATATTAATTCTATAAAAAAAATCTACAAGTGTCATTATAATAAAGGAAATAATAATAGGTAGACAGCTTCAATCTTCTAAGTGAATATAACTCTTTCCTATATTTTCAAGAAAACCGATTGCCCTTAATTGATTTGGTGCATGTGTTTGGTTGAAGTCTAATCTCATTTTATATTTTAAAGTTCATCTTGCAAGACAATCAACGACTTCATTTTGATCCCTATATATGTGAGCTACTACCATTTTAGATGATATAAGACTTGTATAACAAGCTATAAGAAAGATCTAGTGTCCAATGACCTTTACTATATGTTATAGGAATCACAGACTTTGGAGTCAGTTTCGATATCTGCCTCTTCTATATTCAAACTTTTACATATCAAAAGACGGCCAAGAAGTGATATTGCTTCAACCACTATATGAAATGTTTTACCATATATCCTTCCAAAACATTTTCTATTTTTTCCGTTGTTGCTCCTTATAATACCATCATCACTAGCCTCTCCAATAGATAGGCATGAGCCATCTGTATTTAATTTGTATCTATGAGAGTAGGGAGACTAGTTAAGGACAATAGATTTTCTAAAACCATTCAAATGGTTATACAACTTATATATATTGCATCATGCTCATCATTAGACTAATGTTCTTTTTTAAGCAAGTTGGTTTGATTTAGACTGGTTATCATGTATTTAATATAATTTATAGCTTAGCTGGTTCAATAAGTGTGGTATTTATATTTTGCTAGATTTCTAAACTACCAAATAGTCCAGCAAATAATCACATGTACTATAGTTCTTGCATGAACCTCTTTGGAAATAGACGAGAACCAACTCCTCAACAGGTAAGGAAATGTCATGTGTCTTGCTAGCCTAATACCAAACAGATTAGCAAAATAATTCCATATGTCCCAAGAGTTCTTACAGACACAAATAGATGGTTTATGGTTTTGATGTTGTCACAAAATTAACAATTGGACACAAGATGAATGTTTCTTTTCTAAATAATATTGACAGTTGAGATCCAACTATTAAGGATTCTCCAGCATAAGAAATAGTATTTCTTTGGAGATATATTGTTTCATATCTTCTTGAATAAGTTATAATTGCTCTGATTTCTTAGGTAGTTCCATGTTTCTTTAGTTTTGAAGAAACCCTCCTTAGATAACAACCATATAATTTTATCCTTCTCATGATCATGAACAAATAATTTCTAAATTAACTGGATTTCAGTTGGAATGACTAGTATTTTAAGTGTGCCCATGTTCCATTCACCTCTGTCTCATAATGTGTCCACTTTATCCTTGATATACTATCTATTGTCTTGATTATTATGGAGACATATAAAGAGAGAGGTCCTTAAGAGCTATTATGTTCAGACCTCTTTCTCAAAATGGTATACAAATCTTTTCCCAAACATATTTATATTTTATATTTTTTTTATAAAATGTCTAATAATCATTTAACATCAAAATTATTCATCAATAACCATTTAACATTAAAATTATATACCAATAACCACATAAAGTTTGATAAAATACAAATAATCACTTTATATTTTAACCATAACAATCCATAACCACATGAATTTTCTATTAATACCAATATAAATTTTAACCATTTTCTCCTATTTTTTGTTTCTTGTATTTTAAAATTTTCATATATTTTAAACAATACCTCCAAAAATTTCAAAATACCATTGGTTTTATTTTTTAAGACGAAGAAAACTATATCTATGAAATATTAAAAAAATTAAACTGTATTTGGCCGCGAAAATAAGAGTAATCGGGGTGTAAAATTAGTATGTAAAAAGAAACTGTGTTCCATTTGTAAAATTACGTATAATTTGGTCGTGAAAAAACATTTGTGATCCAGTTACGTAATTAAGTGGTATTTGGTTGCGAAAAAACAATTGTTTTCACTTATGTAATTATGTGCAAATAAGTTGCATAAATAGGACGAAAATAGTTGTGTTAATATGACTTTGGTTGCGAAAAACAACTATGTTCTAATTGCGTATTACGTGCAAAATGTGTTGCGTGAATATGAAGAAAAAAGGTTACGTAAATATGAATTTGGTTGCAAAATAAGTCTGGAAAAAGCTATTGTGTTCCAGTTGCGTAATTGAGTGTAATTTGGTTGCTAAAAAAATTATGTTCCGATTACATAATTAAGTGTTATTTGATTGTGAAAATAAGAAAAAGAAACAAAAAACTTCAAAAATATCACTCATAAATTTTGTTTTGTTTGTCTTTAAAAATAGAAATATGTGTGTTTTTAGATTATTTTTTTGAGTTCGAGTTTGAAATATATGGATTTTTTAAGCTTAAAAACAATTATGAACACAACAATTTGGATAATTAAAGACTAAATATAGTAATTTTTTTTTGTAAAATTCTGATTTAGTATTTGATTTATGATGAAATGCTTAAGATTTCACTAAAATTTGTTCCATAAATCATTAATTTGAGAGTTTTAATTTTAGAAAGAGAGCTGGTTCGCGTACTTTAGAAAAATAGAATTCTTAATTTTTCTAATTTGTATATACGATGAGAATTGTATGGATTTTTTTATGTTGCGGGTGGTATTCAATAAACTTAAAATCCAAGTAATTATTCAATCTCTTTCATGTGGTTATCAGTAACTTATATTTTAAAAAAAAAAAATTGTTGGAATAGTAAAAAGTACTATTCGCCATAAGACTACAATGTTTATAAATAAGATAGCTTCGATTTTATTTTTTTAAAACATTTTTTATTTAAATAAATTGTCTGAAAATGATGAACGTGATGTTTTTATATTAGTAGTATTTTATGAAACCGGTATAAATCAATAACAGAAATAAAGACACATGTTGTATAGAATCATATCCCAACAACCACTTATTTAGATCTTTAAAAAATAAATCAAAACATAGACATAAACCGGATACAAATCACCAATAGTCTTTCAAGTTTTGTGTTTGTATCAAGCTAGTCTATTTCATTCGTTTTTGTTTTCCAGAGTTCCCCACGTTTTAAAATTTTGCATATTTAGTCCCCCGTGTGTGCAATTGCTTAGGAGATGTCATGCAGCAACTCAAACAATAAATTTTTTTGTCTCACATTTGTTCATCTAATCTTTTGCCAATAATATATACCTAATTTTTTTCAATAATATTCAAATTTAAATGACGTGTATCATTGAAAAAAGATTAGAGAGACCAAATATGAGGTGAAAAATCTAATGTTTGAGTTGTCACGTGACAGCTCTTAAGCAATCGCATGTGTAGACGACTAAACATGTAAAATTTTAAAACATGAGGGATTATTGGGAGACAAAAGTGAACGAAATATACTAGTTTAAGACAAATGTGAAACACTAGTGGCAATTTTTAGTCTCATAACCCAACACTTCGAGTACGTTCTATTGGAATTTTACAAAGGAAATTACCAATTATATAGTGGTTTTTTTTTAAATAAACTATTATATATATTTTTATTAATAAATATTTTTTTAAATAATAGATAAAAAGTATGTTATTTGTCATACGTCTGACGAAGAATATTGTTATGGTGATTATAGTTTATTCGATGATGGAAGTTGCTCCAAAGCGAGTTATATTACATTCGTATAATATTTTCAAAAGAATCTAAGTCTAAATAAAACAAATATTTTAATAAAAATAAATTTTTATGAATTTCTAAAAATAAAATTAAAAACAAAAGTTCATGGTATTTTAGATTTGTTAAATGTGGTTTTTTGCTAGAACAAGTCTTACTTTTTTTATTTAAAAATGTAGAGCACGAATATATAGAATAGAGCTCGAAATTTGAGAGAGTCTATAACCACCAGGATTAGTGTATGTTGGTTTTTAGAGTTATGAGTAAAATAATTATAAACACGATTTGGTTTTTAATATCATTATAAATAATAAAATCTATTTTTTAAAAGAAATTTAATTTTTATAATAATTTTAAAATAAATATCATAATACATATATTATGAAGATCATTTTAAATGTTTCACAATTGATTTGATTTTTTTATTGAATCGAAATCAAATATTTGTTGGGTTTATTAAATTTTGATCTATTATATCCAAATTTAAAATTTAAGTAAAAAATATACATATTTTAATAAAAAAACTCATTTTTAAAATAAAAGTTTATTGAAATTCAAATAGGATATAAATAAATTAGAATTCTATTGATACTTTTAAAAACATAAATGACAATTATCGGTTTATAAAAAATAAACTTCTTCTATCACCAAATATTAGATATATTTCATTTGGCGTGATGTGCATTTTTTATATAAATATAAAAAATATTTGATTTTTATTAAAAATATTAAATATTTTTTAAATGGACTAAGTAATTATAAGTGTAAATTTAAAATTATTGTAAAATAGTAATATGATATTTTGGCATAATATTTATGAAGATTGATGAGTGTAGGTATTACTCACCGTAATGTTAAAAAGTAATGTAGAGAGTGAAAACCAATTGAAAGGGCCCAAAGCAATGACTTGAACGAGTCTAATGCAATTAAATAATACAATTAAGCCTAATGCAAAATAAACTCTAAAGACTATCATATAATTCCATTATTAGTATCCCATATATTCCCAACGAGCTGATAGAGGATGAAATGGTGAGAGCCTATTGAAAGGGCCCAAAGCAATGACTTGAACAAGTCTAAGTGGTTCGTTTTAAACGGTTATTAGACAGACTCTGTTGTGAATTTTCTTACATCGTTATGTGAAACCTCCAAGTCATTTCACTTTTAATGTGGAAGCGTCACCCTGGATATAATTATTGAAACATTAAGTGATGTCGGAGTGATTTGTATATATCGAAGCAATTTAGTGAATCAGCTTCGAAGTGATTAAAGATAAACTGTCATGATAGTAGCGCTACCTTTCAAAGAGACTCACTTGAATCTGAATCCCATATTATCTCTGACTTGCTTCGAAAGTTAATGAACCTATTTGAGAATGTGAAAAGTCTCCAACATAGGTTTTGCCTATCGCAAGGTTTGGCATGTAATCATTGACGCGTGTCCTCCCTGCTCTGAATTAGGTATATGTCTGTATTTATTGACATGTCTCACTTTTAGTCACTCTGCATGCTTGAATGATCTCCTATTTTCATCTCTCCAAGAATCCTGTCATAATTGTCGTTCAAAGGAATAGTAAATGTCATAGTGGAGCCTATTTTCTATAAATATACCATGGCCCTCAATTTATTTTTCATAAATTTTTAGAGGGAGAACTTTCTGCTTTTAGGGAGATAAAATGTCATATCTAGCCACCGTGAATAAAATTTGGTTGTCGCAAATTATTTTCCAGGGTTTTAAATCTTCCTCTCGAACCCATTCAACCATGCACATAGAAATCGTGTCTTCTACCTAAAGAACCACTCTAGTTCGTGTTTTATTCTCACATATTTGATATGCTCTGAACCTCAACCTTTAATGAAGGTAGTATTCTGTTCTTTGTTATTATCTTTTAGTTATAGCAGAAAAATATATTAACTTAATGAAAAAATGAGAATTTAATGAACCCCTTGAAGTAAAACCTCTCGAAGTCGATGAAAGTAGCTCTGAGGTTAAATTTTCATCATCGTCTTGCTCTTGTACTACCACCCTGACCACTCATATTGTTCTCAATCCCTCCGGAACAAAAATGGATAAACACAGTCTAATAGTAATCAAAATCACATCAAGAATCCAAGCAAACTAAATGACCCATTGGTTAACCCTCGTGTCTTCATGCCAGTACAACCCCAAACCTCTTCCAACGTGGCTCCAACCCAATACGCGACGGAAAAAAAATGCTTCGAAGAGGGTTTGTCAACCTCATACTCAAAAAGGCTTAGAAAGAGAGGCTTTGAGATTCCCTTGAAGACCAACTAAGTGGGTGACGGGTCCAAGCCATTAGTTCACAAATGAATAAAATATAACTTTAAAACTTCAAAATGAAACGGGAGTCCTCCTTAACCGAAGTTTCCTTTTATAAATCTCGATATTATAAAGTTGCACTTCCCAATTTTCTAAAGGACTATAAATATTAAAATTTAATTGAACTTTAAGTTATTCAAACCAAATGGTTAATTCGCAGTTCTGTCAAAGTGAGGTTTCCTAATAAAAGTGAAACCCCCATCTCAGCTCGCTCTGACAAGCTTGTAATTTTCACTCATATATTCAAATAAGGTTTTAGGCTTCCTTTTCCCCAAAGCTTGAAAATTTTCTTCCCTCTACTTGACCTATGCCACAACCATGCCACTTTGAACACATAGAGGACTGTGATGTTCTTTATCATTTCCTCGGGAGTGTCACATATCAGACTCACAGTAGAAGAGTTTGGTTACTGAAAGTAGGTTTTGCGCCAATATTGCTTATTCAGACTATTAACTATCCGTCATGAATGATTTTAAAGTGGTAGGGAACCTCACTGAGTCCAAAAAATGGAAAAATAAGTTCATTTTTATTCGGGATTAATGGAAGAATGTGATTCCAACTAGAGGGATTTATGTTCATGCAATAGTAAGGGTCCTAACATTTTGGAACATACCATATTTCAAATAGATCCTCACAACAGAGCTTGCCTTCGCAATGTTATCGTCAAAACTATTTTTACAAACATCTTTCATTATTTTTTCTGCAGAATACAAGAAAATATTTCACGCACGATGAGCTAGTTAAAAATAGCTCTAGAAGTTGAGTCAGTGGGCCAAATACAATTGGGGCGCGGATTCTATAAGTGATTCACTATTAACAGCCGCATCAACTCAAACTTTTGGAACATGGAAAAATAGTTAAACCCCAAGGATGATAAGAAGACTCTGGTTGATGATGTTTACAAATTTTGGGTCGTAATGGGAAAATCCTTCAAGTTTTGAGAGTAGGGTGGTACCCTAGAAAATGTATCATCAAGAATGAGAAATATTAATTCCTTCGGATAAAGGAAAAGGAAGACAACGATACATAAGCTTCTAATATTGTGAAGGTTGAAGGTGACACGTCAATATGATTGACCTAGTTAAGGTCATCAACTTCGTGATGCTATAATATTCTTTTACTGATAAGTATGAGAAAAAATCAATGCACAAAGAGAAAGGGGTGATATAGAGTTCGTGACAAGTTGTGGATCTCATGGTTTGGTTATGTAGTCTAAGCCGAAGGGAGATGTACTTGTGGTCATATCAGAGCCTTAAGATTTTCTAAGGATAGTAGCTCGACACTAAAATACTGGTAGACTCACCCCTGCGGTTACTCACTAATCTTTTCCCGACTTTGTTGCCTAGTATATTTTATTGCATAACAAGCTGACCTTCTCAAATCATCTTTTTCTAAATGATCCATGCTTCTTTTTTATTCTAAATTTCTTCTTTTTTTGTAAACTTAAAACAATTCTTTGGCTATGGTGCAAATTTTCATTGACGAGCATAAGGCCAATGCCCTGACTTATCTGGCCTGATGAGAAAATCCATCAAGCATGTGAGCGATGACTAAGAGGTAGGGGGTGCAAAATATCACATGGAGAAAACTATGTTGGAGTACAAACAAGTCAAAATCCATAACCACGAGCTTACTAACAAGACCATTGCTAATATTTGATCTAAGGTGGAGACTTAGAAAACCTTCATTGTTAACATTAAGTTAGAAGCTTCCAAGGAAAAAAAGAAACACTCATACGACTTGAAAGACTTTCTCAAAGCTGTTACATAGGATAGGGATCTGATCCTAGAGAATATGGTCTTGAGCTTTTATTGGTGTTTTCCAGAACTTGGTCTCGGTCCATTATGAGAGCAAGTCTCCAATATGAAGCATCTACCAAGAGTGTCCTTAAATTTTGATGAGGACCAGATCAAGGAAAAATAGGAGAAAGATAAGGGCAATAAAAGTCTCATGTTGAAAAAATTTGTTGGCTTGGACTGCTAGACCGATGTTGTTGCTAAATCCAACCCCTGAGTTTTCCAAGCCACTCCTGTGAATGCCTACAATGATCTTTATACTACTCCAGTTAATTCTAAAGTTACTCAGTCTGAGACTCTAATTATCTTCTCTTTTTGAACGTAAAGTTCCCGGATGGCTAGGGAACCTGTTATATTTTTAATCTCTTTCCAAAGCACTAAAGTCAGTGGATGGCCGTAGAATTTTATAATGAGTTCCTTGGACCAACCACTTTAGACTCGTACTCCTGGGAGCTAGTTCGTGATTTTTTACATGAAACTCTATGAGTGAATTAGTCAAAGAGTGAAATTTGATATTGGTCTTCGTAAGTAATATTGAAATCACCCAACTCTATCAACCATCAGGTTAGCCTTCCAGAGATATCTTTCTTTTGTAAGAGTTTTTTTATCAGAAAGGATGCTCAGACCACGATAGAGTGCCCCTGAAAGTAAGTTTCCATTTTTTTTCTTCAACAATCAGTGACAAGGCTTACTTTCCAACTAGAGGTACCACATCTTTGTTGGAAACAAACTTTTGCTTACATAAAAAAACTAGTTTCATACAACTTTCATCTTCCTTGATTAGAAATGCACTTACAGTATGTTTAGAGATGACCAAATAAACATATAACTTATCTTATGGGATAAGTTTGAATAGAGTCGCTAGAGATGCGAGGTGTCGCTTTATCTTATGCATTGATCATTCCATTGGAAATTATTAGATTTCTGAAGAACCTCAAATAAAATAGTTCACTTGTCTGAAGATTGAGAAATAAACATGTTAAGCATTGTCGGTTTGTTGGTTAGTATATAGACCTCTGTAAGGGTTCAGAGTGGTTGCATGGAGATAAGAGCTTATAACTGTGTTGGATTAGTCTCAATACCCTTCTTGCTAGCCAAGAAGTCAATGAACTTCTTAGATCGAACCCCAAACATGGATTTTTATGGGTTGAGTTTCAAGTTGGCAGACCTTAGGCTCTAAAAAAATTCGACAAGGTCAGAGATAGTAAGATTTTATAAACGACACAAGTTTAATATCTAAGGTGGAATATATCAACAATTACATATTTGGAACTGGGAGCAGATCCTTCGGACAAGCTCTATTTAAGTCTGTGAAGTCGACGCACATCCACTAACTTCCATTCTTCTTATTTACCAAGATTGGCTTAGCAGTCCATGTAACATACTGGTATTCTATGATATGGCTTACTTGATAGCATATTTACTTCAACAACAATAATCGTAGATTTATCTATAGATAACGATCTCATTTTTGCGACACGGGCTTCATGTTTGGGTTACCATACGGATTATGTTATCTAGAACTCTAGTAATATCTTTGTTAGACCATGTAAATCATTTGAGTTCTTCGATATAAACCCAATCAACTTTCTTCTTAAAGATCCTGCTAACCCAGTACCAATATCCAGACCTTCCCTTTTTTGAAGCGATTCACCTCGTCATCCTCTCCTTGTACAACAAATCTGAGGGCCTATTTGGTATCATTAACCACTCGACCTCTACCAGAGTCCCCGAAAAATATTATTCATCCATCACATTTTTTTCTCTTTTTATTTTTTTTACTTTTCTACTTTTCATCTTTCTTAGTACTAAGGACGATGCATAACACTCCATAGAGGCATTATGGTTGTTTCAGATAAATCCTACTATGTATGTAACCACGTACTTTAAAAATTGATGGATGGTTGAGGCAATGATATGAATTTGGTCAAGCCAAAACCTGTCAAAGATCACATTATAGAAAGTTGAGTGATCTACCACCATAAAGATTACCCGGATATTTATTAAACTTCACTTTGCCAAGAATCACATATGTTTCAAACTCTCCGATGACTGTAGAACTTGCTCTTATGAAACCAACCACTATTCTATCTGAATGACGTATAATAGGTAGGGGGATCCTTATCTGATTGTAGGTTCTCTTAAATAATATATTAGCAGAACTCTGATATCTATTAGTCAGAATGATACAGAAGACCGGTTCCATCGTACTTTTTAATTTTATGTAGATCAAACTTACGTGCTAACTCAAGTACTAGAATATCTAGAATTATAGAGAAAACCCTTCTTTTGTAACAACAACTATAAAAGAGGTTTCTTGAACCAATGTCTGGACCTGAATAAGAGTTCGCATAGTTACGTGACCCGACATGATACATTGATGCTTGGTTTGCATACAGAGCATGTCTCAGGACTGCTTATTGATACACACTGGGGTTATGTAAGGCGCGATGAACTTGTAATCATCATCATTATTATCTTTGTGCTTGTCTCGACGTTGATCTCAAACTTCGAGCTCGTAAACTTGTTAGTTAACGTGTCCTTGTAGCTTGGAAGTAAATCACCTCGGTAAGGTTTATATTTTGGCCCAAGATTTGTTATGTTTGAAGATGTCTATCGTCTATTAAAATTGTATCTTTTTTCTTGTTTGTTTATATTTAAATGTTTTATGTTATCTTTTTCAACTTTAACTATCTAAAGTGGCTAATTGAAAAAATATTTTATCTAAAGTCCTAAAACCATAAATTTATGCTTAATGTTCACATATATGATAAACCTTTAGAAGGTTCAAACCAAACTATGGATTAAAGTAACAATCTAAATTTTGCATATATAATGTAGAAGAAATTTATAAGATTTAATTAAAAACTTAATTTCTATTTTCTAGTTTTGCACTAGATGTGAAACTTTAGGTATTTTTTGCACGTATTGTGCAAAAATAAGCGCGCGTAATTATGCTTTAAATTAAAAAAGATAACTTTATTTTAAATTATATATGTTAGACACGATTAAGTTTGCATATGTTTATGCTATTATTTATTACTCGTAAAAATATAAATTAATGGCTAAATGTTAATGTGTGACGCTAACGCTTTTTTATTTCTTCTTATGGCTACTTAGATGATTTTGACATCACTTGTCTTTCATTGTAAATTGTTGTCTATAGTTTTTAATTTTTCATTATTTCACCATAAATGCCATACTTGTAGTTGTTTGACCATAAAATCGGTATCTGACTTTAGTTATAATTTGAAGACATCGCATGTTAAGCCAATTTATAGACCGATCATAAATATTTGGCCAATTTTTAGATCGGTGATGTATAAAAAAATTAAATCCTATCATTTATGCAAAATAGGGATCCCCTTACTTCGTGCATCTAAAACCTCAAAGTAAATTTACAATGTTTATTTATGTACAATTGGTTATTCCATCCATTTATATTTTTCGTATCTAGAATAAGCATCCATAAATGATAGTATGTTCATTCCTCGAGGTGAAATATATTAACTTATCAATTCACAATAGTAGAAAATAGTCTTTAGAGCATGATTGTTTAGACTTGTAAGGGAGTATGTACGCCATCCAATTGCCATTTTTCTTCTAGATGATTAGTGGGTTGGTTATCCAATATGAGAATATAAATTCCCAAACATGGTCAACTTTGAAGGTCTGCATAACTCATCATTATTAACCTTAACATGATCTAAGAGGAAAATGATTTGTCTTCTCTCTATTTGTTTTGCGTTGTCTTTTATCATTAGCTCATGAAATATGATTTTCAGGTTTGTTTTTTTAGTATATTAGATCTTAATAAAAATATACAAAAGTTTTTCAATAAAGAAAGTTACCAAAAAAAATTGTTTTTTTAAATATGGCTCGCACCCACACGATCTTGGTTTTTACGTCAAATATATTGGTTTATTCTAGTTTTTTCAGTCTTTATTACCAATCATGATGTTTAATGTTTTTTTTTTAACTTTTATCACTCGGAGGATGTTGTCTGAATTTAGTTGCTAAGACAAGCTACACACTGATGCATAGATTCACAAGAGTAAAATTAGTCTTTATGAGTCGTAGATTTTCTTATGCACTAATGATTTATTAGTTACTATATTGTAGAGCCAAAAATGTTTAGGATCTCATTGCAACCAATGATGAATCTATGATAATAAGCTATTCATTTCAGGTTTAGATCCTATGTATTGAGCCCACTTAGATATTGATGGATATTTTTTTCGATTGGTTTCATATATTTTCTAAAAATGGAAGATCATATTGGCTGCACGCAAGGTTTTAAAAAGTGGGTATCAAAGACATAATGGTTGAGCGTGTCTTTTATGTGGATATATATATATAATGTATAAATATATATTATATTATATCACCATATAAATAGAAAATTATTTTTTAACGCTTATAATACTCATAAAATAAAATATAAAACAATTAACAAATGTTTAGCCAAACAACTTTCTAAACCCGGTAAATAAATAGTTGAAAAAAAAGATACAAACTAAGCCATAATCTTTTAGTCAAACACGTTTTTAAAAATCATAAGCAAATAATTCTAAAATAAAATAAAAAAAAACAGATAATAACAAACATCTCTAAAAATATGTAATTATATATAATTTTTATGATTTTTTTATTAATTTATTCTCTATTTTTCAGAATGTTTTACATTATTATTTATCTAATACATCATATTGTATTAACTCGCAAAAAATATACTAAAATATTTCTTAATATTTCTTAAAACTTTACCTATGAAAATATTTTTCATAATCTTCTTGAAATCCAAAATGCTTAGAATACATATAAACCATGAAATTAATGCATTTAATTTGAAACTCGTATTATTAAATAATGAACTGATTATTAATATATTAATTGAATAAAATTTAAAATTTACAACATAACATTTTATTATTTATTCAAATAAATAAATATTATATGTATAATATTATACAACCGAATAACATAATTGTTGTTATAACTTGAATTGAATAACTGAAATATTCATATTATTTGAAAACAATAATATGAATATTTATATCATTCCACCAAACAATATATATATATATATATGGACCACATAGTTGTTTGAAAGAAGGTAGGTCGAGAGTGGATGGTCCAATGATGTTTATGAAAAATAATATTTTGGTGATCACGTTCGTTCGCACGGTTGTTTGGTGCCACTCTGAATAATTATGTCATTTTTGTATAAAAAGTATTGTATTTGGAACTTGTCAGATTTTCAATAAAACCATAATTTTACCGAATATTATAGCTTTTGCGCATGTTAGATAAAATGTTGGATTTATAGTTTTTCAAACATGAATATATATCTATAAGAAGAGCATCTGATACCGATAACTTACAAACAAACTCTTTTTTGTCTGATTTTAGTTTCACGACTTGTGAATGACCTTTAAAGTGTATGGCCACTAGGTAGTTGTGTTGGCCGTATATAATGGTCAATCACTGATACCCAAGTCGTGGCATTATAAGAAAGACTCTCAACTAAAATGAACAATTTTATTTTTTGTTGAAGATATTTGTTTCTTTACATTTCCACACCAACCTTTAAAAACACGTCATACCTATCGTACTTGTAGTATAACCTAAGATATTTCTCATCTCTTCCATCATTGTAAAGGCCAATAATTATGATGTATTATAATTATTGTCCAACACTCTCCATCCATTTGGTCAAATCGGTTTTAGTTTAACGTTTGTACGTGGTAAATAAATGTGTGTAATTGAGACACAATTTTTTTTCCTTGGGAACCTAAAAATTTCAATTGTCATTCCAAATTAGAACAACAAAGAACTAATAGAAATAAATATTAAACTAAACTAAACAATGCTTAAAAAATCTTTCGATACATGTGAAAATCATCCATATTTTACACAAGACATGTGACGATGTTGAGCAAAGTCGCACGAGACACGTGATACTGCTTTGCAAAGTCATACAAGACACGTTAGGAAACTTGGTCGCACGAGACATGCAATGATGCTTGGAAAATTCGCATGGTTTGTATAAACTTTTTCAACATTTTCATACATCTCATGTGACTTTGACAAGCACCATTACATATTTCATGCAAAATCATATGTTTCAGAATAAAAAAACACAAATTTACATGTATTGCTGATTTGTGGCGCTCTTGAAATTTTGAATTGTATTTGCTTGATTTTATATAACTAAACTCGTGTGCAACTCTATGATTTTTGAAGTTAAGGATTTGGGGAAGTTAGTTTCAGTTTAGAATTTAACATCCTTAAGTTGTTATGATTTTTAAGATTAGACGACATATGTTTAACAAGTTAAGTTAGGTGGGTTAGTTTGAGTTTTTCAAGTTTTAAAAAATTGGGACAGATATGGTGAGAAAAATAACAAGTATAGTGTGCGTTGTAAAGTATAATGTGAGTTATAGCATGACCTTATTTTATTAGTTTACGTTTAAAACATGGTTTGTCGAATGATGAATATAACTTCGAACTTCAATAATGAGAGATCAGACATCTAAATTTTTTGTGCATCATATATTTTAGGTCACCCTCTTTTAGTACTCCAAGGACTGTTATAGGGCCTTGTGACATAGATGTTAATCAGGTCGTACATTACAGCGTCCAAGCTAATATGACTGTTATCACTTCTCTCTAGTGAATCATACCATCTATTTGGGTCAGTGTTGTCCAGTTATTTGACCCTTAGTATGTTTGGAGAAATTTTATATGCCATTGTGTTAGTATGGAAGAACCGACAAATCATGGTGGAGAAGAACGACTTGTTATTCCACCAAATCCAACAATTATACAATGTTCATTCATATATATTGAGTTGATACAAATAGACTTAGCACCACTTTTATGGATCGAGTCATGAATGAGACATATACTTTTTGAGGGCATGAGGCTTTAAAGGATCTGAGGGTGTAATGGATGATCCATGGTGATGTTTTAGTAATACTAATTATTAAGAAATATAATATGCAGATGCACAGATTAATAATGTACTATTTACTTTGCTTTTTATATTGGGGTTTGGTTGCACATACACCCACATACTGGAGTTTTTCCAACTGATTGGGATATGCCTTATTCAGTTAGTTCCCAATTACTAGAGGTTATTGATAGCTTTTATTTTCAATTGAAAAATATTTGTGAGAGAGTTCATATTTTTTACAAACAATAGTTTGTGCATTAAGATTCGTAAATCACCATCCTTGAAAAAACTTTACAAAGTTGTGACCAACCTCCGTGATATTGAGAAGCTATAAAATATCATTTTTATCAAAATAAAATGGAAACTATGTCATCGTTTCATCAACATTTGAGAACTTGGTCTTTTAGAAGTGAGTTTTTAATTTTATTCTAAAATTTTAATGATTATCTAATTTTAATATATATATATATATATTATCTATGTAAATTTTTTGAGCTGTATGAAGTGGTGAAAATGGGTTTTTACGCACAAATACAAAAAAAATATTATCATTTTTTGTTTAAACTATCTAATTTTTTACATTTCAGGTAATGACCGTCAAATATTTGTACCAATCAGGTTGTCAAACCAATTTTGGGGGGAGTAGGTTCAGTGGTTAATATTTAACTTGTTGGGTGTGTAAATATTGTGTAACAGACCCTCTAAATGATTGTTGCTCTTAGTACCATAAAATTTTAGCCTCAATCAAAAGGTATTGGAGGATTTGAGGGAAGAAGAGATAATTAATTGTGATGTTATAGTAAGACTCTCCACCATAAAAAAAAAATCTATGAAGATGCACGAAGTGCGAGTTAGTATTTTTTATATTGGGGTTCAGCAACCTTTATACCCAAAGTTGTTGGAATTTTTATACCCTGATTGAGATGTGCCCAACCCAGTTAGTTCCCAATAGTGATAGTCTACTAATAGCTTCCATTTTCAATTGATAGTTTTTTATGATGAAGATATTATTTTTTACAAACAATAGTTTTCCCTGTAAAATTCCTAAATTTTTGTGAAATAGGTCGACCATTTTATCAACGTGTCACTTTGAGATCCTTGTCTTTTAGAATGAGTTTTTTACTTATATTTTAATTTTCAAAATTCTTATTCTAATTTTATTTTCAAAATTACAAACAAACTGTGAAATAGGTCGACCATTTCATCAACGTGCCACTTTTAGATCCTCGTCTTTTAGAATAAAATTTGTACTTATATTTAAATATTCAAAATTCTTATTCTAATTTTATTATCAAAATTACAAACAAATGTGAAATAGTTCGACCATTTCATCAACGTGTCACTTTGAGATCCTCGTCTTTTAGAATGATTTTTTTACTTATATTTTAATTTTTAAAATTCTTATTCTAATTTTATTTTTAATATGTGAGCATAAAGTATCTCCGCCAATTCTCGAGTTGTATAAAGTGGTGATGAAGAAGTTTTCTTTTTTTCAGAAATTTTACGCAAAGATCATAAAATAAGGATTACAAATTGTTTTTTACCCCAATTAATATATTACCTTATGGGTAATGGACCTTAAATGTTAGTACTAATCAGGTTGAAAAACCAATTAGGGCCTTGTATAAGGTTCAATGGTTATTATTCAGCTTGTTGAGCATATGGAAGTTATATAACAAATCTTTTAAGTGGACGTTGCTCCTAACACCATGGAGGTTGAACCTAAATCAAAATGCACGGCCTATTTTCCAATAGTCCTTTTAAAATGATAATAATACAATAATATATGGAGTTATTACAACCAAGAGAGGTATTTATACGTGGAACAAAAAAGATCAATAAATAGCCTATTATTCAAAATAATGCCAAAGAGAAGGATGTCAAAAATAGTTTATGTCCCGTGGATAGCACATTAAATATTATAAGAGTCTACATGGAGGGTGGAAGTATTACAAAAGCAAAAAATTATATTTATGGAATATATTGGCTTTTAAAGGTCACAAAATGGTGATTAGAAAAATGGTTCAAAGTTTGTTAAACACGATATGGACTGATTGAAGGAAATTCATATTTCATTTTATTGGATCTTGAGTCTCAGACTGAACTTTGAGGTTGTACCTAAGAAGAAATGATACAAAAATCCATGATATTTTGTTCGGGTCTTGGATTTTAATTGCTCAAGTTGACTAAATTATAGAGCAAGAGCCAACCAAAGTGACTACTTAATCATTAGAACCTCTGCATATTGAAATATAAGATAAATGATTGTTTGGATGGTGGAATCAGTACATACCCAAGCCATTGGTGTCACTTGACTTTTTTTAAGCTAGTAGCACAACAAATTGTGATTGATGTTTATGTAAATAATTCAAGATTTTGTGTTTTACTTATGTACAAATGACTCAAAAAGTAACCATAATTAATCTGAAAATAATAATCAAGGCTTTTGTAATATTAAAGAGTGTGCAAATAAATGTGAGGGTCGAGTTGTTGGATCTTAATCCACTGCTTAATATTATGGTCAAACCTTTGAAGGATCATCGATAAGTTAAATTAAACTAGACCAATATGAAACAACAATTCGTTGTTAAAAAAAGATATTGATGAATTGACAACAAATCGTGTTGCTCATAAAAAATTACTAATGACTTGGTACCACATCTCCAAGGTCCCAAGAGGAACTTTAACTGAACTAAAAAGGATCTTAAGTTAACTAAAGACTAGTATTGTACTGGAAGCCATGGCATGGCATGTATTACATAACATTTAGTGTGAGATAAACATACAATCAGGATATGTTGAAGATTTTTCATAATTATTAGAGTATGAACTACACAACCATGAAGCTGAAGTGACTGAAATGCATAAGGTGTCTTATGTGAGTGCCACCAAAACAGGTCAGTAGTTAGAAGCAAACCTTGTTTTGACCCTTCATGAAGTTTTTCTCGATCTAAAATTTGAAAGGTTCTTGAATTTAGTACATCAAGCTACTTTTTCAACAGACGTGGTATTACTTTAGCCATGATGTTTTAGAATCCCTCATAGTTTTGATCTAATTTGTCGAGGATTTTATATTTGGTGTAGATGAAGACTTTTTTTAGCACATTATCTCATATATGGATGTTATAAAATATTTTTTTTTAGTCGTAAATGTTTCGAATTAGTGTTTGATAGTGTTTTATATATAGGTGGATCTTGATTGATTTCTTATTGATTATATTCAGTTTAGTCTGATAACTATCAACATTCATTCTTTTATTGTAGTTGGAAATTCATAATTAGGGTATAAATGTTTCAGTTAGGACCACAACCTTCATTACATACAGTACTGTGAGATGGGTTTATATTGTTGTGTTGTGTGAGGTAGTTCTGTATGACCACATGAATCCATAAAGTAGGTATTTCTATCTTCGCACTATTTTTTGAGAGGTGACATATTATTTATGAACATGTATGATTAGTTATTTCAACTTTCCCATTTTCAGGGATGGAATGGTACTGAATAATTTTATTTCATTCATGTAATTATGCAGAAAAATGCTAATTGTGCATTATAGAGTTGTAGTCCGTTTTTGGTGTTTATTACCTTAAGGACCCCATGTATATAGCATGTATTTGTTTTAAAAAAGTTACTCATTCGCCCAATTTTAGTCAATATTTGGTTTTCTACCCATTTAAAAATAATAATATACTATTGCAAATATATATTTTTTACCCCATAATGTTTTTGGTAATGGTCCTACAAGTCCAAGCCTTGTATGTAAGAATGAATGACTTTGGTCGTTGATTCAAGCAAAAGAACAAAAGTCTTGATTACATTCTTGAAATGTTGGCAAGTGTTGCAGTGTTGAACTAAAGTTTTAGCATATGTATGTAAGGTTAGCCAAATATATATTACCAATAAGATACATTTATAGAGATTTTTAAACCCATAATAGGAACCTCTATCACCCTCATAAATTTCTTCAATAACATATGTTGACTACTCATGATTAATGAACCTTAGAAGCGACATAGTCAACCCATTCTAAAATAACGTATTAGCCAAGCATATTTATAAGTCATAACATATTTTAATACTTCTGACCTTTGTTTTATTCGTGATTAATGTGCTTGAATTGAGATACATATGGATATGGGTTAGTCAATACAGAGTTTCTTTGATGACCATAACCCACGATCAAATCTTGCAACAATTCGTAACAAAACCCTTATAAATGTTTGTTTTACAACCGGTGATAAAATCTCATAAAAATGGATACCCTTATTTTGCTTAAAGCGATTAGGCACTAATATATCTTTTTACCTAGATAGTTCAACTCCCTAAATTATTTTCTTCCTTTTGTATATCCATTTACATCCAACAAGCTTCCGATTGTCCAGCTACTTTACACGAATCTAAGTGTCATTCTTCTTTAGGATAATTCATTTCTTCATTCATGACCTTTTATCATTGATCTTCATAACATCGTGATAACTCGTAAGTTAAAATAAATTTATCTATATTATAAAAAATAAAGCATAATCGACCAATCAACATAGTTATACATTTGTATTTGCCCTTTAGGTTTTCAAGCTTTATCATTCATCATTTGGTAACTGCTAAAATATTATTGTTGCTATTCGGTTTGAACTTCTGAAGCATCTAAACCATCATACTCCCGACCAAGGACGAACTTATATTGAGTTTGAAATTCCTTTACAGAGGTTGAACCTACGCTAAGCCTAAAACCATCTCTTAATAAATATCATATCATTTTTTCTTTTGTCAAACTTCACCTCAACTTCAACTTAACCTTTGGTAGTGGTGTGTATAGTCTTAATTATGATTAGTGGCATTTGAAATTAATTAAATACACATCTTTGTTATTAAAGTTTTTTAACTTATAAGTTTCAAACACCACAACCTATACCCTTTCACTCTCTCCGGATAAACAAGAAACATACATTTAGTGCTCTCAGATGAAGGTTATCTTCCTTTACATATGCATAAGTCGCACATTCAAATATTCTCAACGACTCCAGATTTCTTTTCTTCCACATCAACTCTCTTGATGATATTTGAATTATGGTGCAGTATTTAGGTTCTTGTTGATGATGTAAACAACTTCTTTGATAGCTTCTCGCTAAAATATATTGTCGATTTCAACTATGAAAAGTATACGCCTTATTTTTTCAAGTACGATTATGTTTATTCTTTAAACAAGATAATTTTGTTGAAAAGTTCCTTTAACGTATATGTGCCTTAAAATACCAAATTTAAAACAATATCTAGTGAATGGTCCATTCATAAATATAACTTATTTTCAATTATTAACTTATTTAACATCTTTCCAAAGTTATTATCCATTAGTTTCTTCCAATCCTTTAAGGCATTAAACACTTCATTTTTGGACTTCAAAAATATAATCCATAATTTCCTTGAACATTCATCTATTATAGACATAAAGTTCATAGCACATTCTAATATATGATGTCTTAAAGTTTTCCAAAGGTCTGAATGAACATACCCAAGTACATCATAAGTATAAATGTTGGTCACAAACTCGACTATCGTATTTTTGCCCAACATACATTTCTCACATAAGCTTATACACTTTATTACCTTCCAACAACTCATGTTTGCTAAATTTATTTAGTTGTTTCTCAATTAAATGGCATAACCCTAGATAACATAACTTGGTGTAATTATTCTCAACATTATGTACATCTTTTACCACTACAAATCTTTCCTTCAAGAACTAATACATCATTAATTTTATTAGCTTTCATAAAAACTAGTGACTTTTGAAAAACCTTAAGTCTACTATATTCATCCTTATAGAGCTTGAGATGATACTTGTTTGATCAATGTCTCCAACCTTGAATCTTGATGCCTTCAAACAAAAAATGCTTCTTTTGAAATCATGCAATTATTTTCAAATATCCATGATGTAATCCATAGTTAGTATATACAACTATTTATCGAGATATGTTATGTATGCTAATGATTTTTTTATGTAAATAATGTCAAGCGTAATCCAAATCTCTACGGTTATAGATTTTTCAAACTTACCTATAAGTACTTTATCCTACAAACTCAAAATTAGAGCACTATGTGCCTTAGATGACCTTTCAATATCCATATTGTTTTATAGTTTTCTCATCAACGACAGTATACAGTGAATTTACATACAAGGAGAATTTTGAATTTCATTATTAGTAAATCAATATCTACAATCTACTTATCAACATCAAACTTCATTTATATCATATTCACCGATTTGTTTTTATAAAAAAAATGATCACCGACGATCAAATAGTTTGTAGTTCCACGTCCAGATCTTCACACTCACTGCATAGCTTGTGAGGGAAATCAAAGGTATATCTATGTTCGAGAAATCAAATTTTAGACATGTACATAAACTATTATACTTATGAAAACTTAAAATAGGAAAACAATTAGCACACGATTTACGTGGTTCGGATTATGGAGAAATCTTACATCCACTAGTAATAGATTTGATTATATATAGAACAATACAAGAGCACTAAATGCAAACGCACACACTATGTACAGAACTTCTCGAGAACGAAATATGAGTTTTCAAAAAAAATTCTCAACCCTCAGTATTTTCTTTGTGATTTGTCTTTAAGACTTCGTTCATTTTCGCTACTCTTTCGTTATATTAACACAAAAATACATCATGCTCAAATAGCAACCCAAAATTATTGCAATACCAACATTTTGATCAACGACTATGATTAAATAGTACACCAAACACTTATAACACACTTGTATCGTCCTCAACACGTCAACTATTATCCATTAAATCCAAACTATTATATCAAACTTAGTTTCATTTCCCAAAATAGCCAAAGTGTTGAGTTATTTTAGGTTGAACCCTCTTTTGAGATGGAACCCCCTTTTTTAGGTTGAATCTTTTTTGTGATGAACCTACCATATTAAGATTGAATTCATGTCAAAGCTGAATCCCCTATAATAGCTAAACCTCGTGTCGAAATCGATCACCTACGGTAGTCAAACATTTTTATGTCGAGATCAAACCCATAATAAAACAATGATTAATCTTGAGTCTTTTTAAAATTATGTAATAAATGTATCTCATTATTCATAATAAATTTTTGTAATTTTTTCAAACATTTAAAATTTTAATAATAAAAATGCAAACATAACAAAATAAAATCATTTGCTAAATTTATATATATATATATATAAAAACTACCGGAAAGTGATATAAAAAACTAAATTAACATCATTAACTAAATTTAAATATAGATGGATTTATTAATTTAAATAATCTCTAACATATAAATTTATATTTATCATAATAAATTTATATGAATGGATATATAAAAGATGTCTAACTTTTTATTTTGTTATAATTTCTAATTTTATTTATTTTATTATTTTGTTATTATTTTAGACCAAATGACTGTATCCGGATCATTTTTTTACAATGTTATGTAAAAAAAAATTAATTTTTTTTAAATGGGTTTGTTAATTTTTTTTTGACATTTTTCTGTTTGCCTCTCTAATTATTTTAGACATTATTTTTGTTATATTTTATTCTTAGATCAATTGTTTGTTATCAGAAAATATTTTATTATTTTGTAAACCATCATTTTATATTCATTTAAAAGTTTTAAATAAAAAAAATCGAATATCAAACTTAATCAAATATTACATTGCATTTTTTTGAAATAATATACAAAATATATTAGAAAAACTATTTATAATATCACGTAGATATAAAAACAAAATATCCATCAATGGTATATTTACATTCTTTTAAACAATAGGAGTAATATAATTTGACTGTTGACCGGTTATTTTACATCAATCTAAGCACTTTTATCAATATATTATATAACTAAAATAACAAACGCAAACGGGAATTTAATACTACTCCAGTCCAGTCTAGATTTTTCATTACAAAAACTAACTTGGCCATAACTCATAATACAATAAATAGTATACTAGTATTAACAAAAGTCATGATTTCAGTTTTATGATTTTCCATGACAAAAACGAGACACTAAAACTAAAAGTCCAAGCTTTAACTGTGACATGTTTTAAAAGTCCAATTACTGTATATGTTTTTCCAGTTTTTTATATACTAAAAACTCATATTGAAATTATTATAAACTATAAAGTTTCTAAAAAACATTAAAATCTAGAGTTTAATTTTGAAAAGTCTGAACAAAATTATTGTATTCAATGATTTTTCTTTTCTAAATATTGATGAGGCAAAATAAACATGAAACTATTATATAAAACTTTTAATTAGTAGTAAAATAGAAATAAAAATAGAAAAAGCATGCAACAAAGGTCTTCATGGTGGGTCCTATTTTCTCAAATCTGTGACAGAGGCAAGGCAGTTTCATCTTTTCTGCTCTCATCTTCCTACTTCACTAACTTTATTTTATTTATTTAAATCATCTTTTTAGTTTTTTTTTTCTTTTATATATTATTATTTAAATTACTATCTTTCTCTTTTCTCTCTCCACTCTCTCTTATGGCTGTGTGAAAATCACTAGCAAAACCATGTCTTCTTTCACACCTTTCAATCTCATTAACGTGGAAGAAGAATCTAGGGTTTTGACAGCACTAAGTCCAACAAGGTCTGTCTTTTTCATTTTTTGTTCTTAGTCTCATTTTCCTTCTTTGTCCGAATTCTGTAGGTATATCTTGTTGTATGTAAGTAACCCTAACCTGTTCCCTCATGGGTTTTGTTATCTTCTTTTAAAAATCTAAGCTTTTAGTGTGTTCTTTTTTATCTCTTTCTAAATTTGTAGAAGACCTTCATTCAGTGGAAATTGGAGTTATGAGTATGACCCTTTATTGATCTCTTTCTTTGGTAAATTTGTCTGTTGGGTAGATTTTATTTAGGGTTTGGGGGTGTTTTTAAAGATGAAGGAGGTTGAAGAAGCTAGTAAGGCAGCTATAGAAAGTTGTCATAGAGTTTTAAGTCATTTATCTAGACCCAAAAGTGAAGTTGTTCATGGGAATTTAATGATGGAAAGTAAAGAAGCTGTTTTTAAGTTCAAGAAAGTTGTTTCTCTTCTCAATAACAGTTTAGGTCATGCTAGAGTGAGAAAGCTTATGAAACCACCACCTCCTTTACCTCATAGAATTTTTCTAGATAGGACTAATGATGATTCTTATCAAAGCACAGAACAACATCCACCAGTGAAGAAAACTCTAATGTTACTTGAATCTAGTGGTAAACAAGAAACCACACAGATTAAGGAATTGGGTTCACATGATAAGAATTATCTTTGTTTGGGTAGCCCTGCTTTTAGTTCGCACAACTCGAACTCTGTACAGAAGTCATCTGTACATTATCAGTTGTTACAACAACAGCAGCAGCAGTACGTGATGAAGCAAAGGTTAATGATGCATCAGCATCAGCAGCAGCAGCAACAACAGCAACAGCAGTTATTGCTCTCTCAAGCTGATAAGATTTTTGGGAAAAGTAACAGCAATGGGATTAGCTTGAGTTTTGATGGTTCCAGTTGCAATCACACAGTATCGTCCAACACCCGATCGTTTATATCTTCCTTGAGTGTAGATGGAAGTGTGGCTAATATAGATGGAACTGCCTTCCATTTGATCGGTGCTCCTCGCTCGTCGGATCATAATTTGCAGCAGCATAAAAGGAAGTGTCCTGGGAAGGGAGAAGAAGGGAATGTGAAATGCAGTAGTAGCAGTAGATGCCATTGCTCAAAGAAAAGGTTCGATTTTTATTTGAAATTAGTTCTTTTGGCATATGCGGCAAGTGAAATTGAAACGTTACTCTTTTGTATATGATGTGGATGTGGATAGTTCGATTTCACTCAAGTGAGTGTGCTTTTTGACAGGAAACATAGGATAAAGAGATCAATCAAGGTACCTGCTGTTAGTAACAAGCTAGCTGATATCCCTCCCGATGACTACTCCTGGAGGAAATATGGCCAGAAGCCTATCAAGGGTTCTCCTCACCCCAGGTAAAACGATATATTTTACTTTACAAACACTGGTTAAATGATTTTTTTTGTAGTTTGAGGCATCATTCTTGAATAGAGTGAAGTTTAAGAACTTTTTAAAATGGACCAAAATTGATATAGGGGTATAAGTATCACGATTTCTAAAAAATCTTAGCTTTGCTGGGTTTGATCTCCCGTTTGAGACCATTCTCTGGTGTTACATTCCGTGTTAGATTTGTTGAGTAATTATGCTAACGCAAGCTGGCTCCACTGGGATATGTTTAATGGGTATTCATTGTTAGTGACTGATACTCTCGTTTTGGAAATTGAATTAGTATTTGGTTAGAAGATACGGGTTTGTACTTATTGAATTGTATTAGATATTCGCTCTTTGTAGTAGGAAGCTGGTGAGAATGCCAATATACTAATGTTAGAAAAAAAGTTTATTTCTGTTTGTGTAAGCTTTGTAATTGACACTTCTATAGTCAAATCTTTCCTTGACAGTTAGGTTGTGGCCTCTTATTGAGGAGACTGGGTATGAGCCAAAATCTTTGATGTCCAATTGAAAATTTGTTTTAAGGGAATACATGTAAATTTTCAAGAAAAGTTTATTAATTCTTTTGTTAAAGGGAAAAGAAGGCTTGCTATCTTAAGCCATCTAATTACAACAACTTGAGCTTTCTCGTGGCCTCCTCCCGTAAAACCGTACGAGCCAAAATCTTCGATCATCTACTGAAAAACTGTTTTTAGGGATTTGTGTAGAAAGTTGAAGAAAAGTTTACAACTCTCTGATTTTAGATACATACATTTATGTTCAAATTCAAATCCCCCTTTTGAATCTTAAAATCCAACTCCAAGCTGGTTTCAACCTATTTTCTGAATTTTACATACAAATTTTGAATTTTCTAAAATATGAACTGAATAGTGAGCACAATATTTCTTTTTCCAATTATAAACGTAGTGAAGACGAAAACCATAGGTATAGGTCGTCCGGTGACAATTGTTTAGATTCGAAAATGGAATCTAAAGGCACTTATCTTGTATGTGTACAGGGGATACTACAAATGTAGCAGCATGAGAGGCTGTCCTGCAAGGAAACATGTAGAGAGATGTTTAGAAGAACCAACGATGCTTATTGTTACGTACGAAGGTGAGCATAATCATGCAAAAGTACCATCACAGTCTACAAATGCGTGAAAAAAAGCAAGCACACCATTGTACCAAGAGTTGTGTTTTAAGTCCTTGTAATATTTTCGAAAAAAAAAACTATGTTTATGATCGGTTTAAGTTGCTGCTCCTGTACATATTTTGCATGGTTTAAACATGGGGGTATATTTGGAGCAAGCCTTTTTTTAGCTTTTCTTGAGAGTTGGGGTTTTCAAGTGTTTCAATTGGTCTAGTAGGCAGGTTCAAGCCTACTGCTGGTCTGAAGAAAAAGGTGGATTTGCGATCTCAACATTGTTAGAACTCTTGTATTTTTGTTGTTGTTACAGGTGAAGTTTCCTCTATAAATGGGTGAAATTGTTGTTTGGCAGAAAAACATGAACTTTGTTGTTGTTGTTTAGATGTAGTCTCTTCTCTAAATGGTTGGAATCGTTGTTTGAATTTTCTTGTAGAACTTTTGTATCTTTTTATTGTTTTATAGATGTAGTTTCTTCACTAGATGGATAAAATTGTTGGCAAAACAAAATAAAGGCAGGGTGGGCATTTTCTAGTGCCAGTGTATCTTTGCATAATGAGAAATAATTTCACATTTTGGTTTTAGGGTTCCAAAATATAAGAACATGAAGTTCTAGGGTTCGTTAAAGTAGTAGAAGGGTGTCTTGATATTAATGAAAGTTTAAAGTTTGCGAAGAAAAGTAAACCCAATTGATATATTGAGTTCTAATAGTTCTGATATGCGAAAAGAAACATATTAAATGTTATAACTTATAACCATCAATGTCCCATCCTATTTCAATCCATTTGGCCAAGGTCGAGTTTTTAAATGTGACCTAAAAGAAGTGTTTTTAAATTCGATCCAGGTCTAAGTTAAGTTTTCCTAAATTTCAACCCACTAAGTTGAAATCCAGCAGACGGAGGTACATAATACTAAGTAACCAAAAAACGTTTAACAATTTGCCTATCATTATTAGGCTTCAGATTGAATCGAACTTGACATGTATAGAGAGAAGGACGCAACAATGACCATTCTATGCACTGAAACAAAATGTCATAACTTGAAATATAATTGATCAAAACCCTTCAACTTAAGGCAGGTACACAAAAATAAAATAAAATGAATTCAGTCGATATTAAGACGAGAACCACAAGAACTGCGCTTTAATAACAATTAGACATCTCTCTTGATACTACTAAAAACATAATATAGCTTCTTCATTTGAGAGGAATAAACCTAGAGGAGTGAGTAGCACCAATACCAGGCCTACCATGCTTGACAGGCTTGTAAGAGATTGAGAACTCAGCCAGATAGTGGCTGATCATCTCAGGCTTGATCTCAACTTGATTGAATGTTTTTCCGTTGTAGACACCAATGACACTGCCGATCATCTCAGGAACGATGACCATGTTTCGCAGATGAGTCCTGACTGGCTCGGGTTTCTCACCAGCTGGTGCATCTAGTTTCTGCATTTTTTAATACAAAAATAAATTTAAGAATCCAGAAGTGTACATTCATAAGAGGAAAACGAGCATACATCAGAGTCCTAGCAAAGTTAAGGTTACAGAGAACCGCAAAACACCATCAATATCACTGCTAATGTAAATCACAAAAGTAACTTAGCCTTCATCTTGTATGAAATAGTATGATTGCAAAAGCTACTGAGACATTAGCGTTCGATAACTTCAACCAATTATTATTCGGAGACCTTAAAAGTTCTTAAACCATACGAAACCATAAGTACTGTAAAAACAGTAAACAACATCATAGTGTTTATGTGTTTATTACTTCAATACAATTGGATATCAACAGCATCATATCAAATTGTTCAAGACCTAGAATTTGATTGAGTCTAGCAAGCACGTCTCAGCATCCGATTGTAACATTATCACCCCAATTATCCGACACACACAGCAGTGGTGGAAACCAATACAGCGTATCAAAGAACTATAATTCAAATCCAATAATCACAACCATTAGGCATATGACAAGCAAAAAATCAGCACTTACAGCCTTCCTCAACTTCTTGATCAAAGCCATTGGCTTCCTAGTCAAGCCTCGCTGAAACCTGAAATCAAAATGAACAACAAGGCATGTATATCAATTACACATATAATCATCAAGTTTAAAACAATAGAATCGACAGAATTCAATCGCAGAAAGAGTATGTTATGGTTTTAGTTACCTTCTACGAGGACGAGCAGGGAAGAGCTTAACAAGCTCATCAGTAGACATATCCAAGAGAGCATCCAAATCAACTCCCTTGAAAGAGAACTTCTTAAACGTCCTCTTCTTCGGCACAGCAGCAGCAACGTCAATTTCCACATCCGCCTAAAAAATTTGAACAAAACTATCAGTTTATAGAAAAACTCGATAATCATGTTATGGAAATCAAACAAATGAGAGTAGTAGAGGTTATAAGAAACAATGAAAAAAACGATTTCAAAAGATAAAAAGCAAAGCCGAACTTAAAACTAACTGTTTACCGAGAAAATTTCTCAGGTGAAATCCAAACAACGCAAATAATTAAAGCTATAAATTAGATTTTGGCACACTAACCATGGCTAGAGAGATGAAGAAGCTGATAACACCGTAAGCAAAGTGTTGTAGAGGTAGAATTCAAGACGACTAGGGTTTCTCTGAGAGAGATGAAGAGGGTTTATATACGAAACAAATACCAGGTTAGGGTCTAACTAAATTGGGTCACCCGAAATTTAATCCGGGTCAGGTGCGCGTCAATTCACGGTTATGTATCATTATTTTCTTTATTTCGGTCATTTATTTTCAGAATAATCTATATTTTCCTTAAAGGACTTATTGTCAGCAGACCTGGTCATTAGTCATTACGAATTTACGAGTAATATATTTTCAACTACTATAAAACCGTTAATACATTAATTGAACACGAAATTAATTATTTTAATTTTTGTTAATTATGTTTAATTATTTTGTTATTATTTCGGAAGAATAAAAATGTTTTGACTATTGGACAAGCTTTACGGTTATTAATATATACTAATAAATACATTTTTAATTTTTTTTAGCACTTTTTGTTTCACATATTTTGGTTTCCGAATAATTATGTTTTTATATTATCGATGAGCAAATCATCCGTCTTTGTCAATATTTTTGAATTGAACGTTGAGTCATTTCCGATTAAGTGTTTTTGGAGTTTTTGTTTTGGTTGGTTTTATTATAACGATTGTTGATCCCTATTTGACAAAATTACTAGTTGTATTGTTTTATGGATTTCCAAATACCTATCTTATGTGAGGACGCTTCAGCTCATTAATTATGTGTTTTTCGCGGGGCAAATTTTCTGGTCTTCGATCTTCATTCTCTGTGCTAGAGTTCTTAAAGAACTCAACCAGTTTATCCGTCGTTTTCTTTTGTCTGGCCATAAGATGAAGATTAGATGTACCAAAATGGCTTGGTTTGTAGTCATATTGCCCTTGTTTGAGTGTGAACTTGGGATTCTAGACCTAAAAACCTGGAATCAAGCGGTCGTCCTTAAACACTTGTGGTTCATCGTTAGTAAACTCGGCAACTCAATCTGGCGTGATTATACTATGAGAAGATTACAAATAATAATTTCTGGTATTTAAAGATTGATTTTTCTCCTTTATAAACTTGGAGGATAATATTGAATCTTAGGCCTCTCGCAAGCAATTTGTACAAGGTCGCGATTGGTAACAACGAGAATACCTCATTTTGGTTTGACGTAGTTGATCTCTGCTAGGGTGGCGTTGAGAGGAGGCTAAGGTGGTACTTTGTTCGAGAGGAGGATTTGTTAGGGTGGCGACCAAAATCCTACATCCCACATCGGTTAAACATGGGAAGGATAAGTGGTATATAAGTAATACCATATCTCAACTAGTATGAGGCATTTTAGTAGTGGACCAAATGCAAAACCGTGAGGGCCTTCGGGTGCCAAAGCGGACAATATCATACTAATGTCGAGATCAGTTGTGTTCCGTACTTATATACGGAGGCACAGTATTATTCAAGATCCTCGTTTGCTATGAACCATCGTACATTCCATGAGATTAGCCACCTCATCATATCCCTCCCTCACCCTAAAATCCTATACAATTACGGGTGAGCGGGGTTTGTTTGGCATAAATTTAACATTCCTCACCATTCATCATCTTTTGGTTTGTTATGCATGGAAAACTTCCACCTGAGATAAACTTCTGAGTTAGAGTTTAAACACTCCCATGAATTGTGTCTTATGTAATTCTACCTCAGAAACCATTAACAATATCCTATATGAATGTAGTTACACTGAAAGAATATGGGGATCTATAAGCTTTAAGCTTGTCTTTTTTAAGTCACAATAACAATTAGCTCTATTAGATTCAAGAGGTATCCAACTGGCCTCTATCTAGACTTCAACACGTTTGGCGTGCTTGCTTTGGTGTTGTTGTCTATCACGTATGGTGTGAGAGGAATGCTAGACTTTTTAAATAATCTCTAACCATCGCCTCTGCAATTTCTTACCGCGTGTTGTCTGAACTCTGGTAAAGATTCCTTAGAACCAAGATTTTTTTGTTATCCAACCTCTTTAATTTCCAACTTAATTTTATTTTGTGTTTGTTTGAAGCAGCCATCTTTCTCTCCTGTATTGTTTCCCTTGCACTCCTATATCGTTGTCTAGTCTCTCTAATTATATCAATCTTAGTATCTTTTTTTGCATTGTTGTACTCGTTTGGCCAAGTTTTGGTCGATCATTTTGGTCTTAACATTTTCGCTTTGCTTGTACTTGTTTGGTCAAGTATTGGTCAACTTCTTTGATTATTGTTTTATTTGGCTCTCAATGTTGTTCCTCGGGGTATGCCCCATGTATTTGTAAGAACTTTCTTTATTTTTTAAATATATTTTTACCAAACAAGTCATTATTATTTAATATCTAAATTTGGTAAACTACAAAGAGATATTTATACCATAACATCGGATAAAAATATCATATTTAGTATAAATAAGTTTTTTAGGCTCAAATACGTTTTCCCCTCTCATTTGAACCAACACGTTTCATATTCTTTCTCTCTCTCTCTCTCTACACGTTTCCCCCTTTTTAAACCTAGAAACCAAAAACATGTATAAACCAAAACCACCGTTGCCGAATTCCAATTTGAAGTACAATACATCTCTGGAATAACGATTTGAAGCTTTAATATGTATTTGAAGTAGCAATGTTTATGTACGACCTCCACTTGAAGCACATGTGTATCAGTTTTACCTATATTTGAAGCACGGGTCTATAGAATTCTAAAATTAACAGGTAAGAAGTATGTACGATTTTTCAATGTTTATATTTTGATGGTTTATGTTTAGTTCGGAAGTCATTAAAATGATAAATAGGTTGTTAGTTAGGGTTCAATAGTGAAACATACTTTTGTAGTGTCATTTTTTATAAACCATGGTTGGAGAATATAAGAATGTCGCATTTTTTGTAAATGTGTCACATCTTAGTAATTTTGTTCTAATGTATTGTCTGATCTTCTATTATTTGATGTTTTGAGATTCCATTTTCGTTTTCATTCAGTGCAAAGATGAAATATCACCACTTCTCGCATATTCTTTGTTTGTCTTTCACGCATCTCGCATCGTTTTGCATTGTGTGATTTGTTTTTATACGTGTGCTTGTGCATGACATGTTTTTTCAAAAAAAAAATACGCATGTTTATAATGTTCATTATCTCTGGTCTTACATGGTTTTGCTATCTGGTCTATAATTTTTCTTGTTTTATAAACACGTCTTGTATGGTTTTGCATGACAAAATGGCTCTTAAAACATGTCATATATGGTCTAGTTAGCATATTAAATTTGATGAAAGAAAATAGTGGCATTCTTTACCAATAAACATATTGAAGTTGCAAAAGAAACACCTTTTTATATAATATTTAAGACTTCGTATGCTTTGTGCAATTAGATTATACTAATGAAAAAGAATTATCAGATTATAACTGATACTGTAAATACTTATTCGATAGAAGAAAATGTTTTTTGAATTGGTTCCAAACTTGTACAACTAACCACCAAATATGTAAATACTAATTTTGGTTTGAAATATAGCGAAGAGGAAATTTCTTTAAACTCAAATAGAGACTTGAAACTTCGATACACCGATGGTCAAGAAATAGAGTCTGATTATCAAAACATAATTTATGGACAAAAATTCAAGAAAAATGAACAAAAACATATAAAACAATATCATATAATTTGATAAAGGTATGAGTTTATCATTGTTAATGCATGTTTTAGTTGTAAATAAGTTAGATCACGTATCGCATGATGTTGTATTAGTAGTGTCACATATTTTATCAGAATTAGTAGAACACGAAGACTTTTATATCATGATGTTGTATTAGTTTAATCAAGTATTTCATGGTATGTTTGTAGTGGTATATCATGGTGTGTATGTAGTAGTCACGCATATTTTATCTATGTATTTAATAGTTATTGCATATCATTGTGTTGTATTTTACAATAAGTAATAAATAAAGTTATTAGTGCAATGAGGGATTCAACTGTGAATGATAGGTTTTTTGTCATGTTTTTATGCTTTACGCTATTTTATTCAGTATCAAGAGATGTATTGGGTACAACGACAGTTTTTTATGCCGCTAAACTTTAAAAATAAACAACTATGATTGGTTCAGAGCATTAAATAAGAAGTTACTTGGGTTAATTCAAACTCGTGTCTCTGAAAAATCTGATAGATTTATCGGACGTGTTACACTTTTAATGGTTAGCATATTGTTATATAATTAGACAAGTAAAAGATAATTGTTATTATGCAGATATATTTTTTTATGCAACCATTCATCGTTTAATATACAACTTTTGCGCAAGGAGAAACAATGGCCAACATTATTCTAATGTGCTACAAATAGTGGAGATTAGAGTTAAATTCCTCAATCTTGGATATAATTCAAAAGATAAACCAACTCAGAGATGATGAGATATCAAAGGTTCTAGTCTAACACATTATAATTGTAGTAGAATCGCATATTTAGTTGAAGTAAAATTGTATGTTCAGCTGCAGTAAAACCACATGTTCCGTTGAACTAGTCTCGTGTGGTTTAGTTTATGGTAGAATCACACGTTCAGTTTCATTAAAATTACGTGTTTTAGTATGCAGTGAAACTACATGTTTAGTTGTATTGGTCTCATATGTTATAGTAGAATTGCATATTTAGTTAAAGTATACTCGCACATTCATTTACTATAGAATCGCATGTTCGGTTGCGTTGGAATTGTGTGTTTTAGTTTATTGTACAATAACATATTGTAGTTTGTAATAGAATCACGTGTTTAGTTAAAGTAAAACCGCATATGGGTTATAATTGTCTCGTACATTATAGGTGCAGCGGAATCGAATGTCTAGTTGAAGTATAATCGAATGTTCATTTGCAATGGAATCATATGTTTTAGTTTGCAGTAAAATTGCATGTTTAGTTGCAGTAATATTGCATGTTCAGTTGAACTATTCACACGTGTTTTACTAAGTTTTTTATCATGTCAGAGGTCTTAGAGGGTGAGTTAACATTAACAGCGGTAAAATAAGGGCATTTGGTGAGGATAAAGCTATTGATTATAATCTATGAGATAATCGATTTGGGAACCCAAATCGTGTACCATAGCCAAATCCTAATAAGATGACTATATTTGTAGCAACAAAACCAAGAATAAAGCCTTCACACCTTAGACAACCATCAACCAGAACAACCAATACAACCTTAACCACCTCAGCCTAAACACTGATGGTCACAACTAGATGAACAACAATTCGTACACCCCCAATAGAAAACGGGGGTTTCAGATATGATTTTGATGTTGGTTGCACACTATGTGAATTCAGCAAACAAATTAAGAAGACTCAAATCCCTATCCGAGAAGACCCTAACCTCATCCAATAATATTTCAACCACCTCAAAGAACAATACAACAATCTCAAAGAACACTGCAATCACAATGAAGAAAATTTGAACCACCTCAAAAATGAAGAGTATGACCACCTACAAGAGGAGTTATCTTTTACATCAGAAACTGGAACGTAAAAGACATAGCAACACATTTATATGGTCTGTTGAGTTTTACCGCATGGAGTATTCGCTTCAAAAAATTGGGATAAGTAGGTAAGTATATATATTCCAGAATAACTTGTTATCTCTATCCAATTTATCGCAATCCCGCAAATCTCATACCAATATGTCTCGTATTATTGTTATAGGTTGAAGAACAAGATAAATTGATAGCGGAGTTAAGTCGGCAGTTGAAACTTCAAAACTTTTACGGAACATTATCTCAGCCTATTTGTGATTTAAAACCAATTGTATCAATACCACCATCACAAACCAATCAAAATAAATCCCACGGATACCACAAGAACACACACGATAATAACAATAGAATACTCACCCGAATGAGAAATAGTATACCCACAATAACACCAAACGAAATACCCATAATAACACTAAACTGAACAACAAACAGAACACCAAGTCAACCCAATAGTCCAACTACTCAACCAACCAAACCAACTGAACTACCTTGTCTGAAAAAACAAAAAAAAAATAATACTAGGAAAAACAAGAAAAACACACAACATAAAACAAGGGAAACCATGCACTACTAGTAGGTATAATATGTCTCATATGAATTTAGTACAAGTCTTGCATATTTGTTTTATAATTGGTCTCTTCATATTTTTAACACAATTCTCACATTATAATATTGCACCAGAATCACACGTGTCATCTTTCATATGCGCTTATACAAGTCTCGTATTATAAATTGTATGATATGGTATATATATATATATATATATATATATATTGTTTGTTTATTTCAAACTTATTTACACCAACCATAACTAAAACTAGTTGGCTCACAACCAAATTAAAGAACCACAACACTAATAACCTGAACCATAACTAGTCAACCAACATGCAAAAGAAACCCAACACACATCAAGAACCAGAAGCAGCCAGCCCACATACTGGAGAAACCCAACTCCTTCAACCAGAACCAGAACCGGAACCAACCAACCCACAAACAGAAAAATCCTAACATAGACAACCCAAACGATAAACACCACTAAAGCACAAAAAAGAAGCATCACCATCAGCTTTAGCTAATACAACATCCATAAAAAAAGAATAAGAAAATAATATTTTTCAAATAGAGCTTACACAATAATATTATGATCAGATTGATAAAATTAAGGTTTATACTCTTCTTATACAAATTTAGGATGTTTTCGTGAAGAAGATGAAGGTTGTTGTTGTCTTGGATGCTACTACTAACAAAGATGTAAATGAGATAAAGACAACGTCAAGGATACAACTTTGTGAATATGTAAATGGATTTTAAGTAGATTATTATTCAACTTTGTATGTATATTTTTATATATTGGAGGTTTCCAAAACACTATATTTTTTATATGTATTATTTTAAGTAGATTAATATTCAACTTTCAATATATGTTTTCATATATTGTTGTTTTATATTATATTTTGTCTTTCGGTATATTTGACGTGGTATTGTCTATTTTTTTTCCCTTTGGATCATATGTTTGTTTTCAGTCAATAAAATGTGTCGATGGCTCGCGCCAATCTTATATGTATATTTTGTCTACACGTTTTTTAATATGATGCGTTGATGTATCACATGTTTACTCAATGGAAACTGATCTCACACATTTACTTTGTGGATAATTGGTCTCACGTGTTTACTTCATAAAAACCTAGTCTCGCATATTATTCTGTACATATCTCACATATTACTTGACATCATATCTTGCATATTTCGGACAAGCAAAGCACAAGTTCAAGAGGATGATGAATGGACCGAATGACCATTTCTTAAAGAAATATTGTTTGAGATACGAAATAATGAGGTGAATTTCCATGATCTGGAAACAAATACATAAATAAGGAAAATGAGTTACATGTATTAAATACCATAAAGTGTGTACTACATAAATGGTAGAAAAACATAAAGATCTAGAATTATGGTATATACCAGCATTACATGGACCCGGTCGAATAAATGTATTTGTAATTGATATGATGACGCTACTTAATGAATGCAAGCTGGGTTTTATGGTAAAATAGATAATCATTCACCCATTGTATAACACTGCTCAGTTTTACCCCTTGTATAACATGACCCTCACTTGTCATTTGGTATATTATTACGATTGGATTTATACAACGAGTAAATAAACAACTATGAAGTACCAACAATATGTTTTGATGAGATATACTCAAATAAATGCCACATGATAGTACTTTCGGCTCATACAATGATAAATATACCTAAATTATGTATGTATTATTGAAACAGAACTTGTTTGTAATCTTTTGTAGATTTCTTTGGGAATGAAAAAAGTCACAACAAAAATGGTTAACAAGGTATTTCTCATTAAGCATACATACATGTATTATGTGTTGGTTCCAGTATGCACCATCTTGAAAAATACAAAGAACCATTTGACATTGTTGATTATTAACATTGAATCGGATGTAAAAAAAAATATAACTCAGGGTTACCTCCCAGTAAATATAATTTTGAGGACTAAATTATAAATAATGTAAATTTAAGGATTTAATTATAAGTAATGTAAGTTTTGTCCTTAAATTGGAACTGATGTAAGATTTAGAGAGTATTTGTAACTATGTATATTATTAAGGACTAAACAGCAATTAGCCATCTTTTGTAACAGATTTCAGTTTGAGACTAAGTCTTGGCTAATCTATATAAAGGGCAAGGCTACTCTAATAAAGGGGTTGAATATTTTTACTTTGAAAACTCATTTATACTTGTACTTTCTCTCTCTAAAATTTACAATTAGCAATTTACTAAGGCAAAATTATAACTCATCAAATTAACGACTCCACTGGCAACTTGAAAAAAAAAAGAAATCAGTGACTTATTCAGCTCGAAATTAATACAATATTGTTGTATTTTCTGTTCAGAATCAGTACGATGAATCCTGAGAACAATCCTACAATTCGATCAGCTATGAAGACTCTTAAGGATGATTTACAGGTTGGTAGACCTGGTGGATCATCTCCGATCAAAACGCAATATGATATTAAGGTTTGAATGAATCTCGATAAAATTAACGCTTTGAATGAAAAATATGAACGGAGAGAGCAAGAAATTTGCTCGGCAAAGGTTAGATCCGAAGTTAGACAGGAAACAGAAAAAACTGAGGTATAACCTCAATCATATTGGTCTTTTGATGATCGACGAGCTAAATTTGAGCATAAAAAACACGTTTTGTGTCTCCAAAAGAGCGATATTCCTCTCGTAAGGAGAAAAAAGATAAACAGAAATATGTAACCTCTAGTGACGAAGAGGTAGAAAGTTCAGCTTCAGGCTTCAAGAGATTTATAGGTTCTTCGGAAGAGGAATCAGACAGAGATCAGTCGAGGAAACATAAAAAAGAGAGTAAATTTAATAAGGATAATGCTCCTCGTTCAACTTGGTACGAAGGAAACCCCTCAAATCAATATGCTGAAACTAATCGGAATTCGTATGTTACTATGGGAACGGATGACCAGTTCATTCAAAGAGTTGACTGGATAAATTCTCCATTGACGAATGAAATTCGTTATATGGCGCTTCCGAAGTGTTTTGACATTTCGAAGGTTGAAAATTTCGATGGGATGCAGGATCCTGATGATCACATCGAACAATTCAAGAATTACATGCTGAACTTCGAAGATGACGACATGCTGGTGTATCGTGCATTGGTATAACCGAATTCCAAGGGGGTTCATTTCAAATTTCAGATATTTCTATACTGCATTTCGAAGGCAGTTTGTGGGAAAGAAAGAGATGAGAGAAAATGTGATACCATTATTTAGTGCAAGCAGGCACCTGGAGAAAAGTTGAAAGACTATACAAAGAGGTTTATGTTGACTAAGGCTAGTTTGGACAATTGTGAGGAAAATGTGGCGATAGCAGCTTTTCGCCAAAAGTTATTGCCAGAAATCTGGCTAATGAGACGACAAAAAGAATGGTCTTGACTTTTGGAGCTTTGATGGCTCAAGTTGAAGATCAGATTAAAGTGAAGGAGTCGACTAGAGTCCGAGGCGTACCAGTCAGCACTCCGAAAAATTCGGGACATGTAGCCAATAATGAGGGGTAGTCTTAGAATGGCAATGACAATGGCAATCAGTGGTCGAGGAAAAAGAATAACAATTTGCCTTCTCTGAGTGGTGGTTATTCAAATCACACTCCATCTAACACTTACAATAGGCCTATACCAAATACATGGGTCAAACCAGAATACTATGTTGACTTTACAAAGAATGTTTCTATAGTCTGGGATAAGACCAGGAGCTTCGTAAATTTTAGGAAGTCAGCCCCAATAAGTAGGCCAAGAGAGGAGATGAATAAAAAGTTTTGCAGATATCATGTTGATATTAGGCATAATACAAATAATTGCGTTGGTCTGAAGAAAGAGATCCAGTATTTGATTGAGCATGGAAAACTCATGACTTATATGAAGTCATATGGGAGCGCATCGAAAAATAATGGTGCATCAACTTCGAATGCTGCACCGCCAGCTGCGAATTTAATGATTTTGGATTCACAGGTTGAACCATTCGATGCTTCTTCTAAGTATGTTGAATACGATCCGAACATCTTGATTATGATGACAGTCGAAGAGCCTGTGGAAAAGGGACGTGTTCGGGAGCTATGCAAGTTTTTTGAATCGTTGACTATTTTTGGAGGCGATTTAATGACTGGAAACTCAGATAGTTCAAGGAAGAAGCATGTTGTCAACTTGACAACTCAAATTGAATGGAAGATGTCTACGCACTTGTATGGGAAGAAAAATATTCCTTTCATTTTGTTTGAAGAAGACGATCTGCGAGGTACTGTAGGACCACATGAAGATATTGTGGTGATTGGAGCTGAGGTGGCTGGCGTCTAAATTCAACGTGTGCTGATCGACACTGGCAGTTCTGCCAATGTCCTTTTGAAATCCACTTATGATATAATGGAAAATCCTTCTCAGATTTCTCAATCGCATCAAACAATTATTGGATTCATGGGTGTAACAACTCGTGTTGTTGGAGAATTCGAAGGTGAGGTGAGTTTGGGAAAATGACCATTTAAGAAAAAGGTCAAGGTACTCTTTGTGGTGGTAGACTGTCCCACAACTTATAATGCTATTTTTGGAAGATCGTGGCTTTCAAGAATGTATGAGGTGGTGTGTACAGTTCATCAGTGCTTTAAGTATGTGGTTGAAGATAGAGTTGGGGTTGTTCGAGGTGAACAGAAGGTTGCCAGGGAATGTTATGCTACTGCACTCCGGATCTGAGGGTCCAGGAGTGGAGATTTAATGCGGGAATAACAATTAGAGGGGGCACCCTCGGATCTAGAAGAAATGGTTGACGATCCGAGGGAAACCCCGGAATATTTAACGGTGAGCGAAAATATAGAGGAGTTTACTTTTTCGAAAGGGAAGGTACTTCGCATCAGAAGATTATTGACCCCGTTTCTACGTCAATAATTGTTGGATTTTTTATCTCAAAATTTGGATGTCTTCGCTTGGAAGAAAGATAATGTAATGCGAGTGCCCATTAAAGTAATTCGTCACAGTTTGGCCATCGATCCAAATGTCAAGCCGGTTATTCAGAAAAGAAGAGTGTTTTCTTCGGAAAAAGCAGAAGCGATTGTTGCTGAAGTGGATCGGTTATCTAAGGTCGGACATATAAGGGAGTCACAATACCCTTTGTGAACGGCGAATCCGGTGGTAGTAAAAAAGAAGAATGGGAAATGGAGAATGTGTGTGGATTTTACAGATTTGAATAGAGCTTGTCCCAAATATTTGTTTCCTATTCCTCGAATAGATCAGTTGATTGACTAGACTTCAGGCAACAAAATTTTAACTTTTGTGGATGCTTTTGTAGGATATAATCAAATCCAAATGGATCCAAAAGATCAAGAATGCACAACTTTTATAACTGATAGGGGCTTACATTGTTATAGGATGATGCCTTTAAGATTGAAAAATGCTGGAGCCACTTATTAGAGATTGATGAATAAGGATTTTGTTACACAGATCAGAAAAAATATGAAGCTATATATAGATGACATGGTAGTAAAAAACTCTAAGGATGAAGTGCATCTTGATGATTTCGAAGAAGCTTTTTTGAATTTAAGGGCAATCAGGTTGAAATTAAATCCTGAAAATGTACCTTCAGAGTTCCATCGAGGAAGCTTTTCGGTTTCATCATCAGTGACAAAGGAATATAAGCTGACCCATAACAATTGAAAGCTTTTATAACAATAAATTCTCCTCGATCAATAAAAGAAGTGCAAATTTTAACACGAAGGTTAGCAACATTTAACCGATTTATATCTAGATTTTATGACAAATGCTTTCCTTTCTTTCAAGTGTTACGATGACCTAGCAGGTTTGAATGGACATCAGAATGTAAAGCAGTTTTCACATATATAAAAAATTTGCTGTCATCACTAGAGATCTTGTCAATACCTCGAAATAGGGAGAAACTGTTTTTGTACTTCGCGGTTTCGGATTTTGCACTGAGCGTAATGTTAATAAGTGAAGATTTAGGAGTTCTTAAGGCGGTGTATTATATTAGTAAAAGTTTGGTGGCAGCAGAAAAGAGATATGAAATTGGAAAAATTGGCATTAACACTGGTGATTGCTACTGGGAAGATGCGTCCATATTTTCAAGCTCATTATATTGAAGTCCAAACTTCATTCCTCTTAAAAAATGTGTTGCAGCGACCTGATATTTCGGGGAGAATGACCAAATGGTCGGTAGAGTTGGGGGATTATGATATTTTATTTACACCTCGAACAACAATAAAGGTGCAATCATTAGCAGATTTTTTATTGAATTCCACTCAAGTAGATCAAAGGAGGAAGAAAATAAAGAAGTCGTACCTGTTGATTCGAGGTAGGTTGTCCAAACATATGGAGGCTCTAGTGTTTCAGGGTGCAGTGCTGAAATTCAATTAATAGCTCCAATGGGAGAAATAATAATTCAATATATTAAATTTGGTTTTCATGCTTCGAACAATGAAGCTGAATAAGAAGCTCATTTTGTAGGTTTGAGATTTGCAAAAATTTGTGGGGCAACTTCAGTACGCTTGGAAACATATTCTCAGTTGTTAGAAAATCAAGTATCTGTATTTTTCGAAGCAAGAAAAGATCGTTTGATTTTATATCTTCGAGAACTTCAGAATTTAATGCTTCTGTTGGACAACGTTGTTGTGGAATATATTGGGCGATGAAATAACATGGTGGCTGGTTCTTTAGCAAACGTTGATTAAAATAAATAATATCCTTGGACTTTGCTACAAGAAAGTCATCCAATTGTTACTCAATCTAGCCAATGTGAATGTATATATGAATTTTTTACAACTGGAAAAATCTGAGGCGACTAGCGATCAGATATACTTAATTTTTTGACCCAAGGGATATTACCAGATGATTCACAATTGGCAAGAAAATTGAGAAGTAAAGCCTTCAGATATATAGTCCTGAATGGAATTTTGTATAAAAAAGCATTAAGAATACCATTGTTACGATTTTTAAGCAAACAAGAATCACAAGAAGTATTATCAAAGTTGCATTATGGTTAAGGGTCAGCTCATTGCGGGTTCAAAGCTCTGTCACGTCGAGTTTTACTTGCAGGGTTCTATTGGCCTACAATCATGAACGATGCTAAGAATTTAGTTCGAGGATGTGATACTTGTTAGAGATTTTCCAATGCTATTCATAGACTAGAAGTGTCGCTTATGTCTATATATGAGGCCGTACAATTTGATAGATGAAGAATTGATCTAGTGGGACCGTTGCCGATGACTTTTGGAGGAAGACGGATGATAATTGTAGCGGTCGATTATTGTACAAAGTGGGCAGAGGCAGAACCACTATCAGGAACAAGGATAAAGGATGTCATCAAATTTATTGTGAATAATGTATGTTGTCCTTTTGGAGTTCCTCAGAGGATTACAACTTATAATGGCCCTCAGTTTAATAACAAGGAAATGGTTTCATTTTGTATTTTAAGGGAATTCAGTAATGTTTTTTATGCCTATTCATCCTTAATCCAATAAACAAGTGGAAATAACAAACATAACAATTTGAAATGGATTGAAGAAAAATTTGACGGGGCAGTAGGAAAATGGCCAAATTATTTGCAAGAGGTACTTTGGGCTTATCGAACAACTCCTAGAGAGGATACGAAAGAGACTTCTTTTGCTTTTGAATATGGAATGGATGTTTTCAGCCCTATAGAATCCAAGATGTCATCTTTTAGAATAGCCCAGTATCTTGAAAGTTCTAATGATGAAGTTCGAAGGGAAAATTTGGATCTGATTGAGGAAAAAGAAGTTCGAGCTCATCTAAATATAATTTATTATCAGACTCGTATGAGAAATCGATATGATTCGAATCTGAAAAAAAAAAGAATTTAAAGAAGGTGATAAGGTGTTGCGAAACATTTTCTTGCACACAAAGGAGAAGAACCCCGAAAAAATGGCTCCGAATTGGGAAGGGCCTTATACAGTTGTTGAAAGAATTAAGTCAGGGTCCTATCGTCTTTGTGATTTCGAGGGAAGAATGCTTCAACATCCGTGGAATATCCAACATTTAAAGCTTTATTATGAGTACATATGTTTTTGTACTTCAGAATGTTTGTTTTGAATGACGCACTCTTTCATATCCTGTTGGCCCATTAAGGTTTTAACGAGGCGTCGTGTACATATTCAATATTATCAATAAAGTTTGTTTTTTGGCCAATGGTTGTTTGTTTACACATATATTTGAATACTATCTTAATAAATCATCAGTGGCTGGTCATCTTTGAGATTGGTTAAGATCAGAATGCTCCGAAGTGTTTATAATACTTTTCGAAGAAACAACCATGTTAAACAAGCACATTACATTTTTATTTCGAAGTGAATGCTTAACAACACACTGAGAATTTTTCGAAGGGCTACTAAAGCTTAACTCATTGATATTTTTTCGAAGAGCTATTGTGTTAAGGTATTCGAGATGGTAAGTTTACATTTTATAATTATTTTGTTTTATAAATTTATCATCGAATAATATGCAAAGAAAATGATAAAATAGAAAAACTGTTTGTTCTTTAGATTAATTCGTTGAGGTACAAAAAGAAAATTCTTAATATGACAAAAACAAAAAAGTGATAAAATTAATCAGAGGACTCTTCCTCTTCGGATGAATCATCTTCCGAGGATGATGAATCAGGAACATGGTCGAAAGTTTCACTTGGGCGTTTTTCTTCACGTATGTCATTCCAAAAACTTGTAAGGTTGATTTTTGGATAAACAACGTGAAGCTCTCGAAGAAGAAGAATGGTTGCATCTTCTTTTCCGACGTTGATAGCAGTTTGCATATCTTTTGAAAGCTCAGCCTTGGCAGCAGTTACAGCAGAAATTTTCTCCGTTTCGAAATCCTCCTTCAGTTTCACTATCTCATCCGCTAGCTCTTTATTTTTTTGTCTCACAAAGAGTGAGAGAATTTTGAAGCCGAGTGGATTTGGATTTTTTAGTGTCTAGTTCAGTAGCATGATTAGCCTTGAGTTTGTTTATTTCTGCCTCATGAGAGTTCGTCAGCAATTATGTATCCATAATGTGGGTGATTCACATATGATTTTTCATGCAGAAAGCACCTTTTATGAGTTCTGACCTTACAATTTCATAACCATGAATTTGATCAACTACTTTGCCATGCAAATCTTCTCTGAATTTTTTCTCAGCCTTGTACGCTTCCTTGTAATAAACCATATCTCTGGCCAATTACTTCAGATACTTCGACTTGAGAAGCAAATGTCTTTACTGTAGTATCAAGCTCGGTAAATGGTTGAAGTGCGAAGACGATTGCAGGATTTGGAGGAGGAAGACGAAGTTCCGATGTGCTAGGACCTTGAATCATAGGGGTGATAGGTTCATGAGAACGTTTAATTTATGGAGAAACTTCGACTTGTGTTGGTCTCCCAAAATTAAGCATGTGGCTTTGGATAACTTAAACATCAGGATTTTCTTCACTAGTAAGTGCTTCGGTTTTTTCGAAGTTGATAAACATATAAGGATCAAAGTTTGCAGTAGCCTGATGCTCGTTGGAGGTGCTATCTTCAAAGACTATCACAGGATTGTCTTTGGTTGGATGTTCTTCGATTAAAGGATTTTGTTGGTTTTCAGTAGCGATGTTTTCGTCTTCGTCAACCAAAGTATATGAAGTGATTCTCATTTGCTTATTTTTCTTTCCATAAGAACCAAAAGAAGTTTTCTTTTTCTTTGAGGATGGTTCTTGATATTTTCCCTCTTCGATAGGTGAGAGAGGTTGTTCAGCAGTTTTGTCATTTTCGACGCTTTGGCTTCGATGGCGTTGAATGGCTAGCACCAGATGTGCTAGCTGCCTTTTTACCTTTATTTTCTTTGACTTTTTCTTTTTTTCTTTTTGGTAAGTGGATTTCCGATCTGTTGCGAATGAGAATGAAGACTTTACAGTCAGGTTGAGATATTCGTTGGCAGACTAGCTTCAGATCCAAATCTAATGTCAGATCTTGAGGAGGCAAGCCACCTTTTTTATTGGAAACATATGACAATGAAGGAAATTAATGGGCTAAAAGGCAGTATGAAACGCGTTGTTCCATTCCTTTTCAGCCCAAACAACAAACTTTTGGAAAATCAACTTGGCAGCTGGACGACGTGATGATTAATGCTTCGCAATTTCTGAAATGAAAGTAGAAAAGCAGATATTAAAAAAATGGTGTAATTGTTTTTTCAGAATGTAAAAGTTTCGAGGGGATTACGATTGCTTCTCCATACGAGAGTTAGTTTTGAAAGATTGGTTTCGGAAATTGCTTTGCCATTCTCTCACGCTCCTGATATAAAGACGAACTTCTGTTTCCATAATTTTTCAGCCTCTAAGAGATCATCGATAATCTTGAGATCATCCATCAGGGTGAGATAGTAAAAAAGAAGCTCCAGACCTTTCAATAGTTGGGTTAAGGAGATGAAGTCTTTGATGCTGATAGGAATCTGAGACAGTCGAGATGCCATAATCATTGACATAAGGGTGAACCACTGATTTGGTGTCACCTGAGTAGGACATAAGCTCAACAGTTCGAAGTATTCCACGATCATAGGATCTAGTGGAAACCGAAGGCCCCAATTAATAATCTCAGGGTAGACTACTAGCTCGTCGTCTTTGCAATCTAAAGAAGTTTCTTCTTCATTGGGTAGTCGAAGCGTTATGTTCTCTCCCATTCCCCATTGCTTTTTCAGAGGTGAAGCTTGGCTATTTTTGTAGTATATGTAGGGGACCTTTTTTAGAGCAATGATATATTTGCCTTCAAGGTTTCTCAGGTTTCATCCAATTTTTGCTCTTTCTTCTTCGGATACGAACTAAGTGTCAGTTTTTTCTTGAGGTTTCTGAGTATTTATGGAGTTCCCATCGTCAGATTCAGCCTCGAGATTGGTCGTCGTAGATTCTGAATGAACTTAGTTGGCTTTCGAAGTCTCTTCTCGAGGATTTTGAGATGTTTGGTTAACAACCTCTGATGAAGGGTTACCTGGTAAGATGTAGAATTCGGTAATACCTAAAAAGTTCTCCTTTCTTGCCTGAAAACTGTTGCATAACTTTATTCCCGTGGATACGATATTTAAAAAAAAAACATTTGATTACTATCTCAAAATGTGAATTATGCTGTAATATAGAATCATCAATTCATCTCTTCATTAATTGTGATTTTGCTTGGAGTTCATGGTCATATTATGCTTATATCTTTAAAGTCAAAATGGAAAAATTCATGACCATAACGCACATGATTCAGACCTGGTTGTGGTCAACTCATAATTATGTTGATATTAGAAGGATTTTGCCTATTCTTATTCTCTGGACCATATGGAGAGCTAAAAACAACAACTAATTTAACAACAAAACATAAAATTATGAGGCAACCATCAGGTATATCAGCAACATAATTCCATGCCTTGATCACTCTAACATTCTTAGGGCTAAGCACTAGAACAAGGATTTCAAAATAGCTAAAGACATAGGCTGTTCTTACTACATATATGAAGAAAGAAAGCCTACTTATCAGAATTGATGTTCGTCTAAGAAAGATTACCTTAAGCTTAACTCTAATGCAACTTGCTAGAAAAATGGTAACTCAGGAGGTGGTTTTCTGATTTGTGATTGCAATGGAGACATAGTTAGATGAGGTACCAATATGTATGGTAAAATAACCCCAATCACGGCTGAGTCTCAAGCTTTGCAAGATAAATTGCTTCTTTGAAAAAAAAACCCGGATGAAACAAGGTTGTGATTGAAACAAATTCTCTTATCTTAGTTAATATGCTTTACAGTGGAATGTATCCTTTTCAATTAAATCAGATTCTTCATTGTTGCAGAAGACTTATCTCGTTTTACATGAGTATTTACTACATTTCTAGGGTCCAAAATCAGGCAGTCGATTGACTTGCTAAATAGACTCTAAAATGTAAGATGAAAACTGAATTCAATAACTTTGAAGCTCCAAATCCTTTAAAAGCTATCACCTTATTATAAAGCTTAAACCTAAGCTATTTCAATATTGAAGATTAATGTATTTTTAATATAATTCTCTTTTGGAGTACTTGCGTAATTACGTTGATAAATCACAAAGTAACTCACCAATAAAAGTTATTAACCTATTTTGGGAAATGGCTTCTCTCCCAAGAAAGGGTTTCTTGTTCCTTTGGTGATTTTCTCCATCACCCATCTTGCTTATAGCCATGGATTCTAACCATATTAACCTTAATTCTCTTGAAGAGTTTCCTTCTCTTCTTAAGGAAGGTGAAGCAACCAGGCCTAAGAAAACTTTTGCGGAAACTGTTAAACAATCTGCTCCCTCTCTTGATCATAGTCATGACCTTAAACCAGAGTATTACAAGCAATATGGGGGTCATTATTCAGTGCAGTTTTCGAATGACGTTAAGGGTTTTATTCTCGAAAATTCTTCAACAACTGTTGTCTGCAAGTTTAAGGATGGAATTCCGCAGAAATCAGTTCTTGAAGCTTTTCTTCAGAACTTTAAGTTTAAAGGTTCGTATAAGTTTTGTAGCCTTGATTCGAGGCATAACTTCGTCGAGTTCCAGTTAAAGGCAGATGTGAGTAGTATTTGGTCTAAATACGTTTGGAATATTGAAGGTAAATCGATGAGAATGCTTTGCTAGGATTCTGAATTTAATAGAAGGTATGAGTGTTCGAAGGCTCTGGTCTGGGTTCGCTTGGAGAGAGTTCCTGAGTTTATGTATAATAGCTCTATTATACATAGTTTAGCTTTTTCTATTGGAACCACATATAGAGTTATAATTCTTGAAAACAAAGCTCTCATAAAAACTTGTTACGCTCATGTTGAGCTCGATGTTTCTATACCTCTTAAATATAGACCCTGGGCTGGTTTTGGTTCGAATGAGGGGTACTGGATTAACATCAGTTACAAGAACGTGCATCCTTATTGTAATACTTGCTTCCATCTTGGCCATAAAGATAGTGAGTGCAAAAAGAAACTTTAAACTGTTAAAGATGATGAAAAGATCGACAATTGTGATGTAAATTGTGAAGAAAGATGTGAAGAAAGCGTTAATGATGTTAGTAAGAAGGTTAAAACTGTTAATGTTATGAATAGAACTGGTATTGTGGAAGAAGACTCTCGTTGTGGTCCAAGAACTTCAAATGTGAACTCTAGTAACTCTCAATCCTTCAATAAAGATTATAGAAGAAAGCCGAGGTCTATTATCAGTGCTAAGGATCATGCCTCTCAGGTGAATGATTCTATTGTAGGTGAAAGAATTCAAGACCTTAATGTGGATAACAATATGGAAGTGATTGACGCCCTGCATAGAATGGAACATGATTTTTCTCAAAGTAATCCCCAGTTTGAGGATAATGATTTGGTTGGAGATATTGTAAGCTGTGATAACACTCCGAGAAATCAGACTGTTAACAAGGATTTTGACTCTATCATCAGTGGGAAGATTAAGTCTCAGTTGAAGAAAGGAAAAACTAAGAAGCTCGCCATTAATTCTCTATCTGTGAAAGGAGGAAATCCGAAACGTAAATCTTTATCTGACAATGATAAAGATCACTAATTGGAATGCTCGAGACCTGAATAATAAGCCTACGTTGAGGAGGCTTCTTTTTGTTATCAAAGATAATAATTCTAAGATTGTGTCTATTCAAGAGCCAATGGCTGACTCTTGTAAGTTGAGTGGTGTGGCTGATGTTCTTGGCTTCCACAATTCCTTTTCTAACTGTTCCAATAAGATTTGGATCTTCTGGAAGGATGATGTTGTGATTGATATCCTTGATGGTCATGTTCAGTTTGTTAACATGTTGGTTTCTTATCCTAACTGCAATTCTTTGTTTAATTTCTCGGTGGTTTATGCTAAGAGTCAAAGGATGCTTAGAAGGGATCTCTGGAATCAGATGAAAGTGTTTGCTCCTGTTGATGCTCCTCGGATCATTACTGGCGACTTCAATGCCATTACATGTTCTGAAGATCGGATTGGCTGTTCTAATTTTGATCATAATAGTGCTAATGACCTTAATGAGACTATCAGGCTTTGTAATCTTGAGGAAGTTGGTTACATTGGTTCGAGGTTCACTTGGAATATGGGGACTCGTTGGAAAAGGTTGGATAGAACTTTGGTTAATGAGAAGTGGATCAACACCTTTATGGATACCAAGGTTTATCACATGGTCAGAACTTGTTCTGACCATGCACTCTTCTTTATTCAATCTAATCAGTCTCCTAATAATATTAACTGCAAGAAGAGTTTCAAGTTTGTTAATTCTTGGACTGATGATGTTAGCTTTTTAAGTACTGTTAAGGAGAACTGGGGCTTGGATTGCAATGAGAATCAGGGTCAGGTCTTCTGGTATAAGTCGACGAGGCTCAAGTTTTGTCTTAAGAAGTGGAATTTGAACATATTTGGCAACATTTTCAGTAAGGTGAAAGAGACTGCTGAGGTTTTTAGAAGAATGGAACTCATTCATGCTGAATCCAATAGCAGTTCTTCTAAGTCTGATCTTTCGAAAGCTAATAGTTTATACTTAAAGGCTCTCAGAAATGAAGAAAGCTTTTGACGTCAGAAGTGCTACAATGGGTGGATCAAAGATGGTGATGGTAACACCAATTTATTCCATGCTTTTGTCTCTAAAAAGAAAGCCTATTCTATTAAAGGGATCAAAGACAATGGGTCTTGGCTTGATAACCCTTTAGATATTTCTAACTCTGCTGTGTGTTATTTTAAGTCCATTTTATCCTCTTTTTCTTATACTAATAGAGATGAAGAGACTTTACTTATGCAGGATGAGATCTTCAGTAGTATTCCTAATATGGTTAGTCAAGATGATAGTAATTCTATCATTAGGCAGACTAATAAAGAAGAGGTTTGGAGTGTAATTGCCAATATGAAGTCGAATAGTGCTCTTGGGTTAGATGGTTTTAACATCTTTTTCTTCAAATTTTGTTGGTCTATTATTAATACAGATTTGTGCAGTGCTCTAAACTTTTATCTTTCAGGCAATGACATTCCTGGGGGCGTCTTTGCAACTGGCATTTGCCTTGTTCCAAAGTGTGCCAATCCAACTGATTGGAAGGCTTTTAGGCAAATAAGTCTTTGTTCAATTTTCAATAGAATCTTTTCCAATCTTATAAACTCTAGACTATCTATTATTTTGCCTAACATTATTTCAAAAATGCAAGGTGCTTTTGTCAAAGGGAGGTTGATCCATGATAATATTTTAATTACGAAAGAATTGGTGCATGACATTGATAGGAAACCTAAAACCGACAATGCTATTATTCAGTTAGATATGTCTAAAGCTTTTGATAAGCTTTCTCATGCATTCATTCTTAGAGTTCTTAAATGTTTTGGTTTTGCTGATAATTGTATTGAATTAATTAGAAAAATGATTACAAATGTTCATATCTCGTTGGTTATCAATGGTTCTAGCTATGGGTACTTTAAACAGAACAAGGGTATCAGGCAAGGAGACCCTTTGTCTCCCAGCCTGTTTATCCTAGCCGAGGATGTGTTGCTTCGTGGAATTTACAAGATTTTTGAGAACAATAAGCCTATACAATATACTTCTAGAACTAACTTACTGGTGCCTTGTTTAGCTTTTGCAGATGACGTCTTGATTTTTACCAACTGTAAGGCTGACTCCATTGCTTTGCTTAGTAGCTTGTTTGATAAGTAGCATCTTGTCTCTGGGCAGTCTGTAAACAAAGATAAAACAAATGTTATCATTTCCAGAAAAGTTAATCATGCTACAGCAAACAATATCAAGATTCAAGCTGGGTTCAATTCTGATTACTTGCCATTCAACTATTTAGGGATAACCATTGCTAGTAGCAACAAAGGGAAGTTCTTTCAGACTCTTTTGGATAAGATTCATGCTAGAGTTGTGGGCTGGGATCTTAAAAACCTATCGTTTGGGGGCAGGTTGACCCTTATTAATTCTGTTTTAATGCCTACTGTTTTCTATTGGATGCATAATTCCTTTATTCCTAATAATATTATTAAGAAGCTTGAAGGTTGCTTTAATAGGTTTCTTTGGAGGTCTAGCTATAATGTTAAGACTATTCATTGGGCTAGTTGGTATCAACTTTGTAAGCCTTATGCTGAGGGAGGTCTTAACATCAAAAGTCTTTGTGATGTTCAAACTGCTTCCTCTTATAAACTATGGTACCTTTTCAGGAAAAATAATAGTATGCGGGCTTCTCTAATGCACAAGACCTATTGTAAAGACTCCCATGCTCTTAAATTTGTTTGCAAAAACACTGACTCAGTAGTGTGGAAGAGGCTTTCTGTAATTAAAGACTCTGCTGATAAGAACATCAAATGGAGGCTGGGTCAGGGGTTTATTGATTTCTGGCTAGAAGACTGGCATGATAGTCCTCCTTTGATAAGTGATCCTAACTCCTTCAGATGGTTTTTAAGTGCTAGTGTGTGTTCATTTTGGAAAGTTGATAGCTGGGATTATAATGTGCTTCATAATATTTTACCTTCTGATAGAGTTAATCATATATCTAAATATAAAATTGACTCTAATAAGTCTTATGAAATCATTTGGAAGCTTTCTACTAGTAATGAGTTTGATTTAAACTCTACTTGGAATAATATCAGGCATAGTAATCCTAAGTCTGGTCTTTTTTCTCGTATGTGGAATCATTCTACTCCTAAGAAGTACTCGTTTTTGTGTTGGAAGCTCATCAAGGGCTATATTCCTCTCGATTATCCTTATGAGAAGGCATATCACCATGGTTTCTAAGTGTCAGTTCTGTCAAAACTGTGAAGAGATGAACCATCTCTTCATCAGTTGTTGTTTTTCTTGGCCTGTTTGGAACTATTTTAGTAGCTTGTTTAGGATTAATGTTAGAAGGCATATGGTTCTGCCTCATGTCCTGCATATCTGGTTTAGTTTTTCTAAGTCTAAGTGTCACATTACTCACATTATTCCTCAGGTGATTTGTTGGGTTATCTGGAGAAACAGAAACTTATCAAAGTTTGGTGATTCTCCAGATAATGTTCAAAAGGCCATTGGCAGAGTTGTTCACATAATTAACAATCTGGATTTAGCTAATGTAATTACTTATAAACATTAGACTAAAGCTGGTTATGCTAGTATTTCCCTAGGGTGTAGTTCAGTTATCAACAATCGCAAAGTCCCGAGTTACCTGAGGTGGATCGCTCCGAATCCGGGGAGAATGAAACTTAACGTGGATGGCTCGTGCAATAATTTCGGGGAGGCCAGCACTGGGATTCTGGTTCGTAACTCAGATGGTGATGTCCTCCTGGGTCGTGGTTCTCTCCTGGGCAAGATTAACCCTCTTTTTGCTGAAATCAGTGCCTTAGTCGAGGGATTGATTATCTGTAAGCAAAATCAGTGGGTTAATGTGGATGTAGAATCATATAATTTGATTCTTATAAACCTTTTAGCAACTAGAAAGGAGGCTTGGTACCTGTTCGATTCTCTGGCTATTTGTAGATCGTTAATTCATTCGAGGATGACGATCAGGCATATCTCTCGTCTCCAAAACCAGTGCGCGGACTGGATTGCGAAAATAGTGATGAACTTGAAGAAGAATATCCAGTTCGTATCTCCTCCTGATGAGCTTCGCTCGATTGTGTTGCTGGAGAGTCTTGGTGTAGGTTACGTTTCTTAGTCTGTTCGAAATTGGCTTGAGAAGAAGATGAATCGATTTAGGGTTAGGAAGGTGAAGAAGACCTGGATCGTCTGATTCTTAGGTGCACTGCACCCAGTTCAAAACCTTTCTCTTTAAATCTGAAGAGAAAGGGTCGTGAAGGTGAGCGTCAACCTTGTAGTACCAGAAGATCTTATGGTTGAATGGAGTTATTGGGATCTGGTTTTGGTGGAGAGTCTGAAGCTGAGAGCTAGGAGTCGAAGGGTTGAAGCTGATGAGGCATAGCCTTTGGTGTGTTGTAATCGATTTAGGGTTAGGGATCAGGTTGACTTCTTTTATCAATTTTGACCCCTTTCCTTATATTTTGGTCTTATTACTTTTAGGGCCTCTTGTTTGTAAATTGATACTTTATAGTCCTTCATTAATAAAATGTTTTTTTTGCTTAAAAAAAATATAATTCTCTTTTGTAGTTTACCTTTGTTGAGGATTCTAACCGTCATCAAACTCAGCGTGACAATGCCATAATTTTTTTTTTGCAAGTTAACAAAAGTTCTGAAGAAGAACCATGGAAGAGATTAACAATTAAACGATTCATTTTAAAATTCTGGCATCAAAAGAAATAAAATATACTATCCTTTCTCTCTCACTTCTATGGAAGGAAAAAATTGTTTTTTCTGTATGGTGCTTTTGCATTCGACTCTTACATTTTAAATTTAAGTCAATGATTGGTCTTTATCTTGTAACAGTTGCCTTTTTTTTGGACCTGATTTAATATAAACTCAGTTTATCTAAAATAAAAATATAATAGTTTTGGACGATAAAGCCCATTTCGAAGATATTCTACTATTCCTCGCGAGCCCAATAAATACCGGAATAAGGTTTATTGAAAAGACCACCCGACAACCCGTATCTCACTGATACTGCTAGGTCTAGGTTTCGCTGGAAGTACTACATAAACGCGGCGATACCACAGTTCATTGTTCATAATCAAGATCTGTTCTCGAGTTGTTTACTTTTTACACATTAAAAAGGCGATGATGTAGAAATTTCTCGATTCTGAGTTCTCTTAGACCAAAAGCAAATCATGATAATGAATTGCTGTTTAATGATGTTTTTATGCGTGTCTGAGCCTTTTTGTTTCTCCGATAAAACTAGTGTTTGGTGTTTGTACGAGGCTCCATATTAAACCGAGTCAACAGCAGGCGCTTGTTAATGGCGATCTTGACTGCCGCTTGAAGCCGAAACTAAATTTACCGGAGGAAGACCCTTTGAAACAAGTCTCATTGTTTCTCAGATACAATTTTCTGGTTATATTCCTTTTTGTAACTCTAAATTTACGATTCGACTATTCTTCCGAAATTGATAAGGGTCGTGTTTATCATTTGTTTGTTTATTGTTTAGGAAGATTAACAGATGATTGAATTTCTTGATATGAGCCTGTCGGATCTAATTTTATAATGTGAAATGGGCTGTGATGAATTGTTTTACAGCTCAATATGCCAGTTCTGCTTCAGAGAATTCTTGATTGATAAGCTGTTTTATATTCTGAGCCTACAGATTCGTCATTTATGTTTTTAAAACGTTTGAAGATTTTCGATGATGAATGATCCATTGATTGAGGTGTAGCTGATCCAAGGTTCCTGTTTACAGGATGAACCTCCTTTGATTTTCTGCATCCTTCATGAAATTACTGGATATGTCTGAGTTATAATCTCTTATTATTATGATTTTCAAAAGTTACATCTCTATGTCTGTTTTGAGTTTCACTATACTCTTGTGTGTATTGGGTTATGCAAGGGTCTGATAAACTCAAATAGTTTTAGGTGCTGTCATCAACTTCCTCTCTTGTTAAACAGTAGAGATTGAAGCTAAACAACAGCTCAATATTCTTTTTAAATTTCAGTAACATTTTGATGATGAGTTGTTGTTCTATGTTTTGCTTCATTGGATTGACACTAATAGCCATGTTGAACCTCCTTGTTTCCCTATATCTTTCCTGATATTGGGTTTGTTTTTATTCATGTTTTGGTTTTCTTGAAGTAACCCAAAACCCTTCATTAGCAGATCGAATCTCTTTTCGTAAAGTTTTTGTTTTTATTCATCTAATGTTATAATTGGCTATATGTGATGGGATTCTTTGATCATTGGATTTTAGGGTGTCCTAACCTGGGAGATCTATGGTAAGGCTATTCAGAAGTGTCTATACCCTAAAACCTTTCTACTTTTTATAAAATTATTGCCAAAATCGAAAAGATATTTAATCAGTCGTTTATGGGTGATCTTTGATGGTGAGTGATCCATTGATTTCTATATTACGAAATCACTGGATATGTTTGAGTTACAGTCTTTTTATTATCAAAGGTTGACACTTTAATAGTTGTTTTGAGTTTGTATTATACTCTTATGTGTAATAGGTTGTGCAGGGTTGGTAAACTCATATCGTTTTAGGTGCTATCATCAACTTTCTCTCTCGTTAAACAGTAGAGATTGGAGCTAAACAACAGCTAAATATTCTTTGTAAACTACACTATAGTCATATATTGATGATGAATTATCCTATGGGTAGGCTGATGTTGCTTTTATCAATAGAACTACCATTCGTGGATGTCTATTGGGTAGGCTTTGATTGTACCAAATATGTTAATTAGCCCAAAAAAAAGCATTTTTGAATTTTTACATGTTTTTACCTGAGGTTGAACCCTTCTCAACCGGTTTACGGAGTAAGAAATACAAAATACAATTCTATGCTTTTAATTTTCGAGACACCTTTATCAAAAGTGGTCATAATTATGATATTTTAGTTTTTAATGTATATATTTTAAGTTTTGGTTTCTAAACTTAAAAATATATATTTTTTATTATTATAATTTATTAAATTAATAATGAGTTTTTAGCAAATCTATCAATTTTTTTTACCAATTTAAGCGGTAAAGAAAAATTGTAAGCTAATAAAATTATAAAATATCAAATTGGTTACATTCATCAATTGAATTTTTTTTGTTCAAGTCCAAAGTTTAATTGGCTAAGTCTCATTTAGCTGAGACTATTGGTCTCAACCTAGATCTACTTTATCAAGCAATTTAACCCATAAGATGCATACTACTAATACCAAGTATATCTATAAAGTTAATACTACTAATACCAAGTATATGTATAAAGTTATTATGTTTAACATTAAAATTAATTCATAACAAATGTATATATATGTCTTATAACCATTGAATACTAAAACCAGCTACTAAAGAAATATGTTTATCAAAACAAGATCAAAGAAAAAAGATGAAAGTGTTATGGCTTGTGTACTTTACTCTTTTTTTTTTTGTGTCCGAGTGTATTTATTGAAAAAGTGATATTTTTCTAAATCATACTTCATAACAGTAAAACCTTAGTGCATTCTTTTAAATTCAATAAAAAGCTAGGAAACTAGGTCTTTCTTTTCTCTATCAAGTCTACAATCTTTCTCCCTTAATTATAGTTATTTTTTGTAATTTTTGTAATTTTTGTTTTTTTATCTTTTGTAAAAATATATATTGGCCATATGAGAGTATTTTTATTCATTATTTAATTGAACTAACTATTAAATTAGTATACAAATATAATAAAATCAAAAATAAATATCGTTTGATCAGGTATAATATATTCTAAATCGGTCTAAACACCGAATACAAGTGTGATAACTATAAGTATTTTTAAAGAGTAAAAATAATTGTTCTAAATTATTATAGCGTTAATATATTTTCAAAAAATTGACAAAAGATTTATTTATAATTACGTAAAATGAATTTTTGATATATAATATTTGATATGAATTTTTTTAAGTAAATAATTATATTAGTAGTTTGAATATGAATAAATATATAAACTTATAGATAAATTAGAACCTAGATTTCTAAACTATAATTATAACCATTGGTTAATTTGACCAGTCATTGCTAATATTTTTATGAAGAATTAGACAAAATGAGATTATTGTCTAGTAATAAGATTGAAGACAAACTGAGTGGTTTCATTTCTTTATAACAAAATTTATGATTTGTTTATAATACTATGAATTTGAATCCAATAATATTTAATGTTTATTTTCCGTCGACATTACTTATAGAGAATATCATCCGTTTGAGCTATAAAATTATAATTCTTTATAATTTATATGTATAGATATAACTATAACTTCTTTACATGATTTCTTACTATTTGTTGAACATCATACATCATATCTTAACTTTGTATTTTATTTCTCATTGTGGTGACATAATAATGCGTAGGAGGTAAAAAAAACTTCGTGAAATTAATTTAAACTTTTAAAAATCAATAAAATATATTAGATATGTATCTTTAAGGTATTTGGTAAGTTTATTCACTGATAAGTAATCGTAACCGTAATCATATGTTTTTAAAAAGAACACAATCAATAAAAAATATTTAACAAAAATATTTAACATGAATTGAATTACTTGATAGAACCTCAACATAAGTAGGAGGAAAATTAAAGGCTCTGACCATACCATATCCTAGATATACTATTGATATTTTTATTCATTTTTGTATTTGTTGTGTATGGCAGCAAATTTGTTTTTCTTCTTCTCATGGTGCATGTATGTTATAAGGGTAAAAAACACCACTCGTCCCTTACGTTTTCCACTTATAACAAGTTCGTTCTTTTTCTTTGGGGCTGTAATAAAGTGGTCCCCCGTGTTTCAAAAAGCGAAACAAAACAGTCCTTGTTGATTTCAACCCAAATTTTCTACCATTAATTTCCTTTGACCAGCCACATCAGCGATCCACATGGGACGGTGATGTGGCAGCAGTAAAAAAAGTTAAAACGAGTTTTACTTTTACCCAACCATTTGAACCTTAAATCTACCCATAACCCAGCCCAACCAACCAAAAAAACCCAATAAGCCCATCTATTTTATTTTAATCCAGCCCAGTAACCCATCAAACTCACTTCTTCTTCTTTAATGTCTCTCTCTCACTCATCAGTGAAAGAAAAGAAGTGGTATTTACTCCGAGAAGAACAGTACTATTATTTTCGACTAAATCACTTGCTGACTTTAGATCGAAACTTTCAATAGCCTGTGCACATTGTCTTAGCAATGTCCACAAATCAACAATTTTGGCTTTGTTTCCGTTTCGTTTCGACACTGATGAAGGTTTTGGACATTTCTTGCTACCGGCTCCGCTGACAGGGAAATCTTCGTCTCTGAGATTAGAAAGGAGAATGTTGTCGAACGTATCAGATTGTTCCAATTCCGGTAGAGAAAAAGCGCACAGTTTGTTACTTCTCTGCCATGATTCAAATTCACCATCTTTTTCGTGTAAAGAATTTCTATCTCTTCTCGAATTTTCTCGACTGCCAAACATAACAAGGTTATCAAAAGAAAGGCTTAGATGAGAATTTGAGTGAAAATCAAGATATGGGTTTTGATTTTTGGTGGGTGAAGATGGAGAATGTTGAGTAAGGACATCAAAGAAAGATTTTTCAGCTGCTTGAAGATCTAAACAATCTTGTTGCATATCGGTTTGACCTTCTAGATTTTCTTCCATTAACATATCGTTTATGTAGTTAAGAACAGCTTGAGGGTACTCATCGTTGTTTTCAAAAAATGAGTTTGGTCTTGTGACTTTTAAAGAACAGCCGGCGAGAGATGGATAGTTTCGGAGAAATTGATCCATTCTCGAATTTGAAATTATCTATTGAATTAAAAGGAAATTGGACAAATGAATTGTTTAAAGAAAAATGATTTAGAGACTTGCAGTAGCAAAAAGATTGAAAAATTGAAACTTTTTGTAGGGTGAGTGAGTGAACTGGAGAGAAAATAATAGTACTGTTCTTCTGGGAGTAAATTCCACTTATCTTTGTCCATTGATGAGTGAGAGAGATATATTAAAGAAGAAGAAGTGAGTTTGATGGGTTATTGGTCTGGATTAAAATAAAATAGATAGGCCTATCGGGGTTTTTGGGTGGTTGGGCCGGGTTATGGGTAGATTTAGGGTTAAAAACGTTAGGTAAAAGTAAAACTGGTTTTAACTTTTTTTACTGCTGCCAAATCAGCGTCCCACGTCCATCGCTGATGTGGCTGGTCAAAGGGCATTAATGGTAGAAATTTTGGACTGAAGTCAATAAGGACGGGTTTGTTCTGCTTTTTGAAACACGGGGGACCATTTTATTACAGCCCCAAAGGAAAATGACGAAGTTGTTATAAGTGGGAAACACAAGGGATGAATGGTGTTTTTTACCCCATATTACAACATCAACAACGTACTCAGGATTTTATTGATCAATATCATTTGGCATCAACATATATGAATTATTATTGTATGACAATTCAACCTATTGCTGTTAATGTTCAATGTGAGGTTTCTGGATCTTATCCTACCACTAATTTATTAGAAGTTCTCCCTCCACAAATCCGCAAGTAACTAGAAAGATTTAAGAAGAAAAGAATTCCATATTTGGGAGAAGTTATTAAGAAGAGGATTAAGTGCAATAAATGTAATAAGTTAGCATTTCATAACAAAAAAAACTTGTAATAAAGTTTAGTTTTAATTATTTTTTGTTGTGTACGTTATATTGCAAGAAATACTTTACATTATATTTGTTTATGTTTGTTATATTTTCTTCAACGAAGGTTAGATTATATATGTGTATTTTCATTTGTACAAGATTTCAACTTGTAAGTGAAAAATGTATTTCATATTTCTTGTATGTTTTTTTTATGGTAGGTGAAACTATATGTTTTGAATCTCAACTTGAGTAGGTAATTTGTTTTTATTTCACCTTCCTTCGTATTACTTTTTTACGATAGAAAAAGTTATTTATTGCACCATATAAACATATCCGTTCATTATCTTAAAGAAGTACAATTTAAAAGTAATCGAGTTAATTATTTAATTTACTGAATTAGACCTATGGGTGAAAAGGCGTTATGGGCTCAAGTGTGGTAACCAAGATGAATTTGGACACTTTAATGAAGAGGGTCCAAATCTCAACACTTAATCATGAACTAATAAATCAGGATATAAATTGAATCATCAATTTATCCGGTTATGGTCCCCCGACACAAGGAAGTATCATATGATAGGCTTTATAATATTGGGTTTTATGCATTTCATTATTCTAAACCCTACACTAAATCTGATGCTTTCTTAAGTGTCTGGAAAAACGAAACATTTTATTTTCTAACTTGGTTCTGTTGGTTTACCAAGTTCTTATACGAAATCATTAAAGATCGAAAACGAACAAAATACTAGATAAATAGTTCTAGGAAAACCCATAAGTTATCTTATTTTGTTTATTCTTAAAGTGAATCTCAAATAATGGTTTATATTTATTTTCCATGATTTATTCAATTTATTTTATTCGATTTCAAATATAAAAAATGGTATTAGAGCCTGCAAAACCCCTTTTTGGATTCGATAGAATAATCGAATTGTATGTTTATATATATTGATGCATGTTTTTATTCACTGTAAATAATCCATGCCATTGAGATTATATGTTAATTGAGCTCGTTAGGACATGAATTTAGGAACTGTATGAAAATCATGTTTATATGAATAAATTATATATTTAATAGTTTGAGATTTTTTGATTAAATCAGGGTTGATTGATATCTGGAATTTATTTTCCCCAAATTATCATCAAATTAACCATAATATAAAGAATAAAATCAAAACTATTGGGGTAATGACTCATCGATGACTTAACCCTTGATGTTAATATTGATCGAAGTCTGTCCAACATTGTTCATTATGTCCAACGAATTGCGGACGTTGTGGTGAACGCCGTAACCTGCAAGGATTTGAGAACCCGCTTTTATCGTAATAATAGTAGTGAGAGGCTGTTGGTTGGTCATAAATCCAGTGACAGTAGCGTTGCTACGGGTTGGGCGCTGCCCAGGACCTGCATAAATATTGCTGCAGGTTGGACGCGCGCCCAGGACTTGTAACAGATGTTGCAAATTGCAGCAACATTGTTGCAGGTTGGGCGAACACCCAAGACCTGCATCACCTGCTGCAGGTGCAACATTACTACTGCAGACTGGACGCACACCCATTAATTTCAGCATGTCGGGAACAATTGTTTTTAGATTTATTTTCATTTATTTTTAACATTAATTGTTTTATTAATTTAAAATGTCCAACTTGATTTTTCCATAAAATATTAAGTGTTAGACAGGCTAATTATTGTATGTATATTTATGAATTAAATTAAGTATGCTTGAATGATTAAATGGTGAAGCATGACTAAGGTTTCATAGACCACTATGTGAAACTAATAAATTAATTTAATCGCCCCTCTAGAAGGTTATAATTAATTTCCTTATGGACCTTAGGCTTCAAAAAGTTCGGAGATTAATTTAAATTCAAATATTACCGGACCTCCGGAAGGTTCACGTTTGGTTTTAAATTAATCATGTACTGGAGAAAATGACTGAAAATGGTCACTGTGTTGTTTTTAATTTTAAGTAGATGAAATCACCCCTGAAAGGTTTCATTGGTACTTCAGATAAATTAAATTCATCCTTGTAATTTTTTGATTTTACGTAAATGACATATACCCTCCAGAAGGTTTCACCGGTACTTAGGAAAATTAAATTAGAGTTATTTTAACTTAAGTAAATGACTTTGGTCCTTCGAAAAGCTCTCATTGGTACTTACGAAATTAAAATAACAATCATCGTATTTTTTCCAAACTCATAAAATGGTATGTTAGTACGATTTTCTCTCCGATATCTATTATTAGGGAATTTTATGTTCTACATGTATTTGCTATGTTCATGCATATATTTTTAGATATATGTCAAGATATTAAATGTGCTCTCTGTGTTGTTTGTTCTTATTATATCGTCCACTGGCTGCAATCCATTAAGGAATCGGCCATCCATGTTGGATTATTCGGACTTCCAATTATGGAAGGAATATATGATGTTGTTCTTATTTATACATGACTACGACTTTGCACTGATAACTCCCAAACCACCCCCTTAGTCCGAAAAGTACACCAGAGGAAACTAAGGCATATGAAAGGTGGGAGAAGTCCAATAAATTGTGTATGTCGCTCTTATTATAGGGGATTCCAGTAACATTGCGTGAGGCTGTCCCTAAAGGTGTTACCACCACCTCAGACTTTATCGCGGAGGTCGAGAAAGCCTTTCCCCAAAATGAGAAGGTTTAAATACAGTATTTGTTTATTGAGCTAGCTACCAAAAAGTATACTAGCAAAGGTAAAATCCATGAGCACATTATATGATTATCTATGATTGCCTAAAAGTTAAATGCAACCGGTTTAGACCTTTATGAGGAATGTATAGTAGTAAGGTTCCCATTTCATTCGCTGCCAGACTGGTTTAAGTATTTCCAGTCCATCTATAACTGCATGCGAGACAAACAGAATATCAGTGAGTTGATTTCCCACTTTGCACTAGAGGAGGATAAACTTAAAGTTACAACACATGAGGTTAATTTGATTACATATGCAAAATGGACATGGCTTAAGCGAAAGACTGATGGCATGTGACAAGGTCAAGGTCGAATTAAGAAGAAAAAATATGAAGAATCAAATGTTGATCAATGTTTTTTTTGCAAGGAGAAATGATATCTGAAGAAGAATTTTGAGAAATACCGAGCTTACATGTTAAGGAAAGGTATTCCCACATCTTTGGTTGTTTTAGAAATTAATGTAGTTTATGTGAAACAAATACTTGGTGGGTTAATTTGGCTGTAATAACTCATGTTTGTGTTTATTTACAGGGTATGTCAAAGAACATGATGCTAAATGAGGATGAAAGATCCATTTTCACGGCAGATGGGAGCTCCTATGATGTCTTATCTATTTGTGATTTTTCGTTAAAACTTTCCACTGGACGTGTATTATTTATTGAGAATGTAATGTATATTCTCACTTTTTGGAAGAACTTAGTTTATTGTCCAGTTTTAGAATTGCAAGGTTATTCTTGTCTGATGAGAATAATTGTTTTACACTCTTTCTAAATAATGTGATTGTTGGTAATGGAAATTTGATTAAAGAGGATAATTTTTATTTTCCAAATACTATTAATAATACATTCCTATGAATATACAACGTATAACAATATATATAGAGTGTATCAAAGAGAAACAAACAAAAATTAAAAAGGTTAGGGGCATATAAAGCGAGCAAAGTCCTAGAGTTGTTACATAACGACATATGTGGACCGTTTCCACATGAATCGTGGAACCATAAGAAATACTTTATATCACATCGACGACTACTCTCGTTTCAGTTACCTCTATCTTTTTTATGAAAAGTCCGAGGTCATGAACAAGTTCACAAGTTTTAGGACTGAGGTTGAGAAACAACTCATCTCTACCATTATCTCTCTGGGGGAAGTCATCTAATATGCCGCTTATATACTCAATAGAGTACCCACTAAGGCTAATGTTAGGACCCCATATAAGCTTTAGAACGCGCGTATTCCCAATTTAAAGCATATGCATGTGTGGGGTTGTCCAGATGAGGCGAGGCCTTACAAAACTCAGAAAAGAAATTGGACAAAAAAAACTATTAGCTGTTTATGCATAGGTTATTCTGAATATTCTAGGGGGTTTAAGTTTTATGATTCTCTCATTGGTACAATATTTGAGACATGAACGACCAAGTTTCTAAAGAATGTCGAGTTTATAGGGAAGAATAAGGGAATGTATATTGATTTTGAAGAAGAACTATAGATATTCATGAAAGTATTAGTGGGGATACTGAAGTATCAGAATATTGGGTTGTAATGCAAATTATTTTAGTCCCATTAGAACAAGGTAATCCTCTAATTAACATTGATGCTCTAGTTGAGGGTTCCAACCAGGGTACAAATATGGTCTAGGTAGAACAAGAGGAACCTCAAGGTAATCTTCCACAAGAAGTTTAAAATGATATCGTTCATAATGATCAAACTCTACCTCCTCAAGAAGTGTAATAAGAGGAAATAATGCCCTTAAGAAGGTCCACGAGAGAAAATAAGAGTATTATAGGCCCATCATTTATAGTATATCTTCAAGAGCATGATGAGTCATATGGTGGAACTGTAAATGATCTCTTATCTTACAAATAAGTCAGGGCTAGCTCTGACTCTTGGCAGTGGATCGATGCTATGAAGGAAGAGTATAAATCAATGCAGGACAATGCGGTATGAGAGCTTGTTCCATATCTGAAGGGAAAAATACAATTGGTTGTAAGTGGGTTTACAAAACCAAACGCAACTCCATGGGTAATATAGAAAGACATAAAACACGTCTTGTAGCAAAATATTATACTCAAAATGAAGGGATTAATTTTAAAGAAACCTTTGCTCCAGTATCGACAAAGGATTCCTTTAGAACAATCATGACATTAGTTGCACATTTTAACCTTGAGCTCCATCATATGGATGTTAAGACCGCTTTTCTCAATGATGATATTAAAGAAACGATCTATATGATGCAACCAAAACACTTTATAGATAACAACTCAAAGGATCTGGTTTGCAGACTTATGAACTCCATATTTGGCTCAAACATGCCTCTTGTCAATGGTACCACAAATTCCTTGAGGTGTTAGTCAATTATGATTTTGAGATCAATTCGGTTGATGATTATGTGTATTACAAGTTCAGTGGGAATAATTTCATATCTCTTTTATTATATGTGGATGACATATTACTTGCCTCAAATAATAAGGATTACTTACAAACTACAAAAACATTTCTACCAAACAAGTTCAATTTGATTTTTTTTAGTGATGCCAATTTTGTGTTAGGAATACAGATACATTATGATCGCTCTTGTAGTATTCTTGGATTATTAAAAAATACATACATTAAAAGTGTGTTACAACATTACGGATTAGAAGATTGCAAACCCCTCAGCACCCTTATAACAAAGGATGACAAACTTAGTACGGGTCAATATCTTAAGACAAAACTTGAAATTGAGGAAATAAAAAACGGCCCCTTATGCTTCAACAATTATGAGTTTAATGTACGCTCAAGTTTTTACTAGGCCATAAATTGCATTTACTATAAATATGTTATGAAGATATGTTAGTAACCCATGCATGGATCACTGAAAATCTGTTAAAAGGGTACTCCGGTACCTGCAAGGATTAAAAAGCACATGCTGGCATATGAAAATTCAAATAAACTGGAGATTATTGGGTATCCCTACTCGGTTTTTGGTGGATGCGTAGACACACTAAAGAGCACGTTAGGAAACATATTATTATTGGATGAAGGTGCAATATCTTGGAAAATTGTAAAGCAAACACTTATTGCATCGTTCACCATTACAACAAAATTTGTTATGTGCTTAGAAGAATCAAACCATGCATTATGGTTGCGGAATTTTGTTACATGATTGCGCATTGTACAAGGGATAAAGGGTCCCATGAAGTTATATTGCAATAAAAATTCCATAGTGCAATACTCTAACAGCAACATGAGCTCGTCTAAATCCAAACACATATACATAAAGTTCATATTTGTTAAAGAAAGTGTACAAATAATCCGGATAAGTATAGTTTACATCGATACAAAGTCCATGATAACATATCCTCTAACAAAGTCGGGTTTTCCTAAGGTTTTCTAGGGACACAACATGAGTATGGGTGTATTTGATTTAGAGGATTGTTAGTTTCAGTGAGAGAGTTTGTAATAGGATCTGATATTATATTTTACAGTATGGTGCAAATTAAAGTTTATTATAATATATATATATATATGCTTGGAAAATATTTATTGATATATGTATCATATTGGATCTTCAAATTTAGGAACTATCTAAGAGTAGATATGTACGATTACAAACCATATTACTCTTAGACCACACTCCATAATTGGTCTAAGTAATTGATTGATAATGATAATGTGATTACTGTTGCATCCTATTGTTCATATTACAAGAAATAGGTCTTTGGTCCTTTATTGTTATCAGTCATGTACGAGATTGTACCGTTTTCCCATTGACATGACTACATGGATCTCATTAAATTTGAATATTTATTCTTGAGTAACATATGATGGTCCAAGTGAGAGATTGTTGGAATATATATGTTTAATATATTTATGGATCGACAATAATTTGGACCGACAAGCTAAATAAACACATCAGTAATTGTCTTAAAGAAGTCCAAATTAAAAGTAACCGAGTTAATTATTTAATTTACTAAACCGGACCTATGGGTGATAAGGCGTTATGAGCTCAAGTGTGGTAACCGGGATGAATTTGGACACTTTAATGAAGAGGGCCCAAATCTCGACGCTTAAGCTAATAAATCAAGATATAAATTGAATCATCAATTTATCAGGTTATGGTCCCTAGACACAAGGAAGTATTATAGGATGTGAGTTAAAATGTTGAGCTTCACATTGTATATACTTTAAATAAGAGGCTAGGTTTAGGAATTTCATTATTCTAAACCCTAAACACTAAATCTACCGCTTCCTTTAGTGTCTGAAAAAACGAAACCTTTTTTTCTAACTTGGTTTTGCAGGTTTATCAAGTTCGTCTATAGAATCGTTAAAGATCGAAAAGGAACAAAATACTAGATGGATAGCTATATGAAAACCCGTAATTTATCTTATTTTCTTTATTCTTAAGGTGAATCTCAAATAAGGGTTTATATTTATTTTTCGCGATTTGTTATATTAATTTGATGTAATTTCAAAAATAACAAAGAAATTTTTATTTCACCTTCCTTTGTATTACTTTCTTATGGTAGGTGAAATTATTTGTTTTCAGATTTTCAACGTGACAGAAGAAATTTTTATTTCACCTTCCTTCTATAACTTTCTTATTTGTAGGTAAAATTATTTGTTTTGGTTTTCAACTTGGCATGATACATTTATTTCACCACCCTTCGATTACTTTTTTAACTGAAACTGAAATTAATTATCTTTTGATATTTATGTTAAAATAATTGTAATGTGTTATATATATGGAACAAATGACGGTAGAATCCGAAGATGTTGAGCAGGAAAATATCATTTAATGAATAATCCAGAAGCACAAAGAAAACATTTGAAACGTTGAGTGAATATGTCTCTCACATCTTCACCATTTCAACACATAAACCAAATCATCTCTCCCGACATATCACAATTACAGTTTATATATATATTGTGTGACTGAAAGTAAACTCTAGTCTATATACAGACTAATATTAAACAGCCCATATACATTTTATTCTAATCGTGACACTCTAACAATTTGACTTGGTAGTGGAAATTTTAATTTCACTTTCGTTGTATTACTTTTCACGAAAGGTGAAATTATTTGTTTTGGATTTCAACTTGACAATATAAATTTTTATTTCACATTTTTTGTATTACTCTCTTATGGTATGTGAAATTATTTGTTTTTAGATTTTCGACTTGGCAGGATAAATTTTTAATTCAAATTCCTTCTATTACTTACTTATGAAAGATGAAATTATTTGGTTTGGATTTCAACTTGACATGATAAATTTTTATTTCACATTATTTGTATTACTTTCTTATGGAAGGTTAAATTATTTATTTTGGATTTCAACTTGGCAGGATAAATTTTTATTTTACCTTCGTATTATATTACCTTTATTTTATGGTAAGTGAAATATTTGTCTTCAAATTTTCGACTTGGTAGAAGAACTATTTATCTCACCTTCCTTAGTATTTACTTTCTTATGGAAGGTGAAACATTTGTTTTAGATATCAACTTAACATAATAAATTTTTATTTCACCTTCGTTGTATTACTATCTTATGGAATGTAAAATTATTTGTTTTGATTTCAAATTAGAAGTATAAATTTTTATATCACATTCTTTTGTATTACTTTCTTTATGATAGGTAAAATTATCTATTTTTAGATTTTCGACTTGGTAGGAGAAATGTTTATCTCATATTCCTTCTATTACTTTCTTATGTAAGGTGAAATTATTTGTTTAGAATTGTAACTTAACATGCAACATTTTTATTTCACCTTCATTTTATTACTTTTTTATTAAATGTAAAATTAGTTATTTTAGATTTTTGACTTGGTAGGAGAAATTATAATTTCACCTCCCTTATACTAATTTATTATGTTAAATGAAATTAATTTTAATATGACATGATAAATTTTTATTTCACCTTTATTTGTATTATTATTTATGGTATGTGAAATTATTTATTTTCAGAAGTTGGACTTGACTAGAGAAATTTTTATTTCACCTTTCTTTTATTATTTATTATTTGTATGTGAAATTATTTGTTTTGGATTCAACTTGACATTGTTTTTATTTCATCTTCCTTCTATTACTTTTTTAATTGAAGGTGGAATTAATTGTCTTTTGACTTTGACTTGGTAAGGGAAATTTTAATTCACTTTCGTTGTATTACTTTCTTATGGAAGGTGAAATTATTTGTTTTGAATTTCAACTTGGCAACATAAATTTTTATTTTACCTTATTTTGTTACTTTCTTATAGTTTGTGAAATTATTTGTTTTTAGATTTTCGACTTGACAAGATTTTTTTTATTTCACCATACTTCTATTACTTTCTTATGAAAGGTGAAATTATTTATTTTGGGTTTCAACTTGGCATTATACAGTTTTATTTCACCTTTCTTGTATAACTTTCTGATGATATATAACCATAACATGTAAACCGGAAAATCACCACGACACACGAATACTCTGATGATTCGTCTGATGATGAGATCTTATATATTTGTGAAGAACACTATACTTGTCCTCATGCTATAAGAAAGAAGACAAAGCTTATTGAACTTGAAGAAGAGTCTGAAGAAGATGAAGACTTTAAATACGTAAAGTCTGGGGATGCTGTTTTTAAGAAATAATTTGAAAGTTTGATTTTTTAATGTATGTTGTGTTGGAATATATTTATTTAATATATTTATAGACTAACAATAATTTGGACCAACATGCTAAATAAACATATTCGATTATTGTCTTAAGGAAGTCCAAATTAAAAGTAGTCGAGTTAATTATTTAATTAACTAAATTGGACCTATGGGTAAAAAGGCGTTATGGGCCCAAGTGTGGTAACCGGGTTGAATTTGGGCACTGTGATGAAGAGGGCCCAAATCTCAACACTTAAGCCTGAATTAATAAATCAGGGATATAAATTGAATTATCAATTTATTGGGCTATGGTCCCGGACACAAGGAAGTAACAAAGGACGGGCTTTACAATGTTGGGCTTCACATTGTAAAATCTATAAATAAGGGGCTAGGTTTAGGTATTTCATCACTCTAAACCCTAATCAGAAATACGGCCGCTTCCTTAGTGTCTGGAAACTTTTCCTTCTTCTCTAATCTGATTCTGCAGGTCTCTTAGTTTCATAAACGGAATCGCCGGAGAACGTGGAATCGCTAAAGAACGCAAAAGAACGCTAGAGAATACTAGATGGATAGCAGCAGGCAAACCCGTAAGTATTCTTGATTTTTTGTTTCTTCTATAGATGAATCTAGCAAAAGGGTTTTATTATTTTTTCCGTGATTTGTTATATATTATTTGATGCGATTTCAGATAATATATAACAATTGGTATCAGAGCCAAATAAACCCTTTTTGGATTCAGTAGAATAATCAAATTGAGTATTGATAGATAAAGACGCATGTTTTTCTTCATTGTAAAGATTCCATGTCATTGGGATTATATATGAATTGAATTGGTAGGGCATGGATTTAGGGATTGTATGAAAAGCATGTTATGTGATTTATTGTATTAAAACACATGTTTTATTATCAGTAAATTGCAATTTTTATAGTTTGGGAATTTTTTTTAATTTTTTTTCTGGGTAAAATTAGGGTTTATTGATGTCTGGAATTTTTCTCCCAAAATTAGCATCAAATCAACCCTAAAATAACGAATAAAATCAAAATTATTGGGATAGTGGCTCATCGACAACTTAACCCCTGATGTTAACGCTGATCGAAGACTGTCCGCTGATTATCACGGTAACCTGCGGGAAAAAAATATATTTTTAATTTGAAAATATTTGAACAATATATTTCACAAATATGATGCTTTGATATTTTTTTTGTATGTTTATTTGTGAATTAAATTGTATGTGTGTGAATGATTAAATGACGATGCATGACTAAGGTTTCGTAGACCGGTAGGTGAAACTAAGAAATTAATTTAATCAGCCCTCCGGAAGGTTAAAATTAATTTTCTTAAGGATCCTAGACTTCGAAAGGTTCGGGGATTAATTTAAATTCAAATATTATCGGCCCTCCGGAAGGTTCACGTTTGGGTTTAAATTAATCATGAACGGGAGAAAATAACAGAAAATAGTTGTTGTGTTGATTTTAATTTTAAGTAAATGACATCGGCCCTCCGGAAGGTCTCATTGGTACTTAGAAAATTAAAATAATGATCATGCTATTTTTTTTCTCAAACTCATAAAATTGCATGTTAGTATGATTTGCCCTCCGGTATCTATTATCAATGAATTTTATGTTTTACATGTATTTGTCATATTCATGCATATGTTTTTCAGATATATGTCAATATGCTAAATGTGTTTTGTGTTGTTTGTTCACATATAGTATCCATGGGTTACAATTTTTTGGGGAATCGTCCACCGACGTTGGATTGTTCGGACTTCCAATTGTGGAAGGAAGAAATGTTGCTGTTTTTATCTGTACATGATTACGACTATGCACTGATAACTCCCAAACCATCTCCCCTTAGTCCGGAAAGTACACCGGATGAAACTAAGGCTGATGAAAAGTGGGAAAGGTCAAATAAGTTATGCATGGCGCTCTTGTTACAGGGAATACCAGTAGCATTGCGTGGGGCTGTCCCTAAAGGTGTTACCACTGCCTCGGTCTTTCTCACGGAGATTGAGAAAGCCTTTGCCAAAAATGAAAAGGTAGAGATGCAGCGTTTGCTCATCGAGCTAGCTACCAAAAAGTATAATGGCAAAGGTAAAATCCGGGAGCACATTCTGGGAATGTCGATGATTGGCCAAAAGTTAAAGGCAATCGGTTTAGACTTACCTGAGGAATGCATAGTGGGATTCACATTTCATTCGCTGCCAGACCGGTTTAAGTATTTCCAGTCCACCTATAACTGCATGCGAGAAAAGTGGAATATCAATGAGTTGATTTCCCACGCTGCACAGAAGGAGGAAAGACTTAAAGGCACAGCGGCTGAGGCTAATGTGATTACATCACCAAATAAGACAGGACCTAAGCGGAAAACAGATGGCAAAGGACCAGGTCAAGGTCCGGTAAAGAAGAAAAAGCCTGAGGAATCGACTGTAGGTCGATGCTTTTTCTGCAAAGAGAAAGGACATCTGAAGAAGGATTGTGAGAAACGCCGGGCTTACATGATAAGCAAAGGTACTCCCACATCTTTGGTTGTTTCAGAAAGTAATATAGTTTATGTGAAAAGGAATACTTGGTGGGTTGATTTGGCTGCAACAACTCATGTTTGTGTTTCTTTGCAGGGTACGTCAAAGAGCAAGATGCTAAGTGATGATGAAAGATCCATTTTCACAGCAAACGAGAGCTCATGTGATGTTTTAGCTATTTGTGATTTTTCTTTAAAACTTTCCACTGGACATGTATTATTTTTAGAGGATGTAATGTATGTTCCCACTTTTCGAAGGAACTTAATTTCTTTTCCAGTTTTAGACTTGCAAGGTTACTCTTGTCTGATGGGAAACAATTGTTTTACACTCTCTCTAAATAATATGATTGTTGGAAATGGAAATTTGATTAAAGAGGATAATTTGTATTTGTTGAATACTATTAATAATCACAATATTTCTATGAATACACAACGTACACCAAACCACATTACTAAATCTGAAAGATCTTCTAAACTGTGGCACAAGCGGTTAGGTCATATATCCAAAGTTAGGATGGACAAGCTTGTTGCTGAAGGTTTATTAGGCCCCCTTGATTACTCTGACTTTGGTATATGTGTCGAGTGTATCAAAGGGAAACAAACTAAAGTTAAAAGGATAAGAGCATATAGAGCGAAAGAAGTCTTAGAGTTGATACATACCGACATCTGTGGACCGTTTCCACAGGAATCGTGGAACGGGCAGCGGTACTTTATATCATTCATCGACGACTACTCTCGTTTTGGTTACCTGTATCTTCTTATGAAAAGTCTGAGGCCTTGGACAAGTTCATAACTTTTAAAACCGAGGTTGAGAAACAACTTGGTAAAAGCATTAAGACCGTTAGATCTGACCGTGGTGGTGAATACTATGGTAGATATGACGGATCGGGTGAACAACGTCCAGGACCCTTTGCACAGTACCTAGAGAAGTATGGAATAGTCCCTCAATACACTATGCCCGGTTCACCTCGCATGAACGGTGTATCTGAGAGACGGAACCGAACACTAAAAGATATGGTTAGAAGCATGATAAGTCACTCATCTCTACCATTATCTCTCTAGGGGAAGCCATCAAATGTGCCGCTTATATACTCAATCGAGTACCCACAAAGGCTACTGTTAGGACTCCATATGAGCTTTGGAACGGGCGTAAACCTAATTTAAAGCATCTGCATGTGTGGGGTTGTCCAGCTGAGGCGAGGCCTTACAAACCTCAAGAAAAGAAAGTGGACCCAAAAAAAGTTAGTTGTTTCTTCATAGGTTATTCCGAACATTCTAGAGGGTTTAAGTTTTATGATTCTCTCACTGGTACAATATTTGAGACAGGAACGACCAAGTTTCTAGAGGATGTTGAGTTTGGGGGGAAGAATAAGGGAACATATGTTGATTTTGAGGAAGAATCCATAAAGATTCATGAAGGTTTTAATAGGGATACTGAGATATCTGAAGATTGGGCGGTAATGCCAATCATTTCGATCCCATTAGAACAAGGTAATCCTCAGATTAACACTGATGCTCCATTTGAGGGTTCCAACCAGGATACAGAGATTCAGGTAGAACAAGAGGAACCTCAAGATAATCTTCCACAAGGGAATCAAAATGACATCGTTCATAATGATCAAACTCTACCTCCTCAAGAAGTGCAACAGGAGGAAATAGTGCCATTAAGAAGGTCCACTAGAGAAAGAAAGAGTACTATAGGTCCAGAATTTATAGTATATCTTCAGGAGCATGATGAGTTATGTGCTGGAACTGTAGATGATCCCTCATCCTACAAACAGGCCATGGCAAGCTCTGAATCTCAAAAGTGGATTGCCGCTATGAAAGAAGAGTATAAATCAATGCAGGATAATGCGGTATGGGATCTTGTCCCATTACCTGAAGGGAAAAAGGCAATTGGTTGTAAATGGGTTTACAAAACCAAACGCGATTCCCTGGGTAATGTGGAAAGAGATAAAGCACGTCTTGTAGCGAAAGGTTATACTCAGCGTGAAGGGATTGATTTTAAAGAAACTTTCGCTCCAGTATCGACGAAGGATTCCTTTAGAACAATCATGGCATTAGTTGCACATTTTGACCTTGAGCTTCATCAGATGGATGTTAAGACCGCTTTTCTCAATGGTAATATTGAGGAAACGATCTACATGATGCAACCAGAACACTTTGTAGAAAGTAACTCAAAAGATCTGGTTTGCAGACTTAAGAAATCCATTTATGGGCTTAAACAAGCTTCTCGTCAATGGTATCACAAATTCCTTGAGGTGATAGTCGGTTATGACTTTGAGATCAACTCGGTTGAGGATTGTGTTTATCACAAGTTCAGTGGGAGTAATTTCATATTTCTTATATTATATGTGGATGACATATTGCTTGCCTCGAACAATAAGGAATTGTTACACACTACAAAAGGATTTCTATCAGACAAGGTTGATATGAAGGATCTTGGTGATGCCAGTTTTGTGTTAGGAATCCAGATACATCAAGATCGTTCTCGTGGTATTCTTGGATTATCACAAAAAGCATACATTAAAAGTGTGTTACAACGTTACGGATTGTCAGATTGCAAACCCCTAAGTACCCCTATAGCAAAGGGTGACAGACTTAGTCTGAGTCAATGTCCTAAGACAAAACTTGAGATTGAGGAAATGAAAACGGTCCCTTATGCTCCTGCAGTTGGGAGTTTAATGTATGCTCAAGTTTTTACTAGGCCGGACATTGCCTTTGCTGTAAACATGTTGGGGAGATATGTTAGTAACCCAGGAATGAATCACTGGAAAGCAGTTAAAAGAGTACTCCGATATCTGCAAGGAACAAAGGGGCACATGTTGACATATAGGAAGTCGGATAAACTGGAGATCATCGGGTATTCCGACTCGGATTTTGGTGGATGCGCAGACACATTAAAAAGCACGTCAGGCAACATATTCTTATTGGCTGGAGGTGCAATATCCTGGAAAAGTGTAAAGCAAACACTTATTGCATCGTCCACCATGGCAGCAGAATTTGTTGCATGCTTTGAGGCATCAAACCAGGCACTATGGCTGCGGAATTTTGTTACTGGATTACGCATTGTACAAGGGATAAAAGGCCCTATGAGTTTATATTGCGATAACAATTCCGCAGTGCAGTACTCTAACAGCAACATGAGCGTGTCTAAATCCAAACACATAGACATAAAGTTTCTGTCTGTTAAAGAAAGAGTACAGATGGGTCAAATAAGTATAGAGCACATCGGTACAAACTCTATGATAGCAGATCCACTAACAAAGGCGGTTTTGCCTAAGGTTTTCCAGGGACACACCATCAATATGGGTGTAGTTGATTTAGAGGATTGTTAGTTTCAGTGGGAGAGTTTGTAATAGGATCTGATGTTATGTTTTGCAGTATTGTGCACATTAAAGTTTATTGCAATATATATATGCTTGGAAATATTTATTGATATTTGTACTGTATTGGATCTCCAAAAGTAGGAACCATTTAAGAGTAGATATGTACGATTACAAGCCATACTACTCTTATGCTATGCTCCATAATTGGCCCAAATAATTGATTGATAATGGTAATGTGATTACTGTTGCATCCTATTGTTCACATTACGAGAAAGAGGTCTTTAGTCCTTTATTGTTATCAGTCATGTACGGGGTTGTACCGTTTGTCCATTGACAATGAATATAAGGATCCCATTAAAGTTGAATATGTATTCTTGAGTAGCATATGACGGTCCAAGTGGGAGATTGTTGGAATATATTTATTTAATATATTTATAGACTAACAATAATTTGGACCGACATGCTAAATAAACATATTCGATTATTGTCTTAAGGAAGTCCAAATTAAAAGTAGTCGAGTTAATTATTTAATTAACTAAATTGGACCTATGGGTAAAAAGGCGTTATGGGCTCAAGTGTGGTAACCGGGTTGAATTTGGGCACTGTGATGAAGAGGGCCCAAATCTCAACACTTAAGCCTGAATTAATAAATCAGGGATATAAATTGAATTATCAATTTATTAGGCTATGGTCCCGGACACAAGGAAGTAACAAAGGACGGGCTTTACAATGTTGGGCTTCACATTGTAAAATCTATAAATAAGGGGCTAGGTTTAGGTATTTCATCACTCTAAACCCTAATCAGAAATACGGCCGCTTCCTTAGTGTCTGGAAACTTTTCCTTCTTCTCTAATCTGATTCTGCAGGTCTCTTAGTTTCATAAACGGAATCGCCGGAGAACGTGGAATCGCTAAAGAACGCTAGAGAATACTAGATGGATAGCAGCAGGCAAACCCGTAAGTATTCTTGATTTTTTGTTTCTTCTATAGATGAATCTAGCAAAAGGGTTTTATTATTTAATCCGTGATTTGTTATATATTATTTGATGCGATTTCGGATAATATATAACATGTTGTTATTGTTTGTTTCAACTCTTTAATTTTTGTTTATGCTTTAAAATTTGAAATTATGAAGTCTATTTTTTTAATTTTATGAATTTTATATTTTCTCTTGTTTTTTCATCGATATTTTGTTAATTTGTTATGCTATCTTATGTGTTTTTTCTTATGCAAAATAAGTAAATTTATCTACCATCTTTATTTTTACATTCAATATGATCTTTGAATCATGAATTTACATTGAAACTACCGATGATTACGTTGAAACTTTAATTGAATAATACAAACATATATAACATTTAAAATGAAACAAAAAAAATATTCAAACTAGATTCTGTAAAGTCCAACATAAAAATATATTAAGAAATACAAAACCCTTGAATTTATTTTATAAAACTTTAGCAAAAAAATAGATTGAAACAATTTTTTTATAATATAAAAATGATTAATTTGATGATGTTTCCATAACATCTTCAACTCCGCCATATGAATTCATATCTCGATATATTAACTGAATTATTGTAATTCCATCTAGTGCAGTTACGTGGAAAACAACATATTTTTTTTGTAGTTAAAAACTAGAACATCCACTAAATTTAGAGTTAAGTATTGAGTGAAGTTATTAGATTCATCTTGAATAAATAATTCTTCACCACTTCTACTTATTTTTGCTCTCCAACTTTTTTCATTTGGTACAGTTAAAGTCAACAACTTAGGTAACTCATATTTTTTTATCCTCTGAAATGCTCGTGATATCATCTATTTTATATGAAATAAAAAATATACAAAAAATTGAACTTGAATAGAAAAGTTAGAAAATTGTGAAACAAAAGCCAAATAAACTTACAATTTTATCGACCTTCTTGTCAAAAAATTAGTTTGCAAAACTTCGACATTGTGCTCAATTTGAAGCTAGATTTAGATTATTTTTGTTTTTGCAGTGTGCATAAAAATTTAGTAGGATAATCTAATTTTTTGGTTTTTCTATATGGGGCTTATATATCAACCTAAAGTTTCGATTACGAGTAACTTTACGACCTCTAATTAAGTGGGTAACTTTAGAGCCTCTAATAAAGTGAATATCTTTTGAAAGTATAATTTTTTTGTCATCTTCCTTCTATTACTTTTCTTTGTAGGTGAAATTATTTGTTTGAAATTCAGCAAGGTAATTTATTAGAATATATATATTTATTTGTATTTATTTCTTATGGTACTTTAAATTATTTGTTTTTATAATTTGGACTTGACATGAGAAAATTTTATTTCATTTTCCTTCTATTACATTCTTATGGTAGGTAAAATTATTTGTTTTTGGATTTCAATTTGGCCTTTATTATGATTGGTTGACTATATTTGTTTTTGAATTTTTGACTTACCATGAGAAATTTTTATTTCACATTCTTTCTATTACTTTCCTACGGTAGATAAAATTATTTATTTTGATTTTCTTTGAATATGTAGATTTTTTTATTTTACTTTTCTTGCATTACTTTTGTATGGAAGGTGAAGCTATTTGGTTTTGGATTTTTGATTTGGTAGGAGAATTATTTTTTGTGGTAGATGCATTACTTATTTTGGATTTTAGTTTGGCATGAAGAATTTATATAAAAATTATTTAATTTCTAATGATCGGTGGAAGTATTTTTTTTAGATTTTTGACTTGGCATGATAAATTTTATATCACCTTCATTATATTAGTGATTATGGTAAGTTAAATTATTTGTTTTTAGATTTCGCCTTGACATGAGAAATTTTTATTTAATTTTATTTTGTATTATTTTTTATGGTTGGTGGAATTATTTGTTTTTAGATTTTCGGCTTGACAACACAATTTTTTTTATTTCACCCTCCCTCTATTATTTTCTTATAGTAGGCAAAATTATTTGTTCATGGATTTTAATTTGGGAAGAGAAATATTTATTTCACCTTCTTTTGTATTATTTTCTTATGGTAGGTGTAATTATTATTTTTTAGGTTTTTGACTTGGTAGGAGAAATTTTTTTTTCACCTTTATTTTCTTAGTTTCTTATGGTTGGTTAAATTATTTGTTTCTAGATTTCAACTTGCTAGGAAATTTTTTTATTTCACCTTGCTTTGTATTACTTTCTTATGTAATGTGGAATTATTTGTGTTTAGATATTCAAATTGGCAGGATAAATGTTTATTTCACCTTCCTTTTATTACTTTCCATTATTAAATCACTATGCAATTTATCACAAAATGGCTCAACCACATAATACAAATGAAACAAATGACAGTAAAGATATAACACAATATTTAACGTGGTTCAACAATTGTCTACGTCCGTAGGCGCCGCTAGAGAAAATTGTTTCACTATGATAGAATAGGATTACAAATTTCAGAATGTGTTTTGTGTAGTCCTAGTAGTCTATTTATAGAGAATAAATAGTCTTACTAGACAATGGACCTAATGGTTCATATACACAGATCTAATGAGGAACCATCTATTACAGTTTACCAGTCAATGACACAAAAAATGTACCGCCGAGCACGGTACACTGTCAAGGCACAATGACACTATCACTATCACAGACACAAAAATGTACTGGCAGACATAATATATTGTCAATGTACTATTCGACTCATTCACAACAAATCTTCCCCTTGAGGAAAATATCCTTTCTTCACTATCAACAAAGAAAGTTCTCTTCTTCCGACTCACCAAATGCCCCTAAGGTATTCACTCTATACTGCGAACACCAATCCGGTTTAGGCACTCCATAAACCTTCGAACTGCTACTGCCTTGGTCGTTATATCTGCTGGATTATCGTGTGTAGACACTTTCTTCACATCAACAATTACCTTTGATATTATATCACGAATAAAATGATACCTGACATCTATGTGCTTTGTATGCTTATGGTACATCTGATTTCCTGTAAGGTGTATGGCGCTTTGACTATCACAAAACACTTTTGTAGTAGTCCTATCCAAACCCAAATCTACCACCAAACCTTGCAACGATATTGCCTCTTTAACTGCTTCTGTTACCTCCATGTACTATGACTCTATTATAGAAAAAGCTACACTAGCTTACAACTGTGCTTTCCAACTGATCGCACTCCCAACTAGAGTAAATACATATCCTGTTAGAGATCTCCTTTTATCCATATCACCTGCAACATCAGAATCAACAAAACCAACCAATGATCCTGCAATCATTCAATGATTCACCTATATCGTTCTTGCTAAAAGTTAAGCCAATGTTCACAATATTTTTAAGATACCGAAGTATCCATTTCACTGCCTTCCAGTGTTCTTTCCGAGGACATCCCATGTACCTGCTAAATATACTAACCACATTTGAAATATCAGGACGTGTGCATACAATAACATACATGATACTACCAACTGCATTTGCATATGGAACCTTCGAAATTTGTTCCAACTCAGCATCGTCCTTGGCCGCTCATACTGCAGACAACTTGAAATGAGTAGCAAATGGAATGCTAACTGCCTTAGCATCAAACATGTTGAATTGTTGTACACTTTTCAATATAGTTTAGTTGAGACAAGTGTAATGATCCTACATTTCTGTTCCTGATAATCTCCATACCAAGAATCTTCTTTGCTCTACCCAGATCCTTCATCTCAAGCTCGGCACTAAGTGTTTCTTTATCTTAACAATGTGTGACACACTATAAGCAACAATAAGCATATCATCCACATACAAGAACAAGTAAACGTAAGAATCATCTATTTTGATGATAAACACAACTATCATATGGACTCCTCGTGAACCCTTTTGACACCATAAAAGTATCAAAACGTTTGTACTATTGCCTAGGTGACTGTTTCAAACCATACAATGATTTTTTCACCAGAAAAAATTTGTCCTCCATACTAGGTTCGTAAATCCCTATGGTTGTCTCATGTAGATTTACTCCTCCAATTCAACGTGTAGAAATTCAGTCTTCACATCCAACTGCTCAAACTCTAAATCTTACAAAACTACAATGGCTAACAAAACTCAAATCAAACTATGCTTCACCACCGGAGAAAACACTTCATTGAAGTCGATTCCTTCCCTTTGAGTAAAACCCTCAGCGACCAGTCTTGCCTTGAATTGAGATGCCTCAACCCCTGCATTACCTTCTTTTTTCTTGAACACCCATTTACTACCTACTAGCTTATGTCCTTTAGGCAAGTCAACAAGCTTCCATGTTTTATTCTAATGAAGAGATTCAATCTCTTCCCCCATAACACCAATCCATCGATCTGCCTCTAAACTCGGTATAACTTCTCTGTAGCTACTAGGTTCCTGCATCTCAAATTCTTCTGCAACTGATAGAGCATATGCAACTAGATTCGCATACATTTTTAGAACTCTAATATTTATTCTTTCTCTGCCCAATGCTATGCTATAAAGTTGTTCTTCTGATTCGGGCGTTTCATTATCACTATCATCAGAGACTGACGCTTCACCTCCTGATTCTGGATTTACCTCAGAAACACTTGAATTATTGGACCTGCTAGGAACTGATTCTACTTCAAACTCCACCTGTTTACTCACAACCGATCCTGATTCGACCATTTCTCCTACTTCCTTCTGACTGTCTATCGAAGCAAACTCATTAAAAGTAACGTTCCCACTGATGAGAAAACCTGAAGACTTTGGAGAGGTACACCATAACCTATATCCCTTCCCTCCAGTAGCATATCCTAGAAATATGCACATCTTTACCCTCGGCTCAACCTTACCATCTCTCACATGAGCATACGCAGGAAAACCAAACACCCTAAAAAGTGTTCATAATCAGCCGACGATCCAGACCAAATCTTAAAAGTAGTTTTACAATCAATAGCCGTTGATGGAGACTAATTCACCAAGTAATATGGTGTATTGATAGCTTCAGCCTCAAAATCCTTTCCCACACCGGAATGTGATAGCATACTTTGTGCCTTGCCAGAAAGCGTCTTGTTCATTCTTTCTGCGACTCCATTCTGTTGTGGTGTTTTAGAACAAGTGCGACGACACGTTATTCTCTCAGCTTCGCAGAACTTATTGAACTCATGACTACAATATTCTAACCCATTATCTGTCCTAAGATGTTTGATTTTTCTTCCTATTTGCTTCTCAATCATCGCCTTCCATATGAAAAAGGTTGAATATGCCTCATCTTTCGTTTTCAGAAAGTAAACCCACACCATCCTTGAATAATCATCAATCAAACTCATGTAGTATTTGGCTCCTCTCTTTGATGAAATTCTGTTTGGACCCCAAAGATCTGAGTGAATGTAGTCCATTGTCCCTTTAGTCTTTCTTATAGTTGATTTGCTAAATTTGACTATAGTTTGTTTACCAAACACACAGTGCTCACAAAATCCCAATGATTCTGCTTTATACCCTTTCAACAAATCTCTCTTTCCCAAAACAGCTAATCCTCTGTCACTCATGTGACCAAGACGCGAATGCCACAAATTATTTTGATCTTGCCTACTTTGGCTATTACTCCCTGATGGTGCTACTGCATCATCGCCCATAACAACACTCCCCTGGAGAATGTAAAAACCCTTATGTAAACTGCCCTTCATGCATACCATTGACCCTTTTCTCACTTTGATTACACCGTCTTCTGTACGATACTTGTAACCCCGAGAGTCTAGAGTCCCAAGAGAAATCAGGTTTATCTTTAACCCACAAACATGCCAGCACGTCAAGATCTTAACAAACCCGTCAAACATTTTGATCTCGACGTTACCAATACTACCAACAGTCAATGGATGATTGTTCCCTAAATAGATAGTTCCCTGCATTGGCTTGTAAGTATCGAACCACTTCTTGAACTGACACATGTGATATGTAGCGTCAGTATCAAATACCCAAGAGTTTTGCCCAAATTCTGAACTCACGGGCAATACATCTCCTCTACCACTGCTTTCACTATCGTCGGAATCGTTCACACCTTCAACAATATTTGCTGCATTTTCCTTTTGATTTCCCTTCTTACCATTCAGTTTCAGACAATATGTCCTATAATGACCATACTCACCGCATTCATAACAGTTTGAGTGCTTTACCTTTGATTTGGACCTCTAGTTCTTCCTTCTTAAGGAGCTCGCTTTACTTCTAGATCTTCCCCTAGTCATAAGACCTTCCCCTTCAGCTTGATTGTCTCGCTACAATTATATTATCTCATTGATTTCAGTGGCCATTTGAATCTGCAAGCGATAACTGATCCTTACCATACATGATGGTATCTACGAAATTTTCATACTGAGCTGGTAACGATCTCAATACAAACAAATCTTGATCCTCATCCTCAATATTGATATCCATGTTCTGCAAGTCCATTATAATTGATTTAAAATTATCTAAGTGCTTAGTTATGGACATACCTTCTTTCAATCTGAAATCGTACAAACGCTTGTTCAAGTATAATCAGTTTACTACTGATTTGTCTGAGTAAAGATCTTCTAGCTTCTTCCACGTGCAGGCATCAGTCTTCTCATCACTAATCTCGCGAAACACATTGTCTTTTACACTCATTAAAATCTAGCACATAACCCTTTCTTGAAGATCTTGCTTCTCCTCTTCTTTCATCTCTTCTGGTAACTTATTATCCACAATTTTCCATAGTCCTTGCAGTACCAATGAAGATTTCAGTTTAATCTTCCACAACGCAAAGCTGGATCCCCCATAAAAGGTTTCAATCATGTATTTGTTGTTATAGATGCCATTGTGAAACCCTAATTGCAAAATCCCTAATTTCACCACGTGACTCTGATACCAATTTTGTTATTAAATCACTATGCAATTTATCATAACTTGGTAGTTGAAATTTTTATTTTGGATTTTAACTTGGTAGAAGAAATTTTTTATTTCACTTTTATTCTATTACTTTCTTATGGTATGTGGAATTATTTGTTTTTAGATTTTTTAATTAGTAAGAGAAATGTTTATTTCACCTTCATTTCATCACTTTCTTATGGAAGGTGAAATTATTTGTTTTGGATTTCAACTTGCCAGATTTTTTTTTAAAATTCACCTTCCTTTGTATTACTTTATTATGGTAGGTTAAATTATTTATTTTTAGATTTTAATTTGGCAGGAGAAATTTTTATTTCACCTTCCTTTTTATTACTTTTTTATGGTAGGTGAAATTATTTGTTTTTAGATTTTAGACTTCGTAGGAGAATTTTCTATTTTTCCTTCCTTCTATTAGTTTCTTATGGTAGGTGAAATTTTATTGTTTTAGATTTCAACTTGATAGGATAAATTTTATTGTTATAGATTACTTGTTTTAATACCAAGTGAAATTAATGTTACATTTTTTGTTATTAATTCTAATATTGTATTACATTTTTATGTATATTAGTAGTAATATTTTTGACATATATTAACTACATTCACAAACTATTGTAAAAAATAATCACAATCTTTAACAATTTTTCAAAAAATACATGAATACTTTTACACATAATACATGAACAATCTTTAATAACGTTTGTCACAATCTTTAATACTATAAAATATTTAAAGTGTGTTTACTTTTAATGAAATATTAATTTTCTTTTTTTGGAGATTTGTTGAGAAGCTCAATTTCTATGAACTTTAGATCTCTTCTCAATGTCTGAAATATTTATGCTCTCATTTAATTTATGTTTGGTTGAATTATTTCTTCGTTTGAACCTGTTGTTGACCTAAAAATTGATCTTGCCATCATCAATATACACCATTTGTTTATTGTGCACATTATAACATGTTTATGTTGATAATGTCTTGCCTTTTATAAATAATTTCCTTCAACTCTGCAAACTACAACATGAAGACTTTTTTTTATGTTATGGATTTATTAATATATAATTAGTAACATGATTATTGTTAAAGCCTTACCAGATCTTTACATTAAATGCTTTTGTTGCTCACCATTGAGTCATAATACTGAAAACACATGTCTAAATGTTATCATCGACCAATATCCAACTCCTCATGTAACTTCACAAACTTGTGTATAATAGTAATGATGAACAACTGCATTTTTTCTATCTTTTGTCGGATTATTTTGATTATCATATCCATGTAGTACTATTTCTTGTATATACATTCAGATCGTAGTGCATAATTCCCAAACATACCTTTTCCTTTCACTTTATAATGAAAGTTTGATGAATTCATATATTTCTTAGTTATTAATCTTGCCAAAATTATGTTCGTATGCGAGCGTTTGTCAAAGAAATGTTCGTATGAGGTGTTTTTAGAAAGAAAAACTGAATTAATAGAGAGAGAGAAAGAGACAAAAGGAATAAATGTAGCAATCATTGATTAATCATTGGACATTTTCCAAAAAAGAGAATATCCTTTATATACTACATAAGTTCAGTTATGAAATTACATATTTACCACTGTAAAGTGGATCTTTTACCCCATTCCTTTAGTATTCACAAACATACTAGTTATTACATTTGACTTCCTCAATCCTTATGTTTGCCTTAGATTAGTCCTTGACAATTAATTACACCAATTTAACCCTTGTATTTACAAATACTAAAACTTATTTATTCACCTTGTATGGTTTACCTTCTGGCGTTGGTTTGCAGGCTATTGCCTCAGTCTAAGGGTTTAACCCGTGGGCATTCGTTGAGTAGCGGCTGCGGGATCCCTCCGAAAAAAACATAAAAACTAAAGCTTATTTATCACCATGTTTTCCTTTCTTTATTAGTAGGCACCCAGTCCCTATGAAGGTATCTATGCAAGGACTGACTTTAGGAAACACATTTTTCTTTCTTTTGAGCCTCCCTAGATTTTTCTTCCTCTGGACTCTCTTGCTGGATCACTCTCCCAGCGTTGCCTTTGGTCGAATTATTCCTCTGTTAATTTGAATCATTTTTTGTATCCTTTAATTATTGTTTCTCGGTTCCCACCAGATTATTACTCTTCCGGTGTTTACTTAGACCCATGACATGGGTTTTCATTTTCAATAGACCTTCCTCGGATATCACTTCTGATGATACACCTTGCACGAACTCTTTGCAATATTCCTCGGATTACTCTTGCTTTACACTCTAGTTGGACGGCTTCGTCACTTGTATTTCCTGCGCAGATCTCCCCAAGAAGCTTCATCAAACCATTTTATTGAAACTTTTTAGGTTTCGTGACTTCACCCTTGGTCATGGTGACCTCATTCTTCCTATCATTCTATTTAACTCGCATGCAATTTTCTATCAATTATTGTGTCAAAAATATTTTATCGTGGTGACATATATTTTGACCACGTGTCGATTGTTTCCTGACATGCGCTATCGTGCCTTTTGGAACCGCTTGTGAGAAGAATTACGTATCGAAGAGACCCTTAATCACGACTCTTAAGCTTACGCATGGAAAACCCGTACTTCTCTATAAATACTTATCTCTTTTCATAATTTCTAGTTTGTATATTTTAACTCACCTTATTAGAGTTAAAAAACAGATTCTAGAGAGATACACGATTTTCCCAACTGAGTTTTTTTACCCTTTCATGCCTAAAACATTTGGGAATTTTGAAAGATACAAACTTTGGAGGAGGTTCAACCTCTCAAAAAGGCTGAAGAAAGGGGAGATTTTGGTATCAGAGAACACCCTACTCCTCTAGAAATTCTTCAAACAATGTTTTGCGATAACTGGTCTTCTATTTGGACGCGTTTTGACATAGTAGAAGCTTCATGTAATCATTCATCATCTGTTTTGCCTATAATCCAGCCTCCTAGTCAATCTTGTTTAGGACATAACAAGGGTGACATTTCTCCTTCCGAAGACAACCGCAAAACTTCCCCATTCTTACCGATGGGGGGTGACAAAGAAAAACTCACCGAAGCAAATAAGAGAGATCAGGCTAAAAGGAAACAATCCCCAGAACATGCTAAAAAGTCTATTAAAATTAAGCTTGCTCCTTCTACTGCAAGCCCTCAAGTGACTCTACAGGTAACCTCTTAGACTACACTTGAGGTTAGTCCCCGGAAACCCTCCTTAAGTGATGTCCAATATGGAATTTTTTTGAAGTCCATCCCGGAAACGCAGAAGAACAACCTAATTAGTGAGTCAGAAACTGACCAAGTTTTGAAGGCCATGGCTCCCAGTCATCAGGATGCTGAGAAATCCGATGGTGAGGAGAATGATTCCAAAGATGATGCTGGCTCAAAGGATGATGTCAGAGAAGAACAAAGAACTGAAGCCCGAGAAGAACAAAAAAGTGAGGTCCAAGAAGAACAATAGATTGAGGTCCGGGAGGAAAATCGAGTTGATGTCTAGGAAGAAAACCGAATGGATGTTGACCATGAAGCTGTGGTCGAGGTGAGATTAGCTGGGAGGGAAGATGTTGTGAGGCCAAATAGATTTTCTCCCCCAAGAAAAATAGAAGAAAATAGCTGATAATGAAGAAGACGATGACAATACAACTGGTCCAAGTTTTCCCTTTGCGAAGAGGGTTGTCATTGTCGACTCGGATTCTGGCGGGGAGTTTGTTCCCTAAAGAAGACAAGTTACTGGTCAAGGGAATCAATAATAAATTCATGGGGAAGGCCGAAATCTCTCCCTTGCCTCAGCTTATTTTGATGTCTATGAAAATGACTTTGTTGCAAATGAGCTTAACAGGTTGCTTCACGCTGCTGCTCTCCTCGAAAAGAAAACCAACTACAAATATCGCTATAAGAATGAAATCATTCAAAGAAGTGCCGAGGTGAAGAACTTGAATGCCAAGGTGAAGAACTTAAATGATGAACTTTCTCGCGAAAAGAAGACGTCTGCTGACCAAAGGAAAACCAAACTGAAAAAGGTAAGGAATGAGCTTGTTCGCGAGAAAGAGGTATCTGCTGAGCGTCTGAAAAAGCTCACTTCTTTGGAGACTAAAACTTTCTGAAGAGAAAGAGAAGTGCGATGATGAAAGGAAGTGTTTTATCATTAAGGATATCGAACGGAACTCCCTTATCGGCGGTCTCTTTGATTCTTGTGAGACGCTAAAAAATATATCGAGAATGCTGTTAAGGACATTGAAAAACATTCCGCCGAAAACAAGTCCTCAAAGAAGAACATTAAAGCTGAGAAGAAGAAATGCCTGGATGCGTATGCTACCGACTGCGTTTCTCGTCTTAAAAAAAGGATGCCAACTTAAAATCAGCTTTGGTTTTAGAAATGCATGAACACTTTTCTGACTTGAAGCTAGGAAGCCTCTGGAAGCGTGTTATAGAAATACGTCGCCCAATAGGTGTTTCTTTGGAGGATTTAGTGACTAGCAGTGAGTCAGAAAGTTCTTCTTTAGACTCTGTCTCCTCGAAAGATAGTAAAGAAGATGTTGCGTCCAGATAAAAATAATGTTTATTATTTTTTATGCTTGAACTTTATCTTTTTGTGTAACTTCTGCTTATTACCATATTTTGAGTCCCTCGTTGGACTTTTTGTTGAACTTTTGCTTTGTACAATTTTTTCTGTTGTGAAAGTTCTTAAATGAAGAAGTATTATGGTTATGTTTTATTCGGGTAAAAATCACTGTTAGTCCCCCATGTTTACCACTTGTATCAACATAGTCACCTTCCTTCACCTCTGCATAAAACTCATCCTCTTCGTTTTAATAATTTGCAAATATAGTCCCCCGCACATGTGAAGCCTGAGAGATTGACACGTGACATCAAGTTTTGTTGCAAGATTGGTTCCCCAAATTTTTGGGCAAAAATGCCGCTGCCCATGCCAAATAGTATGCCAACTCAGATTTGATTTTTTTAACCCTCTACGTGTCTGTTTCTCTCTCTAACCAGTAACTAGCCCGTGTTTGATTTATTGTTTATTGCATATTTGATTTTTTTAACCCTCCACGTGTCTGTTTCTCTCTCTAACCAGTAACTAGCCCGTGTTTGATTTATTGTTTATTTCTCTCTCTCTATTCTTGGAGAACTCTTTTGTCAACCGTACCAAATGCGCCGATACTGATTACTCCTGTCTTGATCAAAACCGTTGGTGGCTGATTTTAGAGCTTTGTAACTAAATGTTTTCGGGGTTTTAATGATTTTTGACGAAATGTAATCGGATTTGTGGAGGTTTTTGAGTTTTAAGGAAAACTGCGGAGATTGCGAAGGCGAACGCCCCTTCTGTTATAACCCCTGCGACAGCTCCTGCACCTTCCTTGCAGAGATGGCTACGGCTGCAAAAAGACAGTTTAATGTTTTTCTCCACAGAGGTGTTAAACGAGAAGGTGGAAGACAACCTTGAGTTTCCATTTCATCGAACAGTTTATAAACTTTACTAAAACTACACTGATTGCAGTAAAACTGAACAATAGTCGAATAACTAATCACACAAGGTCGAAATCCATACCCTTTCATTTCTTGAATCATCCATAGTGCTTCATCGACTCGCTTGGATTTTCACCAACCATGGATGAATATATTGAAGGTGTGCGAATTCGATGAAATATGAGGTTCAACTCAATGAAAATCGATCGAGCTTTCTCTACTCTGTTCTCTTTACAAAGAGTATCAAGGAGCAAGTTAATCGATTCAGTGTTCTTCGTTAATCCGTATAATCCTAACTCATCAAACGTCCTAACCGCTTCTTCCCACTATTTAGCACCGACGAATCTTCTCATCATCTTCGAAACAGTATTCAGCGGAACGAGATTGTTTATTCGCATTTCTTCGATAACTGATCGAATTTGATCCCATTTTCTTGACCGACAGAGAGTGTCCACACTGTATCGTACGATTTCGGCGAGTGTTTGTATCCATTTGCTGATTCCGCCAATCTAAAAACAAGCATTGAGGATTTTCAGTCATGTTTGAATCGATGAAGTAGTTTTCGAACTAGGTCGTGAGAAAAGTGAATCGAATTAGATGTTTGAGATTGAAGAACCTTGCCGTCGTTGGTTCTAGCACAAATTTGAGCTAATATTGAATCGAAAATGGATTTATTTTGGTGTTGATGACCCTGGTTCTCGATAGAAGCGAGAAGAGATGATAACGATCTTGTTGGATTGAGAAGGAAATGTGAGTTTTTTAGGGGTTCTTTGACATGAGAGAGCATGAGGAGGCGATTGTTGTCACTATTCAAAACCCAAAGATTTAGAGAGGAAAGATGGATTGATGTCGACGGTGGTTGTGTGGCCCTAAAGTGACCGACCAAGATGAGAATTAGGGTTTAAAAAGGTAGACCAGCAAAGGTGGCCCACAATCTGACTAGGCAGCTGAGTTGTCATCCTACTTGGCATGGGCAAGGGTATTGTCCAAATATTTGGGGGAGCAATCTTGTAACAAAACTTGATGCCACGTGACAATATCTCAGGCTTCACATGTGTGTGGGGACTATATGTTCAAATTATTAGAACGAAGGGGATGAGTTTTATGTAGAGGTGAAGGAAAAGGACTATGTTGATACAAGTGGTAAACATGGGGATTGACAATGTTTTTTACCCGTTTTATTCTGTACAACATAATAATTTTACTTCCTTACTCCAAACTTTTTTCTGTGAATATAATCTATACTTGTATTTTGTAACAACTCACGCTTTCCACCAAACTTTTTCATATGAAAAATTCATACCTAAAAAATACTCATGTTCTTTTTCCAAAGTTTTTCTTATGACAAAGTAAATTGTTGACCAACATTCGTTAGTTGACCCTTCTAACTCAAAAAGATGAGTATTATAGTCCACAATTTATTAGGTGAATATTATTACCTAGCCTTAATCAGAAAACTTTCCTAGTTTAAAATGATGAACATTGCATTCCAACAATCGTTGGATGGACTCTTTAGCTAAAAACGATGAACATTGCATTCCAACTATTATTGGATGGCCTTTTTAGTTAAAAAAGATGAACACTGTATAAATTGTTTTAAGATGACAAATAAATTTTATATATAAGTGGGCTATTAAGACACCTCCTTAGAACCTTCCTACGCCGTCATGGTAGGAAAATGTATGCCTCTGATACTTACATAAGTTCATAAAGAAAATATTTACAACTTTATATATTCACTCGAAATTAATCTTGAGGTGTTCCATATTCCAGGGGTGAATAAGATCTCTTCCTTCCTTGTCTTTATGTCGATATGTCCCCGGCTTGATTTTTTTCATTACCGTATATGAACCTTCCCAAGCTTTCTCAATAATTTTTCCCATGCTTTAAATTATCGTCTCCTAACCTTTGAAGCATATCGAATTCTCATCAGAGTCTGATAGTGTAGAAAATTCAGATGTGCCCTTCTTATTTTTTCTTCGACCACATCTAACTTTGTGCGCTTTTCTTTATCATTTGTCTCCTCAGAGTATTCAGTGAGTCTATATGAGGGGAAGTTTGTTTCAGACGAGACCACTGGATTTATTCCATAAACCAACGCAAACGGTGACTCTTGTGTTGCAGTCTGAGGAGTGGTTCTGTAAGCCCATAAAACTTCTTGTAGGTAATCCGACAATTTTCCAGCCTTACCCTCCAAGTTCATTTTTAGACCATCCAAAACAATCCAATTGGTGACCTCGACTTGGCCATTCTCTTGGGGATGGAATGGTGCCGATAAGCACTGCTGTATCCCTTGAAGCATAGAAAACTTTCATCTCTTTGTTATCGAATTGTGGTCCGTTGTCCATTGCTATTTTCCTCGGAATCCCAAAACGACAACAAATATTAGAAACAATAAATCTAATCATATCTTTAGCTTTTGTCCCTACCAAAGGTTCAACTTCCACCCAGTTAGAGAAATAAGCAATTGCGAAAATTATCGTCTGTCGACCTCCAGATGCCATTGGTAATGGTCTGACCAATTCAATAGCCTATCGGTCAAACAGTAGGGATTCAGATATCGGCTCGAGAGGCACACATGGCGCATGGATTGTATTAGCAAACCTATGACATGTGTCACATTTCTAAACTAATTCCTTAGCATCCGAGGAGAGTGCAGACCAATAGTACTCTGTAAGAAGAACGCTTCGTATCAGTATTTTGTATCCATATTGCGTTGACCCTTCCCCATCATGTAGCTCTGAGAGTATCATCTGTGATTGATCTCTTCCTAATCATCGAAGTAGAGGTCGACTAAAAGATTTTTCATACAAAATATCTCCGAGGACAACATATCCATATGCATTAAACCGTATTCTTTTAGCCATCACCTCGTCAACTGGTAACACATCGTTCACCAGAAATTCTTTAATCTCACTCATCCAATCTTTTGCCATACTTGTAGAAATTTGAAAAGCTTCAATAGACCCTTCAACTGTTTCTGACCCCCATACTATATAAGGAGTTTCTTATGTAATAATCAAAAGGTACTACTCTGAATAAGAAGCTTTAGCCAAAGAATTAGCCACTGAATTTCCAGCCCTGTGAACATGTTCATACCTGACGCATTCGAAAGCGAATGTTAAAGCCTTCAAAGCCCCCAAATACTTCATAAAATGATATTTCATTACCCCAAATTGGCCAGATGCATGATTTATAAGAAGTTGTGAATCACTCACCAACCTTACTTTCTTGGCTCCACAGATTTTAGCAAGTCTCAAGCCTGCCAAGGAAACTTCGTACTCAGCTTCACCATTTGATGTTTGAAATCCGAAACGGATGGCTTGATACATTGCAATTCCTTCTGGAGAAACCAACTGCAATCCTGCTCCACATCAGGACGAGCTAGAATCCCCATTTGTTCGAATTAAGACACCAAGAAGAAAAACGCTAACTGTTGGGGCTATAATGCCACAAGTAAAATAATAAATGAAAGTTGATGAGTCAACAAGGGTGACGATTGGGCTAGTGTCAGCGTAAAATTAGTTACATCAAGGAAATTCATCGAGGATTCAAGGAACTCAGTCATAAACATCTTTTAGACACACAACTCCGAACAACTTTTCCCTTCAGTCGAGATCGTCCCAAGTATCAGATTTGGTTTATCAGAAGCAGAAACCAAGGTCAAATCAATAAGTTAGGCCCAAGTATTATACTGAATTGACTGAGAATATGGCAACAATCTTCGAAAGGGCAAATCATCATGTTCAATTCTAAAACCACCATCAATAACAAAACCAAAATAAGAAAGAAATATAAAATTTTGTAAGCATCACAATGTTATTAGACGCAATACTGTGGATTGTATAGCGTTACATAAGGAAATCCAAACGTTGATAGATAATAAAAAGTTAATCATTTGTGTTAAAATTCAAACTGGGTCACAACAAGGACCAAAGGCAAACCAAGCGGGACAGATTGTAAGCAGATCTTCTAAGAAAGAAAATACAATGATGATAAGTGGGTCTGAGGATGAATTTGACGTAGCCACCAAATACCTTGATCCTGATCCGGATCGAAGGGTTGTGTTCGTGATAAATGAACCTAGACCTTGTCGTACAATCCAAAGTTTATGTGAATACTTTGAGTCTCTGGAAATTTTTGAAGGTGATATCATGGCTATAAATACCAATAGCTCTCAAAAGAGGCACATCATGAGTTTAACTACACATATGGTTGGTGGGATTTGGAATTACCTCTATGGAAAAATCCGATGCATTTCGTTCTTTTGTATGAAGATTATTTGATGGGTGTTGCTTGAACTCATGAAGATACGGTTGTGATCAGAGCTGAGATATCAGGATATGAAAGATACTCATTGATATTGGCAGGTTTTCCAATATATTATTCTTGTTAACATATGAAAAAATACAGGACCCTCTGGTAATCTTTTGTTCAGAAAGAAACATAATATAGTTCACTAGTCTGACGACGAATGTGATCGGGGAATTCGAAAAGGAAATGTTGTTAGGAAAATGGTCATTTATGAAGCAAGTAAGGGTGTTATTCATGGTAGTAGATAGTCTGAAAACATACAATGTGATTTTTGGTAGATCTTGGTTGCCAAAGATGCATGTTATAACTTCAACATTTTATCAGTGAAATATGTGTTTGGAGATCGCGTCGAGACTGTTCGAAGCAATCAATATGTACCTTAATAATATTATGCAACAACTTTGCCCACCAAATGAATTATTGATGTTAAGAGGATGAACCAATAACAGTTAGAGGGGCTTGCATTCAATTTAAAAAAGGTTAGAAGATCCGAGAGAGACCCCTAGGTCATTAGTAACAAATAAAGAGATAGAGGTGTATGTGTTCCTCGGGGGAAACGTTTTGAGGATAGGTATTTTATTGCCTGCCATAGATGAGGAAACATTTGATAGAATGTTCATTAAAACATTTTTATGGAGTAATGAGGATGTGGTGGGAGTTCAATCTATCATAGTTTGTCATAGCTTAGATGTAAATCCAAATGTAAGACCCATCATGAAAAACAAAGAGATCTTTCTTTTGAAAAGTCAAAGCCAATTGTGGCCGAGGTTGAGAAAATTTTGAAAGTACGCCATATAAGGGAAGCTCAAAATCTAGTATGGATGAAAAATCCGATGCTTGTAAAGAAAAAAGATGGAAAATGAAGAATGTGTGTTGATTTCATAGATTCAAAACGAGCTTGTCTCGTTTATTATTCCAAGAATTGATTAGCTTGTTGATTCAACCGTGGGTATGAAAATTCTCATTTATAGATGCTTTTGCTGGGTATAATCATATCCAAATGAATATGAAGGATCAGGAAAGCACTACGTTTATCACTGATAGAGGGTTGCATTGTTATATAGTAGTGCCTTTTACTCTTAAAAATGCAGGAGTTACTTATCAAAGGTTAGTGAATTAATGTTTTACTAATTCTATTGGACGTAATATGGAGGTATATATAGTTATTATGTTGGTTAAAAGTGCTAATGTGAAGATCAATGTTTGGGATTTGAACGAAATATATTCTAATTTAAGGGCCATCTATTTGAAATTAAATCTTGAGAATTGAACTTTTGCAGTCCGCTCAAAAAATGTTTTTTTGGATATATAGTCAATGAGAATGGGATCGAAGTAGATCTGGAGAAGTTGAAATCTTTAATAACTATGGAGCCTCCTCAGATGATTAAGTATATCATAACTAGAAGATTGGCGGATTTAAACATAGTTATCTTGAGGTCTTCTGATTAAATGCGCTCCATTTTTTAAAGTTTCGAGGCAGACTAAAAGTGTTCATGGACACCAGAATGTGACGAGGCGTTTGCCAAAACCAAATCCCAGTTATCCGAGTTCTATGTACTATATGAGTAAGATTCTCTTGGAATCAGAGAAAAGGTACTTGAAGTTGGAAAAGTTGGCTTTAGCTTTGGTGGTGGCTACTCGGAAAATGCATCCTTACTTTCAAGCTCATTCGATCATAGTGAGAACTTCATTCTTTTTGATATTTTTTGCAAAAGCTGGATATTTTTGGGAGGATGAAAAAAGTGTTCTGTATAGTTGTGAGATTATGATATTGATTTTACACCTAGAACATCAATTAAAGCCCAAGATTTGGCAGATTTCCTTGTTGAATTCCATTCGGAAATGCCAGATTCTGAGGGGATAAGCACATACAGAAAAGATTATGGGGAGGAATGGTTAGTTCAAATTGATAAAGGGTCTATTATTTTGGCAGATTTCCTTGTTGAATTCCATTCAGAAATGCCAGATTCTGAGGAGATAAGAACATACAGAAAGGATTATGGGGAAGAATGGTTAGTTCAAATTGATGGAGGGTCTAGTATTTTGGGATCAGTGGCAGGAATCAAATTGGTAGCTCTAATAAGAGAAGCTGTGTATCAGGCTATACGATTTGGATTAAAGCATCAAATAACAAAGTGGAGTATGAAGTAGCTCTAGCTGGATTCAGACTTGCAAAAATTTATGGGGCTAAAAGAGTTTATTTGAAAAGTGATTCGCAGTTATTGGTGAACCAGGTCCCAAGATTTTTCGAAGCAAATAAAGATAAACTTATTAGATATTTGAGAGAGTTAAATGGTCTGACTATGATGTTTGAAAGTGTTATGTTTGAATGCATCCATCGTTGTCAGTATTCTAATGCTGATTTACAAGGAACAATTTCATATTCTGAAGAATATCGGTGGATTTCAATGCATGAGATTCCATCGATTATGACAAAATTCGAACAACGTGAACTTCTCAAAAAGGTTTTCTTGGCTGAAGAAGATGAAGTTCGAGATTGGAGGTTCAACTTGAAGGAATTGAGAGTCAAGGGTACATTAGCAGTTGATAAGAAGCTAGCTCAAAGGTTAAAGTTTAAGACACACGACTATATAGTTCTTTGGGACATTTTGTATAAGAAATCGTTAAGTCGACCGTTGTTGCGATGTTTGAGGAAGGATGAATCCTAAATGATTTTTTTCCGAGTTGCATGATGGCGAAAGTTTTGCTCATTGTGGATACAAAACTTTGACGAGGAAAGTATTATTGGCAGAATATTATTGGGCTACAATAATGTTCGATGCCAGGAAGTTGATTTAAAGTTATGATACTTGTCAAAGATTTGCCAACACAATACATATCCCAGTTGTACCATTAGATTCAATTTTTGAATGCCTAAAACTTAATGGATGGGGGATAGATTTGGTAGGACCCTTACCAATGGCTACCGGAGGGCGTCACGCAATCATTGTTGTTGTGGATTATTTTTCAAAATGAGCAGAAGCTGAGCCTTTTTCTGGTACAAGAGCGAAGGATGTGATCATGTTCATTTTGTCTAATATTTTTATAGGTTCGTAGCTCATCGGATGATCACTACTGATATGGACCATAATTTAACAACAAAAATATTAAGTCTTTGTGTTCTTCGAGGGGAATCAAATAGTGTTTCTCAACACCTTTTCATCCTAAAAAAATGGCAAAGTGGAGTTTACTAATAAAACTATCTTGGTTATGGTAAAAAAAACTTAGAGTGAGCAACTAGAAAATAACCTAGTTATCTCCAAGAAGTATTATGGTCTTATCGAATAATTACTCGAACAACAACTCATGAATCACCTTTTGCTTTACTATATGGAATGGATGCATTCAGTTCAGTGGAATATATTTTTCCGTCATATATATTGTTGAACTATTCTGAGGAAGATAATGATGAATGAAAAAAGGAGGAGTTTGATTTAGTTGAGGAAAAACGAACTAAAGTACATTTGAATTACTCCATTATCCGATGTTAATGAGGATTCGATATGTATCTAAAGTCCGACGGAAAGAATTTAAGATAAGAGATAAAATCTGCAAGAAATTTTTATTGCATACAAATGAGAAATGATTTGGTAAGTTAGGTCCAAATTGGGAAGGCCTCTATGATGGTTGAGAAAATAAATCCAGGTACGTATACTCTGCAAGATAGCGAAGAAATGCCATTGCAACATCAATGGAACATAGAACATTTGGATATGTATTGTGAATAATGTTGTGCTTCTTTGCAAATCTTATTGTTTATTGATACACATCAATGAAACATAGAACATTTGGATATGTATTGTGAATAATGTTGTGCTTCTTTGCAAATCCTATTGTTTATTAATACATGAAACAAATGTATACTCTTTCAAGATCTTGAATACATTTTTTTGATTAATAAAAATTGGTGACAATAATTTATATACGTAGCAAATGTTTTCTATAATTATTTTTTGATATTAAATTATTATGATTAATTCAAGGTGACTATTAATTTGAGGTGAAACTTAATTCAAGGTGATTCTTAATTTGAGGTAATTATGAGAAAATAGTATTTTATGAAGTTTCATTTGTTGAACTAATAAACATCAAAATGATAATGTAAAAATGTTGGAATACATAAGTGAAAAGTGAAGTATCATATTGATTAAATATGTGAAACAAAATATGACATGTGATAGCCATTACATAAAAAATGCACATAATATAACAAGGTGAATTTGATCTTTTCTTTTCAACTCTTTTCATATTCTTTCAAGGAGCTTATTGAATTACTACTTGTAGAATTAGTACCTTCTGAGTCTTTGGCTTTCGAAGATTTTGAGCTGTCATTTGTAAAGTCTCCCGAGTCTTCAGATTTAGTCAAAGGGGCACCGTTCCAATCTTCAAGGCGTTGATTTTTAGAAACCATATACCAATAATCGTTTAAGTTAAGTTTTGGAAACTTATTATTCATATAAAAGATTATAGATACATTTTCCTCTTTTTCACGAGTCTTCAAATTTTTAAGACAGTCACTAGAGCCTGCGTTTATATAAGAAGTTATAGCAGAAAATTTATCCTTTTCAGTTTCGATTTTAATGCTTCTAAGTCTTTTATAGATTTTTTTATTCCTTCTTTACTCTCCTTGTATAAGGTGTTGATTGCATCAAAGTTGATGTGCTCTTGTTCCAACTCTTCCTTATGTTTTCCAGACAAGTAGCGCTTTACTTGCATTACAACATTGTACCATTCAATCTTATTTGCCTAAAATACTTGGAATTGATCAACGAGATTCCTTTGAGCGCTTTCAGTCCACCTTTTGTTAGCCACAACCTCTTTTTTGAGACAAATAACTTCATGGGACATAACTTCGTATTGCTCCCAAAAAGTTTCAACTTCCTTGGTCAATTTTTTAGCATTCTTTTCAAAAGTTACCACAGGTTGGACAATGTTATAAATGTTAAGTGCTAACTTATCAGATGCATGTAGTAGAAAGGTTGACTCATCATAATCCTAGAGTTTGGGTTAGTTGGGAAAATAGACTGGTGAGAAATTTGCTTCAACATGTTATTTGACTATGATGACATTATCTAAGCTAGTTTCTTGTTGATTAAGTTGGTACTCGATGTTAAAAACTAAGTGTCTTGGTTTTTTTCACCTTCTCCAACTAATTTTAGTGTAGAGTGGAGGATGATACAATGATGACTTCGTCATGAATGGTTTTTTTAGAGTTCTTCGAGGAACCTGTTTTCCTTTTCTTTGAACCCCGCTATCTTTTTTATCTAAGGATTGAAGATAAATCTCTTCGGTATCAAGAGCAGTTGCTTCAGATTTTTTAACAGCCACTCAGTATCAAGAAAAACATTCTCTGTATTAGAAGTCGTTACCTCCTCGGGTTTCCTTTTGGTTTCTTTTCTTTGGGTTAGGTTTCTTCTTATTTTTCTTTACCTTTGAAGGTTCTCCTCTAACCTTCTTCTTGGATTTATGACTAGAAGCTCTGCTCCTAGCAGAAAGAAAAACTTTGGCGTCTGGGGCAGTTTGTATTTTTACAGTTTTCGCAGGGCTAGGAGGCTCTAGTAGTTGTTTCGAAGTGAGGGTTGTTTCCCATGAGATTCTCCATAACTGACTTTGAACAAGATTCAATGGATCGAAAAAACTGGTGGAATTTGTTCGACCATTCATTCTTGTCTCATTATTAAGCTTTAAGAAAGTCTCGTCGATAGCATCAGAATGTTCTAGGAAGCGCTTTAATATTTATGCACAAAGTAAAATCACTTAGATAAAAATAATGTTGCAAGATAAATTTGATAGGAAGTAGACTTACTTTTAATCCTCCACTTCAGTGAGAATCTTCAGGGATTCTCAGCAGAGATTTATTTTCTATTCTTCCAGCATCTACTTATGAAATAGAATTTATGCCTCTACGTTTTGTCAGCTTCGAGTACATCGTTTATGATTTTTGAATCATTCCCCAATATGATATAGTAGAATGACAAACATAGGCTCTTCAATACACCTGGTTTGGCCACAAACTGCTCCATGAGGAGTTTGATTTTTGACAATCTAAAGGCCATGATGCATGATAAAAGTGTGAACCATAAGTTGGGGCTGACCTAACTTGGGCAGAGGTTGATCATTTTGAACTACTTAAAAATCACATGATCTAGTAGAAACCAAAGAACCCAATTTAGAATCTCAAGATACACAATCAACTCATTTACTCCACAAGATAGAGAAGTTTCTATGATTGCAGAAAGACGAATTGTGACAGAGTTAGGAATTACCCATTGTCTCTGAAGTGTAGACGCATCTGATTCAATATAATATTCGTATAGCACCTTGCTTAGAGCAATAGGGTACTATGCTAGCACATCTTTTAAATTTTTGCTAAGGTTTATAGCCAGTTCAAATGGTAGAGTCACTACTTCTTTGGTCTTATTTTTATTTTTTTCGTTTCGTTCGAAGAAGATTCCCCTTGGGAGTTTACTAGAGTGTCTTCAATTATTTTCACCTCATAGTCATCAGTTACTACTGATTTTTTACTATTTATTTCCTCCAAAGATTCATCTCTTAATTATGGATGAACTTTTGGTGCTTTTGATTTGGTATTATTTGAAGGCGCTACCTGTGATTCTTTGATCATCATAAGTGCTCCTTTCGAGGGAGAATTAGTCTTTACCTTCTTGTCCTCGACTTTGTCGGCTTATTTGGAGTCTGAGGAGGACGGATTTTTCTTCAAAATATTTTGCTATTCGGGGTCACCCATAGCAAAAAATTAAGATTTTCAAATCAAGTTTTGAGAACAAGCTCTAGGGTTTAAAGAAAAGGGTTATTGGAAAAAGATTCATGGATGATGTCTTGGGTTTTTTTTTTGTTGGAGGCCAAGGAATGTAGGTGGTTGTTTGAGTAATTTGTCGGGGAGAGTCAGACATAATTCCTTCAACCTCTCTTTTAGCATCTCTTTGAGCAATGGTAAGCGATTCTCACATGTTCTTTATCCCAAACATAAACCGAGTATAACCTCTATGATAAGGTTAGAAGCGATCTAGTAATTGCGATGAGACAATAATCTCTTGTTGTTGTGGTCTCTGGTGAATGGTGGTGGCAAGCTTAATTTAACGGTGAAGAGAGGGGAGAACAACTTTCTCTTTTCTGATCTCCAGATGTTGTTAGGTGAAAATTTATAAGACTAAGAGATGTATTTATAACAATTGACCAAAAGGATTTATGGGCTTTTCCATGAGGAGTTAAGGGGTCTCTTTATTTACTGGGAGATGTATAATAACGGTAACATGATGAGACTATTATAGTTTCAAAAAATGTCAAAATGTGTAAGAGGAATAACAATTTAAAGGATTCACTTTACACAATAACCGAGAAAGGTCAGTTAAAGGATTACCATGGATTTATTCTTATTTCTTTCTCCCACGGAAATTCGAAGAGATCTTATACAAAGATATGTTATAGTCCTCCCTCAGAACTCTTCGTAAGGACTAGAGGACTACTAATAAGAGTATGAATAATTCAAGCTTTGGTAATTAATTTAGAAGTGATAAAAGATCTATAAATAATGTATAAGCGACATTTTATGTGAGAAAGAAACTTAAAGGACCAAAAGTGTAATATATGATAGATATATCTTAATTTAGTAATATAATATGGTGGCAAATCGTATAGATGAAGTGTGTGTCTGTTATTTCCCAATCCTATAAATAATGGCACTTTATATTAAAAAATGATGAATAATAAGACTGATACTTTGACTCTTGTCATTTTCTCTCTCTAGAAATATGTTATTTCTTTCTCTTTAACAATTGAATAAGTCACTCTAAGAATTATTTTAGACCGAGTTTAACCTTTCCACTTCTAATTATTCCTAGAGTGATAAAAAATGAATAAAATTGGATGCTTACAAATCAATAGAAATTTTAGAACATAACCAACAATCTTCTAGCAAAATATTCCTATGTATGGATGACCAAGATAACACACATTATTCATTGATATATTTTGGCTCTGTTATGCTTATAAATCATCATAGTTGGAAGTTATTTCCTTTTAAATGATAAGTATTTGAACATATCATTACAAATCATCTTCTAATTGTTAGAATGATTTTTCCTCTAAAAAAATTAATGTTCAAATATCAACTTAAAAATAAGTAGTTGTAGTTTTTCATAAAACACCAACTCAACATACCCCTAGAAATTATGAAAATTAGAATTAGAATACATCCTTACAAAGATCCACAAATAGTGAGAAATAAAATATTACGGGTTCAGTTTATGCAAAGTAAAATGTTCTAAAATAATATTAAGATTTTTTATGATGTAAGATATGAATTTAGTTTCAACTTTTGCAACATCATAAAGAGATATACAAACACATTAAGATTCTTCATGATAAAAATGAATAAACTACTTTCAACTTTTGTAATGTCATAATGATTTCTATATGATTTTTTATAACACAATATAAGAATTTAACTTTAATAGATTTCTAGACGAATACTAAGATTTTTGTGATGAAAATAAAAAATTTAGTTTAAGCTTTCATAACATATTATAAGATGTGAACTCTAACTCAATTTGAGCTCTTATCTATTATCTAAAGAAAAGAGAATACTTAGTTGAAAATTCATATTTTAACCACACTGAGTCGAAAAGTAACATAATAAGATATACATAAGATCATATATCAAATAAGCTTCACTCAATATGGAAATGATAGGCTTTTAAACGAATCTTCATTGTAGTCAACTAAAGGATTTTTTCATGACAATCATGGCTTTGAACAGTACATCATCCCTCGACTATCGCGTTTGGTGGCAGATAGTCCCTTGACTTTCAAACGTCCGTTGACAGTCCCTGGACTATCGCGTTTGTATAAAGTTAGTCCACCAGATCCTCTGATCCATAAGAGGCTGCTACCTGTCACCATAGTCCTCAGATTTTTTGTATCACCACTACTCCCTTGAGCTTAGTTATTTGTAATATTCTACATTTTGGGTTTGACCTAAACTCAAAGGACTAGTGGTGATACAAAAATATTGGGACTATGGTGATAGGTGGCAGCCTCTCATGGATCAGAGGATCTGGTGGACTAACTTTATCCAAACGGGATAGTCCCGGGACTGTCAACGAACATTTGAAAGTCAAGGGACTATCTGCCACCAAACACGATAGTCGAGGGACGATGTACTATTCAATACCAGACAATCATATTATAGATTGACAAGTTTAATGTTAAGCTTTATTAAATAAATATTAAGACCATTGTTTTTCTAAATGGTGACATTGAGACAACTTGATATGTAGTACAAGTCATTGACTTCATTAGTTGTATATGATGGGTTACAAACAACAATCAACCCAATTAAGATTATAATATTTGTAAATATTGTCTGTAAGTTTCAGTTAAGGCCAATGGTTTGTAACTTTACAAGATTCTTTTATGATATTAAGCATATCATTAATGATACCATGATTTCTTAAAGTTATAGTATTATAGACTTTACAAGTTCATCCATAGTGGATTTAAATGTATCTTTATATGTCAATGAAAATTTTCTTGTCATAAACTATAACAACCTATTACATATCATAAAAAACTTTATGTTGACGAAATTCGATGTGATATTATGGGAAAAACGTCTTACGTTTTAGGAGCCAAAATTTATCATGATTATTCGTGATGTTCTATAGCTTTTTTTTAACAAAAGAACACATTTTATTAATGAAAGACCAGAAAGTATCAATTTATAAACTAGAGGCCCTAAAAATGATAAGACCAAATTACAAGGAACGAATTAGAGTCAAAATCGACAAGGGAAGTCAATCTGAGCCCTAACCCTAAATCGATTACAACCCTTCGCCTCCAAGCTCCCAGCTTTAGACTCTCCACATCAAATCACCAAAAACAAGATCCCATTAACAAAGATCTTCTGATACTTCAATGGTTGACGCCACCTTCAGGACCCTTTCTCTTCAGATTTGAGGAGAAAAGTTTTGAACTGGGTGCTGTGCACCGAGGAATCAAACGATCCAAGTTAAGATCGAACCCAAAATCCCATCCCAGCACCCATCTGCATCTCTGCTCCTCAGATGAGAACGAATTACTTCTTCACCATTAAGAACACACCACTACCTCAGGCAACGACGCTTCGACCAGAAATACCAGCCCTCGCACAGAGCCCCTCTTCAGCTCTGAGTTCGACTATTCTCACTAGCCGGGGTCAATATAGCCCATCCCCAGGCTCTCCAAATTTACAATCGCAAGCAGAGGAGATGGAGCATCAAAGTTTGTGAAACGACGATTGGACCTCTCCAGTAGAACCCATTTCGCAATCCAATCTGCCGCCGCGTTTTGGGTTCGAGAAATGTGGCGCAGATTTATGGATGAAGGAGTCAGACTACGGCAAATCGAAACAATATTCGAACCGTACCCAGAGGCGATGCTGTTAACCAGGGTGAGGCAATCCGACTTGATGTCTACATCGCACCACCCTTTGCTCTTACACAAGACCAGAGCCTCCAACAGAGCTTTGCTCTCAGCTTGAAGAGGTTCCAATTTTCCAAAGAGGAAGCCCACTCCTTCAATGATGTTTCCCAGATGGTTTCGAACAACAATGCCTCCAGAGGCTTCTCCAACAAAGCCGCTTGCTCCGTCAATATTGACTTTAAGTCTCCCAGCACTTGGAGGCAGCCACTTCAGGTACTTTGCTTTAAATCTTTCTATAGTAAGACAACCAAGAGAGGCCCCTGCATCAGAGACCCCAGACCAATGTTTAGCCTTAAGCATGTTCTTAGAATCTATACCTAGGATCACCCGTTTAATTCTGTTAACAACATTAGTAAAGCTATCATAGGTGTTTTTAAACTTACAGTGGTTTCTATTAACCCATATAGTCCAGCAAATAATTTGAGGGACTATGTGGGTAATATGAAACTTACACGGCGATGACCAGAACCAACAGTATATCATATGGCTAAGAGACATGAATCGTCTCACATGAACCCTAAAAAGAATCCCAAAGTAATTCCAAAGAGACCAGGCAAAGCTGCAACTGATGAAGAGATGATTCTTATCTTTACAGTTGCAGCAGAACTGACATTTAGAGACAATCACAAAGTGTTTTTTGAAAGAATACTGTCAATGGGAGCAAAGTTTTTTAATAACTTCCAACATAAAAAAGAAAACTTAGTAGGAATAAAATGATGCGAGATTTTCTTAAATATAAAAAGTTTAGAGTGAGTAGCTCTGATGTAATCCCATGTAGCCTTAGTGTTAAAACAGTTGTCTTTTGAAAATTTCCATTCAATACTATCATCAAGATTGTTAATGATTTTGAGACTGGAAATAAGATTTAGATTTTCAACCGAAAGAAAGGTACTTAGAGTAGTAGTATCCCAAGAACCCTCTTTCCAAAAATAATTTACTTTGACAGGGAGAAAGCAATTGTTAAAATCATAGTCATTAGCAATAGGATGCTTAGTAAGCCAAGAGTCTCTCCAAAAATCAATGTTCCCTTTGCCAAGACTCCATAAAATACTTTGATCAGCCTGTCTCCTCAGCAAGAATAAAAAGACAAGGAGACAAAGGGTCTCCCTGTCTGAGGCCATTCTTCTGCTGAAAATAACCTATACTAGAACCATTAATCAAAATAGACACTATAACATTAGAAATCAGCATCCTAATAAGAGCCAGAATAGCATCAGAGAAGCTAAATCTTTTAAGAACATTAATGACAAAGGCATGAGACATTCTGTCAAATGCCTTTGTCATGTCAAGCTGTAAAATAATATTGCCTTTAGAAGGCTTTCTCTTAATGTTATGAAGCATTTCCTTAGCAATAAGAACATTATCATGAATAATCCTGTCTTTGACAAAAGCATTATGACCCTTAGAGATGATATTAGGCAGAATATAAGAAATTCTCTTATTAATCAGCCCAGAAATTAATCTGTTGAAGATAGTGCACATGCTTATAGGCCTGAAATTATTCCAAGAAATAGGATTAGGGCCTTTAGGGATAAGACGAATCCCAGTGGCAAATACACCACTGGGGATATAGCTACCCTTAAGATAAGAGTTTAAAGCAATACAAAGATCACTATTGATAATTTCCCAACAATGCTTAAGAAAAAACAGTTGAAACCATTAGTGCCAGGGGCACTATCATTCCTCATATCCTTGACAATAGACCACACCTTTTCTTTAGTGGCATGCCTAAGAATAGCCTCATTGTCCATGTCCATAATTAGCTTAGGAATATTGTTAAGGATAGAATCATTAGGATTAACAGTATTACTGCTATAAGAGTTATAAGACAAAATCTGCTTAAAATAAGACTCAGCTGATTTAGCAATGTCATCATGATCAGTAAGCCAAACACCCTCATCTTTTATGGCATTTATAGTTTTTTTTCTCTTCTTAGCCACATAATTGTGATATAACTTAGTGTTACCACCACTATCATTAAGCCAAGTATTATAACACTTCTGACGCAGTAACACTCCTCATTTTTTAAAGCAAGGATAAGCACACTATTAGCTTTAGAAAGGTTAGATTTAGTAGTATTGCTGTTAATCTGCTGATGAATTCTCTTGTAAACTTTAATAAAAGGTTGATCCATTGTAGTTGATGTTTGAGTCTTATCATCTTGTATAGAATCAGATTGAGTATCTTCCTTTATAATACTATCAGATTTTTGGCTAACATTTTTAGCTTTGTCTTCTGTTTTCGACACATTCTTTCTACAATCAGTTTCTTTATTCCCCAGATGTAAACAATTACACCAGTAATCAGGGACATTACGATAACTCACCCCAACCCGGCATCCTTCATTCTCGCCAAACCCAACCCAAACCTTTCTTTTAAGCACTCCTGAAACATCGACTTCAACTTGAGCATAAGAAGCGTTGGCTTTAGCACGGTTAAACTTAGGAGCAAACATTCTATGGACTTTACCAAAAGATGCAACAATATCACCCACCACCCACTCGTTATAAAGGTACTTAGGCATGTTTTCTAGGCGAATCCATAACAAAACAACCGGGCTTTCTTTATTCCTGTTGATGTGTGGAGACCATTTCAAGACCCTCATAATCTTCCCATCAACCTTCCAGACAGGTTTGGACCAGAACTTTGTTACATCTTCCAAAAGGCTAAAATCTATCAGGATTGGCCTAGCATCCAAGGTTTCATACGAATATGAACCTCTAAACTTAAAGGAATCCATGAAAGATTGAAAAACTAAGCGTTTCAGAATCCCTTGACTGAACTTTCCAATCACAGTTGATTTAGACTGCATTAGAAGGACATCTTGAGTTTGTTTATTGAATTGAATGATATTGTGATCATTAGCAAATTTAATAAACTCTGGTTTTGATAGTAACCGTTCTTGAACATGGGACATAATTTCGACAAAAGATTTCTAGTTCTTGACTTTTTCCATATTGGCCTCTAGTATAAGTCCAAGGAACTTCTCGTTGTTGAGAATATTGAACGACATACATCCGCCGACGCCAAAAAAACCAACGACACCAGAGGATTAAAAGCGATCCTCTGTTTCAAGAAGAAACAGAGACCAACAAACGAAACACCAGGCAGACGCTCGCAAGAAAAAAATATCCACCGTTCTGGTTAAAGCCCAACCAGCAAAACAACGATAAAACTTAATATCGGAGAAAAGAGACCGATGAACACAAGATATCTGAAGAACAAGACCCACAACATGACGACAAAGATCTCTGAAGAACAGAGAAACCCAAAGATTCTCTGAAGAACAAAGAAGAAAAGCAGGGAAGGAGCGCTTAAAAGAAGAAAACTAGAGGCCGGAGAAGAATCCGACGACCGGAGTCTTGGAGCATCTCATTGCACCCCCACATTATGAATCCTCATTTTCTTACTTCAAGGTCACAGTTTTACTAGTACTATTATTTTCTATAGCTTTATCATAAATTATATACATCAAGAGCATGCTACAAACATTAGAGTATGGAAAGTAACAAGATATTAAATAAGTTATCCAAGTCAATGTCTCAACATAGATTTGGAAATTCGGATATACAAATAAATCAATATGTTATAGGAATTAAACTCTTGGTGTATTGCTCGAATGTTTATGAAGAACAAAACATCACATATTGAAGGTCATGCAAATAAAGAGATCATTCATACATCATGCGTTAATGGGTTAAGTGAATGTTAGATAAATTTATGTATTTATATGTACACATTTTAGAATAATAAAGTATATAGAAAACTGAGTAGCATCCACATAAAAAAGATATTTACTCTATTATTGTAGTGGAAAATAAAAGTAGAGCAAATATGAAAAAAGTCTAATATGTATGTATTATTCAGTTATGATTATAAGAAAGTATAAAGATGCATCTTCTATTCTCGTATTCATTTACAAATATTTTCACTCCGGAAGTATTTTATGAACACGACATTTATATGAGAATTATTAGTCTAGATGATACATAGATTTACTAAGAATTTGTTTGTTATTCAGTTTTTGGTTTAATTTGGTAATCTGTTCTTCAATTAGTTTTTTGTATAAGATCCAGTTAAACAGTATAATACATATTTTTGGTCTTATATTCTCTCGTACGTTACACAATAATTAGAGATATCGATTTAGTTAAGGTAGAACTAGTAAAAATTAGAATGTTAAGTGGCTATATAGTTATGTGATTCTCATGCAACATATTTTGAGAAGTCAAAGTTTATTTTAGATAGAACTTGACAATGTGATTGATCAGGGAATGGTAATGCATATAATGGTTCAACTTTATGAGTCCTCCGTTAATTTTTTTTTAAAATAATAAAATATTTTATTTTATATGGTAATATAACGAAGTTTCTTCATTGTAAGAAAATAAATTTTAGATTTTTTTTGTTGGAAACTAGCATGCCAACATGTAAACCAATTGATATCCCAGTATAAAAAGGATTAGAGTTATGTGTTAAAACTAATTAGGTGTATGTTATAAAATAAATATATGAAAGACATATTGGAAGATCAATGTAGTCAGCCCATACTAGGCCATATATTTATTAAGCGTTGATTACTGCTAGCCAATTTATGCATAATTTTGGAGGTCGACAGCGAGTGCAATTATGTGCATTTTATGGTGTCTCTGGTGTGGATGATTTTAGTCTGAGGGTAATTTCGTCAGGAGTTTTGTAATGTTTCAAGGGTATTCAATGTTTGGGTAGTTTGTAGTGAGAGATTTGAGCTGCCTGGTTGTATTAAATGTTCATTATTCTCATTAATGAAAGTGGTTGGGTATTTATACCCTTAATTGTGGGCCTCATGGGCTTTCGGGTCAAACTCATGAAACCGGGTCGACTTTAAAGACCCATAAATTTATTAAGCAGGTTGATAATTAACTTAGTCATAAAGTGATTAGTTTTTAATACTTTAGTCCTGTTCGGATGGTTCAGTGGGTGGTTTTTGCCCAAAATGCCCCTGTCCGGTTTCTACAGTGAGTGGTGAAATTTTTTGGACTCATTAGTAGCCCCTTTTTTAGCTTATGTTCGAAGGCCTTTGGCAAGACCTAAAAAATCGCTTATGAGCATCTGAAACCACGTCCGGACAGACTTCGATTTGTATAACAGATTTATCCGGACTTAGAAAATCTCTCAGAAGCTAAACGGTTTTGTTCACAGATCGTGGGACACGTGTCCCTTCTTGATTTACCTCACCAGCCATTTTTTCTCCTAGAATGGCGCTCCTACTAACCTCAAAAGTAACCTCTTCAATTAATGCTGGTGATGTCAGCGCCGTCTTTAATCATTACTCTATCTTTTCGAATTCTCCTAGGTTTCAAGGTATCTTTTGTCTCTTTAGTATAAATTAAATCGTTTTACAATGTTTTACTATCTTCAACATCTTTTCACTTCTAATCTTCAGAGCTTTTACCTCTCTTCTCAAAATCGCATTTTAGTGTAAGTTTATGTTTACAGCAAGAAATGCTCTAGTAAAAGGTGGGTGGCTGAATTTGTCAGAGTTGGAGAAAGCACAAAGGGTTGAACGTGAAAGGCGCATCGCAGCAGGCCTCCCAGTCTCTCCCATTGACAAACCTGAAATACCAATCTCAGAGCCTGATCAAGGTTCATCTTCTGTTAGAAGCTCTAAACCCAGAAGGTTATTCCAACTTAGTTTTTCACTGATTATCTCAGGCTCATCGGTTCAGGAGTCAGAGCCTATTGTCGAACAAGAACAAGCAGTTACAAGTGTTAGGAAACCCTCTACGTTTATAGCCATGGGATCGGACGCTGACCTCTCCCTAGATAAGCTAGTAAATCGACGAAGAGGTCGTTCAGTGAAAGGCTAGGCTGTTTCACAGCGTAAATCTCCCAAATCCGTGCCCCATTAAATCTGGGGCCAAAGATAAAATCACGGGGTCATAAGCACCCATCAAGGTTCCTAAAGATAAAAAGTCTGGTCTGGAGGTCACCGTTTAAGTCTCCGAAACGAACCCTCCAGATCTAAGCCCCAGCCAGATTCTAGACCACAAGAAGCAAGCAGTGCTCAGCCATCCTGACAACTTACTGAGCCAACCACTAGCACTTCCCTCCCAAAAACAGCTGATAACCCTTCCATGATAATGGAAGATGTGATGGAGGAAAGCATTGAAGAAGCCCCTTTTGAGACCGATATCTCCGGTCAGACAAGTGAGACTGCCATTGTCAAGAAGAGCAAAGACAAAGAGAAGTTATGTTTAAAGCACCCGGACCTGCCGGAGTGCCTCGTTGGAAAGGTGAGGCCTTGTTTCCACAAAGTAAGTGTAAAGTACCTACTAGCCATGGAGAAGATCAATTACGCTTTTATTCATAGAGCTGAACTTGGCCGGATGAGGACGAAGTGGGGGATTCCAGAAAATGTTAAAGTGAGGATACCAGTCGATCCAGAGACGCCAATGGATTGCAAACTCAGTGAGATAGTTTTCTACACAGAGTTATTTAACTGGGGGCTTAGGTTTCCCTTGGACCCAGAGATAGTCAGATATTTCCATCTGATAAAGCTCTGCCCAAGCCAACTGAGCTCTAACGCCTCGTTCACACTCATGGCCTGTATCATAGCCTCTAGGCTCTCTGAAATTCCTCTTCCGATGGAGCAATTTGCTGTTGTAGCCAGCCTTTGCAGAAACCATATCATCCCCTTCTGTCACTACAACATGGGTGACAATTACAAAGTGGTGGACGACTTGCTTGAGTCAGAGAAGAGCTGGAAGACTCAATTTTTGTTCATCAGTGGTGCTTGGGAAAACGGGAGGAAGATTAAAGCTGGTGATAATCCAAGCATGCTTACCAGCAGATGGAGGAGTACATGTAAACATTTAATCACATTTTTCTATCTTTTCTTATGGTAAGTTTGTTTGTTTAATTTCTCTTCTTTTGTTTTTCGGTAGTGCTGCCTAAGGAGTTCAACAATTACTTAGAGGCGGGGCAGACTACTTGTGCCAAGCTAAATGCTTGGGCTGCTGAGAGATGGGGAAACCGCTTCCACAACTGTTTTACCGGAGGCAACTTGACAAGATCCCATCTCTGGAATACAACCGGCCGTAGGGAATTGTCTTGGGATGAATTAACCACTCCACCCCCTCCGGGGGTGATTCTTCAGAAGACTGATGGAAACGATGGAAAGCTAGCCTTGCCGGGCAGAGCTAAAGCCCCAAGCAAAATGAAGGAAAATAAAGGCAAGGCTAAGCAAGATGTGGCTGAGGTCAACCCAAGCGATGCTGAGGAAACTGTTCCCGTAAACCCGGAGGGGCAGGAACAAGGAAGGATTGATGCCCTTTGCTACAAGTGGTAGAAAACGAGAGTACCAAAGAGGTGGTAGAATCTCCAAATCCCCCAAAGGCTCCCAAGAAAGACATAAAACGGGAAGCAGAAGGTGGAGATAGGGAGGCCAAGAAGAAGAAAACCTCCAAGGGAGATGAAGTTGCTCTCCGGCCTCCGGAGTCTCTTCCTCCAGCTGACCCAACAAACCCAACTCAAGCAGAGGAAATCCCAAATGACTTTCACACCGGAGAGGGCGCCAGAGGGGACATCGAAATCGATGGAGTTGACATCAGTGGGCTTCAAGGGATTGGTCTTTACTTCAATGACCTTGAGAAGGATGATTTTGTTGGCCCTTACCTTCCCCCAAGCTCCTTGAACATGGTCACCTTCAACAGTAACTCTTTTTCTGTTTCAGAGGAGAAAGATGTGGTGACCCATTCCTTGTTAAGCAACATTCAGCCAATGTTCAACTTAGAGAAGCACGTGCGAAACCAGTCAGCCATCATCAACATACTCAATTCTGACAAGGAGAGTTTGTCCAACGACCTCCTTACAATCAAACAGAGTCTAGAGGCATTAAAGAAAGAAAATGAAGAGTTGATAAAGGGGAAGGAGGACTTGGCCACCAAGCTGGCCACTTTGGAAGAGGTTGTTACAAAACTTCAATCCAAGTATTCTGACTTGGAAAAAAAGCTTTCTACTTCGAAAGAGGAGGTGAAGGCCAAAGACGACGTCATTCAGACCCTGACAAATTATAAGATATCGCTTGAAGATGCTGTGTCCCAGGCTAAGCAAGAGAAAGATGACTTGCTAAAGGAGCAGGAAAAGACAATCTAGGCTAGGATTGATGCGTATACCAACGACGTAATAGACTCCCAAGAGCAAAGATATGCTGAGGTTAAGTAAGACATGGTCCTACTCTTTCATGAGAAATTTCCAAGGAGGACACTCGGGTACTTATGGCGATTCGTGGAATACGAAGACCTTCCTCACCATACTATGGCTGATGGTGATAAGCGCGGTTATTCCAGTGGTTGGGGTGACACCACTGATGAAGATGAAAAGACCGGAGAGAGTCCAGATGAGGAACCTACCAACCCCAATAAAAAACCAAGTGAAGCTGGGACATCTAAGAATTAGAGTCCCCAAAATGCCAACTATCTTCTAATTTTGTGTTTGAACTAAAGTCCTTGGATGGCCAAGGCATTTTTGTAATCGTACCCGGCACTTTACTGGACAAATATTCTCTCTTAAAAACTTTAAAGTCCTTGGATGGCCAAGGCATTTTATATTTTTAATATCACTCCCTGGTATCTACCACACAATTTTATCTTTACATACTATTTAATTTTGACGGCTTGTGTTAAAATGGCCTTTGTTATTTCATAAGTGTTTTAAAGTGAGAGTGTTCAAATTCTCCGATGACACATGTTTAAATAGTCATCACCTCATCGAATTGAATTAAATCGAACTGCTAGTCAAACCACTTCGAATTTTTTAAGAAGGCATCGAATTTTATTTAAAAACCTGGACACCTCATTAAAACCTCCCCGCGCCACTAGGGTAGGAAAGAGTATGCCCCCAAGTATTTACATGGACTTTAAACAAGTAAATATTTACATAGTCTATTCTAAATACAACCGAAGGTGTTCAATGTTCCAGGGGTAATTCAAAATCCTTCCATCTTTATCTTGGAGCCGGTATGTCCCAGGCTTAAGCTTTTTATTGACCATATAGGGTCCTTCCCAAGTTGGAGCCAACTTTCCGAACTGCCTCTCCTTGGTATGTAGGAAGACTTTCCTCAATACTTTATCCCTTGGCTAAAAATCCCTCCTCTTGATTTTAGAAGCAAACCTGCTTCTCATCAAACCCTGATAGTGTGTGGCTCTAAGGTGAGCCTTAACTCTTCTTTCTTCCATCAAATCAAGCTGGCTTCTGACTGCCACTTCGTTAGCGTGTTCGGAAAAATTATGAACGCGAAATGAAGGGACAGTAGCCTCTATGGGAGCTATGACATCCATTCCATACACTAAGATAAATGGAGACTCTTGTGCTGCAGCCCCAGGAGTGGTCCGGTAGGCCCATAATACTTCTTGTAGATAACTTGGCCATTTTCTAGCAGCTCCCTCTAGATTCTTTTTAAGACCGGACAAGATAGTTCTGTTGGCCACTTCAACTTGACCATTTTCCTATGGGTGGAAAGGAGAAGAGAAGCAGTATTGAATGCCTCTAAAAGCACAGAAATTCTTCATCTCCTTGTTTTCAAATTGTAGCCCATTGTCTGTAGTTATCTTCTGTAGAACCCCAAATCTGCAACAAATGTTAGACAGGATGAATTTTATAACAGCTTTCTAAGTAGCTCTGGCCAATGAGGCTGCTTCAATCCACTTCGAAAAGTAATCAATAGAAACAATTATAATTCTTGCACCCCCCGGATACCATGGGTAGAGGTCCCACTAAATCCAGCCCCCATCGAGCAAAAGGTATTAGCTCAGAAATTGACTCTAAAGGGACAGCTGGGGTATGAATTTCATTACTGTATCTTTGGCATGGATCACACTTCTTCACCAACTCCTTGGCATCTTGCATTATGGAGGGCCAGTAGTAGCCAGCTAACAAAACCCTTCTAGTTAGATCCCTGAATCCACAGTGTGTTGATCCCTCGCCATCATGTAATTTCAGAGAGCACTATTTGGGACTCTTTGATCCCGAAACATTATAAGAGAGGTTTACTAAAGGATTTTTTTTATAAAGACCATCTCTCAAGATGGAAAAACCACCTTGTATTTTACTTTCCTTGCTACTGCTTCTTCCGGAGGCAGAATGCCATCTGAGAGATATTGGAGGAGAGGAAATCTCTAGTCTTGGGGTTGTTTTTCTTGTATATTCAAACTTTCTTCTTCCTTATCCGGATTGATTTGAATGGGTGGGCACTCTTGCACATGAATCCAAAGGTACGACTCAGAAGAGGCTATGGTTGCCAAAGAGTCTGCTAGTGTATTTTCTGTTCGGGGTATGTGCTCATACATAATACTTTTGAAATTAAGTGCCACTTCTTTAAGAACAAACAAGTATTTAATCAGTTGTTCCTTTTTGGCTTCGGATTGACCTTGTGCATGATGGATAAGAAGACGGTATTCACTCATTAACCTGACCCTTTTGGCTCCACAAATAAGTGATAATTTCAAACCAACTATAGCAGCCTCATATTCAGATTCGTTGTTGGAAGCCCTGAAAGCAAAACATATAGCCTGGTACATCCTGTCACCGTACAGAGATGTTAAACATATCCCAGCACCACAACCCATGGTACTTGATCCACCATCAGTCAGGATAACCTATAATTTTTTATCTTTTACACCGGTTGCTTGCTTAGTATCCGTGTCTGAATGGAATTCAACTAAGAAGTCAGCCACAGTTTGGGTTTTGACTGATGTTCGAGGGGCAAAATCAATATCGTAGTCTCCCAACTATACTGACCACTTGGTCATTCTAATAGAAATGTCTGCCTTTTGAAGAACGTTTTCAAGGGAAAAGACGTCCAGACAATGATAGAATGAGCCTAAAAGTAGGGCCTCATTTTCCTCGCAACAATTATTAGGGCTAGTGCTATTTTTTTAAGCTTTAAATATCGTTTTTCTGCATCTATCAAGCTTTTGCTGATATAGTACACCGGACGAGGATAATTATCCACCTCCCTTACCAATACTGCACTTATAGCACAATCAGAAACTGCTAAGTATACGTAGAGGGTCTCTTCACCAATAGGTTTAAACAAGGTTTTAGGGGAAAATAAGTGCTTCTTAATTTCATCAAAAGCCTCGTCACACTGTGGAGACCAATTGAAATCTGTTGCACCTTTCAAAGTTTGAAAAAATGGGGCGCACCTGTCCGAAGACCTTGAAATAAAACGGTTTAAAGCAGCCAACCTCCCTGTCAATCTTTATACTTCTTTAATATTCCGAGGAGGCTCCATTTGTAGTAAAACATTAAGTTGGTCTGGATCAGGCTGTATCCCTTTCTCACTTATCACATACCCCAAGACTTTTCCGGACCGTACCCCGAAGACACACTTTTATGGATTCAACTTTATATTTACTTTCACCAGGTTGGCAAAAGTTTCTTGGAGATCTGCCAAGTGTAGCTCTTTGTCCACACTTTTTACCATCATGTCATCGATGTAGACTTCCATGTTTCTTTCAATCTGATCAGCAAAAGCCTTGTTTACCAACCTCTAATAAGTAGACCCAGCATTTTTAACCCAAACGACATCACCTTGTAACAACGGAGACCCCTATCAGTGACAAATGTAGTATGTTCTTGATCCTTTGGATTTACTTGAATCTGATTATACCCGGAGAAGACATCCATAAAGGACAACAGCTTATTTCCACATGTGGAGTCCACCAACTGATCAATTCGGGGGACCGAATATAAATCTTTTGGTCAAGCTCTGTTGAGATCTGTGAAATCGATGCACATACGCCACTTACCATTTTTCTTCTTTACCAACACCGGATTGGCTGTCCATAAAGGGTATTAAGATTCCTTTATGTGCCCCATTTTGGTTAGCCGGTCAACCTCTTGAACTATGAAATCAGCTTTTTCCTTAGAATAAGCTCTCCTCTTTTGTACAACAGGTGCTATATCCCTCTAGATGGATATTTGGTGTGATATGATGTCTGCTGACACTCCGGTTACATCAGCATTGCACCAAGCAAAGACATACTGATGGTCTTTCAAAATATCTAACATTTTACCCTTTAAATTCGATGTCATCTTGGACCCTATCTTGACACTTTTTCCTTCAGCTAGAGAGTGAGTTTCGACTTCTTCAATTGGTATTAAAACACCAGGGGTCTCTCTGGGGTTATCAATTTCACCCTCTCCCCAGAGGGCCCCTCAAACTGTTATTCCTCACGGATCCGGACTGCCCCCAACGTTCGAGGGGCCAGTGCTGTTGCATAACACTCTCTTGCCACCTTTTGACTGCTTCGAACAACTCCCACTTGTCCTTGTACAACATATTTCAAACATTGGTGGACTGTTGAAGCCACATCATGCATCCTGGAGAGACAAGATCTCCCCAAAATGGCATTTTAACAAGTGGGACAATCCACCACAATAAAAAGTATTCTAACCATATTTTTAAAAGGGCCCTTGTCCAACAAAACCTCCTCTTCGAACTCCTCGATCACATTTGCTGAGCTTCCAGTGAAACCCACAATTGACCTGTTCGAACGCTGAATTACTGATGGAGTCTTCATTTTTTTTGTAGGAAGTCAAAAAGAGGATTTTGGCTGAACTTCCGGTGCCCACCAAAATTCGTCTTATGTCATTGCCCCCAATGGATGCTCTTATGACAACAACATCTTCATGGGGACCAACAATGTCCCTCAAGTCATCCTCATCGAAAACAATGAAGGGAAATGGAATTTTTGATTGATAGGAAGTCATGCCTCCTTCCAGTTGGGTAGCTAAAGTATGAACGTGCCTCTTTCTCGAAGAAGTAGTTGGTGCAGTCATGGTGTCTCCACCGAATATTGTAAGCGACTAAAAAATGTTGATAAGTCCGGACACCGTCTTGCAACGCTCTATGATAACACCCACTTTATTCCGGGTTGGATCAGAGTCTAAATATTTTGACTCAACATCAAACTTTTCGATTATTACCATAGCCCCATCCGGAGCCGATGTGCCTGCATTGTTTGGACCAGTCCAATGAGCGTTATCAGACCTATTTCCACTTCTTCTTTTAACATAAGCTCCCAACTTTCCTCTTTCAATCAAATTCTGCACTTTTTGCTTCAACGCAATACAATCTTCAGTGTTATGGCCAATATCATGGTGATATTAATAGAAACAATTATTACGGCTCTCCCTGGGAGACTATAATGCAGCCGGCCTTATGAAATGTACTTCGTCTTTTGTTTTGTCGTAAATGGTGGCTACGTTTTCTTTCAACTCAGCAAACCACTCTGGTTGAACCCAAGGCCCCCGCTTATTTCTAGATTGCGGGCTCTGGGCTGGTGAAGCTGGATAGGATTGAGCCTTGGCTCTGTTATGACCCTGTCCGGCTTCCTTGGCCTTGTTCCCGGACTGGTTCTGGTTTTGATTTGGTGCAGCTGGAGCAGACCTCACCTGCCTGTGCACCCTGGTTTTCTTTGTTTCATCCACATTAAGCTGTTTACCGACCTGATTCAGCAGACCTCCCCATGTCATGGCCTTTTTCCTGGTTACTGAATCAGCCAAGTTTCCAGGGTTTAAGCCCTGCCTCAAAGAAGCTATTGCTACTTGTTCAAAACAATCAACCAATCTATTTTTGATATTTACAAAGCGACTTATGTATTCTTTTAAGGATTCGTTTGGTTCTTGGGCACAATGAATAATTGTGTCTCCATTTCCCTTAACTTCTTTACTTCCAACGAACTGCCTCCGAAAGGCCACCAAAAAAGTGTCAAAATTTCCGATGCAGCCCTGCGGCAGACTATTGTACCACTTCAAAGCACTCCCCGTAAAAGATTGGGAGAATGCTCGACAGATTAACTTATCGTCATCATCAAAATTCATCATAAAACTTTTGAATTGTTCCAAGTGGTTATCTGGATCTTTCCTGCCATCATAGTTTTCCATTTTTGTACTGTCAAACCTCTTAGGAAGGTTCCCGGACAGTGTCTTGGAGGACAATGGAGATTGTCTCCAATTCCGGCCACGACTAAATACAGTATCTTCGTTGGGAGTTGCAAAGATACCTGGCTCATCATGGAAGGCAAAATGATCCATTAACAAGAGGTCTACGTGTCTCCGGCCATGACTATGACTATGAGACGATCCTTTACCCAAATGTCTTTTCAACCTTCCAAGCATGTCCCTCTTTCTTGAGTACTTTTTGACCAACTTTTGTTTCTTTTTAGAACGGCCTTCATCACTGCTGGATGACAAGGATTCTTCAACTCCATCTTCATTTGAGGAGCTACTAGAAGACTCTGAGTCTGAATCTGAGCTCTCCACCGATTTAGACCAATGAGATTTCTTTGAGCTAGCATGAGTCTTTTTAGCACTCACATGGGTCTTTGATGGCTCATGCTCTCTTGGATTTTCAGTATGATGAGCTACTGACACCTTAGACTTCTCTTTTGTGCCCATCTCCGCCCTTTTGGCAGCCCTCAAAGCTTCTATTTAAACTTTTAAACTGTCTCGCTCCTCAATCGTATATTCATCATTTTCTCCCACCACTTCTGCCAAAGCTGGTGGCATTTCTTGCTCGTCCTGATTCATCCGAACTGGTTTTTCTTGATGGTTTCGAATGCTAGATTCAGACACCTTCTCCTCCCACTGTGGTCGCCAATTTGGTGTGGATGATTTTAGTCTGAGGGTAATTTTGTCAGGAGTTTTGTAATGTTTCAAGGGTATTTAATGTTTGGGTAGTCTGTAGTGAGAGATTTGAGGTGCATTGTTGTATTAAATGTTCATTATTCTTATTAATGAAAGTGGTTGGGTATTTATACCCTTAATTGTGGGTCTCATGGGCTTTTGGGTCAAACTCATGAAACCGGGTCGACTTTAAAGACCCATAAGTTTATTAAGCAGGTTGATAATTAGCTTAGTCATAAAGTGATTGGTTTTTAATATTTTAGTCCTCTTCGGATGGTTGAGTGGGTGGTCTTTGCCCGAAATGCCCATGTCCGGTTTCTAGAGTGAGTGGTAAAAATTTCCGGACTCATAAGTCTCAAGTCTTCTCATCGACATGACATTTTGTTCACCAAAAAATACACATTCTCAACGTGTGGATACATATATAAACTTTAATTCAGCTCGAGTAATAGGTTATATAATATCTACTTTGGGAAATTCACATTTGTAGGTGGTAATCTTGTTATATGGAGAAACAATAAGTATAATGTTGTGTATTTGAGAACATATGTTGAATTTAAGGATATGACATTGACTATGTGAAGCATAATGGTTAATAATTTTCTTGATGAATTTGAATCCATATGCATAAGAAACTGATTCAAATTTATTGTGATGCTAAAACAACATGTGATATTGCTAATAATATGGTATACAATAGTCGTACAGAGCATGTGGAGATAGAAAATTTTATTTTTCATAAAACAAATCAGATAAGAAAATTGTCAATTTATTTAAAATTTAATCTGAATATAAATTAGTTGATAAACTCGCGAAAGGTATTCCAAATCAAGAGTTTTTAAAGTTTTGGTCAAGTTGGATATGCATTACATTTATGCACCATCTTAGAGAAGTGTTGTGATAACGAATTAATAGTAATATTATTTAGTGTAATTGATTCATTGGTATATTTCTATGTTATATTATTTGATTAAGTATCAAATATTTGTTATCTTAATTACACAAATAATTTAATTTAATTAATTTAATAAACATTTAATTAAAAAAGTTACTTAATTATAAAACTACATTGATCGTATGACTTTTTTTTAATATCTTTATAAAAATATATACAATCGTTGTTTTTAAATTTAAATCTTAAATGATGACATATATGAATATATTTATTTGTAGACATGTTTGTTAAGATGTTTGGTTTTGTTCCGGTGTATCTTTTAAGATATTTTTTAAAGATATGATGTTAAACCATAATATATTGTGATTTATTTTTTCCAATATTTTTTTAAGTCTAGATATTCTTTTAAAGATAAATTTATTAAACAATGTATATTAGAATATTTTTTCAAAAACTTAAATATATGATATTTTTAATTAAATAATATTTTAAATTTTTTGAATATGTTAATATTTTTTTAAAGAGATGTTTTTAAACAATATATATCAGAATATTTTTATTTATTTTCTTCAGTAACCATCCAACATCAAACTTATTTACCAATAATAACCTGAGGTTTGATAAAGTATTAAACCATTTAAAATACTCAACCATTTTTTTCTCTCATTTTTTTCGTTTTTTAAAACGTCATATGTTTTAAATCATAGGTCCAAAACAATATCTAAAAATATCATCGTTTTTAGATGAATAAAGTTAAATTCATGCAATATAATTTTTGATTTGCTTAGTTCTGTAATTATATGTAATTAGGTTGCATAATAAGTTTGGAACACAATTATGTTCTGATTGGAAAATTACGTCTAATTGGATTGCAAAAAATCTATTATGTTCTAGTTGCAGAATTATGTGTAATTGGGTTGTGAAAAAATAATAGTGTCGAGTTTTCGAATTATATACAAAATAAATTGCATAAATAAGAAGAAAATAGTTGTATAAATAGGACTTTGGTTGCAAAATAAGTTTGGAAAAAGTAACTATGTTTCAGTCGCGAAATTACATTTAATTTGATTGTTAAAAGGCAAATGTGGTCCAGTTATGTAATTTCATGTAATTCGGTTATAAAAAAATGGAAAAAATTAAAATTCTCCAATTATATCACTCATGAATTTTGTTTTTGTTCGTCTATAAAAATAGAAAGATATGTGCAGTTTAGAATATATCTGTGAGTTGGTGTTTGAAAGATATAGAGTTCGGCCGGTAAAAAATAACTATTTATTGAAGTTGTACGTGTTTTGTGGATTCAGGGTATTGTTGACACTATTTATGTTGCAGGTAGTTTGGTAAAATTCAAAATCGAAGTGGTTATCCGTAGTTTTAATTTTTCTCATGTGGTTATCGGTAACTTACCATTTTCCTTATTATATTTTTTTATAATGGCTAAATGATACAGAGTAAACACAGAGAAGCCAATATAGGGAAACCCTAATTTTATTTATCAAAATTCAACTCCCTTACTGCGTAAACAAAGTCTGTTTAAATAAGGTTTCGAATGAAAACCCTAATACGAAAATACCAAAAATGGCCTAAAGTAATAAAAATTTGAAATAAAATAGTAAACGACTCCGAATGCCCAAAAACGCCATATTTCACGAGCATAGCTGGTGATTTCAACTCGTGGCGTCGTTCCCTTCGAAATAAGGTGTTGTGGGTCAAAATCGGACATTGGAAGCTCCGAAACTGTCAATTCGTTGCATTCTTCGGGTGATCGCATGCCTTCATAAATTCTAGCGCTAATCTGTCTGCATCATCCCCTCCGGGGTAGCGAAGATTCGCCCTCGAATCAGAACCATTCTCTCGTCAGAAGAGTCACCTGCATAAGGAATCAGATGCTTAACATTAAAGACATCAGACGTACGGACATGGCTAGGCAAGCGCAGCCGATAAGCATTCGGGTTGATCCTCTCCACAATCTCCACAGGGCCAATCTTGCGGGCGGCCATTTTGTTGTACTCACCGTTAGGGTACCGAGCCTTGGTTAGAACTGCCCACACATAGTCACCAACTTCAAACTGTACGATGATGAGAATCCGCCTGAGACTTATACTTGGCGGTGCTCAAGACAAGCTGATCGTATGTCTGCTGGTGGGTTTGGCGAATCTGCGATACAAGCTACTCAGCAGTTGTGTGAACACGAATTTTACTGGGCAAGACGAGCAAGTCCACAGGACCCCAGGGCACAACACCATACACCACCTGGAAAGGACAAAGACCCGTCGAGCGGTTAAGAACATGGTTGTGGGCAAACTATGCTTGCGGTAGGCGCTGATACCACGCCTTCGGGTGATCTCCCACCAGGCTACGCAACAAGTTACCGAGCGAACGGTTAACCACCTCTTTCTGACCATCAGTCTGGGGGTGGTAGGCACTACTGAAACTGAGCTGTGTATTCACCATGCGCCATAAGTTGCGCCAGAAATGACTCACAAACCTGGTGTCACGATCAGAAACAATGACACTAGGGAGACCATGAATGCGGTAAATCTCTCAAAAGAAAAGCTGCGCGACACACACTGCATCATATGTCTTTCTACATAGGATGAAGTGTACCATCTTAGAAAAACGATCAACCACCACAAAAATAGAGTCGAATCCACGCTGAGTCTGGGGTAATCCAAGAACAAAATCCATACTGATGTCGGTCCAGGGCTGAGTAGGAATTGGCAACGACAAATAAAGACCCGCATTCGTTGATGTACCCTTGGCCAACTGACAAACTCGACAACGGGAGACATAACGACCAACTTCCTTACGCATCGAAGGCCAAAAATATGATGCGGACAGCAACTGGTATGTCCTATCACGGCCCACATGACCCTCGACATGAAGCTCCTTGATCAACTGAAGACGCAAGCTACAGTCAGGGATACATAACTGTACCCCGCGAAAGAAAAATCCATCCTCCATTAAAAAATCAGATTGTGTTACATGCTGAATCAGTTCAATAACCCGAAAGAAGAACGAGTCAGTAGCATATAGGTCAACAAAAGAATCAAAGCTAGGAACCTGAACTCGCATTTCAGTCAGCAGATTGTGACGACGACTCAGAGCATCAGCAACCCGATTCGTAATACCGGCCTTGTGCTTGATGACAAAAGTGAACTGCTGTAAGTAAGCTATCCAAGAAGCGTGTCTATGAGAGACCTTGCCCTGCATGCCAAGATACATCAAAGAGTTATGATCAGTATATAGCACAAATTCACGCTGAAACAAATAATGACGCTAATGCTTGATAGCCTGAACCACAACATAAAATTAAATGTCACATGTACTAAATCACAGCTTAGCACTCGCCAGTTTTTCACTAAAGAAACTCACAAGACGCCCTGACTGGGAAAGAACTACCCCAATACCAAATTTAGACGCATCACAATGAAGCTCAAATGGTTGGGAAAAGTCAGACAGCAGAAGAATAGGTGCAGTGGTGGGACGCCATTTAATCTCTGCAAACGCCCCATCAGCATCCTCAGACCATTTAAATTTTGTGCCCTTCATGCAGTCCGTAATCGGGGCCATAACATTGCTGAAATGGGGAATAAAATGCCGATAAAAAGAAGCTAAACCATGAAAACTGGGAACCTCGGTGATGAAAGTAGGTCGAGGCCACGGGTCCACTACAGCAACTTTGCTCGGATCAGCTCGTAACCCTTCAACATAGACAATATACCCCAAAAATTGGACAGATGGGGACATAAACGAGCATTTGGCAGCAGCACCATAAAACTTGTCCCGACGCAGCACCAATAACACCTCACGTAAGTGGGACAAGTGCACATAAGGGTTTGCGATATAAATCAGAATATCATCGAAGTAAACAACAAAAAATTTACCGATGAAAGGCCTCAATGCTTGATTCATGACACACATGAAAGTGCTCGGCGCGTTAGACAGGCCAAACGACATCACCAGCCACTCGAACAGTCCCTCGCGCGTCTTATACGCCGTCTTCTACTCATCACCAGGACGCATCCGAATCTGATGGTATCCATTCTTCAAATCAAGCTTGCTGAACACATAAGCACCACCCAACTGGTCTAAAAGATCATCCAGACGAGGTATAAGAAACATGTAGCGAACAATGATCTTGTTGATAGATCGACTGTCCACACACATACGCCAAGAATCATGTTTCTTCGGTGTCAGCAACGCGAAAACTGCACATGGACTGATACTTTCTCGAACATGCCCCTTCTCCACCAAATCCTCCACCCGTCGACGTAATTCCTCATGATCTTTCGGGCTCATGCGATAGTGGGGCTGATTTGGGAGAGCAGCACCAGGAACCAGGTCGATTTGATGTTGAATATCCCTCAGAGGAGGTAACTCGGGGGACAATTCTCAGGAAACACATCCGCAAACTCCTGCAAAAGAGACTGAACTGCAGGGCTAGGGTCCGCACAAGAATCAGTCACAACAGGATCAAAACAACAAGAAGACCACACCAGCGTCTTGCATGGCCGCCTGAAAATGAGCACGGGACAGCAAGGTCGTTGTGGAAGGACCAGAGCCAATGTTGAGGGAGCGAGGCTTTGGCGGCACTAGAACAATCTTCTTACCCCAAAAAAAGAATGAATAAGTATTCGCACGACCATCATGCACAACAGACAAATCATATTGCCAAGGGTGGGCAAACAATAAGTGACAAGCGTCCATAGGCACTACATCACAAAATACCTCATCCCGGTATGTCTGCCCCACAGAAAATAATACAAGCACACGTTTAGACACAGTGATATCAGTACCTTTACTCAGCCAGGCTAACTTGTATGGCTTGGGGTGCGACTCTGATTTCAGCCCGAGCTTCGAAACCGATGTCTCGGAAATTACATTATCACAGCTACCAGCATCAATAATGAAGGTGCACACCTTACCGCCAATCGTACAAGTGGACTGAAACACATTATTCCGCAGCCAGTCACTCTGATCAGGAACACGAGGGGAAAGAAAAGTGCGTCGTACCATAAAAAATGCACCAACATCACCAGTCACAACCTCCTCCGCGACCTCAATCACATCATCATCATATGTATCAAACTTCAGGAGACCATCAGGAACAATGGGGGCCGGTTCAAACACCTCGTGAGAGAAAAGACCCCTAGCACCCGCAACATTCAGACACTTTACCTGACGATTCCCTAACTCACCACAACCAAAGCAATGTAACTTACCAACAGAACGGCTGGTCGCACCGTGCCCAGGAGGTGCCTGATCAGGGGTTGGACGTGGAATTGGTGCGAGCGCTGAGGTCCCTGTAGGAGCACCAGTCCGTATGCCAATCTGGGTCCGTTAAGCCAACTGTTTTTTAGCCTGGAGGGCACACCGATGAGCTTCCGAAACAGATAACGGGTCGAACATGTTCAACACATCCTGGAGTTGAGGGCGCAACCCCCCAATATAGCGGGATACCCGCTGATGTGTTGACTTGTTCATATCTGTACGAGCAAGCAACTGAAAGAACTCCTCCGTATACTCGTCCACAGATTGTGGCCCCTAACGAAGGTTCTGGAAACGTTGGAACAATTCTCGCTCGAAATTGTAAGGCAAGAATGCCTTGCGGATTTTCTTCTTGAACTTCTCGCGATCTCCGAAATCACTCGCATCTCTTTCCACAGCAACGCCGCTGCAACCTCTGGGTCTTCCTCGCACCATCTCGCAGGACTGCCTGTGTCTGATACCAATATGATACATAGTAAACGCGGAGAAGCCAATATAGGGAAACCCTAATTTTCTTTATCAAAATTCAACTCCCTTACAGCGTAAACATAGTCTGTTTAAATAAGGGTTCGAATGAAAACCCTAATACGAAAATACCAAAAATGCCCTAAAGTAATAAAAATTCGAAATAAAATAGTAAACGACTCTGAATGCCCAAAAAACGCCATGTGTCACGAGCTTAGCTGGTGACTTCAACTCGTGGCGTCGTTCCCTTCGAAATAAGGTGCTGTGGGTTAAAATCGGACACCGAGAACTCCGAAACTGTCAATTCGCTGAATTCTTCGGGTGATCGCCTTTCTTCATAAATTCTAGCGCTAATGTGTCTGCATCACTAAATATAAAATTTAGCTTAAACCACTATGTTATAAATATCTCGGGCATGTACCATTTTAGAATTAATTTTAATTAGAATATAAATATTAGAAGATATTTTTTTTTCGGAGGGAACCCGCAGCCGCTACTCAAAGTGCAATGAGTGCGCACAAGGTAAACCCTCAGTCTGACGCGATAGCCTGCAAACCAACGCCAGAAGATAAACCACACAAGGTGACAGGCTCAGCCGAGAAAGCGTATGTAAAGGGACTCGAACTCATAACCTTTGATCACAAACATACCATACTCAACCAACTCGGCTACCCCCTTGGAGGCAATATTAGAAGATATCTCCGTCTAAATATAAGAGAGAAATATGCCAAACCAAGATATTTTTAATAGTTACTTATCGAAAACATATATAAAATACGAATCTTTTCATCTGAATCAATAGAAGTCTCAATATGTAAAGTATGAAATAATTAGATATAATATATTTTCAAAATCACTCTCTCACCTTACTGCTCTATTCATTTATTTTATAAATTTATTAAAATTAAGTGTTTGTTTAATTCAATCACTTTGGCCACAAAAATCTTAGCACTATTGTTGGCATACGTGGGAAACGTGGGTTCCCAAAATATTTCAAAAATCGTTTTTCATCTTCTTTGAAAAGTTAGATAAGAAATTCTCGAATTATCATTGATTTTGTTCGTCTCGGCTCAACATGATTTAGACTCAACTTAGACTTGTAAAATTAGTTTGGTCTAGTCTTAACTCAGTTTGATTCGGCCCAAAACTCGACCTCAACCCACTTCGGTCCAAGTTTTGTTCTAAAGTAGCTCAGTTTTTCTCAATTCTGACTTTAGCCGACTTTAGTTTGACCTGACATTGACTCAGTTTAGTCTTAGTTCAACTCAGTTTGAAACAACCTCATCCGAGGTCCGGTCTTAGTTTTAATTAGACTTTCTCACCTCTATTAGAGGACCGACACATATAAGTACAACAAAGTTTTTTAATTATATTTTTTAGTATAAATTTTGAATGTGTAAGTATGAAGAGAATAATAAATTTTTATATCATTATCCAAAATGATCACGAAACTCCATTTTTGTTATATAGAAAAGAAACTAAAAAAATAGAAAACGAAGAAGATAAATTTTAAATAAATAGAGAAAGAAAAAACTAGAAAATTTTATAATAAATGGATGACATGAAAATTGATAACTCTGAAAATTTAGCATTACAGTTAACATGTTCATTGGAAATAATTTTTATAAATAACCAACCAAGATGTTTTTTTGCATGAATATTGTACGTGATCTAAATGTGTATATGAAAAATACAAAAAAGGAACAAAAATATTATTCTTTTATTTCAAATCTAAAAAGCTAATCTAAAATATGATTATTTTCCAAGAGATACCAAATATATTTGGAAATTTCCATTTAGTCTTGCCTAATATGCACAATTCCTAATAGATATCTCTTATTCCTTTTAGATACCAAGCTATTTCATGAACCTTAAAATACCTCTGAATTAGGGTATACTATATTTTTTATTTGGTTTTGCCGGATACAAAATACAACCTCTTCTTCGACTGAATATATATATATATATATTCTTAAAAAAAGTGAATTAAAGCTCAAATATTTATTAAAGTTATCAGTTTTCTTATTATTTATCTTCTTCGACGCAATAACTAGAATTTTATCAAGGTTCAATGAAACTGGAAATATTTGGATCATCGACAAATCGTCAAGTACGTTGATGATGCAAAAAATCGTTTGTCTTTGATTCTCCAATTAAGAGAAACAAAAGCTTTACTTAGCTAAGTTTTTTTATGTATTTCGTTATGATCAGTTTTAAAATTTTAAGGAATCAGGATGGAACAGTTTGAATCCAACAATTTGAAAATCTACTACTCTGGTTGTCAAATTAGAATCAAATTAATTATTTAATCTAATCCATATGACACGAACCACCTCAGCTTCTATTTTTGTCTTATCGTCGCTCATCTCAGACTAGGGTACGTGGTCTTAGTTATTTCTGATTACAGAGACTTAATTACATTTTCTCTTATGCTTGTTTATTAGATAAGATCACACATTCGTTTTTAATTGTTATATGTGTTTTTAATATTTAACATTTATTCAATATTCTTCGTATTCAAATTTAGTTTTTGTATGTATTTCAAAAATTAAATTTATTATATACTAAAATTTTAAAATTTATGTTTGCGTCAACAAGTTTTGTGTTTCTTGAAAAACAATATTTTTTCTTGATTGTATAAATATGACGGACTCGAGAAAGCACACAAATTTATCAAATAAAAACACCATATAAATATGTCGTATCTTTTATTTATAACTAAAACCTAGTTGTATCTCCTCCAACAACGTGTTTTACTAAACTAGATTAAAATTTTGAATTAACATGCAAGATCAGTGTATCTTGATGTGGAATCCTAACTAATAAGAATTTAAATATAACCACCGTATCCTACTTGTTGTCTTCTTCAATAAGGCATCAAATTTTTTTTATCGATCTTTATGTACTCTTTAGTAGTACTTGATTTGGAAATATATAGATAATCTGATTTTAGATATACCGATTAAATTTTAGATATTTTAACATCAATATCGTGGTTTTAGTTATAACTAATATGGATTCGATGATGTCGCTCCATAGTGAGATTTCTTCTGCTAGACTTGTATCAAACCTCATCTTATAGCAGGGCTATGTTTTCGCAAGATAACTATTTTCAAATTTATGTTTATTAAATTTATTTTAGAAAGGGTATGAACTAGGAAAATAATCCAAATTCTAGTTCTCTTGTGTAATATCTACTATTTTAGTTAGTAAAACTTCTTATTGGAAGTTTAATGAAATTTTCAGCTATTTATTAGACTAAATCGAATATGATTTTTTTAACTTTTGAGTATTTGAATGCATATATGAGCTGAAAATTATATATATAAGTTCTCGTCTTTTAGTGATTTTTTTTGTGTTGTTTAACATAAATGAAGTTTATTCCTTTTTGCTAAACATCATTTCACAAAGCTCTTATTGATGATTTGTTTTTCTACTTTATGAAATATAATTTATAAGATTAGTTAAATTGTGTTAAGTTTTTATATTTGGTCATAACACTCTAAATTCTATACATCGATAATAAGAGTTTAATTATCATGCAATGTTTGTAATTAACAAAACTAATATTATTAATGTTTTTGTTTTTGTTTTACCTTTGAATGTTTTAACATCTATATTTTTATATGTATTTTTTCGTTTGGTCGTAAATTTATTAAACTTGTTTATCGTAATAAAACAAAAGTGATAGGACAATGATATTTTAAGTTATAATCTGTTCATGATCAATTTACATACCAAAATATAACATTGAATAATTTGATATTTTTTGTATTTATATGTTTACTTCTTAGGTTGTTGATTACTTGTTTATTTGTGTTTATATATATATTGACGTGTAAATTTTAGTTGTTTAATTGTTACGTGAAAAACAATATGAAAAATGTCTAATCGTGTTTGTTGACGTGAAAGTGTCATGTAGAAATAGATGAAATATTTGCATTTTTAGTTGTATGGTATTGATTTTTATTTATTTGAAATTGGTAATATAAGTGTTTTATATAAGCACATATCATCACATTGCATATCACAGATAAAAACAAAATACTAAAACATGTTTAAATATTTTTTATTAATGTTATTTCCGACCACAAACTCAAATATACACCAATCAAGTTATGAGAAGATATTTAAAAACAATTATATTAATCTTATTCTCATCCCTAAATGAAAAAAAACCAAACAAGATACAAAAATACGTTTAAGAAGAATTTATTGATGCTATTCCAAATCTCGGATAAAAAAAATAAACCAGGTAACATATGAAAATATATTAAAAAATATTATCCACAATCCTGGATTGAAACACATATTCGTAATGTACGTGACAATATTTAAGAACGTTTTTTTATTGATGTTATTTCCAATTTCGGATACAAAATTATATAGAATAACGTACACAAACACGATTAATATATATTTATTAATATTGTTCTAAATCCATATTAAATAACATATAAAATAACTTAAAAAAACATATATAATATATTTTTATTATAATTATTCTCAATCCTAAATTAAATTATAAACCAAGTAATGTATTAAAACACATTTAAAATAATTTTATTAACATTAATTCTTAGTCTCATATTTAAAAACACATCAAGTCACAATCCTACATCCAAACATAGATCAAGTCACATACAATTCAAAAATAACAAAACATCTAAATGTATATAGTAATAGATTATATTTAGATTATAAACAATTATTGCTTATCCAAAATATTTCTAAGTATGATTTGTAATACCTTTTTTTCCAAGTCTACAAGTAAATATTTTTTTATTAGTGTTACCTAACCATTTTGGTAGACAAAAAGTCATACCTTGTATTAAGTACACTAAAATTACTAAATAAGAATAATTTTATAGTTGACATGGTTGGATTTTATTGGAGAAAATAGTTTAAATTTCAAACAAGGTGTTACAGAAAATAACAAAGGATTTTACTAAGTAGAAACTTTTATTATTAAAGAAGAGAACTTACATTTATTTAGGATTCTATCTCTTATTTATATATTTTTGTCACCGTGTATTGGTGGTTACTATAGCATTTATTCCCACTAACTACATGCACAATTGTATTTACATCATTAGATCTAAATGTATGGGTAATGTGTTAGTGGTCTCACTAGTTCTATTAAAGTAGCATTAAATCATTGCTTTAATCGTTTCTCTCGTGAATTGAGCTCGATCGCTTTCATCCGCGTGCCCGACCGAGTATATTCCAACGATCATTTTATGCTCGATTTCCTCCGCGTGCCGAACCGAGCGGGATCCAAATGATCCCCTTCTGCTTTTTTGGGTGCCTCGCTCGGTTCTCTCTTTGGGTCAACTCATCCATCTTCTTCTTGAGTTGGTGAAATACTTAACTGGTCCGAGCGCCATCAATCTTCTTTATCATAGTTAGGTATGTTTTGATTTTTCATGCAGTTCGTAGTTAAGCTCGGTATCATTTTCCTCCCTGCTTGCCATTAAGACTTACACCGTACTCGGTCACTTCATATGCATTGAGTGGCTTCATCTGCTCGGATACCTTCTTTCCTGCCAGCCAAAGGATACCCCCTTATCACAAGGTATGAGTTACAAGATAGTTACTGAGAGATGAAGTTAGAAAGAGAAGGTGAATATTTTTATACTGAAATACATTTGAATGAATATTATGGTCCAGGTTTGCAATCATGCAAGCATCCTAAGATAATCATGTGGAGTATTATATATCAATTATGCTACATATGTAATTGCTACACTAAATTACATTGATAGCAAAAATAAGTGCCATGATGTCTTATGTTGACTGGTGATTACACTTGCTTGCTGCCCAAACATGTTCCCAAGCCCTTTATAAATCAAGGCTCGATCATGGTACATATAGAGGCGCTTACTCGAGCTCTTTTACAATAGTAGAGCTCGTGATATTCAATGTCACTCACCATATGCTCGGGTTTGGGAATCGTAAAAATCTAGCCCATATCAGTAGTCCCATAGCCCTTGTAAAATATAATCATAAATGAGTGTAAGTAAATTTAATACCAACATGTTATCATCTTTTATGATTTGAGTCTACCGGCCCAAAGTATGTGGGTTATGTGAGTAGGCCTCAACTTCTTTGATTGGTCGAGCCTTGTGGCTCTGACTTATAAATTATTCTTTATCTTTGCTATTTTCCTCAAATTAGTGATTAACATAGATAACCTTTCACATGAGTGGTTTATGCACGACGTGCTACTCATCTCCACTGTCGGCCTGTTTATGAGTTTATAGATATCTGCAGGATAATGGTTTACTAAGCTTTAAGGCTAGGTATGGTATACCCGACGATGTTATAACGAGGGTGAAATGAACATCCTTATCCGGCCCAAGATAATGAAACCTGCCTATTCACAACTGTCTTTGATTGAGGGCTTCGATTACCCTTGACCTCGTTAATTTGAGATTTTGTTTAGCGTAATAGGTATATGCCCGACCCAATTAGCTGCAAAGTATCCCTTCTTTAACACCCAGTTGACCGAGATGAGGAAGGTTGTCGGACTCCCTTCATCAGATAAAAACTAAAAAAACTCATTTATGTTACTGTCAGGAAATTGGGAGCATGAGAAACCAAAAATGAATTTTCAGGTAGAGAGAAAGTGGATAGTGAAGTGTAAGCGTCATTAATAAAGTTTGTTTAATTAGCTGATCAATCTTAGTGTTAATTATCTGTGATTTGTTTGTGCATGTGAAAGAACTCATCAGGATTGGTGTAAGGAAGGCCTATCGAAGTGATACAAGAACCCTTTAGCTCAAGTTGGCAACCTTTTTAGCTTGACTTGGTTTCAGGAACCAACTCTGCTATCTACGCAGGTAAACTATCTAAAAGCTAGTCTGCGGCCAGTGCCAGAGCTAAAAATTTCAAAGGACGGGAAAATGACCATGGCAGATGATGGTGAAGTGCCATCTTGTGAAACACATATGGGCGCTGATAGAAAAAAGATACCAAGAAAGAAATAGTACGGGGGTTGGGCTTGCAGTGCCTCAAACCCGAAGATCAAAAGAGGTAGAAGGCTCTACATCGATGCCATCTCAGAATGAAGGTGGAGGAGATGTTTTGGCAATTCAACGGGCTTAACGTTGCCCCCGTTCGAGGCAATGCAATTGAAAAACTAACGCGACGTATTCTGATGATTAATTGATTGGATGATTTCATTTATAATATATAAGGAATAAATTGGGGGTACACACATATAACCTAACCATAAATACAGAATAAGAGTATTTTCAAATCTATAAGAGTATTTTCCAATATAAAAATATTATCAAATCTAACCATAAATATATCAAATACATTCTCTAACATAGATATATTATACTAGATATATTCACTAATAATACCTCAAAGTACGAGTGGGCATGCAATAAATGATCAAACTGGATATGAAATACTAATTAAATTTTAAAGGTAATATTTTGGTAACGTGTCACATACATGACTTGAAACTTTATGATATAAAAAATGTAGAATAATATCTAATATTTGTGAATTCTTCTTCCATAATCGTTTCTCATGAGCTCTTGTTACTCAGATTAATATTTTAGCTTTATAGGATTAGTTGTAGCATCATTCTTAATAATACTTACTAGTAAATTATATGATTCAGTGATGTAAAACTCGTGTAGAACTAAAGCGTCAATTTTGGTCCATTAAATGTGACCTTCATTATCATTGTGGGGGGGGGGGAGCTAGGTTTCCGTCCTGGTTTTGAAATATTTTATATTTTTTTCATTGGTGTTCTCGTATAGTTCTTAACGTATACAACTATATTTGGTGGATGAAGTTGATTTATCTTCTTTCTTTTAGTCATGATTGTTGTCTTTGATGGTGATGATGACGGAGTTAATGATTAACAAAACTAAAAATAATAACTATGATGAAAAATAAAGAAATAAAACATTAAAAAATAAATATTCTAAATAGAAAATTATTATTTTTCTATAGGATATATAAAAATAAACCCAACAAGAAAAAAACATAATATATCATTTTCTTTGGCGGAAAAAAAAGAAAGTTTCCCACCAACACAATGGAATACTTAAAAATAGAACTTTTTGTTACTACTCTGATATGAAAAAAGTAGTTTATGATTAATTGATTGAATTATTTTATTCATAAATTAATTCTCACCATATATAGGGAATACCTTGGCTACAAACATCTAATCTAATAAATACAATATGAGAGTATTTTCCAACATAAAAGTATTACAAAATATACGAGGTTTACCCAATCTAACCATAAACACATTATACTAAATATAGTATGTAACATAAATACATTATATTAAATATATTCTCTAATACATACATCTCTATTTTTACATAAATATATTCAATAGTACTACGACATAAATAGAGAGAGACAAAAAATGTCTTCTTCTCTTTAATCGTTTTATCTTCAAATCCTAAACCATAAATCATATGTTTCTACATTTATAAAGTTTTTTAGTTGATTGCCTCTCCTTGAGTGGTCAATTGTACTCCACGAAAAGACCCACAACTATGATATTTCTTCCTTTATATCATCTACTAGCACCCTCAATGTCTTTAGGTAATTTCAAACCTTATATTGTGTTATTAGGTTCCATATGTCATAGATTTTATTATTATTGTTTGATTGAGTTATTGGTGTGTCAATCCACAATTGGTATCAGACCCTACATGTGTATTTAGGAATCTATCTTGACATTTCATTATTTTTTATATTATTATAATACCAATTTGTGTATTGAAATTCTAGCTTTTGGGAATTTGTATCGTAGTTTCAGGAATTGATAATTTTAAAGAATATAAAAGCATGTTTAAGGATTACTTTTCTTTAATTGATTGTATGATTTGGATATTTGAAGAAGTGTGGCTAAATACTTTTAGAATTGGATTTTGAAATCATGGAAAAAATCTTAATTCTGAACAACATAGTATCTTCACGATTCTGAAAAATATTCAGGTCGTTGCAGCGAGTTGGTTTATGGTCGTACTGATGTTTGGGTTGTAAAAGTGAATTGATTTCATTGCCATGAAAACCATATGCATCATTGTGACGATGGTAAATAGTAAGTTTAAACCTCGCGCTGATAGCACTAAAAAATCCAATAGGTTTTATTTGGTTGATTGTGTGTTTGCTTTTAAAACCTTCTTCAGATCTGTAAATATTAATTCAGATTTTGATATATTATGTTCATCAATTATGAATATATAGACTTCATGTTTAATTTTGATGCCCTATATCTATAATATGTTTGGTTTTTAGAGTATGTATAGCTATGTTGCCTCATATATGTGCACTTTAAAGAAGTATGTAGTATGGTAAATATATGGTCTTCAAAATGTAGAAGTAATGACTTGTAACTGTTGAGCACTTGTAATTTATGATATCTGGGGTGATGTTTATTCCCAAGGATTATTTTTCAAGTTTGGATCTTAAAAAATATTCATCTCCTTTCAGATATTTGAGTTTTCAAAGGGATATTTCATATCCTACATATTTCTTTGGATATTCATATTGTGATGAAATGAAACACAATTGTTCATTTTAGTTGGATTTTCAACATGAGTTACATATGAATACTTCATATGTTCCTACTTTAGAACTATAGGATAGATTGGTCATATCACCCGAGTGATGTTCGTCTATGTGAGGCTTAATTGAAAGGAGTTTGGATGATCACGCTAAAAAGCAATAGTTGTGTGTATAAGTTTCCCAACAAAAAGACTATGTATATATTTGTATCAGGGTGAAAAAACCGTTATATGATGCTTTGACTACATTCACACTATGCATACTCATGCATAATTGGAATTTGATGCTGAATGGTTTTGATTAAGTATGCCATAAAATTATCAAATTGGCCCACTTGAAGGTTCAATTATTTTCAAATATGGTCGTTAACCAATATTGTTTTCCTTAAAGAGCTACATCTCAAATTAATATATTGTGTATTGGTTCCTGATGTATCTATTAAGGATTACGAATACCGTTTCAAATCAAATGTATATGTGGATATACTAGATAAAAATAAAGTATGTATGTCAAAGTTTGTCTGGAATTCATTTGAATTATTTCCTTAATATAATGTTTTTTCTTTTAATTGTCATGTTTTTGTTCAGATCATGATCTTGTTGGGAATGTATAATATAGATCATTAGAATAGAGATGAACAAGTTACCCCTCTTACAGATAAGATCACTTCTAATGAGAACGATGCGTTTTAAGAGATGGGAACTTTCCATTCAGATTAGTCGTTATGTGTTACACAAAACATTCCAACAAGTGTTCTTAAGTTATCAGTTTATTCAAATGTAATTTACCAACGTTGTTCTACCCAGCCTTGTGAAGATATTTGTTAAGTCTTATCATGTTGAAACTAAGGGCATGGTAGTAAATAGAATTTAATGTTGAATGATTTCGGTTAACTATGTCATAAAATTGTAAAATTAGCCAATATGAAGGTTTGTTTATTTTTAGATATGGTCGTGAACCATCATATTTTTCCTTAAAGAATTTTCATTTATAAATGATGTATAGAGCAATGAAACATAACGTCTCTGTAAAGATTAAGATGACACAGTTCAAACGAATGTTTGACCAAATTTAAAACAACTTGAGAAAATTCAGAATGTATATCAAAATTTGTTTGGAATGAATTAAAATTATTTCAGTAATATGGTTTTTATTGAGTTCAGCTCTTGATACTAAGTCGATATAAATTATTCATGTTTTTATTTTGTCATGAGAAGTTTTTAAGGAATGGAAGTGTGAAATCATGTTCCTATTGGGACTCAATGATATTGATCGTTGCACTACGAAGGATCAACCCGACACAATTACAAGTAAGAGCATTCATGATGAGAGAATTGGTTTTATATGTAAAATTGTTCCAATTGTAATAATCGTTACATGTTATATAAAGAATCTCACATACGTTCTTAAGTTCTTAACCCACTAGAATGCAATTTGTCAAAGATTTTCTACCTTGAGTAGAGTTTTGCTAAGTCCCTCGGGTTGAAAATATAGACATGATTCCAATGGATTCCATTGTTGAATGGTTACGGTTAAGTATGACATGAAATGGTCAACTCGACCCACAAAGAGTATGAAGATTTTTTAGTAAATATGGCCATGAACCAACATTTTTTCCTTAAAGTGTTGGCATCCAACAATAATGCATAACGTGTTGGCTTCTAACATCTCCGCTAAGTATTACAACAAGCCCACAATTGAATGCCCGTCCAAATTTAAAACTTGAGAAAATCCAGTTTGTATGTCAAAGTTTGTTTGGAAGTTATCAAAGTAAAATAATAATACAATGTTTTTTTCAGCCTCGTTTTTATGTTCAGCTCTTGAAGCTCAGTTGAGAAACATTATCCATGCTCTTTTTATATCGGGAGGGTGATTTTAACGAGTGGAAATGGGAAATCATGATCATGTTAGGACTTAATGATATAGATCATTGGACTATGCATGATTAACTTGTCTCTCATGTAGATAAGAGAGCTATTGATGAGAGGTTTTCTTCTAACATGTAGGAACGTTCCAAGCGAATTATCGGCTACATATTACTAAGAGGAGTACAACGCGTGTTCTTAAGTACTCAGGCCACTAAGATGGAATTTTCCAATGATGTGCTAGCTGACCTTCATAATAGTTTTTTTTTTAAGTCCCTTCATATTAAAATTAAGGGCCTGATTGTGAAGTTCTACATAATTAATTACAAATGGTATAGTAAAATCTGAGAGCACATCATAAAATAACATTTCTACATGGTTAGCCAACCATAGTGAATGTAGAACTCTATGAGGCAATGGGTTCGAATTTTTTTTGAAATGTAAATAGTAATAAACAATCCTAACCCAATAATCAACCTCCAAGTAAACTCTAAACCACATACAGACAAACCCCAATAATTTTTCAAAACTGTAAGTTACATATATTGAAACACAAACTTTATTGAACATAGACTCATGTTCTAAACTCCTATAAATCTTCATCGACATCAAAGATGTCCTACATATGCATATCACTCCCCCCAAATGATTTAATATATTTTAAACAACCTATAACGTTCAAGAAGTGAAATGCGACATTAGCACCCTCAACATTGTGCATAAGGATTAAACATGATTATGGGAGCACATTAGTTAACATGGTGTACACTGGTAAAGGTCATTCTAAGAATAAACAGAAGAAGAATCCGCTACAGCTGCACATACTACATGTTCTAGTTTTGGATCAGAAGGTATTGGCGCTAAGAATACCGAGGACATGGGAAAAACTAATGTATTTTTCACTAAAAGAGTTTGGATCGCCTGAAGATGTATTGTGAGGACTGGAAATCTTTGACGGCTAAGGAAGGTAGTGTGAATTATATAATTAATTTAGATTTTAATCTAGTTTCAATTTCAAAACATACTTGGTGGGTTTATACAGAATACTGACTCGTGTTTGTATTTTTTTATAGGGAGCACAAATCATTTAAGGTCAATATTGAGTTATATTTTGGTAAAAGAACTAAATCCATCAGGTCTTACCATGGTGCTGAATATTATGTTAGGTGTGTTGGTTCTAGTGAGCATTATCCTGGTCTATTTTCTCTTTATTTAGAGAAGTGTGGATTCATTTCTCAATATAACATGTCAAGTTTACCCATGATGAATGGTGTATCTGAGTGAATGAATCGCACATTACATGAAATAGTTAGAAGCATGCTCACTTATACACCACTACCACTTCACTATGGTGGAGAGGGGGAATTCATTAAGTGTGTAACACATATTCTTACTTTACCATATTATTAGATATTATTTTATATGTTATTCAACCCACTCATATGGGTTTTAAGTTATGTTCTCCTAGTAAGTATTCAATTTTTGAGATACTTATTGCTAATATTTTGAGGATATAGAGTTTGGGAGGGATAATTCAGATAATAATATTGTTTTCAAGAATAATGAGTACTAATTCCTCCAACCTCTAACATCAATGATTTGTTTTAGATCGTTTTCCAGTCATCTATAGTACGTTAGAGAGTTAAGTACATCACAACATATATTTCTTCGATTTAAAGAAGAAAAATTTTAATATTGTTTATGGTGATCAAGCTCGAAAATCTCAAGAAATTGAATAACTTGACGAGCCTACACTTTATAGATCCTTTAGAGAGAGAATAATCATAATACATTTAGATTATGTGACATTTCCAAATGAGCATGGGGAGTCTTTTCATATTTTGGAAAAAAAAGATCCCATCAGCTTCGAAGATGTTATGAAGAGTTCAAACTCTATATTTTGGATCGAGGCTATGAACGAATAGTATAAATCCATACAAAAAAATTTAGTATGGGATCTTACCTTATTGTTGTTAAGTATAAATCTGGTTTCTTGTGAGAGAAAGTAAAGATGGAGTTTAGTTGTAGAGGGAGAGAAATAGTAAAAGAGTAAAATTGATTGTGTCCTATAAAAACGCCATCCTTTTATTCACTACCTCAACCTTTATTTATATGCGTCAAGACTTTTATAACTAATTCGGTTACACAAATGGATTAACTGCGTTACAGGACCCCTATTTACAAATAGTCTAATAACCATCTAGTAAGTATACACATTATTATATATGGCCTTAGTTCTATTACATTTAGATCCTCAATATTTTATATCTTTATCAGTACCCCTCATTGTTCTTATGAAAGACAATGTATAAGAACTAGTACTCATGGGACATCTTGGTAAGTAAAAATTGTTATTTTCCAAAACTCAATATGCTTCAATTAAACCTTCCCCTCTCCTTGGAAAAATGACTTTTGAAAACATATGTTATATTTGAATAAATATATATCTAAATTCTTCCTCGAACATTTATCAACTGACTCAATAATATCAACCCATATACTGGTCCTCCTCGAATAAATTCATACACATGTTCACTTCGAAACTAGCCTGAAACTTTGTTCAAACTTCAATTTTTCATAAGTAGAATCATGAGTTGGCCTTTTCATAACGGTTATAAATGTTTGGAATACTCTAGTACGCGTGCGATGACCCACTAGGCCTGTTATTAGGTCTGATGGCTAATAGGTGTCATATTACTTATTTACAAACAACCGCTTGGTATTCCCTCTTTCTATCCAATAATCATTTCCACATTTTCAACTTCTCTGACCATTCTTTCTTTCTCTATTCCCTTATAAATACTTCTCTTACCCCTTATTTATGCTTCATAAATACCTTCTAGTGAGAGAAAACTACTTTTCCTTAGCTATTTTCACATGAAAACTAAATGTTTTGGCCACTTTCACCGGAAATCTTATATTTCCCAGCCAACCATCAAATTTTATGAACTAATTTGAAGATACTTCTTCATTTTAGTTTACGAGAAGATCTCCAGCTACTAAATAACCAATTTTTGGGGCTTACGATTACCTATGTATTAGTGAGAGGTTTGTTGAATACAAAATGACAGGTGTAATAGAAACCCTCCCCACTTCTCAACCCACACCATATTTTATAGGTAATTTCTGTCATAATCAGAGTTCCCTTGTGTTTCCAAGTTCATCCACCCCAGAATCTCAACAGCTTTTACAAACAAATTATTCACAATCGGCACCTCGAAATTCTTCTCCAGTGCTTTCTAGCTTCACATATGTTCATTCTCTAAAGAATCGCAAAGTAATACAAAGCTCATTTACTCAAAGAGGACCAGAAGAAGCTACATCACCTATCAACTCTAATTATCCTCGAACATCACGCAGGGTAACTCCTCGAATTCAGCCAAAAGCTCATCATTCTCATAGTTTTTCTGTTAAAAAGAAAACATTCATAGATATGGGAGACGTCGAGGCTGGCAATTTATCACAAAATATCACCAATAATCCTACACCATCATCTACTCCCCTAAGAGATATTATTGAGACAAATGTGGAGTCACAACGAACTCCCTCAAATACACAAGAAGTAAACCCGACTTCAAACCCAAATCCTCCTCGACTTATAGACAAATCTTATGAATAAGAAGCTGACTCAGAAACAACTTTGTCAAATGTAGAAGCTAAAAGAAGCAATGATGCATCAGAGAAAGAAGACGACACCTCAAAACAGGGAGCAACTCAGAAAAAAGAAAAGAAAAATAAGGCTCCAATTGAAGTGCCTGAAGATGTCGTTGTGTCAATAAGCGCAAATTTAAAGCCATTATTCCCTGAATACATCATGGCACTGAAAAACATGACATACATCTATTACAGCGAAGCTCAAGCTGATCGCCTAAAAAAACAATGGGGAATGCCATACAACATTATGCTTCGACTTCCAAAAGAAGGGAATACTCCACTTGATTATGGAACAAATGAATTGGTGGTCTATCTTGAGATCATCAATTCGGGTCTTCGGTTCCCACTGGATCCGATGATAGTGGAGTACTTCGAATTCCTAGACCTCTACCGTATACAAGCAACATAAAACTTGTGGTTTACACTTTTATCATTTATTATGGCTTCGAGACTAAGCCAAACCCTTTTCTTCATAAAAGACTTCATTGTCATGATTAGTCTTTCGAATGGACTAATACGAAAAATTGCAAGTGTACGATTTCCGTTCTAGTTTTGTGAGTATATTAAGACTCGAATATCGAACCCAAGGGAATAATCTATTCTTTTAGTCTAGAGTTTAATATAATAATTATATTAATTAATAAACAAAAAAATAAGGTTTAAATATAAAAATAAAATAAAACAATTAATTAAATTTAAACGTATATATGTTAAAATAATTCTAGGGTTTTAAAACGTGCATATATATTTTATTAAGAACTTTAAATAATTAATTAAATTGAATCTACTAAACATAATTTTTTAAAGTCAGGTTCTCTTTCAGAGTGTTGTGATCATCTCTCAATCTCACACATGTATGGCTGGTTGTATCTCTAGTTCCCTACCTCCTACAATTGGGTCATAAAAACTAAGAACCTAGTTCAGGCTTCACTAGGTAATTGTCGTAGCGCACTACTCATTCAACCCACTAGTATTATTATATTGCAAAAATATATTTTACCTCTCAGTCTCAAGCTAGATGTAACATCAATCAATTGAACCGTAAGTAATTGAAGGCATTAAAATCAATAATAAGACTAAAAACAATTATATAAAAAAAAATTAAAATTAAAAATTAATCCTTAAAAAAAAAAAAAAATATATATATATATATATATATATATATATATATAGAGATATTTTAAACCCTAGAAAAGAAGTTTAGCTCCTAGTGAGCATAACCTTAGTAAAAAACAAAATAAGAATAAAGAAAGAAAAGTAGATTGTTGACGGCGGCCGAGATCTTCTTCGTTAGGGTTTTATTTATAGGAAGAGTTATGGGTTTTTTTATTCACCACAATCTTCTAAAAATAAACCACATCGAGAGTGTAATTATAATATTTATTAAATAAAATAAAAGAATTAATTTATTCTTTTCAATTAGATAATATAATGTTATAAATTATCATATAATACCAAATATTTTATTCTCGTAAAAATAAAATTATAATCATTATCAAATAAAATAATTATATTATATTATTATTTTAAATTAAATAATAAAGATATTATAATTTATTGTGTAGGAAACTAAAATATTATTATGGTGATCATCGATTAATTTCTTATCTTCTTTTTTTCTTTTATTTTTTGTCTAATTATCTTCAAGTCCTTGACTTTTATCTTCTATGTCCAGTCTTAACTCATTTTTGCTTGTTTTGCTCTAATTTCACTAATAAATGAAAATAACGAAATAAGAGTATTTTTATTCATAACTAATTAAAACTAACAGTTAAATTAGTATAAAAGTAATATAAAATTTAAGATAAATATTATTTTATCAAATTACCTCACACTTATTAATTTGCTAGTCCCAAGCAAAAATAAAATATCACAATTAAAAGTATGATTAAATGATATTATCCTATGGTATAAATTAAGACCAAGTTTCTTAATTTCAAAACAAGCTAATGAATCGAGTGAAAAATTCCTAACCACATGTTATAGATAGAAATTTGAAGAAATCTAAAGAATCTTCAACATGCCTCGAAAAAATTAAACTTTCATTATATACTATTTACTTAGATATTTTTTAAAACATTTTATTAATAAAGCAAAATAATATCAATTTTTTTAATAGTTGTCAATTGTATTTTTTTTCATTTAAAAAAAGTATAATTCCTTTTTCTATGTGACATTCAATGAATCTCAAACCAGTTAGCTTAAGTCAATATGCGATAAAGCACCACTAGGATATATAAACTTAGAAAAAAAAATTATATAAATATTTTCTAAAAATACATATATTTACATGTGACTTGTGCAATGTCTAGTTAAGTTTTTTAATTAATCTACTTAACGAGCTTTAGATCAATGACATCCCTTTCAGTTGGTTATGAGAATTAGGTGATGAAACACCCCAAAAGACTTACTTATCCAGACTAATTAAAGTACAAAACTAGACAAGACACATTTGAGAATTAACATAAACCTCTTCCCTTTGTACTCGAATTTCGACCAGATTAGGAGGAGACCGGGTCACTCAGTAAAGAATTATTCAACCTTATTATTTGATAAACAATATTTTATGTCCAATCTTAACTCATTTTTGCTCTTTTAACTCTAATGTAACTAATAAATGAAAAATAACGAAATGAGAGTATTTTTATTCATAATTAATTAAACCTAACAATTAAATTAGTATAAAAGTAATATAAAATTAAGGATAAATATCATTTGATCATGGAACAATACTTCCCTTCTACTATCTAACACTGGTTAATGACTTCAAAATAACCGACGGCCTGCTCAAAGCTGATAATTTTTGGAAGCAAAGATTTCTTTTTATATCAGGAGCTTGAGAGAATGGTAAAGCAATATCCGAGGGGGACCCTACCAAACTTAACCTTGTTTGAAGAAGCAACGATGAGTTTTCTCATTTTTAATTCTTATTGTTATTTTTTATAACTTAAATAAGCTTTTTGACATGCAATGCTACTGTAGTTAGGAATTTTTAAGAGGTATAATAGCCGCAAAGAAGATGTGAAAGATATTTTTTTCTCAGTTTGCCTTTTGGGCAGAGAATAAATGAGATATTTTTAAGAGGTATAATAGTCGCAGAGAATATTTTTTTCAACCCATAAATTTCATCAATAGTCATCTGTGGAGTATCTCCTGGGATGTCGACCTCCCCAAAAATTTAATGGATTGTGAAGATATTGTTAGCATCTGACAATAAGGTTATTTTTCCTGTGAAAATTAGAACTGACAGTCATCTGCCCTTGAAAAAGAAAGAGAAAAAGAAAAAAAGGAGCTAGTACATCTGCTGCTAGCCCTTCAAGTAAACCAAAGCCACAAAAGAAAAAAAAGACTGAAACCAAAAAGAAAGAAACCGAAGTTAGCCTTCCAACAATCTAGAAAGGAGTCGAGGCTGAAATTTCTTCAAAAAGAAAGAAAACTACTGCCCCTAAGAAAAAGAATTCTTCGAAAATTTGACCAGTAAAAAAATATGAAGAAGTTGACTCTGAAGTGCCTCCTGTCAAAGCTGGAGATACTACAAAAGAATATCACCAAGATATGGATCCGAGGGTCCAAAATATTCAAGAACATCTCTATCAACTTGGGGATCAGGTTACTGCTCCTCTTTTACAGGAAACTTTGAATTCAGATCTTCCCCTGGCTTCCTCTTCTTCTCTCATGCCTTATAGTAATGAAAGGTTCATCCTTATCCAAGAGCCATCCGAAGAAGTCCTGTTTGTACTACAACATTTTTCCAATATTGAAACAACAGCACGAACATTATGCACATAAGTAAATTCTGCTCGAAACAATTTGAAGATCATGGTTAAAGATATGGTCTGATATAAAAAAGATGCTGCTACAAAGAAAAACATATGAGAGAGATATTTGGTAAACAAGTTGAAGATAAATTTCATGTATTTCAAGATGCCAGGTCACAATATATTAAAGGATCTCTCTACCTCAAGCGTCATCTATGATCTTTGCATAATCAACAAGCAAAATAGATAAAAACTTCTCATCAAAGTGAGATAGATGATCTTAAGGCTAAGCATGCCAGGGAATTATCCGACGAGTAGATAAAAAATGCTTCACTCTTCAAGAATCTTTTCATAAGAGTAATGAATAAAAGAAGAAGCTGACGAATGACTAGCTGCTCTCAAGGTGGCACTTGAAGAAGAAAAAGAAGCTTATGTAGAAACTGATAAAACTCAATGTGGAAAAGACACACTAGATGCAATCAAAGATGTCAAGGAGCAACAAACAATTACTTCGCTCCGCGAATTCCATACAACATTCTCAAAGGCCAAGTTGTCAAACTTTTGGAAATTATTCCCCATGGATAACCGTCCCAGCAAAGCTTTTAATCCTATCTCCACTGATTCTTCCGAAGAGACGAAGTTAGAAGAAAATGTCACTGATCAAAGAGATTCATCTGAAGAGAACTCTGAAGAAGATAATTAATTGTTGTTTCCTTTTTAGTCCAAGTTATAGAGTCATTTGATGTTGTGTGGTGACTTATTTTTGTGTGGTATTCAAAACATCTTTTGTAAGATCGGATTCAAACTGCAAGGAACGAATGCCTTTCCGCTTTCCACCTTTATTCCCCAATTTTTATATTACCATGTATACTTTTAATTTCATAAACAAATCATAAAGACCTCGAATATGGCTGTTTTTTCAAACAATGCTTTTAATAAATGTATAACACTTCAAATCAAAACAATTACTCTTGGTCAACAACTCCAAAGATGACCAATCTTTGACCAGTTACCAAGATAATATAAATACTTATTAAAATAACAATTGGCCAATTTTTTTTTTAATAACCTCGAATATTTACATGACACCTCATTGAAACCTCCTTGGGCCAACAGGGGATGAAAGAGTGTGTCAATTATTCAAGAAAGTCTTAAAAAGAAAAAATCATTCCGAATATAGCTTTAAATATTCTATATTCCAAGGATATTGAAGTATCCTTCCCTTCTCATCACAAATGCGATACGTACCTAGCTTTATTTCTCATCACTATATAAGGACCTTCCCAATTCGGGGCCATCTTTCCAAGTTATTTGTCATTTGTATGGAGGAATACTTTCCTTAATTCTTTGTCACACACTTTAAAATCCCTCATTCTCACATTTGAATTATATCAACTCCTCATCGAAGTCTGATAATGCATCATATTCAAATGAGCTCTAACTCTTTTCTCTTCGATCAAGTCTATGTCCGTTATTGTTGCCTCTTTATTTACCTCTTCGGAATAGTGAAGTACTCTATAAGAAGGTAAAGTAGACTCTGTAAGGCTAACGACATCTATACCATACACCAAAGCAAAAGGTGTTTCTTGAGTAGCCTCTCTAGGGGTCTTACGATAAGCCCACAATACTATTGTAAATAATTAGACCATTTCCCTACAGCACTCGTTAAATTGAGGACCATTATCTGTGGTAATTTTCTTAGGCACTCCAAAGCGGCAACGTATATTGTTCACAATGAACTTAATAACATCCTTGGGTTTTGTACTAAATAATGGTTCAGCTTTAACGCACTTTAAAAAGTAATTCACCGCCACAATGATCATTTGACGTCCTCTAGAAGCCATATGCAATGGTCCTACGAAATTTATTCCCCATATGTCAAAAGGAATAGCTTCAGAAATAGATATAAGTTGACATGCTGGTGATGACGCAGTGAAAATAGAAGAAGAATCAACGATAGATGAAACCCTAATCCAAGGGTAACATGATTAAACCGTTATCCAAGGGTAACATGATTAAACCATAATCCAAAGGTAACAAAAACTTAATTTTTCAAAGATAAAAAAATATTACTCCAAAAAAATTAAAATAAATCAAGGGATATGAGGCTTTATATAAAAGCTGCTCAAAACCCTAAATTATAATACAAAGAAATAAAATAAATATTTTAAAATCAAATCAAATCAAATCTTAATACAATCAGATTTGATTTGAATAATATAAGATATTTGAAGAAAATAAAATGAAATAAAAATGGTTTTTTTTAGACTTTCTGGGTTACATCATCTCCCTTAGTTGACAAGAATTCATCCTCAAATTTAGTGCACCATCACCATCAACAACCAAAACAATTTATTTTTTTTTCAATTTTTACATTGGGAATTATAATTGTTGACCTTATCGGAATAAGAAATTTTTTGCTCGGGTGTTCCTTATTCGAAGTCACATTGAAGCCATTAGTTGATAAAAACAATTCGTTTCGAAATCCTTTACATAGCCTAAAAATAACACCCCATGTCCAGTTGATGAAAAAATTGGTTTTGAAAAACTCTTCATAACCTGATATAGCGCCTCGATAAGCAAGTTTTACCTTGATTCGACGATTGGTAGCCGATTTAAACTCCTCTAGTAACCAGTCAATACGATCGTCATTGAAACGCCTGGTATGTCCCCTCATACCAAACTATCTTTGAGATCTACATGGCCATAAATGTTGTTCTCTTCTTTAGACCTTTAATCAGATGGAACCAAGATTCAAAAACATGTTGCACTGTAGCAGGAAATGAGGCTCTGATACCAACTGATTACGCGGCGGAAATAGAAGAAGAAACAACGATAGATAAAACTATAATTCAAAGGTAACATGATGAAACCCTAATCCAAATGTAAGAAAGACTGAAATTTTCATAGATAAAAAATATTTTATTCCAAAAACTTAAAATAACTTAAAGCATATGAGGCTTTATATTAGAGCTTCTCAAAATCATAAATTAGATTACAAGAAAATAAAATAAATGTTTTAAAATAAAATAAAATAAAATTTTAATACAATTAGATTTGACAAGATATTTGAAAAAAAAACAAAATGAAATTAATAGGTTTTTATTTGGGCTTCTAGGCTACATCATCCTCCCCTAGTTGACAATAATTCATCATCTAATTCACAACACCATCACCATCACCATCAAAAACCAAAATTACTATATTTTATTCTATTTCAATTGTTACATTGAGAATTACAATTTTTTTACCTTATCAGAATAAGATAAATTCTTCTTGAGTGTTCCTTAATCGAAGTCACATTGAAGCAATCCAGTTGATGAAAAAAATAGTTTTGAAAGCCTTTTCATAGCCTGATAACAACACCTCATCTCCAGTTGATGAAAAAAGTCGGTTTCAAAAACCTCTTCATAGCCTAAGACAACATCTCACTAAGAAACTTTCTCATTGATCCGACGATTGGTAGCCAATTTAAATTCTTCCTGTAACCGGTCAATATGATCGTCATGGAAACGCCTTGTGTGACCCCTCATACCAAACGATCTTCGACATCTTCATGACCATAGATGTTTTTCTCTCTTTTAGACCTTGGATTAGATGAAATCAAGATTCAGAAACATGTTTGCCTTGTAGCTAAGAACTGAGGATCTGATACCAAACTCATGGTACGACGAAAATAAAAGAAAAATCAACAATAGATGACACCCTAATTCAAGGGTAACATGATGAAACCCTAATCCAAGTGTAACAAAAACTGAAATTTTCAGAGATAAAAAATATACTATTCCAAGAACTTAAAATAACTCAAGGGATATGAGGCTTTATATAAGAGTTGCTCAAAACCCTCAATTAGAATACAAGGAAATAAAATAAATGTTTTAAAATAAAATAAAATAAAAAATTAATACAATCAGATTTGATTTGAATAATATAAGATATTTGAATAAAATAAAATGAAATAAAAATTGTTTTTTTTTACTTTTGGGACTACATCAGTTGGTTTATAAATAGAATTGGAAAAGCGTTGACAAGTATCACACACTCGAACAAAGACCTTAGCATCATTCATAATTGAAGGCCAATAATAACTTGCCAACAAAACCCGACGTGTTAAAGACTTGAAACCACAGTTTGCTGAACCTTCACCGTCATACAGTTCAGATAAAATCTCTTGAGATTCTTGCTTTTCCAAACAACGCAACAATGGTATACTTAAAGATTTTTTGTATAACACTTCATCGAATACAACATAACCACGGGCCTTCTATCATAACGTTTTGGCCAGCTATGCATCTTAAGGTAGCATACGCGTTAGTAAAAAATTAATGATATCAGACCTCCAATCATGTCGAATATGTTTGAAGTGGAAAATACTTCCGCAACATATTTACATTGTTCTGATCATATTATGTTCTACATTCACTTTATCAAACAAGAGAGTCATATTTTGAAGCTCACACAGATATAAAATTAATTGATATTTCTTTGCCTCAGATACACCTGACATGTGATTCGCGTGATCCACCACTAGTTGTACTGCACCCCGATATACTAGACTCACCATATGTTCGAACCATCCATATCGAAGATTCAGGAAAAACCTCTTTATATATCTCCTCATCTGATCGGCTCGAATGCAATTTGACCAAAAAATCTGATAAGGCTTGAGCTTTAATAGTTGTTCGAGGAGCAAAAATAATATAAAAAACTCCCAACTCTACTGACCATTTGGTCATTCTTCCAGAAGTGTATGGTCATTGGAATAAAATATTTAATGGGAAAAAGTTTAAACCATAATAGTGTAAGCTTCAAAATAAGGACGTATTTTTCTAGTAGCCACCACTAAAGCCCAAGCCAATTTTTCAAGTTTCAAATACCTCTTCTCTAATGCCAGTAAACTTTTACTAACACAATACACTGGCTTTGAAATTCCCTTGTCTTCACATATCAAAACAACACTTACAACAAAATCAGACATTGCTATATACAAGAACAACTTCTCTCCAATTCGAGGTTTAGACAAAATATATGGTGATAACAAAAGATCTTTGATCTTTGAAAAAGTTTCTTCACAATCTGGTGTCTACTCAAAACTCTTTGGGTCTTCGTAATAGTTTCAAAAGGAGAACATTTATAAGAAAACCTTGAAATAAATCAATTAAGAGCAGCTAACCTTCCTGCTAAGACTTGCACCTCTTTTATAATTCGAGGACATGTTGTCGAAACTAAAGCCCTCAATTGTTTTGGATTTGTTTCTATTCTTTTTTCACTAATAATATATCCTAAAATTTCCCTGATCGAGCACCAAAAACTTTCAGGATTCAACTTCAAATGAATGGCCCTCAAATTTAGAAAGGTCTCCTCTAAATCTTCGAGGTGTTCACCATCTGTGGATCTTTTTACTAGCATATCATCAATATACACACCCATATTCCTTCCAATCTGAGGAGCAAAAAATTTATTAACCAACCTTTGATATGTCCCTCCAACATTCTTCAACCCAAATGGCATGACCCTATAGATATATAGTCCTCAATCAATAATGAACGTAGTACTTTCTTGATCTTTTGGATCCATTGGGATATGATTGTAACCTGCAAAGGCATCCATAAAAGAGAGAATTTTATTCTTTGAAGTAGAATCAACCAACTGATCTATTCGAGTGATATGGATAGAGAATGGATCCGTGGGACATGATCTATTTAAATTTTTGAAATCAACACACATTCGCCACTTTCCATTCTTCTTCTTGACAAACACCAGATTGACAGTCCATAAAGGATATTATACCTCCCTAATATATCTGATCCTCGAGAGACGATCCACCTTTTGAACAATATCTTCCAACTTTTCCATAGAAAAAGCTCATCTTTTCTGAATAACAGGTTTTATCCTCGAATCTATAGCTAGGGTATGATATATTATTTCATATAGTACTCCTATCATATCCTTCGTTTTCCAAGCGAAAACATGCAGATTATCAAACAAATATTGTAACAGCTGACCACGTAAAGTAGGAGACAATAAAGTTCATATTCATAAAGTATTTTCATTAGAAAAAATATGATATTCGATATCTTCGCTTATTTTTAAAGAACTCGGGGTTTCCCTCAGATTATCTACTCTCTCTTTATGCGATAAACCCTATTGGTTGTTATTCAGCCATCTGATCCTCAAAAATTAGTCACTCCATTTGTTGGATAACATTCTCTTGCTAGTTTTAGGTCACTTCAGACCACACCAACACGATCTCCAATGGTATATTTCAAACATTGATGAATAGTAGACACAACATCATACATTCTTGAAAGCCAAGATCTCCCAAAAATAACATTGTAGCTGGCCGGACATTCAACAACCATGAATAAGACTTGCACTTTCTTTTTAAACAATAATTTTCCCAAACACACTTCACCTTTGAATTCTCCAATCACCTAAGTTGTTACCCTAGTAAACCCATTTATAATATGATTAGACTGATAAATTCAAGGGGGATTACGTACCTTATCATACATAGATTTGTATGCCACATTTGTAGAACTTCTCGTATTTATCAAAACATGCCGAATTTTAACTCCACATATTCCTCTCAGATCATCTTCATCGAACAAAATAAAATGAGTATCATGTTTTCCATATAAATGATTAGACATTTTTCCTTCTACTAGTCATGGAATCTCCCTCAAAAATTGTTAAGGACTTAAAATACTCACATAAGCTTCGAACTTGTCTTTGCACTACTGGTTCATACACAACCATCAAAATTAATCGATCTAGATCTGTGTCTAAATATTATGAGGTTGCATCAAACTCATCACATTTAGAATCTGGAATCATCAATGCACTTTCTTCTTTCGAATTTGGATTTGCAGCCTGTGGTGTCGATGTGCTCAGAGTTTTTGATTCATCACTTTTCTCTTTAACAAAAGCAGCTAGCTTTCCATTTTTAAGACCTATATTTTCTTCTATAGAGCTATAGAATCTACAGTGTCGTGTCCAATATCATTATGATACATGTAAAATTTGTTGAGGCTCTATTCATTTAGTCTATTTATGGGAGCTTACTTTTCAAAGCTCACATAACCTTTGGAATTTTCGTAAATAACTGCAACATTTTCAGGCAAATGAGATAATACTCTGGCTTAATCCACTGGTTTGGCCTTGGTCTTTGACACTAATAACCTGTAGCTTGATTTGGAAACCCTCCAATTCAAGGAGGCAAATTGTTGTTATTCCTTGGACGAGGTGACTGATAATTTGAAGTATGTCATTGATTATTTGACACATATCCTGAACTCGTTTGACTAGAACCAATCCCTCCTCAGAACCTAGTTAACTCTTCCACTTTAATTTGGTCCTCGAATCGAGCCATAAGTGCTTCAAAAGTTACAGTTCTCCTTTTTGTTATTTCATTTGCTAAGTCATCTGGCAATAAACCTTGTCTGAAAGCTGCCATAACAATTAACTCTTCACAATCATCCAAGCCTGCTTTTGTTAAACAAAACACTTTGTGTAATTTTGTAACTTTTTACCCACAACATGCTTACATTGTATTACAGTATCCCTATTTGCTCGCATTTCTTTACTTCCCACAAACTATCGTAAAAAGGTTGTATAAAAATCCCTGAAATTAGCTATAGATCCCCTCAGAATTCTTTTATACCATGATGTATAAAAATCTACTTACAGGTTTGAAAAAATGCTATGTATATCATGCTATCATCATCCTTGAAATTTATCACATATTTGTTAAATTGTTCGATGTGATCATCTGGATCTGTATCCCATCGAATTTTCCGACCTTAGAAACGTCAAATAGATACGAAAGAATAGTGGACCTGATCTCAACTGTTAAAGGAGAATTTCTCTAGTCTACTCCTTGTACGTATTGATCATCTCCTCTTGTTCCCATCACAGCATACAAAAATGATGATCGACTACACTTGTATACTAATTTGATGTATTTTCTTCACATCATTTTGTATCTCTCATATAGCGAGGCTCATTATCTCTTTTTGGTTTATACTCTCTGTGTGACTGTCGATGCCAATTTATTTTTCTTTTCGAAGATTTCCGATATTTTTTCTGCTTAAACAAACCTTCCTTAGATTCTGAACTGTCAAACTCTTCATCACTAGATGTGATATAATTATGCTTGTCTCTATTTTCTTTACGAGAAGTTCGATGTTCTTTGTCATACTCAAAATGCGCCTTCTTCAACTTGTCGTACCTTAGATTTTAGCCTACCTGACTGAATATGTTGTTCTCTTTGAACGTATTTTTCATTCAATGCTGTTATTTTGTCCAGAATTGATTCATTCGAGCCTCGATATCTGAATGAACTTGATGTATCAGAGCTTGATCATCTTCCCAACTTTCTTCTATACGCAGATCAGATCTCAGAGTTTTAATCGCTTTTTCGAATCGTTATATCAACATCGTTTCATGGTTCCATATCAATCTAAAGTGATATTATTGAGCAAGAATTCAATAATTTCTGGTTTTTGACATGAAACCAGGGTACCAATTGAATAGAACCCCCACTGTGGTCGCTAATTTGTTAAGTATAAATTTGGTTTCTTTAGAGAGAAAGTAAATATGCAGTTTAGTTGTAGAGAGATAAAAAGAGTAAATTTGAATTTTTCATATGAAATGTCCTCTCTTTATCAGTGCCTCAACCTTTATTTATAGGAGTCAAAATTATTATAATTGATTCGGTTACATAATGGATTAATTACGTTACAATCACCTTATTTATAAATAGTTTAAAAACCATCTAATAAGTATAACAAATATTATATATGACCTTAGTTCTATTACATTTAGGCCCTCAATATTTTATATCCTCATCACTTACCTTAAGTGAAGAAAACATTGTTTGTAAGTTTATAAAATATTGTATATCCTTATCAATTACTTCATTCGAGTTTGAGATAAGGTTTGTGAAAGATTGTGTGTATTAAAAATTCAATGCGAGAAATGTGACACTTTATACTCCTTGAAAAACATGCCACTAAGGTTTATTTGTCAAATAAATATGACATGAAAGATCTTGATGAAGTGCCATTTGTGTTAGGGATTAAAGTAATAAAAAATATCATTTAGAGACATTATGGGTCTGTCACAAAAAGGCATACATTGAAATCAACTTACAACATTATGGTTTAAAAAACTAAAAACCTATATATAACCCATATAAAAGGGTGATAAGTTCTCATTAAATTAATGCTCTAAGATAGATTCAGACATTCAGATCATTAAGACATATCCATACACTTCGATTGTTCGAAGTCTCATGTATGTTCATCTGTGCTCTAGAACATACATATTATTTAAAGTAGGAATATTGGGGAGATACTGAATCAATCTAGAAGTTGACCATTGGACTGCAGTTAAGAAGATCTTTTAATATTTGAAGAGGACCAAATATTATAGTTTGACATATAACATGCTGGATAGCTTAAAGATCGCAAGATATCTGACATTAAGAGGTCTACAACCGGTTATGTATTTATGGATGGCAGTATCATTTCATGGAAGAGTGTGAAACAAGATCTTGTCACAACCTCTACATAACAGATGATTATGTGGTATGTATTGAGGAATCAAACCATGCACTATAGTTTAGAAATTTTGTCTTAGAATTGCATAAAATGGAAGAAACTAAAAGACCACTTATGATTTATTATGAAAATAGTCTGGCATTTATGTCCTCAAACAACAATAGTAGCTCGATCAAGTTTAAACATATATACATCAAGTTCGTATTTTTTAAAGAGAGAATCTATAATGATCAGATCAATGTTGAGCATATCGATAAAAACTTCATGATGATATATAATTTCACTAAGACGTTACTTGGTCTTTGACGAACACAATATTCGTATGGGTTTCCTAGCTTATAAAATATTTAAATTCGTTTGGAGTTTTGTTTCATTTATGGTTTATTTTCAGGATTTTTTCGAGTTAAATTATTTTTTTTAGTTTTTGTATGGATACGTTTGGATTTAATTATACAATGATTAATTATTTTCTATTATTCCTTGAATTTAAGAATTTTTAGCTTAGTTATCTCAAATTCAGTTCAAAATGACCATTTATGATTTGACACGTAGTGATTACGGGATAATATGATTTCTATGTTGTACTTCATTAGAAGTAAAATTTTATTTAGGTGATGATTGGCAATATTATTATTGAGGAGTTCTTGTGTTTTCAGTAGCTCATCATTCTTAGTTTTTTGTTGACTATCATCTAAAATGCTTATGCAATTTGAGTTACTTTTTAAAATAGCAATGTTATTTAGCATGAAGTTTAGTGGATACATTTTAGTAGTTTAAACAATTCAAGTGGAAGAATGTAAAGATATTATGAATTAGAAATATCTCATCCATATAGATTAATAGTATTCTAGTCATGTTAATTGTAATTATGATTGTATAAATGTAACCAATACTTACTTTAACTCGGCCAACGGATAATTATAGGAATATCGTGAATATTTTAGTATATGTACCAGTTATACGCACGTGAATTTAGAGGAATGGTATTTAGAGCTATACTTATCAGAATTTGTGAGTCCATCATAGTTATGGTTTCATGTGGTATAAAGACAAATTGGACTACAACAACATAGCGTGGTGAATGAGTTAAGAATAAATAAAGATTTTACGGGTTCTAAATTAGATCGTATGAATAAACAAATCTGTATTTTTTTATATTAATTAAATACTATTGGGTTTAAATAAAAAAAATATATTTTTCTTTTATTATCGTTTACTTTTTTTTCGAATTTAAAATACAAAATCTGATATTGATGTAGTATACAACGTAAGATGGTAATTTTTCATTTAGGATCAATAAATCCAAAATCTTATTTTCTTTTAAGATAACCACAATTTTGATACCATTTTCTTTTCCTATGGGGTAGGATTTTTAGATAATCCATGTTTTTCAATGTAACCTATTAGATTTAATTTTATATATTTTGTTATTATTATATAATTGAATTCTTAAAATTTTAATTCTGAAATCGGTGATTTAACTTTTTTATAAGCAAAAGTAAATATTATTACTAAATTAAAAATTTACAACGATTAGGGTGTCTTTTAAGACAATGAGCAAAAGTAAGGGGTTTGAGGGCCAAAAAACCCAACCAAAGTCTTATACCCAAATCAGTACCCATTCAGGCACAAATCCTCCTCTTTTTCTTCAAAGTCCCAATCTCCTTAGACAGGAACTAATTAACCAAAATTGATGGAATTTTTTTGCCAATTTCCATCAATTACCTTCATAGAACCATGCAAATCAATCTATAAATCTTCTTCTAGGCCTCTTATTTCCAGGAACTCTAAAAACAGGTCGATTCACTTTTCAGCAGCCATAGCCAAAACTTCAAAACGTCCTCTTGAATCCCAAAATTCACCAATAACTAGCCAAATACTCCCAGAACCCTGTAAATGTGACAGAATTTCAACAGATTTCTGGGCAAAGTCAATCAGTAGATATATAACCTAAACCTAGGTTTTTTAGCAACACAATGGCTAGCAGAGCATTAAGGGCAGTGAAATAAGAGAACGAAAGTTTCTCTTTGCATTTCATAGTCCAATTGGCGAGCCAATCCACAGCTTTATTCTGAGCCCTAGAGATGTAAGAGATTGTCATCAAAGGAAGAATAAGCTCACTGCAAATCGGGATGAGCGATTGCTGGTAAATAGGATACTTTCTATTTTTAATCATGTTGACTAGCGTTAAACAATCAGTTTCAATGTCAATATTAACCAATCTATTGATTTTGCAGATTAATAATCCTTCAATAAGCGCTCTGCTTTCGGCAACCAGAGGAGAAATTTTACCAAAAAACATGCTAGAACCAGAGATAATTGAACCTTCATTATCTCTAAAGATCATGGCTCCACAGGCTTCCCCATTACTGAGACAGGAAGCATCCACGTTAAGTTTGATTATACCGTCAGTAGAGCCACCCAATTTAGATAAGTTATCCTGCCATTTCTGCAAATATATATTCAAAAGAACAACAACCTAATGATTGACCAGCAGCAAAGGCGTTTGTCCAATGCTTACAAGTAGCAAAATCAAGACCCTGAATAATTCTGTTGATAAATGAAATACTGGAGTTTATACTAAACCCAGCATTTTTAAACTTAACAGCATTTCAATTTTTCCATATCACCCAGCAGACTAAAGCTGGTAAATAATGGGTGATATGGACTTTGAGAGAAGAAAACCAGAAAAAATATAAACAACATGTTTTAAAGTCATAAACTTCTCAATTCTTATGTTAAAAAGACTACTGTAATGACTCCATATACCCCATGCATAGTGACAACTGACAAACAAATGGTTTATGTCATCACTATTAAAACAAAACTGACATTTGGAAGCTATATGAACATGTCTTTTTTGTAAAATTGAATCCACATGAATAAAGTTTTTACAGATTTTCCATAAAATAAATACAAACTTTCTAGGGGGTAATAGAAGACCATATTTTTTTATAAAAACTAGAAGGACCATTAGTTTTCCTGATAGAGTTCCAAGTGTTTTTCAAGTTAAAATTATTATCAGGAGAAAGCTCCCAGATCATAACATCGTTTTTAGTACGGTCAACTTTAAAATTTCTTATCTGATTCATTCTGTTTGCAGGAACAACCTTGGATAAAGCCATCTCATCCTAGGAATCACCCTTCCAGAAGGACTTCACCTTGGCCTCAAGGTACCATTTATTAGTATCAAGCTTGTAGTCCACAATATGAGGCCAATGGTGCCAGTTTTTAGTCCAGAATTCCATGTCACCGCAACCAAGCCTCCACTTGATGTTTTTCTCTGCAACATCCTTAATACCAGTTAGACATTTCCAGGTTAGTGAGCCTTTAATGTTATTATTAATTTTTAAAGGATGAGAATCTCTGTTGTAGATATCATTCATGATTCTACTCCAGAGTCCCTCATTCTTCCTTTAGTTAAGCCCAAGCTTTTGAGAGAAAGTGGATTGAATACTAGCAAGATTTCTGATATTTAGTCCACCTTCATCAAATGGAAAACAAAGATTATCCCAAGATGTCCAATGAATCATTTTTTCATTAAATTTTGACCTCCAAAGGAATCTGTTAAAAAAATCAAGTCTTTTCATAAAACAATTTGGTAAAACAGAATTTTGCATCCAATAGTATGATATACGCATAAGAATATTTTTAATCAAAGACAGTCTGCCCCCATAAGATAGATATTTGGAATCCCATTCTAAACTTTTTGCATTAATCTTATCAAGTAACGGGAAAAAATTCTTAGCCTTGTTGTTTGTGTGCAAGGTGATGCCAAGGTAAATGGTTGGAAGATTTATAATGTTGAAACCAGTGCTTGTTTGAAGAGTCTGAATTGTGCACTGTTGCATCTTGCTTGAGGTAATAATTGCAGTCTTCTCTTTGTTCATACTTTTTCCTATTAATAGTATTAGGATGACTATTAGTATATATAATAATATCATCTGCAAAAGCAGTACAGGGAACCAAATTTTTTGTTTTGGTAGCATAATGCATAGAATTATTTATTCTAAACAGATTATATAAGCCTCGAATCATAACCTCTTCACTAATAATAAAGAGGCTAGGAGATAAGGGATCACCATGTCTCAAACCTCTTTTAGTTCTAAAATATCCATAGTTGCAGCCATTAATAAGAATAGAAAGATTAACCTGAGTAATCATCTTAGAAATAAGACTAGTAAACTTATTAGAAAAACCAAAGTGGGTTAAAACATTTAAAATGAAATTGAAGGACATTTTGTCAAAAGCTTTAGACATGTCCAGCTTGATCAAAATATTACCCTTCTTAGGCATTCTGTTAATGTTAAATGTTAATTCTTTAACAACCAGGATACTATCATTGATAGATCTGTTTTTAAGAAAAGCAGCTTGAAAATCAGAAATAATATTTGGAAGGATAGCAGAGAGTCTAGTATTTATTAGTCTAGCAAAGATTCTATTCAGTATAGTATAAAGGTTGATTGGCCTGTAGTTGGACCAGCCAATAGGGTTAGTAGTTTTGGGAATTAGACTGATCCCAGTGGCAAACATGCCATTTGGCATGTTGTCACCCTGCAAAAAAAAAACATTAATAGAAGTACAAAGATCATACTTTATAACCTCCCAACAAGATTTATAAAATAGAATATTATATCAATCTAACCCGACAGCACTGTCTTCTTTCATACTATTAATAACATTCCAAACTTCTTGATTACTTGCAGGCAACATAAGGGAAGCATTATCCTCTCTGGAGACCATCTTTGGGTTGGAGTCAAAAATAGCACTAGCCATTGAGGCCTCCTCGTTATCCTTGCTATCCAATGAATCACAAGAAAGGCAAGATGTAAAATAACTTATAGCAAATTTACCAATGTTGACATCATCATAAAACCAAACATTATCATGTTTTATGCCATGAATAGTGTTACGTCTTGTTTTCTTATTAACATAAGCATGATAAAATTTAGTATTTCTATCCCCATTCTTAAGCCAAGCATTATATCATTTTGCCTCCAATAAACCTCCTCAGATCTAAGAGCCTTTAGGTGAAGAGTAGTAGATTTATTTAGGTTAGAATTAGAACATAAACTATTTTCATTTTGGTGAATAATGTTCAGTTTATTAACATTATCCTCAACCTCTTTTACTTTGCTAAAGATATTACCAAAACAATTTTTGTTCCAATATTTTAGACAGCTTTTTAATCTCCTCATCTTGAACCAAAAGATCTCATTAGGATGAACATTAATGTTTTAAGTCCATTTTTCCTTTACAACATTCAAGAAAGATTCATCATAGGTCCAAGCATTTAAAAATTTAAAACTATTATTTTGGTTAGCAGAGTTCATGTTAAGAGTAGATGCAGAGATAAGTAGATGAGCATGATCAGAGCAAGTTCTGACCATGCTAATAACCTGAGTATGGTTGAAGAAGTTAGACCAACTGATGTTTATTATCACACGGTCTAATCTTTTCCACCTTAAGCTTTTATTCCATGTGAACTTGGAACCAACCATACCAGCATCATCAAGATCACACTCATTAATAGTGTTGACAAAATATTGAATGCTACTCTGGCAAAGAGAAGTACACCCAATTTGCTCATCTTCAACAGTAACAACGTTGAAGTCGCCCATGGTAATCCAAGCTCTATTCTCAGTAGAGATATTGATAAGCTCAGTCCATAACTCACCATTTAACTGTCTATTACACTTAGCATAAACCACCGTTAACATGAAGCTGCCACTAGTATTAGGATAGATAACCTCAAATTTAATACATTAATCATGATTAGTAATAATATTCACGTTGATGTCTCTAATCCAGAAAACTTAAATCTTATTAGTGTAATTAGCAGAATAATTAAGAAACCCTAATTTAGCAGCAACTTCACTAATAACCTCCAAACTAGCCATATGTTCATGAACAACAAGAATATTAACATGCTTATTTAAAATAATCTATTTCAATCTACTGATAGTAGATATGTTATTAATGCCTCGAACTTTCCAATTTAGAATACTAACCATGATCAGATGTTGACTTGTACCTTTTTTTTATCCCTGAAATATTCAGAGATTTAAGAGCTCTTTTGGTTGGTCTTTTACTTACTATTTTTAGCTTCTTTTTCGGAATGTTGTTAAACCCCTGGTTGGTAGGAGAAGTGCATTTTCACTTCCTATGTTATCTATTTTTAGAGAGGTACCTTCGGTGTTGAGGCAATCTTGAGAAATCTTAACATCAATGTCTTTGTTAAGATTCTTTAAGGCATCTATTATTTCGATATCATCGATTTGATTAGTGTTATCATTAACAGAGTCTTATTGACTATCTTGAACCAGGTTAACATCATCAGGACATTGAAGAACATTATTGGAGCTCAAGCCATCTTTACAGATATTCAAGTTTCTAGAGACAATTGAAGGCGCACAGATCTTATCAACCACCAAAGACTTTACTTTAGGAACATAAACCTTATTGTACTTAGGAATCCCATTGTAACTTTATTCATTATTCTTGTAATCTTTAAAATTATCAGAGTCTTTCACAAGCAATACAATATCCTTTATGTTCCTTTCTTTTACAGTATCAATATTTCTACTTTCTTGTATTTTTTTCTTCTTCAAGTAGATTTCAACTAAATGACGCAAATGATAACAAGATAAACTATAAAAGGGCAAATTTTTATAAAAAAAATAGGAAGCCAGCAACCATCATTTCTACCGAAGCCAACCCATATTCTGTTGTGTATTTTAGCAGAAGCGTCCATCTCTACCAAGCCAAACACAGCATTACTCAAACTTCTATTCTTTTCCAGCAAAATTTATCTTTTAAGGAGTACCCAAAGTAGCCATAATATCAGTAAGAATTTTCTTGTTATAAAGAAATTTTGGAATCTTTCCTAGCTTAACCCAAACTAGGGAAACAGGGGACTCATAATTAATATATCAAAATCAGGTTTCCATCGAAGGACCCTCATCGTCGAGCTACCTACGCGCCAGACACCCTTAGCCCAGACCTTAATAGCATCATCCTTTGAATCAAATTCCATAATTAGATGCCTCGAATCCCATTTGCTTATACTATAACTGTGTTTAAATTTAAATGACGACAAGAACTGATCCATAGTACTCTTCTTCGGTAATCCAAGCAAAAAAGTTTCCAACGACAATGATTTTTGCCGATGAATTTAGGTAATTTTTAACATCTTTAGAAAACTGAATGGAGATATGACCCATATTTCTTGTAACTGTTTCTGGTGCCATACTCAAATCCATAGACGACTCCATCCTTCTATCTTTTACAACATCAGCAAATGTCTTTAGGCTTACCCCATTTTTTTTACCTTTGTTTCTTGAGTTAAGAATAGGAAAGTCATCCTCCTCAAATATATCATTATTATAGATCTCCATGATGGAGATGACAGCAACAATGAGAAATTTAAGAAGAAGAGCAGATGATTGAAAAATAGACCACCATTAAAGGAGGAAAAAAACAGAGCTTAGAGGAAGAAGAAGAATCGTGATCTTGGAGCTGTCCATCAATAATATCATCTTGTGTCAATATTATGATCTGGTGATTTTACTTGATTAAATCAAATAATAACAACTAATTAGACGGTTCTCGCAAAAAATAGTGAACAAAATAACAGTAAGAAAAGATTGAACTTAAAATACTAATATTTATTCCTGTTACTTTCTCATTTTGAAACTAAGATTTAAAAGAACTAATAATTTATTCCTTAATATTAATACTAATAAAACTAAGTATTATTCATGTTAATTTTACCTTCAAATCTCACGGGGGTAGAAAGTTGGGGAGAGAGTGATTATGGAAATGTCAGTCTGAATCGATCCGACCTGATCCGTTCAAATTTTATTTGGTCCAAACTTATAATGCATTCAACCCAAGTCAAATACAATTTAAGAAGAAGTTTCGTTCGTCAACAAAATGATGGCGAAAAAAGTAATAAGCTTCCCGGCTCATCTGAGAGTCTATATCCTTGTTTGTTGTTCTTGAGTTGTCGTTCGTGCACCTGTCCCCAATGGAAGAATTAGTGATTTGTTCCCCTCCAGATCATGGCTTTACCACTCGGTCCCTAATGGCCAGCCGGATAAGCATCCCACTCAATCTATTCAGAAAGAATCAGTACTATCGGTTCAATTCCCTAGTGATCTCTTATCATCTCTTTCTAGAGAGTAGCATCGAGAAGCCCAGCCCCCTTTGTTATTGCTCAGTAGCTTCGTAGCAGGTTTTTTCAAACGTTTTCTAGGATTCCGCGACACACTTTTTTATATTTGCATTTTGTGGTATCACAAAACCTTCAGAAAAGATGGTGTTGCAATCAGACGTGCCAACAGCCGTCGACCTAAATCTAACTCCTCAAATTTCCCTTTGCTTTCTTTATTACTTATCGTACGTGGCCAATGTCAATGTCACTTCCCAAGCCAAAACCTTCAGATATATAAAAGGTAAGAATGTGTGCCGAGAGTAATCACTCTGCATGCTTAACAGTCTTCCTTGTCTGAATCCCTTCGTAAATATAAAAAAAGGCTCCCTCATAGGTCTTTGAGGCTATGAGCAAGAACCACATTTCCTTAAATAAAGTATACCCGAAAGCGCTTTCTCTACAATGACATGCCGGGATAGGGGATCACCACCAGTCAGAGTGGTTGCTCCTTTCCTTACGCCTATTGAAAGAAGGAATCTAACTGCACTCAATTGTTTTCATTCCCGTCGCTTCTGCTTGAGAATTTCTAATGATAGTTGTGTTCCGCATGCTGGATCTTCTATTATTCTATGTTTTTCCGAAAGCGTGCCAATCCCTATGTTGTGCGGAGCATTCTTAAAAAGAGGATAAATCGAGTAACATAAGAATAAAATAAAGACAGTTAATGCAAGAAAATCTCAACTTTCGGAGGCTTCTTCTCTAAAGAGATAGTTGTCAAATGTCATCGCTTCCCTTTCTTCATCTGCACTTCCAGTTCGCCTAAGCTGAGAAATTTTGGTTGATGCTCATTTCATTCTGACACAGTTCATAAGGTTACAGCACAGACATGACCCACTTGCTGCTACTAGTTAGGGTCATCACATCTAAAATGCCTAGGTTTTGCTTGCAGCCAATACAACCACAACCTAACTTGCATGAGATTACACAACCGAAA